>CM064065.1:1540000-3024220 GCA_032594955.1 Panicum miliaceum | reverse complement strand
GCAGACGGCGGCGTCGGGGGGAATCTGGAGACGGAGGAGGGCCGGAAGAGTCTAGATCAGACCTGGCTGCCGATTTTGTTGGGCCGCGTGTGGGCCGGCGGTGGGCAGATGGGACGTGGCCTGCTGAGATTTTTTGGGCAAAGGAAAGATTGGGAAGGAGTCTGTTTTGTTATGTTATTTTTATTTTTTAATCATATATATAGGATATGTTTTATATATAAAATTTTTGGCTAAAAATAATGCAAATGTTCAGCTCGCGCGGGTGCGGGTGAACGCGTCACAGAAGCTCCGCCTCGCTCCCTGCAAGTGGGCCTCCTCGCGACTCTGGCCAGTTTCAAGGAGGGGAGGCTGTCAGCGACCAAAAATGAATTAGGGTGCGAGGTGGGGGCACCAACGAGGGGTGGGAAGTGGGGGAGCGGCCGGCGGCGAGGTCGCTATCGGTCAGGTTGTTGGTCGAGGCGGCGATTAGAGTTAGGGTTTCGAGGTTTTATGGTGGTGTGGGCTTTCATGGTCGGCGGCTATAGAAGGGGAGGTCGGAGCGGCGGCAGTCCAGCGTGCTGGCGGTTCGGCCGGTGGTGGAGGCAAGATAGCGTGGAAGCGCCGCCGGGCGAGCGGGGCTTGACCCCGGGTGCGGTGGCCGGCGGCGGGGGTAAGATGAAGGTTGGGGTTGAAGGCCGGCGGCACGGCGGTGGATGGGTGGATAGCGCGATAGCGGATCTGGCGGCCCATCGCCGGAGACGGTGGAGGCTGCGATGGCAGAGGCGAGCATATCGTGGGCCGCCGCGTGTCTTTTGCAACGTCTCGTCTTCCGGTCACGGACGTTGCTTCTAGGATAAAAAATAATAACTGAATATTCTTAAATTTAATGGGACGCGTTCTACTAACTGTAAGTTCAATTTGATTGGAGAAGAGATGGGGATTGGGGAGGAACTGAACAAGAGCTACCTGAGGGGCTGCACGTGTAGTGGAGGGGAAGCCCGTCGCCCGCAACTTGCTCTGCATCGCGTGATGGCGCCTCCTTCCTCTGTCTCTCTGCCTCTAGGGCCGCTCGCCGGGATGGCAGGCGCCGGCGCACGTGAACAGGAGATCAAGCAACCTGACCCAAGCGGATGTGCGCAGAGCCGCAGATGCAAGGGATGCCTCCGGCTCTCCGCCCGCTGTGGCCGTGGTCGCTGGTTTGTCCACCGTCGATCTCGTCCCACGGTCCCAGCGGCGGCTAGGGTTCGCCTCTCGGTGTTGACGGGGACGAGACCGACAGATGGAGCCAGGGAGCAACAAAGACGGGCCGGGCCGACGGGGTGGACGCTTTGACCGATCCGCATTGTGTCAGCCCAGAGGCCCAGTAACGTGGAGAGCAGGCCGAGCGTGTGAGAGGAGGCCGTGCCCATGCGGAAGAGGAAAAACCAAACAGATTTTTTTATGGTCTTTTTCAGGATGTTTTCTCTTTCTCTTGATCTCATGTGGTTTTGTATCTTTCTGTGTTCTTAAATAATTTATAAAATATTTTTTGAATATATATCACAAGAAGCTTAAATAGAAAATATTCTAAAATATTCGGCAGCGCTTTGTGCTCTCCGGTGATAGTGAGCTCCGGTTGATCCTGTCAAGGTCGCTTTCTCTTCTTTTAATGAAACATACGCGTGATGCACGTTCTCTAAATAAAAATGTATATGTTACATTCATAAACACTATAAATAAGTTTATTCATAGAGTCCATGAAAAGAACACGTATCTAAAGCTGAAGAATATAATAATCCAAAGAGATCACATTATTTGCCCATGTTGGTCCGTGCCGCGCGTTTTTTTATTTACGCAAGAGAATTATACATCTTTATATTAAGGTAGAAGAAAAAGTTACAACAATACAACACGCTGCAGCGCCCTCACTCAAAGACGTATATTACAAACAGGGATACAACCAGAGGGAGGAGGAGGCTTTTTTCACGGCCACATCGTCTTTGCAAACAGCAGCTTCTCGAATTCCTTGAGAATTGCCACCTCCGCGCACACCACCACCTGCACGCCGCCGCCGCCGTCGTTCATCAGGTACACGAACCCCGAGCGCTCCGACTCGGCGCGCACCATCAGCTGCGGCTTCCCCCACCCGTAGTCCGCGTCGTACACTGGCATGCCCAGCCAGCTGATCACCCTCAGCTCCGTCTCCGGCAGGCTGCCCGGAATCGGCTTGCCGTTCTGCTCCGCGAGCTCGAAGTAGTCGATGGCCGACCGCACCACCTCGTCGTCCATCCGGCGGACGGCGCCCCTGATCCGGCCGGCGGTATCGGCCAGCGCCTCCGTGGTGACGTCGCGCACCACGCCGGACGTCCCCACCCAGATGAGCGCGTTGCCGAAGTAGCTGTCCGGGACCGGCGGCTTCATGCGGCGCCGGACGTTGGCCGGGAGGGTGAGGCGGGTGGTGGCGTCCGCCGGCAGGACCCTCGCGACGCACACGCACCGCCACACGTGGGCGCTCAGTGCGCAGAAGGTGCTGACGCCGCCGCAGGCCTGCTTGAGAGCGGCGACGTGGTCCTTGGAGACGGTGAAGACCTTGCTGGCGACGGGCCCTGAGGGCTGCGTCGTCAGGGTTAGCTTCGGGCAGAACACGGCGAAGGCGTCCGGGTTGACGAAGGGCGGCGACCGCGCGCGGAGGAGCCCACGGTCGTGGCACGGGAGCTCCGTTTCCGCCATGGCGCCGCCGTCGCGCCCGCTGCACAGTGCCGACCACGCGTGGAAGAAACGGAACGAGCTGATGGCGTCGCCGGCGGCGTGGTGCAGCGCCGTCCCGAAGGCCACCCCGCCACACTTGAGGAAGGTCACAGTCACCTGTATGGCGAGCATGATGGACGACGGCTCGACGCGGGGAACGAACAGCTCCTTCAGCTCCTGCGACGGGCTGACGTCGCGGAAGTCGTCGACCGTGAGGTCGGAGCGAGCCACGGCGAGAAGCGCGCCCTCGGCGTTGCAGTCGATTGATGAACCGGCCGTGGGCGTCGACGCCGAGGCGCCCGGCGAGCGGGTAGAAGTCCACCAGGGCTCTGGCCATGGACTCCTTGAGCCGTGCCACGTCGAAGAAGTCACCGCCGGCGGCGGCGGGGCGGTAGAAGTAGACGGTCGGGGCGTGACCCCTGTTGACCAGCAGGAGGTCGAGGGGCGAGAGCCAAAGTTGTCCTCTCGGCGTCCCCTGGCTCGGGGATACAAGGCTGCTCTCCACCACTTGCACGTCGTCAGAGTACATCACCATGGTATCGATCTGGCTGCTTGCTGCTACTGCTATATATCTCTATGCTAGCACCCTCACTCGCACACGCATCGACGACTCACGTCGCCTCTTATACAGGGCGCCATCAGCAGCAGTGAATCGACTCGTGCAAAAAAATAAATAAATAAATAAATTGCACCCTAGATTTTCAAACTTGTTCCACGGTTTTACCTAGATCACTAAACTCTCAAATCGTATATTTAGATCTCTAAACTGTGTTAATTGCTCCATCCGAGATCCCAAACGCGTCACGTGAGCTTCCGACGTCGATGTAGCATGTCACATGGTGCCACGCTGTCAAATATTTTAAAAAAAGACATAATAGTTTCTTTCTCCCTTCCTCCCCTCCTATCTTTCTCCTCTTCTCTCCTCCGCTCGGTCCTCCACCGGGCTGGCCACCAGGGACGACCGACGGCCCGGTCCTCCGCCCACGCACCTGCCTTCCACCCAACCCCTCTCATTCCCTCCAATCTCTCTCCTCTCCTCCCATCGGTCAAATCGTCATCAAGAAGGCCCCACGAGCCGTGAGGGAGACAGAGAAGGGCAAATGGGAGAAGATAAGATTATGCAGATTTTTTTATAAATATTTGAGAGCGGGCACCACGTGGCATGCTATGTTGACGTCGGAAGCTCGCGTGTCGCGTTTGGGATCTCGGATGAAACACTTAATACGGTTTAGGGATCCAAATGGACAATTTGAGAGTTTAAGGATCTAGATGAAACCGTGTGACAAGTTTGAAAATCTAGGATGCAATTTACTAAAATAACAAGAATATGGAATCAACTGTTCTAGTATGTGGTTTAGTCTATCTGTACCTCTGTACCTGGCCTGCCATTGAAAAAAAAAACCCAACAATTAATCTTCCTGAGAATCGACAGGTAGGCAGGCGTGCTTCACGGCATGTTTTGTTTTTCACTGCTTTCTTGTTACGAGTCGATGCACGATTGAGAGAGTCGATTCTTTCTCTCTTCTGCCGCTATGGTACGGTTGCTGCAGCCGTAAAGATTAGCTTTGGGGAATCCACATGCATGGATCGTCCGATGATGGGTCGTCTCGTCTAGTTGGTAGCCCTCGATCCACCCTCCTGACTGTTGTCGTCAGGAGGTGAGGTCAGTACCGTACCACCGCATAACATGCGGGTGACAAGGCTGTTGGATTATATATTCATAATTGATGAAGCAACAGGATGTGTTGTCGTCGGGGAACTGTGTATGTACGTGTTGGCTGTGGTGCATCTGCTGCCACGCATCTGCTAGGGTATCTTCGGTCACATATAAACATGACATCAAGGCCACTACGATCCGCCTAGAACTTTTATATAATGATATTTACATTACATATAATCATCTACGAATTCAGAGGCTAATATTAATAAGCGTCGGTCGGTACTAGGTTTCGCAAAAAGATATTAAAGAGAGCACCCATATCATGCACGTCCAGCCACAAATGTCACGTCATCACCGGTGCCGACAACAATCTAAGTCACTATAGCACAACATCAATATCCCGTCAGATATTAGTCGCTATAACTAGATAATTACTGATGAAGCGTCGATCGTTAAAGAGTTCTAGCATAATATTTCCCGACTGCGTATGAACCGGTAAAACTATTTACATATATCGTTGGAGGATCGGTCGGCAAATACTATGAATTGGATCTACCTATCCGTCGGCAAACTCGTATTGGGCCTCGGGCAACAGGCCCATGACTGAAGCCAACGGCCCACGATTCCGTTCCCACACCCTCCCACGTATGACTGCCGTCTCAAACCCTAGCTTTGCCCTCAACACCTCGCTCTCCAGCCGCCGCCGACTGCTACCAGCAAGGGCCATGGCCCTGTGGCGCTGGCGGCCGAAGGAGCCCCACACCGCCGACCGCCGCTGAGGCCCCGTGCCGCCGTGGCCTTGCGCCACCGCCGCCGAAGAGGCCCCACGACCTCGTGGCCCTACGGCGCCCCCACCGAAGAGGGCCCGCGCCGCCGGCCACCGCTGAGGCCGAGGCCCTGCGGCGTCGCCCGCCGAAGAGGCCCCGCGCCGCCACCCCTGCCGAGTCCCCATGCTGCCGGCCGGCGGAGAGCCCCCAAGCTGCCAGCCGTTGAAGGTAGATGTACGCCTCGTGCCCTCCCTTGAACCCTCCCCTTCCTTGCAATGTGGATCTGACAAATTGTGTGTTGGTGAAGCTACCTCCTCCTTGGCGAACTGGTAGACACCTTTGATCTGTGTTACAAACTTAAAGCTATTCATCAGTTGTATCACTACTAATGCTGCGCGGCATCATCATGTTGCGGGAAAATCAAAGGATCTTTAGGAATTTAGTTTAAGATGAGCACAGGTGTGATATTATTATTCGGCCCTTTGCAACTGTAATTGTATCACTTTTCTTTCTCTCTATAAGTAGAATCCAGTACATTTATGGCCCTTGCTCTTTATAATGATGCTTGAAGAAGCGGTGTATTTTCAGTTTTCAGTTAACATTGCATTGCTTAGCCTATTTTTCCTTTACCAAATTGTCTATTTCCCCCCCCAAAAATGTTTTTGCAGTAATGTATTGGCTGGAAATTTGTTTGGCATATCACTTCGTGGAACATATTCTCATGCTTTTCAGTAAAAATATCCTTCCTGTCATGAATGAATAAAAGCTTTCACAACTACAATAATTTTCTTCACTGGAGAGCATTATTTCTGTGCATACTGTAGTTGCATTAGTCAAATAAAACCTCTGTTCTTCACTACAGTGCCTGTTAGCCCCATTTTCAGGATTCAGGGTAATGTTTTAGCCATGCTATATTTCTTTTGTTGTGTTTTTTAGTCCGACGTGAAGCCTATGGACTATCATTTGAGCATAGTGACTCCTTTTCATGTCATTTTTGTACAATGTGCACAACAGTTGGTACTGTTCTTTGCATTCGGATCTACAGAAATTCATGCTTAGATACAGATTTAGAAAATCATGCTTAGATACACATTTTGAGGGTACAATTTCTTTTTTGTGCCATTTATTGCTAGTTGGTTCTTTCTTGATGTAGTAATACTTTCGAACCTTTCAGAGCCTTGATGAGATCCCAGACAAGACCCTCAGAAACAAAGATGGTTGAAGAGTTTGCCAGGAATTTTTTAGTGTAGTGCAAGAGTGCTTCAAAAGATACAGTTGTGATTGCAGAACCTTAATTGTTGCATTGGTTTAGTTGCCATGGTATTGTTATGTTACTTGTTTCTCTTGATTTCAAGTAGCAGATTCAATAGGTGGTGTATTTGGAAGTGTTATGGGCTTCCTAACAGGGTGTGTTTACTCTTGTTTACTTATGGCACGCGCGCGCGTGTCTATATATAGTAGAGTATCTATTGTGATACCGATTAATATGATATTATGGGCCTTGCACTACATAAATGAATGAATGTGTTGATGCATATTTTGTATGGTTAATGTGGTTACTGATATGATTAGATTAGGTTTCTTTTTTTTTTGATCCATTTGAATGATCCTATTGAACCATTAGTCGGTAATATCTTCATATAGCGTCAGATAGTTGGTCGGTAAAAGCTCGTCGGTCGGCCTACTTTTACCGATAAATAGTTAGGGTCGGCATAACTCTATGCTGACTGATGATTCGTCGCTGAAATGACTTTTAACGACCACAATGCAAAAACGACTTATAACGACCACAATGCAGACGGCAATTCGGGGCTTTGGTATAGTGAGTATCCAACAGAATTTGGATCTTGTTGATAATGCCGGCCAAGGTCGGCCCGGCCCATCTGCCTTGTGAACTTCATGTTCATGGGGAGCCAGGAAGCACGCCCGTGAGAAATCGCATCGATCATCAGTTACTGCACACCCGTGAGAAATCCTCGAGAGCATGCATGCGTAATGTATGGGTCCTGGTGACCCTGATGGCGATCTGATCTGTCGAGCTCGACGACTACTGCTCCCTCTAATTTAACTTTTCTGTGTAGGTGCATAGCAAAATCTACTGCATATCCATACAACAGTGTTGAAACCCCTAAATCGCGCGCATTCTAAAACAGTCTCATAATATTACGAGAAAGGAGCCAAATGTGTGTGATGCTGATGAATTCACAACTTCTAAAACAGACTTTTATGTTACATGCACATTATCTATAATCCCCTGATGTATAAATACAAATATATGTGCCCACCTGCCAAATATATACAACTGGTACTATTATGCTCCTTCATATAATGTTCACGTCATGTTTCACAAGAGCTAACCAAGTGAAAACGACCAGATCAAATCCAAGTTCAAAATATGCACACTACACTGGAGCCTGAAATCGACGACGTCACATGTTCCTGCACTGCACTTCTGCATCACATACTGGAACCATCACTAGTTCAAACTTTGGCGCCAGCCTAGAGCGAGTGGATGCCCTTGGCCTTCTCAATCGCCTCTTTGATCTTCCGAGTCGGCTCTTCAAAAAGCATGGCCGGATCGTCGAACTGCGCCGCGAGGCTGGGCTCATCGAGGAACACACGGAAGGTGTCTGCGACGAAGCTGGAGAGCGACTGCAGGTTGTACCCTCCTTCCAGGAAGAAGATGCAGCGGCCACCGCAGAGCTCCTTTGCAAGCTGCTTGATGCTCGATGCCAACATATAGAACGTGCCCATTGTGAACTGCAGGCCAGCCAAGGGGTCCAGTGCATGCGCGTCGTACCTGAAAAAGACATGAATAAGTTCAGCTTCCATAGCACCAATGAAGATCAAGGTGTGCTAGCAGCCGGGTTTGTGTAACAAAGGGAATGCGAATTTTCAGCATTTTTAGGTTCAGAACAGTTTGGACTTAAGCTTGCATTGTGGAAGGAGGATCTCACCCAGCTGAAACAAGGATTATATCAGGCTTGAATCGTTGGGCCGATGGAGCAATGACCTCGTCAAAAGCACACCTCATTGCGTAATCGCCTGCGCCACCAGGAAGTGGCAGGTTGAGCGTTGCACCTTCGCCATCGCCCTGACCGACTTGGTTGATCTTACCAGTCCCAGGATAGCTTCCAAACTACACCAATCAAAGATATAGAAAACAAAGATCGTTTGATGGTAAAGTTCAGCGCCTAGCTATGCAAATAGAAGGTGCAGAAAACAGGGATAAGAAACCTGGTGAGTTGAGAGGAAGAAGATGTCTGGATCATCATAAAATGCATCGGATGTCCCATTGCCATGGTGAACGTCAAAGTCTATTATCATCACCCGCTTTAGTCCATGTTGATGCTGAGCATGCCGAGCAGCCACCGCAATGTATTGTATAGCTTGTGACAGTACCGCAGTGAGCCAGTGAGATAGTACAGGACATGTGCATTTAGTCTCAAAAGAATGTAACAAGGAGAAAAGGACATGCATAGAGCATTACAGTCTCTGTAGCGTATGTTGGTCCAGTTCCTTCAATGAATATAAGACCCTCTTCTGAAGCTTTACTCATAGCCTGCACCCATAAACTCTCTAGATAAATCATTCTACCACACATTATGTAAATAGCAGCCTTATTTCTAAATCCTATTGATATGATTTCATCAGTAGAGAAAAGCAACTTCCAATCCTCCTCTCATGCTAAAATGTAATTAAGAGCAGCTTGGTGACAAGTACCTTTTTGAGTCCAGTGATGTAAGATCTTGAATGAACTCGTGCAACATCATCTAGACAAGCAGGGTTGAAATTTTGAATTTCAAGAACCTGTGAACCACGATGCTGAAAGCAAAACAAATAAGATACTATGTAACCTAGGCATACTCATCCTTTCCCATTGAAAAGTAGATAATATAAGCAAGAACCATGCCAAAAACTGTTGAGAGTTTAAATGAAGAACAAAAAATTATCTGTTGAAAAATAATGAGATAAGAGTACTAAGTTACTGTCCTCAATAGTTCATTACCAGGGCAAAGAAAAAAGTAATTTCAGTGAGAATATATCATATGCATTGTCTAGGGTGGTTTTGCATTTTATAGATGAAGAGAACGTTAGCCCTATTCATTTTATCATTTATTAGATTTAGTCTTTTAGCATGGATTTATGCTGAATGTAAAATAAAAGAAAATTAAGGTAATGCGAAGTAAGATAAAGTCCCGAAAGTTGTGAATATTCAGAGTAGTATTGCAGATATACCTTGGGGCTAAGCTCCAATTTCTCGAGAGCATCAACTATCGCAGGCACTCTTTTGTTAGATTCTGGATGTGCTTCCTGAATACCAAAAGAAATGGAAAATTATGATATAAGGCAGATGAGACAATTTACTAAACAATGAATTCAATGCATCATTTTTTCAAGATAAAGAACAGTCTTTACTTACTAATCATATACAATGGGCTAGAAATACTGCATGTTGTTCAGCAACTCCATACTTAAGTTCTCAACCATAATGCCAAACCAAATCAACAAAAAGCACTCTTCAAACATGAATTTTAGGAACAGTTATGATTAATGAACAATAAAATGGAATACTAATGAGTTTCAGTTAACAGGTTGTTCATGACAATGAGCACCACAACATGAATGTGAATTCTGCTGTGAAACAGAATAAAAAATTGCTTACTTTGTTATGACCCAGGGCAGGAAAGGTACAATAGAGAATACGAGCATCGAGAAGTGAATTATCAGGTAATGCTAATTTCTTATGAGGATTGTCTTTCTCTGATACAGAAGCTCCCTCATTATTTGCCGAGCACTGTGCACTCCAACTCCTGACTTGTTTTTGTTCTCTTCCCGATGTTTGGAAGATGCTCCTCCAGGTTAAGGGATGATGACTTCCAAAGGCACAACAATGTCTGAGCAAAGGCAACATTCTCCCTGGAAAAAAAAGGGCCAGATTTCTTATATATGTATTTATACTGTTCGTTACTATTCACATGTGAACAGAAAATAGAAAGTTGAAATCAATAGCCAAAGCACCGACTGCACAGTGCACACTACATTTGGTGACTTGGAATAATAACTATTATCACCCCGATGCAAGAAAAGGCTTATTACAGCCAATAGAATAAAGACATGCACCGTGCTTGTTCAAACTCCATCCTTCCAAATGATAAGCCAAAAGTTAGGAATGATGGTACAACAATCGGAACTACCACTTCGTATTCATACCTCAAATCATCTTTACTGGCTTGGTGCCGGTGAAAACTAAAAACCAACTTCCGAAGGAAATCAGGGTATTCCCCCAATCATTTTCTTCCATCTTACTAGGTTTTACGCAGAAAAAAGAAGTAACTAAGTTTTGTGATCACAGTCCACTCCGTTCTACCATAACATGATTACATCATGGAGCCACCGTGAAAAGTGATGCTTTTAGCATTTCGTTTCAAGCAGAGGCAGAGCCAACAATAGCCCCTCTTCATTCCTAGAGCTTCCGGGCATGTAAACCAGTAACCAGCATGTCATCAAACTAAATTGGTACACATAAAGAAAACTCCCATCTAGCTATGATGATTCAGCTTCACACGAGCATTTCCACGAACAGATGGTAGGCATGGCTCGCACTTACTGCGGTAGCACAAGGAAGACGATCCAGGAAGAGCCAATAGAGCAGAGGGTTTACCTACCTCCAAGAATCGGAAGGGATGGCACCCACAGCTTCTCCATCACCCGCGGCAACAAAATCTCTGCGTTCTTGTCCGGCGACTGCTCACCCCTCGTGTCAGGCAGCCGCCGCGGTCGAGTCGAGTGGTGGGAGGAGCCGAGGAGGGACCGGGCATCCACAACTGACGAACCCACAACTAACGCGGGCCGAGGTGGGCCGCCACGAGATCCTGGTATGGGCCGGCTGCTAGTCACATGTGAACCCAATAGGCCCATATGCTGCGTGTCTTCTCGAAAGCGTCTTCTTGAACTAGCACGGCACGGGTGCGTGTCAGAAGTCAGAAGACGGCACCGGCGGCCGTCTTGAATTGGTCCGTGCGGCGGCGGCGGCGGCGGCGGGAGGAGGAGGTAGGCGAGGGGATGGCGCAGCCGAGCAAGGAGCCGTGCAAGAAGGAGGCGTGCGACATCCAGGCCTGTCTCTCCAAGAACATTTTCGACTCCAGGAAGTAGGCACCCCTTCCCCCAACCCGAAGAATCTGATTGCTGCGTGAGTCCATGGATATTTCTCGATTTAGTTCACATGAATTGGTGGCGGCGTGGGGTGTTTGGGCCGACTGCCTGCGCGCTGTTCAGGTTTTAGGAGCGGGGAGACCTAGAGAGCCATTGGTTTAGGGGGTTAGGAGTCACAAAGAACTCGTGCTATTGTGGACTTGGTAAATTTGCCCTGTACTCATCATGTTAGGGATTGATGGTGACCACGTTATTGTTAGCAGCTAAGCGTGGTTCTCGTAACAAAGGTATGGAGGATTCTGGGGCTAATTTCTACTTGATGGCCATGGGCACTGCCGCACTGGGCAGCAAGACATTGCTTGCTTCAGATATTTGCTTGCATGCTCAATCATGTGTTTGGACCTTTTTCTCCTGTCCTTGTTTTGGGCTGATTCTGGGGACAAAGGGTGGTGTCTGGATCCTAAGTTTCTAACATTTTTTTTTACAATGTGCTATGTTTATCTGTGAGTAGCATTTTCTTAAGAAATTTATTAGCATCATGCTGCTGTGGAGGAACTTCTACTCTAGGTTGGATGGTAAATTGATGCTATTCTGGGTCTTTGCCTTCCCTTTGTATCATTTTATATGCTAAACAGATTGTGCTGATTCATTTCTGCTCAGATCATGTTTCATAGGTTTTGCCTGTGTAAGTTTAGATTGTGCCTAGGTTTCTTTCGTAATTGTCCTGGAATCCTGGATTTTGCATCAGACAATTTGTAGAATGTACATGTGTTTGCCACGGCTCCAGAAATTAGTGTTTAATCCTTCTTCCAGGCCAATGAACATACTTCATTGCTTTTTCATTACAAGGAATACTATTCATGATCAATGACCACAGACCTTGATAACTGATTTGAGCATGACATCTTTATGGTTAGTTGGATGCATAATTAATAAATCATATGTCGCTAGGACAATTCCCCAGTAGCATTTATTTGTCTAATTGACTGAGAATCGATATGCTTGGCATGATTTAGGATTCTATTGGGGGTGGTGCCATGCATGAAAGTTAATTAAGATGAACAAGATTTGGGGCTTGTTTGGTTACTCAGTATTTTTTGGAGTTAATATTCTAGCTCGCAATAGAGATTTGACTTATATAAGCATTAGGATCTTGAACCAGATGAGGTGTTTGGGTAACGATGAGTGACTTTTTTTTAACACTAGGAGTACAATAAACATCATGCTTTCTTTTCTCAGCACTACAAAAAACAGTGGTTTTTGAATAATTTTGTTTTTTGATACTGTCAAGTTTTAACACAAAAGCACACATTTAGTAACTGGTGATACCATGCACTTAATTCATGAATCATTTTTCAATATGAAAATTAAATAAGGATATATTAGATCTTTTGTTATTATAATCATGTGCGCTTAATTTCATACTCGTTTTATTTCTACAGGTGTGTGAGAGTTATTCGGTTACTTCAGTCATGTTGTGAGCAGTGTGATTACAAATCAACACACTGTGGTTCCTTGTCTGCATTACTTAAGAACATTTCAAAGTGAGGAAACAATGCTGATACTGCAACAATTGAATAAAAGTAAGTTTCAAGACATTTAGTAATTCTATGGTTACTGAAATTTTAAATTTAATTTTTAATTCTTGTGTTGAGATTTCTATCTCTTAGTTTTATGCAAACAAGAGCACAACAGATTACAATGAACTTTGAGTTATTCTAGTAAATGCTGTCATACTTTATTTTGATCTTGAGAGCACCCCTTTTATCATCTCATGCTTTGTGTATGTCAATATAATAAGGTCATAACTATGAGGTATTCCAAGTATATACTTGATACTTCCACGGTTCCTCCACAAAGTCTGTGTGGATATCCCTGAACCCTGATCACCAAAGTTTATTGATATATATGGTTGAACATAACTCAAGGGAGAATTCGACAATTTCTTATACGAGATTCCGCCTTGCATTTATTCTATACGGTCAGATTCATCAAGCAAAATCATGTGGCGTGTTCTTAGATAACTGCATACCAACTTGACCATATGCTGCCATGTGGGGCCAAGGATAGCGGTAGCCAGGCAAATCCCACTTTCTTTGCTCTGCACATGAAGGAGAAGAATATCAAGGGAAAAATGTTCTCTAAAAGTGGAGAATTTTTTTTGCTGCTTTTAAAGTTTTGAAATATTGTAATAACTTTGTTATAACCACAGGATTTTCTGTCTCATTTGGAGGTTGAATTTGTGATACAATTGACAGAATTTTTCTTTTACAGGTTCTTTTCGGTTAGCTTAGGAGTTCAGGGGGGACATCAATCTCTCTTATGGATTAAGGTATTCTATAATGTGGCAGTTCACGTTGCGTTCTGTACTGTTCACCTAAGCCTACTGTATTAAGTTTCAGTTTCATGCTATTATAATAACGAGTCACATGCATTGCTAGTTGACTGGGTGAATTCTAAAATGTTTCCTCTTCACACAGGATGACTCGTAGGGGCATCTGTGATGCGGCCATCCTCAACCTGAATTATGCTCTGGTTGCTTGGTTGTTTTGTACTGAGTTGAACGGCGGATAATTGTTTCTTTATGATTGATTCTGGCATCTGTCTACCTTTGGTACCCTTCATAGTTGTGCTCCTCTACACATGTAATCCCGGTTCCCTTCTTGAACAGCTAAATAAGTGTACCCACCCCATGCATACTGTACAATTATCCATACAGAGATATTGTAGTGACCCCCGAAGGTTTTTGTGCCATTTCAGTGCTCACCCTGCCATGTTCTGTGGCAAGAACCTCAAAATCTGGATAAAAACGTCTTGGATGATAATTTGATGTTTTCAGCAGAAACATGGCAAAAGCACGATATCATAAACTTGGGCTGTAAGATATGGTGCCAATCAGGACCTCACAAACTCTGTGAGGTCATTTGATTTCAGTATCGAATTTGTGGCCAGTTCCAGGTTGCTGAGAAATAACAGTACCCTAGTTGAAGCAATTCAGTGGTGTGCTGTACTGCCACGTACATGAGTTATCTACTATCTGTCTATCTGTAGCCAACAACCTTTTTGCTTGTGGAATGGAACTTCTATTTCTGAGTGATGCAATACCTACCAAGCGAGTGTGTAGATTGGTATGCAATGCGATGACTTCAAGCTGACACGCACAATACATTCTCTACAACTAATCCTTGCTGTCTACTTGGGACCAACCGGTTTGTTGGTGTGTCCTCCTCTCCACATGGCCGTTCCTTAACTTGTTTCTCATCTTCGATTCATGTCATAATTCAGTCAGGCATTATGTATGCGCAAGAGGGACCGATAATATTCGGTCCATCCCTTTTTGTACTGATCGGATTGTATTCATTAAAGCCACTTTTATTCTTCTTTACGACGGATTAGCGACGTCTAAACGGTTGAAAGTTGATGCACAAAAGGGTCTGACTAGGATAGCATTTTGAATTTTGCAAAAATGTGGGTTCTCCTTTTTTTTTTTCATTTTCACTACTGTAGCTGAGTCAGATAGTCTTGATTTCTGGTCAGAAAAGTTAAGTACTTGGATTTGGTGATGTGATTAGCAAACCTAATTTAGATGTGCTTCAGTTTACATTTGCACAGGTCACCTGAACAATTGCGTCATGAGCCCATGATTTCAATTGAGGTGCTAAAATTGGAAACTTTTGGCTGCACTTCGCATAATAATGCCAAATAGGACAAAAAAAAGAAATTATATTGCAATTTTACAAAAGTAGCAAATATATTCTCTTATTGTTCCGAAATTTCAAATGGCGCAAGAACTGTGGAAGTTCAGCCGTGAAAGAATTTGACAAAATAGCAAAATCAGCCTGATTATACAACATTGTTCGATGCAGAATTCTTATAGCTGCCCCGATTCTGCAAGTTCTAGCAGCTAGTCACAATTAAGCCAAACCCAAGGCACAACCAAGACTTAGGTGGATCAGGTTCTGAACAGCCACACAGACAAGACGAACTTCTAACAGAGAAACAAGAACATTCAGCAGCAAAAAGCCATTGCCACTGACAGCTGTGAACCAAGTTCTTGGTCCTGTGCTAGCGAGAGAAACATCAAACATGTATTGATGAATCGATCGCTCTCGTATGTACACTTGATACATCATCATCCATGCACACTCGAAGACTCGATTCTTCAGCTGCATCAGATCGGCGGCGCCTTCCTCGACGGGGCGCCGCCGGATTTGTGCGCCAGGAACAGCTTCTTGAGCAGCCTCAGCATCATGAGCAGGCCCATCCTTCGCCTCCGGACGACGGCGTGCTTCCGCGTCTCGCCGGCGCCTTCGTAGCCGTCGCCAGCGAACCAGGGCTCTTTCGTCGCCGCCCACGACGGCGTCCCCTTGGTCAGCGGGCACGGCTGCGCGGCCCGGGCGAGCTCCTCGTTGAAGTCCTCCCACAACATATCCATCTTGTCCTCCACGGCGAACCTCGCCGAGCCGTGGTGGTGGCCGTCGTAGCCTCCCAGGTGGTGGTGGTCGTCGCTGCCGGGGGCTTGCTGCTCCACGGCCGAGAAGCTCCTCCGGTGATCGTGCTCGTGCACGGCCGTGTCCACAACGCCGCCGGGGACGACGAGCCACGGCGACGGGGAGGCGAAGTGAGGGAAGGGGACCTTCTTGGCGGCGTTGCAGTGCTCAAACGGGACGGTGGGGAATGTGAACTCTTCCATCGCTGCTGCTGGCCTGCTGCTCCTCTCTCTCAAGCTCTGTCTGACTCTATGGAAGTTTGGGTGCAAAGATGTATATGCGGAGAGGTCATGGAGGTTGCAACTTCTTTATCTACCACCTGTGGACATTCCCAGAGATGGAAAGGATTAGAAACAGAGATGTAGGAAGACAGGGAGAGGAAGCGATATGGCTTGTTAATTGTCTGAAGTTGAAGTGATGGTTGGCAAGTGGGGGTATTATAACATGGTGATGGAGGTTGGTAAGATGCTTGGCCGCTGAGGTTGCTGTGTCAAGTAATGCCAATCAGACGAGCACTAGGAGCAAAATTGAGGGCCCTAGCTGTTTGATGCTTAATGATTACAAGGTCATTATATACAAACACAGCTAAAGTTCAGGAGCAAAAGAAATTAACTGGAAGGGGCCTAAGAATGTTCAGACATAACTTTACTTAGCCTGAACATTAGCTGCAACTGCTGGTGCTGAGCAAATATTTGAAAATAACAAATAAAATTAGTGTGAGCTGCAACTGCTGAACTAACCAATCATTCGGGAATATATATGGCCAGATTGCGCTTTCTTTGTGATATCCTCAACTGTGATGTTTATCAGCTGTTGTCGGAGGATTTGTCTGTCTTATCACTCGCAATTTCTTATTTGCAGAAGATGATGTTGGAACAGTGAGGAGCTGATTTGAATGGGTTTGGAGGGAGGAGAGGAAGAGCATAGAAGCTGGCAGGCAGTGCTTTTCAGCTAAAGATCAGCGCTCGCCGCTCACTTTACTGGCAAAAGGGAAGTAAAGATGGCGGCAGTGGCCGCGTCAGCATCCGAGGTGGCACCAGTTCGAACGTTAGGAGGCAACACCTGCGAGGCAACATCTGAACAGAGTATAACGTAGACGACTCATATATAAATCATCATAATGCCAATACTGGTTAGTCAGGTAGTATCAGATTCACCATTTGTAAAACGAGGATTGATCACTGATCGATCTGATTTTGAAAAAGAAAAAAACGGCCACCCAGGAGAAGGGAGAAACGAGGGATTTGCTTTTGCCCAACGACACGAGCGGCGGCGCATCGGGGGTTTCGCCGCCCACCATCCCAGTCCCTGGCCGCCGGCTGGATACGGCGCCTTCGAACCACCGCTCCCCCGCCAGGACGTCGGTTGCAGCTCTTCCGCCGTCCCCCACCCACGCTGCCGGATTTGCCTCTGGGACACCGGACACACGCAGCCTCTCGGCAACCTCACCGAGCGCGCGGCGCGGGCGCACCTCCACCGCGGTTTTGGCGGCAGCAGCGCGCCGCACTGGCCCACGTGGCTCGCAAGTCTCCGGCGACTCTACGGCTCCTTCCTCCAGCGCGGCCTAACGGTTCATCTTCTCGGAGCCGCCATAGCCGGCGGCCGGAGCTCCAGGTTGTTTTGCGTAAAAACCCCTCATCCGTTATCCAAAATTTATAAAACCCCCCCTAAATCGGATCGCGATTACTAATCGCGATCCGATCTAGGGGGTTTTGTAAAAATATAGGGGCTTTATATTTACATAAAACCCCCTAAATTGGATCGCAATTAGGAATCGCGATCCGATTTAGGGGTGTTTGTGTAAATAGTTGGACCCAACTATTTGCAAAAAGCCCCCTGTTCTCTCCCCGCCATCTGAGTCTCTTCCCGTTCCTCTCCGGCGACGGCGACGGCGTTTCGAACGGACTTCCGCAACTCCTTCGGATCTCCCTCAACCTCCTGCATGCCGGATCCCTCCCCTCATCCTTCCACCGCGTCCGATTCTGGCTCGCCTTCCTTTCCTAGGGCAGCACCTCACCTCGTCCCCGTCACCCTCCTACCGTGGGGAGCCCTTCGCCGGCTCCACTGGTCCTCTGGTCCCGCAACTCGTGGAGGAGATAGAGGCCTCCACCCCAGTACCACCCTTCCCCTCCCGGCCGGCTTCCGTGTCGAGGTCGAGGTGCCCAGGCTGTCGTCTCCCCTGGCACCACGCGGAGCTTGGTGCCGTCCCCAGGCGGCCTGATGGTGTCCGGCTCGCCGGAGGCGGGGTCTAAGGCTCGATTGGTTGGGAAGCCTTGAGCCATCACGGGCTCCGCGCGGAGGAGGCCGTCCGCACCGCGGTGGCGCAGCATTGGGGGGAGCGGGGCATGCGCGATGATTTGCATGCGTTGCTGCTGTCAGTTGGGGATTACTCTGCATCGGCACCTGATAGATGGAGAGGCAGAGAATGATTTGGAGGCACTGCAGAACCAAGAGACGCGGTGCAGGAGAAGAAGAGAGTTTGCTCCATCCATGTCCTGACGAATTCTGCCGGAATTAGCTTATCCAATCGCACCTTGGCTCCATTGAGAATGGGGACGTAAAGCTTCCCTTGTTTTTCATCATCAACCCGGGAGCCGTGCTGTACGCCCTCGCCGTCGCCATCTCTTTTTTATAGCAGAGTGCTTGATGTCTATGGCCTTGGTGTTGTGCTCCTGGAGCTCACAACCGGCAAGAGAATTTACCGTGTCAAGACGAAGGATTACCGGCAGGGTAATCTGTACCATGAATAATCAATGGCTGCCTCATAACTGTGAATATCATCCACACCTCTGCAATTGAGAGTTCATGAAAGCAATGGAAGCTGTCTCCAATCACCAGAACATCTTTTTGAAGACCAGGTTCTGCACCTACTACGAGGCTGTAATGCCTAATGGTTCAACCTACTTCTGTAAAAAAAGCTTAACTTGAGTGGCAAGATTTTCCAAATTGGGAGCCAGGAGAAGTTTGCTCGGGAAGTTGAGGTGCTATGTAAACTGACCAATTCCAATGTCATGGTTCCATTAGCCTACATCTTGACTGTAGATTCAGTCCACCTAATCTATGAGCATGCATACAAGGGCACAGTGTCCGATTTACTCCATGGTGGAAAGTCAGATGTTATAGACTGGCCTTCACGATATAGCATTGCTTTGGGGGTGGCCCAAGGGCTGACATTTCTCCATGGGTGTACTCAGCCAGTTTTGCTTCTTGATCTGTCAACAAGGACCATCCACTTGAAGTCAACAAATGAGCCTCAGATTGGAGATATCGAGCTTTACAAAATTATTGACCCTTCCTGAAATACTGGAAGCTTTTCGACCATTGCTGGTACAGTTGGTTATATTCCACCAGGTAGGACGTACTATTGTGATTCACTTTTTAGTCCCTGAATTTTAACTTTAGGCTTAAACTGTTGAGAATTGAGTAGTTTTCTGCCATTCTTTCTCGATATCATTTTATCTCATGCTTTGAATATCTCTGAACTTGATATATTCTTTTGTTACTCTTTAGTTCACTGCAGTAATGTCATGTGACTATTTTATTTGGCCATCTATTCATCCTGTGTCTCAAGAACAATTTTCTAATTTCATATCTGGTATTTGTAGCAAAATGATCCAGTAAGCTGCTTTACTTCCTGTTTGAGTGGCAACTGAGGTATTCAGTAGACCAGAATGTTGTCCAAGCTGAATGAGCTAGTGTTGTTTTTTGAAGTTTAGAGAACACTTAGTTTCCTCTGTTCTTTTAACTTAATTACACATCTTTCCTTATGGCATTTTCCATTGCCAAAATAGAATGTATTTTCTACTTCTGGTCAGGATTATTAAGGATTGGGACTCAGATCGCTATGGAAAGGAACAAGATTTTAGGATTTATTTTCTGTTTAAGTTTGAAGAATTGGCTTAACTATTTCAAAAAACTGTGAGAGTAAATATACTATTCTAACCTTAAATTTTCCTGAATTATGGTTGAAGAGTATAAAAATGCATACGCTATGAGGCTGACAATGGCTGGCAATGTTTATAGCTTTGGAGTAATTTTACTGGAGCTGTTGACAGGGAACATCAGCTAGTGATGGCATTGAGTTAGCCAAGTGGGCACTCAGTCTTTCAGGCATTCCTGATCAAAGGGAGCAGATCCTTGACACCAGGGTATCAGGAACTGCAATTGCTGTTCACAGTCAGATGTTGTCAGTCCTGAAAATCGCATTCTCTTGCATTGCATTTTCTCCAGACTCTCGGCCAAAGGATGCGCAGCGTCTTTTTTTTTTTGAAACGGATAATAGAAATTTTTTTTGTTGCGCAACGTCTTGGGGATGTTCTTCAATGCAAATTGAATCAGAAACAGCCTACGATCATGTCATATATAAAATTGGGCGGAGTTTGATCTTCGCTTAGTTTATGGATGCCAGTAATATGTATACATGATGTTCTTGTATAGTTCCGTAGAAGATAGAAGCCTAGTTCAGAGTAAATCGGAATATGCTTGACGAATCGAGTAATTAGTTATCTATCTAGGAGTGAGTCACAATGTGATTTCTGCGCCATAACATTTCAGAGCTGGTTATATTATAAGCAAAGCTTAAAAGGTCATGTTTATAGAAGTAGATGATCCATTGTTTTTCTTTTTGAAGTTAATCCATTGTTTTGCTCTGTACCTATAGACTAGTTCACAAAAGCTTGGCATTGGCCAGCGTCAGCATCCGAGGTGGCATCCTGACTGCGGACCCTTTTTGTTTGGTCACACCGCACCAGGCAGCCGGAGGTCACTGTGACCGGCGGCGCATCGCGGGTTTCGCCGCCCGCGCACACCATCCCAGTCCCCGGGCGCCGGCCAGATGCGGCGCCTTCGAAGCACTGCGTCGCGGGCCAGCGCGTCGGTTGCAGCTCTTCCGCCGTCCTCAACCCACGCCGCCGGATCTGCCTCTGGGACACCGGAGTACCGGACACACGCGGCCTCTCTGCAACCACACCGAGCGCGCGGCGCGGCCGCTCCTCCACCGCGGATTTGGCTGGCAGCGGCAGCGCGCCGCACTGGTCCTCCAGCGCGGCTAAAACGGTTCATCTTCTCTCACTCAGCACCGGGGAAGACGATGGCTCGATGCCACCGCTGCCGCCTCAGGCTCTTTCGCTTCCTCCCTTCTTCTCGTTCGAGCGCCTAGTGCGGAGGCCCGGGATTATCTGTCCGGTGCCGCTTAAAGTGGAGGTCTGTGCTCTGAAGCGTGCTCGGAGCCGCCATGGCCGGTGGGCCGGAGCTCCAGGTTGTTTTGCGTAAAACCCCCTCACCGGTTATCCAAAATTTACAAAACCCCCTAAATCGGATCGCGATTACTAATCGCGATCCGATCTAGGGGGTTTTGTGAAAATAGTGGGCCCAACTATTTGCAAAAAGCCCCCTGTTTTCTCCCCGCCATCTGAGTCTCTTCCCGTTCCTCTCCGGCGACGGCGACGGCGTTTCGAACGGACTTGCGCAACTCCTCCGGATCTCCCTCAACCCTCCTGCATGCCGGATGCCCCCCCACCCCCACCCCCCAAAAAAAAAATCCACCGCGTCCGATTCTGGCTCGCCTTCCCCTCCTAGGGCGGCACCTCACCTCGTGCCCGTCGCCCTCCTACCGTGGGGCGCGCGCTTCGCCGGCTCCACTGGTCCTCTAGTCCCGCAACTCGTGGAGGAGGAAGAGGCCTCCACCCCAGTACCATCCCTCCCGTCCCGGACGGGCTTCCGCGTCGACTGCGCAGACCGTGAGGTGCCCAGGCTGTCGTCTCCACTGGCACCACGCGGCGCTTGGTGCCGTTCCCAGGCCCGATGGTGTCCGGCTCGCCGGAGGCGGAGTCTATGGCTCGACTGGTTGGGAAGCCTTCACGCGGCTCGGAGGAGGCCGTCCGCACCGCGGTGGCGCGGCATTGGGGGGAGTGGGACGTGCGCGATGCTTTGCAATGTGTTGCCGTCGGTTGGAGACTGCATCGGCAGTCGGCACCTGATGGATGGGGAGGGAGAGAATGATCTGTGGGCAATGCAGAACCTTAAGAGATTTGGTGCTGGAGAAGAAGAGGGTTTCATCCATCCATGCTCTGACGAATTGTGCGGGAATTCGCTATCTAGATGGGGGGAGGTAAGCTTCCTTTGTTTTCATCGTCAACCCGGGCGCCGTGTTGTGCGCGCTCGCCGTCTCCATCTCAGGTAAGTACAAGCCAAGACCCGATGCTTATACAAGTTACTCTAGGTATATGCAGGGTTCATCACACGTTCTTCGATCCGGTAGTCAGTAAAATGCATTTGGCTTTGTGTTACTCTCACTGTCACACATTAGAATAAATAGCTGAAGCAGTACGCCAGTCAGTCAACTCTGGGCCCATCCAAATTACCCAAATGAGGGGTCGGAGGAGAACATCAGGAGAATTATTCTTTGAACTTTGACTGATAATGATATTTTGACTGTTTAGGTATAAAATAGAAGTTGCATGGTTAGATTTGTCAACAAAGGTATTTTGCAAAATAATCTAAATTTCAAATGACTCTGTTAAATTGTTACAAGACAGAGTGACCATAAAAATTGACAGCCTTACCACACGCTCACTCTCTTTCAAGCACCCTGAAGAACAAAACCCAATGAAGCCATTGCCGAGCACCCTGCACGCCAACTGAAGTATCCCAAAAAGTTTTCCCCCCTTTGTTGAGCTGGTGAAGATGAGTAGGGGTTAAGGAGGGAAAGAGGCCAAGTGATCAAGTGACGAGTGGAGACCAAGACGCAAGAAGGTTCAATCAGATGACCATGGAAGGGGTGAGGAGGTATTGTCTCTGCGCCAGCCATGGTTTCTTCCTGCTAGTACTTCTCCCCAGCTTGTTCTTGTTTCACCATGCGCCCATGGCCGCCGCCGCCGATGCCCCGCCTCCCCTTCCACCGGAGGAGGCGCAGGACATCTTGATAAATCTCTCCAGCGTCGTGGGTACCAACAGGTGGAACTCCAGCACACCTGTATGCAACTGGACTGGAGTTGCCTGCACGCGTTCTGGGTCCGGTTCTTCCTTGGTGGTAACCAACATCACTTTGTCCAACTACGGCATCCCCAACCGCTCCATCTTTGCCTCCATATGCCATATTTACACCTTGCAGTCCCTTGACCTCTCAAGAAATTCCTTCACCGATTTGGGGGACCTACTCTCCACCTCTTCTTGCCGCATGAAGGAAGGACTGCTGTCCCTTAATCTGAGCAGTAACAAGTTATCTCACAGGCTCAGTGATTTGTCGGGTTTTCCACAGTTGGAGGTTCTTGATTTGTCCTTTAATCTTTTTCCTAGTGAAAATTTGAGCGCATATTTGGGTTCTTTTCCCGGATTGAGGAGCTTGAATCTTAGCTCTAATAAATTGATTGGTGATATTCCTGTCAGTATGGCCGGCTCTTTGGCTGAGTTAGTGCTATCTGGTAATCAATTCAGTGGTTCAATTCCTCTAGCTTTGTTTAATTATGGAAATCTCACGTTGCTGGATCTCAGCGAGAATGATCTGAGTGGTGCTGTCCCAGATGAGTTCAAGAGTCTCCCCAAGCTACAGACTTTGCTCCTTTCAGGAAATAATTTGAGTGGCAAAATACCACTGAGTCTGAATGTGACAACGCTGACTCGGTTTGCAGCTAACAAGAACTTGTTCTCTGGTTTAATCCCTACCTGGATTACCAAGCATGTCAGAATGTTGGATTTGAGTTATAACAATCTTAACGGGAGTATCCCACCAGATTTCCTCTCTCATCCTGGGTTGCAGACCGTTGATCTTACCAGTAACATGCTTGAAGGGACTATTCCCAATAGCTTATCTCGAAGCCTCTTTCGGTTGAGGCTTGGTGGAAACAAGCTTGGTGGGAACATACCAAACTCCATTTGTGATGGCATGAGCTTGGCTTATCTTGAGTTGGATAACAATCAGTTGATGGGAAATATACCTTCAGAACTTGCTAAATGCAAACACTTGTCTTTGTTAAGTTTGGCTTCGAATCAGTTAGAGGGTCCATTGCCTGATGGAATCAGTAACCTTGAAGAGCTAGTGGTTCTGAAGCTTCAAAACAACTCTCTCAACGGACATATCCCAAATACATTTTCTGCAAGCCTGAGCACATTGAATCTTAGTCAGAATTCATTCACTGGACAGATACCAAGCAGAGTTTTCGAGCTGCAGAAGCTTTCCACCTTGGATTTGCATGGTAACAATATCAGCGGTGGCATTCCAATTTCAATCAGCTCATCTAAGTCTCTAATTGAGCTCAATCTGGGGTATAATGCTCTGACTGGTACCATCCCAACAATGGCTACCACTTTAAGCACTTCCCTTGATCTTAGTCACAACTATCTCAGTGGATCTATTCCTTCAAATCTTGGCTATTTAAGCGAATTAGAGATTCTTAATCTTTCATACAACAACCTGTCTGGTGAGGTGCCATCTTCACTGGGGAACATGCAAAGCTTGACACAGCTAGTGCTTTCTTATAATCATCTTTCTGGGTCTGTTCCTAGATTCCGTCAAGATGTGGAAATCGATATAGAGGGAAATGCTGATCTTATAAATGGTACCGGAAACAATAATGACACTCGTACTACTGGTAAGAGAAAAGGGCACACTGTTGTCATCATCATCTTCACTATTGCCGGTGCTCTTGTTGGATTATGCATGCTCGCTTTTATTGTTACGATGTCATTGTCAAAGAGAATTTATCGTGCCGAAGGCGAAAGGCGATCTGCTGGGGAGGGTGTTTCTCAAATCATCAATGGCAGCCTCGTTGCAACTGAGTTCATGAAAGCAAAGCCAGATAACTGGCAGATCACACCTTTCCAAGCTCTGAACTTCGAGGTTGCAGATATACTCCAGGAACTAACGGAGGAGAACTTCATCGGCAGCGGCGGCTCAGGGCATGTGTACCGTGTCACGTACTCCAACCGGTACAACAGCAGCACCGGGGTGGTGGCCGTGAAACAGATACGCAGCGTTGGGTGGCTGGATGAGAAGCTGGAGCGTGAGTTTGAGTCCGAGGCGAGCATCCTATGCAACATCCGGCACAACAACATTGTCAAGCTGCTGTGCTGCCTCTCTAGCTCGGAGTCCAAGCTCCTTGTGTACGACTACATGGACAACGGCAGCCTGGACAGATGGCTCCAATGCAGCGTTCTCCGCTCAGGGCACTCTATGGCGAGGACACGGTCTGTGCAGCATGTGCCGTTGGACTGGCCGACGAGGCTCATAGTGGCTGTCGGGGCCGCGCAGGGGCTGTGCTACATGCACCACGACTGTTCACCACCCATTGTTCACCGGGATGTCAAGACAAGCAATATCCTACTGGACTCGGAGTTCCGCGCTAAGGTTGCGGACTTCGGGCTGGCCAGGATGTTGGTGCGGGCAGGCGAGCCCAACACGATGTCTGCAGTGGCAGGATCTTTTGGCTACTTGGCTCCTGGTGAGGTTCTCCCTTTTCTTCTTTATGACTCAGCAAATGTCACACTCATTTTGTCGGATTCTGTACAGTAACTGGAGCAGTAGTTGCTGTGGATATCGCAGCAGTGCCGGACCTTATATTGCAATTTTCATGTTTATGTGCAGAGTATGCTTACACGAGGAAGGTGAATGAGAAGGTGGATGTCTATAGCTTTGGTGTAGTGCTCTTGGAGCTCACAACCGGCAGGAAGGCCAACGATGGCAGCGAGCTTGGTTGTCTGGCAGAATGGGCTCGGCACCACTACCAATCAGGGGCGAGCATCCAAGATGTTATAGACAAGAGCATCAGATATGCAGGGTACCCTAGCGAGATTGAGACCGTGTTCATGGTAGGCGTGCAATGTACCGGCATCTTGCCATCATCACGTCCAACCATGAAGGATGTGCTGCAGATTTTGCTCAAGTGCAGCGAGCAGACGCTTCGGAAAAGCAGAATGGAGTTTAGCATGGAGTACCAAGCAGCTCCATTCTTGCTGCCATAGCGGAGCAGTTGTTGGGAACAGATGTCCAACGGCAAAGGAAAGAAGTATCATTGAAGAGAAGAGTGCCTATTTCGTTTTCAGAACTTGATAGGAGTAGGACATATTTTTCAGTCGAGTTGCAGTAGTAGGCGTGCGTGAGTATTTTGGAGCCGTTCTTGTATCCTCTGTTTTTTCAGGCTCACTCAACAGCTATAATCAGGGAAGTTCTGATTTCAGAGTGAATTACTGGCTGGTGATTTAGTTTGAATTCCGATCGAGTACTATCTGTGTGTATACTGATTATAACAGTTTACATCAAATCATGATGTCGATGGAAGCAAAATTGATATTGAAACATTTTATCCGACTGTCACGGGCCCATGCATTGCCACATGACACAAAGTCTTTGCCTCGGAAACGATACACCCCCCTACTAGTACATGTTTATCTTTTTTCGAAAAGGAACCAGTACATGTTTATCACAATCGGCATCGGCAGGCATCATCATCAGCAAAGAAGCTGCACTGAGAAAACCAGAACCATAACTGAGCTCTCGATTGATTATTTCATGGATAAACATCTCTATTACAACAGAAAATGGCACATAAGCAGGGATCGAAATTTGATCCAGTGGCACTTGAGGATTTTGGATAATAGCACACACATATATAAGGAAGATCAAGTTTTTCTAGTGGCATATATATAGAGAATTAATTAACCCTAATTGTACTGCCGGTCTGTGCCTGTGTTTCACCAGCTATGTTTAGTTGCAGCAATGCGAAATGTGTGTGTGTGGTATTGGAGACGGAGGTGTGCTCGTCGGCTGCCTCGACCCTGCACACGCATGCAGATGCATCAGAAACGTAAACCCTACATGCATGCAAATCATCAGCTTACTAATTCTCACCTATAATGTTTAGCTCTAGCAGCTTGTGAACTGAAGAAAAAAGCAGGGGCCTTGGCGCTAGTACATGCATGACGAGAATGGTGATGAGCACCGCGGCCAAGATCGCCGAGCGCAGAACCAGCAACGAGGGAGGCGCCTTCTTCATCATATATCTTTTTTTCCTTGTGTGCTGCTGCTCTCTATTATTTGTGCCTGCCTGCTGCTCTCAAGCTCGCCTCTTCAATTTGTACTAGCGAGCTTACTCTCGGCTGCGTGTATAGCTGGACCGGTCCGGCGGCGGCGAAGGCAGCTGCATGCCGTCAACGATTCAGACGTTTCGTGTGGGAACCGCGTTAATTATTATTGGTTGCGCATGCATGTGGTGTGGACCGTAGAGATGAGACGACGATATGATGGACTGCGCGATTGGGTTGATCTGTTCGTTGATCCTATTTGCCTTGATATACTAATATAGCTTCTCTCTGTTCAATAGATGTATGTGCAGATATATATATATATATATATATATATATATATATATATATATATATATATAAGTGGTTGAGAAGAAATGCAAGATTTCCAATTAAAGTAAATGAGCCAAACCAAGTGATGACTGCGTTGACTTGGTCTCCATAGTGATACCGATATTTATATTGGTCGTAACGGATCATAGTTCTAGTGCACTTTTCACAATCCCAACTTGACTCTTATATATTTTTACCTTAAAATTATAATTATATAAGATTAGATCCCGACACTTTTAGGGCCAGACCCTTAGATTATCTAGGCTAAAATTTAAGACCCTTTACCACGGTAGCTATATATAGGGCTGGAAAAATTGCTCGTGGCTCGTTATCTCGCTCGACTCGCAGCCGGCTCGGCTCGGCTCGGCTCGGCTCGGTCCAATTCCTAAAGAGCCGAGCACAACTTTGTGCTCGTTAGTATGACGAGCGAGTTCAAACCAGCTCGCGAGCCGAACGAGCTACACGTATAATATGATTTCACTAACGTTATTGGTCGTCTAGAAGCCAAGACTCAGTATTTCCTTTGTGCCTTTGTGCTTGTCCAATGTCCATTGAATGAACCCATCAATTTATGTACCTGAGAGACCAAGACTTAGTATTTTGTAACTTCTTTGCTTATGATAGGCTTATGGGCATATGTTATTGATGGAACATGTATGGTTATGGTTGATGAATCATGAAAGTATCACATATGGAATTATATATGGTCCTGAAAATATGGAAATAGAACCATATGTTATCCTAATATTTATTTGTTTGATCTGTATGGATGTATATCACCTGAAAGAGTATGTCAATGTTTGGCTTGGCTGCCAGCTCGCGAGTTGGACCGAGCCGAGCCGAACCGAGCAGGCTTTTATACTCGTTAGGATAACGAGCCGGGCCGGGCCGAGCCGAGCCGAACTGGCTTGTTATCTAGCCCTAGCTATATGCCGCATCTCTGTCTCAGTTCCTTTCCACTTCTTTCAGAGAGTTTCGATTCAATCAGAAAATTTTCAACTCAAATTCGAATCTTTCAGCTAAAAAACTGAATCCTCTTAGATGCTTCAAATTGAAAAGAAATTTTGGACCCATATCTCTAAATCATAGTTTTACACAATCCGGCTCATGCATCGCTACATGAAACGAAGTCTTTGCCTCAGAAACCATGCGGACCATGGTGGGCCGAGTATTGATGCATGGGTATTTAGCTGAATACCTAAAATTTTTGGCAAAAAATTATATACATAGTATATAATATGTATATCTATTATAAATAGAAAATAGCATCACAGAACAGGCTTCCCAATCTCATATTGCCTCTTGGATTTAAATAGCTCACTTCTCAATCTTGTTTTGGATCTAATTATGTACCATAAATCTATACTTTATGCTATCAATTTTTTCATACTTC
The DNA here is from genome assembly GCA_032594955.1 of Panicum miliaceum. Taxonomy (NCBI): domain Eukaryota; kingdom Viridiplantae; phylum Streptophyta; class Magnoliopsida; order Poales; family Poaceae; genus Panicum; species Panicum miliaceum. Next base: position 2,995,699 of record CM064065.1, on the reverse strand, counting down.
GAAAATTTTGAATATCCAGACCCCAAATTCTGGACCCGCCCTGATCCGGACCCCCTCCAATTTTTACAAAGAATACACGCTCCTAGTACATGTTTATCACAATCGCCATGACGTTGCTTGCTGTACTAGGATTTCGGCACCGTGCATTGTACCTGGTGGAGAAGCTCAAATCAGAGTGCAACACGCTCAACACACTCCTGAATAATCTATAGTAGTAGCCTTTTGCTAACTGCTTGCTGGTAATCCGTTTGAAGAAGTGACAGCTTCATATCGAGACCCAAAATAAACTCCAAGGATGGTCGTCTAATCCTTGAGAGCGTAGAGCCTACAGTTACACTTACAAAAGATGGCTTTTTCTCCGGCTCCTCTCCGTCAAACACGGCTTGTATGTCTCTCTCTGATGCAAAAGCAAAGGCGATTTGCAGCCTTGCTTTCGTCTTTGCTGTTGATTACTGCCCAGTTGGTATGGCCATCCTGCTAATTTTTTGGAGGCAGTGTCAGTCACGATATGATAACATTGGACGCAGATCTGATGAACGGGCGACGAGCGGCGCAGCAAGCGGAGGGGAAGGTCCTCGCTCAGGCGGATTTTGCCGTCGGGCGACGGGCGGCGCAGCTGCGAAGGGGATGAGGTCCTCGCTCGAGCGGGTTTGCGAGGATTCGCGAGCGCCCAAGTTAGCGGCGTAACGAGCGAGAGGCCCGCACCGGTCCGTATCGAACGGTCGAAATCGACAGCTGATTGGATCCAACGTAGAGGACTAATGGGCGACGTGGCGTGATGGATTCACCCGGTTTGAGCTTGGAATTCGTGTTTAGAGAAGATTCCCTACTTTTATTTTAATCTGAATAAATAAACTAAATGCAAATGTTTTCGTTTAATTTTGTTTGGTGAGAGCGGAAACTCCAAAATTATGGGGGCGTCTATTCCTAGCATATACAATTGGAATTGATCCAATCACCGACGCCGACGTCCTCCACCACCGCCGCCGCTAATCACCTCCGATCGAGCTTCCCCGCCCGGTCCCTAACCCACCAGATGTAAGCTGCCGCTTCCGGCCGGCGGCGTTCCCCCACCACCCGCCGCCATCCAGCAACCCGCCTCCGCCGCAGGGCTTCCCTGCCCCCCTCCCCCTCTTCTAAGGCCGCCGGTGGCCAGCGGCGCCCCGGCAACATCCCCCCCCCCCCCCCCCCCCCCCACACGGCGGCCATTAGCGCCGCAAGCTGGAGGAGGAAGAAGAACAGTCGCGTGGTCCACCTACAGCGAATGTTCTCCCCTCCTGCAATGCATCGGCGCACGATATATAGACGTCGCCAAAATTGTTGCCAGATTTTTACTTGCAAGGTTCTTTAGATTTGACATGGTCGTAGCAGGCACCATCATCAGCAAAGAAGTTGCGCTGCAAAAACCAGAACCACGAGGACCGAGCTACTCGAGCTAGCTCGGTTGGTTGGCTTTCCAGGTGCAGAAGACAACCTGCCCACGTTCGAGCGCGCGGTTGGACGCGGGTGCCTCACCTCCTCTTTTTTAAATGACGGGCCAACGCTCCTGGCATCTTTTTTTTAAAAAAAGAACCATAACACACTTGACACTTTAGGTGCGGTGGAGAATCCTGCAAACCCGCGTGGCCGTGTGAGAGAACGGTGAAGTCTCCGTTCAAAGTCTCCTCGTCAAGTGTGTGGATATGAGAAAATGACATCAACAGCTAGCATAGCCATATTCTCCCCCTTTCCCTCTCCTTTCTTTTTTAGTTGCAAATTCCCCAAAGACCGTAGCTTGTACTACCGTTGAGCCGTGGAACTCCTTAATTAGTACTAAACTCCAGTTTAAGAAATCCATAAACTCTTTTTTGCAGTGGTATGTGGCCAGTGCTCAATTTGACAATAATGCCCCTAGCTACATTTTCTTCTCCCTATCCTAGAATATTTTTCATGTAAGCCAAAGCCACTCTAGGTCTCGGTCAAGCTTCTTTGGCATTTCCAACGCGTCGCCATTTTCCTGGGTTCAGTGGGTTGGTCCAGGGTTTGCTTTGGACTAACCTTTTCCTTTCCTGCGTTTGTGTCAGCAATCCCGTTCACGTTTCCTACCTGGATCCAGTGATCACAGTTTTAGCTTATTAGGACTAGTCCTTTTCAGAATTACTCAGAGGCTCCTGGTTGTAGCTGAGCCAGAGCACCAGCTTCTTTGACCAGGCATCTGGAGACTGCAAGTGAAAACCCAAGGTCGATTTGCAGTTGTACACAAAATATTTTTCACACCAGCTGGGAGAAAATTGCAGCATTTGAAACGGAGTTTTTTTCGCGCTCTTGATGGATTCAGATCACTGTTTTAGTCATGATTTGAGAAGAAAATAATGATTACAGATCTTTTCAAATTTTATGGTCGCCAATTATGTTACTACGTTAAATGTTTCTCCTGGTTTGTGTAGAATGTGGCACACTGTTCGTTTGAGATACTGTGAAGCCAAGAGTGAATTACCGCTTTATAAAAATGGCAGCCATATTCTTCTGACGAAGTGCTCAGGAATATAGTGTTTCTTGCTCCACTTGGAATGGCAACTTTCATGTCCATCGTCATGCACCAATCTTGTTTGTTTAGGGTGGAAGTTTAAATTCTCTTCATTTTTCTGAAACACTAAACCCGCTTTTTTTCCTAGTGAAACTTCAGAACTGCTCAGTTTTTAGCGAACTTTGAAGCTACTCTATTTTTAACACAGTTCGAAAAAAAGCTCTAACCTTCTATTGAAACTTTAGACCTGGTCAGTTTCTAGTAGAACGTTAAAGCCGCTCTATTCTTAGCAAAGCTTTAAAACTGCTCATGTTTAGCGGAGCATTAAAGCTGCTACATTTTTAGTGGAATAATCAATAATGAAGCTGCTCTATCATTATTTTTCGTGAAACCTCGAAAGCTTTAGGAAATCCAAACTGAATTCGATAAAATTTGTGCTCAATTTTTACGGTGTCGACATAGATAACATAGAAGAAATTATGCAATATCACTCATAATTATAGCAAAGATAAATCACACAACTAAAGAATAAGACATCTTTGGCATGCAAAACATGAGAATAGTAAAGGATGACATTCTGCAAACCTGCCGAGTTGTCCTCAAATTCCATTCCGTGCAGGCCCCATGGACCAGCCTTTGCTCGAGGGTTTTCAACAGCTTTTGGTCGCTCTCATATGAGAGTAGACGGCGGTGTACGTCAGTCAGTCAACGCTGGACCCAACCCAAACCCAAGAGAAGGGGCACCAGAAAAACATCAAGACAAATTATAAGAAATCACAGCATCAGTTCTCTCTCAAGAACAAACCCAAGAAGGCCATGGCGGAGCTCGCCCAGAACCGCTAAACCTAGAGAGAGACGAAAAATCTCATTATTCCTTTCCTGCTAGAGCCAGTGAGACCAGCAGGGAGTGAAGGGGTGGGGAAGAGTCAAGCGGAAGCCAAGAAAGTTCGATCTCGTGGCTATGGTGGAGAGGAGGTATTGTCCCTGTGCCAGCCATGGCGGCTTCTTGATGCTTGTACTACTTTTCTTCTTGTTCTTGTTTCACCATGCGCCCATGGCTGCCGCCGTCGATGCCCCACCTCCCCTTCCACCGGAGGAGGCGCAGGACGTCTTGATAAATCTCTCCAGCGTCGTGGGTACCAACAGGTGGAACTCCAGCACACCTGTATGCAACTGGACTGGAGTTGCCTGCACGCGTTCTGGGTCCGGTTCTTCCTTGGTGGTAACCAACATCACTTTGTCCAACTACGGCATCTCCAACCGCTCCATCTTTGCCTCCATATGCCATATTTACACCTTGCAGTCCCTTGACCTCTCAAGAAATTCCTTCACCGATTTTGGGGACCTACTCTCCACCTCTTCTTGCCGCATGAAGGAAGGACTGCTGTCCCTTAATCTGAGCAGTAACAAGTTATCTCACAGGCTCAGTGATTTGTCGGGTTTTCCACAGTTGGAGGTTCTTGATTTGTCCTTTAATCTTTTTCCTAGTGAAAATTTGAGCGCATATTTGGGTTCTTTTCCCAGATTGAGGAGCTTGAATCTTAGCTCTAATAAATTGATTGGTGATATTCCTGTCAGTATGGCCGGCTCTTTGGCTGAGTTGGTGCTATCTGGTAATCAATTCAGTGGTTCAATTCCTCTAGCTTTGTTTAATTATGGAAACCTCACGTTGCTGGATCTCAGCCAGAATGATCTGAGTGGTACTGTCCCAGATGAGTTCAAGAGTCTCCCCAAGCTACAGACTTTGCTCCTTTCAGGAAATAATTTGAGTGGCAAAATACCACTGAGTCTGAATGGGACAACGCTGACTCGGTTTGCAGCTAACAAGAACTTGTTCTCTGGTTTAATCCCTACCTGGATTACCAAGCATGTCAGAATGTTGGATTTGAGTTATAACAATCTTAACGGGAGTATCCCACCAGATTTCCTCTCTCATCCTGGGTTGCAGACCGTTGATCTTACCAGTAACATGCTTGAAGGGACTATTCCCAATAGCTTATCTCGAAGCCTCTTTCGGTTGAGGCTTGGTGGAAACAAGCTTGGTGGGAACATACCAAACTTTATTTGTGATGGCATGAGCTTGGCTTATCTTGAGTTGGATAACAATCAGTTGATGGGAAATATACCTTCAGAACTTGCTAAATGCAAACACTTGTCTTTGTTAAGTTTGGCTTCAAATCAGTTACAGGGTCCATTGCCTGATGGAATCAGTAACCTTGAAGAGCTAGTGGTTCTGAAGCTTCAAAACAACTCTCTCAACGGACATATCCCGAATACATTTTCTGCAAGCCTGAGCACATTGAATCTTAGTCAGAATTCATTCACTGGACAGATACCAAGCAGAGTTTTCGAGCTGCAGAAGCTTTCCACCTTGGATTTGCATGGCAACAATATCAGCGGTGGCATTCCAATTTCAATCAGCTCATCTAAGTCTCTAATTGAGCTCAATCTGGGGTATAATGCTCTGACTGGTACCATCCCAACAATGGCTACCACTTTAAGCACTTCCCTTGATCTTAGTCACAACTATCTCAGTGGATCTATTCCTTCAAATCTTGGCTATTTAAACGAATTAGAGATTCTTAATCTTTCATACAACAACCTGTCTGGTGAGGTGCCATCTTCACTGGGGAACATGCAAAGCTTGACACAGCTAGTGCTTTCTTATAATCATCTTTCTGGGTCTGTTCCTAGATTCCGTCAAGATGTGGAAATCGATATAGAGGGGAATGCTGATCTTATAAATGGTACCGGAAACAATAATAGGATTTCTACTAATGGTAAGAAAAACCCGCACAATGTTGTCATCATCATCTTCACTATTGCCGGTGCTCTTGTTGGATTATGCGTGCTCGCAGTTATTGTTATGATGTCATTGTCAAAGAGAATTTATCGTGTCGAAGACGAAGGATTATCAACTGGGGAATCTGTATGTCAAATAATCAATGGGCACTTCGTAACTATGAATAGCATCCATACCTCTGCAATTGAGTTCACGAAAGCAATGGAAGCAGTCTGCAATCATCAGAACATCTTTTTGAAGACCAGGTTCTGCACCTACTACAAAGCTGTAATGCCTAATGGCTCAACATACTCTGTCAAGAAGCTTAACTCAAGTGACAAGATTTTTCAAAATGGGAACCAGGAGAAGTTTGCTCGTGAAATTGAGGTATTAGGGAAACTGACAAATTCCAATGTCATGGTTCCGTTGGCCTACATCTTGACTGTAGATTCTGCCTACCTAATCTATAAGCATGCATACAAGGGCACAGTGTCAGATTTACTCCATGATGAAAAGTCAGATGTTATAGACTGGCCTTCACGGTATAGCATTGCTTTGGGGGTGGCCCAAGGGCTGACATTTCTCCATGGGTGTACTCAGCCAGTTTTGCTTCTTGATCTGTCAACAAGGACCATCCACTTGAAGTCAACTAATGAGCCTCAGATTGGAGATATCGAGCTCTGCAAAATTATTGATCCTTCCAGGAGTACTGGAAGCTTTTCGACCATTGCTGGTACAGTTGGTTATATTCCACCAGGTAAGACATACTATTGTGATTCACTCTTGAGTACCTGAATGTTTACTTTAGGCTGCAACTGTTGAGAATTGAGTAGTTTTCTACCATTCTTTGTTGATATCATTTTATCTCAGGCTTTAATATCTCTGAATTTGTTATATTCTTTTGTTACTCTTTAGTTCTTGTCAGTAATGTCGTCTGACTATTTTATTTGGGCATATATTCTTCCTTTGCCTGAGTAACAATTTTCTAATTACATATGTGGTAACTATGGCAATATGATCCAGTAAGCTCTAAGATGCTTTACTGCCTGTTTAAGTGGCAACTGTAGTCTTCAGTTAGCCAAGAATACTGTCCGTGTCAAAGCTGAGAGCAAGTGTTGTTTTTTGAAGTTCATCAAACACATAGTTTCCTCTTTCGTTATTTTAATCTCGCTAACGTCTTTCCTTATGGCATACTCTATTGCCCAAATAGAATGTACTTCTGGTCAGGATTTTTAAGGATTAGGACTCAGATCCACTATGGAATTGAACGAGATTCTAGGATAGTTTTTTTTCTGTTTAAGCTTGAAGAATTTGTTCTAACAATTTGGAAAAACTTTGAGAGCCTATATACTATGCTAACCCTAAATACCACTGAATTATGGTTGCAGAGTACGCATACACTATGAGGCTGACGATGGCTGGCAACGTTTATAGCTTTGGAGTCATTTTACTGGAGCTGTTGACAGGGAAACCATCTGTCAGCAATGGAACTGAATTAGCTAAGTGGGCTCTCAGCCTCTCAGCCCGGCCTGATCAAAGGGAGCAGATCCTTGACACCAGGGTCTCAGGAACTTCAATTGCAGTTCACAGCCAGATGTTGTCGGTCCTGAACATCGCCCTCTCTTGCGTTGCATTCTCTCCAGATGCTCGGCCAAAGATGCGCAACGTCCTGAGGATGCTCTTCAATGCAAAGTGAATTGGAAGCAGCCTGCAATCATTGAATCATGTCATAGATACATTTTTGTGAAGTTTCAGCTTCACTTTGTTTATGGGTGTCAGTAATCAGTATACAGGCTGCCCTTGTATAGTTCCATAGAAGGTAGAACTCTAGCTCATGGTAGATCATTATATGTTTGATGAATTGGGTAATTAGGCATCTGTTTTGGAGTGAGTCACAATATGGTTTCTATGCTTTAACATGTAATAGATTATTATAAGCAAAGCTTAAAGGTCATGGGTATGCCAACACTTATATATAGAACTATAGAATAGAAGTAGGTCCATTATATTGCTGTGTAGCCTAATTCAACTAAAGCAGTCATGGTTAGTCCAACTAAAAGAGCTGAACTCGCCCTTTGAAACTGACAGTAATCATAATCACAAATCCTGTGGCCTATTTGACATACGCTTGCAACATATGTAATTACTATTTATACATGCTAATTGTTTCCTTGTGAAAATAATTTTGCTTTGGTTATGCTTCCACTTGTTTTAATTTATCAAAAATTCTTCTGAGCTTACATTTCTTGTTCATATGATAATTGCTATATATCTGTTGCATCATCTTTCTGGAAAATATCTTTCAAATTTTTAGCGTTCTAGTTCGAGGGGGAAGTTATAGACGGAGAAATTATGGTCCATGTAGAGAAATAAAAAATTTCCAGAAATGTTGTAAGATTTTTTTTTCATTTCACCTGCCTTTCTGGCATGGCCCGTGAGAACAAGGAGAGATGGTCAGATGGGTGAACCTGAACTGTTGGATCTCAATCCAGCAGTTACAGAAGTGACTGGTTTACAATTGAAAGTCCTACTAATGACAAAAATAGGCAGCCCCTTTCTCATATTTCCCGCATCACCACAAATAAATGAAAATTGCGAACAACACAAAATGGAGAAGAATCCAACATAAAATGAATGGAACCTTAAATTTCATATAACTATATTGTCTAACTCTCAGATGAAATAAGAATATCTATTGCAAAAGGAAAACAATGTTTATATATATATATATCTCAGAAAAAAGAAAGATAATATTGGTTCGACCTTGGGCTTGTTGTTGGACCTTGGAGCAATCCCCGAAGTCGGGCTTAGCTGCATCGGCAACGACCAGCCCAAACCTTTCCACCATCGTCGTCCTCGGCTAATCCGCCGCGCCTCCGATACTCCCAAGGCAGCGCCAGCGGGAACAACAGCAGCAGCAAGCTAGGAGCAGCCGCCATCTCATCAGACTCCTCGCAAAGCCTCCCCGCCACGCCCCCCTTCCCCCCCCCCCCCTCCCCCGCCACCCCGCAATGGCCGGCCTCCTTCACCTCCACTCCACGCTGCTCCCCTCGGCGTCCGCGCTCCGCCGTCGCGCGGGCGCGCCAGCGCCCTCCTCGTCCCGCCGCCGATGCCGTGTCGAGGCCAAGATCCGGGAGATTTTTATGCCGGCGCTCAGCTCCACCATGACCGAGGGCAAGATCGTCTCCTGGACCGCCGCCGAGGGCGACCGCCTCGCCAAGGGCGACCCCGTCGTCGTCGTCGAGTCCGACAAGGCAGACATGGACGTCGAGACCTTCCACGACGGTTTCCTCGCCGCCGTCCTCGTGCCAGCCGGTGAGTCCGCGCCTGTTGGCTCCGCCATCGCGCTCCTCGCCGAGTCTGAGGAGGAGATCCCGGCCGCCCAGTCACAGGCCGCCTCCTTTTCCTCCTCCGGCGCCGCCGCCTCATCTCCTCCACCGCAAGAAACCGCCGCCCAAGAAGCTTCCGCTCCCCCGCCACCGCCTCCTCCCCCAGCACCGATCGCAGTCTCTGCTACCGCGCCGCCCTCGCCGGCAGCACAAGGCGGGGCGCGCGTGGTTGCGTCACCCTACGCAAAGAAGCTGGCCAAGGACCTCGGTGTCGATCTTTTCTCTGTCACGGGGTCAGGTCCAGGTGGGCGAATTGTGGCCAAGGATGTTGAGGCCGCGCTTGCTGCACCCAAGAAGGCGGCGCCAGTGGCTGCTGCACGGCCGGATGTGCCATTGGGCTCCACAGTGCCATTCACGACAATGCAGGGTACTGTGAGCAAGAATATGGTGGAGAGCCTTGCCGTCCCGACATTCAGAGTCGGGTACACCATCACGACTGATGCTCTTGATCAGCTCTACAAGAAAGTGAGCATCTTTTCAGAATATTTAGGAATGTTGTTTTATTAATTTGAAGATTGGATAAAAGAGTAAGATTTTTGCAGATTAAGTCGAAGGGGGTAACAATGACAGCACTATTGGCTAAGGCAACGGCGATGGCACTAGTTCAGCATCCTGTGGTGAACTCCAGCTGCAGGGATGGGAAGAGCTTCACATACAGCAGTAGCATCAACATTTCTGTGGCAGTGGCCATAGATGGTGGGCTGATTACGCCAGTGCTTCAGGATGCTGATAAGGTCCAACACTTAGTGTAGTTATTTTGCTTACTGGATACTAATGTCTGTGATGATATATTTGTTTCAATAAATGGTCATTATTGGTTTATTCAGGTTGACATTTATTCGCTGTCAAGGAAATGGAAGGAGTTGGTAGATAAGGCGCGAGCAAAGCAGCTGCAGCCCCATGAGTATAACTCAGGTATTTTGTCTGCTTCACATACAAACTTGAATCCACAGTGCACTGATGTGCATCTTTTCTATGTTCTGAGTAGATGCTATAGGATTTAACTGTTGTGTACTGCTCAAATGCATATTCAGTGGTTCCTGAACAACAGAATTTGGTACATGCTAGATATTGCTTTGTTTCCATATAACTTAGTTGGATATGGTATGAAAAGTGTGCAAACCTCTGTATTTATGCCTTGTGACTCATACGATACCCTGATACCCGAATGAAGTGCCATACCACTTACCACTACTGTGATATATATCAGGTCCTTAGTTGTCTGTATGACACTGGTATGTACTAGACCTGTGTTAGCCTATTATCTGTTATTCTGTTATTAACAATAAAGCCCTGATACAATCCTGATACTCCCCTGGTTCTTAGCCTGATAACAATGTAGTTCTCTTCATATCGGGGGGAGAGGGAAGTAAATGGCAGTTAAGATTCATACTTTCGTATGTTTTTATTTATCTATGCTTCTGTGGTCTGTGGAATGTTAGCATCTGGTACTATGCTTTTATCTGTAGCATTAACTCTTTAATTATTAATGGCATTGATAAGCTATGCTTACTCTTCTCCCTAATACATGTGATTTGCTGAGTCACAAACTCACAATATCCTTGGTTTCGGGAAATGCCATGTCACTGTACTCTTGTATCAAAGAAATTTGTTGAACTTGATTCGTTTTGATGGCTGCTGAGGAAGTTAAGGATAGCGTCCCTTATTATTCATTTTATGTATCGAATAATAAATAGCAGTGTTCAGGTTCTATGTATGCTTATAGTTGTATCTCTTAGCTGATTCACGATCTTGTTTTCATTTACCAGCTAGTTTTTGCCGTTAAACCAGACATCCTGGTTTGTCCCGGCTACACCATTAAAAAACTGCCAAAACCAACCAGTTAAATAGGATCTGTATCAAATTTGGTTGACTTCAGAAATTTGGGAGTTTTCTGAATTTTGCAACTTCACATTTCTTTGGCTGGTTGCAAGTTACCAGTTGCAATATTTGTATGGAACCTTTGTTCATGAAATCGAAGAAAGCCAAAAATAGTTACTGGATTCATCAGCGGGCAGTGACCTCTGATGAGTTTTATCTACCAAGAATTTTAGCCCTGGTATCAATATCCGTAAGAGTACCACATGCCACAATAGTTTTTCTTGGCTGTGACTTCTTCAGTGCTTTTCTTGCCTGTGCCCTTCTAATATTATAATCTAGGTGTTCCGCCATAATGATCCATACTCCATTAGCTGCAGTTCTAGGGGTATAGTAGAATGCTATTTCAATTACAAGTTACAAAACTGTTGAAACATATGAGAAGTACTGTTGATGGTATGGTTATGTAGAGTTATTCATTTGTTTGTTTGTTTACATGAGATCTGGAACAGGGCCTATTAACAGGCATTTTGATTATAATTTCAATAATTAGCCATGATTTATGGCCTGCTGAATTTGACATGATTTATTGGTTCTTATGAAATAAATAAAGGGGTAAGACAATGCATCAGATCTTTGTCAAGTTATATCCGTATGTAGTATTGCTTTTGTGGAGTATACCTTCTTTTGTGATTTTCTTTCCAGCTGCTCCCTCTTCTGTATGCCTCTTCAGAATGAAAAGAACAAGCAGCATGCCTGTGATAGATCGACTTTCTTAGTTGGCATGTACAGGATTCATTTGAATGTCAGCTTTGTCAAACTGGCAGACCTAGCCCAGATCTTTTTGAGCAATCTGGTGTTTGTTTCCCTGCTTGTGAAATATGGTATTCAGTCCAAATGGTTATGGTAGACTGGAGTGAAGCTTATTTATTTCCCCAATAAAATAGCATGATTGAAATTCTAAAATATTTTTTGCGGAGATGAAATTAAGAGCATGAAATAAGAATATGAAAACATATACTTATTCACCATTTATATGGCGTTTGATTTGGGAATGAGGTGATCCATCATCATCATCTCACTCACATTCTTGTTTGGTTTGAGGAATAGAATGGGTCCGTCAATCACCAATATTCATGGGGTCAACTCATGCGGACCATCCCATCTATTAGAACTGATTCCTGAAACTCAACACCTCAGTAATGTGCTACTGATCTAACGTTTATTGATGTTTTGTTTTGAAACGAAAAAAACGCTTCTATGCCTCATAATTATTGTCCTGGCTAAAATTTGACTGGTTGGATATCAACTTGCTTAGATTCCTATATTTCTTCCTATATTTCTATTTGTTATCTCTTTTGCCTTGTTAGTGCTCTGGGTATTATTCACAACAGACATGTACCATGTGACAACTGAGTTATTTGTGTATGCTAATAGCCTCTCATGTTCAATCTACAGGAACATTTACTCTTTCAAATCTTGGCATGTTTGGAGTTGATAGATTTGATGCAATCTTGCCACCTGGAACTGTAAGAAGAAATTTCTTTCCTCCATTTCTATTTTCATACATTGCCGCACACCTTATTGAAGTATCTGGGTTACTGAAAATAGGGAGCAATCATGGCTGTTGGAGCATCACAACCAACTGTTGTTGGTACAAAAGATGGTAGAATTGGGATCAAGAACCAAATGCAGGTAAATTACTTGTACCATTTGAACTTCTACCATTTTACGTTCTCACCAACTGATCTTGTATTGACGATTTGTTTGCTTATAATTTGATAATTCCCACCTGATCAATACATCTAGGTCAATGTTACCGCTGACCATCGGGTTATTTATGGAGCTGATCTTGCCGCTTTTCTGCAAACACTCTCCAAGATTATTGAGGATCCCAAGGATCTTACATTTTAGATATTCCCATGGATTGTTTTTCCCTGGACAATCACAATTGGGTGCTTCTCACCTGTCAGTAGATGTGTAGAATGTGGTCTGGTCATGTGGAATAGTGGATTTAAGCTGTCACCAGTGTTAGCATCAGGTAACTTGCTCTGCTGGTTACCTTCTCATCATTGGCTTGCTTGTTTTTCAATAAATTCTTTTTTATCTTTTTCCCCCTAATTCAAATAGGTGTGTAAGGATGGGTATATTTATCATTTTACTGGAGCTTTCATGGATGGTCCGATTTTGTTGAGCTCATCAATGTACCATAACCTTGAGATACAAAGAATGAAATGTACCTTGTACCACCCTGTGGTTGATTTCACATGCCTGTCAACAGAAATATGGTTGATGCCCTTGCAAGGGTGCCAAGATAAAATGCCCAGATCTGTAAAAATAGCTCACATGTTTTTTTTACAAGTGAAGTACCATGATTTCTGCCAACCACTCCCACGATGCGAAAGGTTGTACAGTAGTATCTGATATATCCTGACCTGTTGTACATTACTGGGACAGCACAAGATAGCGTCCCGCCTTTTTTGCGCAGAAAGCATTCCTATTTCAGCTCGTTGTACTCTCCCTCGTCTCTACTTGAAGTATCCTATTAGGTGGCGAGTCTAGCGTCTTGCTTGCTGGGTTTCGCAATCCTATCCGCCATTGTAGTGGAAGCAAAGCAAGCCGCCATTGATCACCTCCATAAAACCCCTCCAGGAGCTCTTGTTCTTGCCTCCCAGTCCCTCATCATAGGCTGCCGGGACGCCATCCCTGCAAGCTGCAGCAGCGGCATGGCGTCGGACCGAGGAGAGGTCGACACCTCGCGCGCCTTCAGGTCTGTCAAGGAAGCGGTCGCTGTGTTTGGGGAGCGCATCCTCGTCAGGCAGGCACAGATCAGCCCAAATGGTGGTGGCCATGGCGACCGTCGTGTCGGCAGGGAGGTGAACCCCAGGGCAGATGGCGTCGCCGTTGCCACTTCGGATGAGAAGCTTGAGCGGAGTGAGGGCGTCAGGGCTTCTGGTCTTCACCCCAGGGAAAACTACTCCAAGCCAAGTGTCACCTTCAATGCCAAGCAAGAAGCGAGTAGCAGCAGCAACAGGAATGCTTCAACTTCAAACGAACTGCCGGTGCCGGTGCCAAGACCGGTTTCAGAAGATGTGCCAATGTACCTGGTGCCCACTTCGCCGCCTTTCTTCGCCTCATCACCATCGCTGGCGAACGACGACGAGGAGCAAGAGCGCAAGGAAACCGACCTCATGGTCCTGAGCTCCATCAAGAAGCTGGAGGAAGAGGCAGGCAGGACGAGGCAGGAGGTGTCGCAGCTCAAGAGTAGGCTGGCCGAGATGGAGCTATCCATGGCGACGCTGAACGCGAAGCTCCACCGGGCGCTCTCCAAGGTGGCGCACATGGAGGCCGACAACGCCGCGGCGGCGCGCGCCAGCATCGAGAGGGGCCGCAGCGGCGACATGGCGCTCGCGGTGTGGGCCGAGCGCCGCGCCCCCAGCAGGCCGCAGTTGGGCCACCTGCTGAGGCTCGGCGAGGCCGACAGGGAGGCGGTGGTGAGCGGCGGCGGCCTGGCAGTAGTGGCGCCGGCGAGGAAGGTGCAGAAGCAGAAACCGATCATACCGCTGGTTGTTCCCCTCATCAATGGCGTGCTGTTCTCCAAGAAGCGGAAGACGAAGGACAAGGAGAGCATGTACATGAAGGAGCTTTACAGCTTGCTTAGGCTGAGTTGATCACTGGCCTCCATGCCAAATCTGTGGATAAACATGCACTGCAGTTGTATCAGCCAACTAATTTTAAATCTTTTTTCTTTTAGTTTCTGTGACTATACTAAATATGCGAGTGGAGTGTGACTGTGTGAGGCTGCAATTTGCAAATTAATACAAATCTGCATTAGCTTTATTTGTACATCCAAATTAAGAAAACTCAAGGAACAATAGTTGTAATTCAGGTACTTGTTTGCAAATTAAAAATTTTTATCGCACGAGATGCACGGGTATGCTATTATAGGGTGTGTCCTCAACTGCCGCTCCCTAGTTTTCAGTTACCTTTGGTTGGACATTTCCAACTTCCTCTCAGACATGCGCCACAAGAGCAACGACACCATCAAAGACCAAAGCTTTTTGCCTCTTGGAGATCTCAGATCATCGGCGTCCAAGAACAGGAGTTGCAAATTAGTTAGTTGATGACATTGTGAAGACGATCATCTGATCTTTCAAGAACAAGTGCCGTTGGGTTCGCAATTTATTAGTTGATCAGGCTGTTGGATTTTGTTGCCGGTTTGATCGGTTTGGATCCGATCGGGAGGGATCGATGGGCCCTCCGCAGAGGCAGCAGCCGGATCAGGCGCGGCCGGCGGGGAGCACGTGCGTGTGGGTGGTGGCGGTGCTCCTCCTCCTCGCCGTGCTTGCCGGCGGCGGTTGCCTGGTGCTCTACCTCACGCTGCCCCCGGCCGAGGTCCCGCACTGGCTGCCGGCCGCCGGCCTCGCGCTCGTCGCGCTGCCCTGGGCGTTCTGGATCGCCACGTGCGTGTACCGGTGCTGCTGCTCTTCGGACACGCCGGCGGCGGCGGCGAGCAACGTGGAGCGGCAGGCGTCGTCGAGGAAGGCCGTGGCGCCGGCGCCGAGCAGCACGAGCCTCAAGGGCGCGCGCAGCGCGAGGCACGCCGCCGACGGGAGGTCCCACACCGCCAGCAGCGCCGCGCGCTGGGTGCGGTTCGGCGGGACCACCGTGCTCGGGGAGGACCGCGCCGCCGCGGGGGACAAGGACGACGACGGCTCGTCGGTGCACTCGAACGAGAGCGAGGCGGCGCCCCTCGCGTACAACATGCAACCCTCGTCCTGATGCCTTCTCCCACATCTATCATGTAGTGCAGGTAATCAATGGATCGATACGCAGATCACTTTGTAATCAAGCAGGGAGGTAGAGATTGATCTTGCTCCGTTGTGCTTTTGTCTCTGTATATATTCATGTAGTTTTCATTTCTTGCGTATTCTGAAAAACTGTAACGCGAGGTAAAATGCTAGTATCTCGAATAGGAAACAAAACCGGCTGCAGTACTAATCTAGCTAGATTAGAATTCAAAAAAAAAGTCTTGTTCTGCAGCGTTAGGACGATGTCAGAAGATGGAGACGCAAGTGACGTTCAGAAACTGTCATGCAGAGCCAGATGTGTGCATCCGTGAAGCACCGAGCATAGCTAGAACCTAGATTTCTATTCTGAAGCCCCTTGTAGTGTAGGAATTCAGTATGCTCTCTTTAGCGGTCTAGATGGTAAATCGATCGTGAGGCCTAGAATTCAGAGGGTCAGTTCAATCTTTCATTTAGCAGCGAGACCTTTTTTAGAGGAATATCAGCAGTGTCAATGCTGCACAATCTCGATGAAAGGTGAAATTGCCTGTCCTTTTTCCAACATGGGCCATGCCCGAATTTCATTACTTCAAAAGCAACGAAATTACACGGTTTTTAGTGCCATAGAGTTTAACCATCCGCACAAACAAAAATAAAAAGCAGTACCACAGGAACCCAGAACCACCATACAAAATGATCACCAAAGCGAGCGCAAGTGCAGACAGAAGAAGTAGCGAGTTCCACCGCCGCAGATTCAGTGAAGAAGCACCATCCCAGTATCGCCAGCTTGAGCCTCATGTGGGTGAAAGTGTAGGGCCGCCTCTTTGAGCGCTCCCGCTCCGTCCTCCGGCTTCTGTCTATCTCCTTCCGGCTGCAGATCTGCCCAATAAGATATGAACGAGGATGCTAAGCAAATGATCTCAGTCGGAGACCTTACCACTTTGTTATCAAAGCAAATGTTATTTCGTGTTCTCCAGAGAGCCCAGCATATTGCTGCAAGGCCTACATAAAGAAACTTCCCGCCCAGCGGTAGAAAACGTTTAGCCCATATGTCTACATTTGCTCCCACAACATAAGCTATCAAACTCCAAATGTATCTGGCCATGGAGCAGTCAAAAAACAAGTGAATGATAGACTCATTTTCCAGACAGAGAGCACATCTTTGGTCCCCCTGCCACCCCCTCCTCGATAAATTGTCCCTTGTGAGGATAGAGTTATTTTCAACCAACCACACGAACATTTTTATTTTAAGAGGGATTTTTGCTTTCCATAATTTGGTATGAGGGTTCCCAGGAACCAAACTGCATAGATGAGAGTACATTGATCTGACAGAAGACACATCTCTCCCATCCGAACACCATTTGGGTATATCTTTGTTCATAGATAGAGCAAAAGAGGAGACCATCCCTCTCAATTGCCTATACTGTTCCTGATTTTGTACATCAAGCCATCTCCTAAAGGATAGTCGCCACCCACTCCGAGCCATTGTTGCAACTGTAATGGAGGGTTCAGTGCAGATAGAGAAAAGACCAGAAAACTTTTCCTTCAGAGAAATACTGCCACACCACGCATCCCTCCAGAAATCAGTAGCTTTGCCGTCCCCCACTACCATGAGTCTCCCTTTTAAATAGAGATCTTTTACTTTGAGGAGGTCATTCCATACAGATGAATTGGACGGTTTTTTCTGAAGTTGTTGCAGGCAGAGACTTTTGACATATTTTTTCCTAACTATCTCCTCCCACAGGGCTTCACCCCTCTCCAACTTCCACCACCACTTGCACAGAAGACTGAGGTTTAATTTCCTCAAATCTTTGATTCCCAATCCTCCCTTCTTCTTGGGCACACAAATCTTATCCCACTTGATAAGATGATGTTTCTTTTTTGTTCCCCCTTCCTGCCAAAAGAACCTCTTTCTTTTCTGTCCATACTTTTGACCATAGTTTTGGGGATGAGATACATAGACATAGCATAAACTGGAATACTGCTGAGACAGGAGTTAATCAAAGTAGTTCTCCCACCAATCGACAGAATATTTCCTTTCCATCCATCCAATCTTTTCATAATTTTCTCATCTAATTTTCTCCAATCCACCACATGTAATTTTGACCCAGCTACTGGTACTCCAAGGTACTTTATTGACCATTTTCCTGTAGCACAATTGAACATTTCAGAGTAAAGTAGGCCCTTCTGGTCATCCTCTATCACCGTCACCACCTCACTTTTGTCAAAGTTTATTTTGAGGCCAGACATGTGTTCATAGAGGTAGAGCAACAATTTAGTATTTCTAGCAACCTCCTCATCATCTTTCAAACAAAGAATAGTATCATCAGCATATTGTAATACAGCAACCCCATAATCCACATATTCCTCAACTAAACCTGTGATGAGCTGATTTGATTGTGCCCTATTTATCATCTTGGCTAGTACATCAGCAGCCATGTTAAATAGCAAGGGGGAGAGAGGGTCCCCCTGCCTCACTCCCTTGCCACACATGAAGTATCTACCAAAATTATCATTAACTCTCACACAAAGAGTATCACTGATCATGACCTCCCAAATCCAATCACACCACTTCTTGCTGAAACCTCTTTGTTCAAAGCACTTTCTTAAGAAGCTCCAGTTTATCTTATCATAAGCTTTTTCAAAATTCAGCTTCAAGACCAGCCCATTTTTTTCCCTGACCTTAGTATCATGTAGAATTTCGTGGAGACTCATAATCCCATCCATGATATTCTTCCTTTAATAAAGGCATTTTGAGATCTGTTGATTATATTTCCCAGAATTGCCTCTAGTCTCAACATCAACACTTTGGTGAAAATCTTGTAAACCACATTGAGTAGGTATATAGGCCTGTACTGCTGAATCTTGTTTGCATCTTTTATCTTTAGGAGCAGGGTAATGGTCCCATAATTGATTCTGTTCATTTCTAGCTTATGATGAAAAAACTCCATGAACATTGGCAAAAGCTCAGGTTTAACAATCTCCCAGCAACTTTGGAAAAACTCAATAGGCATACGATCAGGCCCTGAGGCAGTATTCTTTTCCATATGAAACACAGCTCTTTTAACCTCTTCTTCAGAGAAAAGAGCTGTCAGAGTGGTATTATCATCCTCAAAGATTTTTTTCATGTTCATCCCAACATCTGGGGTCCAACTCAATCACTGAGTTTTCAGAGGGACCAAAGAAGGATTTGTAATACTGAGTAGCATGCTCCAGCAGCTGGTCACTTTCTTTAATCACATCATCATCATGTTCAAAACTGAAAATGGTATTCTTCCTCTTTTTCTTATTGGAAATTCTATGAAAAAAACATGTATTATTGTCACCCTCCAGCAGCCACTTAGAATTGGATCTCTTGTGCCAATAAAGCTCCTCCTCAGCTAGTAACCTCAACAACTCAGTCTGGATAAAGGTTTTCTTTTCTAAGATATGGGCTGGTAGTATCCCATCTTCTTCCCTTTTTTCTATCAGCAGGAGCTCTTCTTGCAAGATGTTTTTGTACTTTTTTGTGTGTCCCTTCAAACTCATACCCCAACCTTTTAGAAATTTCTTCACTCTTTTAATTTTTATATCCCACACTTCAGTTGTATCCCTAGCTCTTACAACTTCTCCCCAAATTTCAGCCACCTTAGGCAAAAAATCCTCATGTCTCAACCAAGCAGTTTCAAAACAAAAAGGTCTTTTTTTTTCCTCTCAGGTTCTTGTCCAGAGCACAACAACAGAGGGTTGTGATCTGACATAAACTTAGGAATTTCCCTCAAAGTAGTAAGGGGGAAGTCATTCTCCCAGTCTTCACTCATTAACACTCAATCAAACCTCTCTAGAGTAGGTTCTTCCTGATTATTGCTCCATGTGCACCTCCCTCCATTGCAGGACATTGCCTGTCCTGCAAAGTTTTTTTACCTGTTCCTTTCGTGGACTGCAAGAGCCGCTTGGATGGTCGATAGGGGTGGTTGTGCGAGCAGGAAGAGAACGAACATGCCTACTGTGGAGCAAGGAGAACTGGAGCTTACAAAATCATGCATCAACCATCCAAAGAGTTTAAAAGATCTGGAAGAGGATCAGCACAAAAATTTGTATGCTCTGTGCCCCAACTCAAACCAGTAGGAGCCAATTCATGGGCGCATGTATTACATGAGCGGGATAAAATAGAACCTCAACGCCTACAAAGTTGTGCATTTCAGCCTTGGCCTCTCCGAAGCTTGCTCAAGTAATTTCAGCCTAACCTGCTCCAGCTCCAAATGCTCGCCAGCATCGCCGGCGGCGCTCCCTGGAGATGGCGGACGTGCCGTCATCTTGGGACGCCACGTCGCCTCGTCTTCTCCTGGAGATGGCGCCGTCCCTCGAGACCCTTCACGTCCACATCGTCGCGCCCGGCGAGGAGGAGCCCGGTGATCACGAGATACCATGGCCGCCCACGGAGCCTAGGCGGCAGCGCCACCTGGAGGAGTTTGTGGTTGCTGGTTTTTAGAGGGGCGGCGAGGCAGACCTGCCTTGTCAGGTTCGTGGTGGGAGTGTGCACGGCGCTGTGCCGCCTCGCCATGTTCGGGAGCGGGCATGTTCGGTCGGTACCGGGGGCACTGGGACTGGGAGACGGTGACGCAGGAACAGCCGTGGAGCGACGAGGAGAAGGGCAGCATCATCGAGCACATCATGGATGGGGTGGATGATTCTTGGACGGCTCGATTTCAATTAGTTTTAGGCTGATGAATCCAATTTTTTCTCTATTCTGCCGGCCTCCTCTAGTATTCCTGGTCATTCCTGTCAGTTATTATTATTGTATTTGTATGCTGATGAACAATCGGGCCAACTCTTTTGGAAAGAGGAAAACAGAGGAATCGGTAGGTAAACACTCTCGTTTCGTTCACACTTGAGCTCGCTACTGGTCCAACAAGGAAACATGATGACTAATGTGTCTGCTGAGAGAGCACGTACGGAATGTATGGTAAAGTCAGTATACAATATATTCATCATGCTATGATCCTTCGTTCTTCCATTCCAATCTCCCCCATAGCTAACTTGAGTGTTTGTTCCTCACAACATCATTCCTGTCCTTCAACGATAGCTGCATGCCAAGTTGCAGGGACGACCTTTTTCTGACGAATCGGTCCTGCAGCATTTTCCCGTGGAGACCGACCACACAACCAACAGCAAAGTTCCAAACAGTTTCTTTATACACAAACCTACCATGCTGGTCCATCTGCGCCTCTAGCCACCGTGTGTACTGCTACCTAATCGATATGCATGATGTCCGGTTTTATATTCGGCTGCATACATGGATGCTGCAGCTTTCTTAGACCTTTGGTGGCCTATCCAAAATATCTACTACCGAAACATGGGCTGCCATGCATCATGATCACATATAGATATACATATATATCCTCTCATCATACAGGTACTATATATTGTAGAGATGTAGCTCGGATCGATCGATCCGTCTGCACTTTAGTAGGTGCGGTCGTGTGCAGCTTTTCTGCTGGTCAATGTAGAAGATATTGATCGAGGTCGACGTGACAGAGCTCTACTTCTACCTGCACTGATTGTCCATTCAGTAAGCTACTACTTCTTCCAAGATGTCAACAAGCATTTTGCTTCCATCATCAGTTCATGAAGAAGCAAGCAATCATATACATGCGGGTATCGGGCTTGTATGCAGCCTCTTTTGAAAGTTGCTCGGAACTTAGGGTCGGACAGCGACGGCTTTATTTGGACAAATGGAATACCGGAACATGCATGCATGCAACCAGCTGGTAGCGCAGTCCAGCCATATGGTCAATGCTCCTGTCACAACTATAGAGACTTCACTGGAAAGCCGGATGGTCATTTGGTTTTAGTAAGCCATTGTTTAAAGGTGAAAGAGCGAGCGGGAGACGTGGTTCATCACGTAACTAACGGAGATCAATCAACAAGCTAACACGCTTTCATTATACTACTAGCGTGTTTGGCTTTTTGCCTACTACCAGCAAACCAGAAGCTAAGGCATTGTAATTATGGAACAACTGTGTGCTAACCGTGTGATGTGTGTGTACGCTGCTGGCTGCTGCCCATAGAACGAAGTGATGGGGAAACTGAATAAAGGCCAAAGTGAAATTGTACATTGATTTTGATGACCTTTAGTGGCTAGATGATCTGATGGTGATGGGGAGGCTCATGTTTGCCTGGCTCTCTTCGCATGATCACGCATGTGCACCACAGGAGACGCCGCTGTGAGAGATGTGATGGCACACAGCACTCGTTGCGATCTGAGAGCTCATCTGATGAAATAAGCTGCTGCTGCTACTCGTGCCCATTATCGCGACCTCATGCATCTTTTCTGGCACAAATAAAGCAGCTAGCAGTGCTAGGCTAGCTAGAACGATGATGGATAGATGCAGGTGAACGTCTTTTCCGTCTGAAGCCAGCCAGCCAGCCACAGCAGACCCACAAGATTGTGTCTGCCAATTTCATCCGTCATTTGTACTGTATCACCTGGTCTGTCGGAAACATTAATTATTTTCATAGAAAAAATGAAGACATGCATGCATGCATCCTCCTCCTTCTTCTTCTGCATGCAGCATGCTAGCCCAGCCAGCGGAAAGGAAGGAACGTGCGGTTCGACACCGGCGCTCAGGTACCTAGAACAAATTAAAGGAAACGTGCGTGCGTGGCCCGGCCGGCCGTCGTGCGAACGTCGACCACGGCACCACGCTAGCTACTGATCGATCGATCGGTCAGGATCAGCTACTTGAGCGGTGGCTCAGTTGCTAGTGGTACTCTCTAACCCCAACCAACTGATCTAAAGTTTTCTGATCCACACACTAAGTGAACGTGATGGAAGCTACCACCTAGAAATTAAAGGGGAGAGAGAGAGAGAGAGAGAGTATCCTAGAAACCCATGATGAGTAGTACATACGCGCTACTAGATGCATGCACTCGTGTGTAAAACTGTAAAAAGCGTAAAGTGCACATTGTTTAATCAAGGTATATATATATCCTTTTTCCCTCCACTTTCTAATGTTCAGCCTACGTGGAAAGAAAACTTCACTACTCCCAGGATGGATGATTAAATAAAGTTGCATGATGCGCGCGGTTACGTACTAATGGGCATAGAATAAGACCGGCACGGCCATAAGCCAAGTGTGCGGGGTGCGGTGATGGTAGTGTAAAACGTTGGAAAAGGATTTGCACTGGTCACTAGATAGTGGCGATCACTGCACGGAGCGGGACCTCCAGCATGCCAAGTGCATACAAAAGGGATTTACACTGGTTTGAAGTTTGAACATTGTTATTATTATTCGGGAAAAAAAAAGTTTGAACATTCAAAGAGTGGCGCGCATCCCGTGTGACAAATAAATCACTGTCGGGCCCCTCCACAGGATTTTTCAACTGGGGATGCATCACCATTCAGCACTGCCTGTGTGTCGTCGAATATTAGGGTTCCCACTGGGACGACCCCACCGAAGAGGTTAATTAGCGAGCAAATGGGCATGCTTATCCAGCTACAGCTGCCTTTGGAGACCAAGTTTAGATCTGCGTGTCTAGTCAGAGCAAGTTAGAAAGAAGCTCGTTGTAAACTTCCGATGCGCTCGCTGCTTCCTTTGGCAGTCTCACCATACTATGCCTGCAATCGCGCGCGTTGACCCGACCCACCAGGCAGGCAGGCAGGCCCGATCCAGCCAGAGAGAAATCCAAAGCCCACGGGCCAGGCCCCGACAGATGTTAGGAGCCCACAGCAGCAGCAGCAGCAGAAGAAGAAGAAGAAGAAGGATGATGCCCATCGTCTCACCGATAAGGAGTGGCATGTACGAAATGGTACCGTCACCCCCCCTCACTTTATCCGTTCCTTTTTAATTTCCAGGCCAAACGCCACGTGGAATGAACCTTTTGCCGTTGGGTCAAAATAGGCCTGAATCCATTGTTAAAGAAAAAGAAAACAGAGTGGGCACTCCAAATTTGTTGGATCAAACCTAGTAGCACAAACATATTCAGAAATTGTCATGGCCGGCCTTTTCGAGATGCACGGTCGAAGCGTATTTAACGTGACAGCTAATATGAATTTTTTTTTACAAGGCACAGCATCAACGCCATAAACTTCTCAACCATACTTGTCCAAGCCTACAGCGGATGCGCCTGGTTGCTGGGGTGTGGTCGTGCAGCTGCGTGCGTTGGGTTTTGAGCCAAGGGCAAAACGGACAACAAACAAAAACATTTTGTGCCAAAAAAAAAAGGAAATGCGCTTTTTAAGTAGCATTATTCTGGAAGTCATTCCTATCGACGGCATCCGAAAGATTCCCAGGCTAGTCAGTGGCGCAAAATGAAGTTCCTCTTGATTCGGAGGCATGGAAATCATGGTGGCTGAAACGAATCCTAATAATCATAGGGTCCTCCCTATGTGTATCTATATTTGGCTATCGTAGGGATTTTGTGCCAAGTGGATATATATGAGGTGCATGTGGTTTGGTCCTAGTACGGAATTTATTTTGCGTTTCCATAGTATGTAACTTGCATGCACATGATATGTTTGGCAAATTCTGAGATGACATAAATGCAGGTGTTCTTCAATACCCAATACTCTACCCATATTTATCCTTTTGTTTTCAGAAAAATACCCAATGCACTCTAGTGAGAATGTCATAATGAGCATTAAATATCATACCACATCAGTAAATTTGATGACAAGACAGAATCATTTATGAGAAGAAAGGAATGGGAGTTTCATAGGAGGAGAGAGAGGAGTGTTATCGTCATGACACTTTTCCGGCATAGTTACCAAGTTCTCAGTCTCAGTAGCTGTACGATGACACTTCCATCGAGACTGGCCTAACCATGAGCTACTTTAATAACCAAATCCAATGAACATTTCTATTTGGATAATGCTCACGCATCCGTGGTCTCGCATAGCAAACTATCGCAAGAGTTTGTTTTGTCGTCCATGGAAGACATAATAATCTTAACAAGTGTACGCCGTGACCACACCAGCGTCGTGCACTCCAACGAGCAAGATAGAGCGATGTAGGCAGGCACTACACAATATTGCCGCCGAAAAAGAAAAGAAATAAATGGACAGACGCACGCACGCTAGCGCTGACCAGAAAGCAGAGACCTCTCTGCCTCCTCTGCTCTCGAGCTCTCACTCTATATATAGCCTGCCCCCTCCCCTCTCTTCTCCCACACAGCCTCTCTCGCCTCACCTCTCAGCCTCATCACTCGCAAACGGTAGCATCACCTGCCTGCTGCGCTCTTCCGATACCCACTAGCCCAGAGAGGGCGGGAGTTCTCTCGGCCAGTGGCCATGGCAGTGCACGACGGAGCGAACAACAAGCACGAGGTGGCGGTGGCGCCGATGGAGGTGTCGGTGGAGGCCGGGAACTTCCAGGAGGCCGACCGGCTCGACGACGACGGCCGCCCCCGCCGCACGGGCACGGTCTGGACGGCCAGCGCCCACATCATCACGGCCGTCATCGGCTCCGGCGTGCTCTCGCTCGCCTGGGCCATCGCGCAGCTCGGCTGGGTCGCCGGCCCCGCCGCCATGCTGCTCTTCGCCTTCGTCACCTACTACACCGCCACGCTGCTCGCCGAGTGCTACCGCACCGGCGACCCCGACACGGGCAAGCGCAACTACACCTACATGGACGCCGTGCGCTCCAACCTCGGCGGCGCCAAGGTGGTGTTTTGCGGCGTGATACAGTACGCCAACCTCGTCGGCGTCGCCATCGGGTACACCATCGCGTCGTCCATCAGCATGAAGGCCATCAGGAGAGCAGGATGCTTCCACACCAATGGCCACGGCGACCCCTGCAACAGCTCGAGCATCCCGTACATGATCCTCTTCGGCGTTGTCCAGATCCTCTTCTCGCAGATACCGGACTTTGATCAGATTTGGTGGCTCTCCATCGTCGCCGCCGTCATGTCCTTCACCTACTCTTCCATCGGGCTCGCCCTAGGAATCGCCCAGACCATTTGTAAGATCTTGATTCAATCGGATTGCACAAGATACTCGTGAAGTGGTTGATCGGTTCTTAGTTCCTGACATCTGCTCAATTAATGTAATTGCAGCCAATGGTGGATTCAAGGGCAGCCTCACCGGCATCAGCATCGGAGCTGACGTCACCTCTACGCAGAAAATCTGGCACAGCCTGCAGGCCTTCGGTGACATAGCCTTCGCCTACTCCTTCTCCAACATCCTCATCGAAATTCAAGTAAGCAACCGTCACTTCTACTGTTCTACTGCTATGTTCTCTTCAACTCGATTCATCTGTTTCTAACCAGAGCTACTCTGATTCTTCAGGACACCATCAAGGCGCCGCCGCCGTCTGAGGCGAAGGTGATGAAGAAAGCAACGAGCGTGAGCGTGGCAACAACCACCGTTTTCTACATGCTGTGCGGGTGCATGGGGTACGCCGCGTTCGGCGACGCGGCGCCGGACAACCTCCTCACCGGGTTCGGCTTCTACGAGCCCTTCTGGCTGCTGGACGTCGCCAACGTCGCCATCGTCGTGCACCTCGTCGGCGCCTACCAGGTCTTCTGCCAGCCCATCTTCGCCTTCGTCGAGCGCCGCGCCAACGCCGCGTGGCCGGACAGCGCCTTCATCTCCCGGGAGCTCCGCGTCGGCCCCTTCGCGCTCAGCGTGTTCCGCCTCACGTGGCGGTCGGCGTTCGTGTGCGTGACCACCGTCGTCGCCATGCTCCTGCCCTTCTTCGGCAACGTGGTCGGGTTCCTCGGCGCAGTCTCCTTCTGGCCGCTCACCGTCTACTTCCCCGTCGAGATGTACATCAAGCAGCGCCGCGTGCCGCGGGGCAGCACCAAGTGGATCTGCCTCCAGACGCTCAGCATCAGCTGCCTCATCGTGTCCATCGCCGCCGCAGCCGGTTCCATCGCCGACGTGATCGACGCCCTCAAGGTCTACCGGCCGTTCAGCGGTTAACGTGGTAGACGAACCTCAAGGATCTATGTAAAATGGGAGGACGACCCTGAGCAACTACACCAAATCACCAGACTACTTTCGCATACTAAGAGTGGCGAGGCGGACTGCCTTGTATTCCTCCAGTACGTACGTGGTTCTAGTAGGCAGGATCTTGTTCTACCTGCAATTATGTCTTCCTAACTTTTTTTAATTGTAGATATATTCCTCCCTAGATTAGCAGTAAGCTCCAATACTTTTGGCCGCTTGTCATGTATGAAAGAGCCTCTGAGATATATTTTTGGGTGTCAGTCAGCTTCAAAGCCCAAAAAGGATTTTCTTTGTCTTTCGACGACCGATATTTGTTCTTCCAAAGTTTAAGAAATTAAGTTTTAACACTTTATATAGCTAGGATTACAAGACTTCACATGAATTTTATAGTATTTAATTTTTACAAGTATATAATTCATGGCATAATCAAATAGCATACCATGCTTCAATAGAACTAGGCATGAAAACTTTCAAGACTTTGGGCCTTATACTCCCTGCATTCATCTTTTATGGTGTACTTTTACGGTCCAAGTTCACCCTTTGATCAACAGTTAGTCGAAGAACATGTGAGTTATGTCATATTTAAAAGCAGTTCCTTATGGTTATGATTTTTTAACTAGATAAAATATAATGGAAAAGAACTCATTGTCAAAGAGATAGATTCTGGATAGTCAAATTAGGAGGGATTGGTCTTCTTCCATCACTATGACATTATGGTCCTTCTTCGCTTGATCAGTTCATATGATTAAACCGCCTTTTTGAGGACTAGACGTATATTTTTTAGTACTCATATGATTGAACTACTATGCGATGCCTTGGACGATACATGCATGCCAATGCAAGTTGCCGTGACCTTTTTTGACGAATCCATCCATCTTATTGTAGCATCACCTTTCTCCCATGGAAAGCGACGACTATATACTGCAATGCACTACATTTGAACAGCAAAGTTCTAAACCATTTGTTTTCTGCAAACTTGTCAGCACCTCGCCACCTAATCGATCGACTTTATACCCTCGGCAGTTTTCTTGGACCTTGATGATCTACCAAAGTGTCTACCCAGAAGAAAAAGCTTGTGTGCTTGTGATGCTTGCACGCATGTGGTTTCTTTCTTTCGTATACTTTATTCCATTTGGATATAAGTAAGAACAGAGGGAGGAAGACGAAGCTGTGTTCCTGAACTAACCAGAAACAAAACGTTTTCATCGGTGGATCGATTGAAGCTAGATGTGGACTTGGGTTATATATGTCCATCAGTTTGTTCATGAAGGGCTTTGCTTCCGGTTAGTTCATGAAGCAATCATATGCTGCGGCTATCTTAGGTGGTAGTAGCATTTTTGTAAGGTGCTTGGAACTTTGCATTCGACAGCGATGGCTCTGGACATTGAAGCACTGGGACACGCACTAGCACTATTACGCACTAGCTAGTTCATATCCTGCTCAATTATTGTATGCATTTTCTGGCTCGTCCACCATATGGTCAATGTTCATGTCATAGGCTGATAGGCGTGTAGCGACTTCACTTGAAAACCGGAGGATGACTTGGTTTAACTGACTGTTCAAAAGGTAAGAGAGAGTGGTCTGCAGAAATGACCAATTTTGTAGGTCGAGTGTGAGTGTGACTACAGGATATGTACGCAGGTGGAGACGGCCCTTTCATCTTCCTGATCCTCCTCCTGGACCTGAAGTGGGCGTGGACATGACCGCATCCATCCGATCTGCAAGAGGTCGTCGTGTTCCACTGCGGGCGGCGACGCAGGCGTGCCGTGCCGACTGCCGCCGCATCCGATCCATCATCAGTGGCCGGCGTTTGAATCAGGATGAGGGGGAGAGAGACGGTCGTGGCAGAATGAGGAGCAGCCGAGGAGGTGCGTGCTAGGAAGAAGAAAGAAGCGTGTCCACCGTGTGCGTTCCCGCCCGATGCGACGCTATCCGATCCTGCCTGACTCGAGCGGATGGAGGCGCGTCGTGGCGACCCGGCCCGATGCAGGCGGATCGACTCATCAGGCGGCGGGGCGGGTGACGCTGGTGGTGGGCCGGCGATGACCGGACGGCGGAGACTCCGATCCACTTGTCTTGCCGGCCGCCACTTGCTCGGCGATCGGAGGTTGTGCATGCGTGCCGGGAAATGGCAGGTCTCCGATCTCCCTGTCGGCACCGCACCTTTAATTCGGTGGGGACTGATGCGCCTGCCTGCCGGCCGGCTTGCGCGTTGCCTATAACTCGTAGCTGCCTACTTGTTCTTCTTGCCTTGCATTTGGGACCACACCGCACCACACTCAGCTCGATCGCGATCGGCGCGCATCACACGCGCGTGCTATAGCTCCATGTCCATGGCGGTTCCTCCTGCGTCCCAACTTTTCTTCTTCATTTCGTTTTGTTTTCCTTTATCCAGAACCCTCTACTTATTTTCGAAAATGGCCTTTTTCGAACAATAATGTATCCGCGCGTATTCATTTTTCCACAGCAAACTTCTTCACATGAGTTTTCAGTATAACTTACGGCACAACCTCTTCGCGTGATAAGTTCTCAGGAACTCGAAACCTGTTGCAATGTTTTCAAAAGACTCTCATTCAGTAATCAAGTTTCTAGTTCAGAAAATTATTTGTATCAAGTGAAACCATCCATAGAAACATTAGTACTACCTCTCCTGCCAGAAACATTAGTACGCATGCTAGCCCCCAGTTTGACTTGTTTCAGCCTCACCTCACCTCAGCACTGGACAGCAGAGTGCGTTGACTGACGACGACTACTGGCGGCTTAGCTACAATGATGGCAGTGGCAGTGCGTTGACACTGCAGGAGAGGAGCGTCAAGGGAGTTGACTGCCCTTCTTGACTTGTCAATAAGTCAAGATCGGTGCGGTGGTGTACCAGCTCACTGCTTCCTTGCTGATCAATCACCAACTTATCCGCATGCATCCGCTGCTCCTGATGTGCTCTCTCAACCACGGGAGCCTGACAGCCGCATGAGCTAGCAACCGGCTCGATCTATCCCCCTCCGGTGGTGTCCCACATGCGCGTCCGTGTTAATTGCTACGTATACGCACGTGACAAATATTCTTTGTGGGCGTTGTGCTCAAGACTAATAACATCTTACTATTACTAACTAGCGAGATGGCCTGCGCAAATAGCGCGGGTAGCTAGATTTTCTATGCTAACATTTGTTTTTACTTTAAAATAAATTTATGCAAAAAGTTTGTTTAATCGTGTCGTTGTAGTTGTTATCCTAATATGCCAGACCAACATATTGTCCATATTTTATCCATCATATTAATTATTCTATGACGTATTCCGGTGGAATATGAATTCGTAAGAAAACATAATACCTCATATAGAAACATATTTTTATTATTTGTTAAAAGTAATATAAAAATTCAGACTTTTCACATGAATATAGTTAACTTTTAAATTTTTGACTGGTAATGTATTTTTTGTTTGACAGTTTCGGATGACAAATATCCTTGGATTTTTTTTTATTGAAAATCTAAGTGACTCAATGTATCCAACCATAGATCAATGGAATTAAGTTTTTAATTTCGAACCCAAACTTTAATGGGTAGTGGTTACATCCCCTTTAGCTCTGGAACTGATCATGCCAATTGCCAACTATCGCTGAGTGCACAGGTCTCGATGTTATCTCAACGCCAAGTTGCGCTTTCCAAGACGCATTGTCCACCGTGTCTATGAACACTGCTACCGTTCACCTTATTACCGTGGGCATATATTTGTCTATAACAAAAGAAGTTAGAAGATATGTTGAACTTGTTTGGAACTCTAGTAGTTTATGCCTTGATCGCTCACCAATGTGGCAGCCACATGCTTTCAGCAGCTCTATATAGAACGATGGAGTTTACACAGAAAGAAGAAAGGAAGTAGATAGAAAACCAATTTGCTACTGCATGCTTAGTATTGAACAAAACACACACAATTGTCAACTGATAGGCCAGCAGCTCTATAAGTGGTCTGCAAGCCATGTCATGCCCCTTCCCCCCTCTCTGCTTGTGAAATGCGAAAATCTTGAGCTATAGATGCTCTGAATTGTCATATATAACACTCAAAAACTGTATGGAGCTATCTATATTGCACACTCAAGATTGTGATTATGGAGCCATCGGTCACTATTGTTAGCACCTAAGCATCTACTGAAACAATTGACCTAGCCCCATTGCCGCAAGATGCAATATACACGCATCTCCAAGCTGTTACTGCACTCTAGGTTGATGTGAGGCTCATGATCCATACATAGCTAATGACCATTGCCTCATCGCCATATATAGGATATGACAGGTGCAAAGGGTGCGACCGCTCTTCCTGGTGATGTGGTCAGATAGTTGGGTAGTTATG
The DNA here is from genome assembly GCA_032594955.1 of Panicum miliaceum. Taxonomy (NCBI): domain Eukaryota; kingdom Viridiplantae; phylum Streptophyta; class Magnoliopsida; order Poales; family Poaceae; genus Panicum; species Panicum miliaceum. The sequence goes on along the minus strand of CM064065.1, from coordinate 2,965,142 downwards.
GTTGGCTTTGAAAAGTTTGGTGTCAGTAAGAAGAGAACATATAGAATTGTAAAAATTTATTCTTAGACTCCCTGGCATTCATGTTGCTCAGCGATTTGCGTCGGTCGGCCTCACATTGATAATGATGAGTATGTACCTTTTAGAGTACGTTACGTTAGAATATTTAATAGATGAAAGAGAGTATGAGATAGATAATTATAATTATCGGCTATAAATTTTATTTTTATATTAATTCTAATTAGCTCGTGCGGGAGCACGAGTTGATAGGCTAGTTATATTAATTTCTACTATCAAGATAACATAATAATTGAAGAGCACGTGTGTTGGGCATTTTGTCACTTTGCTGATCTGTGTATTTTTGTGGTGCCACGTGTACGACGCACGGTCTATACAACGGTAGGATGCACGCATGCTGTGGGTAATCCGGCGTAGAGGCATGCATACTGTGGGTAATCCAGCGTGGGCCCCACCCCCCCCCCCCCCCCCCCCCCCCCCAAAGAAGAAAATAAGGAGGAAGAGGAAGAAAATAAGAGGAAGGAGGAAGAAGAAGAGGAATAAAGCTCCCCTAAAGTTACATTCTTGGATCCACCCCTGTGTGGGTATGATATATACCTACCTAACTTATATATGTGTTGACTATACAACGTGATACACAAGCGATTTGATCGTTGAGGTACACAAAGAAAATAAAATCAATACTATATATAATCATTCAGGCTAGGGGAGACAGAACTAATTAAGAAGGGCATTGTATAGATAGTACTAACCCAACTAGCATTAAGGAACGTGTAACTCCACTGGAAGATGTGCTGTATATGTCGAAAGCAGATAGAACAGATTTGCCAGTGTGTTGGACGAAACAAACGTGCGGATTCTCTGTTGACGCTAGCTAATAGTGAGCTAATCAGGTTCAGGTTTAGTGCTCACTTTCACTCACCCTCGTGCAGCATAGCTAGTAGTATAGCATAATCAGTTAGTTATCCAGTGAATAATAATCATGAGAAGCTAGCTGGACATATTATTCAACCCACAAAGAGCTAGCTAGCGGGGATGGAAGAAAAGGGCCCCCAAGTGAAGGAGGTGAAAGTGAGACGCGCGCACGCACGCATATCCGGTACGTTGAGCTCCACTTGAGTTAATTACCTCACAAACTATCGCCTTCAAACTTGCATTGGGAGAGAAATAAAGTCCCAAGAAAAAAAAAGGAGCGACATATAATTGGGTTTTAAGTGCGGCATCTATCTATATTTGCAATCCTCCACACCGGCAATAAAAATATAAATGATCTCTCAAGTGCCGATTTTATTCCAAATCCAAAGGAGCAAGAAGGGAACAGCAAGGCCACGTGTTTAACAACCTTCCACCATCCTACCATTTGCCTAGAGTATATATATCCAGGGGAAAAAATGAGTATATGCATGCGCTAGATCGAGATGCATGCTTTATTTGGGTAGACGTACTGTAAAAGTGCAAAGGCCGGGCAAGATATCCTCTAACATTATAGCTAGCGCGCGAAAAGATATTCATATTCTCCGAATAAGACTGCCATGCATCAATTATCACGCATACTAGTCCATGATAGATGTGGCTCCGATCCTTTGGTTTCCTATATATCCTCAAGATATCAATCAGATACCGACCGCACCCTAGCTAGCAATGATTAACAAGTCTCGTGTAGTGTAGTAATCTGTGCAAATGCGTTTTGGTCTCATATTATTTAATAAACCTGCTTAGGGTATGTGATAATTATTGTCAGCTTATGCTTCCGCTAATTATGCTAAACTAGCCTATTGACCCGTTCTTCCGCACGGGCTAATTAGAATTAATATAAAAATAAGGCTTATAGCTAATAATTATAATTATCTATCTCACGTCTTCTTTTATCTATTAAATATTCTAACAGATACTCTAAAATACATATTTATCATTATCTAGTTGCAATAGATTTTATTTTACATCACACCTTAACGTGTGTTTGATATATATTTAATTAAACCATTTGTTTGTGAATTGACATTCTTATCTCTTCCATCATACATGAATACATGGTGACACATATCGTGGGTAGTATTTTTATATAAACAATAACATAAATAATATGTTAATAATGATAAAAATAGTAATTTAGAATTTTATATTGGCGCTCTTTAATATTGTGTTATAATTATATAATTTAGATTCAGATTTAGGGGTTACTTTAACTTCTAATAATGACATAATTGGATAATTTATATGCAAACTTAGTGGGTTATTTGCATTATTTTTATAATGGCATAGGTGGGTAATTTACATGAATATTAGGGGGTTATTTAGATTTTTTTATAATGGCAGAGGTGGGTAATTTAGATATATATTTAGAGGGTTACTTTAGTCTATTTTTATAATGGCAAAGGTGGGTAATTTAGTTATACATGTTTAGGGTGTTACTTTAGTCTATTTTCATAATGATAGAGGTGGATAATTTATTAGAAAAAATAACAGATCTAATGAGCTATTGGATTAGAGATTAGAGTTGTCAGATTGATGGTCGGATGTTTCTGATTTTTGTGAGAATTTCTGGAATTTTTCTATTATTTAGAGTGCCCACCTAGGATTCTAGGTGGCTTCACATGGAGGTTTCGAAAGAAGCTTCCAATCGGTAATAGTAAAATTAAAAGGGGTCAATCTGGATTTGAGTCCTCGATTTAGCACGTTTGCTTGAATATTTTGCTAGATTTAGTGCAAGAATTAACATTGTATTTTTCAGTGGTAGGTGATATATTCGTCGAAGGCAAGATGCATGTTACGTTTCTTAAAAAAAAATTAACCATCCATACGAAGTGAAGAATGGCATCATTCAATTATTTCTGTGTGTGTACTTTGATGCTTTTTTTACAATGTAGCTAGATTGCGACACGTTTGCGAGTTTGCGTGTGACATGGGCTTTACCGGCCGCTTCGGTTTACTGAGACTCGATCGTATGCCCAACATGTACACGCGTTACTTTTAGCTGTTTGACTGTAACGCCGTGGACTTTGGACTGTCCTGGAGCTAGCCAAATAAACTGCACTGCAATCAAGAACCGACAACTTCCAATTCCAGTAGTGGCCACTTGAAGCTCATAGTAAGGAGGTCGTGCTGCTCATCCTGATTCCCACTCGAATGTTGTCATTCCAAAAGAACATCTCATTGGTCTGTGTTAAAAAAAACATCTCGTTGGTCCATGTTCAAAAAAAAACATCTCATTGGTCCACGTGTCAGAGAGGCTTCTAGTGCCATTTTATTATTCTTTTATAATCTTACTTACTATGCATGCTTGTAAACACAATGGGTACATATGCACCATCCAAATATTGGTGAAAAGGCAACTGGTAAAACAACACTACAGATACAATAAGTTCAGCTCAGGTTTATTCGTGAAACAGAAATTCAAAACCCCACGTAGAGTTTGAACAATAAAATGGGTCATGGCAGCAGCTAGACGGTCACAGTGGCCTCAACCTCTTGCAGCCTCAGGGTAACGGCTCTCTTGTGCGCCTCGAGCCCTTCGACTTCAGCCATCTTTGCGACGTACGGACCCAGCTTTCTCAGCCCTTCCTCTGTTAGGGATTGGACAGTAATGTATTTGAGGAAAGAATTCAGTGACACACCACTGTACATCCTCGCATAACCGTAGGTTGGAAGGACATGGTTCGTTCCACTCGTGTAATCGCCCACGCTCTCTGGAGTCCATTGGCCCAAGAAAACTGAACCTGCCATATGGAAGCTGAATATTTAGATCGAGATTTATGTGCACAAGGGGTGGCAAAGAAAAGGATAAGGATCAATGTCAACAAAGCAGCAAAGAACATATGCCTACCTGCGTTCTCGATTAACTCCTCCCACTGCTCAGCATCCTTTACATTGATGATCAGATGCTCAGGGGCATACAAATTTGAGAATGATATGGCCTGGAAAAGGGACAAACAAAGGTCGGAATTGGGGCTGTTGAGGTCACAGTAGAATGGCGATGCACTTGCTACACAGATGGGTCAGGTTTAAGACATGGCAGGAAGCAGGAATGAAATTACCTCAACCATCTCTTTGGCAAACACAGTGAAACTGTGGCTAAGTGCTTTTGAGGCAAATTCACCTCTTGGAAGAGCGTTGCACTGCTTGCTAACTTCTGCTTCAATGGCATCCAAATCAACACCATCTCCAGCAATAACTAGAACAACTTGACTATCGGGGCCGTGCTCTGCCTACCAAAAAAAAAGGCAGCTAACTGTAATGATAAACATCATGAACATGGTATGCCAATAGCGGTAGCACCCTACAACGAAATTCAGTATTTCAATGAGAAACATGACATCTACACCATTTAGCAGTGAAAATAAGATTAGAACAATTAAGAGAATACCAGTACCTGAGATAACAAATCAGCAGCAACATGAACTGGGTTTGCATATTTATCGGCAATGACTAAAACTTCAGAAGGCCCAGCTGGCATGTCTATAGATACCATAGCTTCACTGTTCTGCAGTCGAACAAGAATAAGAACCACAAAATTGCTGCACGTAGAAAAGATGTGCTAGGCAGATAATGGTCAAGTTTTACACAACATGGAAAGAACAGAGCAAACCTGAAGAATCATTTTGGCAGCTGTTACATACTGGTTACCAGGCCCAAAAATCTTCTCAACCTGCAGAGGCAGAAAAACAGTTAGCAAAGGTTTATGCGAAACTTGCATCAGAATGTACAGTAAATATATATAAAAAAATAAATAGCTGCTGTAGAACATGGTGAGCCAAGATGTCCATATGTTAACAGGTGCTTTGAGCGGAATTTAAAGCACTAAGAACATGGCATGCCCCATAAAAGTGTAAGTTATTAAGTCCTAGTAGAGTTATTAACAAGCAGAAGCCAATTAGATATAGGCAAGACAATAAACAGAAAAAAAAAATCACTGCTGATTTTAAACATGTAACCAAGAAGTTTATGTACTTCAAATACCTTTGGGCACAACGCAGTTCCCCATGCCATAGCTGAGATTGCCTGAAAGTAACCACCATTAAGTGCGCTGAACTAAATAATGGAGCACAAGACAATCTCAAGTCTGCTACTACCTGAGCTCCTCCAGCTTTCAGTATGTGTGTGACACCAGCTTTTTTTGCACAGTAAAGAACCTCCTGCAGGAAATAAAAGTGTCTAGGTCTCCATCAAACAATTGCTGAAAAAGTACTGGTGTAGTTTCATGTCCCAAAAGTGTACCTTGCATATGCTACCATCACGACTAGGGGGTGTGGCAAGAACAATAGTTTGCATCCAGCAATCTGTGCAGGCTGGCAGAAGGAGAAACCATTTTGAGAAGTTCTGAATAGCGAATCATTACAATCAGTTCAGTTAAGAGGATTGAGCAGAGGCAAGCATACCACAGCAAGCATCAACGCAGTTGAAGGCAAGACGGCAGTGCCACCTGGGACATACAGCCCAACAGAGCCAATGCATCTTGTTATTCTTTTACATCTTACCCCCTTCATATATTCATGAAATGGGCATATATAATTAACAAAGACCATACAGGAAAGGTGAAAAATTGTAAATAGAAACATTGACACAACTCTTACTTTCATATTTTCAACTGTCTTCTCGGGTAATTTTTGTGAAACATGGAAGGCATATATATTGTCATATGCAACGTCGAAGGCTTCCTTCACAGCTGGATCAAGCTACAGAACTTGCGTAGGTAAGACAACCAAGCTCATATAGCAAATAAGAGAAACAACATAAACATAAGCACCATTTGCAGGAAAAATTAAAACTTATTAACATCACTTGCACATACTTCTAAGGATTCAAAAGCTCTTAGTGGTCAGTGCAAGTCGCTAAAGCCTGGAGTTGCAGCTATTGAATAAATAGGTAACTAACGAAATCATATATCACACCATCCTAGAAATACATGTTTAACTGCAGAGATAGGTATCACATCCGACCAGAAGTTCAAAGAGAAGAAACAACACAATGCATGGAGAATCATTGAATACTTCATATAGTACATGATTTGTACTGATGAAATTGCAGAACTAAGTTGCAGATAACAGGATAACTACCTCTGCATCTGGGAGATCGATAACACACACAACAACATCATCGAGTGTGACCTTGTCAAACTTTTCTGTATAACTGGACCAACCAAACCCAGAAAATTAAGCATAATGTTTCATTCATCGAAGAAAAAGCCACCCATAACAGCAACACTTACTCCTTAACAGCAACATCGCCCTGACACGGACATCCTCAACAATTGGATTCACCTGATTGCACCAGACAGAATCCCATGGGTCTCAGGCTATGAAACAATACTGGACTTCAGTACCATGACTAATCCCCATCTCATCTTACCGTGCTGAATATGGACGAGAAGTCAATACGGGGACGAGCCTTGAGGCCCCTAAGCTCGGCGTCGCTGAGCTCGGACAGCCTATACGACTTCATCACGCTACTGGCAGTCAACCCTGAACATCAGGAAGCAGTTCCACGGAAGTTAGCCAGCAACATTAGGAACCAGTTGCTGGCAGCAACTGCAAAAGGATGTAAGCCAACAAGCGCGCACCTCTGGGTTTGAGGACTCTGGCGGAGGCAAAACGGAGCCCAGAACCACGTAAAACCCTAACGCTCCCAACGCGCCGGCGCCGGTGGATCGCGCAAGCTGCCCATCAACAGAGCGCGATCCAATTCTGGAGGGTTCACGAGTGTCAGAGGCAAGGGGAGGGAGCGCGAAAATTGAACAGAAATCAAGCTCGGCGAGGGGAGCGAAGTGGAGGGAGAGACGAACCGTATCCAGTGGCGGAACCAGCATTCAAACCTGGGGTAGTCCTGACCAAATTTTTCAACATGCAATTCGGTATAATCCAATACACAATACGGTATACAAGTACAAAATATGCATACAAACATAAATTAACTAAAACCACGGCACACATAGCACAAATATTTTTAGAAACTTGCATACATTACAATAAATAGTTCTAAGATAAGGTCTTACGTTCTTCATGCTCTCTCAAGTCCCAACACTATCAGTAGCAGATAACATCCAATTTACATATCAGGCCAGAATGCAAAAATTGGATTGGGCAAAAATTGAAAAGAGAGGTGAAATTAGAGCTCACCACTGAATGCGATGAGAGAGACGAAGACGGCGAACCGACCGGCGCTCTGGCCGCAGCGATTTTCGGCCGAAACCCTAGCTCCGGCCGTCCGGCGGCTGCTTGGCACTCCGAGGCGAGGCAGCGAGGGAGAGCAGGGAGCAGGGCAGCAGCGACGGGCGCGGGCGGAGGAGGTGCAGCAGGATAGCAGGAAGGGGCCGCGGAGGTGCGGAGGCCGGAGGGCGGGCGCGGGGCGGCGGCGCTTCAGCGCCTGGGAAGAGGAGGCGTGGTGGGCCAAGGGGAGCAGGCGGATTGGATGGCGACAGGTTCAGCCAAAAATTAGGCAGATTGGATGGCGATAGGTTCAGCCAAAAATTACCCTACACTGGAGTGATTCCGCTTGACGTTTTTTGTTTTGCCGATCCATATGCCATTTTTTCTGATTCATTCATATCTCTTTGTGGATAGGATGGTTCATTGTATTTGTAGTTCATGGCATTCAAATTCAATTTGAAATCGAACGATGCTGGTAATTATCAGTATCAATGTCATTCAAAATCCTGAAATAATGGTTGGGAGAATATGATGAGAGAAATAATGAACACCTTTTTTATAACAATTGTATTTACTCTCTTCGGATGACAATATTTTGCCCAATCGTGGCATCAAGTTTTGGCTTGCAAATGCTTAGTTGTAACCATATTATCTTGTGGTGAGAGAAAAAAATCTTTTACAGTTAAAATGTAATATCTCTGTGTAGACTTCATACATTAAATTTTATATTTTACAGGGATGGCAAAAGGCTATACTTTCATAAGAGAGGCCAAGAGGTTGAGTGTTTGTACGTATACGTGAGCATATGTACCATGTTTCGCAATAAAAAAAGAGTTATACTTCCATTAAAAAATCCAAAGTTTTATTGTACTTTCTCCATATAATTCAGAAGGCTTTGGCGTGTACTGGAAAGGCAAAACAAATTCGAAGAATCAGATTCTCTAGTGGATTATTTCATTGAATGTGATTGAGTAGTCAATTCAGTGGGAGTATTTTTGGAGCACCTAATCGTAGAACGCAGTATGAACTCAAAACCATTTTGTACAGCCACATGCATCCAAAGATCATGAGAGTCTCACAACTCACTCTCACGAGCGTTTGTTTTTCTCTCTCCGGGCATCTTAAATTTTTTAGCACACCATGACCTGACCTCACCAGCGGCGTCTCCAGCAGTTCAAAGCCAGCGCAAAGCTCCAACCAGCAAGATAGAGTGATGTCGTGTACACACATTTCTATTTTATTTTGCCGCTCAGAACAAAATGAGAAAATTTCTTCCAAAAAAAAATGAGGAAAAGGAAAGGAAATAGAGAGAGAGAGAGAGAGACAGAGACGCCCCGCCCGCCGCTGACCGGCCTCCACGCGCTCCCGCGGCGAGAGACAAGACTCTTGCCTCCCCTGCTCTCTTCTATATAAAGCCTCCACTCTCCCCTTCCGCCACCGCACACCACCGCTCGCTCACCTCGCCGCACACCACAGCCTGAGCACCCAAGGACGAGCATCTCCTAGCCCAGCTTGCTCCCCGGTTCCAGCAGCCGCGCTCGGTTGCTCACTCGCTCGGAGGAGACAAGAAACCAGAGGGTGCGAGCTCCGTACTGGTGGTCCATGGCGTCGCACAACGGCCCCAAGCACGTGGCGCCGATGGAGGTGTCGGTGGAGGCCGGGAACGCCGGCGCCACCGAGTGGCTGGACGACGACGGCCGCCCCCGCCGCACGGGCACGGTCTGGACGGCCAGCGCCCACATCATCACGGCCGTCATCGGCTCCGGCGTGCTCTCGCTCGCCTGGGCCATCGCGCAGCTCGGCTGGGTCGCCGGCCCCGCCGCCATGCTGCTCTTCGCCTTCGTCACCTACTACACCGCCACGCTGCTCGCCGAGTGCTACCGCACCGGCGACCCGGACACGGGGAAGCGCAACTACACCTACATGGACGCCGTGCGCTCCAACCTCGGCGGCGCCAAGGTCGCCTTCTGCGGCGTGATACAGTACGCCAACCTCGTCGGCGTCGCCATCGGGTACACCATCGCGTCCTCCATCAGCATGCAGGCCGTCAGGAGGGCGGGGTGCTTTCACAAGAACGGGCACGGAGACCCGTGCAAGAGCTCCAGCAACCCCTACATGATCCTCTTCGGCATCGTGCAGATCCTCTTCTCCCAGATACCAGACTTCGATCAGATTTGGTGGCTCTCCATCGTCGCCGCCGTCATGTCCTTCACCTACTCTTCCATCGGCCTCGCCCTCGGCATCGCACAGACCATCTGTAAGTTCACGATTCAATCGGACTGCTTAAAAATTTCGTCTTTTTTATTGATCAATCCATTCTTAATTAGTTACTGACGGGTGCTAAATCCGTGGAATTGCAGCCAACGGTGGATTCAAGGGAAGCCTCACCGGCATCAGCATCGGCGCCGACGTCTCCTCCACGCAGAAGATCTGGCACAGCCTGCAGGCCTTCGGTGACATAGCCTTCGCCTACTCCTTCTCCAACATCCTCATCGAAATCCAAGTAAGAAAAAGCCTCAAGTGCTCTGCTCTGATTTCTTCAACTTGATACTACTCTGTAGACTGTACCTAATCAAGGCTGCTCTGTTTCAACTCTTCATCAGGACACCATCAAGGCGCCGCCGCCGTCTGAGGCTAAGGTGATGCAGAAGGCGACGCGGCTGAGCGTGGCGACGACGACCGTCTTTTACATGCTGTGCGGGTGCATGGGCTACGCCGCGTTCGGCGACGCGGCGCCGGACAACCTCCTCACGGGGTTCGGCTTCTACGAGCCCTTCTGGCTGCTGGACATCGCCAACATCGCCATCGTCGTGCACCTCGTCGGCGCCTACCAGGTGTTCTGCCAGCCCATCTTCGCCTTCGTCGAGCGCCGCGCCGCCGCGGCCTGGCCGGACAGCGCCTTCATCTCCCGGGAGCTCCTCGTGGGCCCCTTCGCGCTCAGCCTCTTCCGCCTCACGTGGCGGTCGGCGTTCGTGTGCGTGACCACCGTCGTCGCCATGCTCCTCCCCTTCTTCGGCAACGTTGTCGGGTTCCTCGGCGCCGTCTCCTTCTGGCCGCTCACCGTCTACTTCCCCGTCGAGATGTACATCAAGCAGCGCCGCGTGCCGCGGGGCAGCACCAAGTGGATCTGCCTCCAGACTCTGAGCATCAGCTGTCTCATCGTCTCCATCGCCGCCGCCGCCGGTTCCATTGCCGACGTCATCGACGCCCTCAAGGTCTACCGGCCGTTCAGCAGTTAATTGTCGCTGGCCGTACGTGCATGCAGCATTGATTGCGGTTAACACTGTTAACCGTGTGAGATGTTTGCAACGAGGCCCTTATGCTAAAGAATTATTAAGGTGAAAGGAATAGGCGCCCTTGTGCACATGCTGGCCGCATTCCTTGTAAGGACAAGGGATGCGCACAGGATGGCAGGAGGTGTTTGTTTATGAGTCTAGTGTAGAGGTCTGGAGTAAAAATACAACTTTCCCCCTTTTTTAGACTTTTCTTTTTTTTCTCCAAGGTCCTATTTTTGTAATTGTTTTGTGCAACCTGGTGTGCCGGATAAAAGTATATGAAGAGAAGGAAAAAAAAGCTTACATATGAAGCATGTCGCTCATTTTTTTGTCTAATAGATTCCCTAAAAAAATATTGTTTAAGTGGGAGAAATCAAGTGGAAGCCAAAGATTCTTTAAAATTGAAGGGAAAATATCATGCCTTCTAATTTCATTTTGAAAAAAGATGGTCAGGGCGGGTTCCATGTGCGTTTCTTCTAGTAGCTAATAACATACAAATCCTTTTACATGCAGCGTAAATCTACATTAAACCGATGATAAGCCCTTGGCTACCTCCTCAAATTATTTCAGTTATAACTTGGAGTAAACGTTCCAACAGAAACATGGCTTCATTGTGGGTTTCTATTTCTCGTATCATATATATCTTCAATAGTGAGAAACTAACCTTTTCTTTTCATGAGAAACTCCTTTATAAAAAAGGGGGCTTCAATATATATGAGAGAAATTAGCTCTTTTTCCTTGGTGGGTTTCCATGCATTTCTCCCTCCTTTTATCAACCGTACGTTTCTCCAGCCACTTGCTCCAGGAACATATACCTCGACGAAAGATGGCCTTTAATTATTTCGTTAAAGAAAACAGGGCCTTCACCAGTACAATTTTAATTCGCAAACAAGTGCAATGCTTCAGCTTGCAGACCTTTTTTTTCCTCTCTCGCTGGAGTCAGAAGTGACAACAACTTTCGTTGAAAAAAAAAAAGCAGAGACAACAACAAACAACAAGTGATCTCAAATAAAATCCATCAGAAATAAACTTCACTGCTCGACGACGATCCTGAGCTCCTTGCCCCTGATGTCAACTCAGCAGCAATAAGAAGATAGCTAGGTAGGCGATCGACCACAGGCAAAGGCTCTGGAAGCAGCAATCATTCAGCTGGAAGCCTACAGCTTCCATTAATCTCTGCCGAAGAGGAACATGCTTGCCGATGTGAAGAAAGTGGAGAATCTTAGGTATAGACAGAGGGATAGATAGATATGATAGACAGATGATGATGATAAGCCTGGATCCAAAGAGGAAACGGGTGGTCAGACAGGCCGGACGGGAATAGTCGGGAACGGAATCTCTCCTGGACCATTTGTGTTGCTTTCGATCGGCTTCGTTCCGAAGGATGGATGGGTCCCCTTTCCTTCTTGTTCTTTCTTTTCTGGCAGCGAGGGGGATCATGCTTTTTCCGGCCGAAGAGGACCGGATCCGAATTAACGGACGGACGGTTCGGGAGAGATTGGAATCCGCGGGATGGCCGCGCGCGCCTCGGATCGGATCTTTGCCCCCCGTGTGTTATCGCTGTCGATTTAGTTGTCGACTTGTCTTGTTGATGAGATCTTGGATTTGTATTGCTTGCGATTGGAAGCAGCATACAGCTCGAGTTGGATGGGTTGTTTAATTCCTGATCGAGTCCAGACATCGAGCTCTTTTACGGTGCCACATCAGTTAATGACAATGTGGGATTCTGCTACCTTTTTCCGGTCAACATCCCTCCACCGAGTCGCTCCCCTTAGGGGCGGCTCGGGCGGAACCCGATCCCCCGAGCACCGCCGTCCGAGCGGCTGCCGGAAGCCCGGCGGCGGGGCTCCACGTCCCCTCTTTCTCTCCTTTCCTCCACCTCGCCCTCTCTTGGTGGCTGGTCCGTACATGGCGGCGGCGGCTGATCCCGGCTACCCGCGGCCAGATTCGCACCCTCGGCCGCCGGATCTGCTCTTCCAGGGCCTCGGCGCGGCGGGATGAGGTGGCGGCGACCGCGGTCTGGGCGGCCGGTGGGGCGCGGCTACGGCAGCGGCCGCAGCGGCTCGCGGTGTGGCGCGGCTGCGGCGGTGCCAGGTGACGACGAGGACGCCCATTTTGATCAACTGCACCACTCTTGACGGGCGCGGTTAGGACTGCTGCCGTTCCTCCGGAGCTTGGCCGAGGTGCTGGCGAAAGCTTGGACGGTGACGTCTGCGGACGTCGTTCCCTCCTTGGAGGCGTCCTTTTGCACTTCTCCACCTCTTCGTGCCGGATGTTGCGGGTGAAAACCCAACCCATCTTAGGATGGCGTCGCCGGCGCCTTCGGCGACATGAGCTTCTTGAAGGCGACGTCAGGCTTATCCGGATGGCGGCGACAGCCATCGACAGGGTGTGCTAAAAAAAATTGTTGTTGCTTGTGTTGGTGCGGCTCGCGTCAAGGACCCAATTCGATCGAGAAGGCTGTGCAAAGGCTCTGGTCGATTTCCCAATCTGACCGGGCAGAGTGAGTTGAGGCCTGGGTCGATGTCCCAATCCGACCTGGGCAGCGGGGATGAGCCGTGTCTCTGGAGGCTTTCAGTCCGCGGCGGCGGCACGACGGAGGTGAGGTTTTAGGGTGGCTCGGTGCTACTATGTCACCCTCGACGGTGATGCAAGCCAAGATCCTTGGCGAATCCAGCGGCGGGAGTGGCGAGGTCCCCACGCGTTTGAGTTGTCTCGGAGTTCTAGGATCCGGCACAGTGTTTCGTCTGTTTGATGTGCATGGTGCGGTAGCGGTACTTTGGGAGGGGTCCTGCATGGTGTTGGCTCTTTCAGTGTGGTGCGGTGGGCTCCTCTTCTGACTTGTGCAAGCGCAAGGCTGTAGTTGGGAGATCAGCGTCTCGGCGATCGTGTGTGCATGATCTGAAGATGATGGTGGCACGGTGAAGGAGTGGCGGTGGCTACTTAGCTTGTAGCGGACTGCGGCGGCCAGAGCGACTGGTTGGCGTGGGACATGGTCGGGAATGACGGCGCTCGCGATGTGGGCTGCTTGTCGGCTTCTTCTTGGGTAGTGGCGGCGCGGCGTGGTGGTTTTGTGTGGAGTCGAATTGAGTTATGCAACCGTGTGATGTCCCAATCCAACTAGTTGTTGTTGAGTCGTGTTCGAGAGGAGTTGTGCGGTCGTGTTGGCCGGTGGTGGTGTCGTTGTTGGTTATTGTGTTGCCCAATCTGAACGTTGTTCTTTTTTTTAATATAATCGGCAGCTCTCCTAGTGGTTCGTCTAAAAAAAATTACTGACAATATTAGGAAGAAAATATACTCCAGCAATTTCCCAAAATCTCACCATTTCAAAAAAAAAAAGATAATATACTGTGACTTGGATCTTGCAGTTCGCATCATCCTTGTACCCCACCACAAGTGGGCAACCTTAGCTTTATTACGAGATCCATGGCAGACGGCAGGCACGCGGTTCCTACTGTAGGCTGTAGCTAATAAGTGGTGCATGGACTACTCGAGGTGGAGCAAGAAAGATGGGGACGGTATGGCAACGGCACGACCGATCATTCTGTGCCTTTCCCGTAGCCTAGGTTAACGCTCGTTGTTGCCACTTAGTACACTAGTCTATATATCTAGGTGGAACGCCAGACCGTAGTGCCGGTAGCGTTGCATGCATGTGTGCCGGCGCACGGCACAGTGGAGCCACACACTAGGGAGTAGCAGTGACGACTAGCTCCTTAGTAGTAGCTAGCAAAGGAGAGAGGGTAGCGAACGGTGGTGGGAGCTTCTTGGAGAGTCAACTCCATCAATCGCCGGCCAATGTCAACGCAACGCGACTAGCTTTAATTTAGCAAGTCCGTCGGAGGTCAACGGCGACCGGCCGGCGGCTGTGTGTGTATGTAGCGAGGGAGGCAGCATGCAGCCAAGCCAACGGTGTGCACCGGCCGGTCTTTGATAACCACGCTGCCTCGATCGATCTGGTGTAAATTAAAATTGGTGTCACTAGCTAGTAGTAACATTATTGTTGCTCACAGTCAAATAAAACCTACATTTATTTCACTGCATGTTTACTTAAGTTCCACAACACGTACTAGAGTAAATAGAAGAAGAAAAAATATGCTTGTTAATCAATTTATTTGTCCCTCCAGGTTAATTATACTGCCTCCAGTTTAGTAGTTAGTATTGCTGACAGAGCTTGCAACGGAGAGTGTATCATCATATCATTTGTTGCCCGAGGCCGGTAGTAGGAGCGGCGGATGAATTGTTCAGTAACTAACATTATTCTAAGACTGCAGCAGAGAAGAGACAATAATGATCTTCAATCAGTTGCCTACCTTACCTCCGGTGGCCCGCGCCCGCGTCATCAGGGCGACCGATCGAGGAGCCCGTCTCGTCGACGCCGCGGTACGGTGTGGCGCGCGTTTGCTGGCAGCCTCACTTCACTGCTGCCTCGCGAATGCCCTGCTGATGATCAGTGGCCTGCCCTCCATACATGCACCACCTCTACTCCTAATCATATCATCATATGGGCCGGCGAGCCAGCAATCAGCCGCCACGAGCCAAATAAATCGATCGAGCGCGCGCATTATTGCGGGCCCGATGGGCGTCGCCAGGGGCCGTCGTCGTTTCCGCCGTCCTGCAGCTCGCGGCGCGTCGTCGTTGCGTGCCGACCTGCTGCACGCGCCTCCGGCGATATATGGGTCCGGCCGCGTGCTGTCAAATCTCGCTCTACGCACCGGTAAAGCTAGTACTCTATCAAACGGTCCCTTGAATCTGCCTTAGCAGCTTAGCTTGGTGGCCTTCTTCAGTGCAGCAGAGATTGCACGCAACGGCTTAGGTGTTGACGTCGTTACTACTGTACTTACTAGTACTAATAACCAAGCTAGCTACGGCTTAGGTGAGTGGATGGATGGAGCACGTGTCTAGTGGCGGAATTGGACTTAAAAGGGGCCAGATAAAAATATGGGATAGTCAGTTTCTTCCTCAAACTTCCAGCCGAAGCTCATCTTCATCCCTAAGCTTCCAAAACGACCATTTCAGTTCTTAAACTTCTCCACCCAGCTCAATTTAATCCATCGTTCTGCATGGCATGCTATGTTGGCATACCTCGTCACATCTAGTTAACTATGGTCTAGAAAAATTAATATTTTCATAAATTTGATCATCATAAAAGTTTCAGCTTAATGAAACTAAAATGATATACAATTTTTAAGGAAGGGTGTTGATCTTGAACATATTTATTATACACGTATAAAAGTTTCTGTTTATGATAAAAAATCACGTAGATATAAGTTAAAATTTTGTTGCGTCATCTTTAGGTATGTGCCTGCTAAAAAGTAGGAACAATTAGATACTGCCAACGTGGCAAGAGGAATCAAAGATTAAATTAAGATGCATGAGAAAAGTTGATAATTGAAATGACTATTCTGGAAGTTTGACGAAGTTGATCGAACGAAATCGGCGCCATATATCTTTCTGCATCGATTTTCTAAAAAATTTAATATACTTTTATCAGCAAATCATATACTACATATTAGTTTTTTAATTGTTGAGTGGGCATGGCCCCTGCCAGCCCCCTCAGTTCCGCCAGTGCACGTGTCGGCATGCCGCCGGAGCCGTGCTTGCCTGCGCGCGCGACGATCGAGCTCAGTACGCCCGGCCGGGCCGGCCGCGCGCTCCGGCGGCCGGCGACCTGCCTGCCTCCTTTCTTGTCTGTCTAGCTAGCTACCTACCTATGCTCGCGAGAAATTAAAATAAAAAGGAACCCTGTCGCCAAGTGAAACGTGTCGCGGTCTCGCGGACGGCCACGCACCACACTAGCACTACCAGTGCGGGCAGACGCCAACCCAGGGAACGCGCGGCGCGGCTGCCGTGTGGGCCGCGTTGGGCAGAGGGCGACAGCCCACGAGCCTGCTCCCTCCCTCCTTTTCAATACGCTCGGCTCGGCCGGCTGGGCTGGGCTGTGCGCAACCCAAGGTGGCGGCCCGGGCGGAGGTGGCCAACTTGGTTTGGCGCTATGGAGACGTGAAATGCGGATATTTGAAATATCCGATATTTAAATATTAATATATATATATTAGTATTTATATTTAAATTTAATATAGAGTGGATACATCTGAATCTAATTTTTATTATTTTTCTCTATCCGATTCCACATCTCCGACACTATCCGTAAAAACTATTTAAAAAGTTATATTCATTTCCCATAACCAATATTATTAATTTTTATAATAAAATTTACTCGTAAATATTCTTATTTTATTTATTTATGGGTGAAAGTACTTTTATAATTTCTCATTATATATTAATAAAAATATTTATATATTTATTGAAAATACTTTTTTATTTATAGTTTTATTTTTATATATTTATTTATTAAAATATTTGTTGATAAATAAGCTACTTTTGACCAGCTATCTTTGTTATATTGTCATATTTTAGTTTGTACATATATAACGAATTTTTTTTATAAAATTACCAATAAAGAAAATAGCTAAATGCTATCTATATATTGAGTAAATATCCGAATTCGAATCCGAATCTGAAGCATCCCTTTTGCATTCGTATTCGAGAATATCCGAATTCATATCCGTATTCGAGTTAAAATGTGGTAAAAAGTATTATCTGGATCCGATTCCATACGTATCCGATCCGTTTTCATCCTTAGGTGCAGAATCACGCCCCCACACGTTTTCAGACAAAAATGTGGTCCCACGAACACTGTCACTAGCAGTAAGTGATTCCATCCATACTGTACTGCCCAAAGGTCGGCATTACTGTAACGAGCTACAGTAACTCCGTGCCTGTACATAACCATCATTCGCAGGACGAAAAAGCGAGTCCAAGAGAAGTCGTCGCGCTCGATAGCACTTTAGTTTTCCACGCGCGATCGCCCCCTTTGGTGCCGAATACCACACTTCCTCGCTCTCACGGCGATTAACTAAAATGACGACGGCCGCAAAGCCAACGACTGCAGAGGGAGGAGGCCCACACCACCTTTACTTATTTCACGACGTCGACCAGCCCACCCACCAGCTATCCAGAAAAGCACGTTCGATTCGTTCTTTTACACAAAAGAATTACTACTAACCTACGTACGAGTACTCCCTGGTCAGACAGTCAAAAAAAAAATCACATTTTACTGCCGCTTTATGCCAAAGATAGCAAGCAACTCATCAATTGGCCCATTTCCCAACAAACGACTAGTGAATTCTGTGCTCCATTTCCATTCCATCCATCTCGGCGCACCGTGGCGCATGTGCCGCCGCTACGTAATTAACAAAGTCCACAGAAAATAGTAGCACGGCCGGCCACTGGAAGTTCTTTTTTAATTAGTTCCCTTGCCGGTTCTCCACTAGCTTCGTTCTTTTAATCTTTGTTACGGTGCTTTGCAGCAGCAGCAGCAGCATTGCGTTGAACCTGCTGGTAGCCTGGTACCAAAAATTCCCAGGATATGACAACCAGCTCAGGGTTAGTCAACGGCGCCACCTTTTTATCTGTTTAGTGAAGTAGGGCAGCTTAACGGGTGCTGGAGACTAAAGTTTAGCTATATCACCATCTTATATTTCGATGCCAATTAGGAGGATTAAATATGAGCTAATTATAAAACTAATTATGGAAGTCTTGAGCTAATATTCGCGAGACGAATCTATTAAGCCTAATTAGTTTATGATTAGCCCATGTTCACCACAAGAGCTAATCATGGACTAATTGTGCTTAATAGATTCATCTCGCGAATTAGCCAAGGGTTATCCAATTAATTTTATTATTAATTCATATTTAATACTTCTAATTAGCAATTAAACATCCGATGCGATAGGGTTAAAGTTTAACCCATCCCTTGCCCACTCAGGAAACATAGGTATATATCTATATATGAATCGGACACTATTTAATTATTTTGCATGCAGTGGTCTGGTCTCTGTCTTCAGATCGTTCAAGGCCCAAGAAAACGGCTGGGAAGATAATAATATGGTCGATCGATTAGGCCGACGCGGCGACATTCTTGCAAAGATATCGTTGTGAACTTTACTGTTACAATGAAACGTTGGGTGTTCGCACTCGCATTTCGTGAGGAAGAAAAGTGATGATGCTGCAGGATCGAGCGAATCGTCAAAAAGGTGCACCTTGGCAACTTGCGATCGATGCAGCTATCGTTCAAGACATCCATCACATAAGTCAAGCATGTATGATGAGTACTACAAAAATTCAGAACATGTCTGATCCTAACTAATAAGCTGATCGTAAGGCATGATAAAGCGAGGAACAAAACAACAGATAACGCACGTGCTCAGGCACGGTCGCGACAATGAAAGAGAAAAAGAAAAAACAGATAACGCACCGCACGCGCGCCACCGTTAGGGAAGAACGTACGAATGCAGTGGCCCAACGCTAGCTGTGAAAGTTTCCAGCCTAGCTATAATCAACGCGTGCCATCATGTTTGGGCAGTGTCGTACCGGTCATTTCATTTGTTGAAATGTAATGCCAATGGATGCTAGTTCATCCGCACGCAGCAGAGTGATTATTAGTACCGCATTAGTTATGTTTCCTTGTTGAACTCTGGGTGACAAAACATTCACCAGTTCGACCAGTAGTGCAAGTGTGAAACTGGGCCTCCAACAGCAGATGCTAATAATTCCTACCTACTCCCAATAAAAGGCTTCCAATAAAGCTAAGTGACAAGAAAAGATGTCGAGTTCTTTAATGGTTAGCTTGTATATATGCAAAGGTAGGGAAAAAAATGTTACGTGCCTCGACCTCGTAGTGTGCCCCATACTTTTGGTACATGGCTAAAGGGTTTGAAACGTTACTCCCGCTAGGGGTACCAACTACCTGTTGGTGTTATTATGGCTATTCAGGATGATTTAGTCTTTCAAAAGAAATACAATATTTTTATCTATTGCAAGTTATCTTCTCGATTATCCAATGCCCTTGTACTTACGGAAGCAGCCTTTGAAAAGAAGCTAGCCTTGCAGAAGCAGTTGACGCGTGTGGCTACGCAGTTTTTTTTTTATCTAGATACGCGGCTGTAGCGGTTTGGTATAATAATTGATTACCATTATACCAGTCTCAGTGTATAGCTTCATTACACAAGACTGGGAACTTGATAACTGAGCCAGGAGAGTGTCATGGCGATGAAACCCCTCTCACATCACATGAAACTCTCCCTCCTCTCTCCTCATAATTACACTATCATATCAGCAAATTTGCTGACGTGGCATAATATTTAATACCTATAAAACTTCTTATGGAACTCCTGCCGACCGACAGTGGACTTAGAACAGTTTGTGTGTATTATGGTTACGATGCCTCTCGTGTTTTTCAAGGTTTTATTATCATCTTGATGTAATCATATTGAATAAAAATAAAGCTTTACCGAGAAAATAGGATACCATTGCTAATCGTTACATGCAATCCATCAGGTGTTAGGCAGAATCAGGTGCTTGAGAAGCGCCTCTTCGTTGAACGAAGTTAACCGCTGAACGGCCGGTACACCTTGAGCGCATCGATCACGTCGGCTATGGAACCGGCGGCGGCGGCGATGGACACAACTAGGCAGCCGGCGCTAAGCATCTGGAGGCTGATCCACTTGGTGCTGCCGCGAGGCACGCGACGCTGCTTGATGTACATCTCGACGGGGAAGTAGACGGTGAGCGGCCAGAAGGAGACGGCGCCGAGGAACCCGACAACGTTGCCGAAGAAGGGGAGGAGCATGGCGACGACGGTGGTGACGCACACGAACGCCGACCGCCACGTGAGCCGGAACACGCTGAGCGCGAACGGCCCCACGCGGAGCTCCCGGGAGATGAAGGCGCTGTCCGGCCAGGCAGCGGCGGCGCGGCGCTCGACGAAGGCGAAGATGGGCTGGCAGAACACCTGGTAGGCGCCGACGAGGTGCACGACGATGGCGACGTTGGCGATGTCCAGCAGCCAGAAGGGCTCGTAGAAGCCGAACCCGGTGAGGAGGTTGTCCGGCGCCGCGTCGCCGAACGCGGCGTAGCCCATGCACCCGCACAGCATGTAGAAGACGGTCGTCGTCGCCACGCTCAGCCGCGTCGCCTTCTGCATCACCTTCGACTCCGACGGCGGCGGCGCCTTGATCGTGTCCTGAAGTGGTAAAGCAGAGCAGCCTTGATTAGGAACAGAGCAATCTCAGTTGAAGAAATCAGAGCAGATCAGAGCGCAGGAGGCTTTTTCTTACCTGGATTTCAATGAGGATGTTGGAGAAGGAGTAGGCGAAGGCGATGTCACCGAAGGCCTGCAGGCTGTGCCAGATCTTCTGCGTCGAGGTGACGCCGGCGCCGATGCTAATTCCGGTGAGGCTTCCCTTGAACCCACCGTTAGCTGCAATTCCAGTAACCAAGCTCATGTCAGTAATTTAGCATCGACAAATCATGTAAAAATTTCATGTCTTGACCAGACAATCAAGAACTTACAGATGGTCTGTGCTATTCCCAGGGAGAGTCCGATTGAAGAATACGTGAAGGACATGACGGCGGCGACGATGGACAGCCACCAAATCTGATCAAAGTCCGGTATCTGCGAGAAGAGGATCTGGACAACGCCGAAGAGGATCATGTACGGAGTGCTCGAGCTCTTGCACGGGTCAGCGTGTCCATTGGTGTGGAAGCAGCCGGCTCTTCTGATGGCCTTCATGCTGATGGAGGACGCGATGGTGTAGCCGATGGCGACGCCGACGAGGTTGGCGTACTGGATGACGCCGCAAAACACCACCTTGGCGCCGCCGAGGTTGGAGCGCACGGCGTCCATGTAGGTGTAGTTGCGCTTCCCGGTCTCCGCGTCGCCGGTGCGGTAGCACTCGGCGAGCAGCGTGGCGGTGTAGTAGGTGACGAAGGCGAAGAGCAGCATGGCGGCGGGGCCGGCGACCCAGCCGAGCTGCGCGATGGCCCAGGCGAGCGAGAGCACGCCGGAGCCGATGACCGCGGTGATGATGTGCGCGCTGGCAGTCCAGAACGTTCCCGTGCGTCGCGGGCGGCCGTCGTCGTCCAGCCACTCCGCAGCGCCGGCGTTCCCGGCCTCCACCGACACCTCCATCGGCGCCACGTGGTTCGTGCCTATGTGCGCCGCCAAAGATCTCTGCTACCGAGCTCCCTCTCCCTCAGCTTCCTCCTCCTCGGAGTGAAGTACTACCGGAGCACGGCAGGCACCGGAGGCAAGTTAAAGCGCTACTGATTCTTGGGAGGGTGCTCAGTGCTCACTAGAGAGTAGGGTGAGCGGTGGTGGTGGTGGTGTGCGGAAGGGAGGGGAAGGAGGTGTGCTGTATATATAGCGGAAGAGGAAGCGGAGGGGCGCTGCGCGTGGTCGCCGCGGGTGGGGCTCACTCCGGTCAGCGCGTGTGTCTGCCACGTCCTGAGAGTCGTCTTGATCTCTCTTCATCGTTGGAGTTTTGCGTTGACCATGGGCGACGGTTTCTTTTTTGGTGCAGTCCTGAAATTCAGGCATGTTCTTTTTTTTTTTAAAAAAAAGGAGAACTAGCACGAGTTCTGCCGTTCATGTATTAATAAAGCAGAGGAGCAATGGTCTAACAGGAATTTGCATGTTCTTGGCCTCAAAAATTGCCTGAATTTCATGTTGATAGAGTTTAGCACAAGAAGAAGGAGAGCAAACAAGGTTTGCAGGACCACAGGCAGCAGCCTCGTGTTCTCTAAACGCCGGCAGCCGCAGGCAGGAAAGCCAAACTCATCTCCAGCGCGTGGGGAGGGGCCGGAGGGCCATGAGTTGCACGCCGCCAAACAGCGACGCCCGGCTCCGGCGAGCTAGCGGTGCGTGTTGGGGCGCCGTTGGGCCGCCGGCAGCGCGCGTGCACGGCAGCAGTAGGCCCAACGCGCTGGCCCCACTCTCTCGGTGCGCAGAGCCGCGGACAGAGACCGGAGCGGGCGGCCGGCAGGTGACCGCGACTGCGGCAGGGCGATGGCTCGCAAACTTTGCTCAACTATCCGCCACGTGACGTCACTCCAAACGAGACCTCGGAGTGTCCGAGAAACCAAATGCAAAAACATTTGTATTTCTCTTAATCTTGTCCTGGACCTAACTCTTACAAGCATTTATATTCATTCTCCAAACATCTCTTCCCATCAGAGTTCACGCATGTACGGTTTTCACCAGCCACACCCTCTGTTCTCGCGTACTAGTACTAGACTACTAGTGCGCTTTCCATTTCTCCTCCACCAAGATGCGACTTCACAAGCTTCGTAAGAAGAAGCTAGGAAATGCAACCGACGACGGCCGGTGATCCCTCGAGCAAGTTTGCCACCTTTTGAAGGGTCAAAAAGTTTTCCCGCCAACTTGGCTGCTATCTTCTTGCGTGTTTACACCGTTCGTCGACCCGATGCATGTACAATTAGCGCGTGTTGATAACCAGGAGTGGTGTGCCTTCTATCGCCAAGGCAATTCCATACCGTCCACACCTATAAATTGGTGGAGCATTATTGGGCTATTGTTTCTATACTTCCCAAGAGTAGAGCCTTTTGAAAGAAAAGATCTTGTTCCCTCTATATTACTAAAGCTTTTTGAACTAATTTTGGTATTTGAGAACAGGAGGACTGGGTGTTAATATTAGGAAGGTTTGGCCACTTAGAGACAACGTATAACGAACTTTTTACTCAAAAAAAATAAAGCTAGGAAAGTTCGCCGTTGACAATAAATAGGACGTGTGGATCATCCTGTCACAGAAGTTGTTCGTGCATATCGGTATCAACAGTTCGGCCAATTCTATGTTTACCTTGACCTTCAGCATGTGTGTTCACATATGATCGATCTCCTGCCTTTGTTGCATAAAGATTATATTGGCTGTTGTAACCAGGGCAGTGCTCAGTCTGGTCATGCTTGGCGCCTCACAATTCTTCCGGGAAATAAAGAGAATAAAGCGTTCTCTTCTAGCTGCCATGCCACCACCAATACAAACAATAATTGTTTAGTATGCATAGTTCAGGATCAGGGTTGCTGAAAATAAAGCATTAAAGTGCCTGGATAGTATTAGTTAAATACATCCACTTCGTTCTGATATATGTAGGAACCAAATCCTCTTAATCATCATAGTATTAGTTAAATACATCCACTAATTTCCTTTTACATGTAGTGACAGTCAGTCGCATTCCTTGTCCATTTACCATGTCACTTTGCTTTGTAGTTTTAGTGACATTCTTGACACGTTTATATTGTCACTAGAGGAGTAATTAACTCATGAGCAAAAGGATATGGCATGTTAAACAATTCACCAATTACACTTTTACGGCATGTTTACATGATAGTATCATCTTGCATAGCTTACACTTTAGAGTATTTTAAAGGGCATCCACACTCCAAAGTTTATGGACGCCATCGAATAAAATCCAACAGCATGCGAGTTTCATACGTTCATCATCTCAACCTCACCTTCTTCGGTTCGACCAAAAAACCCTCATCTTATTCATCTGGTTATCCTTTTTCTTTCTCAATCCTGTAGTTCAACTATGCTCCATCTACCACTCCAGCCGGCGACACTAGCTCCCCGCCGTGAGATTCCGTATTATTATTATTATTATTTTTGCTTGTGTATATAAATGCTCTAGGCACGGCATGGTAACATAAAGATGGTGGAAGCCGATAAACACGTGGGTTTCATTAGGAATAAGATCCTGAGTGGAGTGGAGATTAGGATTAAAATCAGTGATGCGGAAACGCTGTGGTTTATTATTAGGTATGCTATAAAATTTCATTGTAGGCGTGGTTAAGATTAGATGGGCCGATCGAGATATGCACCCAAACAAGGCTAAGATTCGGTTTTTCCTGAACTTCTATCTCGGACTGTTCTTTTGTTTGCTTGAGGTGGGACCTGAAAGTATTGAGCGAATCTATTATCAGAGCTAAAATAAGTCATCATGTTCGCTTTTAATAGCTAAAATTGTTCATATTTATAAAAAAATAAAATAAAATTGTGATGCCATTAATTAATCTCATCATTCAAAAAAAAGGAAATGATCTACCACTTCCGTGAAATGGGAGTCGTTATAGTTCAGCTCTAAGTCAAGTTTCTTTTAACTTTGAGGAAATTTATAGAAAAACACACCAACCTCTGTAACATCAAATCAGTTTCGCTAGATTCACTGTGAAATGTTTCTCATTACCGTATCTATTTGGTATTATAGATGTTAATATGTTTCTCTCAACTTAATTAAAGTTAGACAAACTTAACTAGAAATAAGACTAAAACAATTTATATTTCGCTACACAATCTTCCACGTCCCACCGAAAGCCTGAAACGTACTGAAAAGCTAGCTGCGCACCAAACTCGGCCCTGATTGATGAGTGCCGGCGGACAGTACGTTGATTAGTCGCCGAGCATTGCTGTGAACCAGCAGCTTTTGATCTTATGATCGTATTGCTACTGCCTAGCAAGCACTGCGATGCTCTATACTGTTCATCAACAGTGCATGCACTTACATACTGTTCCATGTCGCAAAACCACACGTTTTCAAGGCTAGTTTCGTGATATAGAGTAAAAGTGTTCCTTTACACATGGCAAGAAAATATATAGTTGCAATTTTTCTGAACTTAATTCACGGTACTATAATTTTGCAATATAGAATAATACAGAAAGTACAGTTCTATCTTGGAGTCTCCTTTTGTAGCCTCCACGCATTAATCCTAAACAACTTGTTGAGAAAAAGTCTGATTGGATTAGAATCCTTCAAAATTACACTGAACCTACTAGAATCCTTCCATAGCGGTGTGACATTAGTACCACTATGCTCTCTCTCCCTCCACCACTGCATGAACTGTCCGGGGATTTGGCGTCCAGCTGTGTGCAACTCCAGTATTACTATGTCTCATTCCTTATCATCTAGAACTACTGATGTATGCCTCTGTTGGTAATCATGTTAGCTATAAGCCTTGAGGCAGTATTACTAAGTTAACCGCTGAACGGCCGGTAGACCTTGAGGGCGTCGATCACGTCGGCGATGGAACCGGCGGCGGCGGCGATGGACACAATGAGGCAGCTGATGCTGAGCGTCTGGAGGCAGATCCATTTGGTGCTTCCCCGCGGCACCCGGCGCTGCTTGATGTACATCTCGACAGGGAAGTAGACGGTAAGCGGCCAGAAGGAGACGGCGCCGAGGAACCCGACAACGTTGCCGAAGAAGGGCAGGAGCATGGCGACGAAGGTGGTCACGCACACGTACGCCGACCGCCACGTGAGGCGGAACAAGCTGAGCGCGAAGGGGCCCACGCGGAGCTCCCGGGAGATGAAGGCGCTGTCCGGCCACGCCGCGGCGGCGCGGCGCTCGACGAAGGCGAAGATGGGCTGGCAGAACACCTGGTAGGCGCCGACGAGGTGCACGACGATGGCGATGTTGGCGACGTCGAGGAGCCAGAAGGGCTCGTAGAAGCCGAACCCGGTGAGGAGGTTGTCCGGCGCCGCGTCGCCGAACGCCGCGTATCCCATGCACCCGCACAGCATGTAGAAGACGGTCGTCGTCGCCACGCTCAGCCGCGTCGCCTTCTGCATCACCTTCGACTCAGACGGCGGCGGCGCCTTGATCGTGTCCTGAAGTGGTAAAGCAGAGCAACCTTGGTTAGGAACAGAGCAATCTCAGTTGAAAAAATCAGAGCTGAGCGCAGGAGGCTTGCTTACTTGGATTTCGATGAGGATGTTGGAGAAGGAGTAGGCGAAGGCTATGTCGCCGAAGGCCTGCAGGCTGTGCCAGATCTTCTGCGTAGATGTGACGTCGGCGCCGATGCTGATTCCGGTGAGGCTGCCCTTGAACCCACCGTTAGCTGCAATTCCATTAACCGAGCTCATGTCAGTAACTAAGAATCAATCAATCACTTCTCGAATATCGTGATCAATCCGATTGAATCAAGAACTTACAAATGGTCTGCGCGATGCCGAGGGCGAGCCCGATGGAAGAGTAGGTGAAGGACATGACGGCGGCGACGATGGAGAGCCACCAAATCTGATCAAAGTCCGGTATCTGCGAGAAGAGGATCTGCACAACGCCGAAGAGGATCATGTACGGGATGCTCGAGCTGTTGCAGGGGTCGGCGTGGCCATTGGTGTGGAAGCACCCGGCTCTCCTGATGGCCTTCATGCTGATGGACGAGGCGATGGTGTACCCGATGGCGACGCCGACGAGGTTGGCGTACTGTATCACTCCGCAGAACACCACCTTGGCGCCGCCGAGGTTGGATCGCACGGCGTCCATGTAGGTGTAGTTGCGCTTCCCGGTCTCCGGGTCGCCGGTGCGGTAGCACTCGGCGAGCAGCGTGGCGGTGTAGTAGGTGACGAAGGCGAAGAGCAGCATGGCGGCGGGGCCGGCGACCCAGCCGAGCTGCGCGATGGCCCAGGCGAGCGAGAGCACGCCGGAGCCGATGACGGCGGTGACGATGTGCGCGCTGGCCGTCCAGAACGTGCCCTTGCGGCAGGGGCGGCCGTCGTCGTCCAGCCACTCTGCAGCGCCGGCGTTCCCGGCCTCCACCGACACCTCCATCGGCGCCACCGCGTGCTTGTTCGGGACGCTGTGCGCCGCCATCGGTCGGTACCACCGAGTGTGCGAGCGAGCTCTTGGATGGTCTGGGCCGAGTGAGGCTGAGGAGGTGAGGAGAGGGTGTGTGTGGAAAGGGGGGAGGTAATGGTGGCTTATATAGAGCAGAGGAAGCCGTGTCCAGTACGCGGTAGGGCGGAGGAGGGCTGCTGGTCAGCGCTGGTGCCTGCGTCTCTGTATTTTAATTTCCTTTCGACCTTTTTTCTTTTTATTTCGGCGGCAAAGCAGCGTCATCACACTGTGTTGCTCTGCTCGGTGGAGTTTTGCTTGCGGCGGCTTTATTATGCGACGATCGGTGGACTCTATGCGACTCTGCTGGTGTGGCAACAAAAATGTAATTTTCGGTCCAAGATGAATTGCCATAATGATTTTTAGGAAAACTGCGAAATACGTGTTCAAGCTTGGTGGATTTCAAAAGGTCTCAATTTGTTGCAAAGCGGCACATGTAATTTGGTCACCGATAGTGCACCGACAGCGGCAGAGCGGCCGGCCGGTGAGGTCACCGACGGTGTCACTCGCCGCGCCGCAAAGGCAGTATAGATGGCTAAACGTGCGGTATAATGGCCAAACGTGCGGTCCAGCACGACACGGCGTGGACACGTCCAGGCACGATACGATTGGGCACGATACAATTATGCATGGATAGCTAATCGTGTCGTGCTGACGCCGCGGCCCAGGCACGGCGCGCTCCGTGCCGGCACAATGGCACGGTCAGCCCGCCGTGGCCGTGCCGGCCCTAGCCCGTTGCTGGGCGGTGGTGCAGACGGTAGCAGCGCTGGCGGCGGACGTGAGGAGGCCGGCGCCGGTGACGACGAGCGCGAGATGGTGGCCTGTAGCGACGATGAGCGCGGGGGGCTCCACAGCGGCGACGAAGGGTGCGGGAAGGCTGACGGCGAGGAGCGGAGCCGGGACGGCGAGACTGCGCCCCTCGTGGGAAGGCCGTCGCAGCGGGAGCCCGGATGGCGAGGCCACAGCGGCGGGAGCCAGGACGGCCAGGGGCGGCGAGGCCGCAATGGTGGAGGGGCGTGGCGGTGGCGAGGGAAGGTCGAGGGGCGAGGGAAGCGGTGGAGCAGAGGGGCGGCAGGGACTCGTGGGAAGACGCGAGAGAGAAGAGACGGGGAGGGGGGTGGGGCGGCGGCTGGTTTGAGGGAGCCAAGGAGTGGAGGAATAAAGATTAGAATTTGAAGTGGAAGTATTTATACGAGATATATGTACCTTTAACAGGCCAAATCGTGTCAGCTCATTAGTCGTGTCAGCTCATTAGTTGTGTCGTATCCGTACTGTTACTGACACTATATCCACCGTATCACGTCGTGTTTGTGTTTTTTTTAATATCGTGTCCCGTGCGGCCCACCAGGCACGGCCTGTTTGGCCATCTATAGCAGGCAGCTCATGCGAAAGTGTTCGTTCTCTGCGATCTCTTCTTCATCTCTGCAGCTAATAACCTTGGATTATTGAAATTTTATTGTTCACCCATTAAACGGAAACTCTTAAGGAACGGGAAGCCCGGCCATGTTGTACATCATCAAACTCCCCACGTCAACACGATGTATGAGATGGGGAGATCTTAGCGGAGTCTCCGCCCTCTTTCATCACATGCATGGCACCCGCAAAACCCAGCGGCCGGCGGAGCTCGTAAGACTTTGTAGATACTTTGTAGAAAGTTGTAGAAACTTAAGAGGTATATATGCTCCACACAATATTGCCACCGCCTCCATTTCAAGATTATCATCGTCGTACGGTGGTGGTGGCTAATATCTTCGAAATTGTACCGCCGTACATACATGAATGTATGTAGCTATAGGTGTCGACGGGTCAATCAAAGCCGACATTTCATATTTCTTTCTCTTCTTCTCCTTTGCTCTTGTTATGAGCTCTATTATATTAGCTCTCCAAATTAAACACCTTTTCCCGTATAGTCATACCCCTCTGCTTTCCCTACTGTACTTCTGGATCATTTTCCATCACCATTCACCATGATGGACGCACGATAAGTTTCTGTGCTGGTTTAGCGCTCTGGTCCGATGTTGTACCTGACGGGTGACCATGCACGCGTGGAAAGTCACCACTTGCGCGTTAGGTTCAGGCCTCGATCCGGTCGGATCCAGTGCAGGAATCATCTGATAGGAATAGGATCAAAACTCAAAAGTAGATGAATAAGGGGATCGGTGTCCGAGTGCTTAACTTTAGCACTAGCTTCTCTAAACAGTGCTAGCGGAGTGGGTTAAATTTTAACCAAAACTTAAAAATTTTAGCATAAGATATGAATGCATCCAATTGAGCTCATCTAACCAGGTCCTAAGTAGTAGTACTGGTAAGTAAAACTGGTAAGTAAAAGATAACTAGTAGGTACGATAGGAACCAAATCTTGTAATCATAGCCCTAGTAAATTATGTTTCCTTAATTATTCAGCTGTTGTCTTTTAGAGACGGGCGAGGCAGTCGCATTCCTTCCTTATCCATATAGCGCACCTTGCCGCTTTCGCTAAACGTAAGTGCCATCCCTTGCACGTTTGTATTGCATGTATCTAGGGACTAAGGGTGTATTGTATTTACTTAAGGATCACCTATTTACATCTCTACATGTATCGCTGAAAATCAGAATACATCCTATTGTTAATAATTTTTTGGAAGCTGAAGATTTCTTAAAAAGTTAAAAGGTTTCCTTTGGTACCTTCAACGAGGAGTTATTTTAGCTAAGGATAACTTAGCTAAGAGAAACTGATCCGTTTGGCAAGCAAGGCGTTGGGTTGTCATCTTGGATATCTTTCGAAAATGGAAGGAGAAGCAATAATAGATTTTGCTTTTGATTCCTTCGAGTCGTCTGTGTACTCTTTTCTCTATTTTTTTCAGTTTTTGTGCTGAGAATTTTGTAAAATCTTGGTTGTGTGCGGTTGCAGAGCTCGGAGATGTTTCTTTCTTTTAAAAGAAATGTATCGCGGCTGCAGGAGGATGCATGGATACAAATATGTTAAACAATTTGCACTTTAACGTTCTATAGATAAAGCACGTTTAGTTTATACTACGGGGGCATATATCCATGCCGCACGCATGATGCTTTGTTTTTTTTTTCCGTCGGGGCATATTAAAGATGCAGGCACGTGGCTTTTTAGATTTGGAACGGAATCACTGGCTAGGCCGGCCTATCACTGACTGATGTGGAAATAAAGGCTGCGGTCTTGGGCATCAAAAGCCCGCTATCCTCCCTTTGTAGGCGGGCCTGGTGGTTATGATTAGAGATGGGCCCGATCCAGACAAGCACCGAACAACTCAACTCGTCTCTCACCGGCCGCCGTCACCTCCGGCGCGCTTTCCCCGTGCTCTCCGATGGTGGCGCGTATGCTATCTCTGTCTCGCTGCGCTTTTAATTAAATTAAATTTTTGTTACCGGCTTCTCATGATTAATAAGATAAATCCTACTAGTAATAAGCTACCCTGCAGAGATGTTGGCACTAGTTAGCCATGCACCGCACGAGGCCGAAGCACCAAACTAAACTTAATTGGCCCTCCTGTAGTGATCAGTTAGCGACAGCAGCAGAGACCAATCAATCAATGGAAACTGGAACGGATCGCTGCTTCCAATAATCAGCTCCCTGCGTGGTGATCGATCCATCACCTCGCTCGCCGCCCGCTTGCATTCGCACCCACTAGCTAGCCCGGCCGTGACGCGGTTAAGGTCTCGTCGCGTCACTAGTGCTCGTGCCTCACGTGTGGTGTGGCTGCTTTGACATCATCGACATGGCGATCGAGAACTTCTTTCCTTTTTTTTCTTTTTCCTTTTGTTTTGCCATTTCCGTATTTCAGCGGCAACGAACTCTATGCCTACACGGATATTCACTTCTTTGGGTCTTATATACTTTTATTTTTTAAAGATAAAGCTTGATTCATATCAGAGCTAGGAGTTTCAACAAGTTACAGTATTCATTCCTTCCGTCATCCATCACTGTATTAAGCTCCATGAAGCGAGCGCTCACAATATTCCGAGAGAGGCAGTTTTTTGTGGCATATGAATGGGCCGGACTAGGCAAGCCCACAGGCCCACCAGAAAGCCCGTTGCGTGATACCGGCAGCCCTCTCCATGTTCTGGAGTATGGGCCGGAAAGAGCCCATTACAACCTTGGCATCTAAATTGGTACGATCCCAATCTCAAAACAAAAAAAAAAAACGGTACATTCCCTCAAAAAAAAAACTACTTTAGTTCAATTTTCAATTTTCAACCCAGAGTTACATTTTATTTCTATCCAAATTACATGACTGGGCAATTGTCTCGAGTTTCTACATAAACGAATTTTATCGAAATGTGTTTTTAATCGGATGGTCTGTTTCTCTTTCAAGTTTTAGGGGAACATATCTTCCGGCAAAGACTGTCCTATTAGGCTGCAGCAGCCTCAAGATTCCAAGTCTGGTGAATAAACCCACGACTTCATCTAGAGCGGCATAAACTAGAAGAAAAATTGCTCAGTCCTTTGACTCCATTCTAGACGAGTGCACACGTCAAAGGCATGGCCGCATGGGTTTAGTCAAAGATTTTCACCTCAACTCGTTAAACAATTGTAATTTAGTTGCAACGGCACGGCAGGTTCTACAGTTCACGGCACATGTCAAGCTTGGAGCTCATTTTTTCCCCCTTGTGGAGCACGGGACAGCATAATATTTTGGGATTCACGATACTGTGCCGCCAGCTCTCTCAATTGATTTTTCTTTTTTACGTTACCAACTTCATTTTCCACAGCTCTTACTACACGATCGAAATGCCACCTATCTTTTCAACAAGAAATTAATAGTTTTCTTTCTGAAAAGTAAGTCATTTTATCTACTCTATTAAATAGCTAAGATGAAATATTACCCCGTTTTCTCTCATATTTACTGTAAAGATACGTTAATAAAGCCATGATATGCGTAACGCATCGAGGCACAGATTTGGATTGTTATTCAAAACCGAAACATGGAGCTGAAACGAGATCGAAACCAAGAAAATTTATGTGGTTTCCATTAAGAAAAGATAAGTCCAGCCGAAGAGAACTTGAATTTGGATGGTGGAGATGCACAACCAAACCCCATGAATCGAGGAAGGCTCGATTCCAAACATTTCTCCTTCTTTTTGTGTTGACAGTTCCAAACATCCGATGAGCACGAAGAGCGAAAAACACAAACACACAGCATCTGTTTCGAGACAAATGAAGTGGATCACTCTCTGTTTTTCTTAGGGCAATGCAGTGGATCTCTTTAGAAAGCATCATTTGGTCATGAAGAGTATTCTCTAACTAATTTTTATGTTTCCTGTGAAAAAGAAGGTCAACCACTCAACTTGTGCAAGTACTAGGCGATCTAGGCTAACGGTATAATCAACTGTACTGTGAGTGTGATCCGTACCTTTTGGTCACTGTACTTAAGGGCCGTGCATCCGTCCAGATCGGGCGGCTGGAGCGTCAGGTCGCGCGCGGCGGCGGCACCGCTGGATGCGACCGCCCGCAAGCCCGCGCAGCCCGCGTCGTCCCGACTCCAAACACCCGCGGCGGCAGCAGCATCCGGAGCCAGCAGCGGCAGCGATTTAAAAATTCCGGCGCCCGCGCAGCCAGCTTCGATGCCACGGCGCAGCGGCGACGGGCTCCCGTACTTCTCCCACCTCCCCCCGCTTATAACGCAACTGCCACCGGCCGTCCTCCTCCCCTCATCCAGCGAAGCAGCGCGGTGCGGAGCAGAGGAGAGCAGCGCGCCGGGCTCGAGGAGCAGACGAAGCAGACACGCGGAGAGCCGTTCGACCAGCCATGAAGCTCAGGCCGCTCTCCTTCACGCGGTGCGCGCCGTCGCCGCTGGGGTGCGTGGGCTTGGGTGGCGGGAGGAGGAGGACGGTGCTCGTGGCACTGCGCCGGGACGCCGCCGGCAGGGAGCTGCTCACCTGGGCGCTCGTCAAGGCAGCCGCCGCCGGCGACCGCGTCGTCGCGCTCCACGTCGCCGCCACCCACGCCGCCGCGGCGCCGGGAGAAATGGCGGCGGAGGAGAAGGTGAGGGCCAGCGACTCGCTCGCCTCCGTGCTCGGCGCGTACAGGGGCTACTGCGACCGCAACCAGATCGACCTGGAGCTCAGGGTCTGCGAGGGGCCGTCCATCAAGAGGGCCCTGGTCGCCGAGGCCACCTCATCCGGCGCCGCGCACCTCATCCTCGGCGTCACCAAGAGCTCCAGGCCTTCCGGGTACCGAATCGCCGCGCCCTTCGCCTCACATTGGGAAACGATTTCACCCAAAACGACCCCTTCTTCTCCAATTACTAACTCTGTTGCGTTCCGTTTCATTTGGTGATCAACAAACAGATCGTCCGCCACCGCCGTCGCGAGGTACTGCGCCAAGAGGGTGCCGCCGAGCTGCATGGTCACCGCGGTCAGCAACGGCGCCGTCGTCTACCGCAGGGACGCCGTGCAGCAGCAGCTGCTCAGCCCCTACAGCGCAAGTACGCCGCTCGTCACATTGTTTCTTCTGAATTTAGCCGCCTTTTTCAGCTCATCGAAATGGCTAAAATTTGCTTCAACGATGCAGTGGTGGAGACGCCGCGGCGGCTGTACCGGAAGATACTCGACGCGAGGATGACGACGGGAGACAAGTCCCAGGACGACATGGTAATCGGCGACGGACGGGCACCGCGCCGGAACATGTCCGTGGCGATGAGCGCCCTGGTCTCGCCGAGGGTGACTCTAGCGCCGTGTCCGGTGAGGTGTCACGGGGTGGAGTCGCCGAAGCTGGCCGCCGGCTGGCCTCTCCTAAAGAAGGACAGCATGCCGACCTTGCCGGAATCGTCAGAGATCTCTGTGGTTCAGTGGGCGATGCAGCTCCCCACTAGGTGTTCAGAGGTTTATTCAGACAAGATTTCCGATGAAGGGGAAGAGGAGAAGCAACTCCCAGAAGAGCTGGTTTCACTCAGAGAGAAGTACTCATCCAAGTACAGAATGTTCAGTTACCGAGAGCTAGCCAAGATCACCAATGGCTTCTCTCCAGGTACGTCTCCATTTCGCAACTGATCCTTTTTCAGATGAATCGAGCTGAATGGTCAATGATGACAATGTCTGATTGTGAGTCTGCAGAACGACTAGTCGGGAAAGGTGGTGCGGGCCGGGTTTACAGGGGCTGTACTGACGATGGCAAGGAGCTTGCAGTGAAGGTCCTGAAATCTTCGGACGACGTGACCAAGGATTTCATCTCGGAGATCGAGATCCTCAGCTGCGTTGAGCACAAGAACGCCATGTCCCTCATCGGGCTCTGCATCGACGGCGGCAAGCTCATGCTCGTGTACGACTACATGCCGCGAGGAAGCCTGGAGGAGATGCTGCACGGCGAGAAGAAAGGCAAGGGCGCGTTGGGCTGGCCGGAGAGGTTCAAGGTAGCCGTCGGCGTCGCGCGCGCCCTGGAATCCATCCACGGCGGCGGCGACCACCGCCCGGTCATCCACAGGGACATCAAGTCCTCGAACATCCTCGTCGCTGACGACTTCGAACCGAAGGTGACGACGACGTCATTTCCCACATTTCAGTAGTTGCAAAAATTCTTCAGTATTCAGTACGGTCCTCTGACGGCGGAAGAGTTGTGAATGTGGCATCGACTGAGCAGCTCGCTCTTCTCTGTGCAGCTGTGTGACTTCGGCCTCGCGATGTGGGCAGACGAAGCGGCGGCGCAGGTCACCGGCGATGACGTCGCCGGAACATTCGGGTGTGCTTCTGGTCTTGTTTGATCATGTCACCGACAGGGTGTTTTTGACGCTATCACCTGACAATTTTGGTGACCTCTATCCTGTTTCGTGGCAGATACCTAGCTCCGGAGTACTTCATGCACGGCAAGGTGAGCGACAAGCTCGACGTGTACGCGTTCGGCGTGGTCCTCCTCGAGCTCATCTCCGGGAGGAAGCCGGTGAGTGCCGGCGGGCCCAAGGGCAAGGAGAGCCTCGTGATGTGGGCGAGCTCCGTCATACAAGAAGGCAAGCTCATGGATCTCGTCGACCCGAGCCTGCCGCTGGCCGACGGCGACGACGGCGAGGTCGAGCGGATGGCCCTCGCCGCCGCCCTCTGCATCCGGCGAGCGCATCAACACCGGCCGAGCATGAGCAACGTAACCACTTCTCACCATTCTCTGAACTAACCGAACATATGCATTGTCAATTTCTGAAGTAACGCACCGCTTGCTGCCCTGGACGTCAGGTGGTGAAGCTGCTCACCGGCGACGACGACGCCGTCGGGTGGGCGAAGTCGCAGGTCGGCGTGCCAGGCGACAACGAACACAATGGCTGCGGCGTGGCGACTTCGCCGGACAAGAAGGACATCCAGTCGTACATCAACCTCGCGCTGCGTGACGTCATCGACGACGACGCCTCGTCCGTCGGCAGCGCCGACTTCATCGGCGCCAACATGTCCTTGGAGGAGTACCTGAAGGGGAGATGGAGCCGGTCCTCCAGCTTCGATGGCTGAAGGCTCCACCAGGGTGGCGATCGCCATTTTTGTGTGCATAGATCATTCTTTTCATTCATTGTTTTTTAGCAACAGATTAATTACTGTATATTAAGGAGTACGTTTTTCTCTTTGTTTGTTAGATGGGAGGTTGCACATGAAAATATTCAAAAGCAATGCAATCCTACAGTTTTGACCTAGCAACTATCTCCTCCATCAAGATTCATGAAAGATTTAGAATTTTCACCAGACGATGAAAGTGGGGAAAATAATCGACAATGGTTTGATTCAAAGTTTTCTTTCTTCATGCGAGAGGGTGAAGTCCTTTAACTGGAACACTAACCTTGTTCATAGGGATTATTCGTAGCCTACTCAAATTGACGATTACAGTTGCACCATCTCTACCGTTACAACTTACAGAAGATATGGAAACGAAAAGAAATAAGGATGTCCCGTCCGTGCACGATGCGATCGAAAAGTACAATTGATGTCAACCGGTGCAGGCGTGAAGCACAACAATTGGGAATCTGAACGTGCCAGTCCCAGAAAACTCATCACAAGTCAACGGAGATGGGAGGCAAAATGTTGTCTGATTAGGCCTTGGAGGAGCAAGTTGCGCCACAAGCACATGCAGCAGAATGATGCGGGTACAATCATACAGCAAGCACGACCTTCAAGCACATGGATGGCAGTTGCACATCTCGCAAAGCAGAGGCCATTTTCATAGTTTGATTTGGCCTACAGTATTTTTGAAGCACAGCACGCTGACCTGGGTGAGGTGGAAGGAAACATACACAGCGGAACATGCAAGTGTAGTGTGTGCTCTATGAAAAAGCCAGTAGTAATAGACATACAATCATGCACCACTAAGTGAAGTCTACTAAAAATTTGACAACAAAAACATTAACGATCCAATCCACACGAATGTACTAGTAGTGGTCAACAGTTATATCGCTTCAAAGTTCAAATATCTGACAGCATCGCAAGTTCATAGCATAGATGCAACATGCACCGACACATCAAAGGTCCCTCGTTCATGAGCAAACCAAATTAACATTATCATCTCACAACCAGCCTCTCCTGGTACAGAAGAAACAACATACCACACACACTCTACGTACTAAGAAACAGTAGGTGATTGTGGAGCATGGCGTGTTCTCTTAGCTTGTATCAGTCTTCTCCAATGCTGAAAAAATATTGAGCCATTTACACATGATGTATGGTAAATGAAAATTTTAACTTGAATAGGGGCTCAAAAATCAACTTACTGTTGTAGTTGAGCAACTTTTCAATGAGATCAACATGGGTCATGAGCATTCGCCTGCAGCAGTAGCGGACCAATTCTAAAGCATCCAGAGCATCTCTGGCAATAGAAATCACCAAAGAAAAGCATGCAAGTGAGTAATAACTTTCCAAATAATAACATATGTTGATACAGGCTAGAGACAATTTTTAACACTGCTGTCAAGAAAGTACAAATTGATCAGTTTGTTCATAAACAAGGACAATAAACCCTTCTATGCTCATAATTTTCAGGAAACTTAGATTAAAAATCTTAACCCATTGCGATGCAAAGCTCAAAGTTTAGACCCTAACTAGTACATTTTAGTTTTTGTTAACATTTCCAAATGGCAAGGATTTAGGTATCTGGTCAGTATTGAAAATATGCAAGTTGTACTGTCAGTGTCATAATTAGTACTGGTTAATCACTGACCCATATCACACATGACAGAATGTACAAGTGATCTTGTGTGCCTGATTTCCTCACAAACTCTAATTAAGAGCTGCTGTATCAGAACTAAATAAACACATTTCGAAGGAGAAGCATGGAAAATATATCAATTTCGCTTAACTTTACTTGTGTAGTTGTATTAACTAGCCCAGGAGCATCGCATATCTTTAGGGCACCAAATGTGTGTGAAAATTACTACTCTTTTAATCAGAACCCCCTACTGACCAAGCAGCTCAGCAATCCAAACACTGCAAACTTGTTGCCCACAAACAAACACAGTACAATCCAACGCACACACTTGAGATGCAGCAACGAAACTGCCATGTAGGATTCTGTGAGGATAGGCAAGTTTACCCCTCCGTGTAGTCAGCCTGGAGGAGGTCCAGGTAGAGGTCCCACTTGTTCCCAATCACCTGTAATGGACAAAAGAAACATATTTTAGTTCACCTAACCGTCGCAATAATCCCCTTGAGAGAACCCAAGATTGACAGCACAGAAATAAACTTCCTTTTAACCAGAAATCAAGACTCTAGCGAACGTCCTCACAACCAAAACCTAAGGCCTAACCCCCCAACCAATGGACGAAATAGCGCAAACAATCGGCACCCACAAGCCAGAACAAATGAGCAATCGCGCAATCCTACAAGAAAGGGAATTGGTTCCATAACCAACATTGGAGAAAATGGAGCTATTTTAAAATATTATCCCACGGATTATTTTGGACTGATTACTAGTCCGAAATTTATGTTAAATGCCAAAATTGCTAATTACTTCTGTAATGCCAATTGGAATGATATTTCCATAACCAGAGCCTAGAAGAGGCGGCGGGTACCCAAGCAAACGGTGATATCGAATCGTGGTGCGTGAGCGCAGCAGGCCCAGAGGGGTAGCAAGCTGTCGCTGGAAGAAGCTACTCAAACCCTAGGTGAAAGAGAGACGCAACACAGACCGGCCGCGCGGCAGCCGCGTGAACAGGAGGAGAGAGGGGAGGGGCATGTTACCTTGCCGCAGGTGAAGCAGCGCACCGGGATGATCATCTTCGCCGCCGCCGCCGCCGCCGCTGGAACCCGGAGAAAGAGGGGAAGGGTTTCGGCGTGAAGGCCCGGCTGAACGAAACAATGCGGCGAGCTGCGTGCGAGCGAGGCAGACAGGCACGCAGCGGCTAGTAGTTGTAGCACATGAGGTGGCCTTTGGGCTGGATGGTTGGGCCTGGGGCAATGGATAGCTTATGCATCTTTAATCCACTAACAGCCCAATATTACATATGACAGGCCCAAAACAGCCCATAAAGCACAAAACGGTCCTAGAATTTTTAGGCTTTTTCGTCCGTGCAACAAAAATAATTATATTTTGCTGCTCCAGTGGAGTGTTGAACCACGATGCAGAATGATAGAGGTCAGAAGACAGCAGTGCAGATATGACCCTGCACAACCCCTATATGAACTTCCATGGCTAATAAATATAGCCCATGATCCCATCATCAAATGGTCATGGTAGTAACTTTTTTTTTCTCGTGCTCGATGTATCCTTAAAGCTGGTGCTAGTATGCTAGGTGGTATTTGCTTTCCTTTTTTCTCAAAAGAAAATATGAGTACATGTTAAGCTAGTGCCTAGCATATTCAACATTTTAAAATGATAGGTTCAACATTTCTTTAAATATAGCTCAACATTCCGAAAAAAACTAAATCAACATTGGATATGGTGATATTGAAATAGCATATCTAAAGTGTTGAAGTGGTATAATTAAAATGTTAGACTAACATATTTAATATGTTTAAACTTAAAAAACAAAATAGAAACAAAATATGGTCATATTAGATCTCATTGTCTTGAGAAAATTGTAATGAAGACTATAAATCAAACGGAATTGAAATCATAGGCACCATTAGAGAGAAATCTAAGTTTAAAATTTGGAAATCAAACTTCACGTTGTCCGCAAAAGAGGCTGACACAACCTGCGCCTGCCTGTGCCATCTTGAGGTGTTGCTCGTACGGCCGGAAAGGGCAGGCAGGTCCACCCAGCTCGTCTCCAAACGCGCTAGCATCTAGACCATCAAGCTAACTGCTACATACGAATCTCAAAGCGGAATATGGGTAAAAAATTATCTTCCAGAAGATATATTTTTTTTTGAGAAAAGGGTGGGACG
This sequence comes from Panicum miliaceum, assembly GCA_032594955.1. NCBI lineage: Eukaryota > Viridiplantae > Streptophyta > Magnoliopsida > Poales > Poaceae > Panicum > Panicum miliaceum. The sequence continues at coordinate 2,925,883 of CM064065.1, read as the reverse complement.
TTTATTGATACAGGACTATTACATCCAAACCCCTCGTACCGAGGGACCCTTGAAAGAAAAGAAAATTACATTGACACCCATTAGAGGTCCACAGTATCATCTTCGTCGCCGCCGGTTGGAGCCACCTCTGCTCGGCGCTCTGCCTCGCCACGAAGTGGAAGAGAAAAGCACCAAGGAAGAAGCTTGAAGCCGACACCCATGCAGACGAAGAAACTTCAAGGTTTTGAATGGCCATATGTGACACACCAGAAATGGCATGTACTTGAACCACTGAACGCTCCGGCGGACTGCCGACGGCCGTAGCTTCGCCGCAACGAAGGGGATCAGACGCCTGTCGCCTCAACAGGAGACCCCAAACGACGGAGAACAAAGAACCCGAAAAGGGGATTTGGACCCTCGAACCCGAGCTCAAGAGATCGAGGTAGACAAACCTGACAAGCCCATCACCGGAAGACGCCTTGACGCCGCCGCAGTCACCGGAGATGGCTCGCAGGGACAAAACAACCGGTGGAGGCCTCGTCATCGCCACCGTAGACCGAATCTGCAACCGGCGCTGAACCGGAAGCAGGAGACCTACCCTAATCTACTTAACCTTAGGAATAGATTAGTATATACAACCAGGCGCCGATTCCACCGGATCCTTCATGCTCCGGCGCCGATGAGGCCACCGGAGGCGGAAGGAATCCGGCTAAATCGACGCCGGGGAGGAGAATCGCCCTCCTGTCGCCTTCTGGTACTGTAGCGGTGGGGAAAGAAGGGTCGAGAGAGATCTCCGGGCGAATGCGAGCTGCTGCTGCTTGAGATGTCCATACCCCTTCATGGACCGGAACCCTTGGGCCCTTCTGGAACCGGCTTACTACTACTTTTCTCTGCCAGTGCCAAGTGTCAACGCTTCTCTTCTCTCAAAGAAAAAATCGAAACCTCTGCCGACACCGTCGCCGCGTCGGAGTCGGAACGCGGCCGTCGGTGACGGGGGCGTGCGTCCCTCAGTTCAGGAATTGGGCCTCCCACAGTGCCACTCCCACATGGATCCCCCTCCTCCTCCTCCTCTGCGGCCGCCGCCGCCGCCGCACCCTCGCAATCCTCGCGGTGAGGGTCACGGCGGCGGGGAGATGCCGTACCAGGACGCGGACCACCGGCTCCGCGCGCTCGCCGGCCGCGCCGAGGGCTTCGGCCGCCACGCCATCGGCGGCCTCCACGGGGCCGTCTACCACGTCACGTCCCTCGAAGGTACGGCGGCGAGATCCCCCCACCCAGTTCCTGTGCCACTCGAACGATTGGTTTCTGAATCGACGCGGGGTGCCGGGAGTTGAGCGCAGACGACGGCCGCGGGAGCCTGAGGGAGGCGTGCCGCGCGGCGGAGCCCCTGTGGATCGTCTTCGAGGTGTCCGGCACCATCCACCTCCAGTCCTACCTCCGCGTCTCCTCCCACAAGACCATCGACGGCCGCGGCCAGCGCGTGGTGCTCACCGGCAAGGGGCTCCAGCTCAAGAGCTGCCACCACGTCATCGTCTGCAACCTGATATTCGAGGGAGGCCGGGGGCACGACGTGGATGGCATCCAGATCAAGCCGGGATCCACCAACATCTGGATCGACCGATGCACCCTCGCCGACTACGACGACGGGCTCATCGACATCACGCGGCAGAGCACAGACATCACGGTCTCAAGGTCTTTTCTTTATTTCCATTCCTGCCACTTGCTGTTCTGCCACGAATCTGCAATGCGATCAACGATGGATCCATGGATGATCTCGGAGCTCATGAACCAAACACCCAAACAATTGCTGCAGGTGCCACTTTGCCCGGCACGACAAGACGATGCTCATCGGCGCTGACCCCACGCACATTGGCGACCGCTGCATCAGGGTCACCATCCACCACTGCTTCTTCGACGGCACGCGGCAGAGGCACCCGCGCCTCCGCTTCGGCAAGGTCCACCTCTACAACAACTACACACGCAGCTGGGGCATCTACGCCGTCTGCGCGAGCGTGGAGGCTCAGGTAGTGTCCCAGTGCAACATCTACGAGGCAGGCGGAGGCCCCCCAAAGAAGACCACGGTGTTCAAGTACATGCCGGAGAAGGCCGGCGACCGAGAGGATGTGGTGGCCGGGTCGATCAGGTCGGAAGGGGACGCTTTCCTCAATGGGGCGCTGCCCTGCCTGGTCGATGGCCCTGGAGCACACGAAGCTGTCTTCAGACCAGAGGATTACTACCGGCATTGGACCATGGAGCCAGCGTCGCCGGCGCTCAAGGACATCATACAACTCTGTGCCGGATGGCAGCCGGTGCCAAGGCCTCGTGACGATTGCTAGACTTCATTGTTCTGTTTTATCCATCACGGATTGCTTCTGGCAAGAAAGTATTCAGTTATCAGTATTGCTCTGCATTTGTATGTATGCCATCCCTAGGAAATTTAACTTTTTGTCGCTTGTGTCTTCTTCCTCTCACCGCTCCTCTTCCTTCACCTCTGGCCCTCACTGAGATGTGGAAAACCAGAAATACTGATTTCCTATGTGTATGTTCATTTATAGTACAATTATCACAGAAATTTCTCTCATCTGTAGCATGTCAAGAGCTTTCAGTTGTGGATGACAGTCTTTTAACACGACAACTTGCTCGTGGACATTCACAGAGAATTGTTGATGAGAATTAAGAGCTCCATTCAGAATTGGTATCTGAAATGTAGGATTTGATTTTGACCTAAGACCCAAAGGGTGTCATGTTTGTTTCTGTTTTTGAACTTGATCCAAACATGAGCCTTGAAAGTTCACTTTGTCCTAAAGATTTCATTTTACATACGATGGAGGATGGTTCATTGTTTCTGCACCTTTTTGCGTAAAAGCAATCTGTTTATTTGTTGTCCATATCACTGTACCCTGTAAGTTTACATCCTTTTTTTCGAGCAATTGAAATCTTAACATTCTTAATGTTGGTCAGGTTATAGTTTACTAAAAACACAAAAGAATGTTCTCCTGTTTATCTCTTCTATGGATCATTATCCTTTGCTAAGCTTTGGAAAATGAACTTCAATTCAGGTGTTTATGATCTACCCGTTTGAAATAGACGTTCAGTTCTCTGCCCAGGATGGTTTTTCTAGCCGCCTACTGAACTAAACAATGAGCCTTGCGGCTGGAGAGCATCTTCTTCGCCGGCGTGAATCCCGTGGTGACCTTCAGGTCTGCACTCCCAGACGAAACACCGGAGACCGGACCGGGCACTGCCTCGCCGAGCTATAGGTCCTCACCATCTCAGTCCAAGGAGATAGCGAAGCGCGGGGGCCGCCGCCGCGGCCGAATCGCCGGAGGAGCTACGAGCATGAGACGAGCGCAAGGGAACCGGAGGCAGCGGCCAGATGAGTGAGATACGGAGGTTTGGAGGTTAGAGCAGGATGCATCGCGCCCGTGCAAGCGGAGATCACCGGCGGCAACGGGGGCTCGTCGGCTGCTCCGACGCCGGCGTCGCATCTTTGCAAAATGCCCAAAGGGGTCCTTTCGTAAATTTTTGGATCATATATTTTCAAACTGCCCCTAGTTTGGATCGCGATTATTAATCACGATCCAAATTAGAGGTCCACCTGTAAAATCCGTGAATTCATATTTACATAAAGCTCCCTGGGTTTGGACCCCTCCGGCTCCGGCACCAACGGCGGCGGCCACCCGCTCCAGCTTCAGTTCCAAGTCCCATACTTATCTCGGGCCATTCTCTAGCCCAAGAGCTTCAGTCCTCTGCTCTGCCTGCGGCAGCAAGCCGCTCCCATCAAAGCCGCATGCATCAGCTCGCGCTGCTCGCATCGAAGCCGCACGCATCAGCTCGCGCGACCGGACATGGCCGGGTCTGGCGTCGTCGTCTCCTCCTAGGACACGGTAGTATGCGCGGCCATCGGTGATCGTCCTCTGTTTGTTGGAGTCCGTGCCACATCCGCACGCGATTACCACTCGCAGGCTGCGATGGTGGCTGCTGCTAGCTCTGCCGCCATGGGAGGCGAAACAGAGCTGCTTTCTTCCCACCCCCGCCGGCCGCCGTGTGATTCTTTTTTTGTATGCAATGTGAATTCCACGCGGAATCGAGCTATTGTCTCCGTTAAGACAGTAGAGATTTTCTTGATTCTGACAACCTGAATTGGAGTTCCAATTCCGGCAGTTAGCAGCCGAATATACAGCGCAAATGTTCCGTACATCTCACGACGCAAACTCGATTAGCCTTTCAACCGTCCTACTGATTCATCTCTCTTACTGCTTCCATCTTCGAGCTCGCTGCTTGCCCATGCCAGTATCTCAAAGCACGCATCAAGAGCCACGCCTGGAAATCTGGAATGCAACGTCGAGTTTAAGAATGGTAAACGACACTGCTGCAAGTTTTAAATCCTACACGTTTTCTTTTGTTCTGATATGAAGCAGCTGAGCAGAAGTACATAGCATCACCGAGGATGAATTTGCTGTCAGCTTTCTCCTAAATGTGGAAGCTAGGAAGAGATGATGCAGTGCTGTTAACCATTTTGCCTAGGGATGATGCATGTAGCAAGTGCGTGCTAATTCTATAATTACTCTTCTTCTACAGTTGCATCCTGCCTTTCTGCAGCTAATGCCTGTTTGTATGCATTGTCTTTTTCATCGAAATCATCAAGAACACAATAATATTGATCCATTTGTTCCAACCACAAGTCTAGCCAAATGTCATTTCTTTCATTCCCAATATAATCCAAGGCCTCTCACAGCTCAAGATTTGCTTTCCAATGAAGAAAGGGCATAGTGGCCAGCATTGTTCTCCGTTGTGGCCTTCCACGGAGCTCATGGAGTCTGGTGCATGCCTTTGAATTCAGAAACCGAGTCTTGTTTCACTTTTACAGGTTCGATCGAGCAAGGCAGTTAGCTAACATAGGATGATAGGATCACGCAACATTGGATACCGAGGTGAAGCATCTCTGAGAGAAGTATTTTGATTCTGCAATTCATTTGCAGTGATGGCATCTGAGAGACTGAGGTCAAGTTACCGAGCCAATACCCATGGATTGAACACCATTTCCGACGAGGCAACGAGGAATACAGCAGAGTAAGAGAACCATCCATCTGCTGCTCTTCAGTTTACAGGCCGACTTCTATAATTTTTCAGGTCATGTTGATAAATAAACTTCTAAACAGAAGCGGGCCACGTAACTGCTGACGAGGAACGACTACAGAAGTCGGTCTCGTCTCTTCGCCCTTGTTTATTTCACAACCAAACAAACATAACTGCCCCCTTGCCTTGCCGGCCTCGCGGGTCGCGGCCTCGGGACCACGCGGCGACCGCGCCTCCACGTCACGCGCGCCGTCGCCCGCCGGAGAGGACCCGCCCCTCACCTAGCAGCCGGAGCGCCCGATGGCGGCGGCCCCGGCCGCGCACGCCTACCGTGCTTTGCCTTCGGTAATCAACTAATCGTTCGCCCTCTCCATTCTGCCTCTCTCTGCGGAGCTCCATTTTCCCTCCCTTTCCCATTCCTCCTCTTATCAAAACACTCGTCTTTGGCTTACTTTACTCTAAGCCGTGCGAATGATAGTGTGCGGATCAGTGCAGCGTTGAGGTTAACAATTTATGTCTCAGCTGAGGCCTGAGCCCTGAGAGTTTTTTTTTTTGAAGAAAATCAGGAGCCTTGAGAGGATTTGGGGATAGGAATGGGGCAGGACTGTCGTGCTGTTTAATTGGAAGAAATTCGTTTATCGAAACTGAGCCGCAATTTCAGAGCTTGATGGCAACTCAGAACAAGATTTATAACCTTTAGTATGCGTTCATACTTGTCCCAAATGGCTCCCTAATAGAGTGATGGACATCCCCAACTGGGTTTTTTTTGCGACATGCAACTTTGAACCCATTTCGTCGATGAGTTGCCAGTTGGCACTGCAAACTCCAACAGTAGATAGATACAATTGGTATGAGATTGGACACCTCAAACAAGAATCCAAAGTCAAACTGGGGAAGACTTTGTGTCACACTGTCACTTCCCTTGACTTGCTCAGCTGCGACACTAAACTCATGAGCAGGGAACAAACATCGTGTAAAATGACCCCCACTTTGTTCATGGGTACTGCTGTAACTGAATTCTCTTGGAACAATTTTAGGTTATATGGCTAGTCATGCACCAATGCAATTGCATTTGTAATTTATAAATATAAATTTGTTTGACTGGATAGGTCGAGGTTTCTATGCAACCAACTTACACATGTAATGGAACTCAGATATTTGCAGGCCTAACTGGAGCTCTGCAGGCAGCATCTAGAGGCAAGTTGTTTGAGAGGAATCCTTTTCTAATGGGGGTTTACTTAGTGATTCTTGCTTTTGTAATAACTACTCGAAATTGGTTCATATCAGGATCGTGTGCTCAGTTCTGCAATTTTCAAGCATTAGTGAACAATGGACTTCTTTACAGAAAGGGAAACCCTCTCCCCTTGAGATACTCTTTTCACTCCTTGCAAGCAAGAAGTAATCATTCATCAGCTGTTGCACCTAAGGACTATTGTGAAACTTACATCCAGTTTTTAAGAGATAAACGGATAGTTCCTGATTCTGATCCACCAAGCTCTGAAGATGTGGACCTACTGTATCAATTTATCGATAAGAGGTAAGACCCTCCGTATTTGAACTTCCTTGTCATGTTTCTGATCTGTAGTTGAAGTGAAATGAGCTTCATTACCTTTTCTCTCTTCAGTAAAAAGCTCATGGTGGTAACTGGAGCAGGAATGAGCACCGAGTCTGGAATTCCTGATTACAGGAGGTATGCGCATTGCTAGATCAGTCATGAAACCATATTGTCAGCCTTCCCATTACTCTCTATGTTCTAACCAGCAGAATTCTTGTTTTATGGCAGTCCTAATGGTGCATACAGTTCTGGTTTTAAACCACTTACTCATCAGGTGTGCTTAGCATTGCTTATCAAATGGCATCTCTTTTTGACTCCTTTCAGATTTCCCCCCTTTTGGTACAAGCTTACTTAGATTTTATTTCTTTCATTATGGATCCATTTTAGTAGGGGCACTAACATCTTTTATAAAGTTCTTTGAATTACAGGCCTGATATTTTAACTTTCCTTTCAAAAATAACAAGATTGTGTATTCTGTGTTTATTTACATCCATTATCTGTGTGGAAGACTCCTAAAAAGAGGCTGCTTGCATTGGTTATTGACTTATTTCTTGCGTTGCAATCAGCTATATTAACAAGTTAGCTCTGTTCTCTTCACTTTTTTCAGCTGTATAACTTTCTGGAGTCATGATTTCTAGATAAGATGGTATTCAAATCTTAAGCCTATAGAAATCATTTAAGAGCATGCCCATGATGTTTTATCAACGTAGGCCTCATGAATCGTCATTGGTCTGCCATGCTATGTAACTGTAAGCTGTGTGTGACTTGTGGGATCCTTTTATTTTTACCTTATATTTCAACCTCGATTTTTGTGATTAGTTGAACCAACTTTCAATATGAAATCATTCTTACGACACTTCATTTCTCCAAATCAACTTACTATGATTGTTTTATCCTTGCTTACTTACCACTTGAACAAAATAGGAGTTTGTTCGGTCTATTCGAGCTAGGAGGCGGTACTGGGCTAGGAGCTATGCTGGATGGAGAAGGTTCACAAGAGCACAACCAAATGCAGCCCATTACGCTCTTGCATCTCTAGAAAGGATCGGTCGTGTTCACTCGATGGTTACCCAAAATGTGGATAGGTATTGAGCTGGGCCTGTGTTATTGCTAATGGTGAACAGAAGTGTACCTTTTCATCATTACTTTTTGCACATGTAACTTAGGTTGCATCATCGTGCTGGAAGTAAGCCACTTGAGCTGCATGGGAGCGTATATGAGGTAATTTGTTTAGACTGTGGTACATCCATCAGCCGAGAGTCATTCCAGGAGCAAGTGAAGGACCTTAACCCAAAGGTTCGTTGTCCATTTTGATACTTATTATATTATTTAATTAAAATTGGCGATTGTATTTGTTTCACATGAGCCCTTTAGAATTGTATTCGTCTCACATTAGACAGAGAGTTAAAGAAATGATGATGTTCACTTGTAAGGTTGTTGACTCAATATAATAAATTTAATATATGTTTGCCTTTTCATTTTCAATTATTCAGACATGGTTCATCTGTAATTATCATTTAGCCAGCTCCGACATAGAGATGGTATTGTTGATCAATAGAGCAATACATTTTTCTGTAGATGATTGATGCTACTTGCTAGTCAAATCGTAAAGTGAATTAATGCCTATTATTTCTATTACTGTTGTGTCTGCAGTGGGCTCAAGCTATCGAGAGTTTGGAAGTGGCGCAACCAGGTACAGACAAAAGTTTTGGAATGCAGCAGCGACCTGATGGCGATATTGAGATTGATGAGAAGTTTTGGGAACAAGATTTTGAAATTCCTAATTGTCATCAGTGTGGTGGAGTGCTGAAACCTGATGTGAGATTCGTTTTACCCCGATACTCATGGGATCAATTTGTTCATATATAAGTATGATCAGTTGCAGTTTGAAAATTATTAGAAGAATGAAGCCATATCTGGCCATCTAGGTTTAGTGGCTTGAATTATTTGATAGCAGCAAATTAATTTATTTTGCATCAAATATGATTTCTTTACTCTTAGTGATCAGATTTACCGTCAAGCAATGACGATGACTGGAATTAAAGTGTGAATATGTTATTCAATTTTCTGGCATTCTTTCTCAAGTCAATGTGATTTTACCAAAGCATGAATATGAAAATTCAAAGTTATTTAACCTCTTATTTCTGATGTTTGAAGGTTGTGATGTTTGGTGACAATGTTCCTCAAGAGAGAGCTGAAACCGCTAAGGAGGCTGCGAGAAATTGTGATGCACTTCTGGTGGTTGGCTCAGCACTAATGACAATGTCTGCTTTTAGGCTGGCAAGGTATCATAATAAATAAACAATAATTTAACACCTAATCAAGAGCTAGTCATCATATCTGCTAAAATTTTCTTCCTTCATGACAATCTCTAAAAGTCAAACTAAATTTCTATTGTATTGATGATTCCAAATTCAGGCTTGCACATGAAGCAAATGCTCCAATAGCTGCGGTTAGCATTGGGGAGACAAGGGCTGACAGCATTTTATCACTCAAAATCAATGCAAGATGCGGGGAGGTTAGAGCCTCTTACTTTTAGTTTTATGTGCCACTGCATATGACTAACTGTGGTTCTCCTTTGCTTTGCTGCAACACCTTCTTCAGATATTGCCCAGAATACTGCAGATGGGAAGTCTGGCTGTACCTAACGTAAGCTGAGCATTGCTGTCAAAATATCCAAGTCGTCTTCTCTGGCGACTCTCGTCGGCCATAAGCACAACATTTGGAAAACTCAGTTAGCTGTGTTGAAGACAAGGTGAAACATGTGACTACCTGTGAGATGATTCAACTACATGTGACCATCATGGTTTGCGCAGGAGCATTAGTACCCAGAAAAGGTGATTTCCAAATTGATCATAGGGAACAAGTACAGTATTCTGGGATCATTCCCGGAACCAGTGTTTATGTGTTTCCTCCAAAAACAAAATGTTAATGTGCATGTAAAGAAAGAATCCAAGGTCGTTAGACAACATCATCTCACGATGCTTCTAACCTGAGCAATGTTTTCTTTTAAGAATAAAATTTACTCAGTGCTGCCCTGAATGTTACGGAGTCAGAAAATTCCATCGTAAATGGATCCGTTCAGGGTTAGTTTGCGGATTTTGTGCTATGTCATAATACATGTGATATTTATCTAACAAAGATAAACAGATTTTATTTTTAAAAAAAGAAGACATACTGTCATACCATTTGGTTTCTTGAGAGATCAGAAATGGTCCTCTAAAACCACGTCCTTGTCTCTTTGCACAACAAACCTTTTGAGTTTATCTTTTAAAAAAAGAACCTTTTGAGTTTTGGTTTTGGCGAGATGCGTTCGAGTCGCCAAGAAATCTTTATCAGGTAGTACAACACACTAACACTACAGACACGAGTGACTAATGTTTCCAAGAAAAAAAATGTTTGGCTCGTGAGGAGAAAAAAACAAAGAACAACAACGAGGGAGATAACGCACGGGGGGACCTTTCGCCTTTCCCGCACTCCCGAACGCTTGAACCTCACTCCCCCTCCGTATCCCCCACTCCGCTCCACTCCACCCCGCTCCCCACCAAAACCCCCACGAAACCCATCCCCACCAACCCAATGGCGACGCCATCGCTTTCGCCGGCGGACGCGGAGGAGAGGCGCGGGAGCTCCTCTACGAGGCGTACAACGAGCTGCAGGCGCTGGCGGCCGAGCTGGGCGGCGCCGCTGGTGTGCCGGCCGTCGTCGTGGTGGGCCACCAGACGGACGGCAAGAGCGCGCTGGTCGAGGCGCTCATGGGGTTCCAGTTCAACCACGTCGGGGGCGGGACCAAGACGCGCCGCCCCATCGCGCTCCACCTCCGCTTCAACCCGCGCCGCGACGCGCCGCAGTGCCGCCTGCTCGCCGGCCCCGGGGACGAGGATGAAGAAGCCGGGGTCGCAGGTCGCCCCATGCCGCTCGCCGACATCCAGGTGCGTATGATCGGTGATGGCGCGCGCGCGTTTGTGGAAATGGCGCTGCCTGGTGTTCTGTATGCTTTTATCCGTGTCTGTAGATTGCAATGCACCACATGTGTTTGTGTCATTGCCGGTGTCATGTACTGACGAAGAAGGGGTTTAATCAAACTAACAACTGATTGGGGAGGATGGGGTTTACCCAACACGCCTTGTGTGCTTCTATGATTTTGAGAATTGTCTGCTGATGTTGGCATCCGGACTGGCATGCTGACTAAGATTATGGTTGCTACAAGGAGTTATACAGAACAAGTACCACAGAGCATCAGCTTTATACACAGTTTATGAAGTCATTGAGCATACACAAAGTTGAACACGCAACAGCTGCATTATATTGTTTGATTAACCAGAAATAAATATTTTTTTCCTTTTTCCCCTTCATATTGTTCAATGGTAATGTCAAGAAGGTTGGACCACTGTTGCATTTGATGATTTAATATTCCTCCAAAATTTTCTGTAGCATGATGACACAATTTGTAAGCTCAACTACTTTCAGGCATATATTGAAGCTGAAAACATGAGGCTGGAGAATGACCCTTGCCAATTTTCAGACAAGGAAATCATAGTAAAGGTAGAATACAAGCATTGCCCCAATCTCACCATTATTGACACTCCAGGCCTCATTCTTCCAGCCCCTGGCCGTAAAAACCGAGTTTTGCAGGTACTTGTTTTTTTTTACCTTGGTCTCTCTATCAGTTTACGTTACTTATTTTATCCAGTGCCTTTGATTCCTCACTGAAACTGCACAAACTTGGTAATCTTTGCAACCTGCAGAGCCAGGCTTCTGCTGTTGAGAGCCTCGTTCGTGCTAAAATCCAGCATAAAGAGACCATTATACTGTGCCTTGAAGATTGTAGTGATTGGAGTAATGCAACTACACGAAGAGTGGTGATGCAGGTTGGTTCTTTAACTTATCTTCTTATATGCATAAGTCCTCTATGACTCTATAACACTATGATATTTTGCATAATTTTCCACCAGCTATACTCACTTATTGGGTTGCCATACATAAAAAATGACAACATTACTTTCCTGAATGTTAACTCTTCAACCGGAGCTTGACTTTGCACAATCCTTATCTAACTGATAGATTGTTTCCACTAAAAGCAAAGTATTTTGTTTCCTTTTGGTACTGCAGGTTGATCCTGATCTTGCAAGGACTGTTCTAGTTTCCACAAAACTGGACACTAAAATACCACAATTTGCCCGACCCTCTGATGTTGAAGTGTTTCTTCACCCACCGACTTGTGTGCTAGATGTTTCTTTATTGGGAGATTCTCCCTTTTTCACATCAGTACCTTCTGGTAGAGTTGGTTCTTGCCATGAAGCTGTGTTCAGATCAAATGAAGAGTTTAAGAAGGTATCACAAGCCAGTACCCCCCAAATTCTTTTGATCTTTGTGCTTCAGCCTGTGAAGTGTCAAGTTATATAATGTTTAGACATGCTTGAACTCTAGTATTAAGTAGACCTTGAGTTTTCTCCCTCTGCACAAGCAAAGCAACCGATCATCTGATTTCATTATGCGCCTGACAAAACAATCAGGTTAAATTCAAGAGCAAATGTGTAAAGTGTGATGTTATTTCCCTTTCAAGAGAATTACAAGTAGCTGAAAACCTGTAATTTCTAATAGCATTTTAGGGAGTCTAGTTTACTTATGGAAGCTATAGAGTAGTAATTTCAGCACTTTTTTAATTTAAGTACTGATTCTTTTAGTTCAAATATATAAGACATGTTGGTTTGACTTTTGAAGCTTCTCTGACTCCACTACAAGATGCCATTCCTATGGCATGTGCCCATTTTCTATCTCTTTTTTATAGGGTAAAGACACCTCCAGGAATAATTTATGACTAACAGAAAGGGTTGTACTTCCTGTGGGGGTCAAGAATGTAAATGAGAACACTTTCAATTTTGGAAATATGTGTGCTACTGTTGGATTTATGATTACTGTTTGTAAGATCAATGAAATGTTTGAGTATGTGACTCTTTTAACAAGACAATATCCAATAACTAATGTTGATCATCAGTGTTCACAGTAATATATTAGTGAAAAGCTTTTAAAAAAATTATATTTTGAAAGTACTGTCTCACAAAAAGAACAAGTTTTATTGTTTCCATTGTCTAGATTACATCATCTTGCCAGTTTGTAGTTTATTTCATTCTCTGTACATAACCTCCCTTTATTTTATAACATATGCTGTGATGAACTCCCGCACAACTTTTAATCCTAAACTCAAAATATTCTGAATGGATGGAATAATATATAAGGAAAAAAACTGCTTTAGTAACATATGAAATGTTCTAACTGAACTACAGAACACCATGTATGTGTTTTAATAGCCTTTTTGTGAGCATTGGCCCATCATATGTCCAAATTTGGGCCTTTTCTCTTATGTATAAAAAAGCAGGTAGCTTTTCCATAAAGCCGCTAATTTTTCCTTTTACTATGTTGTCGTGAAGGCCATCTCATCAAGAGAGTCTGAAGATATTACATCTATTGAAGACAAGTTAGGAAGGTCACTTACAACAGAGGAGAAAGAAAGAATCGGAGTGGGTAACTTGAGATTGTTTTTGGAAGAGTTGCTGAGGAAGAGGTATTCTTGTGTATTAACTGTACAGCATATTTTCTTAATCTTTCTTGTGAAATAATACAAATGATGTTCTTATTATCGAAAGGTATATTGAGAGTGTTCCACTGATCATTCCACTTCTTGAGAAGGAGCATCAAAATGCAACAAGGAAATTGCGTGAAATTAGTCAAGAAATCAGGTTATTTCTTAGTTCATTGTCCATGTTCCCTAAATTATATGGATTCTTCCCTTTAGTAAGTTATCTGGTATTTCTGAAGCTCAAAGCTTTGTAGGAAAGCCGCCTTACGTTCTTCCTTATGTGGCTGTCTTTACATGCTCATGAAAATATATTTGTTATTCAAGATGCATGATTTATGTTGATATCCTACATCTGAACAGTGATCTGGACGAAGCCAAACTGAAGGACAAAGCTCAGCTATTCCATGACTCATTTTTGACCAAGGTGCTCGTAACACATTATAAGGCAGACACTACATTTCTTAGATGACACAATCTTCTTGCTTCACATCATTTGATTCCACGAATCGCTTAGACTTTTGTATTCAGAGATTGAAAGCTGCTTCAGATAAACTTAAAATTGATGCTGTATTATCTCGTTTCAGCTATCTTTGCTATTGAAAGGCATGGTGGTGGCACCTCCTGATAAATTTGTTGAGTGTTTTATCTCCCGTTAGTGGTTTTCTGGTGGTCTTGAGGTCATTGCTACATTCTACTTTGTTATCACTTTTTAAAACTGTTGGACCACAGGAGAAACTTTAATTAACGAGAGGATCAATGGAGGAACATTTACTGGAAGTGAGAATTTTCAGCTCCCGAACAAGATGATGCCAGTAAGTTCTGTTTTTGGTTTTTGTATTGAAGATGCATCATGACTAGTCAGTCTGTCTTAGTTTAAGCATATAGTGTTTAAAGGAGCTGAATTTCCCTGCTACACAAAGAGTCTGATGTGATTGTGTTGAACATGCTTTCCTGGAGGGTTTCCTGACAAACCTTTAGTCAGTTAGCAGTAAGGAGTGGGTGTTGATTTAAGATACTTGAGTCTTGACCCCTTTTTACCACCCTTTTAACATTAAGCATTTCTTTTCTACAGAAACCAAAGGGTAAACATATTTTGTCCCCACTACTCAGCTAGTTGTATTAGTGTAATGATATGCAGCTCTCCTGTGTATTCGTGAAAAAAAAAAGCTAGTCTCATTAATTCTTTGTTTCACATGCACCATATACTACTGTACCTTGGCCACAGATGTATATCTTATAATTATCTTATGGCACTTTTAATTCATATTTGACATGTTTCAAAATGACCTTGTTTGCAGAATGCTGGAATGCGGCTTTATGGTGGTGCACAATACCATTGGGCAATGGCTGAATTTTGTCTGGTAGTTGGTAGTATCAAGTGCCCTCCAATAACTAGGGAGGAAATTGTCAATGCTTGTGGTGTTGAGGATATTCATGACGGGACAAACTACTCCAGGTACTCTTTCTTAAGGTTATCATCATGATAGGGATCCTGGTAAAATGACATCAATGGTACATAAATCTAAATCTGGTAAGATTTAATAGGATCTTGTAGGTTCGTGCTAAGGGGTAGGATCATTATGCTGACAAGAAATTCCATCAAAATTTAAAAACGTGATCCACGGAGTTGTTAATTTAAGTTATGTTAGTCTAAATTTATTTCTTTCAGGTTTTTATGGTTTCTTCCTATATTGGACATTCTAATTGCTAATATTGTAGACTTGTATAAAATTTAATGTTCATAACCTGACTTTAGTTAATTTTCCTGACCTGGATATAAGTAAGGACACTCTTCATTCAGAAATAATACATTTGCACAATATATTTCAATCTGAACAATTTGTGGTTTTGTTAGGACTGCTTGTGTAATTGCTGTGGCAAAAGCACGTGACACATTTGAGCCATTCCTTCACCAGGTTGGTGAGCTTGTTGCCTCAGTGTGGGCTCATTAATGACCCACCATTTAGATCTCTTCATGATATTTGTGATACTTTTGTATGATTATGATTCCAGAAACCTGCATCAATCTTTTTTATGATAGATGCATCTTCTTATTTAGGCTTCTTGTGCCAAATATTCCCTACTAAACAATTGATATCATTACATAGCGTAGTATGTTAAACAAAATAATTCTCATAGTTGAGCTACTCTGTTTGTGGTTAGATAAGCTTTGATCTTGATCTGCTTACTATGTTTCTGAGATTAATATCTGTCACCTATTCTTAATGCAGTTGGGTTTTAGGCTTTTGTACATACTGAAGAGGCTGATCCCAATCTCTGTTTATCTGTTGGAGGTACTAACTTGTCCTTAAGTAATCCAAATTATAGGGTTTTTCTTTTATTTTGAAAAGATTTACACAATACTCTTGATGGACCTCTACAGAAAGATGGTGAGCGCTTTAGTGGCCATGAAGTACTTGTAAGGCGTGTCCAAGCGGCATTCAGGAGGTTTGTTGAATCCACTGAGCAATCATGTCGAGAAAGGTAATAACCTTCCTGATTCTGATACTTATGAATGGCTTTCTTGTTTATTTGCTTCTGTGCACTCTATTCAAAACTCAAAATACAGTTATCTGTGCTAAAGCAATCCTTCCATATTGGAATCTTGTATCTAGCACCTTTGATTTGAAACTGTAGATACATTTTCAAACATTTCTTGTCATCAACAGTACTTGTGCTATCTATGGACCTCTTTTGAGAACATAGCTTGGCTATTTGGCTGTATCTATGAAATGCTAAAAACGCTTTTCTGCTGATTTACCTAGTTATGCAGTTGTCACTTTCCAGTTTCCATTCGAACTGACAGGTATGCTTTAGGGTTGAATGGAATAGCATTTGATGGAAAGGTCTATGCTTCATTTCAGTTCTAGTTTCTTATCTAATTGTCCACCTACCACTCTTAACACTGGTGATGAGTGAATTGACACATTAGAACACAAAGTCATTATGTTTCAAAACACTTATGGAATGACAGAGCCATTTGGTCTAGTGATTATCTCTATTGAAGGCATTTGTGAACTAATCATGATGAATAGAACCACACTCATCAATGAAATGCAAATGTAGAGAGTGGATATCCCAATTCTAACCATGATAACTTTTGCCTCTATCTGACTGTTGATGTTAAATCCTGTCCATGAGCATTTGTTGTAATCAGGTATTTGAGGTATTTGTGTTTTCATCTAAGTGAATTAGTGAAAGAACTAAATACAGCTGCTATGAGAAATATCTACTGTTGAGGTTTTTGTAGTTGTTCATATTTGCTCCTTACTCCTTAGTCATAACTGCTAGGTCTTATCAATTGTATTTGTACTGACATCCTCCTATGGGCTATAATCCTATGTGTCAAACGCTACATGGCCATATAGATTTTTATTTCTTTGCATACTCAAATGTCCAAATGCAGGTGTATGGAAGATTTGGAGAGTACCACTCGTTATGTCACTTGGTCCCTTCACAACAAGGTGCACTTATTTAAACATTAGAAATTTTGAATATGTTCTATCAGCATGCTTAACATTTTGCTCTATTGAATGCAGAACCGCGCTGGGTTGCGACACTTTCTCGATTCATTTGTTGCACCGGAGCAACTATTAGTAAATACACTGCACGAGCAGTTGCCTGGGTTGAATGACAACAGACAGGACAGGGCAAAGACCGACTCAAAGGCTAATCATTCTTCAGACACAAATTCATCGGGTGCTGTACCAGAGACAAGGCTAGTCGATCTGTTGGACAGCACACTCTGGAACAGAAAGCTGGTTCCCTCATCTGAAAGACTTGTCTATGCATTGGTTCACCGGATTTTCCATGGGATCAGAGAGCACTTTCTTGTCACCACTGAACTGAAGGTCCCCCTCATCCAAAAGACAACTTGTTTATGCACTGCTTCATCAGATTTTTCTTACTATGCTGTTCCTTTTTCTTTGTTTATGGCTAAATGCTTTGGCTCATTGCGAAACTGCAATTCAATTGCTTTCTCCTCATGCTGATTGTCGACAAATTACCTGCGCTTCTAAGACAAGACCTTGAATCAGCTTTCGAGGATGAACTTGATAGCATCTTTGATGTCACTCAGCTGCGCCAGTCGCTAGGGCAGAAGAAGCGAGAGCTGGAGATCGAAGTGAAGCGGGTACGCTTCTTTCTTTTAAAATCGAGCAGTTTTTAATACTACCATGTTAAGATCATTGGGAATAATTACTATTCTTTTGCTGGATTCAGATCAAGCGTTTAAAGGAGAAGTTTGGGGAGATAAATAAGAAGCTCAATTCTCTTCGTGTTAGGGAGTAGGTCCGTCCAGAATTGAGTAGTTTGCTAGGCTAGGACTCCAGGTAGAGTGTTTCTATGCAATAGTTTGCATAATTAAATAAGAAGTAGAATTGAGCAATAGTTTGCTAGGCAGTAGGTCAGTCCAGGTAGAGTGTTTCTATGCTGTAATAGTGTGACTTCTTGTTGTACCTTTAAAGTTGTAAATATGAAGACTTCCTATGTCTTAATGTATGATGTTAGTACATGATTTTCCATATGGCCAATAAAATGATGTATCCCTTATCGAGTTTTTAAATATGAGCTGTTGCTTAGCAACTGCAGTTTGCTGTCGTAGAAGAGATGATTTGTTATTGAAGTGAACTGGTAACGTTGGCTCCATGTAAATAGGTTGAGAGCAAGAACAGGAAGCTCCAATCCCAGTTGGAAATGCGTTTCTGCTGGAGGGTATGCTATAGCGAGATTGCTAGACATGATTCAGGCTGTTTCATGGACGTCCAAGAGGGACATGAGTTGACATCTTCGGAGCAGAATATTCATCGCATATAACATGAAAAATTGAGTGCCGCAGAGTACACATGTAACTTTGCCTAAATGATAAACAGGTCACGCAGAAGAAAAATAATTGCTTCAATTCTGTGGGAACATGATTTTTTGGGTAAGCTCAATGCAGTACCATGCAACATCCAAAACAGTGTTGACTGATGCTGCTTTTATTCCTAGTACAGCACACAACTCAAAATGGACATGCTGGGAACAATAACTTCTTTAATCAGTGAGTCCAAATGGAGCCCTCGTACAACCAGAACAAGTTCTGTGAGCAATCTTCAAATATGGTTGCTCGCAACTAACAGATCCTTGTTTTGTTTGCTCGCCAAAATGCATTTCAACTGCAGCCGATGCTATAACTACTCAAGTGAGATACCCTGCAACATTCCGATGAATACCATGTTACATAACCTAACAATATAATTATTCTGTACCTCTCAAGAATGGGAATTGTCTTAATTCTTACCTTTGGTGGGTCAAACTTTGCCCCGAGATTGCTTAATTTAGCATGAGTTTCAGCGTAGTCCTTGAAAAAAGCATCCTGGTCCTCGGCATATTTTTCAGCATAGACCTTCAAGCATGAGAAGTCATCATGAGACTTGGTTCAGAGTATAAGCTAGAGATGTGCAGTTTCTTGCAACATAAGAACCTTCACAAACCTTGAATGAGGAGTCCTCAAATAGCACAGCATCAGTAGGCAGAACTAGAAGGTCTTGATCCCGCCTTTCTCTGACATCCTGAATTTTATACCCAAGTTACTGCTATGCTACATGATTGCTGACATCCCTAGAGCAAATTAGGTAGCCTACCTTGAAATAGCTGTTGTCAAACTTGAGCCACTGAGATGTCCAAGACTGCCCCCCAGGTGCACCAGGTCCATCTTTCTGGCATATCAAACAAAAAACCAATTAATTAAAAGAGTGAGATACACCAATCTCAGCACCACTCAGCAAGAACTTTATGAAAGTGTAGATGCTAGTATTAGGTACTGCACACAGAAAGATCATATTTACAAGAATAATAATGGAGAAAATAGAGATAAGGTCCGTATAAAGAAAATCTTGCAGTAATGATACTTATATAGGACATCCAATCTAAGATGCACCACATAGTGAAAAGCAATTTCCAGGGGAGAGATCAGTCAAGCATGTCTTATCAGAAATCAGCACAAACAGACAGTGGCGGAACGTGGAGCTAAAACAAGCGGGGGCCAGTTGAGCTCACTCTCGTGGATTTGTGCTCGTAGAATCACCCGAACAAGCACAGATGCAGACTTACAGTGGGGCAGCGCGTGGAGGAAGCAGGGGCCGGTGCCCAGTTTCGCCTCCACGACGGTCCGCCCCTGCGAACAGGTGATCAAAACATGGTGCTTATGCAGCAAGCATGCATGAAAGGACCAGTCGGTACATTTTAAGGGACAGCCAAAGCGAAAGTAACTAGCATGAGTCAAAAATATTGGTTACACTTATAATTCACTGCCTAATGGTAATTATGAAGGGCAGACATGCAGTCATGCAGATGCAATAATAATAAAAAAATCAATAGACAACACATGCTTAAAGCTGTAAGTTACATACAGTGTATTTTGTTTCTGGTTTTCCCCAGCCACTACGCTCTGGTCTTGCCCGTCCAAGTGTATGAGCTCCTGACAGTGCAACAATTTCCTACAGAGTACAAAATAATTGTGAGTAGCAAATCCAGAATTCTGCCATGTTTAATTCGAACACAGCATTCTGTGCACACCTTGTCGTTCAGGCCCATTCTATAGAATACTTCACGTAAATGTTCTGCGGGTGAAGGTGGGCCAGCAGCTGAATGGGCAAGGAAATAAAAATATGAGTAACCTTGGAATAAAATCTTCTGTACAAATAAAACATTGGTACACCAAAGAGGTAAGGCAGTAGAGACAATGTATAACTTTCAAAGTTAAATAATTATGACATAGGAAGAAATCAATCAGGAACCACCAGATTGGGGTGTTTGAAAACATTGCAATGCTTAGGAAGGTAACATGCAGTGACCTAATTCTATGACCAAAAGACAACTGTATGAACATGATTCCATTCCAGGTGGTGCAGCTTCTCAATATCTGTCACATAGTAGGTTGTGGGCAGTTAGAACAATTTATCTTGTGCATTCTGCGTAATAGTCATGTGATTTGACCAGACTGTAGACCTTACAGTGGTAATTTTAAAAAGGACTTGTTTTATATCTCACATAATACTGTTCAATGTTCTACTGCTTTAGCTTGTTTCTACCCACCAATCTTACTAATATTCAAGAAATATATGGATTAATCTGCCCTACCAATCTCAGAAGGCTGAATTTGGAGGCATTGCAAAGAACCCAACAAACACTACTAGAGAGAAAAGAAAAGACTAATACTGTATAAGGGATACCATTAAAAGTTAGCAGGGAAGTATATGCTGTATCTGGGTCCTCTACTTGCAATAGTGCATCAGTATTTTGTTTGTGTTTTAATTTGGTGTGCCAAATTTGCACATTGCAGACAAATAAGCATCAGGTGAAATAAATCTGATAAGATTTGTCTTAGCTTGAAGTGGATGATGTCCAGGACACAGTATATTTTCTGTGATATGAATCATAAACTTTTGTCATAGTAATTTGTTGAAGGCTGCCAGAGTACTGAGATTCTAAGCTTTTGTAAACAACTAAGCAAGTAAAACACAAGTCAAACATGCGTTTAGATTCGGTATTGATTTAATAAGAGATAGTTTATCAATGTTTTAATCAGGGAGTTAGCTGAAAGTTTGCTATGTGGTGGAAATCTGAGAACTAGAGGTAACCAAATTAGATAGTGATTCAGTGTTTCTATCACTAAGCAATGATTGCAACGATATGCTTAGATTAAATGAAACTAAAGTGGCAACCTAAGATTCTGACTGAGTTCTGGGCTCTCTAGATTCTGAGTCAGACTCAACCTAAATTGGCATAGGAAGTAAGATCGGTCCAAAATCCATTATTTACTGACCAGGAAGCCTCCCCTCTGGTGGGCATTGTTCAGGGGCCGTAACGTCAACCCTTCCATAGATCATGGGAATTTTGGGGCCACCTGCTTCCTGAAATGAAAGAAATCAAAACCACCAGTCATTATCAACAAGAAGCACTTTATGAATGATCGTCACTTAATCAGTACGTAGGAGCGATTTAAAGGACCTCAATGGCTGTGGCGCTGGCAAGCTGAAACAGATCTGCATATGTGACACATGAAAACTTATCCTTGATCGGCTGGATCAGCTTCAAAGCATTCACAAGACCTGTGCAAAACTATATGTAAGAATGGCCCTTCATCATAAACCTACAGATGATCGATGGAGGAGAAGCACTACCAGCATTAGCCCCATGCTTTAACTCGATTTCAAATCTCAAGCTACCATTAGCTCCGCCGCACTTGGGCCACTCCGCAATGTTCTTGTCATAGGTACCAGCATCATGCCACCCCAATCGAACCTGTACCAAAAGATAACTCATCACAAAATCGTATGCAAGCAACTGAAAGGTGGAATGCCGGAATCATCTAATGCTGAATCGAGAAGATGGAAAACAACAAAGTGCACACAAAAGAACAAAGACCAACATTGATCCAGTCTAGCGTACATCTGCAGAACTACTATAATTCGAAAACCTATTCTCTTGCACAAACAGTTGTGTGGTTAGTTGGGTAAACATATAGCCAGAACAAAATGTTGCAGTATTGGTTCAGCAGTTGCACGAAAAATAAGAAAAACTTAAACTTTTGTACAGATGCAGAATTTCTTCACAGCTAGATGGATAAATAAGGAAATCCCAACGCAATCACTTGTCTGCTCCAACCACAGGGAGCCGCAGATTTTGCACGAGGAGCAATACCGTACCAGGATGGGATGGCAGGAGGTGGTCTTGAGCAGCTGCTTGACGTCCTCCCGCGCGCCCCTCATCTCGGCTGCCGCTTCCCCCGCCGCTGCCGAGCTCAACTGACGCCACCCGAGCTCCTGCGCCGCCGGGAAGAAAAGACAGCAGAATCAAGAACCAGTGTGACCGCAAGAACAATGGGCGAGCGGAGGGGAGGAGCCGCCAGTACCTGGGAGGCGAGGAGGAGGCCGCGGAGCGGGTGGAGCGGGGACCCGCCGGAGACCCAGCGGCGGAGGAGGTGGTGGACGGCCATGTCGGCGCCGGCGGCGGGGGTGAGGAGGGGTTTAGGCTGCGGTGGCTACTTGGCCCGCGTAGGTGGGGAAAGGAACGGAATGGTGGACCAATAGGGAATTTTTGCAGATTTTGTTAGCGGGGGAAAAAGAGAGAGAAAGGAAACCCTCGAGACATTTGCGCTGAAATCCCACTGACTCAATGGGCCCACCTTGCAGTCTCCCTCCCTAATCTCAAGCGGTCAAACCGATTGAACTAAAGCAAGTAGCGCTCATTCTCCAAACCCTGTCGCCTGAGCAGGCAATGCCCAACCAAGCAAGAAGCGAGATGCAGACCGTGTGGCGTAGTGTAAAATGATACCTGATAGTCAGATTTGACCGGCCCTAAAGTTCATCTATGGCACAGCGTAAGTTAAAATACAAGCTGTTCATTTTATATACTATACTGATCATGTGGCGTAGTGTAAGTTAAAATACAATGCAAGCCTTTTCCTTTTGGATACTCTGATCAAACCTACGTATAGTTTTATGAATTTTACTCAACTAATAAGGATCGCTAGTTATTGATTTGTGTCTTGATATGTTGCGTAAGCTGCCCGCGCACCCGCTTGCTGATCAGTGGTGCGTTCCGTTTCTATGGAAGAAACCTTTTTGCATGTTTACGCTCAACAAGTGTCACTGTACCACCGATAACCGGTGAATCTATATTTCTTTATAAGAAAAAAAAACACAGTGAATCACCTCCACGCAAAGTTGCACGAGGAGGGTGCCTGAAAAAGTGCATGCACGAGAAGGCCGTTAACCTGCTTCCGCTGCACGCGTCAACACTCTAAAGTAAGCAGTACTCCCTCTATTTTTATTTACATGCATATCGTATTAGATTTATTTTAAGTCAAATTTATTTAGCTAATTTTATAGGAAAAATAATAATATTTACAATATCAAATTTATTTCATTGAATCCACCATGAAATAAAAATGGAGGGAGTATTCTTAAGTTGAAATTCTAGCCAGCGCTATGTAAATAATAATTATTTCAGATGCCTATTTCACATTTTGGGATCTGGATAAACTTTGCAGGTGAGAATGAATGTTGAAACATAGATTCATTGCAAATCTTTCTTCTTCAACTTAGCCTTTTGAGATCAATTGGGTGGACAATCTTTTGGGTTCTATTTCAGCTTCTTTGGACCTAAAATTGCCATCTAAAAGTTTTCCAGTTTTGAAAAAAAAAATAAAAAAACAACTTGAGGTTTGCCAAATGGCGCCATAGTACACATGAAGAAAAACCTTTTCAAGGATATCTGTGTTTCGAAGAAGCTGAAATATAATGCTGCTGGTTTTAAATATAAATCTATTTAGTTTGTCTTAGTTATTTTTTTCCAACTTAGATCATCAGTGGCTAAAAAATTCATACAAAATGGTAGCACTATCAGGTATTTTTTATAGATATTGTTTGTCATGATGGCATATCATAGAACGTACTGATGTCTTGGATTTATTTGTAGAGTTAGAGCCAGTAAAAACAATTTCCGTATCCCTCTTCGACGTCATCCACTGCGCGCGGTGCCGCGTGCCGTGGCACATCGAGGGCGGCAAGCTGCTGCTGGAGGTGAACCGCCTCCTCCGCCCTGGCGGCTTCTTCGTCTGGTCGGCGACGCCCGTCTACCGGAAGGTTCCGGAGGACGTCGAGATCTGGCACGGTGAGTAGTAACTGTTTCCAACCCATTGCGTCATGCCGTTTCCCATGGAGGGAGCTGGTCGGTGCTACGAGGCGTGGGTGGGTGGGAAGAGGCATTGCGGGTCCGGCGGGTACTAAGGCGGCGGCCGACGACCGGCGGCCGGCGGGCCGGAGGAGGAGCCAAGGGGGCGGCCGGAGGAGACCAAGGATCCAGCCATCAAACCTGGGGGCATTTTGAAAGAAAACTGATTGCGATTAATAGTCGCGATCCAAATTAGGGGGGTATACACAAATACCCGGGGGTATTTTGCAAAAATCCGGATCGCGGTTAATAGTCGCGATCCGAATTAGGGAGGTATATATAATGACCGGGGGTATTTTGAAAAAAAGCGGATCGCGATTAGTAGTCGCGATCCAAATTAGGGGGGTAAACGTAATTTATCGGGGGGGGGGGGGAGCCATTGTGCAAATACTCTGCCGCCGGTGAGGTCGCGCCGCTGCCGCGGCCCCCTCGCGTCCTCCGCCGCCGCGGCCGCGCTCTCCTCCGTCGAGCGCACGCGCCGAGCCGCTGGCCCGCGCCCCCACTGGCGCCGGCGACGATGATGAACCATATCCCCTCATGCTCTGCGAGATGGCTCACGGCGGTGGGCAAGGCCGGCGTGCGTTGGATCCGCCTCCACCCAATCACCGTTGCTCCCTCGGCGGCGCAATCCAGCTCTCTTGTTTCTTTCAAGTTCATGGCCACGGCGTAAATATCCAAAACAAACAAAAATCTAACCTTGCCTTGGCTTGGATCTCAATTTCTCAACAAGCAGAAAAATTCTCTAATACGGTAATACCACAAGAACAGCGACACCGGAGCAATATCATTTCAATGCCATGATTGCTATGGATCAACGGTTTTTTGCTTTGCATTTGCGTCATGCCGTTCTTGTTTGCAACAGCAATGGCGGCGCTCACCCAGTCCATGTGCTGGGAGATGATCAAGAGGACGAGCGACACGGTGGACCAGACCGCCATGGTCGTCTTCAAGAAGCCGACGAGCAACGACTGCTACGACGCGAGGTCGCGCGCGGAGCCACCGCTGTGCGAGGCCTCCGACGACCAGAACGCGGCGTGGAACATCACCCTGCAGGCGTGCCTGCACCGCGTGTCAACCGACCCGTCCGCCCGCGGCTCGCAATGGCCGGCGCAGTGGCCGGACCGGCTGGCCACGACGCCGTACTGGCTGAGCGCCGACCAGGTGGGCGTCTACGGCAAGCCGGCGCCCGCCGACTTCGCCGCGGACCAGGAGCACTGGAGGAAGGTCGTCGAGAACTCGTACCACGACGGCATGGGCATCGACTGGAAGAACGTCCGGAACGTCATGGACATGAGAGCCGTCTACGGAGGGTAAGCAAGAGACGACAATGGCGCATCCATCGATCGATCAAGCCGGTGTTCCCGCATCGACTGACCTGGATGCTCATGCTCGTCACAGGTTTGCGGCGGCGCTCCGGGACATGAAGGTGTGGGTGATGAACGTGTTGACCATCGACTCGCCGGACACGCTGCCGGTCATCTACGAGCGCGGGCTCTTCGGGATGTACCATGACTGGTGCGAGTCCTTCAGCACCTACCCAAGGTCGTACGACCTTGTCCACGCCGACCACCTCTTCTCCAGGCTGAAGAGCAGGTGAGCACAGTCATGGCACAACCAGCAACCATTTTTTGTGTTCTATTCATGCCCTGACCCATGGGCTTCCTTGTTCCTGAAGGTGCAAGCTGCTGCCGGTGATGGTCGAGGTGGACCGGATCCTAAGGCCGGAGGGGAAGCTGATCGTCCGCGACGACATGGCGACGGTCCAGGAGGTCCAGAGCATCGCAAGATCTTTGCACTGGGAGGTGAGGATGACAGTGTCGAAGCAGGGGGAGGGGCTGCTCTGCGTCGGGAAGACGATGTGGCGGCCCAAGGAAGTTGAGACGCGGAGCTAGTAGAAGTTGATGACTGATGACTGCAGCTGTTCTTCCAAATGGTAGCACCTAGCAAAATACAGAATGGCATTCCTGCCACATTGCAATAATCAAGATAGCCATTGGGTTGTATACAGTGTACCTGTTACCGAGTTTCGTAGCTGTAAGTACTAGCTCTATTTACATCAGTGTTTCAAACCTCAGTGCGGTTACCATTGACTGCTGAAGGGAAGTCTGAAAAAACATGGCTATTTCAAAGAGATGGTCACTCCAAATCATCAGCATTTTGCACTCTACCCATATTTTTATAACTGAAACCACCACACCATTTCACAACCGCAAAAGAATCAAGGTGCATTTGTATGTGGTGAACTTGCGATGTTACATATACAAGTAAAGGAAGGTACATTGATGTTTTCACTCGTAATTATTCTTCTAGAAAACCATGTTACAGCTCATCCATGTGCCTGTTACAACAATGAACAGATTTCTCCAAACAAACCAACCATAGAGGCATATGTTGTAGCGATAGCAGAACATTTTCTGTTCTTCATTATGAAAGGCATTTTCAAGTAAACACGAGCATGGCCCTTCTCATGTAGACAATCAATTAAGAGTTTCCATGCAATCTCGCCATTGTTGAACCCTGAACCCTATGCAAAATATATCAGTGAAAATGGACAAAACCATCTCATGGTCTCCACAATAAAAAATGCCAGAAAGAGGCAGCATGAGTTAAGGCGTGGCTGATGGCTGGATGTGTCATGCGTCAAAAAACTTGAGGTGCCTCCCTGTACATTTTTGAGCTGCAATGACCATTGATTAGATAAGCAAGCATGTCTTCATCCAGAACAATGGTGCTTGCTTTCATTTTGTCCCGGCGACAATGGCTGCATAATCCCTTCAGGGCTGATGCCAAGGGGTACTCGCTATAATGTCTTCCATATTGTCATCACCAACTGCCAACTGTTAATCCATGTTACAAATATGCTTTAGCAAGACAGAATATGTTACACAATCTGGATGAACTGGAACACCAAGTATCTCTGGATTTGCAGAGAAGGCCTTTTTCGTGAGGCCAGATAACTGTACGCCTTTATGATGAGAGTGTTATGTGTGACCATATCTGGAGAAACCCCAGCAGCTTCTTGCATTTCAGAAGTTGCTAAGCCTTGATCTTCCTTACTTGCTCCTTGAAAATAGTTTGTCCATCTGTCAGTCTTGCAACCTGACGAGATCATTTCCTCATACATCTCGACAGCAACTTCAGGCATCTTCTGACATCAATGGCATCACTTACATCACAGCACTTGCAGTACACGTCAGTCAGTGCATTGGAAGTGCCATCTCCTGGGGTGAGGTCACTTGCAGTACCCGTCTTCCTCCATACTGCCCATCAGCGTCTCGATGCAATCGACCCGCCAGTCCTTGCAGAGGCCATCGGCCAGCGCGGCGGCGTGCGTGTACACCCTTGTCTGCACCAGCTTCTGGACATTCTGTCAAACACCCTGCGGGCGACGAGGACCTTCTTGTGGGCGCGGACGAAAGAGGGGTCGCGCCGCGGGGGATCAACGTGTACCAGCTATGGAACCTGTCATGGCGTTTCCCATGGAGGGAGCTGGTCGGTGCTACGAGGAGAGGGTGGGTGGGAAGAGGCATTGCGGGCCTGGGGGGGGACTTAGGTGGCGGCGGGCAGGCCGGACGAGGAGGCGGGGGGCGGCCGGAGGAGACAAGGACCCGGCCGTCGAAACCGGGGTGGATTTACAATTATTTAGGGGGTTTTATGTAAATAGTATGGGGTATTTTGGAAAAATCTGGATTGCGATTAATAGTCGCGATCCAAATTAGGGGGGTCTATGTAAATACCCGGGGGCATTTAAAAAACCTGAATCGCGATTAATAGTCGCGATCCAAATTAGGGGGTAATGTAAATTACCGGGGTGCGTTCCGCAAATACTCTGCCGCCGGCGAGGTCGCGCTGCCGCGCGGCCCCCTCGCGTCCTCCCGTCGAGCGCACGCGCCGGGACGCTGCCCGCCCCCGCCGGCGCCGGCGCCGATGAGCAACCATATCCCCTCCTGCTCTTCGAGATGGCTCACGGCGGTGGTCAGAGCCGGCGTGCGTTGGATCTGTTAAGAGTGAAAATGGGTGATCTCATCCATTCATTCAAACACCAAAAGAACAAAACTACTCCCGCCAATTGAACGAGTCAAAGCCTCATGTCCGACTCTGGAACGTGGGCGACGAGCCACGATCTCACGTCCGTACGACGTGGAGAGTTTGAGCGGGAATGAATTGAGTTTTGAACACTGATTGTAATCTATAAATAGTCCCTAAGATCAATGAAAGAAGCGTCTTATTCACTTTACATCATTGTGTTCTACACTGAGTTCTAACACGTTATCAGCACTTGTTCTAGCCTACTGAGAAGAAGAGAAAGAAGAATCCCAACAAGAAGGGTAAGATGCCGAAGCACTCACCCATATCGTTCGAGATTCGTCGCCATCTTCTTGAGTTGCTCCTGGAGGGCTTCCGAGCTCCACTTGGGGGTCGCCCTCGCCGTCGTGGTCGCCGTGGAGGACGCGCTGCCGCAGCAGCCCGCCGTGACGCCGAGGAAACTCGCTGCGCCGCCACTTTCGACGACCTCATCGCTCGCCTGGGACCACCAGAGCTACCGGACTACTGCACGGCGCCTGGCCGCGTCCTGGTGACCTCCCCGCACTTCTGCTCGTCCCATGGATGGACGGCAAGAGTGCGGGAGGATGAGGAAGAAGAAGAGGACCCGTCAGAAGCAGCCTCACCTCACCGCTCCCCGACGCCGACCTCGCCGATCTGCTCCTCGCCGTCGTACTCGCCGGAGTCACCGCCATATACTCCGACGCCGACCGAGGAGCGTCGTGGCCGCGCAATGCCCCTGGTGCCGCCGGGCTTCGAGCCGCGGCCCACCATGGCCGCACGCAGCAACTGCCCGCCGTACTTTACCGCCGACGAGGCCGCCTTGGCGGCGGCGGAGGCCACCTACACCGACGAGCCCGAGCTTGCGGCTCCTCCACCTCCGGCTTCCATCCGTGCGCATCCTAACGCCACGGCTGCGGCAAACCGCCGCCCGGGGCTTCGGCCTCTGATAATCCCGATCGGCCACACCCCGAATGGCTGGCCCCTGCGCAACCCTCCTCGCCTCGGCAAGGGGGCGGCCTAGCCGCGCCAGAATCGGTGGCAAAAGGGGCGGGGGGGGGGGGGGGGGGAGGTCCGACCACACCATGGCCGGATCCGAGGATGGCGGAGGCAGATCCAGGGAATGTAAGGGGTCTGAATGAAATATTACAGACTCATGAACAGCTAGAATGCAAATAGCAGAAAGCCTGAGGACTTGGAAGTAAATTTGCTGGATTAAACAAATTAAATAAATAAAAAACAGATAACTGGGCGGCGGGCCGAAACAATATAGTGACTATCACCTCAACCCGAAATAAATCTTCCTTGATGTTGAGACAACATGAGATCTACACATACAAATGTACATTGATTATCTCCTCAACTCAGAATAAATTTGATGGCTCACATTTAATTTGAAATCACTCTATTCTATCTAATTTTTCAAAATTGGTCATATGCAAAGTGATATTCCATATCACTAAAGGATCTACACTATAACTAGTGACTATCCTAACATATGATTCTCAAATTTTGGAATAAGAGATGATTATCGAGCTTATTCGAATATAAGATTGCCTCAGTTTCACACAAAATTATTGAGATTATTTAAATTGTTGGAGTTCAGTTCTTGAATTCACATCCTTGCATTAATATTGTCATATTTCTCAAAATTATTGGCATATCGAATTGTAGGTGAGATGGCCAACAAAGAGTTTGAGGTTGTCGCTCTTGATGGACACAATTTCCCTACATGGGCAACAGACATCAAAGTGAGTCTGTAACGCTCCGGACTTTTCGAATGCTCAGCTGACCCTGAAAAGAGTTCCAGCTCCAAAGCATTGACAGAGAAAAACAAATATGAGGCCTTATACATCATAAGGAATCATATCCACCCAGACTTGAAGTCTGAATACATGATGGAGGAAAATCCACGTGAATTGTGGAACAATCTCAAGCAGCGCTATGAACAACAGAAAGCAATAGTTCTACTTGAGGCCACTCATGAGTGGAACCATTTGCGCTTACAGGATTTGAAAACTGTGGATGAATACAATCATGTTGTTCATAGAATTTGCCAAAAACTCCAGTTTTGTGAGAAGCAACCCAATGAGGCTGAAAAGATTGAGAAGACATTGTCCACAATGCTTCCGTCTGAAAGAATCCTCACGCTCTCCTACCGTGAGAAGAACTTCACAAGTTACGCTTTATTGATTCAGACGTTACATCAGGCAGAGAAGATTCATGAGTTGACCATCTGGAATTCTCAGCAGCGCCCTCAGGGACTGCACCTCTGCCTGAGGTACATGCGAACATAAAGAAAACTACCCAGAATAGGAACACCCAGCCTGGAGGTTCATCTGGCAAAGGCAAGCGCAAGAGAACCCGCAAGCCACGTGGCAAATTCCAGAAAGGGAAAGAGATTTCTAAGCCAAAATATGATAAGAACAACAAAACCGCTTGCTACAAGTGTGGTTGTTACAATCATGTGGCGAAGAAGTGTCAGACCCCAAAACATCTGGTGGATCTCTACATGAAGTCCGCGGGTCGTGCACAGAACAACCAGAAGTTTGAAGCACACTTCACCTCACACGAGCTGGAGACGGGCACTTCGGACCAAGTTCCACTTGGAGCAGGACCAAGCAACGCCACGACTTTGCAACCTGTTGGGGAAGAACCTCTGAACGTCGACGACATGCTCATGGACTACTCCGCTGATGTGTATGGAGACCTCATCTAGGCTCCTTACCACTTAGTTATTTACTTTAAATTTGCAAGAAGTATTGTAATCAAACATGATGTTGCTTCTCTTTATTCGCTTTGCTGGATTGTACTAAGTACTATTTCAATTAATTTCATTGGTGTGTTCTATATTTTTCATGAGTTCTTATTTAATTCTGAATTATATATATTTCTACGGGAGTCGATCTAATGGAGGAAGAGATGTGCCTAGTGGACAGCTGTACCACTAATACTATACTTAGAAAGTGAGATATTTCCAAACTCTTACAAAGAGGGAAGGAATGGTTCTTACCACCGCTGGACGCGATGCAATGATAATAGATTCTGAAAAGGCCATCACACTTCCAATGGGTACACAAATACATGTCGAGAAAGCATTATTGTATCCCGATTCAACTCGTACCCTACTAAGTTATAGAGATATCCGAAAGAATGGGATTCATGTTGAAACACATGAAGAAAATGAAGAAGAATTTCTTCTTTTCGCAAAGGATATCGGACAAGGCAAAGAGACACTTGAAAAGGTGCCTTCTCTCCCATCTGGATTGTACTACACCTACATCAAACCCGTACCATATGTTGCATATAAAGTGATTTTTTAGAATGTTGACACATTCCAAACTTGGCATGATCGCCTTGGCCATCCTGGTGTGGGGATGATGAGAAAAATCATTGGCAATTCAATTGGTCATAGTGTGAGTGACAAGAAATTCCCACAATCCTCAGATTTCATGTGCACTTCATGCGCAAGTGAGAAATTAATTTTGAGACCCTCACCTCTCAAAATACAAGCTAAACCACTAAAGTTCCTTGAACGCATTGAGGGAGACATCTGTGAACCCATTCAACCTTTATCCGGACCGTTCAAACACTTCATGGTCTCGATTGACTCATCAACGAGATGGTCACATGTGTGCCTCTTGTCGACGCGAAACCATGCATTTGCAAAGTTGATTGCACAAGTCATTCGACTTTGAGCAAGTCAACCTGAACATCGGATCAAGACGATAAGAATGGACAACACGGCTGAATTCTCTTCCAAAGCATTCAATGATTATTGTATGGCATTAGGAATTGAGGTCCAACATTCAGTGTCGTACGTTCACACACAGAACGGTTTAGCAGAATCTCTCATCAAGAGAATAAAGCTCATCGCTAGACCATTATTGCAAGATTGTAATCTGCCAACAACTTGTTGGGGTCATGCAGTCCTACACGCTGCAGACTCGATACAATTGCGCCCAACTGCATATCATTCAGCCTCCCCGTTGCAATTGGTGCATGGTGATCCTCCAAGTATTTTCCATCTGCGGAAGTTCGGTTGCGTTGTATACGTACCGATATCAGCACCAAAGTGTACATCTATGAGCACTCACAGGAAATTGGGGATCTACGTGGGGTATTTATCTCTGTCAATCATTAAATACCTGGAGCCCCTCACAGGGGATTTGCTCACTGCCCGGTACGCAGACAGTATCTTCAAGGAAAATCATTTCCCGGTATTAGGAGGAGAATTCAAGTACCATTCTGAATGCCAGGAAATCAATTGGGATGCCATTGACACCCTAAAGGAGGATCCACGTACTAAAGAAACTGAACTGCAAGTTCAGAGAATTATTGAGTTGGAAAACATTGCAAACAACTTGCCAGACACATTTACCAACACCAAAGGTGTCACAAAATCATCATTCCCCGCAAGAAATGTGCTGGAAAGAATAGTGGTACCAAACAAAACTATTCACCAAACAAATGGATGAACTCTCTGAACCGGTGAATGCAGCTCAACTTCAAGTTGAGAGACACCCAGTGGACATACCAAATCCACTTCCCACATCAACAGTGCACTTAAATTCTGATGATGGGACATCCGAACGTCCCGACAACATTGTATTGGGAAATACTGAAAAGTCGGAAGGGGTAAAAGAAATTTTCATCAACTGTGTTGATTCTGGAGAATCATATGATAGAAAGACTACAATTGTCGACATATATTTTGCGACATCAATTGCCGGCAACCTCCAAATAGATCCAGATCCTAAATTCATGGTAGAGTGCAGAAAGCGCTCGGACTGGAACAAGTGGAAGGAGGCAATTGAGGCGGAATTAGCCTCGCTCACTAAAAGAGAGTTATTTTCATCTGTAATACCTACACCTCCAGAAAACCTTTCCTGTGGGTTTTAAATGGGTTTTCATCCGGAAGCAGAATGAGAACAATGAGGTGGTGAGATACAAGGCGAGGCTTGTAGCACAAGGGTTCACGCAGAGACCCGGCATTGATTTCAATGAAACTTACTCTCCAGTGATGAGTGGAATTACTTTCCGATACTTAATATCTCTGGCAATACAAAAGCGTCTATCTATGCAGTTGATGGATGTCGTGACCGCATATCTTTATGGGTCACTAGATTCGGATATATACATGAAGGTTCCAGATGGAATCTCTATACCGAATGCAAGTGCGAATCGCAACATGTATTGTGTAAAACTTAAAAGATCATTATACAGTCTTAAATAGTTGGGAAGAATATGGTACAACCGGCTGAGTGAGTACCTTTTTCAAAAAGGCTATTCCAACAATGATGATTGTTCGTGCGTCTTCATCAAAAGATCTTCTACGTGATTTTGCATTATATCTGTGTATGTAGATGATTTAAATATCATTGGCAGCACCCTAGATATTGATGAAGCCCGCGATCATCTAAATACGGAATTCAAGATGAAGGATTTGAGTAAAACCAAATTTTGCATAGGTTTGCAAATCGAGCACCTTCAATCTGGAATGCTAGTGCATCAATATGTCTATGTCCAAAAAGTATTGGAAAAATTCAATATGGACAAATCATATCCAGCTAAAACTCCCATGGTTGTTCGGTCACTGGATTTGGAGAAAGATCCTTTCCGACCTCGGGAGGAAGGAGAAGAGATGTTGGGTCCTGAGTTTCCCTATCTCAGTCTCATTGGAGTGTTGATGTATCTTGCAAATAGCTCCAGACCTGACATCGCGTTTGCGGTGAATCTGCTAGCAAGGCATAGTGCTGCTCCAACAAAACGCCATTGGGTTGGAGGCAAACAGATCCTCAGATACTTAAATGGTACAAAGGATCTTGGATTATTCTTTCAGAAAGCCCAAGATTCTAGTTTGGTTGGATATACCGATGCTGGCTACATGTCTGATCCCCGTAATGCCAGATCACAGACAGGGTTTGTCTTCCTTCACGGAGGAACGACCATTTCATGGAAATCATCTAAGCAAACGCTTGTGGCGACATCCACAAATCATTATGAGATTATCGCACTATATGAAGCCTCACGCGAATGTGTTTGGCTCCGCAGGATGATTAACCACATAGAGCAATCATGTGGGATTGGATCCATGAAAACACCTACAATTATCTATGAAGATAATGCCGCTTGTGTTACACCGATGCAGACAGGTTATATCAAGAGTAACATGACTAAACACATTGCTCCTAAGTTGTTTTTCCCGCATGAGCTACAGCAGAGCGGAGAAATAAATATTTTACAAACGAAGTCTTGTGACAACCTCGCCGATCTTTTTACCAAATCTCTACCAACCTCCTCATTTGAAAAATGTGTTCGAGGGATCGGTATGAGGCGGCTTCGAGAGTTGCAAAATTCAGGGGGAGTATCTCTTGAAGATTGACCGTGTCATCATCACATTAAACTCTTTTCTTTTATGAGTTTTTCCCATAAGGGTTTTCTCATATAAAATTTTTAATGAGACAATGTTAGCATAAGCATATGTCCTATCTCTTATTTTTTCCCACTAGGATTTTTCTGGAGATATCAAAAGGACAATGGATACTCCTTAACTCTTTGAGTTCATGATACAGTGTCTCTTTCAGATCTTTCCTTTTCCCCACAGGATTATTGGAAGATATTAAACTTCACTGATCTCAAGATGAAATCTATCAAGGGGGAGTGTTAAGAGTGAAAATGGGTGATCTCATCCATTCATTCAAACACTAAAAGAATAAAATTACTCCCGCCAATTGAACGAGTCAAAGCCTCACGTCCGACTCTGGAACATGGGCGACGAGCCACGATCTCGCGTCCGTACGACGTGGAGAGTTTGAGCGGGAATGGATTGAGTTTTGAACACTGATTGTAATCTATAAATAGTCCCCAAAATTAATAAAAGAAGTGGCTTATTCACTCTACATTATTGTGTTCTACGCTGAGTTCTAACGGGATCCGCCTCCACCCAATCCCCGTTGCTCCCTCGCATAGTCGCAGGCGCATTCCGGTGGACCAGACCGCCATGGTCGTCTTCAAGAAGCCTCCGACGAACCCGAACCCGACTCAGACTTGGGCTCGATCCCGATTCCGACGCGGAATTGGCCTGGGCCCACTCCGACTCCGACTGGGCCTGAGCCCTGTTGACCCCGACGCAGATTCAGCCCACCATATAAGGTAGCGAGTGCTGGGTCCGGCAATTACTCCGTCAGGCCTCCACGACTCGATTTCAACTCCGCCTCCACGCCGGCGAGCTCTCCGTCTTCGACACCGCGAAAGAGAGATCCTCCCGCGCGATGGTGGCACCATTCCAGCCTCTGCCGCCGGGCGTCTACTTCAATCCGTCGGAGGAGTGCGTGCGCGACTACCTGAGGCCCTGGAACGCGGGCGTGCGGCCGGAGACGGACCGGATCATCGTCGACGTGAACATCTACAGCGACAGGCCCGACGCGCTGGTGCGGGGACGCGAGCCGGGGTTCTTGCGCGGGTTCGACTACAAGTGGCTCATGCTCACCCACTGCATCCGCCTGTGCGGGGGCAAGGGCCGCGGCAAGGCCCGCGCCAAGCGCGACGTTGCCACGGGC
This sequence comes from Panicum miliaceum, assembly GCA_032594955.1. Lineage (NCBI taxonomy): Eukaryota > Viridiplantae > Streptophyta > Magnoliopsida > Poales > Poaceae > Panicum > Panicum miliaceum. The sequence goes on along the minus strand of CM064065.1, from coordinate 2,890,365 downwards.
GGCAACTGGAAGGTGGAACAGAAGGCCAAGGGCGTCGCGGAGCACGCCAACGGCGAGGACGACCCTCCCGGCGGCGGCCGGAGGCGCACCAAAGGCTTCTACCTCGGCAGCGGCAGGGGGAAGGGGAAGAAGGACGGCTTCTACCTCGGCTTATGGAGGAGCTCACCACCGAGGAGGACGAAGCCGACGCTGCAGGCGGCTGGAGAGGCGAAAGGCTCGTGAAGGTGTTCTGCAAGCTCTACGTCTCGCCGCGCGCGTCCGACGAGGAGAAGCTGGAGATCTTCGGGGAGGACGGGGTCCCCTTCGACCGCGACGGCAAAGCAAAGACGCTCGTGGTCGACCTGCCCGCGGAGTTGTTCGATGCGTTCGCCGAGAGTGTTTACGGAGCCCAGGGCCCGGGCCCGGCGCCGCCGCCGCCAGCGCCAGCGCCGTGTGTTCTTGGACATCAGCAAGGCCAGCCCGTGGCGCCGCCGCCGCTGCGCGTTCAGTACGGGCAGGCCGCTCTTAGACATCACCATGGCCACGCCGCGCTGCCGCGGGTCGTCCACGCTCATCAACACGGCCACGGCGAGGCTCATCCGGGCTTTCTTGGTTACCAACGCGGCCAGGGCGCGCCGAGTCAGATTCAGGGCGGTCCCGGCCATTATTACGCCGCCGAGGTGCCGCCGCAGCGGCGGCACGTTCTTGATCCTCACCAAACCCAGGAAGCCTCGCCGGACTTCGCTGGATATTACAACCGCCAGGACGCGGTCCTTTGCCACTATTCAGCGCCGTCGTTCGTCCGTCTTGATCCCCAGCAAGGCGAGGAGAAGAAGCCGCGGCTGGAGTACGATTCGCCGGCCCCCCAGCCTCAGGGCGGCGCGGGCAGCGATAGGTCGAGCTGCGTGGTCCAAGCTTCCACGTCGCACGAGCAAGGCGTCGTGATCAAACTCCACGACGACGACGACGGCCAGTGCGGCGACACGGACGCCGACGCCAAGGTGTTCCAAGAACCAGAGCACGTCGCCAAGCCGTCGCCGCCGCAGGAGATCCCCTTGACGTCCACGGAGTCGATGCGTGATCATGACCGTGACTTCATCACGGACTTTGTGGACTTACAGGAGGAGCAGCTCGTCGACCATGTGCCGGACATCCTGATGTGCGGTACGTTGAATCCCCCGTCCGGCGACCAGCCGCCGCTGGAGCTGGGTTTTGACGAGTTTTTAGTGGAGGATTTTATGAAGGACGCCCCTGAGTTCTGACGGCAGCCCGGAGCCCCGGACTGATTAATTTGTTGCAGTTAACCGACTAACTTTAATTTTCGTGGCTTGCTGTGTTTGTGTTGGAATTAGCATAGGGTATTCTTTCATTCTTTCATTCTATTAATCTTTGGATGCATGTGCAGTAATAATGTGGATTCCTCTTTCATTTGTCTGAATACAAACCTTTCAATTCTCGAATTACAAATTTGTGACCTTTTCGTTTGATTTTGGCTAATTTTGGTACAAATACAAATCCCATCTCACTTTAGGAGAGATGCGTCTACGATTCTATATGCCCATTGGGGCACTGCCTAGCTACAACACACAACAAACAAACAATGGCACCTCTCCTCTGCTCGATGAACATGTTACATGTACACAAAATCGACTGAAGTCACAAGTCACCAATGGCCAAAAAGGACGCTGTACGGTTCTGTTCGCGCGCAGATCGTTGATCCTCCGGTGCGGCAGCAACGATCCCCTGAAGTGATCAGTAGAAGAGGTTGCCCTGGCCTTTGATCCTGAACGGCATCCCAAAGTTCTGGTACACCCTGATCTCCCCGCCCAAGCTCGCCGTCACCACCACCAGCCCCCACGCGTTGCCGCTGTCGCCCTTGCCGCCGCCCTGCTTGTTGGCCTCGGCGGCGCCGGCCGGGTCGCCGCCCTCCGGCTTGGCGGCGACGCTGCAGGACTCCTCGTTGCAGACCATGCCCTGCTGCTGCTTGTCCCGCGACGCCGGGCTGCGGGCGGAGGGGCTGCCGTCGCCGGCGCCCGGTGGGGACGGCGCGTGCGTCCAGGGGACCGCGGCGGACACGTCCTTGCAGTAGAAGTTCTCGTAGGAGCGGATGGTGCACCACGTCTTGGGCTTCATGCCGATGCCGATGGCCGGGGCCGGCGGCACGCGGGTGGTCCGCCACAGGTACACGTGCGAGTCCTCGCTCGCGCACACGGCGTACCGCCCGTCCGAGGTGTAGGCCGCCGTGATCTGGCTGCTCGTGTTCTTGAAACCTTTTTTTTTAGACAGGAATGGAAGAATTCATGAGCAGCTTTCTGCATTCTTTGTCTGCGCATGCATTGTTCCTTTTTTTTTCTTTTGAGAAAGTTTTGAGATCTGATCTCCGTACCTCTGAACTTTTGAACCATGGTCACGTTATCAAAGACGCGGATCTGCGAGTCGGCAGAGGTGACTAGTACCTTGGCAGGGTTCCCCGGAGCAAACTGAACCCAAAAGGCCATGACAAAGATCATGAATGCATCATTGTCATGTACTTATGCTGAATGCTTACTCTATGTTTGTGTACCTGGAACCCGGTTATCTTCTTTGCTTGCGCCTTGCGCTTCTTGTTCTGGATGTCGATCTGCGCCTCCGCGCTAAGCTTGCAGTCTGTTGCAATGGCGAAACAATCAATCGCAACACAAACTGCACATCTCCCTGCAACAGTGAGCAACAGTACCGATCATGAAACCAATGCGAGCAGTACCTGTTGTCTTGTACAACCGGCAGCTCCCTTTGTGCGAGCCGATGATCGCACCCTTCAGTTCAGCCATGGATGTCAATGGCCACGAGTCAGAAATGAAGGTAACAAGTGTATGAAATGTTGGTAGCGATCAATGGTGAGGCGTGTGGTGATGGGTCGGACCTGCCCATCAGGGGTGTAGGAGGCGGCGGTGACCATCTCGTTGAGGTCAGTCCAATCGACGACCTGCCGGTCGGGGATGCTCCATAGGCGTACCTTGGCGTCCAGCGACCCGCTGATGAAGTACCGGTCGTCCACCGGGTTGAACTGGATGCAAGTCACTGCATAGGAAGCATTACGGCATGTCAAGAGTTCCAACTGTTAAGGGGTGTATGATCAAAACTGGTTGGCAACCAGGAACATTCATCAATGGCTAGCAATCGCTTTGCTCACCGTAGTCGCTGTGGGCAAACGTCTTGAGGCACGCCTTGCTCTCCGTGTCCCACAGCCTCACCGTCTTATCCATCGACGACGACAGCAGCTGCAGAAGAGAATGCAAAGGAAGCTATCAGCTGCTCTGCACGTGCAGAGCATTGTAGCAGGGAGGAGTGAAGCAGCGCAATGGCAGTGGGCGAGACCTGGTCGGACTTGGACCAGGTGAGGTCCAGCACGTCGTCCTTGTGGCCCTCGAGGACGCACGCCGGCTGCTCGGCGAGCGCGAACACTTCGTCGGGGATGACGAGGTGCTCGGGGAGCGTGTCCCTGCCGCTCTTCCCCTTGGTCGACTTCTTGGACATCTGGGCCAGCGCCGGCGTCGACGACCCGTCGGCCGCGGCAGGGGGCAGCGGGGCCAGGGGGCCTGACTTGCCGCCATCCAGCGCCAACGAGCTCGGCGGGGCGTTGGTCTCCACCACCTGCCACACGCGCACCACGCTATCCTCACCGGCGCTGGCCAGCCGCCGGCCGTCCGCGCTGAACTTGATGCTCCAAATGGACCCCTCGTGCGCCTGGATCTCCTGGCACATGTACAGTCCGGTGAGCTCCTTGCTCGACTTTCCGTACTGGTGCACCTTGAGGCGCTCGGACGACGAGGCCGGCGGCGGGGCCCCGGCGGAGGCATTGGTGGAGACCGACTTGGGCATGATCGTGTCCTTGTCCTGGATGAAACCGATGGCGACGGACTTGATGTTCTTGAGCCAGCCGCCCTTCTTCTTGTTGCCCGCCTTCTCGGCCTTGGGCGGCACTCCGGCGCCCGGTGGCGCGTGCTGGTGCTGGCTCGTGCCGCGGCGCATCAGCTTCATGATGGGGGTGTTGCCGATGAACTTCTCGAACTCCTCCAGCCCCAGCACGCCGGACTGGGTGGTCGACGGAACGTCCTTGGGAGTGGCGGCGACGACGACGGCAGCCTCCTTCTCGCTGTCCTGATTCTTGCCCCCGTCGTCGCCTTTCTTGCCGTCGCCGTCACCCTTCTTGACGTCACCGTCGCCTTTGTGGCCTTTATCCGCTGGGCCTGCCGGTAGTGGCGCGACGGGCAACTCACGTGAAGCCACAGCTTGAGGCTTCTCGAGGGGCGCGCTGTCGCCGGCGTCGGGCCGAGCCGGCAAGGAACGGACACGACGCAAAGGCTGCGACGGTGGCTTCACCGAGACCGACGCGCCGTCTCGCACGACAAGGTTGCTGTCTGAGCGGCGCCTCGTGATGGCCTTCTTCGGCGGTGGCGGTGGCACCGCGGCCACCGTTTGCGCCGCGGTGCTTACGACGACATTGGGGGCCAAGGCGGTGGTTGGGGCCGGCGCTGGTGGCGGCAGCTGCCTGGACACGCTCCGGGGCACATCGGCGGGGCGCTTCTTCATGCTATGCCGGCGCAGCGCGAGGTCCCGGCTGCTGGCCATCCCGAGCCCCTGGTGCAGGCGGCGGCGGCGCTCCTGGATGGACATTGGCTCGTCGGACATCCACATGTCGTACTTGGACGGGTCCTCCGCCTCCTCGTCCTCCTCCTCCTCCTCCAGCACGGCCGCCTGGTACTTGCGGAAGCTCTGGAAGCTCTGGTCGCCCATGGCGGAGGCGAAGGAGACGCGGACGTCGTCCTCGTCGTCGTCATCGTCGGAGGGGAAGTCGGCGTCGAGGTGCAGGCCGGACGGCACGCGATCCAGCGCGTGGAAGAAAGCCTCCTTGTCGCCGTCGCCGCGACCGCTCATCTCGACGCCGTGTTCCTGGTGGTGCGAGATGCGGCGAGCATTCCAGCGTTCTTCCCGCGCGCGCAAGCAGAGAGAGAGAGAGAGAGAGAGAGAGAGAGAGAGCGAGAGCTATGTTTAGGTGGTGATGGATTGAGAGGTTGCAAGGAAGAGAGGGCCGGGAGTGTGCAGAGGAGGGGAAAGGGATGCATCGGAACTTGAAAGGGTCGCAACTCACTCACAATGTGCATGTGTGATGTGTACCCTGGTATCCTGTTCTCAAGCGAAGATATAACATTATTTTAGCAAACATTTAGTTTATCGGGGTACGTCTCTGCCGATTATATACCGATTATATACTAAAGGGGTATTTGATTCGGCAGATCTTAGTCTCGTCACATCAAATAGAGTATTAAATAAAATCTAATTATAGAATTCTTGAGCTAATTCTTGAGCTAATTCGCGAGATTAATCTAATAAAATATATTAATTCGTAATTAGTAGATGGTTACTGTAGTATCACTGTAGCAAATTATGGATTAATTAGGCTTATTGAATTCGTCTCGCGAATTAGCACCCATCTGTAAAAAAGTTTTGTAAAAAGATTTTATTTAATATTTCTAAATGATAAGCATGACAGGGCTAAGGAACCAAACATGATCTAAAACAACAGATAAGATTTTACAAAATACAGAGAATAGCAGGAAAAGCTACTTAAGAACATCTTCAAGAGAGTAGCTATTTTTAGCTCTCGATTTGACTCTCTAAAAAGATTCCTCTCCATACTGAGTTGTTTACTCAACTTCATTTCCCACCATTCAAATCCCAACGGCTCCTTCAACTCTTCCCTTCGCACACACTGACGCATGGGTCCCATGCGTCATCCCCTTCCTTTCCCCTTCTTATCCTCCCCGGCCACCCTCTCCTCTCCCGTTCTGGCCTCCCTTCTCTCTATCCCCGGCCTCCCCTCTCCACCTCCCTCCCCGGCCGGTCCCTCACCTCCTCCGCCCATCGCGCTTGCTCGGCAGCGCTGCTGACCGCCGCGCCAAGGGGCGGAGCGCGGCGTCCTGCGGTTGCTGCTCCTCACGCGGCGAGGCGAGGCGCGACGGCGGCGTCCATCAGCGGCGTCACGCGGAGGCGAGGGACTCCGGCTGCTGCCACTGCTGCTGGCTCACGTGGACGCTCTCCTGCATCAATTCGGCGGCGTGCACGTGGGCCAGGTCAGAGGAGGAGGAGAAGAAGGCTAGTGTGGAGACGTACGGCGGCGACGAGGAGGAGGAGAAGGACGTCACGGCGAGCGCGACGACCAAGAACAGCAGCAGGCTGAGCGCTGCCGAGAGGGCCCACCGGTTGTCCATCAGCCACGCCGCGCTGGCCGGCAGCTTTAGGGACGCTGCCGAGAGCGCCCACCGGAAGTCCACGTCCACTAGGACGCGCTCCCGCGCGCCACAGTCGGAGGTGGCCTGGAGGAGCACGTCGATGTACGCGTGCTCGCCGGTAGGGTGGGAGGTGGACTTGTCCCAGCGGGAGACGTAGACGGGAGACGGCGCGCGGGAAGTGGGGCCGACGTGCAGGAGAAGGCTGATGGCGAGCCGCACGAGCTCGGAAAGATGCAGAGCGAGGGGGACGGGATACCGAGCGAGAGAAAATTGCGAGGAAGAAAGAGGCTCTGTTGGATGCGGTTTTGACCGGTTTTTTCTATATCTACCGATCCAGGATGTTATACAGAAGCTTTTGGAGTGGCTCTAAAAGAGGAAGTAGAAAAAGGAAGAGAAGACAAATTGGAAATAAAGTTTATGTTTTTGAGAACGTGCCTAAGCACGTGTTTCATAAGAAGGATTACAATGATACAAGCAGTCGAGGCCACTACACAACACAAAACAAACACACTACCTTACAAAATAAGAGAGCTACCCGTTACATAACATGAAAAACTAAGAGCCTGATGAAGCCACCAAGCGTGTAGTCCGATCTTGCCTGCAGCAACGAGCCACCACCTATGCTTAGAGACGATAGTGCATATGAAGAGAAAGAGAGCGACCACCTCAGCTCCACAATCAATGAAGTACAACGCGTTGCTGCCACTGTCCCACAAGCTAATCCAGAGACCACCAAGCAACACGCACCCTGCGAAAAGAGAATTAGATTGTCGAAACCAACCATAGCGCCCACACAAATGCGACACGGAGAGATCCTCAAGACGACGCCTTTACGAAGGAAATGACACTTAAGTGCCGCCGTCGTCCGTCTGATAGAGACTGAGTTTTCACCCAAGGATACAAGATCAAGATCACCACAATACCTTGAAAGGACCTTTGATCTCGCCTAGAGGGGGGTGAATAGGAGGTTCTGAAATTTTACACAAACTTGCAGCGAAATTAGTAACTTACGGAATCTCCGCAACTTCCGGAGTTTCCACAGATTTCGTAGAAATCTTCGGAGTCTACGGAAATAGCACAAACTACACAACACGCTTATGAAAACCACAACCAAAAAGTAGATCGACAAATTACCATACAAGGGTGAGTTGTTTCCAAGCTAATTCACTAGATACTTGCAGCTCAAACCTTCTCAAATGATAGATCGAGATAAACCTAGAAAGGAGCTAGCACAAGCAACAAGTAGTGAGATAAACAAATAAGAACAAGTGACACAAGAATTTATTTACCAAAGTTCAGATCCCTTCACAGGTTCCTACATCTTCGTTGGGTGCTTCCAAAGAAGCCGGGTCGCGCTCAACCCTTTCCGCACTTCACTTCTTGATTTCTTCCCTTGCGGAGGCGAAATCGAAGCTTTCAAAAACTTCCCGCGGCACACCACAAGCTTGGGTGCTCACCGGGTAATGCCTAGCCGTCTATAAGGCTTGACCTCCAAGAGTAATAAATGCCACAAAGATTTCTCACTATGAACTCAAGTGCTTAAGAATGGATTTGCTCACTTTCACTCAATCTTTCTTCCCAATCTCTTTCTCAACCCCAACTCACTTCTCTTCTCAAATCTCTTGCAAATCTAGGGCGGGGAGAGTTTCTTAGAGCCATGAATATGTATTTTTCGTGTGAGGAACCAACAAAAACAAATGGAAGAGGGTGAGGGGTATAAATACCCATCTCCAGAAACTAGCCGTTGAGCTGTTAAGTTCTGGAATCTCCGGGAAATCTCCGGAGACTCTGGACCCAAAAACTAGCCGTTAGGTTCAAAACATGTTCAGAGACTCCGCAAAAATATTTGGAATCTCTGGACAAAGTTAGCATTTGCCTTTTCTCAAAAATCTTCGGAATCTCCGCAAAATTCCCCTGGAATCTCCGAAACCTTCGGAGTTTCCGCAAAAATCTTCGGAGTTTCCGCAGGTCTACCAGATAGCATAGGTGACCTAATAGAAAACGCTATAACTTTTTACTCCGGACTCAAAATTCGATGATCTTGGACTCTATGGAAAGCTTATTCAAGGGACTACCCATTCCAACTGAAATTAATGTCCAAGATCAACCGGTGCCAGTGTTGACTCATGTTAGCACTTGAAATGTTAGGTTTGAGAACTGAGACATAAGCAAAGGTATCAACGTCACATCCCTCTTAATAGTAAGACATTATCTATAATCAAGATCAAATAATGAATACAATATAAACCTCTTGAGCTTGAATATCTTTATCATGCCGCTTTTCTTCAATATCATACTTTGAGGGTTTGCAAACATTTCCTTGGCCTCTTTCTTGAGCATTATCCTTCTTGAGCTAGTGTCTTGGTTTTTCATGATCAATAATCAACTTGACATCCTCAAGACACCTAAATCCATATGATTCAACAATGATTGATGCTTAGCAACTTGTGACTATCCATGGTCTTAATTGGTCCATAAATGCTAGCACTAACTTGCTTCTTTACCCTAGCATGTGTTCATCGGTGCCAAGCCCTCTGCTTGCCCTTCTCCCTCGCTTAGTATCTGATAGCCAAGTTCTTACTAACCCTTAACCATCTTGCCATCTTAAATCACATGGAGCCTTATACCACAATATGTACTCATTGAATTCCATTTATTCAACAAATTTATCCATATATCAACTTTGTGATCAAGCAACCAAGAATCTTCACTTCTATTGAATATTAAGCTCTTGATCACATTTCTTCCTTCTTGATCAAACTATCAATGTATTATACTCATTGAATTCCATTTGTTCAACAAATTTATCCGTATATCAACTTTGTGATCAAACAACTAGGAATCTTCACTTCTATTGAAATAGTAAGCTCTCGATCACATTTCTTCCTTCTTGACGGAAATATCAATGCATTATCAATTTTTACTCATTCGTACAAGCAAGGCATCATTGAGACCAAATAATAGCTCTTGTAACTTTGTCTCTTTTGCTTTTCAATCTGCTTGCACTTTCTTAAATTTGAGATATTATAGTTTTGGTACACTCATTTGCATTGTGATCTATCCAAAACTCATCAAACTCGGCAGGGACCTGAAGACACCTTCCAGAAGTACTTGGAAGCCTACAGTACTCGGCTGCGAAGAGCTCGGGGGTTTGTCAGACCTGGGGCAGCGGGACTGCTCACTTGGCGTACATATACATGTAGTATGGGATGGCACATGAGCCATACCTTATCCTCATTGTAACTAGTCGTGTAGCACTAGGACTAGTCGGACGTAAGGAAACTACCCGAGCCGTACTCGGGTAGGACTCCTCAGGCCGTCCCGACTAGTACTTCTATGTAACCCTGTCCCCCCAGACTATATAAGGGCGGGTAGGGACCCCTCCAAAGCATAACCAACAATCTCATAACCTCTAAGGCAATACAAACCACACAAGACGTAGGTTATTACGCTCTTGGCGGCCCAAACCTGTCTAAACTTTGTGTCCCTTGCACCTTCGAGTTCCTGATCTCGACGACACCTACCTACAAATTACCACCTCGGGGGTATCCCTCGGTGGGCTTGGCGGTAAACACCGACAATTAGTTCTTTAGTTGTGTTGTTATTCGACCACCAAAACCCACAAGGGGGCCTAGATGCACTTTCATGCCTCCAGCAAGGTGAACGACGTTCGTAGACGTTGCCATTGTTTGCGCCAGCCGAAGTCGGGCAATGCTTTCGCCCGTGATCTAAAGACCCTTCCTCCATCAAGTACCGCGGCAGCGGGACATGAAATTGAAATCGACGAGTAAGGCGAACGTAGTAGCGCAGGGTGGAAGAAATATGCATGCTACCGCACTAAACATGTGCCAGCCACGGCGACCTAAAACCACACCGCCGGATCCCACCTCAACCCGAGAGGGGGACTGGCGGGATGGCCACACGACCAGAGGGGTGGAGGCGGTAGTGGCGCCGCCGCCCACTGACTCACCCCCGAAGACAACCGGAAGAGGCAGCTTGGGCCGCGGTAACAAGAGGCAGCGGCGCAACGCTCCCAAAGTGGCGGCCACCAGCGGCGGGAGAGCGCCCTCGCCCAGGAGCACGCAGATTCAGACCAGTGGAGGTCAGATCCGGTGTGAGGAGCTGGAGCAACCCCTCACCGGCGGCGAGCACGACAACCTTGGCGACCTTTTTTTTGAAGATGAGGAAGAGGAGAGAAAGAGGAGGAGCGCTCAAGACCGGCTTTGACCCGCGGGCTGCCGCCGGAAGCTAGTAGATCCGAGCGAGGGACCGCCAGATCTGCCCGCGGTAGAGCCGAAGCTGCGCCGTCCCGTCCGCGTCATACCGCCTCGCTCCTGCAACGTTGCGTCGCCTGCAGCGACGAACGCGCGCTCGCCTGACCGAAATCCCCACTGCCGCCTTTCTCGCGGCCACCGGGCTTCCGTGGCCCGCTCAGGCAACGGCGAGGTCGAGGTGGAAGGGGAGGCGGTGGCGGCGTGAGGGCCCCCCCACCCCCCCACCCCCCCCCCCCCCCCGAGTCGCCCTGCGGGTGCGACGCGGGGGAGGAGGTGCGACATGGAAAAAAAACTTAAAAAGTTTATCACCTTTTCACTCCAATAAAAGACTCGCAAGATGGAGAAGAAGAGTTGGATCCTCACGCTTCCGAAAGACCGAGGTTCTGGAACAAGTCCAAAAGACCATAATAATTTTTTGCTCGGAAATAACATTCCGCTAGCATAAGTATCTTTTGAGTCGACGTGGTGTGATGTTTTGGTTCAAGTATTCGCTCCGTTCCAAATTATATGTTATTTTGATATATCTAGGTGCATAGCAACCTAGATATGCCTATGTTCAGATACAAAGCAAAAACTATACATCTAAATATATCTAAGCAAAAAGTTATGCATACAGAAATACTAAAACGGCATGTAATTTGAAACGGAGGGAGCATTAACATAGCACATCATTGTGAGCAAAACGATAGAGGCACTCTTTTCCCCCCTTTGGGATATATATCTACGTGAAGGGTTGACACATTTTTCGTCCTTTCAATCTTGCACAATTCATCAATCATTTCTCCAGAGTTACATTTGCAAATACTTGCTCTGAAATGTTATGTATTTTGGAAACACGTGTATAGCGACATATATACTACTATTGTGTATGCGATGAATATGCATGCTGTTCCGAAGAGATGAACTGATGCCCATCCTGTACACCCTAGAGCAGCCTGAACCATGGCCAGTGGGTTCCCCTTGAGCACACCCTTGAGGATCTTCAGCTTCCCCCGCGTGTACGGCGGGTACCTGGCCTTCGCCTCGCCGAGGAAACTGCGGTCCAGGACGGCCTTCCTGTGGGTGAAGGCGTCAAAGCTGAAGGTGCCATGGTAGGCGCCCATGCCGCTCTCCCCAACTCCTCCGAAGGGCAGGTTCTGATTTGTGAGCTGCAATGTTGCAACCAATTTATAAGGAAGCAAGCATCCATCAGTCATGAAAGCAAATAAGATGTGCAGTTCAGAAACACTTTTGCAGTTGAGTTTCTGTGCAGATGTAGCGTACGTGGATGCCGGTGTCATTGAATATCATCCCTCCTGCAGAAACGTTTCTCTCAAACTGGCGCTTGAGCTTGCTGTCCTTGCTGAAGAGGTAGGCTGCCAGTGGCTTGGTCATGGAGTTGATCAGAGCAAAGCTCTCATGGATCTTGTCCACCTAGAAGCAACAATATATATAAAGAACAGAATGAGCTTCAAAGAAGAGTCGCAAGAAATTGCAGAACAAGGATCATGTTTAATCCAGCATGGCTAAGAAGACTTATGTTTAATGCAGCAAAACATTATTGTTACAAGATAATGTTTTTCTTTACCGTGATTATAGGCAGCAGGGGCCCGAATATTTCCTCCTTCATGATCGCCGAATCAAGTGGGGCATCCAGAAACAATGTCGGGGCGATCTTTCTGCAACGCAGTGAAGAAATAGTGTGAAAAGATCAGCTAGCCATGGTTATGATTCTGTAAAATTCACTCACAGCTGCTGCTCATCACTCTGGCCGCCGAACAAGATCTTGTCAGAGACCATCTCCTCGTCCATCAGGGCCTTCAATCTATTGAAATGGTTGGAGTTGACGATGCGTGACAGATCCTCTGATCGCAGCGAGTCTTTCCCATAGAACTTGTCCAGGACTTTCTTCAAGGAATCCAGCTATCAAATGTTCGCACGCCAAGAACCAGAACAGAGTCAGGTAGCCATGAATAATCTCAGTATTTTGAGTAGGAAGCGCTCAAGGTATTTTCTTTACCAGCTTTGGTGCGAATGACTTGGTGGTTATAACGTAGTCCGGTGAGATGCAAGCTTGGCCATTGTTGCAACCCCACTTGCCGGCAGCGATCCTCTTAGCAGCAACCTTTCAACATCACAAACTTACAAGTTGTTAGTGTTAATCCATCCGTTTGATAATATAATAGGATTCTTTGGACAAGTCATGATCTTCAAGATATCCCTGTTACTCCTTGTAACTTTCACTTTTGCATATTATAGTGATAAAGTGAAGTTTATATTTTGAGAATAATCTCTGACAGATTTAACGGTGCTATTTTCATGTGATAATTTCAAAATAACTTTATTTATATATTTAGTGGTCAAAACTAAGTTTGAATATCGAATCTACAATACATCAATTTTAAAGGAATCAATTATCTTTTTTGTTCAAGAGATTCGCAATCCAGAGAAATGAGACGTTTACATGGAGATCAACGTTGGAATCGACGACGACCGGGCATTTCCCACCGAGCTCGAAGACCACCGGCGTCAGATGCTTCGCGGCAAAGGACATCACGATGCGCCCTACCTTGCTGTTACCTGCAAATTTTTATCATAACAAGGCAACAGGAGACACTTAGCCATGAAAGAAGCTCGCTCAATCCAAGCTTCATCGATGGTGGCGAGAGGCGACTGGTCACCGGCCGGACCTGTGTAGAAGATCTTGTCCCACTTCTGTTCCAGCAGCGCGGTGGTCTCCGCGATGCCACCCTCGACGACCTTGATGCACGAGCTGTCCACGTACCGCGGCAGCAGGTCGGCTAGCAGCGACGAGGTGGCCGGCGCGATCTCCGATGGCTTCAGCACCACGGTGTTGCCGGCGGCGATCGCGCCGATGACCGGGTCGACGGCCAGCACTGGAACAATTCAATTCGACGATCAATCAGTAGTATTCAGTAGTCAGAAACAATTACAATTTACATCACGCAGTGAAGCTTAACTCGGTAGCATGTAAATTCGCCGAGCTATTTTAGAAATTAAACTTCCCTTCAAAAAATTTTTAGAAATTAAACTGCATGTGTGAAAAATGTGTCTCAGAAAAAAAAAACGAGAGCCACACATGGCATGGGTGGTTGGGGCCTTCCATAAATTCAGAGCAAGTGCTGTGCATTTCTCCTTTCCGCTTGTGATGCGGTTGCTACTCTCAGATAGTTGAGTTCAGGACAGTAACTCTGAAGCAGCAACTGATCCGATAGCGAAAGCATGTCTTCTTCAACTCCCACCAAGACGCTGTTCGCTGGCAGACGGATCACCAGGAGCTAGCTGCACGGCATGATTTCACCTCACCCCATTTCTGCCGCGCTCGTACACACCCTGTTCGTTGGTTGGACGACGATCAGGAAACACGCCATGCCAAACGCATGAGCCCACGCGTTGACATCACATTGAACTCGATCGATCCTTGTCTCATCGACAGCCTCACGTCAGTCAAGCCCACGGGGGTCCAGACTCGTCTCAACTCTGACAAAGACATCGCCGTATGGGCTTCCAGCGAACATACCAATAGGTCACTGGATGGATGGGGATGCACGCACACAAATGGCATGTGTTTCAGAGAGAGTGCAGGACGTGTGGTGCCCGACCGACCGGCCTGTCTATCTCCTCCCTTCATTGCCTCCGGTGGTTGAAGGATCAGGCCATCTGTGTCATATTAATGAACATGGTTTGTCAGTCAAGCATGTATTCAATTATGAGATGCCTAAGCAACTGGGTGAGGCTAAACAGCTTAAGCTTCCGACTTACAGAAAGGGTAGTTCGAGGCGGAGACGATGAGCACGACGCCGAGGGGCTCCGGCGTCACCCTCGTCGTCGACGGGAACGTCAGCACCCCGGCGGGGACCTGAAAGAAGAAGTGTCTGGTAGCGTTAGTACTAGCAGTGAAGCAATGTGCATTCATTCCTGCAGTTGGTTTGATTTGGAGGGAACGGTCTTGGCCGGTGCCTCAATGGATCAAGATCAAGTACTGGGAAACGTAACCGCCCAGCCCGAAATAAGTAGGATGCATGACAAGGACCTCATCACGAAGCACCGAGGTGGTGACGAAGCTATACTAGAACGAGCCGACGGAATTCATGGCTGCAGGACCAGATGGCGTGAGCTGAATTGTTCTAGCTAGAATGTGAGCCGTAAAATGTTTTAAAATCTTAGACGTTAATACACGTGTAAAATAACAACTTGGTTTGTCACATGTGGTGTTTTTTTTAATTAGGAAATAAATCCGGTCTCAGCAAACGGGAACCGAGAGCTCACAACCGATTAGAACCGCACGACCCTGCTGCACTCAGGCTACTAAACAGAATGAAAGATCCGAAACTGACGGAAACAACAGGGAACCAAGACTCGGAACCACACGACCCTGTGGTGTTATTAGTTACTTTATATATGATACGAGACAAAGGCAGTTGATGCTAGACAACATTTGTCTCAAAAATTTAGAACTTTTACTATCAACATCTTTCATAATTTCTAATTGGCATAACTAAACATGATAAGTAGTGTGGATTTCTCTTGAAATGTATTTCCTGAAATCAATCATAGTCTATTGAATTTCATAATTATATTGTAATAAAACATAATGGTCAAAGCTACGTTTCAGAGACATGCAGCTCACCAAAAACATAGAGCATTTGGGACAGGAGGGAGCAGTAGGCTCGTAATGGCAGCAACACATATAGTAAGTTTTTCTTGTAAAAATATACTTACATACGCATGCACTTATATATATGTAGCTAAATGCCTCTATATATTTATAGGATATTATTATTGGTTACACAGATGAATCACTATCTAGTGACAAACAGATTTCACCTTGACTGATCGAGCTGATGAGCTAGGATAGATCCACCGAACCGTACGTACCTTTTTGGGTTGCATCCATTTCTTGAGATTCTTGAGTGCGAACTTGCAGGAGGACGTGACCAGCGATATCTGCATCATCACATCACAAACAAGCAGTAGAATATATCTATATCTGGTGGTCTCAAGTCTCATCAACGAAATTAACATTCTCAAGTCCAAGCAGAATTAATTTGCGCACGGATCGGACCTCGTGGACGTAGGACTCGGTGTGCGGCTTGGCGAGGTCGGCGCGGAGCGCGGCGCAGATCTCGGCCTCCATCTCCGCCGCCATCCGCAGCAGCCCGCGCAGCTGCGCGGCCCGCCACGCCGCCGGCCGCGTCCTCCCCGACGCGAAGCTCGCCCGGAGCCGCTCCCTCGCCTCCGCCGCCGCCGCCACCGCCACCGCCTCCATGCCGCCGCCGCTACTGCTAGTAGCTAGTAGCTGCTGTTAGTTTTGGTTGCCGATTAGTTCGCGGCAGCGGAGGGCTCCATGAAACAAGGGGAGGAGGTTGGGAGGAGGACGTAGTACGAGGCGGGAGGGGAAGCTGCCACGCACGACGCCTACAACGTGCTCGGCTATGCTGTCGTCTGCGCGCCTGTTTTTTTGTGCTTGGGCAGATGGGTTGGGTATAGTAGCTTGTTTTTATAGGCAACTCAATATTCCCTTTTTGCATTGCCGACAGCAGCGAGTAACAGAATGGGCGAGAGTTTTATCAGAAGGTAGCTGTGATTAGTGTGTGGTCGATCGGTTGGTTTAAATAAAATGTGCATTAGTTTAATTTTAGGCATCGTTTGATACCTTAGAGGTAACTCTAAGCTACTAAAAATTAACGGAGGTTCTGTTTGATCCCAGCTGATGGGCTTAGCAAACCACCCTGCAGCTAGCAATTAGTATCTGTTAGCTGGTTCATTCCCCAGCTATTAGTCTCAGCTCTAAGAAATCCAAATAGAGCATTAATCAACAATTACAAACCTATATATGTTTACTGCAGAAGCTGTATCAATATACTTCATATTCCAAAGTTCTTTTAATATGATATCGATTTCGTAGCTACTCCCTCCGTCCCAAATTACAATTCGTTTTGAATTTCTTGGATCCATAGTTTTTTAATGTATCTAGACATATGGTACATCTAGGTGCATAGCAAAATATATGTATTTAAAGATGCCAGAACAAATTGTAATCTGGGACGGTAGGAGTATATAATAACATATTATGAATAGAAATTAAATCCCGAAATATAGTTTTGGAGATCTTTTCGTATCAAACTATGCCCTACAAGGGTAGTAGCGCCTACGTGGACGCAGTGCCACCACAGCTTTCGCATGATATAGCTATATGTCACACTTGTTCCTGGACATGCTGCCTCGCAAAAAAATAAAAATAAAGGACATGTAAACGTGTTAAGAACTGTTGTTTCTCTAGGAAGAGAGTGAGAATATTTTTTATTTGTGACCGTGAATATTGTTCGAGCACCGCTACACACACGTACAACCACACCACAGGATCCAATGTTCTGAAATCACTCAGGTATTAGAAGCTTATGAATCCATCACATGGTTTTGGATGCGTGATGGTTTGATCAATTAGAGTAGGTCATGTGTATCTTTCGTAAACTAATTACAAACTGATTATTTCTGTTCTACAGTAACACATATAGTAGGGATGGATGCATGTGTTCTATCAGAAGGAGCCCATGCACAGCACAGGGTGGTATAGCTTGTCTTGCTACAGGGATAGATAAATGGATGCACACATGCATGCTCGTCAGACCGACAGATGACAGTAGCTCTCTACGGGGGCATACACTGTTACACCATGATTTCCAGATGCAGGTGCAGCAGAGTTGGAGATGCTGAAACAATCAGGGAAACAAACTCGGCTGGGCTTGGCCCCCGGTGTTCTGGGTCCTCTTCGAAGGCCCAGCCAAATAGAGCTTCGGCCCGCACGCCCACATGTATCTGGCCGATTTCAAAGTAGAATGCACGCACAGCCTGCCCATTTCCGCGGCTCTTCTACTTGCATACCACTAGTAGTGCTTGTGCGTCATCCAGCTCCGACAGACTGCGATCAGATTGACAGTTCGCTGAATCGAATTTAATTTCTTTTGAAAGAACCGCTTCAGTCGTGTGTGGGGTTCGGAGTTGTTTGTATTTGCTTAAACTTCTTCTAATAAAAATTACGGCAAGTCTCTTGCCGTTCCCTTCAAAAAACTATATATGAAGATAGGCATTCACTTGGTGCTATAATAAAAACTAAGAAAGTGACTTCGCAACAGATGACTGGAAGCTCGTTTAGGTTTGGTCAACCAACGACGTCCCTCGGATGTCCATCAAACGGTTGATCGATTCAACCAACGGCGGATGCTCAATTCGTTCATCACCACACTTGACTTGGTTCATAACCCAAAACCCTGACACTTGATGCTACCTAACCTCGCCAATGGTGGTTCAAATTGGAACGGTTGACTTTTCTGAAAATTAAGGCTTTCTACGTACCTATGGTGTCCATAAGAAACAACAAGTAGTATAGCATCCCTACATAACAACATTTCTGTACCTTCAGTAACTTCACTCTTTTTTTTTTCCTGACGAACCCCCTCCACGATCGTGTCATCTCACCTTCCAAGGCCAGTCTGACACGCTAAGCACAAGCTATATATTTGGTCCTAGACACCCATCTGTTACAGCACAAGTACTCTGATGACCAAATTATCACTCTTAATCTGTCCTCGTCGAGAACCAATTCTTGCTGCCTACTCTGATTCCCTGTTCTAGATCCGATCTCTTCATAGTTGCTAACACCATCCTCCTTCGAATCGATCAGGGCGACGCTGCAAGTACTCTGGCTAGCTAGACATTGTCGCAGCGATGGCCCCCGCCGTGCTCCTCCTGGCGGTGGTCGCCGCACCGCCGGTGGACGGCGCTGCTGCCGGCGAGAAGGAGGAGACGCACATCAGGGTGTACTGGCACGACGTGGTGAGCGGGCCGGACCCGACGGCGGTGCAGGTGGCGCGCGCGGCGGCGACCAACGCGTCCAAGACCTTCTTCGGCGCCGTGGTGGTGATCGACGACCCGCTGACGGAGGGCCCCGGCCTGGGCTCCTCCCGCCTCCTCGGCCGCGCGCAGGGGGCCTACGTCGGCGCCGGCAAGGGCGCGCTGGCGCTGCTGATGGCCATGAACTTCGTGTTCCAGGCCGGCACGTACAACGGGAGCAGCGTCACCATCATGGGCCGGAACGAGGTGTTCACCGCCGTCAGGGAGATGCCCATCGTCGGCGGCACCGGCGTGTTCAGGATGGCGCGAGGGTACGCGCAGGCCCGCACGCACACCCTCGACCTCAAGACCGGCGATGCCACCGTCGAGTACAACCTCTACATCAGGCACTGATGATCGATATATATATCCGAATTAATTAATTTGTGTAGTTTTATGTTTGAGCTTCTGGTCAAATAACAAGCAAAGTGTCTGTGTCGTGTGTGGTGATTATGCACGGATGCGTGGTTTGCTCTGCTGCTTTGAAGTTTAGATAGAGATGCTTTGGATTTTTACGGTCTCCAAGATGCGCGCGACTTGGTCTACGGGCCCACGATACATTTGATCATTTCCTCTCTTTTTTTTTACGATGTTATTCTTTACGGTGGTAATCAAATTACAAACATCATTTTTTTAGAAAATAATTTTGTGATTGTTTTGCTGCAGTTTTAAAATGAGTCAGGGTCTCCTTAAAATTGGTGTGCACTTTGAATTAGAACAAAACTAAAATAGCTTACATTTTAGAACGGAGTATGTTATACAAAATATATTGTTGCTATACCCATAAGATCTCTCGACTTCATGGGAAGACGTAGAGTACATCCGTCCTCGCTATGAAGAAAACAAGGACCGGAGTGTTGACGCACATGACGATGACGGCGTAGGCAGGCCACCGGGCTGTGGGCGCCACAGTAATATAGACAACGGTCATGAGCGATAAAACACAGGCACAGAAGGCGAGCCTGCGGGTTTCGCTGCTGTTGAGTAACTGCGCGGGGGCGGGGTGGACGCGGCGGAGCAGGCACCGGAGCGCGTTGGCCTTACCACCGATGACGGAGGCGTGGAAGGCGTTGCGGCCGTTGTTGTCCACCATCTCGACGACGTCGGTGCAGTGCCGGAGCAGAGCCTTGATGGCCTCCGTCGAGCCGTAGTGCGCGGCGACATGCATGGGGTGTAGTGCTGACCGTTGCTCTTGTACGCCAATTCCGTCCGCTTACTGAAGCAGTGTGTATGAATCCGTGACGTCGACGAGGTCAGGGCGCTTACGGTTCTAAAAAAATAAAATAAATGTAAAAATTCTTATAAAAATAGAAACATCCGGCAATCAATCTAACAACTCTAAACATAACAGCCATTGAATCTGCCATTATAAAATAGACTAAAATAATCTATATGTCTAAATTACCCACCTCTGCCATTATAAAAAATAATCTAAAATAACCCCCTAATCTTCATGCAAATTAGTGAATTACCCACATATGCTATCATAAAAAAATATCAAATAACCCTCTAAGTTTGTATATAAATTATCTAATTATGTTATTATTAAAAATTAAAGTAACTCCTAAATCTGAATCTAAGTTATATAATTATAACATAATCTTAAAGCGCACCAATATAAAATTCTAAATTACTATATCTATTATTATTAATATATTATTCATGTTATTTCTTATATAAAAATATTATCCATGATGCGTGTCACGTACGGGGAAGATATAACAATACCAATTTTTATTTCGTTCGCATAGTTCAAATAGATAGTTCAATTAAATACGTACCGAGGTGTGATACAAATTAAAAAATATTCTAAATATATTACGACCTTTGTCGATACGATTGGCACGCTGCAACGCCGCAAGCTTTGTGGACATGGTCGGCACCAAAGGTTGCCGTCGCGAGCGCGACCAGGCGCCATCAAGGGTTTGGTTGGATGGCCCGCGGCCAGCGCGGGGTACGTCGAGAGGTGGTGGGCCGGTGGCTGTTCAGCCCACGGTGGGAGCGGAATTCTATTCGGACCTCGAAAGTCGAAACCCCGCGCACGGAATTCAGGTCAGTGATCTCGTTTGTTTCGATGAACAGATGGAAAGAAGAGAATGAATTCTACTCGGACTCGCATAGAAATTAAGGAAAGATTCGAATTCGCGCTCGGATCGGTTGGATGCAACCTGGCACGCGCACCGTGTCGGATTTCTCTTCCTCGTCTGACTAGGTGGTTAGGCGACGACGAAGCGCCGCGCCCTCCATTTATAGCCCCGCTCCCTACCCATCAATCAATACCAATATCAGCTACCTACGCCGCCGCCCGACGCGGCGCACAATGGCGAGCATCAGGGAGGTGTCCCTAGAGGCCGGAAACCTGGCCGCCTCCGCCGTGCTCGACGACGACGGCCGCCCGCGCCGCACGGGCACGGTCCTCACGGCGAGCGCGCACATCGTCACCGCCGTCATCGGCTCCGGCGTGCTCTCGCTGCCCTGGGCGGTGGCGCAGCTCGGCTGGGCGGCGGGGCCCCCGGTCATGCTCCTCTTCGGCGGCGTCATGTACTACACCTCCACGCTCCTCGCCGAGTGCTACCGCGCCGGGGACCCCGCCACGGGCCGTCGGAGCTACTCCTACACGGACGCCGTCCGCGCCATCCTCGGCGGCGCCAAGGTCGCCTTCTGCGGCGTCGTCCAGTACGTAAACCTCGCCGCCATCGCCGTCGGCTACACCATCGCCGCCTCCATCAGCATGCAGGCCGTCTGGAGGGCCAACTGCTTCCACGCCAGGGGCCACGTCCACGCGTGCCGCAGCTCCAGCGTGCCCTACATGATCGCCTTCGGGGCGGTGCAGATCGTCTTCTCGCAGATACCCAACTTCGATCAGATCGAGTGGCTGTCCATCGTCGCCTCCGTCATGTCCTTCACCTACTCGGGCATCGGGCTCGGCCTCGCCGTCGCGCAGACCGTGGCGAACGGCGCGTTCCGGGGCACACTCACCGGCGTCGCCGTCGGCGGGGGCCTCACCGTCATGCAGAAGGTCTGGCGCACGATGCAGGCTCTGGGCAACATCGCCTTCGCGTACTCATTCTCCAACGTGCTCATCGAGATCCAGGACACCATCAAGGCGCCGCCGCCGTCGGAGGCGGCGGTGATGAAGAAGGCCACGGCGATCAGCATCGCCACGACCACGGCGTTCTACACGCTGTGCGGGTGCATGGCTACGCGGCCTTCGGGAACGCCGCGCCGGACAACCTCCTCACGGGGTTCGGCTTCTACGAGCCCTTCTGGCTCGTCGACGTCGCCAATGCCGCCATCGTCATCCACCTCGTCGGCGCGTACCAGGTGTTCTGCCAGCCCATCTTCGCCTTCGTCGAGAGCCGGGCCGCCGCCGCGTGGCCGGACAGCGCCTTCGTCTCCAAGGAGCTCCGCGTGGGGCCCTTCGCGCCCACCGCGCTCCGCCTCGCGTGGCGGTCGGCGTTCGTGTGCCTCGCCACCGTGGTCGCCATGGCGCTGCCCTTCTTCGGCAGCGTCGTCGGTCTGATCAGCGCCTTCTCCTTCTGGCCGCTCACCGTCTACTTCCCCGTCGAGATGTACATCAAGCAGCGCGCCGTGACGCGCGGCAGCACCAAGTGGATCTGCCTCAAGGCGCTCGCCGTCGTATGCCTCCTCGTGTCGGTCGCCGCCGCCGCAGGGTCCATTGCCGGCTTCGTCGGCGCGTTCAAGGCTTTCCGGCCCTTCAGTGGCTAACCTCGCCGCAGCTTGTTGCTGCTTAGCCTGATACTGAAATTCGCAGTGCAGTGTTTGTGTATGACAGTAGCCAAGGAAGACGTGTAAGGTTGTATTGTTACTGCATCAGATTGTTACTGAAGCCCGCAGATGTTACTGCATCAGCAGATTGTTCATGCAATTGTTCGTCCTCACTTGGATTTCATTGTTATAATTGGATGGTCCACAACAAAGCATTTCATCGCTTGCAATGAATATGTGTAACAAATATAACAAACATAATGCCTATTGCAAGATATAGAAATTCAGCTATAACAAGAAAAGAACTGTTTTCTGCAACAAACAAGGAAAACTCCGGTAAGAACAGTACAAGTTTACCCTGCTACTGCTGGTCCTGAGAGCATAATCTGATACAGCTGCTGCCTGCCAGTTACATATAGTCCCTAAATCATTTTGGCAGCTATACAAGTATACAACCCATATTAGTCTTGTTTCTTCAATTTCAAAGCACCTGAGACAGGGATATTACATCAATACAACACCAAGCAAAGAATACACAAAGAAAAACTCGAAAAGATTATATACTGAATATAAGCCGATGTCTCAGAATAAGGCGATCATTCTAATTCATATGAACATTATGATGTTTACATGCGACTAGCTTTTCCTTTTCTTTTTCCTAAAGAATACATGTTCCTAACCCTTTGTTCAGCCTCCCCCGGATGACCAACCTTCTAGTCTTTCATCACTCTAGTGAGCAGTGACCTTCCCTTGGTAATCACGCTTTATTTGAGCCGTAATAGGCTGGGCAATCTTCATTCGGAAGACCAATGATCCCAGGGAATTGAGGCCAACAATAACCTTCCTCAAATCCATGAATGGTATTGTCGCTGTTCGAATAAATAGAAATAAATTAAGGGTATGTATGTTCACTGTACAGGGGGTGTGAAATGATCACATAAGGGCAGAGGATCCAAACTTGGGGATTCTATCACAGGGTGCACGTATCCATCCAATTTGCCCTCTCTCGTTGTCATAAATCACCATCTGATCTTGCATTGTAACGTCTGGAAGAGAAGACAAGAGAATATCAATTGTTATGCAAGTCATGGAATTCTGAAACTAGGTTAATTGGTTTTGTCTGAATATCCTACCTCCAAGAATGTTCAGATCCTTGAGACCAACTTCTGATCCATTGAGGATGCCCAAACATGCATTCCCATATTTCTGGCACAAACACATAAATAGAATTTAGCCACCAATAACTTCCTGTCACTGCTACTAATTCATAGAGCTATGGAATACTTACAGTGACAATGAGGTAGTTTTCAGGCGGGATCTCCATGAGTGCCTTCTTTCCATTGGCAAAGGTCAAAACAATTGATTTGAACTCCTTTTTCACGTCAAGCACAGATTTGAATGGTTTCTTCCCTTTCCAGCACAGAGGCAGGGAGGGGTCAGATACCTCTTTCAGCGTCCTGCTTAGGTCACCCTTAAGCTGCAAGAGCAAAACCTCATTAGCTCCATGTTTATTCATGAGTCATGTGGTATAAATGTTTTGAAATTTACCGCAGTGACAAGTGCTTGATATGGCTGCGCAGCAAAGTACGTGAATGAGCTGCCGCTGTCAAAGACCACTTCCATTGGCCTCACGCCTAGTGACCGGCCACCAAAGTACAGACTTGCTGAACCAGGGGAGTAGTAATTCCTGGAAATGCAAGGTCATGTCAAACTAGAATAGTAATTCGTGAACTAGAAGGTTATGTCGAATTGAATCGGAGAAAATAAAGCCACAATTTACTATCACACACATCCAGAGATTGCATGTAGTTAAAGTTTAAAACAAACAACTCAACAAAGTACAAAATATGCAAATGTTGATGATTTTTATGAAAATTTAGCATGGCAAATATGACAAGTGCACAATTTTCTAACATGCTAAAAATCCTTCCCACATTAGCAATGATTAGTCACTGATGTTTAACATCACTAGTAAAACACAAAAATAGGCGCTTTTGTGCACGGGGAAGTTGCAAACAAGAAACCTCATTCCCTCTGTCATTCTCAGATGAAACCAGAATAAAATTCAAGGATGATAGTGCTCACCGGAATGCACTGCGAGCCATGGGAGTCCATGTTGCACGCGAATAAGGCACAAGATCATCCCCAAAGAAGAGGAAACCCCCTCCTCTTAAACTGAGGCAGTGGCCAACAACGTTCTTGGTGATCCCATGATGCTTGAGCTGCGAGAGCAAACTAACTGATCCACTCCCAAGCCCAAGCACTCCATCAGTGGGTGCCACCTCACTGCTGCTGCCAACTTGTTGGTCATACCCACACCTGTACAAATGGAACCAACCACAAAAGAAAATTGAGGCAGTTGATTTTGCAAATTTGTATACTGATCGCAAGATGCAAGTAGCATACCCGAATGCCAGACTGGGGCGGACAACGGAGGCATTTGCAAGTCGCAGAGCAAAGCTGTCATTGACGAGCACACCAATGGATGACCCCTGATCAGCATACCTAATCTCATAGTCACATTGCTGATGCGGTGAGTCACACTTGTGCCTGCCAGTTAGTCCACCATGGAGAGATGCACACAACTGTTCCACACATGGCACCAGCTTGCTCTTTGTTGGTCGGTATAGTGGGTGTGGCACCTGCACCAACAATTCACATGACAGGCAACATCAAAAGCCAATTCCAAGTCGAAGCTACGCCAAGCTTGGTGTTTTATTTGAAATGTCGGGCTAGAAAGAAATAGCATGTTTCATCAGTGATGTAATGCAAGGTTAGGGGATGACCAGACTACAAATCTTGAAATGGAAACCAAGTCTGACTGAAACAAAACAAACTTTTCTTGAACTGAATTGATTGCCATTTATAGACTAATCAAACGAAAACTAACTTTTCTCCCTTTCTTTTTCTTTTTCTTTTTCTTTTCCTTTTTTTCTTGCCTGAAAACTAACTTTTCGTTTGAAAAATGAGAAGGAACGGCAAACTAACAGAACGTGATGTCAAAAAAGATAGTAGCAGACATTTCTAGCGCAAGTATCTATAAACCAGTCAATCAAGGTAAAAACTTTGGGCCAAAATAATGTCAAGAAGGGACCTCGAACTAACACCTGCACCTAGATTGGAAGCAATCGGCAGACGTGTACAGATAACAACTCATGATGAAAACATCCCACTGCCGCCCTGAATCCAAAGTCAGAGAAGCCACGGAAGGGGTGGGGACTGGGGACGGAACGGTACCTTGTTGCAGCTGATGCAGGGCGCGTCGCACTGCAGCCAGGTGAGGTCGCTGCCGGTGTCGACGTCCAGGAAGTATGGCCTCGGCGGGTTCCCGATGTTCATGGCCACGTAGTACAAGCTGCGAAGAAAACGAAAAAGATCATTTTTTTTCCTTTTGTCATGGAAACTTGATCTTACACATCAAAGACATCACTTTTTTTTGAAACGACACATCAAAGACATCATGATGCTAATAAAAAATAGAGTGAATACTGAGGCTTCAGAGAGAAGGGAGCAATGGAGTTGCCAGATGGGACCAAAGATTGCAATCAGTTGATTAGTTCCTCGTGGCTCTTGGAGTCAAGCGAAGGGGAATGGGCGGAAACGGATGGCTCCATGGGGACAGAAACGGAGAGGGGGAAGAGAAGGAAAGGGGGGACGCACCCGTGCGGGTAGACGTCGCCGTAGAGCGGGAAGACGGCGGAGGACGCCTCCGGCTCCTTGCCCGCGCCGGACAGCCCGCCCCTCAGTGGCTTGTCCCCGCGCACCGCCGCCGGCGTTAGGAGCAGCATCAGAAGCACGAGGCCGGCGGGCGGGGCCCACCTCGGAGCCATGGGTGGGAGGAAGGGGAGCAAGACAGAGCCCCGACCTGGAAGCAGGGGAGGCAGCCTCTTGTCTTCTCCCCCTTTTCTCCTGAAATCTTTTTCTTTTTCCTCCTCAGCTGTGACTCAGAGAAAAGGGGGAGAGAATCGATGGTGAGAGGAAGGTCGTGTGGCGATGGGCTGGCCGGCTGATTTTATAGGGAGGAAGATGGAGCTGTGTGTTGTGCAGTGGAAGTTTCCCCTTCCCCTGGGGAAAGTCTTTCTTGGATTTGTTGCAGCAGCAAGGAACAAAAAGATGCAATGGAAGGGACTTCCAGTTAACTACTATATTCCCTTTTCCAGGGTCCTTTCTGATGGATCTTTTCAGCTCCATTCATCACCCACCTAGGCAAAGGCAACCTCAGCATGGAAAGGGAGAAATGGGGGACAAGGAACAGTGACTGTTGTGTTGATTGCTTGTGGGGAGAAAGGAAAGGTATTGCCTGGCTCATCGGATTTGCATCCTTTTGTAATGTGTGCATGCGGTGCAGAGGAATTCAGAAAAAGGTGTTACTGTTGAGAAAAACTAGTGCCGGTACTTGCTGTGCAGAGCTACAGGCATCCAGTTGAAGAATCTGTTTTGGACCATGGAAAGATTAAAATACAAACTGATATTTGATCGAAATATTGATTTTTAAAATATTTTTCATAATAGTATTAGAATAGTATAACCCGATATTAGTTTTAGTTTTGATACTTTTTTGCTTCAAAATAAAATATTTTCTCTGTGTTTACAAATGGAAAACGGAGTTTTTCGGTTTATGAAATCCGAATTCGTCTTTAAAAAAGGGTGTTGGGTGGGCAGCTGCGACGCCTCTCATGCAGGTGAAGATGGTTTCCATGTACTTAGTGCATTATTATTTGGTACTAAACACACCATATGAACGTACTTGGCTTCACCGTGTAGTGGCGATTAACACTTGGGGTGCGAATAAATCACCGCCACCTGCATGATATTTTTTCTAGACGTCACTTGGGCAGCGGCCAAAACAAAGTGAGCTGCTTATGCATAGACGTCGATACTTGCCAAAACCGTTGCATGTCATCGTCCAAGTGGTACGGATGACGGACCTGCTGCTGCGTCTCAATTGGCTCCCATGCATCCTGTCGGTTGTCGGTTGACTCAGCCAAGTCTTCCTTACAGTA
This sequence comes from Panicum miliaceum, assembly GCA_032594955.1. Classification (NCBI taxonomy): domain Eukaryota; kingdom Viridiplantae; phylum Streptophyta; class Magnoliopsida; order Poales; family Poaceae; genus Panicum; species Panicum miliaceum. The sequence continues at coordinate 2,863,215 of CM064065.1, read as the reverse complement.
AACTCCCGAAAAAAAAAACCTTTGGATAAAGTTGGTGGGCACCTCGGCGGGATGCAGTTACCTTGAACTTGCCTGTAAATCAGAAACCTGCTGAGAGTCAATGTACGCTCGATCACGTAAATTAGCGTTGCTAAGTTTAGTTAGTTAGATTCCTTATTAGCCTTGGTACGGTCTCCGTTGTCGTGTGACTATTGTAGCCTGCTGCGCCAAGCAAAACAATGCCTTGTTCTTGACCGATTCGGCTATTCCTCCTCGTCCTGCAGCCGTCTGTCTAGATAGCTTCCAGTTCCAGAGTTCTTTGCCGTCAGATGAAACAACAACGCGCAAGATGTGGCGTTGTTTGGGGCTTTGGAGCGCAAAATGTCTATTTCCCAGGGCTTATATGTACAAACGTGAAACTAGATTTCACTGAGTTCGAAATTTTAGCAAGGGAATCTGGTTGAATTTCTACCTCTTTCCCCTCTTACCGAATTCAAAAGTTGTTGAAAGTTTCACCTTTTATTTTTTGGTAAGATGTCATTTCACTGATGCCTCTACACACTCTACATCTGAGCAACCACGGCTAATGCTTTTGGGTTTTGCCTTGTTGCTCTCACCGCATACTACGGCGTGTTTGGTTGCTCGATAACGTGAAGACCGTAATCTCATAGAGGGGTGTTTGCTTGTTTACAAGAGCGGATATAAAAGTATGCCCTCATATAGACCCAATGGACCCAAAATCCTTAGAAAAAACCCATCCGAATCGAGCTTCCAGATCCCAGATACCAAAGCACAGTTCAAAAAATTAGACCACGTCGGCATCCAAAAAGTTCCAAATATTTAGACCATTTCGGCACACCAAATACGAAACACAGATGATTAGGTATACATGTGGATCCAATTTCCGCGACCTTCTGAGAACTTAGGAACAGTAATAACAATTAATCAGGACGAACCTCTACATTCTCTATGCATCGCCTAGCCACTAGCAACATCAGTCTTATCAGACCAACCACATACACACGGTCCACAGCCTACAGACAATGGAAAACCTATTGCTGCTAACAGCTACCTCTATATGTGATTGTTCAATTGAATTACAATAATGGTCAACAATCAGAATCTGGGGCTGCATCCCAGGAATCTAGATTCGGGAAGGGAGAAAACACTTATCTCATTAACCTACATTTGAATTGTTCCCTGAGGATGGTCTCAACAGCGGGTGGTGATTTGGAGCAGCCGAGTTGGGCATACCAGAGTTGAACATCATACTGGGCGCGGACGAGGATGATGCGCGGACGAGGATGACGTGCCAGGGTGGATTGCTGAGAGCGGCAGGCGAGGCCCGAATGAGAGCATCTGTTGACGCTGCTGCAGCAGAGCAGCCATCTGGGGATGCCCCTGCATGTTGTTGGCGTACATAGCTGGCATGCTGGACTGCGGCATCGAGACCTGCATCATCTGCAGTCTAACGCCGGTGGCCTGATTCATTGGGTTTGAAGACATGGAGCTGCCACCTCCGGGTAGAGTGCCACCTGCGGAAGGTAACCGGGTTGACAATATTCGGACACGCTGAGCTGCCAGATGCTGCCTCACCAGCTCAAGTCGTTCACTTTCCTTCAAGAGCATGGTCTCAACCTCCGCAAACTGCTTCAACTTCAACTCCAGTCTCTTTAACTGCATGCACAAAAATAGCAAGCTGAAAGTGAGATCATTTGCTTTTTATCCAGCATTACAAGTATAAATTTAAAAAAGGTTTATCAAAGGAAAATGGTCCTAAGGCCCCACCACATTTAAGAAAGGTTTGTGAACAATAATTGGCCCAGCTGGTTAAAACAAGTTCCAGGGCAGTTAAAGTTTCAAAGCCAAACTCCATTTAGGAAAGGTTTGAGGATGACAATTGGCCCAGCTGGTTGAATCCTCATGCTTGTTAGTAAAAAGATGGTTTTAAACAGTGAGGTATAAGGGTTTTTTGTTGAATTATCTACAAATACTGTCAGAACAGTTTTTTCCTTCGAACTACGAAACTAGCAGGAATTGGCCAGATTAGTCAAGAACTGACCAGCTAGGCATATGCCAATCCTAGCCTAATGGAAACTTTGTGTTTTTTCCCAGTCTCTCTTTCATGCACAAAATCTCAATGTTTTTCGAAGTGTAACCATCACTTTGAAATACCAAATCAAAAAACAAGGCGGGAAATCACTCAGAGATTCAAGGATGCTCGAGATTCATTATTTTATTAATGATTACAAAAGGTTCTTCCAGAGCTGCAGTTACTGTATAGATTTCCAATAGGTTGTCAAGCTATCCAAAATATTATGCCAGAATAATTGCTTTCCTTCAAACTATAAAACCACTGAGAATCAGCAAGATTAGAACTGAACTGTTAGGCAAATGTCAAACCTTGACAAATGTGAATTTCTGTTTTTGCCAGTGGATCTTTCATTCTAAAAACCTCCTCTTCATCTCAGTATTTGGTCAATGTTGTTCAAATACAACTACGACTTTGGAAGTATCATATCAAAATATGCGACCAACATTATGTCAAGGATGCTTGAGATTCAACTTTTTATCAACTAAGAACAAAAGGTTCTTCCAGAGATACAGCTAACTTAACTCAGAATCAGGGTTTCTTTTTTCTTATGTCATAAACATGCAAGCACTGACACAGTAATGGTGCACCATAAATGCAAACAATACCACAAAAAGTATGAGGGCCAGACACCAACATAACAAAATTGCAAAACCATAAATTTGGTACTGCAACAAACCTGATGATTTATGATGGTGGCAACTAATCTCTGAATTTCGCGCTCCTCCTGATCTGCAAAAAGTTTGGACTTTGTTGCGGCTGCCGACAAGCCACAAATGGCAGCATGTTTGACAGTTTCAGGAGAGATGGATGATGAGGGTCCTGTTTCAGAAGATTGCATTTTATAATATAATATCTTGCACAATATGATTGTAAAAGAAAGGGAATTACTAATTTGCGGAACGAAGCGCTTACCATAATTTTGACGAGCAGCATGACCCACGGCATTGATGCCTTCTGAACACATCCTTAACAGAATGGAAAAGACCATATTAAAATATAGCTCCAGTAATGTGAGACCAAGAGAGAAAATAAATCAAGTAGTATTAAATAAAAACTATTTATTGCATTCTAGGTATAAAATCAACATGGCAAGTCAGGATCAGCAAATGTTCATTAATTACATCACTAGACTTCCCTTATTGAAGCACAGGTGGCTCACCTGGAATCATCTCTTGTCAAAACTGATAATGCTGCACTTGCACAGGCTGCTGCAACCCTTGGTCCTACTTCAGAGGCCAAAAATGCAACCTGCAAAACATCTCTGAATAGTAAGACCGGAGATATATAGATCTCTGCAGCAGATTGACCATTGACAGATACAATAAAAACACAAAACTGCATGTGGTGGAGTACAACCATGATCCTCAGCTTGTGAGGATTTTACTCGCAAACATTTTAACCTGTTTATTCCTTTTGTTCCCTTAATATATGGCTTCCAACGCACCCAGTGGTACATGTTCAGAGATACCATCTTCACACTGAAATGTAACTGCACTGGATATTCCGATCAAGTGTACACACATGGATTTCCAATTATCACGGAGTGGCCCTTATGATTGTATGACTGGTGCCCTAATCAAGTATTTGTGAACTTGAGCAGCCAATTAATAACTAAAAGACAAATGTGGGTACAGTTTCCACCAGAATTCTATGTCTTTTTAATTTTGATGCCTGATCAGCTATCAATCAAACAAGCTGCAATAAACTGTCTAGTCTCTATCGAATCAATTTCTAAGGTAATACAGCATAGAACATGGATTAGCAACTCCAGAGTCATGGTTGGCAACTACATGTACACGGTATTAAGTTCACAAATAATTTTTCTTTGAGATAGTAAGGGTTTGCTTAAAAAAGATCAGTCAGGGAAACCTAAAATTTGTAGTACATATGTATGCGCATCACTGGACCATATAAAAGGCCAGTGAAGACAAGTGTAAATGCATTCAGACATTTCAGTATCCAAATTTGAATATAGAAGTGCATAACTTTGTAACCAACAGATCCAACAAATAGTGTAGAATGACTCACCTGTGACATGACCGGATTAGCAGAATTAATGAATGGAATCTGGTTTCCAGGTTGGCTACTTTGACGTAAACAACCTAAGGAACAAATCATCAGCCAAAATAAAGGAGGCTGATAAATTTTGCAATCATGAATACCAGAGTGTAATAAAAATGAGAAAGTTGGTTTAACAAATAGAAAACACACCTGAAGTACTGCCATTGGAATCTGAATGCAAAAAACCATTGCTTTGCATTCTGGATGGTAGGGATGCTTCTGGCACTTCCATGTTCTCCAACAAACCATCTTCCACTGGGAGACGAATAAAATGGTGAATACATTGTGCTTTTGACTTTGTTCCAACATGCCCCGCAATATGATTCCAGTTATCATTGAACTTCTCTATGCCCTCCAACAACAGTAAAGTTTCCTGATCAGTCCATCTGTCCCCATCAGTGTCTGATCGGTCCTTCATCCCATCCACTCTCTGAAAATCTAAGCTTGAGTGCCCAGTAACAAATCTTGCACTGTGGAAGCAATCTGCACAAAGAGCAATGTCTGCCTGCTCCACCAGTTAAAATAAGACCAACTTGTTAGTCTCATTTATATGCTTCTTTGATTGAAATAGCAAATTTACAAGAAATCAAAATAATCATATCAGTCCACCTTAACAGAACGACCGCATTAAAATGAATATCACTCTTAAAATATGACGCTTCAAAATAAAGCACATATATAGGGAAAATCATCATGAAGTATATAATACACTAAAATCAAATACTCAAATTAATTCAGAAAAATTATTAAGCAAATCAAGTAATACATGGAGAGTATAATGTAAATAAAGCTTCACAGCCAGCAAATGAACTCTTGGCGGCCACAATAAATGCCGTTAATTAAAATGGTCAGCTATTTTGAATAGTGAGTCATGTGGTAAACAAATGCTAAGTTTTGAATGTAAGATAACCAATAACAGGATCATTCTACATAGTTAATGATGAACAAAATAGACCAATATGAGGGTACGCATGTGAAGTGGATTGCATAATCAACAGTAATGACGATGTAATGAAGGAGCATCAAAGTATGAAGAATGAAGTAGGACCAAGTAGAAACTTTTTATTGTGCACACACCTCCTTTTGTGACTCGTAGTGTAAGCTGGGCAAAGGTTGTGAGCAGAAACTACAAGAAGTCTCTGATAAGCGCTCCCAGATCTTCTCATCCAAATTCACATAATCAGTATCACCATTTGCCACAACTGAAGCAGATGAAGTTGACACCGCAGAAGCTATATCATCTGCCTGGATACTGCATTTTGGCCGATCAAACAAAACCAAACCATCAATCGATTTCATAGGTGCAGATACCAGTTGCAGCTCCCCTGTTGTCTCTTCCTTGATTAGTGATGCTGCCATCCTGAGGCCACGGTGCACAGACCCTGTTGCAAGGTAATTAATGATCCCCCAAGGTTCCAAGAACCTAACTATCCTACTCAGGTCATACAATTCAGGTGTGCTTGTGACAAGCCCCTGGCACTCGGCAAACACGAGTCTTTTCCCAGGATGCTCCAAATACTTTGCAATCACCTTATTCCTCAATATCATGTACTTCTCTGGTGTTTGCCCCTGGGATTTTCCAGAGAAGTACTGCGGCACAACCTGCCTCTCCAATCTGTGCACCGTTGTTGGCACAAACCAATCTACAATCAGGAATGAACAAGTGCCCCCCAAAAATTCAAATTAGTAGTTCGTTCTACCAGGTAGTGTCAGTGGCAAACAATTATTTTTAGTGACAAGAAGAAACCTGAATGCCTGGGCACGATGTGAAGTTTGCCGTAGAACTGCTTGTGCACTCCGCATCCCTCCATGAGTGGAGGCGGGGTGCAGACATACGTGGACGGCTTGTCAGGGTCGTATGACAGGGACGGGTGGTCGGGCAGCATCGCCGAGATCACCTGGAGCTGACCGTGCGAAATGTTCTCGAGAACGGGTACCGAGGCTGGGGCGGCCGGAGCACCGTCGGCACCAGACACCGCGCGCTCCGCGTCGAAGATAGCAAGCACCGAGGGGTGAGGCCGGCCGACGGCGCGGCGGACGGCCGCGGGGAAGGAGGAGACCGGCTCGGCAGGAGAGGAAAGCACATCCGCCCCGCGGAGGTCGAGCACGGGGTCGTCATCGCCGCCGCCGCCGGCAGCTAGGGTTCCGCCGCCCCCGTTGGCAAAGGCGCCGCGGGGCGCGTCCTCGTCGCCGTTCGCCGCCGCGGCGGAGTCGGAATCGTCGGAGTGGTCGGCCTGCTGCTTGGACGGGGAAGGGCTGGCGGCGGCGCGCTTCCGCTTCCGCCACTTGGCCCGCGCATCTGGAGTGGAAGAGGGACGGAGTTAGGGTTCTGGGAGTGCGAATTGCGAGGCGCAAAGAGGGTTCGGGCGGGGCGCGTACCTGAGGTGGAGGAGGCCTTGCGCGGCATCGTCGCCAGCGCTCGCGGCGGCGGAAGAGGCGGAGATGGTGGGAGCCCGGAGAGTGCCCGCGAGCGAGGGGACCACGGCGGTTGGTCGGGAAGCACGTGCGAGGGGAGTGAGCCGATCGAGGAGTACTTTCAGCTCATTCGAATTTCTTCCTCTAGATTTGAATTTTGTGTGGTACAGTAAGTAGGGTTCAACTGGTCAGGATAAAGTTTTAAAGTTCAAACCTAAATATTAGGTTCAAGTTAAATTTATGCTTTCCTAATCTGCAAAACACTCACGGAAGAGAAGGGATTTACGAAATGGTGAGGTGGCAATTGTGTAACTACAACCGTGAATGATGGCTACTTTTGTTGAAGTATGGATAGCTATTGGGTAAATTTTAAGACGATAGTATTGTATATGTACAGAAGATGGATTAGAATTTTATATACATCAATTGCTTCTATATTTGAGTAGGTGACTATGTAATTGTGGATTAACAATTTTGTAAGGTTTTTAGACACGATTCCTACAGGTATTAAATACTTGACTAATGTGATGAAAATATGTTAGGTAAGAGAGAGAGAGAGAGAGAGAGAGGGAACTATCTGCGCACACTATGCATGACTAAAAAGCATCTAACTTAGCACACAACCTTTAGTATGCATTGATCCAGTATTACAAAAATTAGGGCACATTGTGCATGATGACCAATAGGCGTTTATGTAAATATGTTGAGTTCTTGGAGCGAATTGTACTCAGCAACCAAATTTCGCCTTTGGAATGCATGAATTATGTTGTTGTGTTCCTCTTGCCATACAATTTTCCTAGAGCAGCTTTGCTTTCTCTAGTTGAAAATGCGGATGTTTCCCATTAAATTGCATTACTTGTCACTAAAAACAAAAGGACAGCATCAATCTCTATCCATGATTCCGTTAGAGAAGACAAAGGATCTGTTCATAAGGAGTTAGCCTTTTTGGGTAATAGCGTGTTGTCATGTGAAGCTCGATCCTTAGGGCAGACGAGCGCGTCAACTGGATGCATTCCGGAGTTTGGAGATCTCCAAAAATTGAAATGCCAATGCTAGGCTGCTATCTGCCACCATCATCAATGCGTCACCTCATCAGTGAGCAAGAAAGGAAATATAATGCACAAAATGTAAGTTGAAAAATGTTCCATGCCATACTGGACATCCAAAGGTGCAGTTCAGTTAGAATTTTAGGTCTGAGTTCATCACATTTTTAACCCATCACAAGTCTACCGGAAACACAGTGACAGAATAGCGATGGAGATTAGCCTTGTGCGGCATCTCAGAAGCACGAAGAAAGACACCTTCCAGGGCTTGCAAATGTTCATAATCGGTCATCACCAAAAGCATTCATCTTTGCAAATTTCTCTCAAAAGACCAACGTTTGTGGCATGTTGAAAAGAGCACGAATAGTCTCGCTGGCAACATCCAAAAGTTGAAGATACTCATCTGCACCATCGACCAAGCACTGCAAACTCCCCACAAAGGGAGAAAAGAAATGAGAAAATGTAATGGAGATAAACAATTTGGAAGGCTCAGTATTTTGGACGTGTATGGATATGGTAGTGGATGCACACTACATGAGAATAAACGGAACTCCAAAATGGCAGGTTTCAACATTAAGGTACCGCTCGACTGGCCATGTGCGAAGAGAAAGTTCTAAGTTTCCTTTACAATAATACTCAAGATAACAATAAAAATGTTGAATTAATGTAGTATGTAATTTAAGTCGGACAAACCTTATCAGTTTCCCCAAGCTTTTTACATATCCTTGCCTTTTGCTCATCTGGAATATCATCCGTACTAACAATCACATCTAGAAACTGAATAATTACTTCAGTTAGCGGCAGTTATAAGATGACAATAAGTAGAGTGTGACATCTAGATACAAAAATAAATAAATGACCTGAGCCATCAGCGGTGAAACTGGATATCCCTCGGCGATAATATTGCTAACTTCTTTGTTTGCCACATCAAATTCACCAAATCTGCAGGCTGCAAGCAGTGACTTGACAACATCTTCCGGGATGACCTGACACAGGGAGGCCAACATGATGAATGGTAGAGTTCAGTTTCCAAAGAAAGCTAGGCAGTTTCTAACTGTTCGCTCAGACCTTCAATTACTTGCATGACAAAATTTGTCATGATATGACATAAATTTCCAAGCAAAGCACAATAAAAATTCCTTTATATGCAAACATTTGAGCACTCTGTGTGCATAACCTTACTGAAGACGAACAAGATCCACTTTACCAAGTTCTGGAGAGAGAAACCATAAAAAATATGAACTTCTCTAACCCATGCACCAAGGTAAAATAATGTCACTATCCAAAACAAAAACCATACATTTCAGCATCATATAGTATAGGAACTAGCAAATTTGTAATGAGGTAAGTTAGCCTCTTCACAGACAAAAGAGAAGAAAAGTGAGTGGTGGTGTACCCCAGAAACACTGATCAAGTCAGTGGAGGAAATAGAAGATCCAAATAAGCGGGCTGCACTCTGCAAAAAGAAAAGGTATATGAAGCTAAGGTCAACTGACTGCAGCATTATGCAAAAGAGCAGATTCAGAAAACTGACCTGAAGATAGGTTATAGCACGACGAAGATCACCTTGAGAAATGGCACTCAGTGTGGATAGAGCCTAATTTGAAAATTCAAAGCATCTCAACATGAGTAATCGTTAACCTAAAGAATGAGCGAAATAGTTCACCCTATTATCATAATAGTTCATGACCAGTTAAATATCATCTGACCCATCAGGAGTAAGCCTAATTTAAATAATACCTGAGAATCTAGATTGAGACCTTCTTCATTGCATATATGCATAATGCGGCTGCTCATCACTTCTTCTGAAAGAGGCTTGAACCTAAACTTTGCACATCTCGATGCAAGTGGTTCTATTATCCTGTAACACAGATTAACAATAACGAATTTCAAAATATCAACACTTGTACCATAGAAGAATATAAGATCAAGTTGACAAAATACCTGCTGATATAGTTGCATATAAAAAAGAATCTGGTCACTTTGGAGTAAGTCTCCATAGTACGCCTCAAAGCATTCTACAGAAGGATATGAAATATCACAAACTTACCAATGCATTAGGTCTGAATCATTACAGATAGATGAGTGAGTGTGTGTGTGACAATATACCTGGGCATCTTCTGTCATCGAATCGGCTTCATCAAGTATAATAATCTTGTAAGGTGGGCAGGGATAACCACTGAAGTCCATCACAGCAAGAAAACTAGTCAGGATTTAAAAATCAGATGAGCATTGAAAATCTTTCTAATTTTGATGAGCTTACGCTTTCCGTGTAGTACCAACAGCAACAGCAGCAAAGTTCTTGATTTTCGTCCTCACCACGTTAATTCCGCGATCATCACTAGCATTGAGCTCCAAAACTCTTGACTTGTACAGCTCTGGACTGCGTTATGGAAAGAGGACCGGAAAACTGTGAGCCCTTAAACCTTCTGAGAGTAGTGTTGCATAGTTTACTCTTTTAAAAAAATAAAACAGTTTCTAATGCCATTTCTTTATTTACTTGTCACGATTACAGAGATGTCATGAATAAATTAGAGAAATAAGTCAATAACCATCACGTGCTTAAAACAGATAAAGAGGTGAAGCTAAATTGGTTGACAATCATTCTAAATAAGTTAAGATATTTTTTGTGAGTTCAAGAGGAAATGGAACTTTGTTATTTTTGTAATAATTAGATTCATTCTAAATGGCCGTTTTAAACACATATAGTTTCATTTTTTGCTGCTCGTCAGTTGCATGAAAGAATTAACTTGAGTTGCAACTTAACTATGTATCATTCAACCCATTGGGCTGCACAAACATATATATTGGCTAATGACCGTGGCATGTCTAGGAATCAACAATGACCAAGAAATAAAGATTCACTCTTTCAGGATGTTCGATTCAATTGTTAAGATTGCACAAACAGACATGTCAACCTTTGCCAAATAAATCAACATTCTGAGTTTCTAACATCTCGATGGTCCATCCTTAATGGAAATGACCATTGAGCAACCTCCCCCGAAACAAAGCAACTTTGCATACCCCTAAAGTCAGTAACATCAAAGGACCGAGCATAGCAAGATGCACAATACCCATCTATCGCTCCACTGCCATTACACTAGCAATGGAAATTAAAAGACAATCCAACACAGTACACTATTCATACTAGGCAACCAAACCGAGAAGACAGAAACCAAAGTGACAAAAAGACGTCAAGCAAGAGGGTATACCCGTAGAGCTGGTGGGCGATGGCGAGTGCAGTGGTGGTTTTCCCCGTGCCTGGCGGGCCGTAGAACAGCATGTGCGGCAGCTGCAAGGGACAAGAAAGCAAATAAAAAAGATCTCCAAGGGGGTTTCCGCGAATAAAATGAAGAATTTGGGTGGAAGGAAGAGGGGTTAGGGTTTATTGGTCGCTTACATCGGCGGTCTGGAGGGTGTTGGTGAGCACCCGAATCACTTCCTCCTGGTGCGCGACGTCCTTCACCTGCCTCGGCCGGCTGCAGTTGCAGGAGGAACCGGCGCGATTAGACCGGAATCACGGGGGCTCCATTCTGAATCCGGGGGAAATTGGGGGGAGTGGGAAGGGGACGGGTGGGGGCCTTACTATTTCTCCACCCATGGCTGCGACATCGGCACTAGCGGGGCCATCTCCCAGTCTTCCGTCGCAGAGGTCGCCGACGGTGGGGTGGTTGCCGTGCGCGCGGGCGGCGGTGGCGATTGGGCGGGATGCTCCTGCGTTTTCGCGCGCTGCGATTTTTGTTGGGGTTCTCGGCCGAGGGTTTTCGGCCTTTTGGTGGGGGCTCAGGAGGGCCGGAGGAAGGCCCAGAAGATTGGTCGCCAGTCCACGACAGGTGGGCCTAGGTACCTGTGGCCCACGGTTCAGTGAAAAGTCTGAGCATATAGTAGAACTGGGAACAGTGTGTCCCAAGCTGTGCGCCTGTGCCCCACCAAGCATATACAGCCCTACCCCTACACGGGCCGGCTCTTACCGACTGGCGGATGCTGATGAGCGACCTGAACACATCCAGGAGTTCATCCTGAACACCGCCAGTGCAGCTGCTGTCGGAAGAGCTCTTGTCTCGCTGCTCCACGCCTCTTCAAGAGGAAGATCTGCTGCGAGATGGAGCGCATTGGGTCTGTCCAAGTTGTCGAGCGTACGTAGTCTTAGGTTTCAGTTTGGCCTCTGTAATTTAGCCTGTCGCAGAGTAGCAAAGGAACAGTGATCCTTTTTTGAGTCACTCTGCCTTATGTCAGGTGATCATTGATGTGGTTCTGCATGTAAATAAAGCTTAAGTATTCAGGATTGCGTGCCTGTTCTTGCCAATGCGAACCCAAAACGAATCCTGTTAAACGTTTAGATCTTTTGGTCCCATCTGCTATGCTTACGCGCAGGAGTGGTCCCTGGAACAAATAAAAAAAGCGTACTATGTCATAATCCAAGATTATAATTGGACCACTGACTAATTGATAGGTTAGCTAATACGCAGCTAAACCCCTTCTATTAATATAAGTTAGTCCACAGATAATTGCAGCTAGGCAGCTAATACATTTGTATTAGCTAGGTGGGTCTAAACCAAACACTCTCCGTCGCATGAAGAATGTAATTCTAGTTTTTTTCAAACAGATTAATAGTGGTGTGAAAAGACTCTTATACCCTTATTTGTTGGCCACATGCATTCAGTTTTAGCATGCAAATCAAATCTGATCACATAATTAGGCAGGTAGTTAAGATCAATTTTTAGGATTGCACTCTTCGTCAAACGCATAATTGCACTTTTCATGGGATGGAGGAGTATGTCTTAGTTATCCTAAGATTCAGATATGAAAGGAGATATTACATGCCGGCAAGCAAACATATAAATTACTAAAGGTGCCGTGGCTTCCTTAATGACACGGATCTTAATTAAAGTTAGCGAGGACCATGTGAATAGATATAGTACTGGATTAGTGAGTGCCCACGAAGATTGCAATAGCTTATATGTAGTTCCTTGCGCGTGTTATCTTTTTTATCTTCTGTTCTTATATACGAAAATGAGTATCCAACAATGCCTACAATTTAATTTGCTTCGGACTTTGATTTTGCTGGTCTCGGATGCGTTGAAAAGCTTATGAAGAGCCATATAACTTGAGAATCTAAAAGATCATGAGTTCATTTGAATTCAAATCATTTTCAATATGTATTTAGTGGGACAGGTCCAATTCAATGCTTTCAGGGATCGAGATGCCAGCAAAGGTCATCCATATCACGGATCCATGTGGACTGAGCTCCTGCATCACGCTATATCTTTTCTTTACTAGCTAGCAGTATATATATACTATTATACTCACAGACGACTTTGCACGGCATGCAGCACTACTCCCCGAGTTTTTTGTTTATTTCACACATACATCACGCTCTCCTTTCTTTATTATCAGCTATTATATATATTACTCGCATATGGTACTTATAAGTCAAATGTTTGAATTGTACTATATATATTTCGGAGTAAAATGCACCGTCGGTCCTCGAACTTCTCGATATGTCATCTCGGTCCCCAAACTTTCAAAATGCACATTCATATCCTTAAACTTGCTAATCGTATCACGTGAAATCCACATCATCATTTTTAAGTTATAAAGTAGAAGCGTTCAACTTATGTGGAGCTTACACGAGGGTCCAAAATTTATTTTCAAATTTTATTTTTAAAATTTTCCGCTCAACTTCAACTCTTATATTTTCTAATTTTTTCAAAATATTATTTCAAAACTTTATGCCGAATATTTTTTTTCCAATATTTCCTCCAAATTTTATCTTTTTTATTTTCTATTTTTTACAAATTTGATCATATGAGTTTCTTGTTTTACAATATTTTTATATATTTTTTCTATTTAAATATATTTGTACAAGTAAATTGGTATGAATTATTTTTGTACGTATATAATTTTTTATTTGGATAAATTATATAAGTTTTAATTTAGCTTAAACAACTGTGATTTGAACCTTCCGTGATATGATTAGCAGGTTTAAGGATCTGAATGTGCATTTTGAAAGTTTGGGGATCGGAATGATATCTCGAGCCAAGTTCGAGAACCGACAGTGCGTTTTACTCTATATTTCGTTTTCCTTTATAAGACAGCACACCCCGTTGTTTCGTCTCATACATACATACACATATACATACATCGATCTACCGATTCTTGACATCAAGAAACCAATAATCCATCCATCCGGATAATGGAGCTCTAAGCAAGATTTCCTCATGTGCCATCCTCCTCCTCGTGCTGCTTGTGGCCACAGGTTTGTGCATGCATGTAACAAGTTTTGAGAATCATCATCTGAGAGACTGAGATGATGATCCTCCTCCTCCTCCTCCTCCTCCTCCGATCCAGCATAACTAATTAATGGTACGTACATATGTACGGTGCCTGTTTCTGTTTTGCGCCTGCAGAGGTTGGGCCGGTGATGGTAGCAGAGGCGCAGCTGGGGACATGCCAGCCTATACCCTCACAGCTGTTACTGTGGTGCAACGAATTAATCTGCAGCCTCGCGTTTTTGCCAGTCGATGGGTTTCAGGTGCAAGAAATGCGAGCCACGCTGCTGCCAGTGCTACAACGATTGCTAGATCGAGGAATATATATAATCGATCAGGCCGCTGCCTGCGTGGCCTGCGTCGGCCGGGCCGGGTTCGTTGGATCGATCGATCGATGCCTTTCTTTGTATTTTGAGTTATTATAATTGGGAAAATTTGTTGCATTGCTGGCCCCTTTGAGATTCTAGCTCTGCTACTACCAGTAGCGCTGTGTTCCTCCCTGGCCTAATACATGTGTCTCTTCGCCTTTATTTGCCAAGAGAATGGCAACAACAACAACAATAACAAGAAGGTGCCTCGCATTTGTGTTCACTTATCAGTGCTATATCTATCGCATGTTATCTGTACTCTTGGACGAAAGAAGTGCTCAAACTTGTGCGTGCATGGAGAATATTTTGACATGCGTTGCCTGTTTTTACCATATGCTCCGTTGTACTTATTAGGGGCATTATTAGCAACAACTAGAAATAAATGCTTCACAACCTTCAGCACGTAGGGCAGTCCCAACGCTGAAACTATGAACTAATTTCTGCTAAGCAAGAAACTTCATCTAGAAACCACATCACACAGCGCATGATTTCTATACATGGACCTCACAGTAACTTTCAACAAATCTTCTCCGTTTTCTCTCCCATCGTCTTCTTTCTTCCCATCCTAAGCCACGGGAGGAGCTTGAGGCCGAGGCTGGCGTCCTCGAGCGCGGCGGCTGTACGGAAGGAGCACGAAATCGAAGTTTCCCATGCTGAATCGAACTTCTCTCCACCCAAATCAGCCTCGTTGGCATGAACTCACCAACAACTAATTTGAAGTCAGCAATCTGCAAATCAAGCTTGTGACAGCCTGAATCTTCTCTTCGCTGGCTGCAAGATAAGCTTCTCCATTGACGGCTTTCTGAAGAGACAAAAAAGGGACACAAAAGCAAGCTCGCCCGCTGAGCAAGCCGGCGGTCTCGACGGCGGCGAGCTCGTGCGAGGGGCACGGTAGGACTGCACCTGCCCCCGAGGCAGCGCGGCGAGCGGTGACGACGGTAGGCGCATGGGCTCCACGGATGGAAACTGGTGCCCGCTCCCAACGCGGAAGCGACGGTTTCTTCGTGCTTCTTAGCGCGTGTAGAAATCGTTTCTTATACAGGAAACGGTTTCCTTCCCTTTCTTCATTAACTACCTCGCTCTTTCTTCGTTAACTACCTCGCCATATCATCAAATTGCTTATGTGTCAGCTTCATCGATGCTATAAAACTATCCTACTCAGCCCATTAGGACTGCCCGTACAAAGCTCAAATTTGGCATTGATTTCTCTACAAGGATCGGAACTTGTAAGATTAACTGAATCTCCATATACAATCATCAGTAGATATAAATGCCACGTAATTTTGTCTTCAGATAGATCATGCATGCATATTGCTCTTACAAATTAAATGAAGCCATTTAAGTTGACATTCCAAATAAACAGTCGCTGGCTTGATTGATTTTCGCGTATGTTGTTTGTGATATTGGCTTTGCCTTGCTTGCCGGCCGATTCAAGAGAGATTTGTGGTATGTGCGCGCGGTTCCATCATCCAAACGTATTCAGGATTATTATAGGTGAGTAAAGCAGTTGATTCCGCCGCACGGGTTCGATCAGTAGTTTACGAGTTTCTGCATCGGCGACCACCCAACACTACCTTTGCCATGGACGACGGCGGCGACGACAGGAGCCCGTCTCCGCCGTCGCCGGCAGCCTACCTCCCGGACGAGCTCGTACTCGAGATCCTCGCACGGCTGCCGGCCAAGTCCCTCCGCCGCTTCAAGTCCGTCTCAGGCCAGCTGCTTCTACGTCGTGTGCAGCCACCGCGGACTGGGTCGCCCTGCCGCCGCCGAGCCACGCCCCGGGGGAGTTCAGAGCCTGGCACAACACCACCTACGCCGCGCTGGGGTTCGACCCGGCACTTCCACGTGTTCCAGCTGGTGGAGCAGGAGGACCCGTGCTACGGCTTCGTCGAGGCCGTGGACATCTACTCCTCCGGCACCGGCAGATGGGCTCTGCACCGGAGCAGGTGGAGCGGCCGCTGCAGCATCTTCTTCGCCCGCCAAACGGCGACCTACCTGAACGGCGTCCTGCACCTGGCCACCATCTACAACGCGGTCGCCGTCGCGTCCGTGGACGTCAAGGGCCAGTCATGGAAGGTCACCCCTGCGCCGCGCGGTGTCGACGACGATGGGCGCGGTAGAGTCGCCCAACCGCAGGGGCGGTTGCTCTTCGTGCATGACCGTGAGGAGTGGGTCTTGAAGCAGAGGTTGAGCATGGTGGATCTTTTCGGACGGACGAACTCGCCGCGGAACCGGGAACAGAGAGTGGCCGAGTTTCACCCGGACAGGGATTCGATTATCTTCTACGACGGATCGCGGGAAAGGCTGGTGTCCTACGACATGAAGCACGGGGTGATGCACGCTACTTGCAGCTTGGAAGAACAAGTGCCCGATAAATATGATCGCCGGTTTTCCCCGTACGTTCCATTCTACTCACGGGTGTCATTGTTGCCTTCACCAAATTAATGTCGTTTAGATGGCATGATTCACAGTGTCCATTGCCGGCCTCAGATTTGTAACTTCGTCGCGGTGCTAAGTTCTGGTTTGATTACATAGCCGCCTACGAAATAAATCTATTCCAACTGCACATCGAAGGCGCTGCGTCGTTGCAATCTTCCAAGTATTTTCCCAGAAATGTCTTGAACGTTAGGATGCATGCAAGCTAGATAGCAAGCAGTAGCTGCTCCCACAGCAGTAGTGTCCAACCATTACGACAGATCACTGAGGAGTCCAGACATCAATTTACTGATGTACTACTCCCTCTTGTTCAAGATACATGTCCATTTTAATTTTTTTGCCGGTCAATATTTTTTTTATTTTTGAATTTCGATATATAAAAAGATGAAGTGAACTTAAAAAATAAGGATTTGGTATAGTAGGTAAGTATAAAGAAGAAGGGAAAAAAAAAGAGAGGAAAATATATAGGAAAGGTCACACGGTTGTGGAGGGCAAACAAAATAAATTGCTTGCACGCCTGGTGGGACTCGAACCCACAATCGTCTGATTAGAAGTCAGACGCCTTATCCATTAGGCCACAGGCGCTTTTTGTTTCTTGTGCAACCTGTCGGTTACATATTCGGGTGGATCGACTCAAGGCTCCACACCACCAAAGATCCAACAGGATGGAGGCGAACCCCAGGTCCCAACAGCCCAACCCCAACAGCAGGAACGAGGGCCGAAGCAAGGCGAGCCACCGCACCAGGTTGCTGGAGTCAAAGGAGAGTGGCGTGGGCAGAGCAAGATGGAAAGCTCAGCGCCGGAGCGGCGGGGAAGAGGAGGCACGGGTCCACGCACTGTTCGTGGCGGTGGACTACACCTTCCTGCTCGCCTTCACCGACTTCCTCGCCTACCTCGTCGGGTCCCGGATCCTCCCCTCCGTCACCTCCTCCGCCTAGATCGGCTCCCGCCCTCCGCGGGTCTCTTCTTTCACTCTGCCGCGCCCTGTATTTCGTTTGGATCCGATATGAGACCGATCCCGGGATCTTTCCCGGGCGGTGGATCTTGTCTCGTTGTGATGCATGATACTGCGGTGTAATCCAACCCCCTATTCTGATGAAAAGAGAGCTAGAGATGTTTATTGGCAGTTGGGATGGTAATGTCAGAAATCTTTGCTTGTCCCGTTGCTGTATCTGTTCGTGTGCTGAGTGAGATTGTTTAGGATTTGATCCGGCTTCTGTGTGCCCATCTGTGTGATGTCTCCTTGCTACTGACGCCAACTGAAAGTAATTCGATCAGGTTGATCTCATGCTTTATTTTCGACGCATGATATATGATCCAATACCTGAAGTTGGTTTCTGTGCATCAGTGTTCTCAACATAACTTTTCCGTTCATGATGTCAAACTAGACTCTTATTTGGCCTCTAACAACACATAAACCAGCTATGCAATTTCGTGAACATTGCCCAACATCAGTGCGATGTTTGCTGGGAGAAACCTTTCGCAGACGAGCTCTGCTGCTTGAGAAAAAGGGTTGAGACAACAATTGGTTGAATTCAACCAAAATACAGCAGTTCAATTTCGTTGCAAGAGGAAGAGATCAAGTCTTTTTAGCATCTCCACTATATGAAAACCCGTACCATACATACAGCATGTTGCATCAAAAGTGGCATTCATCTGCCTGACTGCCAATATGAGGAACACTTTAGGAGGCTACTGCCTGAGTGCCTGGCGTCGATGCATGATCAGTCAGCACATTCACATCCTATTCCTTGATAGCTGCTGTAGTTGTGCTCGTTTAGGAGCTGGCATACAGATGTTCACAAGTTTACGACACTACACGGATGCCTGCGACTGATGGGATTTTCTCTCGGAGCTTCTGACTAAGCGCCACTCTAACAGTCTTCACACCTGCAGCGCGGCCTGTGAGCCGGACTTTCACAATGGGGCCAATGATATTGATGAGCTCGAGCTCGCCACCTCCTGTGCCAGCAAGGTATGGTCTGATTTCAGCTAGTACCTGAAATTTAGTTTAATGGAGACACCAATACTTTTAGCTACCTCTCTTTAACATTTTTATATCTGTAAGAAGGTGAAAAAGGTAAATCATTTAATGGTGTATATAGTCTACAGTGGTGCCAGAAGGAGACGTGGTATAAATTATAATGTTGCAAACAATTATTGGCACGATGGTAATAGAGAGATGTCACTTATTCATAAAGACAGGATGTTTCATCAATTCAGAGTTTCAGGCACACTCCTCTTTCCTACATAGTTGAACAGACAAATTTCAGTATTTCATATCCCATATTAATATAAGCTGGACCAGGAGTATTATTAGAGCAGGAAAAGTTTTGCTCCATGGTAAAGGACATTTTTCTCATAAGATAAAAAATTCAACAAAAACAGCATTGTTTCAGTGTAGAAGAAATGCAAATCCAAAACAATGCCAATACTTGAACATGCTGCGACAATTGTTCCTAAACTGTTACTTAGCACTACCTTGCACAAACTAATGGTCGATCCGGTAACAATCAGATATATTTGTTCATACGAGTCTCTGGTTTCATAACATATTTATATTTCAGTTTTTACATGTGCGAGGTTGCTAGTGCTGCAAACTTACCATATTATAGACTAAATTTGTAAGATGTGTCCATATATTCATATTGTTTAGAAATAGGCTGAGCATAAAATTTCAGTACAAACATCCCTTTGAGAAAATATTCCGTGCCAAGCAGTTCTGGACCTATCTTCCATATAGCAATGCAATCACGTGCAGGTTTAAGCGATCACTGCAGTCGCCCTAACTATGTCTATTCCTGCAAATCATCTAACCAGTGTACATCATTCAGGAATCAGAGCAATAAACAAAATAAGCCTACAAGTGAACAAATACCTTCTGCACATTTGCTTCATTTAGCTTAAGCCCCATCTCCCTGTCCGAAACACGTTCAACTGCACTGATATCTGGTATGTTCTCCATCAAGCGTCGCTGAATGCCCATCTTCATTGTCGTCACTGAGCTTGGACACGATCCACATGCTCCCTGAAGCTTTAACCTCACCACATTCCCATCAATCTCATGCAAGGCGACGTCGCCTCCATCTGCTATTAGATAAGGGCGCACTTTATCCAGAACTGACTCGACATTTCCAACGGTTAATGGCAATTGAACCACTGTATGCAGGTCGGCGACAGCTCGAACAACTGCTACAAACAGAACAACAGTTGGTGAAGGTTGGCCTCTTAATAGGCAGAGTTCCGAATTGTTCAGATCATTCAGAGGAACTGGCTCAATTAGATTCTGCGCTTCAGCGAAGTCGCTTGCTCGATATAGATGCAACGGAAGCATGTAACTATGGATCTTATCGTTTTGGGTCTCCAAAAACCACATTATGAGCCATCCGAAAAAATGTAATTATATTCATCAAAATCAAGTAAAAATTCCTCGTCCCTATTACAGCTATGCGATCATGTTTAGGGAACATCTCCAAGAAAACTTTGCAATTGGCGAATCCAACACCATTGAGAGGGAGGCCCTCACCTTGACGACGCCGGCCAATGGACGTGGTGGCGACCAATCTTGGCGGAGAGCTCCCACGCGACCACGACGCGATCCCCACCTTCAGAACGGAGGATCTCAGCTAGCATCATCACATTCCCAAAAGAAAGTATTGGGAAATACAAGGAAGAAGATGCCTTGACCAACCATGAACGAGGAGGTGGATGACGAGGAGGAGGTGGACGGTGCAAACTGCGCCGCGCCCGCGGCAGCCGCCGCCGCCGTCGCCATCTCCGGCGGCCCGACTGGAACCTGCCCCTCACGCCTGAGGGCGAGTATTCCAATCGGCCGGCGTGGAGGGTCGAGAGTCGAGACGCTCTCGCCCGCCGGCCGCCACCGATGTTCCTTGGTGGTGGCTGGCGGGGTGATTTGTATCATGCCGCATTTGTGTGCTCGCCGGCTTTCTCTCTCGGGCGCGGCCCGGCTCGCTCGGGCGTTCGTTTCGCTGGCTTCCTGCCAAATTTCTCGGGGTCTCACGGGTGTCGCCACGAGGCGTGACTATACGTCACCACAGGCGACAATCCCACTGGCCATCATCTGAAAAGATTAATCAGCATGGATTAGATAGGCCGACAGCCTATGTGTAAAAAAGAAAAGAGGCTCTGTGCATACATGCAAAAATGCAAAAGAAGATAACAATAATGATATCACATATATGTATGCGAATTTCAAACTAAAAAAACAATACTTATTAAAGGGAGCATCTATATTAAATTTGAGTTGCACCATTATATTTTTTTAACAAGGTCTTCAAAATAAGACCACACTTGCTTATGTTTACATAATATTTTTAAAAGTATTTTCTTTAATACTAAATAATTAATTTTGGCTACCGGGAATAAATATTTTAACAATACGAACAAAAATTATTTTATACAAACAAAAAAATAAACTTAACGCACAAATAATATTGTACTACGAATAAAACATTAAACATGTTGTATATTTAAATTTGATTGTATAGGATGAATAATTAAAAATGCATATCACGAACAAATAAGTCAACATCACTAAATAATTTAGTCTACAAAGCGATCAAATAATTTGACATTGCGAACAAATTAGTTACACGCAGATAAATAAATTTATATGAAGAACAAATGCATCTAGATTAAAAAAATCCTATAGGTATATATACACATGTTAAATAAGTTAATATATAAAAGAAATAAATAATTTCATACATCAACTAATGAGTCTACATACAAATAAATTAATATACATTAAGCATGACTCGCTTCAATGTGAATAAATAGTTTTATACTATAGTAATACATAGTGTCGGTGTTTTACCGTCACGCTCACCGAGGGATACCTCCGAGGTGGTGAGTTTGTAGGTAAGGTGTCGCCGAGATCAGGAACTCGAAGGTGCAAGAAACACAAGGTTTAGACAGGTTCGGGCCGCCGAGAGCGTAATAACCTACGTCCTGTGTGGTTTGCATTGCCTTAGGTGGTGATCGGATACATGCCTTAGAGTCCTACCCGAGTACTTTTCTGTTAGTTCCCTACTGTATCCGACTAGTTTTACTACTGTAGGAGCAGTTCTACTAGGCTAGGAGCAGTTCTACTAGGTTACGAGTAGTTACAACAGATGTAGGGTATGGGCCATGTCCCATCCCGTATCCTAGGAGAAGTACGCCACGTGGACAGTCTCGTGTGCCTGGGTTTGACGCATAGTCTCGTGTGCACTCATACACATAGTTAAATAGATAAATTAAAGAAAGACACATGAATTAAAAATTTAAAATATATGAATATTATATAGTAGAAAATTTTCTAAAATGATTAAAAGGAAAAAACATGAATTGTTGAGTTTTCTAAATATAAAAATATGAATTTTCTAAATATGAAAAATATGAATATTACATTAATCACATGTAATCTAAATAGAATTTCAAACATAACTAAAATCGTTTCGATCAGAACCATACTTTCATGCTTGGAATTGTTGAGTTTCATGAAAATTTGCTATGAAATGATCCGCACGATCTCATAATCAATAAGATCTTATAAACATATTCATGTATTTTGTTGAGCAAAGAAAAAAATCATGTATTTTATTGAGCAAAGAAAGAAAAGATACTTTGTACGAGCAAAGTGACAGACTACATTATAGCGAAACACGAGACGTCGAGTGTTTAGCACAAACAAAGTCATCAGAACTCAAAAGTGTGATGTTATTCAAAAACACATGTGCACATGTATTGGTGGTCTACTGCTGATATGTCCGTGTCAACTAATGCGAATAAGTTTGGCAGGCAAATAAGAAACAGTATCTGAAAGTCAACGGTCCACGGATCCCATGGCAGGATCAGAGACCGTCCAAACCGCCGAGAGAAACAAAGAAAAACGCCAACCCGTAGGCCGCAGCAGCTGGGCTGGTGAGTCTTGCCGTCTCGCGGGCCAACCCGAACCCCAAGGCTCGCGACCGCGACACTCTCCCTGTCTCCTCCGCCTCCCACCTCAGATCTCGCCGCCGGCGGACATGCTCCCCTCCTCCAGCGGCGCCCGCGGCCGCGGCCTCGGACGCCCGCTCCTGCTCGGCCTCGCCCTCGCCCTCGCGTCCCTGCTCGCCCCCGCCTCCGCCTCCGAGTCCGACCACAAGGTTCGCGCCCGTCTTCTCCTTGTTGCACCGGATCCAAGTCTCTGCCCCGCGCTTGGGTTGGATCGCCCGAGTTCCCCCGGAACTAGGCCGCCTCTCCGGTCGGACCTCTGCGCTTCTGGGCTGGTGGTGGCGGCGGCGGTTCTCGCTCGGGGTGGTTTTAGTGCGCGGTTTGGTTGTTCAGACTCTTCAGAGGGAGCGGATGCGAGGAGAGAGTTGTCAGTGTTCGACGCATGCGGCCCGTTTGGCACGGATTTCCGACTTAGGATTTAGGAGGTTTGCTTGAGAAAGTAAGGATCGATGTGGGAGTGCAGGCAAATGGGCGTGCTAGGACTTCGGCAGGATAGCTTAGTGGCTCATGGGTTTTGGATTTTCAGTAGATCGTTGCTGTGGCCACTGTTGGCCCGAGTTCCAATCCTGACAAACGTGTATAACTTAGCGTCAGTACTCAGTAAGGAGTAGTCCTTTTACATTTGGGTTTACTACAGCTGTATTGCGTTCATGTCTGCACGTTTTGGACGCTAGGAGGAGAAATGTACAACTTAGCTCATAAAATTCCTTGGCTTTGATTACATATAGCAGTGTCATTATGACTTGTGTGCCCTGTCATCGTTAATTCACCAATATCGCGTTATGTGCTGTCCTGAAGCTATGGATTTGTTTGGCCAGAACTGTAGACTATTATTGCTCACTCAGCTAGCTTTTATCTATGTTCTACCAGAACGTCACAGACTACTAGGTTCACTCAGGTTTAATTTTTGTTTAAATTAAGCTAATATTGAGGTATCTTATGCCTCATATCGTAAACTGAAAAAAATCCTGGCAACAGTACGTTTGGTCTCAGTTTATAAAATTTATGCTATATATCACACTGGTGGCAACATCCAGCACATTTTTTATGTTTCAGCGCAAATGTTGCCAACATTAGTGCATGTTATGTAGAAGGTGGAAAAAACATCATCTATGTGCCATCAGCAAATTACTAAGTCTCTGAAACACGATAATGCCGCACCGGTGTAACAGCTCATACTATGGCATTGTCGCTGATAGCTTAATACTGTCAGCAGCACGGTCCTTTTCCAACAGTGCCATTGAAAAATGATTTGCAATTTTATTTTTTATTTACTTATTTATCCCGTAAAGTTGGTACTTCTGGGTAGTATTTTATGCATCACTGCATATGTAGCACATCATAAATTCACAATGCTGTTGGTATCATCTAGCTTTTAATTTTGGTTTTTGAATGAATGCTAGAACCAACTAGCTTCGATGCAATATGAAGTTTGGACAATTTTATGCTTGCTCTTGAATTTTTCTTGTTTGAAAAAATACTATCTAGTTGCATTCAATCTAATATTTGGACATTTTTAAACAGCTCAAAAGACCAAACTTTGCAAATACTAAAGATAATCTTCATTAGTACTTCAGATGTTGCAGTTACGGCTGTCATTGTTGAGTGCTTAGGATATGTGAAGAACTTTTTTCTGAAACCTAGCAAGTCTCAATGACAGCTATTATTAGGAACAGTTACTTAGAATCCCATGGCTTCTCTGTATAAATCTGGATAGAATTATATCCGTCGATCCCTGAGAAATAAGTCACTACAGAAACCCAAAGGGGAAATCACCCATAGCATCTGACGGATTTGCTTCATGTGGCTGCTGTGCTGTATATAAGCTTGAATGTTGTTTTCCTTGCAGAATAAATTATGCTTCCTGCATGCTGTACAAATATGTTCTAAACTCAAAAGTTCTCATCTTTTTCCTTTTTATGCTTCTTTGATGCAGTACAAAGCGGAAGAGCCAGTTAAGCTCTGGGTGAATAAAGTTGGTCCTTACAATAATCCTCAAGAAACTTACAACTATTACAGCCTTCCATTTTGTCAACCATCTGAGAACCCCATACATAAATGGGGTGGTCTTGGAGAGGTCCTTGGAGGAAATGAGCTGATTGATAGCCAGCTTGAGATAAAGTTCTTAAGTATGCTGTTATTGTTCTCATTTCGTCCTTGTCTTTGTTTACTATTTAGTACAAAGTCCATCTATTATGTCCTTTTCCTCTAGGTATACCCTTTCTGTGTGACTGATTGTATAAATGCTACTTTTGGTCTAGGAAATGAGGAGAAGGGCTCCATTTGTGCACTTGAGCTAGATTCTAAAAAGGTTCAGCAGTTTGCTGATGCCATTGAGAACTCATATTGGTTTGAATTTTTCATAGGTATGTGGATCTACTTTTGATCAATTATGTTCTATACTGTTATGATGATTTGGGATTTGCTTCTTATTTCTGACACTGATGTTTTTCATCTTTGTCGGTATCAATTATTTTTTGTTGCTTGCTGCCACACTCTCCTAAGACGATCTGCCTCTTTGGGGTAGGTTCTTATCAACTAGTATTTTATTTGTGCAGTTTTTGTGTCTACTTCTTTTGTCTGACATGATAGTTGTCATCTGTTTTGAACAGGTTATGTTGGGGAGACTGACAAGAACAGTGAAAACAAGCATTATCTATACACACACAAGAACATCCTTGTTAAGTACAATGAAAACAGGGTATGCTATCATCTTTGATCCAGAACATTAACACATTAATGCCATAATTTGAACACAACTAAATAATTTTATCTGATCTGATTTTTGTGTTAGATAATTCATGTAAATCTCACCCAAGAGTCTCCTAAGCTTCTTGAAGCTGGTAAGAAATTGGCTATGACATATTCAGTGAAGTGGGTAGCAACAGATGTGTCATTTGCACGTCGTTTTGAAGTGTACCTGGACTATCCTTTCTTTGAACACCAGGTAATACTTTATCTGTACACAGCCAGCAATTTTCTATTCAATCTATCAGTTCCACAATAGGGAGCTTTATCCTCCCTTTTAACTAACTTTAAGGTTCTAAGTTCTGTTCATATTACTCTTTCAGATTCACTGGTTCTCCATTTTCAACTCTTTTATGATGGTTATTTTCCTAACTGGTTTGGTTTCGATGATATTGATGCGCACTTTGAGAAACGATTATGCCAAATATGCTCGTGAAGATGATGATCTGGATTCCCTGGTGAGCTTCTGAATTCTGGTGCACATGCTGTTTAACTGTATAGTTGACAGCTAGAGAAATTTCTTTCACTAGCTTTTGCCCACTTCCCAACTCAAATTATTTTACCTTGGTAGGAGAGAGATGTTAACGAGGAATCAGGATGGAAGCTTGTCCATGGTGATGTATTTCGGCCTCCCCGAAGTTTGATGTTTCTTTCTGCACTTGTTGGTATTGGCACCCAGCTGGCAGCTCTTATCCTACTTGTGATTGTGTTGGCCATCGTTGGCATGTTATACATTGGGTATGCTCAACATACACCTCCCTTACCCTTCTTGCATGCAGAACATATAGCTTGAAATATCTGAGAGTAGCCAAAAATCCATCTCCATTGGGAGAAGAACATGTCTCTCCAGTCTCTAACTTCAATTGTATGGTGTTTGTCAGGCGAGGTGCTATCATCACAACGTTCATTGTGTGCTATGCTCTTACATCATTCATTTCTGGATATGTTAGTGGGGGTCTTTACTCGAGGAATGGTGGTATGGTTCTGCCAATTTTTCTATTCATTATACTGTTTATTTGCACATTTCAACTTTCTTTGCAGTATCTGTTCACATCCTATTCCTTCATGTCGTTCTTCTCTCTTTTGAAAAGACTTTACTCACCTCAATCTATGGCTTATTAAATGCACTTCTTGAATCCGTGACAGGCAAAAACTGGATTAAAGCTATGGTCCTTACAGCATCCCTCTTTCCGTTCCTGTGTTTTTCAATTGGCTTCGCACTGAACACAATTGCTATCTTCTACCGCTCATTAGCAGCAATACCATTTGGCACGATGGTTGTCATGTTTGTACTTTGGGCTTTCATCTCCTTTCCCTTGGTGCTTTTGGGGACCGTTGTTGGTAGGAACTGGAGTGGTGCTCCTAACAACCCCTGCCGTGTAAAGACTATTCCGCGGCCTATTCCTGAGAAGAAGTGGTACCTTACACCTTCTGTCATCTCGTTGATGGGTGGGCTGCTTCCCTTTGGCAGCATCTTCATTGAGATGTACTTTGTGTTCACGTCATTCTGGAACTACAAGGTAAACAATGAAATGCTGATTAATATTTTTGTACTCGTTGATATTCTCCTTTTACCATTATGATCTTAATACTGTAAGGGTGTGCATGATTGGTATTTTTTTTTTAATGTTCGCTGCTGATTATAAATGCTGTCCTTGCTTCATACTGCATTTTGTGTATGAGCTTGTCTGAATCCATATTTGCAAATTTTATTGGGCCGAGTGTGAAACTGATGCAATTTTGGGGGTTCTTGGCAGGTGTATTATGTCTATGGTTTCATGTTGCTGGTCTTCATCATCCTTCTAATAGTCACCATCTGCGTCACTATCGTGGGTACCTATTTCTTGCTGAATGCCGAGAACTATCATTGGCAGTGGACTTCGTTTTTCTCTGCAGCATCAACCGCTTTGTACGTGTACCTATACTCCATCTACTACTACCATGTGAAGACAAAGATGTCAGGCTTCTTCCAGACAAGTTTCTACTTTGGCTACACATTGATGTTCTGCCTTGGTCTAGGCATTCTTTGTGGTAAGTTCTCTTTTTAACTGAAGATTGTGCCTTTGCAATATGTGGGACTATTTTCGGTTTTTTGACATCTCTTGCTTTTTTTCTTTTGTGATTCAGGTGCTATTGGGTATGTAGGGTCAACCCTGTTTGTAAGAAGAATCTACAGAAATATCAAATGTGATTAAATTCCTGCTACCCACTAGCAGCAGAGAGATGATATGTGTTGTCAGTGCGGAAGCAGGGCCTCAAAATGGATTAATGGTAGATCCTGAATAGGTTTTTGAAACTACAGAGGACATGCTCCCTTTGTTCACTATTATACGCATTTTTTGCTTGCCTGCTTATTCCTGTGGAATCGTCGTCATAATGTACACCTATGTAGTTGAGGATTAGCCTAAAGCACCGGTTTTTATTCTTCTTTTTCTTTTTGTATTTTTGTTTGGTAGGATGTAATCAGTGAATGTTCATGCGGCGCGAGCACAATTGTCGGGAATTTTCCCTCCTATGCTATATGCATCATATCATCCCGTTCAAAGTTCAAGTTGAGGAGTGCTTACCACCTGAGCAGTCTGAACTTTGTTCCACTCATTAGGTTTTGGAAAATGCCTTTGCAACCATCATCATACCCTACTAAGTGGTATGGTGTATGGTACCCGTCTGGCATTATGCTGTTTGTTTGTTTCAGTATTGTCTGGCGGCAATCCAGGGGGAGGTCCTAGGCCTATTATGGTGCATCCAAGTTAGTCTAGTTTGACTGACTGAATTGTATGCTCGGTTTGTAGTTCTCGAAAAGCTTGCTTTATCGCCACTTTTCCTTTTGTGGAGTGATTTGAAGAATTTGAAGAATCCTGTGAAGCCATTGTCTCGACCTGTTCACATATGAGCCTGACTCCCAACATTTGGAACCGCACGCGTGCTGCAGCCAACTTATGTGAACGCAGAGATGCCTGTGAAAAGGAAATGAAACATCGGTAAATAAAAGCATGTATAATGCGTCGGCGTGTCATCAGAAACTTGATCAGCCTTAGGCAAATAAAAGGTCTGACTGTCAATTTATGCATGACAGTACGCTGACGTATCCCCATAGTATAGAAGTGACACATCAACAGAAACAGAAGCATCTTATTACAGAGAAAAAAATCTTATCCCTCGACCAGTTTAACAACGCTGTGACGCACGCAGACGCCTTTTCCTTACAGGTGCACATATCTTGTCGATCTTGACGTGCCAATAATAATCTGTGCACGTAATGTGAAAACGTTGATTCTAATTGGGGGCCGGGAAGCATTTTCCTAACAGTTAATCATGGTGTATTTTTACACACACACGGTACGTGTAAAATGTGCGCAGAGCATAGTCACCGTGCGCACATCCCCCTTGGCGCACCTGGTTGCATTCTCGTCACCAAATAGAAGATAGTTGCAGCCCTGATTACTACTCAGTTACTTCTTGCTTTTGCTTTTGAATGCAGTTGCAACATGTAATTGCAAAATCCATACCGTTGACACTGTCTGACACGTCTGAGAGCATACATGCATAGGATTTTTTCGTGATTCAATCTTCAAAATGCGATATCTCTCAAACCACAAGTCCGATTTACGAACCGTTTGATGCTTATTGTTGATACAAATATGCTGAACAAATGAAATGCATGAAGGCTATACTTTGAATAAAGTTTTATAAAGTCTCAACTAGCATTCTAGATGTAATTTGTTGGTACCTCAATCGCAATAAATCCCACAAACTAGTTGCAACTAGTTAAGTGCTTCAATTGCAACATTATGTTACGCAGCGCGCTATACCATCCCGAATCAGACCCAATGAAAAAAATCCTAGCTAGCCAACCTGCACATGCCACGTGGCCTTCAACCTCATCCCACTCGCATATTCTCCATATAGAGAATCTTTTGTCGATTGTAATTTTTGAAATACAATATTTCTTAAACCGTGGATCCGATTTCAGTTCCATTTGAAATATGTTGTAAAAAAATGCATAACAAAATGTGACCTAACATGATTATATTCTGATAAAGTTTTAAAAATTATGTTCAATGCATAGGCTTTTCTAAGACATGGATTATAGTTGCAACTAGGTGACTGCGTCGGTTACAACTTGTTCAGTACGCTAGTTGCAACTGTTTTCTATTTGTAGTTAGGTTTTGATGTTAGTTGCAACTACAATGAGTAGTGGATTAGGAACCAATGCATGACAAGAAAATCTAGTTGCAACTAGATTGAATAGATTGTGTCAAGTAGAGGATGGGACCAACTCAGTTACAATTGGTGTGAATGCAACTTAGTTGTGAATCAGTCCTTCAGCTAGTTCTTCGGGTGGCATTAGATTTTATACATGGATTGCAACTCGGGTGAGCAGACATGTACTTTTGATGCTCACTATGCGCAAAACCTAATCAAACATACCGAGAAAATAGTCAGGCACGTCCTAAAAAATCGCCAACAGTTGCAACTCCTACTATAGTACAATTGCAACTATTTGTTCGTGCAATTACATATCGATTACTTGTTCGTGTACATGTAGATAAACTCACTTGGAATCACGTGTTATTTACTCATGTGTGTTTGACACTTAGAACTTGAATGAATTTTGTTCACAAAATTATTTTATGAGCAAGTAGTCGGGGGTAGTGTGTAGCCATCCGTTGCAAATATGAAAAGGAAGTAGTTGCTTTTTCAAGGGTGAGCGGTTGCTGTTTCACCGAGTTAGCAACTGAGGTATTACATGAGTTGTCACCGCCGCGTCAATTGCAACTTCGTTAATCTAGCAGTTGCAATTGTGAATGCAAGCAAATTGCTACTTGTATATGCACCCACCAGTTGCAAAATGTGTTAATATTGCTATTGTTATTTTCTTATATTGACAACAGGGATTAGTAAGTAATGTAATCGAGGTTACAACATTGAGATATTACATAAAATTGTCATGAAATAGGCTGATTGCAACATTTGTTAGCCGTTAGTTGCAACAGAAATAGCACATAGTTGCAACTTAGTGAAGCGAGCAATTTTGC
This sequence comes from Panicum miliaceum, assembly GCA_032594955.1. Taxonomy (NCBI): domain Eukaryota; kingdom Viridiplantae; phylum Streptophyta; class Magnoliopsida; order Poales; family Poaceae; genus Panicum; species Panicum miliaceum. Next base: position 2,832,762 of record CM064065.1, on the reverse strand, counting down.
AAAAATGCAATAAGCAACCAATTGCAACTATGATGAGCACGCAGTTGCAAATGAGATCAGCATGCAGTTGCAAGTGTATTAGAGAGGCAGTTGCAAGTGTGTTAAGTAGCATTCACTAATTATCATGATAGAAAAAAGTAAACATATCTTCAACAATAGCACTCCTGTCGCTATAAATTTGGTCAATATACAGCCATCTATTGCTTGCAAAAAGAAAAAACAATGCTGAATAACAATAAAACATGACAAATTGCTCACATAAAAGTATTAGATCCTCGACACCCAACCATAAGATACAACGTCGAGGGAAACCTTTCAGCTACTTGCCCCTGGTGAAGGAGAGACCCGTGACACCCTATGTCGTTCTCTCCATGAGCAGGAGGTGCAGCTCCATCACTCTGACCAATTGCTATTTAACAGAGTTAGTGACTAAAGTATTGAATGAGTTATCGCTGTCGGGTCAATTCCAGATTTATTAAGTATAAAGTTGCAATTGTGAATGCAAGCATATTGCAACTTGCATCAGCACACACTTGCAATTTTGTTCATATTGAAGTTGCTATTTCCTTAGATTGCCTGTTGCAACTAGGATCATTGAATAAGTATAACTTAGATAACAACATTGAGACATCATATGAGTTGTCAGAAAAAAAACCAATTGCAACATTTGTTTAGGCATCAGGTTCAACAGGGATAGCAAAAAGTAGTCGCAACTGTGAAGAAGGCAACTTTGCAAATGTGATAAACGGTCAATTGCAACTATGATAAGCATGCAATTGCAAATGTGTTAAATATGCAATTGCGAATATGTTTATGAGGTAGTTGCAAGTGTGTTAGGGTGACATTGCAACTTCAATTCAAAAAGTATTGATGGCACGGACACCTACACATTACAGTTTAGAAGAAAAGGAGAAAATAACATTTCAGATGCAAAAGAGATGAAAAAGAATAAAAAATTAAGTTAAAATAAAGAATTGGCAATGGTACCAACAATTAACCAGTTTTGCATTGGTGATGTCATGATGTTCCAAATATCTTTTAAGCACATTCACTACATAGTGATACTCTGGCTCTGTTTGTCCATCATAATAATTGTCAACGTTGAGGTGCATTTGGTAGTAAAACTTATAAATAAAGGACAGATCAGCCGCATGAAGTTAATAAGTGTAGTTGCAACATTGAAGGCAGGGAGGGTAGGTGGTTTGCAAAGATTAGTTAAAAAATTATGGTGAGAGAAATATCCTATAGCTAGCGGAATCCATCCTGTGCACAATATCATCATGACGCAAGCATGCGAGCACGTACCTCTAACACCCTATTCTGAATTGTTTTCTTATCACCAAATGAACCAACAATGTCTTCTCCCTTAAGGTCAACAATCATCCCAAATTTAATAAGACGTGTGTTGAAATTAAAAAGGAAACATGAGACCATTGTTGCAAAAATACACATGAATCAAATAAACTATAAAAAGACTGAATCGAATTTGAGGTAACAACATTTACAACTTCACATGAAAGACATCAAAAAAGGCCAATTACATCTTTTGTTTAGCCATCAGTTGCAACAAGGATAGCAGGTAGTTGCAACTGTGTGAAGTGGACAATCGCCAACAAACGAAAGAGCTTAAAACTGCATATGACCTTTGCAAAAGGAATAATCACCAACGTTTCTAAAGCTACTTCAGGAAATGAATGGTATGTTTCCACTAATATGAGATAATCCTAAAATAATTAATTGCAATGGCTACAGGAAAGAAGCAACATGCATGTATCATATACTGGAAGGATGTATAATTTGAATAAAGCTTTGGTCTGCCTATGGCAGCGCAACTAATTGGGAATCACAGAAAATGAATAGCAATCTTGAATATATATAAGAAGCACATAGAGCCACACATGTTGACACCCGAGCACCTCAAAAATAGAGGTTTTAATATTCTTTTGCAGCCTATGAACTGAATAGCCTAGTTTAAAATATGAAGATAATTGATACAAATTTACGAACTGAACAGAACAACCTCAGCAAGGTAAATGTTATATCTCTATAAAACTGAAAGCTGCAGATATGAATTTGTTTCAGAAACACACGTCATGAGGTGTGGGCATTTTTGTCCAGAGCAGATAAAGACATCAACCAGCCACAAATTATATATTTGCTAATTCTGTGTTCATTTCATCCATAAATGTCAACCAGGATCAATATTTAAGGTACTACAAGGTTCAACATTCCTGAATATATGATTGGAAGGATAAGGTTAATTCTTATAGTCAGTTTCTGCAAGTGGAGTTTTTTAAATAGCAATTGGTTCATGGCAAAATGGCAGAGATACAGGCTACATACCAAGTTAGATATGTAGTTATCTCCCTCCACCAACAATTTAATGACTAAATCACACCATTCTTCCTAGAATTAATTAAAATTAACTCCCCTTGCTCAATCAATGAATCGATAAACAAATAAACGTTATGAGCAACCAATGTTGCCGCAAGACACCAGAATCACATAGTCTCCAATCTCAAGCAGCAGCTTATGTTCCGATAAAAAATTAAACAATAATTTGCACTGGGCATCACTATATGCATCCCAAGAATTTGGATGGAAGTATTCTATCATCAACCAATCTGAACAGAGATGATTTTGCTGGAATTACACGTCAAATTTTACACCTCTGAACACAATTCAAGTCATATGTCTCAATGTGTATTCATTTTCACGGATAAAAGCAATCCAGGTAACATTAATTTGCACATACAAAACCTATTAAACTGGTGCATAATTCTCTAAGTTCATAGAAAAACCGTAAAAATAAAGAATACATACACCTGCCTGGACAGAAGGAGGCACATCAGAAGATGCTCCTCGGCAACCTCTCTTGCACCCAGCTAATGGACATCAACGCCACGACGACGACGGTGTTGTCTCGGCTGTGATCGGCCACATGACCATCGATCCTGGTGTTCTCAGGCTGCACAAGTGAGAGAGATAAAGAGCAGAGAAATGTACCGGTCCTAAATCAAGTACTGACTGCATCCAACAAAGCATGAGGGGGTATTTCATCAGCGCGTATGTTCACCTTTGTTGCCTGCAAGGCTGCAATTAACCAGCATAGAAATTCGATCTCCAGAGTCAAAAGAGATCAGGGCTCCACCGCCAAACGTGGCAAGCGCGTCGAATGAGAAATCTCGGAGGGAGAGGGCGGCGACCGCTTCAGATCCTGCGAGCTTGACCTTGTATTGCACCCGGCACCATGGGGAACTAAATCGGATCCGCCATGGAATCAGCTTGCTGCCGATGGATGAGTTCACGCGCGGATCGCAGCTGGAATCCGGCCGGCGGTCGACGGCAACGGCGGCGGCAGGTACTGATCTGGGGGCGACGGTGCCGGGATCAGCGCGCGACTTCTGCAGCTCGGAACGACGAGGGCGAGCTCGTACCAGGAGGTGCGTGGCAGCCAGTCCCTGACGGCGGTCGGCTAGAAGCACCACCGGGACAGGAGGGGGGGGGGGGGGCGGGCGGTCAATGGTGCGCGTCGAGGTCGGAAGCCTTCCCGGCGGCGGCGACCACCTCACCCCGGCGGGCGCGGGCGGCCACGCGACAACCAGGGGACCCCCGCGGCGGCCGCGCCACAACCTGCCCCCGACGGCGTCGGATGGCGAGTGGCGCGACAGGAACCGGCGGCGGGAGGGGTGTCTGGGTGGGGGACGATGGGATCCGGCGGCGGCGCGACGGGGAATCGGCGGCGAAAAGGGGCGTCGGGGGTGGGGTGCGGGATTTCGAAAACTGAACGGGTCGAGGACGGGGGTGGGTCGTCGCCGTCGGGCGGGCGGGGATGGCGTTTGGTGGGCCCCACATGGAAGCGACCCCCGGTTGGAAGCCCGCCCCGGTTGCGCGCACGATCGCGCGTGGGCACGCGCCTGTGCGCATTCTGCACGTACCTGCAGAATATATATACAATGTATATATATATATATATATATATATATATAGGGTTGGTGAAAAAGGAAAAAATGAGACAAGCCAAGGACAGATCATGGATGGCTTGTATGGGTGCTATGACCTTTTTCTCCATGAATTCCTCACAATTTCTCAGCAAATATTTTGCATGCAGGGATTTGGTCCCAAACAGGTACATAGATTTCAAACCTAGCTTCTCTTTGAAACCTAGTAGGTAGGTTCTCTTTGAAACTAAACGTGGCACTAAAAGATATGCCACGACAATCTATAACCGTATGTACGTTGATATCATACTTGAGACATCAACTTTAGTTATGTGCAGTAATCCATTTGTAAACTATAAGATTCACTACATCGTCATCGTCGTCGTATTTTGAACTTCGAAAGAGAGCGGAAACGGATGGTGATGAACGCACAGCTAGTTAGCAAGAGACAAACTGAAGTTGGGGTACATTGAGCGTTGAAACTTTACCGGTCATGTCGGAGTTCGATGTAACATATGCAGTCTACTGCAAAGACTGAATTTGCGCAGAGCCCGGCCTTATTTTCCTGGGCTCCCTGCGCACTTGGCGTGGTCGTGTCGTCGAATGCTTCCAGCTGCATGCCACGGGCAAGCATCAATTCTTGGAAACCTTCGGTTTGACAAATTAAACCCAAAGCCTTGGTCCCGATTGATGAATGAAAAGACAGGAGGCAATATAATCAGTCAATTTTTCTACTCGATCTCCCGGATTACGTGATCAAGGCCGGGCCGGGTGTAATCATTTGAAAATCATCGATCTCACGATATCCTGCATGAAAAGTAGTCGATCGATCACCGATAGATTACCGACGTACGCCACTGCGGGCCCAATCTTTTTCGGGTTGGTACCGCATGCATGCATTGACTACGTAGTGGCCGGCGTATGTTTGTCAATCTTGACGTGTGAAGAAGAGGCACCAATAGCATGCATGGCATCCTTGGAATACTTGTTCGTTGCTGCGTATATATAACACAGAGAGTAGCTGTACATGCATGGCATGTGCTTCAATGTCGTCGTGATGTGTCCTTGCAGACAAGGCTACAGCTATAGCTACATATACACATCATCATAGCTATAGTGTGCTGACCGCCACGTCCGATCGAGACACGGAGTAGTACAGTAGTAGGTGAAACAACCGTGAACGCTGAGTAGTACATACGTACGTACGCACGCCTGCGTGTGACAATCTCGTCTCGTTAGAAAAATCAACGTAATTACACAAGACAATCATTTGCAAATCTCGTCTCGTTAGAAAAGTTTCCCTTATGTACATGCATGTTTACTCCCATGGACTGGGTTCCATGCATGCATGGTAGTGATTACACAAGACAATCATTTGCAAATCTTGAGGCCCTCCATTCACGGGATCGGACAGGGGGTATATAACAATCAAATATGAGTACACGTCCTGATCACTGCAGCGCTGAATAGTTGGCACTTCTGAAATTATTGCATCGTCGACGACGACCTTATTACGTGCATCACCGTCCTTTGATCTGGCTACTACTATATCTGTATGCTATGCATGCCAGTAGTAGCCTGGAACATTCCGCTATATTATATATAGTCCAATATAATGCAACGCTGCAAGGTCGTATACGGTCAAAGAAAGAAGAGCTAGCAGTAGTCGTGTCGCAGGAACTAACATGCATGCAGCTGATGCACATAAACGTCACTGGCATGTACCTACCGCGACGATCTTGGATTTAGCCGGCTTGGCGGCGTCCCGTGATCGGAGTAGTAGGTAGCGACTGGAAACGTACGTCATCGTCCACAATGCAAACACCGCTGTACCTACCGCTGTACAAGCATACGATCATCTCTAGATTCACCTTCTCTCGCATTTTCCCCAGAAATTACCCATTCCGATGCTTAATATTATCCGGTAATAATACGATTAAATGATAAGATATCTTTTAAATTAAGGACAAAATTCGGCCTTCTATATCCATTAAAGAGTTCTCGGACTCTAATCCGAGCTCAAAAACACAAGAAGCAAAACTCTAAGACAAAGAAAAAAATAGAAGACTAACCTTCGTTCTTCTTCTTTATCCATGCGTCGATCTTGCATTGTCTTGATTCATTTTCAGTCCATTTCATCTTTCGTCTGCTTAGAAACTTGACGTCGGACTTGGAATACTTGTCTTCTATCTCTCATCCAAACGGATTCCGCCTTAGGTAATGAATGTCGAGTCAAAGGACTTCCAAGGCGACGCCTTCAAAAAAAGGACACGACATCGAAGACGCCGTTGTCGCCCATACGACGAGCCGAAATAGAGTTTTCACCTAGAAGACCCCTTACCTCGCAGAAAGCATCACAACCAACGCCTCAAGAGAGGAAAACGACACCCAACGGCGCCGTCGTCGCTGACACCGACATAAACAGCCGGGTAAAGCTTTTGCCCGTTGCTCATGCACGACTACATCATCACCACCGCAAAAAATGTGTCTACCTCCCGCTTCATAGCACGTAGGGGGTATCAAGGCATCAGCCTCCTGACTCCTCCTGCCGGCACTGTGGTCACCTGAGCACTCAGGCATCACATGTCTCACCACCGCCGGCCTCACCAGCGTGGCGCAGCCTCTGCTGTCAGATCCGGGACCACGGGACTGCGCACATGATATAGAATATTCTAGGATAAGGGATGGGGCATGTCTCATACCTTATATCTCTTATAATGTACTCGCATACGAGTAGGACTAGTCGGAATAGAAGGAGACTACCGGAGTAGTACTCGGGTAGGATTCTTAAGCTAGGATCGGTCTAGAATTCTATATAACCCTGTCCCCCAGAGTATATAAGGGCGAGCAGGGACTCCCCCCAAAGAATAATCAATCCAAGGCAATACAAACCACCGTACATGATGTAGGGTATTATGCACATCGCGGCCCAAACCTGTCTAAACCTTGTGGTGCTTGCACCTTCGAGTTCCTGATCTCGGCGACACACTACCTACAAATCTACTAACTTGGGCTATCTCTCGATAGGCTTGGCGGCTAAACACCGATAGCTGGCACGCCAGGTAGGGGTGCTCATCAAAGAGCCGCTGGCGAGCTTGATGGCATCGTTCAACCTCACCGTCGCGCTGGAAGAAGGCACGGATTTCGTCTTCGACTCCTAGGTCTGCATCGCCAGCGGCTCTGGTGGCTTTGGCAACCACCTCGCAAACCCCAAGGAGCCGGAGGCATCAACTGTTTATGGAGTAGTCGGTGTTTCACCATGCGGATTTGGATTCAAGGCTCGGGGGTTGCAGGACACGTGTCATCAATGACTTATTCTGAAAATCTTTTGGAAGATAAGGACAGAAGATTCAAGGCTAATTTGACCCTCGGCCTGATTCTTCGATTCAACCTAAGGCTCGGGGGCTACTCCATATGGAGTGTGAGTTTAATCGCACCTCATATAAAAGAAGACTTGATAACTACTCGGGGCACAAGCACTTCACAGCCTCGATGCAGCCAATGAAGTACTCGGAAGACACCTTCAGATGGAGTTCGGGAGAACTCAAAGATGCCTCCAGAAGTACCCGGAAGCCCGCAGTACTCGACTACGAAGAGCTCGGGGGCTTGTCAGACCTAGGCCCACGGGACTGCGCACATGGCGTACATATTCTCGGATCAGGGGTGGGACATGGCCCACACCTGACACCAATTGTAACTACTCGTACCGTAGTAGAACTAGTCGGAACAGAAGAAAACTACCCGAAAACTACTCAGGTAGGACTCCTGAGCTCGTATCCGGCTAGGATTTTCATGTAACCCTATCCCCCCAAACTGTATAAGGGCGGGCAGGGACCCCCTCCAACCATATACAACACCTAAGGCAATACAAACCACCACACAGGACGTAGTGTATTACGCTCTCGGCGGCCCGAACCAATCTAAACTTTGTGTTCCTTGCACCTTTGAGTTTCCGATCTCCGCGACACCCCACCTACAACTCACCACCTCGGGGTATCCCTCGGTGGGCTTGGCGGTAAAACACCAACATCCAGCCATGATATCGACGAATTCGCCGACAATTCGCCGACAATCCAGCCAAATTTTTGATCTAATAGGAAATCGTGAGAGTGAATCCGGGTCCAACTCCGCTCCAACTCGTGATGGGTCCGAACTCGAGTCTTCGTTCGGATTTCACATCATAGCCACCGTTTATCGGGAGGCGCTATGGTCCCAGACCCTATCTGTGTTGGAAAAGGACTTGGATGATCTATTTCAACTTGGACTCCGACCTCAGCTCGCGCCGCAACATTGACATGCCGTTACTACTTCGACGTCACGAGGACGCTCAGCGACCCACCGACGACTACTTTGAGTACTTGTCTCGACTAAAGAAACTAGTAGGAAGCGGGCCTCACACTGTCCATAACTAGTCGGAATCGACTCCGACTAGTCGGGCTTCATCAACAAACCGTTGCGGCTACATCGACAACCTCTACGGCTTCATCAACAATCGCCTATGAATCAAGCTAAGTCACTTATACCTTCCCTGACTTACTCTCTATAGGATCGGCTACTTATTTGTGTATGTCTCTTGACGTGCAATGAAACCCTCCAGAGCTACAATTCACCGCCTACTTTTTGCGCAACGCGCATTCTCTTTGTCGCATGCTGACTACTTATTTTTGCACGTTGTCTTCTCTTTATAGTCGCTAATCTACTCGAGTAGCAAATGCCTTAATCTGCGAAACCTCGGATCTTCAGTCATGACCTAGGCGACTCATACATGTTATGAGCGAAGGCTAGAATGGGACCAGGTGATTAAACGTAAAAGGTGGACTACTCGGGATATTTAGATGACTAAAAGAGAGCTCGACACAACAAATTTATTTGTACAACAAATAAATTTTGGTATCTTCGTATTATTACCAAATAAATTTCGGTATCTCTGCATTATGCTACATAATGTGTATATCAATATTTCAGGTCAACCTTCGGCGACGACTCTCCAGGATGCTCGGCACATCTTCAATGGCTCCGCTAGTTCTCGAGCTCGGGGGCTGCACGCCAAAAACTACCTGACGTGGCTCCTACGACTCACCTGGCTCAAAATCTCGGGGGTTGGACACCGCAAAACTACTCGGAAGACTCATAGAAGAACCCGATTTAAGAGGCTTTTGATGATTTATCTCGGGAAAATAATTGTTTAACCATTATTTTAGGGATTTTATCCTAAATAAGGGATTTTTCAAATTTTTAACCCAGAGGTCTTATCTAGCCATTAAATCAGCGATAAAAAATTTTTTGAGCGGTAATTTCGGTTTACTTTGGAAAAGTTATTTGCTTAACCAATTTTTCAGGGACACCATCCCGAAAAAAGGGATTTTCAAATTTCTGAACCAATTTACCCATTTTAACCATCAACTAAAATCTATAAAATACATTGCAAAGTATGCCATGTTCATTTGGATCATTTTTCCAAATTTTTGGGATTTGGATTCAAGCCTTAGGGGCTTTGGGACACATGTCATTGATGGCTTATTTTTCAAAAATATTTGAAAGGTAAGAAAAGAAGACTCAAGACTAATTTGACCCTCGGCGTGATTCTTCGATTCAACCTAAGGCTCGGGGCTACCTCATATGGAGTGCAATTTTTATCGTACCCCATATAAAAGAAGACTTGAAACTACTCGGGATATGAGCACCTCACAACCTCGAAGCAGCCAAGCAAAAACTTGGAAGATGCCTTCAAGACAGAGTTTTAGAGAAAACTGAAGATAGCTTCAGAAGTACCTGAATGCCTGCAGTACTCGGCTACGAAGAGCTCGGGGGCTTGTCAGACCTGTGGTCACGACACTGCACACATGGTATAGAATATTCTAGAATAAGGGATGGCGAATGTCCTATACCTTATATCTGTTGTAATGTACTCACATGCGAGTAGGACTAGTCGGAACAGAAGGAGACTACCTGAGTAGCACTCAGGTAGGACTCTTAAGCTAGTATCGGTCTTGGATTTCATATAACCCTGTCCCCCCAGAGTATATAAGGGCGAGCAGGGACCCCCTCCAAAGAATAACCAATCCAAGGCAATACAAACCACCATACAGGACATAGGATATTACACACATCGCGATCCGAACCTTTCTAAACCTTGTGTTGCTTGCACCTTCAAGTTCATGATCTTGGCGATACCCTACCTACAAATCTACTACCTTGAGGTATCCCTCGGTAGGCTTGGCGGCTAAACACCGACACCTGCAGAACCACCGCCGCCGCCGCAAGTCATCGAGGAGGGTACCCCTCGCCATAAGGTCATGGCTCCCGTTGAAGCGGCAGCAAGCGCAACGTTGATGACACCGTCCCTCGTCGCTGAATCACCATCGGCGGCGGAGTAGGCCACGCAGGAGAGCTGGGTGGCGATGCGGCTGAGGCACACGCCCACGCCGAGCACCAGCCACCGCGCCGACGCTCTCCGGTCTCAATTCGCACCCACGCTGCCACCGCTTCCTCACATCGCCCGTGGCGGCCGCCACCGCAACCCCCACGCCACCAGTGGCGGGGCCAGCCATCGCCGTCGCGCCATGAGGCAGATCCGGCCATGAGGGCACCGGATCGGGCCAAGGGAGGTCGGATACGGCTGGTGACGCCGGCTCCGACGACCTAGGCGGCTGCACCCGCTGAAGACGCCGAAGGGAAGGAAAAACCCCCGCCGCCACCGTCCTTGCGAGCCACACGGGCTTCCGGCTCTGGCGGCGGCACAGCGGATTGGGATGGTGGGGTTGGGGCGGTGGCTAGGGTTCCACCTGCCCGTGTTGCCCGTGCGGGGGGGGGGGGGGGGGGGGGGGGGCGGCTAAATGAAAAGATATATATGCCTGCCTGCTTAATTAGTTTCATGAAGGTAGCGCCAGAGAAAAAAATAAAGCGTCTGTGTGCATGTTTGTGTCTTGAGATATTTATAGCATATTCATACCAAATCATATGGAGGAAAACTCCCTGTAATTTAAAAGTATGGCGTTTAATTTGAGGAGATCTGCAAGTTTACAGTTAGCCACATATTATGAACGGATGATGGCAAAAATAATGCTTTCCACAGCGGGTCTATTAATTAATTGAAAGAACGAGCAGGAGCTAATGAATCAAGTCGCTGGAAATAAATTTCCAGAACCGAGAGCTTGCCAGAACGGCACGCCCCATTACTGATGAATCCAAGGATCGACCAGGCCACCATGGTTGCAGCAGGGCACACATCAGCCAATACTGGGTACTAGATGAGCATGCATATAACACATACACGACGACTGCATTATTGTCACAACTGCCGCTAATAAAACGAGAAAAAAAGGACGCATATTACGACTGCGTTAGTTGTCACAGCCGCCGCGCGCTACTAGTCTCTGCTACCAGAAATATGATCTAGCTTCTCAACTGACAAGAACATGCTAATATAGCTGCTGTATTTACGTTTGGGTCACATGTTGACGGTTTATTATTAAGGAAAATAAACATAACTCCTGCTCAGCAGTACTGGATAAGGTATGTGCTGAAATGATAGATGACGATGGGACCACGCCCAACATACTACTACTACTATATACAATTAAGCACGAGGGAGGTAGCTAGGTTGGGGGTAGGTAGGCCTTCTAGAACATGTGCCCAACCAAAATGGTGTCTCGATCATGGGCCCACGTACGCATGCACGAGGAGTGCACAACCGTGCATTATTCCCTGCTGTCTGTACTGTTAGGTCTTGGTAAGCTTTCGCGCGCGTTAGGTGATGTTCTCGGCCCTTATTTTGGCCTTCAAGTGCCATGCAGAACGGATGGAATTCATTTCATTCATCTTAATTCTAAAGGATCCAAACAGGACTATGGTATGCTGGTAACTTGTGCATGCACCAAGGCACATCCATGCTGAGATCCGCGCTAGCACTGCACGACGCCATGCATGCATCTCTGTATTCATGTGTCGACCCGGTCAACAGATTATAGAAGGAAATGAGGTACGTACGTTATGAATAGGGTAGCAAGTTATCAATAGAAGATCGTGATTCTGAATAGAAGTTGTCAACAGAAGATCGTTCTTCTGAATATGTCGTCGACCAGCATACCGTAGTGTGTGTGCGCGCGCGCGCGCATGCATGCTAGCTGCTCCGTACATTGACCGATCCATGGACCATTACGTGTTGTCTGAAAGGTACAAATCGCTTCAACGAGAAGAAGAGTATGACACACGTAGGTAGTAGCTAGGAATAGTCACAGAGAATTAACGTGGCAGTAGATCGACAACGTACGCACAGAGGAAAAGAAAAGAAAGAAACAGGGAGAAAGGTCGACGCATGCAGTAGAGGCCGGGTGCAGGTGAGGAGCTAGATTTATTGGCCAGCCTGATCGAGTATGCATCATAAGATGCAGCGTCTGAATCATGCGTACGTACCTGCGTACCTACCGGCTACTGCAATACATACCTCGATCATGGTATTGTCGACTGGCCGGCACCACCTTACCTACCCCTGCCCTCTCAGCTATATATGCCTCCTACGTGCGCGTGTGCAAGAATAATATATTCTAACGTCATATTTAAGAAAAGATAAAAAGTCAAACGAGCGAAAAGGTCAACATATAGTTAAGAACGGAATCAGTAATTGATTAAAATGCAACACTTACCACTCTACCCAATTTGTACCACATGTATAGTATACGTATGAGGAATCTTGACTGCGGCATACTACGCATAACGACCCCATGCATTCAGTCCTGCAGGGTGCCTTGCAGAATAATGGTCCATGTTTGTGGAGGTCTCTGCAGCTAGCCTGCAGGTCTCTGGAGCTCCGGGTTTGGCGGCTGCCACTCACATTTGTGTGGCTCTGGGCAGTGCTCTGTGCTCATGGTCATTGACGCCAGATTCATGCAGCCTGTGTGGTAATTATAGGGGTTCTACACTGCACTGCACTTCTGTAATAAGCACTGCACCTACACCTACAGGATGCCTGGCTTCATACTCATCTGAGATACTAGGACACAATGCATGCAAGAACAAGGACATGTCGACATGCCAACTCCGGCTGCCAATGCAAGTGGTGCACAATATTATTATTTCGCGGCGTTTCGTCCCTACAAAGAAGGCTGCTCCAATTTATTTGGCAAGTCGTCTCTGCTCTTTCGTTCTTTGCTTCTGCATATACAAATGGCGCGGCGCCTTTGAAAGATAAAGAGAAGGGCAGGTAAAGCAAGGGCTGCCATGCACCCAAACATGCATCCCGGTAAACAAACAAATCCTAAAGAGTTGCAGATCGAACAATATATATACTATCTGGAAGAGAGTAGTGTGAATTCCAACGCCCAGCTGGAATCTTCTCCTGTCTGCGACCGGTGCATGACCATACGCTGAGAAAAGTAGTCGAGAGTAGTAGTAAACAAAAAGGGACTCCATCGGGACCCTCAACAAAAGAAGAAGAAGAAGAAGAAGATTAATGTTCAAAATTGAAGGGTAGGTAGTTACGTTGATCAACCAACGAATTTTAGTTCTTAATTAATTCGCTCTCTTCTCCTTTCTGCTAGTTTCATGCGTGCCTGCTTCTTTCCCCCCTCACGAGATATGATTAAGGAAGCGATTGAGACGTGCTTGAGATAGCTTCTAGAATCTTAGGAAAAGGAGTCATATATATATACATATATATGTATATATATATATGTGTGTGTGTGTGATATCCGGTCCGTTAAAAGTAGGAGAAAAGGGAGCACTTTAATTAGAGAGAAAATATGCATATTAGATATTGCCAAACTCGTTGGCACTTCAGCACAAACAAGCTCCATAGATAGTCCAGATATTTAATGTTCTGTAGTGCATGGGAACTAGCATAACCTTTCTGTTCTTTTATTTATTATTACTACCTTTCCGTTTTCATTTCTGCCTATTAATTGTATAGAAAAATTAAGGCTCCAAATTAAATCTTCAAAGATTCACTGTGGTAACCCTAACAGCATTTGAGAAAAATGATTGGCCTAACGCATGTTGAAACTTGTAACAAAAAAAGTAGTATGCAAAGCGAACTTGTTACTAGAGAAACAAAATAATGAAAGAAATGATATTCTACTGTTAAATCAGACCATGCAAGCAGAATACTAGCACTAACTGACAACATGAACCCAAAACATTAACTATAAATTAAGTGGAGGTATTAACTAATTAAAAAGAAACCAAAATAATCGTAAGAGAGCTTGGACAGCAGTGGGACAAGGACAGGCACCGAAGCAGAAGCACACCTACCACCCACACTCATGACTCATCCTTAGGGCTTCGCAGCTACTCGCTTCTCTCCTCATACCTACCCGGTCAAATGTCTTGAGTGATACCGGTCGTCACTGAGCCCCTCTCTCTCTCTCCCCTCATATAAACGCACACTCTCTTCTGTCCTCTCCTCTCTCTCTCTGCTCCAAGAATCATATACCACTCACCACCAATCAGACAGTCACCTCCGTCTCTACGTTGTGGGTTGTGGCCTTGTGGGCGTAGCTTCCTGATCTGTTCATCTTGATTCTCGAGGGAGATCGAATCAGAGAGAAGCATGGGGAGATCGCCGTGCTGCGAGAAGGCACACACGAACAAGGGCGCCTGGACCAAGGAAGAGGACCAGCGGCTCGTCGCCTACATCAAGGCCCACGGCGAAGGCTGCTGGAGGTCGCTCCCCAAGGCGGCGGGGCTGCAGCGCTGCGGGAAGAGCTGCCGGCTGCGGTGGATCAACTACCTGCGCCCCGACCTCAAGCGCGGCAACTTCACCGAGGAGGAAGACGACCTCATCATCAAGCTCCACCAGATCCTCGGGAACAAGTACGTTATTAGTTACAGAGATTAGAGCTGAATTAGCTTTCTGTTTTTACTGGGTTCACTTCTTGATTCTTACGGCGAAACAATTCCAACAGGTGGTCTCTGATCGCCGGGCGGCTGCCGGGCCGGACGGACAACGAGATCAAGAACTACTGGAACACGCACATCAAGCGCAAGCTCCTGGCCCGCGGCATCGACCCGCAGACACACCAGCCTCTCAGTGGCGCCGCCGCCAACGCGCCAAGCAGCCGTCCCCAGGACCAACCACCGGCGGCGGCGCGCTCAAGCTGCTCGCCGCAGACCAGCGGCGCGGGCCACAGCAGCGACGAAGAAAGCGCGCACCTCGGCGGCATCGATCTCAACCTGTCCTTAAGTCCTCCCAGCCAACCGTCCTCGCCGGTCGCCGCCGTTGCCAACTAGCAGCTGGGCAGGCAAGAAGCGGCGCGACTAGCCTAGCTACAGAGAGATTGAGGATGTTCCTGTTCTTGATTCTCCGGGGTTCAACGAGCAGGGGTGCACGCACCTGCGGCGCCCAAGAATCGAGAGAGAGAGAGAGAGAGAGAGAGAGAGAGAGAGAGAGAGAGAGATCAGCAGAGCGCAGCTGTATGATTTGATAATATGAGGAATCCTCTGGCCTCCTGTTCTCCTAGTTTTTCTAACAAAATATTATTTGTGATTTGATAGCTCATCTTTGTGTTACATCTTCACCAAAATCTATGCTTGTTCTTTCTTCCCTTTTGATGCATGCCGCTACAGACCTACAGTACTAGCAATACAGCACCCCTTTTCCGTCTTTTTGGGGTTAATGTGACATTCTTTTTGTCCATATATACTTCAAATCCAGACTCTTCTGATGCAGCATCTCTTCTCAGTGTTGGGATATTGCATTGGTAGAAAATCGTGTCGCGTGTGCACAAACAAAACTAGATGCATTGCTCAATTTAGAGTTGCGATATATACCATCTCTTTTTTGATCTTTCCATGGTCTTTCTCCATCTTATACGCACAAAAGCATTGATCATTTACGATGCTGCCAGTCTCCAACGTGAAATTTTGACTAATAGTTCCTCTGGAAGCATTTTATATAAAAATAAAAAATAAAGGTATATACTTTGGTAAGAACCATTCTTTGTCGAAGTGTATAACAGGCTAGGCACAATTATTATCCAAATATATATGACTTGTTAAGTATTCAAATCTAGAGGATTATCTTACGTTTTGATCCTTATTAAGTGCTTAGCATGATTATGCGTCATAAGGCACCTTAAAAAAAAAAGAAATGTGAGCCTAGAGTAACATCCTAATAACAAAGCATAAAGACAAAACTAACAACTGAATTTCAGTTTCCACTATTTTGATCATGATCAAAAGAGTGAAATTCCAAATTTTGTCTACAAATTTTCCTCATTTTTTCCCCAACATGTTACCATTAGAGATCAAATAGAATTGTATAATCCAGACACATTAATTACTTCATGTCATTATATGTATATTACTTCACAGAAGAGTACAAAAGATTAAAAGTCGATATCAAACTGTACTAACACCTAACCAGATCTTTGTCACACATGTATATGTCGGTATGTGTGGAATTTCATTGAATCCTGAACAACATGATGAGTCAGGGAATAATAATCGCCTCATTTCTCTTTGGCCCTCCTGAGGACAGTCATGCCTATATATAAGCTATAGGTACTTGAGACAATGGAATCCAAATACTTAATTTGCATGTCCTGTCGCTTGAGAAAGCAAAGATGGGCATATGTCATTGTTGGAAATTCTGAGAAACTAATCTGAACAATGGACACCTCTCGAGCTAATACTTGCTATGGTAAATTCAAGTAGTTTCCAAAAAACTGCATACTAAAGCTGAGGCATTTTTATGGAAAAGGGTAAATAATTTGGACAAATATATTCGATATACTTGCTGGCCTTTTGCTATCCCTTTCTAACAAGGGAAACATATATGAAAGTAGTCAGAAAATTTCATATCAGAAACTTACAACGTATGGAGAATCTTAGAAGTTAAATAGCAGCAAAGCTGAAATTTTTTATAACAACATATATACTCATAAGATAGGATGAACCATTTTAAACCATAAGGCTCTGCTACGATAAACAGTATATGAGTGTGAATTGATCCTTATGGTTTAAACCATAATGTCACTTGCAAATGTATAGTAAACCTGGGTCTTCTTCGGCTAATGAGAATAAATCCTCCCACTCAGTATATGAGTGTGCTTGATCAGTAAACAGAATTTTGATGGCGATTGCAATGGTTTGCTTCCATTTGGCGGTGGTAGTTGGTGTTTGGTAGCACAATGACACCACTCCAGGCACCTATGAACAACCACTAGCTGGCTCCTTTATTTGCATGAGCTTCCCTATATTCCTCTTCGTAAAAAATCTCTACTGTCCTTTCGTTAGTAGGTTGGTGCAAAAAACTTGCCCGCTCTTTGAGAATGTGCTCGATGTGTGTGGGCCTTCATCTTCTAGAAGCCAAGCTGACCTCACCAAGGGATACTTCCCTACCAATGGTAAATCGGACTTACGAGCTGTCTTTATGTGAAACTGGTACATCCTGATGGATGCAGTCAGCCTTGTGTCAAATTGCCTAAAGTTTTTTCAAGAGTATATTATCTCCGTGGCCCCACCCCAAACTCATTGCCCCAGACTTTTGCTGATCAAACAAAAAGAGGTCTGCTGATAATGCTCCATGAGGATTGAGGATTATATATTTCTCAAGGAGCTCCAGAGGATCTGAGTAGCAGAGCTAATTGTGAGAGATCACTTGGTAGACTTGATCAAGAA
This sequence comes from Panicum miliaceum, assembly GCA_032594955.1. Taxonomy (NCBI): domain Eukaryota; kingdom Viridiplantae; phylum Streptophyta; class Magnoliopsida; order Poales; family Poaceae; genus Panicum; species Panicum miliaceum. The sequence goes on along the minus strand of CM064065.1, from coordinate 2,815,204 downwards.
ACAGAGGTGGCGTAACATCGATTGTATAGATGACAAAAGGCATGCGTTACATGTACAACCTCACTTTTTCTTCAGGCTTGAGATCATATGGGCAGTATGTTTAGTTGATCAACTGCACAATAAAATTAAAAGATGAAGAATCTCCTGGCATGTTACATCAAAGATGGAGGATGCACTAAGCCGGCCACTAATCCTTCTAGAAGCTGGGTAGCTAGGTAGGGTTGGTTGATGAAGTGCGTACAAGAAAAAGCTCAGGCAGATCTTAATTTCACATGCCATCACAAGTACAGCAAACTGAAAAATGGACTGTACCTGCTTATTAGCCGATATTTGAGTAAAATACACCGCCGGACCATAAACTTAGCTTGGGGTATCATCCAGGTTCCTAACGTTTTAAAATGCACATTCAGATCCTTAAACTTGCTAATAGTATCACGTGAGGTCCAAATCACAGCTGCTTAAGCTAAATCGAAAGTTATATAATTTGTTCAAATCCAAAATTATATACACGCAAAAAAAATTATAACAAAATTTACTTTACAAATATGTTCAAATACAAAAGATCTGTAAAAATAAAAATCATATGATAAAATCTGTAAAAAAATTAGAAAATAAAAAATAATAACTTTTGGATGAAATATTGAAAAAAATATATTTGGGCATAAAGTTCTGAAACAAAATTTGGAAACTATAGAGTTGAGTGCAAAATTTCAAAAATAAAAATTAGGCCCACAATCAGCATAAATATTCAGCTTTACAACTTAAAAATGGTAATTTAGACTTCACGCGACACAATTAGTAAGTTTGTGGATCTGAATATGCAAGATCTAGATGACACTACGAGCCAAGTTCAAAGAGCGGTCGTGTATTTTACTCCTGATATTTTAACCAGTTAGCCACAAAGCCACTTTACTATATGCTTGAGCACTTCTGTATATATAGTTCCATTTCCACATATGATACGATAGGTGTCAACTATATATGGAAGATTCTATTGGTCTTTTTCACTGCACCACAATGCATGCATGGATATTGGATTTGATCACTTACATATGAACAGCAGTGCCATATGTGTGGAAACTGAATTGATATGAGCTATATATTCTTCTTTTGTGTTTTCCGATGGGCATTCCACTACTTAATGTGCTATAATTGACTTTGTTATAGGTCCATACCGATCTGGAAGAGATCGACAATAAGTTAATATCCTCTGCAAAATTTTGGATCTGTTCTAGAAACATGCTATTACCAAATTTACATGTCTCTGCATCCAATTTTTGCATGTATTTCTCAAAGTTGTGGCATGGTAAGCAAATACATATACCAATATAATAATGCAATTTAGAAAGACGTCCGATAGGATACCATTTGGAAGATTTGCTATAATGATGCCACATTTTTGTGAAAAAAGCTATATGCATGGATACTGTCTCATAGGCTTTCTCGGCATTGGATGAAGAACCTTGCAAATTTGCATAGGGGAATAATTTTAGGATCAGAACCCAAACCTCAATTAACTTTGGAGCAATCCTCCGATCCTTTCCCAAACTAGTTAGGATCACTGACACGCAGAAGTAGTACATGTACATGCTCACTGTGGTTTTGATTCTTCAAGAATATATTTTTTTTGAAGGTGATGCTTTAAGTTACTTCTAAATTGCTTCCTGTTGACATAATTCTCATGTTAGTTGTTCTTAACTAGTAGGAACATATATGCTCGTAGTCACTGCTAATTTCTGCTTCTGAACGAAGAAGATATAGCTAGTCTTTCTCGCTCTCTTTGATCTCCGTTAGGAATGAAACTAGTGATGTGGTAGGTAAGAGACAGCAGATGAAATGGCATTGATCGATTCAGAAGATGCTGCAGAAGCATCGGGTCAAGTAATGGAAGAAAAAGGTAGCAAGGTCAATATGCATCAAAAGTTAGGAAAGATTTTAGTGAAGAACAAGCACAAAAGATGAGCCAGCAACGATGCTTAACTACAAAAATTAATGGAACAGGGAGCAGACCCACTTCCTCAAAATCAAATCATAATGCTCTAGCAAACACAGATAATTCTAGCATCTTTCTCTCTCTGCACTGGATACAACCACTGCGATCGCGCTGCTTGTTGCTTCTGTATCTTGCTTCATCGGCAGCGGCGACGAAGATGGTAAGGACGGCTGACTCGGCTGGCTTATGGACAGGTTGAGGTCGATGCAGCCAAGGCGCGGTCCGTTTGCGGGTCGATGCCGCGGGCCAGGAGCTTGCGCTTGATGTGCGTGTTCCAGTAGTTCTTGATCTCATCGTCAGTACGGCCCGGCAGCCGCCCGGCGATCTGAGACCACCTGTTTGTTTCACAGCAAGAATAAATCAAGTAATAAAAAGAAATTAGAGAAATTATTTCAACTCTAACCTTTCTCATAATCAGGTTCTCTCTCCCGAAACGAGAAGCTGCTGTATATATAGATGTAATCAGTAATCTCGTACTTGTTTCCGAGGAGGCCGTGGAGCTTGATGATGATGTCGTCTTCCTCCTCCGTGAAGTTGCCGCGCTTGAGGTCAGGGTGCAGGTAGTTGATCCACCGCAGCCAGCAGCTCTTCCCGCAGCGCTGCAGCCCCGCCGCCTTGGGAAGCGACCTCCAGCTGCCCTCGCCGTGAGCCCTGATGTAGGCGACGAGCCGCTGGTCCTCCTCCGAGACACTTGTCCTAGTAGGTATTGAGGGCCTGCGAAGCCCTAGGGATGGGTCTGCTCATTTTCTGGTTAGGTGATCATTTTTTTTTTGCTTTTTATTTTGCTAGGGTTATATGTTTGTTTTGTGGTAGGTATCATTCTACCGTCACGGATGCAATGCTGTCTTGGTTTCCGAATGGTATCTATAGTTGTTAATCATATTAACGACCACGCGTTTTGGGCATTAATATTTAATATTTTTGAAGTTCCAAAATTTTGACTGTTAATATATTTTCATAGCATCATAATATGTCAGGCTCCATAAATTTTGCATTGAAAAATAGTGTTGGATGAATTATTTTTTCCCATCTTTTGTCAGATTTATTTCCAGCTAGATAGTGTTGGATCATCTTGTTTATTTCAATAATGTTTGAAGTTCTGATGTTTTTGTCAAAAAATTGGACAAGCTAATAGAGCTATTCAATTAGACAAATATAATAATCACTCTCTCCATTCCAAAATGTAACGTAAGACAAACTCGTCTAACAAGACATTTGATGGTGATTAACGTTGGATTTATTGAAATTGATTCGATCTTGTAGATGTTGGTGCATTTTTTTTATTGTTCAAACTTACAGAAGTTGATTTAGAACAAAACTAAAACAACTTACAATTTGGAGGTGGGGGGGGGGGGGGGGGGGGTAGTAGAGAAGAATCAAAAATCAACGATCATGGGCTGGTAAGCGAATTAAGATTTTTTTTTGGGTGAGCAACCCTTCCTAGCTTACAATAATCGAAACTGCGGGAGTTGTTTCCCTTTCGTTTAGTTAGCGCTGATCGACTACTTTTCTCGGCATATGGTTATGTACCTATGTCAGGTTATATAATTTTTTGGAATTAGAATTCTCCCTTCCCGGATATATTTGTTATATTTGGGACCTTTAAAGATTAGTTGACTAGGGTCATCGGTAGGTAGCCCTTACCTGCCCTAGCTTCTTCTTTCCACTTTTTATGAACAAACTTGCTGAGTCGGAGCAGTCTTGTAGGGACGAAAAGCCGCAAAACAATGCAAGAAACAATGTGCACTACCTGCTGAAGTGGGCATTACGCCGTTTGTCAATTGACCTTTTTAATTCTACTACTGAAAGTACGTCCAACTTTCCTTGCATGAATAAGAAATAGACACATTGCTTAATTTTCCGCAGTTGGCTTTTATTAGATTATTTTTTCTTAATCACTTATTCGAGTGTAACAAGGATATGTCCATACATGAATCATTTGAAATTATCTAATAACCCATCACTACGACACTATCAGTAATCTAGGTGGTGAAATCATTGCGCGGCCTGTATCGCAAATGGTGGTCTTCTTATGGGAGACGTCATTATGGACCAAAAGCAACTATGCATGGCATGTTGTATACTTGAGACGATCAGTGTAATACAAATAGGTGTTTGCAATGTTTGGTTAATTGGCTGCTACTGCAAATGAAAGCACATACACAGCGTCAAATAATTGCGTACATCGAAGGATGAGGTAATAACTATTGATTTAATTGCGTACTCCCTCTATCTGAGTAAGGTATTTTGATTTGACCTAAGTCAAATTGTTCCAAGTTTGACCTAAGTTTATACAGAAGACTAATAATATTTTGAATATCAAATGAGAATAATTAGATTCATTATAAAATATATTTCATAATTTAATGTTAATATTTTCTCTATAAATTTGATCAAAGTTACACTAATTTAACTTACAATAAAATAAAATATCTTATATTCTAGGACAAGAGGAAGCACAGCATGGCCCGTAGCAGTGGTGGGTAAAGGCGCGTGGCGCCGATGACGACGATCGCCACCTACCGCTTTGGTAGGTACGCATGCGGCTGCTGCATGGAAGGAAGCTCCAAATACACACCTGCCCACCTGGACCCGTTACTGCATGCGACCGTACTCCTGTATGTTTCCAAGACTATTCTCCCTAGCCCATCCATCAGTAGCCACAGTATGTAGTACTTGCTTGTCTACTTCTGCTCGATCGATCTATCTTCTTGCATGCAGCGACACTCTCTCTCTCACACACACACACATATATATATATATATTAATTATTCAGCCTGCACATCTCAAGGGACGAGACAGTGCTGTGGAATCTAGAGATTTTCAAATGATTATCTCCTGTCCTGTCTTACTCTATCCCGTATACCAGGAGAGAGAGAGAGAGAGAGTAGAACGAACAACAGCTGGAAAATCTGACCCCGGCATCGAGCCTCTGAATTTTCTCAACTGTACAGTGTGCCATCTGTTGCATTTCAATTCGTCGATATATAAGAATCATGTATGGCAATCACGACGATCGATCGAGCGAGAACGTACGTGTGCCATCTTCGTTCCATGGAACATTAGCTAGCTGAAAAACACATAGCAAAATGACGACACCGCGAAGACTTGAAGCTCTCTACCTGCTCATCAGATCGATCAAGCGCTCCGATCAGTGATCATAATCATTCACCAGCTACCACCACCACGGCTGCTGTACGTGTGTGGTCACTAGTAATTAGCTGCAGAGGCACAAATAGATCGACCCGCCTGCATGTATCTACAGTAGTCTCCTCTGCATGTGCTTTATTTGCAGGAACTAACGGAACCAAAGCATCGTCTCCTTGGAAGGACTCGGCGGCCTTCTGGGAATGAGTTGCTCATCAGTTTTCAAGCAGTGGCCTTGGCTTTTGCTTTCCAACTTTCTCCCGGCCGGCTGCATGCTCCAAATTAATTACGTACGTATTTGCAGAAGAAAAACTTCTTTGCAATTTGGATCACATGCACCAGGGACAAAAATGCATCAATTCAGATCACTCCAATACACCAATACCAGCTTATTATGAAGAAACTGCAAAGGTTTCATTCCCAACTAGGGAAACACATGGATTTGCATCATCATATATATAAATATTTCCAACTTTGGAGGGTAGGTAGATGACAATCCCAACCGAAATAGGCAATTTTATTAAAAAAAATCAATGAATTTTCCATTCTATTCAAGGCCAAATGGGGACAAGATCGGAAATTATTATATATTATTTGTACATAACCAAAGCATGCAGAAGCTTTCCGAAACCTAACACTGTTCCTTTGTTTTAGCAGGATATATAGTAGGGGCTCTTGCGCATTTATCGGCCGCGTTTGTTCAGCTTCTAGCTGATTTTGAAGGCTCGATTTTGGGAAATCCAAAATTCAGATGAGTCCCATGATCGAGAATCGAGAATCCAGCTGATTATCGATTCTGGATTCTAGGAGTCATCTGATTTTCGAATTTCTCAAAATCGAGCCTTCAAAATCGGCCATAAGCTGAAACAAACAGGGCCATAGTGTGGTCCTATGATTGATCATTCGCTGCATGTTCTAGAAGGGGGTGCTACCTACCAAGCATTATCATAGTTTAGGGCCAGTGGAGAGATTATCATTTGCCCAATCTAGCTAGGACCATTGGGCACACTAGGTTATATATGCAATGCAAACAAGAGATGTTCTCAATAGTTTTGCTTGCATGTGACACAAAACATGTTATATTATTTTGTGCTGTTGGATGGCAATTACCTGTCAAAAATGCATGTGTGTACGTTCCACACATGATACATTCATATGATGGTCCAAGTGATGTATAGGAAACACATACAAGTATACCATTATTTTGATGTGATAATATCATATTATACATACCTTTTTCTAGTTGGAAGTGTTGAATTAATCCTATCATGTATATGAGTGGTTGATCAATAAACGGAACTTTGATGGTGATTGCAATGGTTGGTTCTCATTTGGCGGTGGTAGTTGGTGGTTATTAGTAGCACAAGGACACCACTCAATAGTGCATAGCTAGTATAGCTCCTTTGCATGAGCACTGCTTGCACTACTCTGTATGGCAGCTGCCCCTACAATCATCTTAATTTCTAAATAATCTCTAGTATTCTTTCAGTAGGTTGCGACAAAATTAAAAAAATTGCTCTCTTAAGAAAGTGCTCTATCTTTGGGCCTTCACCTTCTAGAAGCTATTCTAGCCCCAGTGAGTGACTTACCTAGCTCACAATGGTAAAATGGACTCAATACCTGTCCCTGTCTGACTGATACATGTCTACACATCAGATTCTATGGATCTAGTAATTCGCTTAAAGCTTACAAAATCATTTTAACTCTGGTGCTTAGGGTAAAAAGTTGTGACATAATAATGAGCAATATACTTATTAGTGAATACTCCCATTTGTTTCATTGACAACATATATACGAGGACTACATGCTAAAGTGCAGTGGTATACTACAGTAATTCCAAGCATCATGGCTATACTTTGAGAAGAAAAATCAATGCTTCAGTGAGTGATATGTAATCATAAAGCTAGATATTGACTCAGCAGCCCACACCAAAGTTCATGGCTCGGTTATTAGCTGATCAAATCCAAACCAAAAAAAAAAGTTTACTGATGATGAGGCTCCATCGTAATGTGGTACGGTATTATTTCTCAAGGAGCTCCAAAGGATCTGAGTAGCAGAGCTAATTGAGGTTATTAATGCGTGCTTGGTAAACTTGATGAACAGAGGCGTAAGATTGATGACGACGACGATGAAGCAAACTAAGTTAGGCATGCACATGCCCCACCTTATTTTTTTCTGTTGACTTGAGATCATGGGCAGTGCGTTCAACTGCACAATAAAGCGATGAAGAATCTCATTGCATGTCACGTCAAAGGTGATGGAGGGTGCACTAAGCCGGCCACTGAGCCTTCTAGAAGCTGGGTAGCTACCTAGGGTTGGTTGATCAGGGATTTGCAAAAGAAAAGCTCAGGCAGATCTTTGTCATGGCATCACAACTGCACCTAACTGAAAACAGGAGTGTAGCTGTTGAACCGATATTTTAACAAATTATCGACCAAGCTCAAGCAGATTATTTGTCATGCAAACATTATTCAATCCTCACATATACGATATGATAAATGATAAACTATGGAAGGTTACATGCATTAGTCTCTGTCATTTGCAATACGCTGGATATTTGGATTTGTCATACCACTCAAAATATAGACAGCCTTTGTCGTGTGAAGTCGTGTTTCATGGTATTAGTCAAAGAGAGATAGGGAATATACTAGAATATGATAAAATTTGTTGCATTTCTATTTGTTTCTTTCTTGAACCAATGGCAATGTCTATAGTGGTATATGTGACATCCCCTCGACCGTGATACCTCAAATGAAGACTTAACGGGGTAAACATCAAGTCACTAAACAGAAAATAATGTGAAGCTCCTATGCGCAGATGTGTGTTTTGTGCAATTTGAGAAATATGACATAATATTATGTCGTAGAACTCTACATAAAGTTAGTTTAAGTATAGTAGTCTGAATATATTATATGGCAAATTAGTAGCACGACCTAAAAAAACAATTCATGAACTGCATGATGAGTACGCGTGTTTTGCTCATCAGATCATCTGGAAGGAGAACCTTCTCTCGATCACTTGTCCGTCACTCCTCAGGATGGTGTGGTAGGTAAGAGAGCTGATATGCATATGGCCTCCATTCAATAGTATGTGTTCATGCAAAAAAAAAAGAGAGCTCAAAATTAACCCCGAATGTGTACTTTACGTGGGATTTGACAAGAGTTTGTGCTGCTTTTCCCAAACACCGATCAAGATGCTGCTGCATGCAGAAGCGTCTGGGATTCAAGTAACGGACTAACGGGTACAAAAGAGTGTGGCATCATATATCATCAACTGAAAAGAAGAAAAGGCCAGCAAGTAAGTAAGGCTATTGCAGATAAATGGCACTACACCAGCAGGCCAGGGGCATCAGTTTGCATCAAAATGTAGGAAAGATTAAAGTTTCATACATTTTAGTCATTTAGTGAAGGAGTAGCACAAAGATGAACCGGCAAAGATGCTATTTCTACAAAAGTCAAAGGAACAGTGAACAGATCAACTTCACGACCATCAAATCATGGAGTTCTGCCCCAAGCAAGGATTTTCATCATCATCAGACATCAGGCCTAAACGAGTCGTACTTCCTTCAGGGCTTATTAGTTTTTTTCACTGGATGCATCCACATCCACTACGGTCGTGCTGCTTGTGGCTTCTGCTTCTTGCGTCGTCGGCAGTGACGACGGCGACGGCGATTCTCTCGGCGGGCTTATGGACAGGTTGAGGTCGATGCCGCCGCCGCAGTCATCGTCGTCGCTGCTGTGGCAAGCGCCGCTGGTCTCCGGTGAGCAGCTGGAGCGCACCGCCAGTTGGTCCTGGGGACGGCTGCTTGGTGAGGCAGCGGCGGTGGGGACACTGAGCGGACGGTGCCTCTTCAGGTCGATGCCGCGGGCAAGGAGCTTTCGCTTGATGTGCGTGTTCCAGTAGTTCTTGATCTCGTTGTCTGTCCGACCCGGCAGCCGCCCGGCGATCACAGACCACCTGTTTGGATTGTTTGACACCGTAAGAATCAATTAAGAACGACCCAATAAAAACAGGAAGCTAATTCAACTTTAACCCTTGCAATCAACGTACTTGTTTCCGAGGAGCCCGTGGAGGTTGATGATGAGGTCGTCTTCCTCCTCGGTGAAGTTGCCGCGCTTGAGGTCGGGGCGCAGGTAGTTGATCCACCGCAGCCGGCAGCTCTTCCCGCAGCGCTGCAGCCCCGCCGCCTTGGGAAGCGACCTCCAGCTGCCCTCGCCGTGAGCCCTGATGTAGGCGACGAGCCGCTGGTCCTCCTCCTTGGTCCAGGCGCCCTTGTTCGTGTGCGCCTTCTCGCAGCACGGCGACCTCCCCATACCTGATGCTTCTCGATCGATTCGCGGTACCGAGTGATAGATATGTGGAGAGAGAGAGAGAGAGAGAGAGAGAGAGAGAGCCGTTTATATATGGAGAGAGAAACGGGGCCCACTGACCCGGATCGCTCCGAGACATTTGACCGAGTAGGTGTGCTTCTGAAGTTCTGCTCTGTTAGTTTTCAAAAAAAAAGAAAGTTCTGCTCAGGTTCCTGTATATACATCCAAGTTCATTTCTTTTTTTTTAATTTTCTTTTTCTAGGCTTAGATGTTTGTTTCGCGGTAGGTATCCGTTGTTGTTAATCTAACGTCACTCATGGTGTTTTGGACATTATCAATTTTCAAATCTTCCGGCGTGTATATGTGTTGAAACATATGACAGATCCTCGTGGATCATATTTGTATCAGAAAGTACTTTCATATATAAAACCATATAATTTATTATGATGCATAAATATTTATTACACTGAAAAATGTGTGCTGATCGGGTTATTTTTTATTCCTTCTATGTGTCAGATTTTTAGACATATGTGCTAGGTCATCCTTTTCTTTTTACAAATGTTATCTTGATTTCCAAATTAGCATATTTTTTCAGTCATATGTTGAAGTATTGATGCTTTTGTGAAAATTGACCAAGCTAAAGCAAGACGATTATGCAAACATATTAATTTGTTTAAACTAAATAATAAGTAGTGGCCATGTTATTAATCCCATTGCCTTGTTTGTTGTTGCATGGGATTTTTTTTTATTCCCGCAAGAATTAAATTTTCTAGTAAACCTTGCCAGCAATACAACCCCGCCTATAGAATTTTTGCATTCTGAATGCCCTACTAACACCTGAAGCTTGTGCAGTACCAACATGTTTTGGCAAAGCTTAGAAAGTCATTATAGTATTTTCTTTTTCTAAAAAAATACTACCCATTGTCGTTAAAGTGCTATAATTTCCTTTCCTTAGTCATGTCACTTTCTGTTCTTTTTATTTGTTGTTTTTCCATTGTGTTTCCTAAGAATTTCTATTTGAATGTTATTGAAAGTCCATGAAAGTGAACGGCAATACCTTTGCCCTTTGTCTTTCCTACGAATTACTCACTGAAATGCATTGAAAAATACTTTCCATATATCGACACTAATAATACCATTTTCATGTGTTTAGTGGCCACAGTTTCTAAAATTTTTACTGCAGGCATGCCTAAATTAAACAACATATGGAGGGAGTAATATTGTACAGAAACCGAAACACATACATACACCTTGTTGCTACGAAGCAAGAAACAAGCAGCCAGGAGCTAGTGACCTGCCCTAAGCTATTAAGTTTTAAGAATCCAAATCGATTACCTTTGGTTTGGTACTATCATAGATTGATGGGGTCGGATAGTTATTCAGATATTATTTTTGGATATCCGGATATTTTTCGGATATCGGATACAAATTCGGATATCGGATTTGGATATAAGAAGATTGTATCCGTCGGATATCCGGTCGGATATTCCGGATAGTCAAATCGGATATTAAATTCGGATAGATTTATTATACCTCTATACATTTATAAAAATCTGATTTAATCTTTAAAAATTTATAACTAATTCATTTAAAATCAGAAAAATATAAAATTAGCACCATAAGAATAGTTACTCGGATATTATTTTTGAATATCTGAATATTTTTTTGTATATCGGATACGAATTCGAATACGAATTTGGATATCGGATTTGGATATAAGAAGAGTAGTATCCGTCGGATATCCGGTCGGATAATCCGGATAGTTAAATCGGATACTAAGTTTGGATAGTTTTATTATACCTCTATACATTAATAAAAATCTGATTTAATCTCTAAAAATTTATAACTAATTCATTTCAAATCATAAAAATATAAAATTAGCACCATAATTTTTCTGAAAATATAATCTACCTATTGGCACCCTATTGAACTAAACTCGAACTTTAGCAATAATTCAACGATTAAAATATACTTGCTTCATTTTAATAAAAACTCAGTATCGTATAATAATTCTAACTCTAGCAATAATTCGATCGCTCCCACATATTTATACGTGTAATAATTTAGAATGTCAATATTGTGTAATTGAGTGCTTAAAATGGTATTGTCATCTATTGTTAATTTGGTTAATCAAGCACGCTTTTAATTAGTTCGAAACTGGCCTCCTAGAACAGATGAATCAATTCGAGTGCTTGTCAAGTATCATCAATATAATAAGTTACATTGTTGTATAATTGAGTGTCTCCAATCTAAGCTATGTAGCAAGTTAGAATATCATCTCTCTTATCTATATAATAAGTTAGAAATATCATGTAATGGTTTGTTAATTTACTTCAAGAAGCATAATTTAATTAAAATTTGGACTCGTAGGATGTTCATAAGTTACAACACGTGTGATATGAATACATATTTCCTTTACTCGGTATCCGAATAAACATCCGTATCCGACATTATCCGCATCCGGTTCACTCCGTATTCGATACACATCTATTCTTATTCATAACCGAAACAATCCGAATTCGTATTTGTATCTGAGGCTATCCGTGTTCGAATCCGAATCCGATAGAAATTGCGAAAACAGATACAATATCGATGTTATCCGTCCGTATCCGACCCGTTTACATCCCTATAGACGTTAGATGCCTTTCAGACATGAATGATGTTTTATAACACGGGGTCAATGCACGGGGCATCATGAATACCAACTGAAAAAACAGAGACGCACCAAGAGAACTCGTACGTGGTCAGCGCCAACTTTTCAGCATTATCGATAGCCTTCGGCCCTTCGTTCCACAGTGGACTGGGGAATATGAATGTAGGCATGCAACGGAATCTCTTGCATGGAAGAGGACCTTGGGATAGATTTATTTCCTAATGAGATTATATATCTCCTGTGTCTTCAACACGTAACCTAGGAAAATTTGACTGACCGGTCGTATCTGTTTGCATGTATATACCCGTGGCCTTAATCCATTCGAACGAAGGCTTTGAATTTTTGAAGCAGAAGCCAGCAGTCTGAACTTTGAAACAAGAAGCTGTGCCAAGAGAATCATTTTGGAGATCACTAGGAGGACGCGTGCCTTCTTCCTTGGAGCTCATCAGAACCAAAAGAAAATAAACGAAAGACTGCTGGATGCATGGTCGGCCAACTTGTGTCGTCACATCAAATTCCGACGGATCTTTGTTCCAATCCGCATCATATATGCACGAAGACTTTCCAAACAAAGTGCGGTAGACAGCAAAGGAATTGAATTTATCCCTGTTAAAATCTCATTGATTGACAAAATCTGAATGGGGGCCGATCGAACAGTGATACGTCACCTATCGACAGAAGAAGACCAAAACCTAACACATACTATTCCTTCAACATATATAGCGCACACGCTTGCGTTTCATAATATAATGTGGTGGTCCGGTCGATCATTTGCTGGGTTTTTTTTTTTTCTCTAGAACGGGCTAGCTACCTACCAGGCAAGCTCCCTCGTCCATGTCATGGTTTATTAGCTAGGTTGCCAGCGGACAGCATCCATTTGATCTTATGCACATCATACAGATACAGTGCGCACGGCATATTTGCGGTACTTGCAGGTGCCACACAAAATATTTTCAGTTTATAGATGCTGTTTTGTAATATTGAATATGCCATAACAAAAACTAGGTGTAGTAGTAGTATCTAAAATACATTCAATATTATTTTCTACATACCGCGTCTATTATCTTTAAATATATGACGTTCAGGACAAGCTAATTAGCTTAAAAAATGAACTAATTATCTTGTTCTAAATTCGTACATTTAAAAACATAACAAGCATATATATATATCAAGAAAAGAAATAAATCAACTGTTTGCATGCGTCATACTAGCTAGTTAAACTGGTCGCGGGATAATATCTATCTACTGTAAGACGATGCTCCTACACAGCCATCATGCATGGTGTAGGGTTTATCCATATTTTCCTGCATACACCAGCATTCAATTATTTTACATGTTCTTCTTACTTTTCTTGCTACGATATATACGATTGCATAGCCACCCAGAAACAATTAGTCTAAATGGATTGACTCAATTATTCTTAGCTAGCTTAGGGGGATACTATTCAATTCATACGCCACTGGATTATGCTTGATGCAATTTTATCTTAACTCGGCATCTTTTTTGTTCACATTTCCACATCACCTGATCGTCGATGGATTGCAGTTCCAAATGTTGCGCATGCATGCATGGATGCACTTGTATGACTAAATCAGAGAGGTGGTGTCAACTCCAGTGGTAGTCATGCAGGTGATGCGCGAGTGTCGACATGTTGACAAGAAGTTTTTATTAGTTATATTTTGAGGATCTGACCAACAGTTAGTCTAATAATATATGAGTTATGTGGCATAAAATTGACAGCATAGTTTTTTTTAAAAACAAACCAGACAAGAAAGCTTCCAATTGTGTATTTTTTTTAAAAAAGAAGTATGCCCAGACTAATAATGTGAGTTGTGTGTCAAAAAAGTAATAGCATAGTTTTTTTTCACAAAACACACAGGGAAGCTTCCAATTGTATTAAAAAAAAGAATTAATAAGCGTATACTAATAATGTGTGAATTGTGTCAAAAAAATTAATAGTGTAGCTTTGTTAAGAAGAAGTGAGTCTAGACTAGACAGAATTGATAGCCGCATAGTAGGATTCATTTTGAACGCACTTTCCCAATGAATATGATTTTGTAAATGTCAATAAAATATTATGGAAGATGATCAAAGATCAGTTTTGAACGATCAAAATACCACACCCGATAAACAAGTCGTTCACATCCTTTTATTACCATGGCTTTTTAAGGTATTCCTTAATTACCAAGGCCGTGCTGCCGCATTGTCTTTGGGGTCGGACAGCCCACTTGGCCCAAGCACGTGGGAATAAGGCCCAAGTAGGCCCATCAATCGGGTGCCACAAATAGTGGAAGATATTTATCTTTTTATCGTGGGCCGGTCATGACCAATTATGCCAGCCACCCCTCCGAATTTGTGCTTATTGATACATGCCCCCCGCCACCGTCGGTCGCCACGCCCACGCCACAGGACATGTCCGACGAACCTTCGCGCGTCCTCCGCCTCCCTCCCAAAGCGCCGCCACGACTCCGCCTCCGGAGCAGCCACGGGGAACGCACTGGCTTCCCGCCCCAGCACCAGCGGCGGCGGCCTCCGAGCCAAGGTGATGGCCGCCGCCAGCCTCTCCCGCCGATCGCCGCCGCCGCAGGAGCCGGGGTCCTACTCCCGGATCCCGGCCCCCGGAGCCGCGTTCGACCCCTTCGACGTCGATGCCGACCCGCCGCCGCGACTGGAGCTGACGCCTGAGCAGGTCGGGCACTGCAGCGACGCGCTCGCGCACTTCGAGGAGAAGAGGAAGAGGATGAGTGACTTATCAGAAGACTTCGAAAGCCTCGAGGTATGGATGATTATTTGTTCTATTCTGGTTAGTTCTACCTGCGTGATTGTCCTGAAATTTCTGCCACATATGGGTACTTGTAGCTCCCCAGTGATCCAGCGTAGGACTGGTATGATTGGTTTGCTTAGTACCTTCTGTGGTCTGATCTAGCGAACTAATCGGCAATTGACTGTTAAACTGTTGCATTATTATACTGTAATTTCGTCTTTTCTCACTCCCTTGTATGGACATTACGAATAAGTATAGAATAATTAATCCTACTCTTGGTATGGATGATTATTTGTTCAATTCTGGTTGGTTCTACCTGCATGATTCAGGCATTTGTTTTCTTAGTGATGCATTGCTTTGAAGCAAAGCACTGATGCTGGATTGCTTTGAAGTGAAGTGTTGGTGGTCGGATGCGATGATATGTTATGCCTTATATTGGAATTAGAATAAGTAAAATGCTGTAGCTAAACTATACTACAAAATACTCTAAAAAACAGTAGGTTGAATGGACATGGACATTCATTCATGGAGAATGTTTGGCTGTAGGTGATAGAATATCACTAATACCAGGCTTGAGACAGAATGTTAAAAAGGTTGTTGAGGTTTTATCAAGATGGCTTGTTTAAGGACATTCATATCTTCCTCTTAGTCACCTACTATGAATAGATTTATTCCTATTGTTCAATTGTTGTATAAGTAGTTTCTTATAGAGAGCTTCTATTGTTATATCTTCCTTTCTTTTATTTGCTGGAATGCCTTTTTATTTCATTCCATAAACCTTCATTGTTAATCTTGCAGTTTGGGTTTAAAATTGAAATGGGCATTGTTAACTTTGTAACATAGCCAATTCACCGCACCAACAGCTAATGATCTTCTGTACAGGTCTCTCTTCATTGTCCAATTTAGAGAGCTTGATTTTGGTGTTTTATAAAATTCCATGAAGATCAATAGCAGTTTTACTGATGGAGAGTTGGAGACTGTAGCGTCCTCCTTTTAACTTGAGAAACTATCCTACATAATTGCAATTCATTTCCACCTAATGAATCTTTATACTCTTATTAAACAGCCATCATGTTCAATATATTATACAATGTCCCGTTCAATGCTTTTTCTAGTCATTATGAAAGTAATACTTTCGATGTATTTCATGGTCAATAGTCAATTTTTCAGGACATGAGACTGACGAAAAGGATTAGTGTGGCTCATTATCCTGTTAATAGGGAAAAGAACCGCTATATTGATGTCTTACCATGTGAGGTTCTCTACCTATGCTTGTAATTTTGGTGATTATTATTATTGTTCACCTAGCAAGATCCCTTTTGATTTAAAGCATTTTTTTGAGCATTTTTCATTTAAAGCATTAGGAATCTGAATTTGACAGCTTCCATGTCTCTAGTTGATGATACCAGGGTACCGCTGAAATCCTCAACAACAAGTCAGACTTCAAACAATGATTATATCAATGCGAGCTTCATAACGGTAGACTTCATGTATTTGGGTTTTTTTTTAAAATTCATCTGCTTTCTATTGCCTTTCTGAATCTTGTTTGGGATATTTCAAAAAACTTAAGTCATGTATGAAACCTGCAGGCTACTGAGGACAACAGAGTTGCAACATTCATTTCTACTCAAGGTCCCCTGGTGAAGACATTTGAGGATTTTTGGGAAATGGTCTATCAATATCAGTATCCTGCAATTGTCATGGTCACTCAATTCGATAGTTTTAAGGTTTGTGCTTGCATTATACGACCTCAGCAAATTCCGTATAAATGTATAATTGAGCTGATGAACAAATAAAATCTATCATGCTGGTATCTTTTTCAAGTGTACTAGGTTCGTGCCCGTGCGTTGCTAGGAGCAGGAAAAAATTATTACCGCAGCACAAAGATCATTCACCAAAAAAATAAATATTGTCTAACCATAGTGTAACATGCAACGTGAAAATAGTTGATTCAAAAATGTTTGTTGAAATAACTAACCAATAAAATCTAGTCACGGATCCATAACCAATGAAACCTATTTTATATATTTTTATGTGATGCGGCTAAGGTTGTGTTTAATGTTAGTAGGAAGTAGTTTCTGGTATTCCTTTAAAGATGTTCAATTACAATTAAAATTAATGGAATATGTATTAGGTAATCATCGCTACGGGAGATATTATGGCAACGTGCCCTCATTCCTGTCTCTATGTCATCAAGCCCAATCACGGAATCTAGCTTTATGGCCGTGCGTTGCTACTGGTGATAAAAATTTTCATAAAAATTATTTGTTATAGTTTGTTGCAAGTACGCTTCTATGGATAGCAAAAACCTTTCATGAGATTTCAGAGTAATAGGTATTTACCTGTATGTTGCCACGTAAGCCCTGTAAAATGAACATGAAAACATGGTTTTTGAGATCAACATGCATTGCAATATACCTGAGATTAGCAATATGTTCATTTGAGTCATTAAAAGTATCAATTTTACGTAACATTGTCAAACAAAGCATAAACAAATAACACAAACACATAATTAAAATTGTGCCATAAATATAATTTCTCCATTGTGCATATATGAAAAGAGAGTGCCTAAGGCTTACATAATTTGTACACAAGGATGCTTAATTGAAACACCAAATTATACAATTGTCTTGAGTCTTGACTACTCCCTCCGTTCTAGAATATAGCTATGTTTAGACTTTTTTTAAAGTCAAACATTTTTAATTTTAACTACAAATAACAAAATAATTATAGAAGCTAATAATATAATATAATAATTCTATCAGTAGATTTATCGTGAAACCAAGTATTATAATGTGCAACCCTTTTATTTGAAATAATTTATTATTAGAGATATTGTTGGTCAAAGTTAAAAAGCTTGACTTTGAAAAACCTAAACGTAGCTATATTCTAGGATAGAGGAAGTACAATTTATGCTGGCAATACATGTTAAGGCAGACAGTGAGTCAATGAGACAATGGCTTACATCCCAAAATAGATGGATAGGAGGAGGACAATATCCCGCATGTTCAGTCCTTCGTGGCTACTCCCTCCGTTCCAAATTGTAGGCTGTTTTAGCAAATTTAGATACGTAATTTTTGCTATGTATCTAGACATGATGTTTATCTAGGTGCATAGCAAAAGCTATGTATCTTGATTTGCCAAAACGACCTACAATTTAGAACGGAGGGAGTATATGCAATGTCCTTCCTCACTGTTGCATCAATTGATACGGCTATATCATTAGCTTTTTATATTGGCAGTGGATCACTGAGCATAAGAGAGCCTTGTGATATGCCTACAAAGACATTGGAGTGCCTAGAAATATTGAGAGAAATATTAGAAGCCAGCCTCCACTGCCCTCTTCCAGAATAGATAACATGAACGCACCAGAATTTGAGCTTTCTCCGGGAGGAATAGGATGAAGCTCAAATGCTGAAATATAAATGTTAGCACCTTCATGCCCTCCTGCGAGACAATGGCTCAGTGGGAGGAGAGATACATTATTTATGTTCAAAAGGAAATTATCAAATTACACATGAACTAAAGCAACAGCCTCAACACTAAATTAAGAAGTCAAACCCTATAAACCCTTTCAATAAAGGAAGATATGAGATAGAAGAATTGATATTAATCAAATGGCAGTCTGATGATAGGATAGATGCTGGATGAAGGCACAACCTTACCGTGCCTAAGTCACTTACGCAGAGTTTGAAAATCAACAACCGCAAGTTATTTGATCCTGTTGATTGCCAAACTAAACTTACCAGGAATATGCAAAATAACTGAGGACCTTGGCTGCCTCCTTATGATGTTTTGGTCTATATCGGCTAGCCAAGCTAGTAGGCCAGGACTTGAGTTTTACGCTGCACCTGATGTCACCATCAAATCCTAATCCTCAACAGCCTCACAACAACTTTATCTACTGATCAGCATAATGGACATCACAGATCAAAAGAAACAAGAACATCTAAATGTAAGAGTTGTATGTTAGAACATGCAGATCAGATTTTACAGTACAATTAACTGCTCCACAACAAGGGATCTATAATCTTTTTCTTATAGTGTGTTTCTCCCTTAGTAACCTTCTTCTGTTTCATACATTCAAAGATAAACGAAGTACTTACTCCACAATCAAGCAAGCATAATCAAGACCTGAAATATTTTTTTATGCTAAAATGAACAAAATTATAAGGTAACCAGATCACATGAGAGGAAGGAAGGCAGAGGAGGATCTTGCCCAGCGGTCATAGGGATCCATAACTATTTCTCTTATTTTTTTTACGGACCGAACATAATTCTTGTGATTATAATAATATAAAAGCTATGCATAACTGATAAATTAGAATTATGCATCCTAACTGAAATGTTGGTAGTATAATTCAGAGATAACTCCCAAGAAAGCCTCAAATCTTTATCACAGCCACTTTGCCCAAGTAAAAGCATAAAAAAGTTAAATAAACTGTATTGAGCTAAAAAATTATCTGTAATCACAATCGACACTGCAATGTAAATGCATCCAGGCCCAACATACCTTCTCTCTCTTGTTCGTACAGGATTGAGATAACATTCACACCAAAAACAGGCCTAAAATTGTAGTGTTAATACCCGTAAGCCATTTATTCATCTAGCATTGAGGCCCCGTATTGCTATTGTACTTAGCCCTAAAGCACTGAGATTTGGGGAGCTTCAATAAAAAAAACAGGGCGAACTTCATCACCTACTGATTTTTCTCTAAAGAAACAAACTGCACACGACAAGAACAAGCAAAAATTCCCCCGAAGGTTATCCAGTGCCGCTGCAGGGCAGGCATAGTGTGATAAGAAATGAGAACAGCACAAATAGCCCATCTACACATGTGCAGAGGCTATGCATTGCTGCTCCAAGCACAATGCAAATATAATCTGAATATAAACTCTGTAATCAAATCTATAATCAAACTATGTGAATCAAGATTTGTTTTTTCACGGTGCCTCCAAGTTCAGTTAAGACTTAAGAATTAAGTGAAGTAATTTAGTGGATAACATCAATAAGTTAGAGTTGGACCATAGGCCAATCAGAAGAGAGACTAAGAGGTGCAACAATTGTAAGAAAAGGATCCCCAAATTGATTTAGATTCAGGAATCACATTATAAATGTTAAGGAATGGATGTTACCACCCAAATTATCAGTCTTTCAGTGATACATTGTCACATCCAGCATTCAATGAGCAGTCAAAACATTGAACAGGTAGGGGTAGTAAGCGTAGATGACAGAGGCATACCTGGTTGCACAAAATTTATCCGGACGTTTAAACTCCTTGCTAGCAAGGCGCTGGCGGCCTCCTCCTGCTTGATGTCAGCAAACCTAGCAGCCCTGCGCTCCAGCTGGTGCTGTTCCTGCTGCAGTACCTCATGCGCGTCGATGGGAGGGCGGCGGATCTGCGCAACGGCGGGCCAGCGGATGCTCCGCGCAGTACCATCCGGCGGGGCTGCCGACGCTCCGAGCGTCAGGAGGACGGCATCTTTGCACGGCCTCTACGGGTCGGCGGCACGGCGACGCATGCCCGATGCGACAGTGGGCCGGCGGAGCACCCACGCTCCCTCGGCACCGCAGGCTCGCCCCTGCGCCTCCCTCCATAGCCAAGTCCCTCGCTCGCCGACCGCCGCACTCCGCGCCGCCCCCAAACCAGCGCCCTAGCTCTCGGTCGTATGACGCGTCCCGGAGGGCGGCGAGGCTCACCGGCGAGGGGTGGAGGCGCGACGAGGTGGTGGCGGGGGTGCTCCACACGAGGGACGGCGGCGAGCGTCGGAGCTCCGCCGGGACCCTGCGGAACGTGGAGGAAGGGACGGGACCCTCAAACGGGTCGAGGAAGGCGAATGGAAGCCATGCGTGCAAGGAATCGAGGCGGCGCTCACCGGAGGAGCAGCAGGGCGAGCAGGCAGGGGAACAGGAAGGATTCACACCACCGGGCAGGGCGGCGGATTCGCGGCGGGGCGGCGGGAGTCGGGATTCGCGGCGGGGGAGGCTGGAGGGGCCGCGTGGCCGCCTCCACGCGCGGAGATCCGGCAGCCACGGCGTCGCGCATCTACGACGACAGGTGGGGGAGGCCGGGATCGGGAGAGGAACCATCGGTCGGCTGGGTCGGTGGGACGGCGGTGTAGCGGCAGCGCGACAGGGCGGGGACGGCTGGACGTCGCGACGGCGGCGGCGGCGCGGGAGGACGGGCGGTGCTACGGCGACGGCGTGGCTGCGGGTTGACCAGTGGCGGCGCGATGGGGAGGGCGACGTTGCGGGGGCGAGCGGCTCGAGCGAATGGGGAGTCCAGCGCGATGAGAGCGAGCAGGAGGACCGCCTCTGCCACGCGCCCGCCCTGCTCTGCTGAGGGAGGCTTGGCCTGCGCGAATGGTGGCGGCGGCGGAGGGAGGCTTCAGATTGGGAGCTGAGGCGGTGGGGTGTTCTTCTATGGGACTGCGGGCCGTCTCAAGGAGGCCGGCGCAAGGGGGAGTAAGTCGCGAGGGGGAGGGCGGAGCGAGTTGGAGGCCGGCGCGAGGGGAGGGCGGCGTGGCGGAGCAAGGGCGAGGTCGTCGGGGTGGGGAGAGAGGAACCGTCAGGAGACGTGTGGGTGGGAAGCACGGGGCGAGGCTGAGAGGCGGCCGTGGTTCTGCCGGGCAGAGCCACGGGGAGCAACGTGGACACTACGTGCTTTTTAGTAGTAGAGATAACCTCCTATACTTAATGTAATTATGACCGGGGAGGTGGATTGATATGAATGGCCAAATTCAAGTGTGGTAGAAGGCTTGTTCTGAACTTTAACTCTAGCATAAGCACAGAAATTTCGTTGCAAACGTAAGCGCTGCATTTAACAATATTCCATTACCTCAACTAATATTATTATCAGATGATGGCATGTATGCCAAATGAGATATAGGCATAAACTATGCTCAAAAGATGAGAAAGGTAGCAAACAATGTGATAAAAAATATGCAATTTTAGAATTCATTTGTGAGAATATGACATATTTGTTTTGTTTTTTCTTTCCTTCCAGTTTAATCTCCTGAGTTGTATTGTTCTTTCGTCTTTCGACACCGTGTTTTCTCTGAGCTTAAATTGTGCTGTAACCAGTTCCTGGTGTACTTTTAGACATATCCCTTCTTTGAAGATTAAATTCGTGAAAATCTTTGTTAAGAATAATTAAATACTAAGAATTTTGAGAAGAAGCTTAATTTCTCGAATGATGCGGATTTTCTTAAATGCATTTTACACAGCAAATAGTGAATTAGGTGGCATAATGGTCCTCTTGTTAATTTGAATTCACTAGTCAAAGAGGATGTCATAAGTCCTTGGAAGGAGAAATGGAAAGAAAACAGCATTGGCTTTGCTAGTGAGTAGACAGTATTTAAACTCATTAGTTGGTTGGCGGTACAGGCAATTAAGTATTATGTATTTTTTTGGAGGAAAATGATTAAAACTAATGAATTTTTTTTTTTTTTTTGGGGGGGGGGGGGGGGGGGGGCAGCTTCCCTATGCTCTTTATGTGGTTATGTGTTTACTCATCTTGAATGTTAGTCTTGTTTGATGCACCCTTGTGTTTGGCTTTGTGGATGTATTTGGATATTTATGGGTAATGATGGCGTACTTTCAACTGTAGGAAGATCTACTGGTTTTCACTGTGCTATGTATATATATAAAGTGGAAATAAATATTTCATCATTTACAAATGCCTGTTAATTAAATTATGTTTAAATAATGACAGTGTGATAAGTATCTCCCACTGCGCAATGGGAGAGGGGCATATGGAAAATATGATGTTCAGATTGTGAAGACAAGAACAGATAACCATCAATTATGGCTGCGCAAAGTGCAGGTGCAAAACAAGGAGGTAAAAACTTGAAAGACATTCATGTATGCATTGGTTCATTGTTCCTCCTGATTTTCTCACCAATGCCTTCTCTTATTTATGAACATTCTTACATGGATGTCAGCTTCTATAGGCTTGTCCAATCTGTTAGTCATGTCCACATCAGAGAACATTTCTTCAGAAACTTTACTGCATGTTATTTCTTAGGGAGGCAGTGATGATGCTAAGTTCTGTCGTATTGAATCTCCTAGATGGTTAGGCATCCTTTCTTATTCATTATGAACTGACTGTTTGTAAAGATCTCAATTATTGATGAATTTGCCATAGCATTGTTTATTGATGATTTTAAATGATTAAAATTTTGAGAAATTGAAGATCACATTTAGGTCCCATGTGATAAAACAGATGTGGCCATCCACCATCACCTCTTTTTTATGTTTGTACTTACTGCAATTTTTTCCATGGTGGTCAAATAATTCATAATTAAACTGTATTGCTTATTTGCCCTGTACATCTATAGGCATTTCATGATGAAAGCTATTCTGATCGCTAATTTCAAATATAGTCAGGCAAGGTTCATTCTGTACTCCATATAGAATATCCTGATTGGCCTGACCATGGAGTGCCAACCAATACTGATGCTGTACGACAAATCTGGAAGCGACTACATCACATTCCAACAGAACATCCTATAGTTGTACATTGCAGGTTTGTTTCACCTTGATGCCATGTCGACCTGTGCATGCCTTTTATATTCTTTTAACACTGTTACCGTATCTTTATCCAGTGCAGGTATTGGAAGAACTAGTACTTACATCACCATTCATACAACAATTGAGAGAATCCTCCTTGGTGATAAAAGGTCTTATGATATTGTTGAAACGGTAAAGAATTTTAGATCCCAACGACCTGGAATGGTCCAAACTGAGGTGGGCTCTGCTCTTTTCTCTTTACTTGTATGACCTGTTTTTTTTTTTTTGAAAGCTATACAGGGGGGAAGCCCCCACTGTATGACCTGTTTGTTGGTGGCTCTTGTACAATTCAGACTGAGTTGAGCTGAAATGGTCCATCTCTAGCCTACCCCAACTTTCTTGGGATAAAACACTACTCCAGCAATTGTTTGAGCTCATGAAAATGGGTGTCGCTACCAAGTGTTTCTCTCACACTAAAAACTATTAGTATTTTAGAAAGTTTATTTTTGTTACAATACAAGTGAATGGTGACGTTTTACAAATTGAGGGTAAATTATGAATATGTTGTAGGTTTAATTTGTATTACTCTCATCATACGCATCCAGTTTTCTGGATAGGAGATCGTGAGATAGGTAATTGCCGTTGCGAAATTAGTTATAAAACGCTGCGGGATAAATTGGTAAAATTATGTATATCCCTTGATAATTCGTCAGTAACTTCAACAACATTCAGATATTAACTTTTGTTAATTCATGGCCTTAATCCTACAGGCTCATTGCATCGATGATGCAGTGTATTTTTATGGCTAAAAAAATTACATATTCTGATAGCATGCTCTTCTACTTTTCAGCAACAATACAAATTCTGTTATCGGGTGATTGCTGATGAGCTGAAAGATCTGCTAAACTCAGGCCATTGAGGTGGGTCGCATGACTATGCTTACGGCAACACTACAGAAGTATTTATCATGTATTTTGTTTATACATTACATGCATGGGTAACCTTTTGCTGGCAAGCCCTACTTAATGTGCTTTCTTCTTTCCCTATAGGAAGAACCAAGCACAGAAGCGCTGTCTGTGTTTCATCCTTGGACCTCTGATTACTCTGATGCCAGATTTGTGCATACGCCATTTTGTTGAGTGCCCTGCATTGCTTCTTACGAATGGAGCCATTGCAAGAAGACCACAATTCAAACGAGGATATTAGAGTAGGTTTACAAGTTTCGGCTGCTCCGTGCCTGTAATTCCATTGCAGCTTGAATCAATGTTTCACTTTCCTCAACTTAACGGTCTACCTCTGATTTGTAACTCAATTGGTTGTACCTTGTTGAGCTAAGTTGTGTTGCCCTTAGTTACCTCGAATTCAAGTGAATTGAGCAGTTACGTCACAAGCTGGTTGGATTACGCGTTTTAATGCTTATGCATAGACGTTTTACTGTCGTGATCTTCAAAGGAGATTCAGATTTGACATGATGCTGTGCATGAGACGTCACAGCAACGTGCTTGGCACGGCGGCTGAAAGGTCCGTGACTCGCGAGGATTCTGTCGTAACAACTCCCCAATTGTGGAGCCATCCAGCGAAGGATCGCAGGAGCATCCGTTTAATTTGCTGCCGGTCAATATCAGAAGCTGCGAGTTCTGGTCATTTTTCCAGGGCCGCTGAAGTGAGTGACAGCATTTTTCCCCTCAAGAAAAGTGACGGCATATGCAAGTGCGTGAGGTTTGGGCAATGGCAGCTGCCCAACGTATCCTGCAAGTGAAGCAAGCACCTCTCTTTAGAGGGAGGAATCCAACTCCATCGCTGCTTTTGTTCTTGAAATGGAATCAAAGCTGAACTTCGCCGATGACAACTGCGAAATTTTCGGTTTTTGAGTTGTGATCTCAAAACATCTCCGTTACTACAAAATTGGTTGGACCGATAAATGATGATCCATCATACCCAGCACATGGCAAATTAAAGCACTACCTCGTAAACAGCCATAGCTTCCCTAACTCTGGCAGTTTCACTGTGTTGACCGGATGAGATGGCATGAGGGGCACCAGGCAGCACGAGAAAGAACTGATGGTCTCGCAAGACATGGCATGATGAACATTGTAGATCGAGGGAAGCATGCCAACAACCCAAAGCATCACATCATGGCTAAGTCCACTTCAGTTGTTTCTCCAACTCCAATGGAGCAGCAAGTAATCAAGGCAATTACAACAACACTATCAAGTAACCCAATTCGTAATGGATGTATGCGGCAAATCAAATAGAAGTGGTTGAAACGATGAAAAATGGGGGATTCTCAGCGGTGGTTGCGGCGCCTGACATTCGTAGCCAACGGATTATTCTTGTAAATTCGAGCTTGATTCTTCTCCCATGAGTAATAATTCGTTCATCCCCCAAAATAAAGCACAAATCAAAGCCTGTATTGTATTACTACTGCGCGCGGTGGATGGAGCAGAGCACTCGGAAGATCAGTTCAGTGCTTGATATAGAGGTTGTACTCGACGATGGCGTCGCCGGTCTTGAGGTCGAAGGTGTGCGTCCTGGCCTGCGCGTACCCTCGCGCCATCCTGAACACGCCGGTGCCCCCGACGACGGCCATCTCCCGGACGGCGTCGAACACCGCGTTCCGGCCCATGATGGCGACGGTGCTGCCGTTGTACCTGCCGCCCTGGAAGACGAAGTTCATGTTCACCAGCAGGGCCACCTCGTCCCTGCCGGCGGCGACGTAGGTGCCCTGCGCGCGGCCGAGGGGCGTGGAGGAGTTGAGGTCGAACCCCTCGGTGAGCGGGTCGTCGATGACCATCACGAGGCCGAAGCTCGTCTTGGAGGTGTTGGTCACCGCCGCGCGTGCCACCTGCACCGCCGTCGGGTTCGGCCCGCTCAGCACGTCGTGCCAGTACAGCTTGATGTGCGTCTGCTTGCCGCCGCCCGCCGCCGCCGACGCCGGCGAGGCCGCGGCGGCGGCCAGCAAAAGGAGGAGGGGCACGGCGGCGGCGGCGGCCATGGGCGTATCGTTGCTGCTGCCTGCTGGTGGGTGCCTGCCTATGTATCCTAGTTGTGGTGTGACGATATATGGCGCTCGCGTGCGGCGCGCCATGTGCGAGAGGCGAGGAGGTTTTAGACAGACGGCCGGTGACCAAACGATCGCAGTTTACGCATGGTGTGTTGGGGTGGTTGCTTTGGCTGCAATATTTGGTGAGATGGTACTAGAAGCATACTGTAGCATGTATCTAGAAGGTGATGTGCAGACGAAATGTGTTGGTGAACTTGGGCGTCCGATCCTTAGCTTATGATGAGGCGACGAAGCCGAACAGAACAGCAGCAGGCACCTGTGCTCCTGCAAGCATGATGCCAAGTGTGCCAATCAGAGCCAAAGGGGAAGGGAACGCTGAAGCAATTCGATCTGAACTCGCGCTGCACAGATCACTGACCACACTGGGAGTGGGAGCAGAGGCAGAGCTTGGTGCCTGCATGAGCTGACGTGGGCACGGAGGAGCGCGTGCCGGCTGCGGTTGGTGCACCCGGCTCGCTCGTGTCGCAGGGGTTGGTTGGTGGCGACTTGGGTGTCCGTCCATGGCGTGGCCGGTGGGTGGGTCTGCCGCCACCACGCGCGCTAGCTAGCTGCCCATTTTTGCAGGAAGAGATCAGAGAACTGGACCACTCACCCCCTGACGTGTACCCCCCCCCCCCCCCCCCCCCCCCCCCTTCTCTCACGCTCTCTTTGAACGGACCGTGGAATATATACCAGTGAAACGAAGCCCTGTGGAAGCCGGCAAGGGTAAAACACGGCAGGATTTCAGGGGTTCAGTTCAGGCATCGACGAAACGCGTTGGCAAAATGCATGCTGGAAATCGATCGTGCAGGAACGGCAGGCAGGGAGTCAACCGGTTCGTCCACCCATGTCGCGCTGCTTACAACGAAGATGGTGCTTGTTGGCTTGCATTTTGCGCAGCTGACAGCAAGAATGTGGTGTGGCTCAGTGCGATGACCGTAGCCTTATAATTTGCCTTCCAACCTCTCCTATTCACGTGCCAATATAATCAAACACCATCTCATCTCAGCCTTGCTTGGCATCGTCTAGTTTTATTCTTGTCCATGAATTCATCTTCATATATAATCGCTAACAATCAAAGCCGATATATATTAATTAATTCGAGGCTCGCCGAGCACTCGGAAGATCAGATCAGTGCTTGATGTAGAGGTTGTACTCGACGGTGGCGTCGCCGGTCTTCAGGTCCAAGGTGTGCGTCCGTGCCTGCGCGTACCCTCGCGCCATCCTGAACACGCCGGTGCCGCCAACGATGGCCATCTCCCGGACGGCGTCGAACACCGCGTTCCGGCCCATGATGGCGACGGTGCTGCCGTTGTACCTGCCGGCCTGGAACACGAAGTTCATGTTCATCGCCAGGGACACCTCGTCCTTGCCGGCGGCGATGTAGGTGCCCTGCGCGCGGCCCAGGGGCTTGGAGGACTTGCGGTCGGGGCCCTGGGTGAGCGGATCGTCGATGACCACTACGGCGCCGAAGCCCGTCCGGGAGGCGTTGGTCGCCGCCGCGCGTGCCACCGGCACCGCCGTCGGGCTCGGCCCGCTCACCACGTCGTGCCAGTACAGCTTGATGTGCGTGCTCTTCTCGCCGCCCGCCGCCGATGCCGCGGGTACGGCGACCATGATTATTGGCAGGAGGAGGAGGAGCGCGGCGGCGGCGGCGGCCATGGCGAGCGGTGGATACGTGTTCTGCGCCTTGTTCGTGTGGTTGTGTGCTGATGGCGTTCGCTCGTATTTACGCGCGAGCGAGGGCGCCAGGTGCAGGAGAAGCTTTCGGAAGTTGACAGTTTAGGTGGGCAGAGAATTTGTGTGCATGGCGTGTTAGGGTGGTTGCTTTCGCTGAAAGGTTTGGTTAGATGCCATCATGGCCAAGAAGGCTACGGGAAGTAGTGATGCCGCTGTTGAAGGTGCACCAAGGGTGGTCTTAATTGCCATTCAGGTACCTAGACCAGACTTGGGCCAGTTCGAGATCGAGCACAGCAATAGGGATGCTGTTTTTCTAAAAGGCTAAACTAATTCGTGCTGCAAGTTTCAAACTTGATCATTTGAAGATAGATTCTTAGATTGTACGTGCAGTCGGAATTGGTATTCTTTTTCTTTAAAGTAAAAAAACGAATATATGTTTCTCAGTTTGGCTAGGAGGTTAACTCCGTCTGTGTTGGTTCTCAACATAGCCGGTCCAAAGCCCGGATAAAGGAGGAGGGTTGTGTTAGATTTGGCGAACCAGCGTAAAAAAACAGCCACTCTAATGGATATGAAACCCATAAGAAACTCGTTGGGGCGTAATCCTCTTAGCGACGCGCTACATCGGAACCCGGGTGTGGTGTTAAATGGGCAAGGGCCTGGTCGCCATCCCCCAAGGACGTGTCGTATCGTGACCTAGGTACGATGAAAAGTGAGCAAGGGTCGGGTCGTCACAGCCTGAGTGGCGCGCTACATCTGCGCCCGGGTGTAGTGGAAAATGAGTAAGGGTCTTCGCACTTCCCTCAACGGTGCGAAGGGTAAGGAAGTTAGCCGTGCCAACTAGGATTCGCATAGGTAGCTGGAACGTAGGATCCCTAACAGGTAAGTTGCGGGAGCTAGTTGATGCAGCAATTAGGAGGCGTGTAAATATTCTATGCTTTCAGGAGACTAAATGGAAGGGTCAAAAGGCGAAGGAGGTTGAGGATACTGGCTTCAAGCTTTGGTACACGGGGGCAACACCGGGTAGGAATGGTGTAGGTATATTGATCGATAAGAGCTCTAAGGATGGAGTCGTAGAGGTTAGGAGGCGAGGCGACCGGATTATCCTGGTCCGGATGGTAGTTGGAGACTCAGCCCTGAATGTGATCAGTGCCTATGCCCCTCAGGTAGGTCTCAGTGAGAGCACCAAGAGGCAGTTCTGGGAAGACCTAGATAGCATGACTAGTACCGTCCCTAGCAGCGAGAAACTCTTCATAGGAGGAGATCTCAACGGCCATGTGGGTGCGACTAATGTAGGGTTCGAGCGAGTGCACGGAGGCTTTGGGTATGGTTGCAAGAGTCAAGAGGGGAGGATATTTTGAACTTCGCGTTGGCCTACGACTTGTTGATAGCGAATATTCTTTTTAGGAAGAGAGAATCTCATCTTGTGACCTTTCATAGTGGACAGCACTCGAACCAGATCGACTTTATCCTTGCTAGGAGGGAGGATAGACGGGATTGCGTTATCCCTCAACACAAGCTTGTGGTGGCGGACTTTCATTTTCGGGTACGTGTCCATCAAGATAAACGCGCCAAGACTGCGAGAACGAAGTGGTGGAAGCTTAGAGGGGAAGCGGCGCAAACGTTCAAGGAGAGAATGCTAGGTGAGGGGCCCTGGGAGGAAGGAGAAGATGCAGAAGACATGTGGCTAAAGATGGCAAAATGTGTTCGGAAGGTGTCCTCAGAGGTGTTTGGCGTGAGTAGGGAAGGCAAACAGGAAGGGGAAGACACCTAGTGGTGGAATGACGAGGTGCAAAGGGCTATTAAGGAGAAGAAGGAGTGTTTCAAGCGCCTCCACCTTGATAAGAGTGCAGCCAACATCGAGAGCTATAATTTAGCGAAGAGGGTTGCAAAGCGAGCTGTGAGCGTAGCAAAGGGTAAAGCATATGATGACCTGTATCAGCGGCTAGCCACGAAGTAAGGGGAGAAGGACATCTATAGGATGGCTAGGATCGCGAGCGGAAGACAAGAGATATCAACCAAATCAAATGCATCAAGGATGGGACAGATCGACTTCTAGTGAAGGATGAGGAGATCAAGGACAGATGGCGAAAGTATTTTGATAAGTTGTTTAATGGGGAGAATGAGAGCCCTACCCTTGAGTTAGATGACTCCTTTGATGACACAAACAGATGCTTTGTGAGGAGAATTCAGGAGGCTGAGGTCGGGGAGGCGTTGAAGAGGATGAAGAGGGGTAAAGCGATGGGCCCTGATGGTATCTCCATTGGGGTGTAAAGATGCCTAGGTGCTAAAGCGATAGTATGGTTAACTAAGCTTTTTAATCTTATTTTTCAGTCCAGCAGGATGCCTGAAGAATGGAGGAGAAGTATATTAGTACCAATCTTCAAGAACAAAGGAGATGTTCAAAGTTGTACTAACTACCGTGGGATTAAGCTGATGAGCCATACGTTGAAGCTTTGGGAGAGGGTTATCGAGCACCGTCTAAGAAGAGTGACAAGTGTGACCCAAAACCAGTTTGGGTTCCAACCTGGAAGGTCGATCATGGAGGCGATTTTCTTAATCCGACAATTGATGGAGAGATATAGAGAGCAGAAGAAGGACTTGCACATGGTCTTTATTGACCTTGAGAAGGCGTATGATAAAATACCGAGAAATGTTATGTGGTGGGCCTTGGAGAAGCACAAAGTCCTAACTAAGTACATTACCCTCATCAAGGATATGTATAAGGATGCGATGACGTTTGTCCGGACATGTGATGGTGACACCACTGACTTTTGTATTAACATAGGCCTACATCAGGGGTCAGCATTGAGTCCTTATTTATTTGCCTTGGTGATGGATGAGGTCACAAGGGACATACAAGATGATATCCCTTGGTGTATGCTCTTTGCTGATGATGTGGTGCTGGTGGACGAGAGTAGAGAAGGGGTTAATAGGAAGTTAGAGATGTGGAGACGCACGTTAGAGTCGAAAGGGTTGAGACTCAGCAGGACCAAGACTGAGTACATGATGTGCGATTTCAGCGCGACTAGGCATGAGGATGGAGATGTTAGCCTCGATGGGCAAGTGGTGGCCCAGAAGGATACTTTTCGGTATTTAGGATCGATGCTTCAAAAGGATGGCGACATTGATGAAGATGTTAGATATAGAATCTCAGCTGCCTGGTTGAAGTGGCGTCAAGCTTCTGGCGTCTTATGTGACGGAAGGGTGCCATAAAAGTTAAAAGGTAAGTTCTATAGGACAGTGATTCGTCCGACGATGTTATACGGTGCTGAATGTTAGCCTAAAAAAGACTACATGTCCAACAACTGAGTGTAGTAGAGATGCGGATGTTGCGGTGGTTTTGCGGGCACACACGAAGGGATAGAGTCCGGAACGAAGTTATTCGGGATAGAGTCGGGGTGGCACCAATTGAGGAGAAACTTACCCAACCGATTGAGATGGTTTGGACATATCCAACGAAGATCCCTGAGGCGCCGGTGCGTAGTGGGGTTTTAAAGCAGACCGAAAATATAAAGAGAGGTAGAGGTAGACCTAAACTGACTTGGGACGAGTCGGTGAAGAGACCTTAAGGAGTGGAATATCTCCAAAGAGGTAGCTTTGGATAGAAGCGCTTGGAGACTCGCCATCCACGTACCTGAAGATCAGTGATCTTTGTTTTTACGGGTTTCAACTCTAGTGTGCTCCAACTTGTTTGGGACAAAAGGCTATGCTGTTGTTGTTGTAGTAGTTTGGCCAGGAGGTTCATCTTTTGCTCTGACAAAAGTGCACGTCTAACTGGAGGTGGTTAGTTCCTGATCCTGCAGGAATGGCAGACGTACCAGCAAGTGTCTAACAGGCAGGCGTGTAGCGCGATGCTTGTGCTCGCACAAGCACGAGCGGCTTGCATTGTGTGGCTGTCAATTTAAGTGACAGCTTTGGCACGCCCAAATATAATAAAAGTGCAGGAAGGACTAACTGAGGACTGGAAATCTGTACTGACTGACTTGTGCATCATACCATTTCCCTTGGAACAACAGGAACCGGCCGGCCGGATCCATAATAATAATGGAAATAAAGCACTCTCTCGATCTGTTCGTAAACGAACTCACAGAATTCTGTATCTGCAACTTTAACCTAGCCACCTTTTTGACATCAGAGACCACTTCCACTTGGAAGGAAACCACCGAAAGGTACGGTGACATTTTACATCCGTGGACGCGAAAGGGAACGGAAAGGGGCTGGAAACTCTGCATGCCGATCGTGCACGAAGCAGTCAACAGCACTACTAGCTGCACCTGCGGCTGCCAGACTTCGCTCAAGAAGCTGGCCTATCCATAAGCTGCTACCACCAGGCCAAGTTCGCTCATAATAATTGATCTGCGGGTAGGCAAGTGCCGTAATTTAATTTTCTGATTCCTCCAATAGATTCATCACATCAGGCGGCGGCCCTGGCCGGCCATGTGGTAAAGTTAACAAAACCTGCTTCCAGGACGGTCCAAAACCAACAGATCTGATGATCTGAAGAAGACCAAAGTTTACTACTAGAATATTCCTCTTGCGTGGTAATTGCCAGGCATGATTACAGCACCTGCAAGCCAGCACATAGTAGCTAGCACACAACGACGACCATCCTCGTAATTAAAAAAATATATGCACCTTCATGATGATCATTCATCTAGCTCACAGCTCAAATTAGAGAAACATTCTACCGGTCTTTGTTCCTTAGCTTGGCTTGATTATATTGCCTCTGGCGCATGCTGTTCGTGCCACCTCAGTCGTCTGATCGGAGATCGACGATCATGGGGGGCATCCTGATCTTTGGTTCTTTACTGATCAGACGACCGAGGTGATCCAGACACCAATTAACTTAATTACGCCTCTAATCGGAGCAGAGCAATGATCCAGTACATTTTGGTACAAATATATCTACACACCTCAATAAAGGTGGAGTATCAGATTATTACCATGTTCACTTATCTCCGTGTTGTCCGGCTTGCCGCCCCGGGACGTGCTGCAACGGGCCTGCGGGCAAGGAAGGCGCCGTCGGCGACCGCCATGGCGCTCTTGCACCCGTAGAGGTCCAGGAAGCCGAGGAACCCGCCGCCGGCAGGTCGCCACGGACGCCCGGCGCGGCCTGATACCGTTGGCTTTGCCGGCGCCAGCAAGAGCTGCTTGTCTTTGGCCGCGGTCACGGCGGCGTCGGCGCCGTGATCCGCCTCGTCATCCTCGCCGTCGTCGTCCCTGGTGCACTCCGCGAAGGCGGCGACGAAGGGGTCGCCGTTGGCGTCGGAGGACGCGGCGGGGAGCTTGGCACGCGGCCGCCGGCGCCGGCGGCGAGAGGAGGGCGGTTGCAGCGGGGGCGGGAGCGGGAGCGGCGTGCCTGTGGGGGAGGCGAGGCCGCCGCGGGACGAGTTCTTGGGCACGCCCGGGTGGCGCTCCCACGAGAAGGGCACGAGGGAGGAGGTGCTGGCGCGCGGGGACGGGGCCGGCGACGGCGACGGGCAGAAGGTTGATGAGCCGCTGGAGACGGAGGAAGAGGACGACGACGAGGATGAGTACGAGCTGCGGTGGCGCCCGCGACGAGGGGCGGCGGGCGGCGACGGCAGGCACAGCGGAGGAGGAGGCAGCGGCAGCGGCAACGGCAGCGGCTGCGGCCCTTGGGTCTGAGAGGCTCGCATGGCGTGCCGAGGGAGAAAGAGACAGCAAGAGTGCAGTGACGACCAGAGCGATTTGCTGTAGTTTCGGCCGGGCAGTTGGAGGTCAGTTGTGTGTGTGGCTAAATACCGTTGAATATTTGCACAAAGGGCCTTAGGTTTGTACCGTTATTTTTCAGACTGCGCTACACCACTTTGGTAAAAAGATCTAAAAAAACCATCAAATTTCGTCCTATTTCTATTGCACATTTGCTCCTTGTCAAACGATTGAGTTTTGGATTCTCTGTCAATCGATGTGAAATAGAGCCTCCTCATCGAAATTTTTTTTTACCCCCATCCCTCCTCCTTCTCCAACTCCAGTGAGATTTTGGCGAGGTTAGGGTTCCGGGGTTAGGGGTTCGGGGTTGCCGGGGGCGGCTGCTCACCGCCGGCCATAGAGGGACGGTCGGCGGCGGCAGGCAGGCGCAGGGCGGCGAGGCGCGGCTGGCGAGGCCGCGGCTGGCCGGGCGGCGGGAGACGGCGGTTGGACCGACGCCGGGGCGGGAGAGTCGAAGGCGACGACCGCGGTGGACGGAGGCGACGGCGGCGGTGGGAGGCGGTCGCGCCGGGCTAGGGTCCCGCCGGGGCGGGACCCTAGCCCGCCCGCGCCGGTGGGGTAGGGGAGGGGCTGGGCGGCGGATGGCGGGTGCATGTGTGGATGCGCCGGTGGAGCCGAAGGTGCTTGGGAAGAAGAAAGGGTGGGGGAGAAGGGAGGAGATAAGGTGGAGAGAGATGGTGATTGAGAGAGAACAAATTTCTCAATTGATTGACGTGGAGACACACCCTTTCTATGGTGCTATTTTGGCACGGATAATTTCCGTCTTGGGTGCAAATCCAATGAGTTATTCACTAACATATTATCCACAAATGAAGAAAATGCGAAGCACATAGGGAATCAAGATCAGGTGTCTAATGCTATGGATTACTGGAACAGTATGTGAGTTCTTTTTTCACTGATTTCGGGAGGAAGCATGCACACACTAACCGACTTACGGTAGGAGAGCGCTACCCACGTTGCTAGAGCCTAAGAGCATGAGGCAAAAGGTTTATCTATTCCAAGAAGGGAATGATTAGAGTTTAGAGGGGCTGGGTTGCATAAATTGTCTTGTTTGGTATAATTATTAGTCCGTGTCCTGTTTATGGAACTGGACGGGGGACGATGCAAACCTACGTTTTAGCTAGGGTGCTCGGTTTAGAGACAAGTTATTAGATGGTCATGTCAAAAAGAATAAAATAAATCAAAGTTCAATGTCTTGTAATTTATGAGTAAACAACTCATATATAAGATCTTCTTCCACAACTGAAATCTACACAAGCAAAGCAAAAAAAGCAACCTCAAATGTCGCGCAGTACATCCACGAACACTCTCATGTTGTTGCCGGCTTGCCGCTAGCAGCAACAGCAGGAGCAGGCTTTGTTTTCAAAAAACAGGAGGAGCAGGCGCTGTGGCACCGGCAGCACGTGGGTGGAGGAGCCGGCGGTTGGACCGTCCATGGCGTGGCGTGTGGCGGTTGTTGCTACCTCTTCGCCTTCGATCTCTTTGCGCGCACGTCTCGATCTGTGCAGTCTGCACCTGCCCGCTCCATGATTCGCTCGTCGTTACCACGTTTCCACTCTGTCAAATTTTGTAGCCTTGTACGACGCGCACAAAGCACGCCGGCGAAGAAGCCACGTACGTACGCTGCCTCGATGCAAAGAGAACCCTGCAACATCTATCTAACAGTTAGGAGGAATTTGGCCCTCTCAGAAAAAAAAGTAGGAAGAATTTGCTGTATGATGAATTGATGATGATAAGCCACAGTAGCTGACAGTACGTGCTAACATGATAGGGGGTTCGGAAGAGTCCGCGGCCGGGCCAAGACGACTCAACAAGAGCATGCTGCATGTACTGACAAGAAGGAATCAGCCGGTTTATTAAAGGCATCAAATGTCCTACGTCCACAACGCACAGGGCTCCGGCTCTTTAAAAAATGGCTCCGGCTTCCTCTGGTGAAGCGGCTTCTCTAATGAAGCTGAATCCGTTTTGAAAAAATATTTGGTAAAATAGCTCCACTTTACTTGCTTTTCATGAGTAGATTGAAAAAGAGAAGCCGGTTGGAACTACATTTTGTAGCTCCACCACATTAGTGGAAGCCATTTTAAACTTCATCGACAGCTTGTTACATAGAACCGCTCCAAAACCATCCCTTTGGCAGAATTTTAGCCGGAGCCCTTTTTGGAGCCGTTTTAGAGGCTGCCAAAGAAACTCTAATCTGCTTTCATTCGTACCTGCCAACTTCCCCCCTCTCGATCTACAGCTACAACAATATGCTCCTCCTAACCAACGCCGCCCTTTCCGAATGGTCCGTCCTATATGCATGTGTGGTCAGAGACACAATAATAATGATGGCGTCATCTCATCCAGTGCATAGAATACATCACATTCCTGCAGCTGCCCAAGCCAAAAAAAAGAAAAAAACAAATGGAAGACGCGTGCATATGATGCACTCATGCATCCACGCACGCACGCACAGGACTACTACCTGTTGTAACGACAAATTGCTGTTTCATCGTCAATCGACCGATCGAGTGGAATTATTCACAATTGGATGGGTTTATTTTGGATGGGTTCATTTGCCGCGCATATCTGGAGGCACCGTAGCGTAAAGCTCATTGTCTCTCTCAACCTCGCTGACCTGGAAGCCAGTGAAGATTTTTTTTTAGATTTTACCGGTTTTTTCCTGGTCACTTAATTTAGTGCGGTGCCAGCGATATAGGAGAAACCTATGTAATTTAAATAGCGAGGGAGTCGCCAAATAGCACTGGCTTGCTTAGCTTCCACGGTATATCTAGATAGCTACTCCCTCCGTTCCAAAATGTAGTTCGTTTTAGTCTTTCTAGATTTACGATGTTTGCTACGCACATAGATATATGATACATTTTGAAACGACGGAGGGAGTACCAGCAAAGCCACCTCGAGGCCCAGCAGTATATACTATGAAATGAAGTACTAGACGTAGAAGCATGCATATGCTTACGTACAGGCAACCGCAACTTGTAATTTATATTTTATACTAATTCCTTGCGAAAAGGAAAGGTTCGATCGAGGCTCGGACAGCAGTAGGAATGAAATGATGGAGATGGAACAGGGTGTATCGATCGGATACAATGCAATTTCGTTGTCTATACACTCCAGCTATATATAGTACTTTTCATCATATACCTATGCGCCGTACTATACAGTCATTACATGTACTGTACACGCATACGTGCAGTGCAATGATGGCAGCAGCTGCTTCTGCTTGGAGTCAAGTACGTACTAGGTGATAGCAGCCTAGCTAGGCGCTGGTTGGTTCCATCGGGTCGACCTCAGCTGAAAGCGCCGACACAGACACCATTCATGCCTGATTTGATTCCTATAATTAAATTATTATACCCTCTGTTTGCATTGCATATTCGCTGCCCATGGATCGACGGCGCCAACCAAACAATGGGCCGCGGAGGGAGAAGGCAGAGCAGAGAGGTAGCCCAAAGCAACATATGGCCAGATACGGCCCAGGTTGCTGGGGTTCGAGGTCAAGCTTCGAGGGATGGCCAGCCCAAGGTGAGGTGTTGGGCTGGGCCGCCGACCATCACCAACACCCGCGCGGAAGGAAGTAAATGCTCTGCTCTACGCCGCCGTGTCCTGAACCTCCGATCGTGACCGTACGTACCTCCTGTCCCGCTACCCAGCTACCGGGGGCAGCTACTGTCAACAGTTGCATTAATGAAGGTTGGCCACGCGGCGGCTTCTTCATTACAGCAAGCCTGAGCGGTGCGAACCACGGTCACCGGAAACGTGCCAAGTTCATTTCCGTACCGGAAATACATAATTTTTATCCAATAGTACTAAAATCACTCTTAAATAAATAATATATCACATTCTACGTTCCTCGATCCATCGATTGACTGTGGTGCGAACGAGGAAAAGAAAATTGGTTGACCAATGTAAACCACTCCTTTATATATAAATATAAAATCATTACTTAAACCACTCCAAAAGGCATGCTTACAAGTTTCGAAATTGGTTTCGAGAAGCTCCCCGTTCAAATGAAGCTCGGTCCCTGTGTTTCAAACTGCAGCACTGTCAGCTCGTGCAAATGCTACAGTGACGGCGTGCTTAAAAAATACTGTATCAAGGAAATATCAGGCCTGGCCTGCTTTAAAGGCGGATGGATAAAATCAGGTGGCGTGCCCATGGCCGCGATCCTCTCCGACTCCCGGAAGCAAGCAAGCCCCGGCGACACGTCAAAAGCCCCACTACCCTTACCCTAGCGGGGGCAAAGCTTTTGGCAGAAGCAACGCCCGCCCAAAGCAAAGCAGGAACAAGGCTTTGCCGCTACCAGACTTCGAACCGGAGCGGAGCCAGCCACCCACGAGAACAAGCAACAACAAAGAGCCGGCCATCTCTCTCTTGATCCCTTGCTTGCTTGCAAGCACGTCGTCGCCGGTTCACACCGATCGCTGGCCGCAGCCTAGCCAGCCGGATGGGCGGCGGCGCTGGCGCTGTGGCTGGTCCCGGTCGTCCTGGCGCTGGCGCTCCTCTGGCTGCCGCTGCTCTGCTGCGCCGTCGCCGCCGTCCGCTTCCGGCGGGTCAGGAAGTCGCGCGGCTGCGGCGGGCGAGGGGGGTCGTGGCGGGAGGAGATCACCGTCGATGACGCCGGCGATCGGGCGCGGCTGCTGCACCGGTACCTCCGCGACCAGATGGAGCTCGTCGTCGCCGGGGCCGGCGCGGGGGACCTGCTGGAGGAGCTCCCTGTTCAGTAGTGCCGAAAAATTACCTTTCGGTTTGCAGTTTCTAGTTCTAGGATGTTACTTACATGTGTGATAGCTGATCGCCTGATCGGAGCTGCCAGATGCTTGACCGGAGAACTCCCTTGTGGCTGGGCTGGTGGAGCATCAGGGGCGATTTCTTTGATGAGATCTCGTTTCGTGCTTCCGCCCAAGATTTCAGGCGGAGCAAAGATGAGTTGTTGACTTGCAGTTCTTTCTGCTAGTACGTAATACGGATACAATGAGGCATGGGATTGAACCAGCCTTCTACTTTCTTTTCTCTCCGACTCTCTCTGATTGATGCTTCGAGGAGCATGGATAGATCTTGGATCGGAACATTTAATTTGCAGTGTCTGACTGTATCTGACGTTATCCATCCATGTTGGATTGGATTGGAAACCGCATGGAGTGTGCGAGGCGCCTGCAAGCAGAGACCGTAGCGCCTGCTGATCTGATCAATGGTCTCATCAGTACTGTATTTCGATTAACTGTCTCGCTAGGGTAGTGGTGATTCGATCTCCTCCAGTCTACCGCATTCAACTGTCTCGCCATACAAGTATTGATGGCGAGCACATCACCCCAAGGCGAGCCCACAAATCAACCAGGGCTGCCTGCGACTGGGAATGTGATGGGCAGACGCGACTGTTGAATGGAGCGGTTGATGGGTTCAGTTCAGGCTCGGGATTTCTGGGAGGCCGCCAGGCCGGGCTCCATCCACTCCAGTGCACAAAATCTCTCTCTCGCTCTCTCTCTCTCGGGCGTGGCAGCGTCGTCAATAACTTTCTCATTCTCTTTAACTATCAAATCTTTGGACATGGAAGATATATCCTAAAAAATATCAGAGTACCCTAAAAAACATATCAGAGTGTCATATAGAATCGCAGAAGAATTAACAAGTCTTACATGCACTCACTCAGCATGTCATGGTGTCCTGATGAGTCTACATGGGTACTTGTGCCAACAAAGAATGCAAGCGAAGCAACATCAGGCCATACAAATGAAGTTACCGCCATGCAGAAGTTAGCGTCACACGGAGTAAGTTAGCGTCATGCCTCAGATCGATAAGCTCGGCAAAGAGGATAAGAACACTCTCCGCAGCGGTATATAAGGAGGACATGCTTCACACAACAGAGCCTCCAAGAGCGAAGTTCCTAAAACCAATAAAATCCCTAGTACAATCCTGTAAGATAGTCACCAAGTTCGTTATAATATACCTAGTGTAAGGTAATATTTTTTCCCTTCTTTGTTTGAGTTTGGGGATTCCGAAAGGGAAAACCATATGTAAGTATGTTTGCTTTAATAAAGTAGTTTTCCTTTAATTTTCCTGTATCTGCTAGTCTAGTTGTGCGTTCTAAATCTCTGTGCCAAGGATCCTATAGGAGAGACCTCTTCGGTAGTTCTCGTTTAAAGCCATGTTTAACAGTTTGAGAGAACGTTGTTGCCGTAGAGAAGTGTTCCCTTCGGGTGGAACTGCCTGGGGAGACAATAGGTTTTTAGGCCGCATAGTCATGACCGTAGATAACTAGGGATATGAGACTGCTTATTAAATACAGACTTGCGATAAATATGGTAAGTACCGAATAGGACTTCACAACCACATAGCACACCGGTTGTCGCGTTGGTTTCGTCAACCTAAAACGATCCTGCAATATATATAAAACTAATCAGCACCTGAGCATATAAAACACTAATCACAAAAGGATAAAAATTAATCAACGAATAAATAAATACACAAGCCACATATTCTAATCCAAATATCTTAAGCATATAAGACAAGCATCCCAATCTGAATATTCTAATACTAATCTTCACGCATTTGTTAATCTATCTGTCTAGCATCAGAGCCGGTTCAATATTGAAAGATTAAAATATCTTAATCTTAAAATTAGCACAGGGAAGGTTGTTAATACAAGTGATCATATTAATATAAGGTGTAGAATTAATACTACAGAAGGTCATACTTAGTATACATCACAGAATCAACTAAATTTAATTGTTGATCTAAAACATAATTCGTACATAACTTGGGGGAAAAGACAACACGAATTAGATCAGAAATTTGAAAGACTAAATAAAGAATACCAGCAAACCAATAATAAAATTTCTGAACTAGACAATAAAATCAATTTAATCCTGCTTTCTCTAGAAGAAATAAAATTACAACAAAACAAAACCATTAAAAATAGTGATTATCTTCCAAATAAAAATAATTTAGAATTTAATCAAGTTCAGATTGATCCATATTTTGCTCAAGTTGTTCTTGAAACTAAGAAATTAGTAGAAAAAGTTAAAACTCTTGTTGTCTCTTAGTTATATGTCTGAATATAATTAAGCTCTAAAAGAAACAACAGAACATCTAAAGAAGATTTTAGTGTTATGATAAGACAGAATAATACAATCATCCAACTGCTTGTACAAGTTCTTGAAAGACTCAACCAATCAAAGTAATAAAGAAATTATATTAGCCTTCATCAGAAATAGTTGTATCTAGTAAATCAATAAATTTAGAAAAAAAGAATTATCTAAAAGTCTCATCAGAAGAGACAAGCACATCCAATTAGTAAGACAAGATTCTAAACCACTCACTCTGTTTAGTAGATTAAAATATAAATCAGATGATATTGATAATCTAGAAGAAGTCATAGATGTGGATAGAGATATGGAAAGGTATCAAAGAAATACACTAAGAAGCTTAAGACCACAACAACTATATCAAATGGAAATCTTTGAAAGTATAAGTGGACTATACAGAATATCAAGAGAAGTAGAACTAAGTGTCCTAACACATCCAGTTGAATTAAGAATAGTAAGTAAAGAAATTGAGAATAACTCAAAATATTCAGGTTACAAATATATTCACCAAGGTATGTATATTATAGGAATAAAAGGGATGACTAGGAAAAAGTTAGGAACAAAAGTTTTAATATCACTACTATATAAAAGATGAGACTGCATAAATAAAGCAACAATGGGATTTGTTGAAGGAGATATTAATGAAAATAATCTAATCACCTATATAGCTCCAGACCTAATAATGCCTATAAAAGAATTCATAGAAAAATGAGCCTTGGGTTTCAAACAAAGGTTACGAAGATTTCAAAGGAATAAATCTTTTGGTTAGTATAGAATTTATAGGAAGACTAACTAATAATAGAAGTGGTACCAGATATAAAGTAAATGTAAATGATGTAATTGAAAGTATGCAATCAAAAGGAATAAAATTTATGAGCCCTTTAAAAATTAGTTGTCAAGAAAGAGCGGGAGAAGAATGGAAAATAAGTGAGCTTATAGAAAGCAAGACCTTAAAACAACCTGAGAGTTATATTAGTTATAACAATAGCATAGTAGGAACTAGTATTAGATTTTATAAAATGAATTCCATAGAAAACTTAGACTCAGAAGCATCAGATAGCAGAAGATATAGTATATGTGAATCTATGAAAAAACTAGTTTTAAATGACGAAATTAAACACTATGAAGAAATCTTAAAGAAAATAGATGGGGAATATAAAAATGCA
This sequence comes from Panicum miliaceum, assembly GCA_032594955.1. Lineage (NCBI taxonomy): Eukaryota > Viridiplantae > Streptophyta > Magnoliopsida > Poales > Poaceae > Panicum > Panicum miliaceum. The sequence continues at coordinate 2,773,122 of CM064065.1, read as the reverse complement.
ATGATAATAGATTGGCTTAAGATAAGAGAATAGGAGCTTTTTCTAATACGAGAAATGTCCAGAATTAAAAAGTTACAGGGAAACAAAAGTCTAGCTACAAATTGTTTACGTATAATAGAAGAAAATAAAAATCTGGCTAAAAATGATGCTAGTCATAAACTCCCAAAGGATAAGGTTCCAAATGAAGAAGAACAATGGGATATAAATAATAATATATTTTTAGAAAGTTATGAAGAAGAAGAAAAACAAGAATACAATAGTGATATATTCAGTGACTCTGATAATAATATTGACTTCCTAGATGATGAAAGTATACACAATTTAGAAAATGCTATGGAAGTAGAATAAGGGAAAGGTAGAAAAAAAAAGAAATTATGGGAAAACCTTAGTAAAAAGTGAAGGAGAGAGTGAAAGACCGTATAGAGCAGCCGGAAAATAGCTTCCAGAAAGAGAAGAATATCCATATAATTATATTCCGGGACAATACAAATTTATGTGTTCTAAAAGTAGAAGTTTTGAAAAATTAGTAAAATTTTAAAACCACAAAAGTGATGGTGCAACATTAAACCTTGCTGCACATGATCCTATAGACTGGCTAAACATAATAAATATCTGGAAAGGGTTAATAGTACAAAGGTATATACAAAATCAATTTAACATAGGAAATAAGGTTGAAGACATGATAACGTACCTAGAAACATGTCTTGGAGAATCAGTAAGAGTTCTATAGGAACAATGGGTAGAAAGTTATCCTGCACAATATGAAGAATTAAAAAGAGCAGGAAATAATCCAAACAATTTTGCTAAAATAATATCAAATATTATTATAGCAGAAGACCTAGAATTAGGACATACAACATTACAAAATGAGAGGTTGAGAGAAATGGAAAAATTAACCTTATCAAACTGGAGGGGCATAAAAGAATTTTCGAACATTACTTATATAATGCTAGTACTGCAAAATAAGGATATAATAGAGGAGTAGTTGAAAGGTACTTTAATAAGCTACCTGATACTTTAGGTTCTATGATATTTGAAGAATATAAAAAAATTGAGGGGTGGTTAGAAATATATCACAGACAATACCTTTTGTATTTAAGAAACTTAGAAAAATATGCACAAACATACAATCAAAGATATATGAAAAGATCAGATTATAATTTTTGCAATAGAATTATCCAAATCCCATTAATATATGCGGAAGCTGGCTATAAAAAGAGAAATCATAAACCCTACAAAAGGTATAACAATAAATTCAAAACAAAGAGAAGATATTTTCTTAGAAGATCAGATAATAGAGCACCACTTTTGCATAAAAGAAATGTAAGAAGATATAATGCTAGAAAAAGTTATGACAAAATCTGTAAATGTTTCATATGCAATTTGCCAGACCATCTTAGTAAAACCTGCCCAAATAAAGATCGAAAAAGATACTCAAGTAAGTATGAAGAGCAAGAAAGAGTCCTAATCATAGATAGTGTAAATGAAAATATATTAGTATGTGATGATGAAATAAAAGATGATGAATCCATATACTCTATCATTGAAACAAACAAAATAGAAAATGAAGAATTAGAAAATAGTTCAAGTAATGATGAAATAGACCTAATTGATGACTTAGCTAGTCTAGATATTGAAATGATGAATCAAATAGAGTACGAACACGATTGGATTAGGGAAATGGTGACTATAATATAAAATGTGCTTTTTGCATGTATTACCCAAGCCAAGATAATAGAGCAACATGTAGCTTATGCTTCAAACAGACATGTTGTGAATGCTTAAAGTCAAGAAATCAAAAATGGAGAACAGAAGTAGAAATTGAACCAGAAGAAAAAATATTATCTAGTAGAGATAGAAATGTTGAAAATAGAATAAATAGCTTAGATGTAGAGTTAGAAGAACTCAGAAATAAAGTAAAAAGGTATTATCATAGAAAATAAAAAACAAACAATAATAGTACGATACCAAAGGGGACAAGCTAATACAACTAAAAGATGCTATAACAAGTTTTGGAAGTAAATATTTAGTTAAATTTTCATTTAAAGATATACTAGGTATAAGAATCCCTATAAAAATAGTCTTAAAGCCTAACATTTCCTATAAAATATTAGCATTACTAGATACTGGCTGCACTAAAAATATCATCAATGATAAATACTTTTCAAGATGCCCTAAATTAGTAACCACAATAGATAATGATAAAGCTGAAGTTTCCACAGACATGTCCGGAATAAGAAAAGTCTATAACCGGATAGCATATAATATTGAATCATATATAAATGGAACTAGATATATTATAGATGAAATTACAATAAGAGATCTATCATTAACAAATGATGATATAATAATTGGGTTATAGTTTTTACAAAATTCTATAAGTGCCTTCATACTGACTGAACAAGGGGTAACATTTATTCCTTATCATGATAATGTTTTATTTATTTCTGAAGTAAGAAAATTAAAAAGCACTCAACAATGTTTACAAATTAAAGACATAGAATTTGAAGCCCTTGAATCAAATACTATAGACCTTAGTGAAAATGTCGAAGCTTATTATGTAGAAAACTATCATACAGAATGCATTGGACTACGATCTTTTACACCAAACTGGTACAGAGATATAAAGTCTAAAAAAGATATAGAAATAATTGTCCAAAGACTAGAAGATATTCAAATAACTGGGGAAATTCCAATGAAGCACCGGGATAAAAATGCTATTGTCTAAAACTTAATATAATTAACCCAGATTATATAATTAAAACTAGCTCCATATAAGCTACTCCAAAAGACATTGAAGAATTCAAGATGCATATTGAAGAATTAATAAAGCTAGAAGCAATAAAAGAAAGTAGAAACCCGCATAGATCTACAACTTTTATAGTAAGAAATCATAATGAAATAGTTAGACATAAATCTAGAATGGTAATAAATTACAAAAGACTTAATGATAATACAGTAAATGATGCTTACAACATACCCAATAAACAAGAATGGATCAATAAAATACAAGGTAGCAAATATTTTTTAAAATTTGATCTAAAAGCTGGATTCTGGCAAGTAAAAATGGCTGAAGAATCCATTCCCTGGACCGCCTTCACACGCCCACAAGGCCACTATGAATGGCTTGTCATGCCATTAGGATTAAAAAAATGCACCTGCATTATTTCAAAGAAAAATGCAAAACATATTTATGGAAAATCAAGAATATATAATAGTCTATATAGATGATTTACTAGTCTTTTTAAAAACCTATAAAGAACATATTGCTCATTTAGAAGTTTTCTAGAAACGTAGAACAAAATAGGTTAATATTATCTAAAAAGAAAAATAGAAGTATGTAAAGAAAGGATTAATTTCCTTGGTCATGAAATAGGTGATTGAAAAATATATTTACAAGAACATATTGCAAAGAAAATCTTACAATTTTCTGATAGTATGAATGATAAAGAGGTTCTACGACAATTTCTTGGAATAGTGAATTATGCTAGAAACTATATTGATAATCTATCAAAGCTTGCTGGAACCCTATATGCAAAGTTAAGAAAAAATGGAGAAAAGTACTTCAACTCTGAAGATATAAAATTAGTCCAAGCTTTAAAAGAAAACGTAAAAAATCTACAACCTTTAGCATTACCCTTCACAGTAATTATTTTATCATAAAAACAGATGGGGAGCCATATTAAAGAAAAACCAAATAAATATTCTCCAAAAAGAAAAGAAAAAATATACAGATATGCTTCAGGGAGCTATAAACTAAAAATAGTGAATAACACTGATAGAGAGATCTTAGCGATAATTCACGTTGAATACCTTTAGATTATACTTAGGATTCAAAGAGTTCACGGTACGAACAGATTGTGAGGCCATTTGTCGTTACTGTAACCAAATAAATAGCGAAAAGATTTCTACTAGAAGATGGATTTTATTCAAAGATATTTTTATTGGAAATAAATATAAAGTAATTTTTGAGCATATTAAAGGAAAGGTGAATAAATTACCTGACTTCTTTTCACACTCATCTTTTTGCAGAAATGATGAAGAAAAATGTCACCTTCAGCGGTATCAAACATTTATTTTTGGACAAGACAACAAGCTCAAAGTATTTCTACCAAACTCATACAAATTCAAGCCAAGAGATCATATAATCTTGGATGAAGTGCAAGAATGTATTTTAGATAATTTCTGGTTCCAATACAACAATAAAAGAGAAGGAAAAGGCTACATGCTATCAATACTAAATAGCCTTGCCAAATACTTCCACCATATCAACAAAATTCTACCAACCCCAAATATTCCGGAAGCTCCTAAACATAGACCAATATATGTAGTTTATGATGGAAAACAACTTGGTCTATATATAACTTTTGAAGAAATAATATCCTAGAAAATAGAAGCAAATATGACCCAAGTTGGAATGTTATGAAAAAAATACAATGATATTGATGAAACCTTGACTAAAGCAAGATCTATGTTGGGAGTAAATTATTATATAGAACCAGTTGCCAAAGAATATATTCAAAATTTCAAATTAGCAAAAAGAAAAGGAATACAACAAAGAACATCCCTAATAAATACAGCCGAAGAAGGTCCGTCCAGACCAATTTATAAACAAACTCTGCAAAAAGGAATAAACCCTCTAGATAGTGAATATATAGATTGCAAGATCATAGATATATTTGAACAAACTTCCCCATAGTATAAAAAAGAAATAAAAGAACAAATCATGCATGAATTAGAGGATGAAATGAAGAACCAAATAATGAATGAGTTAAGACAAGAAATTGAAGAAAAATTTAAAAATATAAAGAAAGATCTAGATGGCAAATTTGAATTCCCATTAATAGATGAAAAAATGGAAGACTCACCAGAAGATAAGATAGACATTCGAGGCCACAGTCAGGCTTGAAAGCACTTGAATATTGATATGAATATCAATAATTCAGGCGTGGAAGCATCGTCAATAACTTTCTCATTCCCTTAATTTGATAGTAGTACTATCAAATCTTTGGGCGTGGAAGACATATTCTACAGAAAAACATCAGAGTGTCATATATGACCGCGGAAGAATTAACAAGCCTTACATGCACTCACTCAGCATGTCATGGTGTTCTGAAGAGTCTACATGGGTACTTGTGTCAAGAAAGAATGCAAGCGAAGCAACACCAGGCCATACAGACGAAGTTACTGGCATGCAGAAGTTAGCGCCATACGGAGGAAGTTAGCGCCATGCCTCAGAACGATAAGCTCGGCAAAAAGGATAAAAGCACTCTCCGCAGCAATATATAAGGAGGATATGCTTCACACAACGGAGGCATCGGAAGGAGTAGCCAGAGCCTCCAATAGCGAAGTTCCTGCGAGAGTTCCTAAAACCAATAAAATTCCTAGTACCATCGCTGTAAGATAGTCACCAAGTCCGTTGTAATATATCTAGTGAGTATACGAAGGAAGTTAGCGCTATGCCTCGGAACGATAAGCTCGGCAAAGAGCATAAGAGCAACGAAGATCTCAGCACTCTCCGCAACAGTATATAAGGAGGATATGCTTCACACAACGGAGGCATCGGAAGTAGTAGCCAGAGCCTCCAAGAGCGAAGTTATTGCGAGTCCCTAAAATCAACAAAATCTCTAGTATCATCCCTATATAAGATAGTCACCAAGTCCGTTATAATATACCTAGTGAGTGTAAGATAATATTCTTTTCCTTCTTTGTTTTAAGAGTTTGGGTTACTGAAAGGAAAAATCATATGTAAGCATATTTGTTTTAATAAAATAGTTTTCCTTTAATTTCCGTATATGTGCAGATCTGGTTAGGTCCTCTCTCTCCTCTCTCTCTCTCTGGTCGGTGGTCGTCGTCGTCAGCCGACCGAAGCACCCACTTCTCGTGGACTTGGCCACCGACCACGCGCCTGCCGCCGCATCCAACCCTACTCTCGCCAGCAGTGTAAGCATTCCCCCTGCATTTACTCGGCGTTGCAATTGAAAAACAGGCTGCTGACAGGAGCGGTGATGCGCAGCTGATGAGCTTTCGATTGCGTTTGATGCCTGCTAATTCCTCGCAGATGTCACCGTGACCTCGTATCAAGTTAACACTATCAGGTTAACACTATACTGTGACCTTAGCTTGTCGTTCGCCGGCCCGGCAGCTGCGGGATGCTGCTCCCCGCTAGAGCCGCCATCCAAACGGTAGAACGACGAGCAACTACGTCAGGATTCTGAAATCTTCAAAGTCAGAGAAAAACGTATGCTGCTCATTTTTTTCAGTGTAGATGTAACATAGTTTCAGAAGCTGCTTATTGGCTTCATATAACCATGGAAAAGATGGAAGTGTGAGGCAATGTTAAATTATCCTATTACGACATATATAAGGATTCATAATTTTCAGGGACGGGTGCGTTTTTCTGTTCCCTCTTGTTCTCAACTCTGAACTGTCTCTTGGTCTGAAACTTGAACTTTCTTTTGTTCTGAACTTTGAAATTTGCGTGGTTGCTATAGATTTGATGAACCTGCACCGGGCAGCTTCACGTGAGGATCAGTAGCACTATAGCAGGTAGTTCAAGCAAACAAATGATGTCGCGATGAGTGCTGGTTTTACAAAACTTTTGGCCTAAAATGAGACAGATGATGATTTGGGAAAAACATGGCAAGCCTCAGATTATAATGAATGAACATAATGCAATGCGTTATACCTAAGGAGATAAATAACAGCAGCTATAATGATGAGCTTGGCTCTGGGACTTCTTATTCCCTTTCCAAGCCAGTAATTCGGTAGACCTGGCAGAGCACCGAGCGCTTGATCGAGGAAACACTTGATGCCGCGCATGTAGTCATTCGCATCGTCACCGTGCAGCCGCCTGCCTCCTCTCCTCCCATTCCAACACCCGGCAACCACCGCCCGCCGGCTCATCGAACGCCCACCAGACCACCACCAATCCACCATCGACTTCTCCGTCCATCTGTGTGCACCCCCGACGGCGCCTGCCGCTTTGCACGCGTCCCGGGCCGCACCGCGCCACGCGCTGCTCGGAGTCAGAGCTTCTCATTGCGTTGCGGCCTTTCTCGGGGGGACGTCGCCGGCCGGGCGGGGGCGGGGTAACGGAAGCCATCATCGCCTCGCCGGCGCCGGAATCAGCGTGGATGACGACGGTCAGCATGTTTTGCAAATGCAAAGTAGCCCCTTAAAATTGCTAATACCCCCCTTATTCGGATCGCAATTCATAATCACGATCTGACTCAGGGGTCTGTGTGCAAATATTTATCCATATTTTTACATACAGGTCCCTCGTCTGGGTCGTTGTGTTCAGCGGCGGCAGCCCGGCTGGCGGTGGCGGCGGGCGGAGGGACGCTCCCGCCGTACTCTGAGGGGTCGATTCGGCTGTGGTGCAAGACGAAGCGGGACATGGCGCTGGCTGTGGCCTCCCCTCTCCCGTGCAGTGCCATGTTCCCGGCGCGCGCGAAGCAAACTGGCGCCGGGGAAGTTGGCTTCCTCGTGCAAGGTGGGGCAGCACCAACCAACAATCTGACTCTGCAGCCACGGTGACCTCCCTCACCGACGGCCCAGGCCGATCGACGGTGGTAAGTGTGCTTGACGGCTGCAGCGCTGGCGTCGGAGAGCGGAGGCCCGGCCGGTGGTGTACTGATTGAATTGAGGCCACCTCGATGCTCCGCAATCTGCTCGGAGTCGGAGCCGTAGAAGCGCTTGGACGCCTCGCCTCCACCGTGCCGTGCTTGCTTGAAACCACCTTTGTTTTGGTGTAACTGAGTCTGTCTTTGTAACAAATGTTGTTGTACCCAAAGAAGTCCAGGCATAAAATCTTGTCGTCCTCCTCCCTTTGGCCTTCACCTTCAGGTCGACCTCGAAAACAGGCTCGTCCCACAAAAAGATGGCGCGGCTAGGACGTGTAAGTTCCAAAAGAGAATCCTGCACACAGTTAAAGGCCAGCAAGTTTCAATCGCCTTTAGGAACACCCATCACTGAAGGTGCATCAGCAATAAAAATCAAAGGCCCGATTTCTAAGGCCACATGGAATGTGATGAAGATGCACGAGTAATTGAATATATATAATAAACAGTACCTGTAGTTACAAAACCACTAAACACCGTTCTCTAAATAAATGCAGGTTTACAGATCTTTTTTTTTGAGATAATGCAGGTTTACAGATCAGGAACGTGCCCACATACTGAAAGTCTGAAACGATCTTGCTTGTCGGGGCCGACCAACCAAGCACTGAAATAGGTATTAGCTTTAAAAACTAAATCTGATATACCAGTTCTAAAATTTTTAATACAAATCCAAGTTTTAATGACTTGAAATGACATCTACTTTTTAAGAACCTGCAGCAACACGCATAAAGTATCTATGGTGGATAAGGTTCTGAACTTAATTCTGATTCTAATTCCCAGTATCCCTGTACGCTACCTTTGAGCTAAACGCAATAAAAGATCAGCTGATATTACCAGTACTACCAAGCAGCAACAAGAGAAAAACAAAGCACGTACATGCATTGAGATGCATATAGTAGATAAAATGGGAGATGGAAAGTGTTGAAAGTTGAAACACGGATGTTTGCATTGCACATGCCTGAGGAGAGGGTGGTTAATCTCTAGTTAACATCAGGATTAATGAAGGTTGCGCATGAAATGAAAATTAAAAGACATGAACCTCAGTCTTGATGAAGATTCATCAACCTGTCTGAATGCTAAGAAACAGAGGTACTGTAAAGAACCCTGTATAACGAAAAACAGGCAAAGATTACTCCAACACATTCATCCAATTTATGTGCATCTGTCAGGGAGCAGTATCTTCAGGAACAAAACAGGAACCGCCAAGATTCCAGGAACACAGCCAAGTGCAAGAACAAGTAAATCCATAGTAGTAACAGTGTACAAGGAAGGAAGTTCTCGAGCCAAATGACTACATCCTCCGTGTTGTACTACAGTTCAATCGTCATGAATATAAGCCAAATGAATATAAGCTGTGTGCAAAATGAGGCTAAGAAAGCCAACCAGATCATCTCTGTTGTTGATTCCAAGTTCCTCAACAGCTCCCAACTGGTCAGGGTCATCATGCATTATGCCTTCATCTTCTCTCCTCTTGCAGAGCAAACGATGACGCTGCGGACCATTTCTGAAGCCATGTCCACATGTGCTCGGGCAACCGGACACTCTGGCCGCCCTCCATGATCTGCAGAATCCTGGCTCGCATACGCTTGAAGCGGACGGCTTCACAGAATAGGACTGCACCAATGACTTTCTTTGCCTTCTCATGTTTTGGTTCATTAATCCAAGATCTGGATTGAACTGGCGAAGGGCATGGTACAGACTGGTAACCACTGGAGTGCCGAACACCAACTGCTCCCTGTGAATACAACATCCAAAGCATTAGTGTTGAGTGATAATATTCTTTCCCGACAAAAAGAAAGAGCAAATTCCTTCAGTGCCATGAAAAATTAGGTGTCTTCCTTGTGTGCCATAAAAAATTTTGAATCTCCTTCTGTGCTATTGAATCTAAGATTTATCCCCTCACTGCCACAACAACTTTTATGTAGCTTCACCCCTGTATAGGATTGTGCTCACGTGCAGTGCTAACTCTGATGCTGACGGCCTGCATGTTAAGAGTCGTTTTCTAGTACTTCTATTTTGATCTGTATGGCATGGTTACATGAACTTTTGTGGTAAGAAACTTGGTACTCATATGGTCTATAGTATGCTGAAAAATATGATCAGTACTATACTCATTTGTAACGAGAAATCAATTTTACTTGGTCCAGCGTCATCCATTTTACTATGAAATGAACCTGGAATGGCATATAAGGGAGCCAAGCCAAAATATGCTTCATTCTTTTAGAGGGGCAAATGAGTCTTTGACATGACCATTTAACTATACCATAACAGCTCAAAAACAGTTGTGGCAGTGAGGGGATAAGTCTTAAATTCAATGGCATTGAGAGCAATTCAAAAAAAATCATAGCACACAAGTAAGACATTTAATTTTACTATGAAATGAACCTGGAATGACATTTACGGGAGCCAATCCAAAATATACTTAGTTCTTTTGAAGGGGCAAATGAGTCTTTACATAACCATTTAACTATACCATAACAGCTCAAAAACAGTTGTGGCAGTGAGGGGATAAGTCTTAGATTCAATGGTATTGAGGGCAATTCAAAAAAAATTAAAGCACAAGTAAGGAGTTGTTTGGATCCAAAGATTAATTTTTAGTCCAAGTCACATCGGATGTTTGGATGCCAATTAGGAGGACTAAACATGAGCTAACTATAGAACTAATAAATGGAGACTAATTCACGAGATGAATCTATTAAGCCTAATTAATTCATCATTAGCATATATTTACTGTAGCACAACATTATCAAATCATGGGCTAATTAGGCTTAATGGATTTGTCTCGCGAAGTAGTCTTCATTTATGCAATTAGTTTTGTAATTAGAGTATATTTAATACTCCTAATTGGTGCCAAACATCCGATATGACGGTGATTAAAGTTTAGTCACCCCATCCAAACACCCCTAAGACATCTAATTTTTCATGGCATCGAGGGAATTACTGGATTGGATGTAGTACCTGTCGAAACCACGTGTCAGCACAGTATAAGATGATGTCAAGCCAATACTTCTAACTGCATTGTCTTCTGCTGGAACATAGCGGTCAGAGAACTTGAGCCACGCCCCATCCCCCCTCCGGATGGCCACCAGGTACGAACCAACCTCGTCAATGAGGATTGAGACCGTTGGCATGTTGGTGAACAGAAAGTTGGCATGGCACCACCCGGCAGTGCCAGACGTCAGAGGAACGCCGCGGAAGCAGTTATGCCCCGCACGTTCCAAATCACACAGCGCCATCCATTCGAGCGCGAGCTGATATTCCTGCAGGGACGGATCCTCGGCATCGATGTTATAACACAGTATGCAACCTCAAAACAACTACATAATAGCTTAATCCATATGAAGGAAGGAACACAATAGTTTACCAGGTCATCACGAGGTCAAGTCATGTTAGTATTATGACACAGTACCAATTCCAAAGTAATCTAAGGAAGAAGTGACCATGCGACCAGAATATGCAAGCTCGAGGATCCAATGTGAAAATAACCTTCATTTCTCAGTGCTGACTTGGCATAAAAACCAAACTTCTTCTCAACCATAGTGCTGCTCTCAGCAGTGTCACCTAGCTGTTCAGCCTTGATCCCAAGGACCAGTTGAGCCTTCTCCTCCACGACGACGACACGGCGCTGCAGTGTAACCTCCCCATCCTTGCCGACAGACACCTCCTGGCCTCGGGTGTCCAGCAGCACCACGTCCTCACCAATGCTTGTGTTGCAGGCAGTGAAGCGTGCACTAAAGTTGGCTGATCCCTTGCTGATGCGGGCCATGATGGTTGCCTCCACGGAACGTTTGAGATGAGCAAACCTGAACTCCACTGTGCTATGCTTGCTTGAAACCACCTCAGTTCTGGTGTAACTGAGACTGCCTTTGTAACAAATGTTATTGTACCCAAAGAAATCCAAGCATAAAATCTTGTCGTCTTCAGATGATGAACTCCCTTTGTCCTTCACTTTCAGGTCAATCTCAAAAACAGGCTCATCCCACAGCAGGATGGCGCGGCTAGGACCTGTAAGTTCCAAAAGAGAATCCTGCACGCAGTGATCCACAAATTAAAGGCCAGCAAGTTTCAATCGCCTTTAGGAACACAAATCAATGAAGATGCATCAGCAATAAAAATCAAAGGCCGGATTTCTAAGGTCACGTAGAATGTGAAGATGCACATGTAATTGAATATATATTTACCTGTAGTTACCAGTTAAACTTCACATGATTATTTTCATAAATGTTTTACCAATAAGAATGGCATAGAGACATCGCGAATGCATCATGAGTAAAATTTATATCACCAGTGGTAGTGATGCACATACAAAACCATTTAATAGCATTCTATAAAATACAAAATTACGGATGAGGAATCTGATATACTAAATTTTACAAAACCTAATGAAATCTTGCATGTCAGGGCTGGCCAACCAACCACTGAAATAAATACTATCAAAACTAAATTTGATATACTACTTCTATAACAATTTTAAAAACATAACATAGTTTTACGACTTGCAATGACATCTTTACCTTTTTAGGGCCTGCAGCAACATGCATAAAGTATCCCTGGTGGAAAGGTTCTGATCCTAATTCCCAGTATCACTTGTATAAATATTTCACCTGAATGCTAGCTTTGAGGTTAACGCCATAAAAAATCAGCAGATATTACCAATACTACCAAGCAACAGCAAGAGAAAAACAAACGAGACTTATACCATATGCATGCATTGAGATGCTGCTTATAGTAGATGAAATGGGAGATGGAAAAGGTCCAAACTTAAAAGACGGATCATGTTTGCACATACCTGAGGAGAGGTGAGGGTCTGGCAATTATCTCTGCCTCGACGGAAGAGGTAGTTGCGCTTATTGTCTAGGGAATCACGAACAGCGACAAAGCCGTGGACATCTAGGGGCCATTGGAAGTCGCCGCTGATCTGAGTCACCTTGACGAAGAAGACCACCATAGTATCACCAGGTCTAGCATTTGATGGCGGTACCGGTATGTCTGTGTAGCGCATGGGAGGGAACTCGGCTGACAAAAACAAGTGGGGTTATTTGTTAGTCCGGTCATGTATCATGTGACATCCTCATACAACTTATTACAGAAGCAAACAAATGACATATATATTGAAAAATTCTTATCCTTCCCCATACATGACAACGCGAATAATTAGCAAAGCGAAATGTATGGGATATGGCATGACATATTTATAGGGAAATCACATTGTTCTCCTCCAAGCCAATATGGGTTTCAGATCAAATGGGGTTCGTTAATAAACTTATAGCATTACATTTGATTCTTTTAAAAGAAAATCAGTAGGTTTTGTAAGCAACAGGACCTATAATGGATGTCTAGCTAGCCAGGCCTCCTATCATTGATCTCAACCACCAAAACCCCACATGCGGATACAGCATGATTACGACGACTGGTGTTAGAAGCTCTCCGTTGCTGGCAAACCTAGGCTTGGCCGGCCACGAGAGTCTAGTGAAGAATCGAACGGCACGGGTACGAAATTACGGTTTCAGTGGATCCTAATCTGCTGACCAGTATTGAAGCAAGCAAGAGAGATGTACAGATGAATAAGTACTCTCGGCCTCGAAGGGTCTGGCGCCGCTTCTGCCCCACATCATGAGCCAATCCTTGCGGTAAATCTCAAAGATACGTTCTGGCCCGAACTCCTCCTCGTCGTCCTCGTCCGTCTCCACGGCGCTGCGCTTGTCGCCGTTGTCGCACTCGCCGCCCTGGAACACTTGACCCGCTGCCTTCTCCAGATCCAGATCAGACCTCTTGTGGCCGTGGTCGTTCCCACCCGCCTTCGCCTCCAGATCCAGCTCATCCATCTTCCGCCGACGCCGAGAAGGTTAGGGTTTTGCTCCTCCGCCGCCGAGAAGATGCCTCTAGATCTGGCTGGGATTGGTGTTGTGCTGGGACGGCCGGGGTGGGATTGGGTAGGTGAGGAACCGCGGGCTGCCTGGACTATTAGACAGTAAAGGGCCTGGATGACATGGGTTGGCCCAAAGCTGGAGCTGGATTTCTTTTCCTTTTTTTTTCAAAAAGACCGTTTCGTTTTCTCATCGCACACATTTCATCAGTAGCACTAAGGCCCAAGTGACGCGAGGTCCAGGTAAAGAAACGACGTTTGGTTGCGAAGTATATATATGGCCACGACGTTTTCTTCGGTGTCCATCGTGCTTGTAATTTTGTTGCTCATGAGTTGGCACAGTTGGGTCGCGATCGGGACCCGGATCATCCCTCTGTCTGGATGCATCCATCCCCTCCCTGATTTTTTGTATACGGATTTGTTGGTTCGTGAAATCACCTCTGGTGATTTAACAAAGCGACGCAAGTTACCGTCAAAAAGAAAATTTGGTTGCACGCCGCAAACATACATTCTCCATTCTCCTGGGAGCGAGGCTTGGATCGGTATGTTTGATTATTTGGCCAGAATCGCTGTAGAATCATTTCCAAACAGGAACCTACAAGTGCATCGCCTAAGCTCACGGTGCAATAATATTTCGGCTCGGGCATACAATACCTGACCCAAACCTGACATTTGATCAAATCTACCCTATATGAATGGAGGAGACCTCAGTCGTCAACTTGTCTCAAGGGTAGAAAACAGCGGAGTACAGTAGACTCCTGTACGACGAAATACAGGCAACAATTACTCCATCCATTTTATGACCATCTGTCCGGGTCCGGGAGCAGCACCTTCGGAAACAAAACTGGAATTGCCACGAGTCCAGGAACGAGTAAATCCATAGTAATAATACTGTACAAGGAGGTTCTCTTTTCTTTGTAGTTAGCAGTCCTATTTACATTTACATCTACATTCAAAGGAGTAAGGTTGGTTCTCACTTAGTCACAAGCTTTCCTCTGAAAAGTATGGAATATGTCAACATCCACAGCCAAACCAACTTCCCAACTCTACCTCCTCTACAGGCCGCCCTGGTGCTAATAAGAATCAACGAATTTCCGGTCAATCTTTCTATATGGTGACTACCCTACAGATTACAAATTGTAAAAAAAAAAAAATTGCCTGCCTGAACCAATTTGTGTGGTATATGAATCTCAAAAGGGGGGCAACACAGATTTATGCTAAACCTATCTCAGTCCATCTTGCTGGCACATGCAATCAGGCATCGGGAAGGTGTATATGGAATTGTTAGGTTTCCTGAATGCAACGCTCCTTACGTCGCTGTGCTGCAGTATTTCCTGCATGTTCTGCTTAAATCGATCCCATCTGAAATTGCAAAAGCAAAATTAAACAACTCATCCGATCCTAGATGAGATATACCAGAATCAAGAATTCAAGATTGCAGTATCCAGCCTTATATGTGAAGGTCAAATTGAAGGTGCGCTATAATTTGTTGGCTGGAGTAATATATTCAGAAAAGTATGTAAAAGCTAGGAAAGGTGTCTGGTGTCAAAAAGTCAGATCAATTCAATATAGGCTGGTGGGAATGCATATTGATTAACACATTTGATTATGTTGAAACCGGAACAGCAGCCAAAATGAACCCCTTTTGGTCAAAACATATTGTTTTAAGCAGTTGGTTTAGTAAAGAATTCTCATCTGGGCAGCGTCGACTTTGAAAACCAAATTGTTGTGATCTGCCAGTTAGTGGCAATCAGTGATGAGCTACAATTAAGGATTAATTGAGTGATCAAAACTTATGAGTGCTCCAAACAACTGACCTGATATTGGGATCATCAAAAGATAAAACCAGCTTCCGTTTATCTGGTTTTATTGTCTTTGCATTCCCTCCAAACAGGTAACGCCTGTGCCCCATCAGAAAATGAGGGAAGTTTCCACCTTGAGTTGTCACAAACACTTCGCTCTGAATGCAGACAGTGTAATCTAATGCTGCTAGCCTAGATGAGTGTCCCTGCAGAGAATAGGTTAGTGAGTGCGATAATAATCCATCATATAGAATAGCAGTATTCCTAATCTAACTTCTGTTCTCAGCTGAGAAAGATACTTCAGACCATCAAATGGTTCCAAATTTGTATGTGGTAAAGGTGAAGAGCAGCATGTATGCATATTCATTCAGTGTTAAAAAGAACTTCGAAGTCCTGGCGCAAGCAATACCTTGAACTGAGCAAGCTCTTCAGGCAAAGCAAGAGAATCCTTTGTAGCTAAAAGGGGGAACATCTGTCGAAGTGGAGTCATGTATTTTTCAGAATGGTATATTTTACCAGAAGCAACGTAGAGGGAGGTGGTATTATCGAATCCCATGCCCCGCAGCATCATACCAACCTGCAAGAATCCATTCAGTGAGGACATCATCTCCAGTAAACCCTTTTTAAATGCTTTTTAAAAGGCAACTTAGTAATAACCTGAAGCTTAACCAACTCAACTGACTTGGTAACTGAATACAGAAAAGCAGGAAAAACGTGATAAACCAAGCCAATAGCAATTTAAAGGATATTTTGAAATACTGACTAGATGATTCAGTGCACAAATGCAACTGTCTGTCCCAACATAAAAATGATGGACTCCCATGAGATGATCTACATGCAGCCTAAAAGAAGCCTAGATATAGAGAGTTTACAGTAGGCAATATACAAAGAGACAAAAAGGAAAAATGGAGGTCCTCCTAACCTCTAGAGGAGTAAGAGGACATTTTCCATCCCTTCTATTTGCCTCTGGATTTATCACTCGACCATGTCGACGAAACTTCCCTCTCCAGCTCCTTTCACGGGCATTGTCCATTTCAGTTTTCTCCTTCAAGCCACCATCATATGTACAGCATGAAAAGGCTACCATATCCTAAAAGTATACACAGTATCAGTAGGATGGAAGAAATACCATAAATTTAAACATGTAAGAGAGAATTAATAACCTCTTCAAAGCGAAGATGCACCGAGACATACTTCCCACCAGTCAAAGAACTCTTTTTCATCATTCGGCCAACCAAATCGTCAGCTAGAGTTCTTATGGATTCAGAAAATCTCAGTGCATGGTAGTTTACCAAACACCTCAAGGCCTGGATGTTTGATGGAACTGACTGGGATAATCTATTTGAGAATGGGGCTATGCGCACAACCCTGCACAGAACAGACCATAAAATGAAACACGTGCCTTGGCTTTGTCCCAGTTAAATCAAGCTCTCCTTCATTCGAGGTGAGATGCGGGAATGTTTTCCTTACCCTAACTCCAGCAGTTTTGGAAGCACCTTTTGCACATAGTGCTTTGGTGAAGAGTAGGCTTTAGTTCTCATGTTTGGTATGCTGCTGATATTATGATTGAAGCACATCAAAACATCCTCAGGAAGTTTCTTCACAACTCTTACATGTTCTCTGAGTGTCTCGATGAAATGATCTTCGTCAAATATATCACCAAATTTGCTGAAAGAAATACACCAGGTCAGACCTATATCCTCGTGAAAATGTTTACCAAGAGGTACAGAAGCAATACCATTGATCATTCTCAAATCAGAATGTTAAAATTTGCAGCTTAATGTTGTATGTTAACAACCTTTCACTTTAGAAGTATTTTCCAACAAAAATACAGGAAGCCACAGATTAAAAGGGCATTTTATATGTAAACCAACAGTGAGACAATCAGACAAATAGTTACCTAGAATCACGCCAAACGCTATTCAGATGAAATGTTGGGATCACAAGAGTTGCATTAAGCAAGCTGGCCACAGCAACAGCATCACAGATCTGCATTGCAAAATCTGAGTTAATAGTTATGCAACATAGTGTGAAGATTCCAAGAAATTCAGAAATAAAATAGATTAACATTACAGCTAAAGTGTAGGGATCGCAACAGCGTTCTAAAGCCATTGTGAGAAGAAATACATTGACAACAGGACATATAATAGCATATATGTGATAACCAAGATAGTACTCCAGACTGGTTCGGCGGGTCCTAGACAGCAGGACCTTTAAATATCTAAAACCACTGGTTTGGCATACTTATGCCAGAAACCTAATTGAACTATCCAACGTCATATATAAAAAAAAAGGAAGGAGGGAGTAACTTTTTTTATGGAAAAAATGCTAGGATGTTGCCAGTTACCTCATTTTCATGATAAAACTATTTAAGAAAGCAAGCATAGTTGAGTAAAGTATTGTTGGGAGTTAATTAGTTTTCTTGAGATGACAAAGTCAATTTCAATTTGACATTCAATGATGCATATCTACACATGAAGTTTCCAGCAAAGAGAAGATACATCAATAGAGAAGGAGAATTCAAATTGACTAGATAATAGTATTAGCTAGCATCTTGTGTACATGAGCTGTATTTTGTATGTCGGTTACTGTAGCAAGGTCGGTTCACTGTAGCAAACCGACCTCACTGCCTATATAAAGGCATCCTTAGCTCATTTGTAATGTAAGCTAGAAGCTAGCTAAAAAGCTAGAAAGGGATTGCTGTACTAGCTTCAAAATTAGCCTTGAGTGGCATATATGTGTGTATGTGAGAAGTGATAAACAAAGAAATTAGTGACTGTGCCCCTGCTCGTGTTATCCCCTGTGTTTCGTGTGTTCTCGCTGCTGCAAGAACTGCAGTGCTATTTTTATTGCCAACAAGTATGAAACTAACATGACTGTCCCACATTACTCATTGGTGCACCAAAGATGCATAAGGCATTGGACTTTCATATAAGACAATGGCAATGGTATGTCTAGTCAGAACCATGAGCACACATCTGTACAAAAATAATAATCCTGGTACTTACAGAAAGTCGTTGTTGATTCAGACCACCATTTGCTTCGATCATGAGATAGCCATTTGAGGGCGGCAACTCTGCAAAGAACCAAAATGTGACGAGGCTATCAGTGTTGACTTGAAGCTCATCCAGTTTTCTCATGATTATGTGGCCCAAATTCCAGGTATATTATTGATTTATTTCAATTGGGTACATATGATGTATGACATCATAGCAAAGGTTTCAAAATGGAACCTGATCGAGTCAGCCTGCTATTGACACAGGGCATCCATGGCTCCCCAGAATTTTGATATTGTGATGTCATTAACTGCACAATAGCAACAGAAAACTTTTATACAACATGAAATTGATAAGAGAAAGGGTATCTAAAGATGAGCACAGATTGGCTCTGACAAGAATCATTATAAGCAAAGTAGAAAGCAGCAAGCTAATCTACATGTACACACGTTGCAGGGAACTCCACATTGTCCTTTGCCTACCAATAGCAGTTCATTTTCGGTGCATTCTCAGATTGATTCAACAGTAATTTGAATAACAGAAAACCGATAGAATCCGAAATTGAAGCTCTCACGGGGCACAGGATTGTATGTAAATAGTATTATTTCTTCCCTTGGAAGCATAGGAGGCTTAAGCTACAAACATTATGTTCCGTGTTTAGCAAAGCATACAGCTATGCAACAGCTTGTTAAGCAGAGTACTAGTAAAGAAGAAAATAAGCGACGATTTACTTGTAGTAAAGAAATGCCGCTAGAATCGATCGCTCAAAAGCGAAGGTGAAATAAACAAGGGGGAACCAAGAAGCATACTGTAATTTTTTTCGGCCGTGAAACTCACAGCAAGAACACCACCCGACGAAACAGGAAAAAAAATGCGCATCCCCTCCTGTTATCATTCAGAGCAGGAGCACGTAAAGGATGCCGAGATTCGCGGAATATTTCGCCTAATACTTGCAGAAAACCCCAGGAAGAGACGGAGCAAAGAAGCACGCGAGAACCTAAACTTGGCCCCCCCGATGAAGCCGGCAAGCCCCGATCATCCCCGCAGCGAAGAAGAAACAGGGGGTGGTCGCTAGAAGTAGACACGACGGGGAGCGGCGCGCTCACCATGCTGCGGCGCCAGGAGGCCGAGGAGGCGAGCGAGGAGGCGGACGCGGCGAGCGTGGCGTCGTCGCGCATGGCGGGCCAGAGCCGCTCGAAGACGAGGTTGCTGCGGTAGACGGACCCCGGCTGCGGCGGGGGCTGCGCGTCCGCGTGGCGGCGCCGCCCCCGCTGGAGCGGGGAGGAGGAGCCGGCCACCTCGACGCCCGAGCCCCCGCCGGATAGCCTCCCGGCTAGCAGGAACATGAGCATCCCCGCGGTGTAGGCGAGCGCGAGCAGCAGGACCACCGCGCCGCGCCTCCGCAAGCCGCCGCCGCGGGGGCCCGCGCGGCGCCACGCGGCGGGCTTGCGCATTGAGGCCGCGAGGGACATGGTGGGGGAGGAGACCGACCCTCAGCGGCGGCGGCGGAGGTCGCGCGTGGGGATCATGTGATGCGAGCTCGCTCTCAGCTTGGGGGGCAGTTGGATGGAAACGGGCGCAGGAATTGATGGAGGGGAGCAGCAGGGGGTGGGCAGGCGAGGGAAGGAGAAGCAGATTGGATGGAAACCGAAAAGGGAAGAAACGCGGGGTGTGGATTGTAAGAAGGAAAAAACGAGGGGTTTAGTGTGTAACCGCCGGAATCTGCGTGGCCAAATGGCGGCGGAGATACGTGGCGTCGTGCGATGACCTCGGATTGCCTAATTGTCTGCGCCGTAGCTGCGTGTGGTCTACTTTGGTGCTTCATGGCTCACGAGGTACTCCAAGCCATCCTGAGGGTGTACTGTGGGTGGATATTTTCGTTGCGTATATTCTATGACTATTTGCCGATATTAATAGAAGTATGAATAGTGACTAGTAGATTTAAAGAAAAATCTCAGGGTAGAAAAATAGGTGAGTAAGACTTCAACTAGTCTACTCGTGTCAAATTCTAGTTGCGCTCGGTAACTTAGCAAGTGATTTTTACCATATTGATGTTACATCTTTTGTTATTGTACAACCAAATCTTCGTATGTTATGTTCGAGTCAGCGAAGCGATAGAGACATGTAACCGGATGCACTGTGCATAAATAGTAGATACAAATGAGCATTCCTTTTCACATGCTATATGACAAAATTTAGACTCAAATATTTCCTAGAGTCGTCAAAGAAAATGGGAGCCTTGGTCTATAAATTGCGAATAATATTTTGTACGTATCCTACGCCTTGGTAGTATGTTGCATTCGTGTTCATTGGATGTCAACAACTAAGTAACCCAAGTAATCTGAAAAACCATAGCACCTACTTTCCATCGAATATGCAAATGTACCAAAAATATCCCGGTGTAGCAACCACTCCAATAGGACATACGCCAAGAAGCTTGAACGAACACATGCTTGCACCTAAAGATATCTGGCGCAGGGAATCCAAGGATTTGACGGAGCTCCCCGTGACTCTGAAGAATATAATAGTGCTAGCATCCTTTGGAATCGGGTGATGCCAAGTTTCAACGGTCCTCTGGACCTCTGGTGCTTAGCGCGCAAACCGTCAAAATCAAAACCAAGCTAGTACTCCTCTCCGTGGAAGGCACACTGACACAAGTGGAGCCGGCACTAGCCACTACCGCTAGGAGGTGGTTGTGTGTCTCTGACTCTACCAGTCTTCCTGTCAAACCAGCGGTGAACTGGTGATCAGAGATTAGATCACTACGAGGTAGGAGTAGCAATACCCGACGCCTCCTCCAAAGGTAATAGTCACCTACTAGCTCACGCATCTAAGAGATAGGATAAAAGATATATCTTCTAACGGTTAGAGCTAGATACTATCTTATACATCTAGAAAGATCCACGTATCAACCTCACAGATTTAGGGACCTCTTCTTCTTTCTCTTTCTTCCATATGCGTAAAAAGCTGATGTGGTAGCTGACTCGTCTCCTTTAGAGAAGGCCTGATGCTAGTTTGCAGCCCACACCTTCAACTGCGACGTCTCGTGCCGGTTAAGAAAGATAGCTCATCTGCACATGGATTGAAACAAGTCCTCTTTTTTTGTTCCAAAGCCTGGCCGCTGCTGGCTGGCCTTCTGCGCAAAAGCCGAGAGGCCAGAGCCCCACAGTGTACTCCAGCCACGGCATGTACCACCTCGTGCCACGGACTTTCTGCTCATCGCCTCCGTGGTCGCCTCGCTCAGCTGCTCACGCAAAGCGGCCGGTTACTCTGGGGTGCAGCCACACAGGAGTAGTATCGTGTTAGGTCAAGTAGGATAGGGGAAAAGGTTAGTACACCGTAGCTTGGGGCTTAGTCACCAGCTGAAGCACAAAACACTTGACCATGCTGTCTCTGCCTGCAAACATGCTGATGTCACTGTCAGCATGTGACACCCACACCCCTTGCAGTGATGGTTTCGTTTTCAGTGGTATGCAGACGTACATGCCTAGGTACATGATTGCACCAAAACCTCCCAACCAACCTACAGATATTTCGGTGATTTCCGTTCAATTTTGCCGGGACGTGTACCAACAAATCGGCAGGATTAAAAAAGGCTGAGGCGAAAATTAACCAAGACGAGATTTATTTTATTTCATTTTTGTACGAGATTCAAGACCTTCCAGGACAACAAAACGATTTTCAAGACCTAACAGAAAAGATCCCCAGCAACGGCACAAGAAGATTATGCTACGGTTAGATTTGTCACCGAGGATTAAGCAAAGTGAGGATCACGGGCCGGCCCAAGTAGGCCTGCCTGCAAGGCCCGCTGCGCAAGCCCATAGCAAAAGCCCGCAGGCCGCAGCCACCCGCGAGACAGAGATGTTTTCCCGCCACCGCCGCGGCGCCGGGAGCCTTGCTGGTCCCCCGGTGGGGTCCACTCTGCAAGCAAACCATTTCGTCTTTTTTTCGAATTTGAATTCATGGACGCTTTCAGATCTGTAGCAGAGAGGAATCCCCCGGCGAGAATGACCACCAAAAAACTTTCCAACATAGTACCTACATATCTCTTGAACTAATATTCATCGGCACATGAAAATGTGTATCACAACAATGAATCGACAAAGCAACTTTAATTTAGGAGGCAAAGAAAAGATCAACGACAAAAGAAAAGGGCTTGCATAACATAATACAAACATCCAGTCGATACAATGTACCATACTATCATAGATTCTTCGCCGAGGCAGTTCTGCTTTTTGCCATTAAGGACCGGAATCCTTTCGTTGTGCTACGGGACACCCCCACAAAGTTTGTTTTCCCGACATGAAGGGTCCCAGTGGCAAAAAACCAAAATGCAACTGGGATTCCATCACTTAGTGGCAGAAGCAGAATTCGTGCGCTCCTAACGTTACAGCCACTCCGACAAGCAGCCGTAGGATTGGGCGAAATGGAGGACCACCCACCTGAGCAGTTCAGATCCTAGTAAAATCCTAGTGAGCCTAATAACCTAATCTAGTTTAGCGTGGCATCCGCATTGGCCTCGACTTCCTTCTTGCTCCTGATCTTGCATCTCCTCTTTGCTTCCTCATCTAGGTAATCCAGGTCTTCAACCACTGCAATATGCGCATGCAGCAGCTCTTCAAGGTTGTCAACAAGAGCAGCCTTCTTACCTTTGCCATCTCGCATCTGCTGGAATTCTTCCTTGCCGTGGTTCCTGCTGGAGAAATGATTGTGGATTCTCATGGCTTCCTGAAACCCAGATATTGTTGGCTGGAACTTCACCAGGAAGACGCTCTGATTAGCAGGTCTTCCATGGCTAACCTTCAACTTCTCACGTGGTACCCCGATATCTGGATAAACAAGAAAAACATAAACAACTATTGAAGTCAAGCAACACCAGCAGAAATAACACAAGGTTGCTCTTCACGATTAAAGATTATCCTCTCAGAAAGCTGTATGATTACAAAAGCATTCATTTTGCTCTGAAAATACTACCAGAATTGTAAAGGAACAAACGCCTATGCCTACATTAGCCCGATGTATCAGTCGATCTCATAATAATAACATCTTAAGGAAACATTACAAAAGATATCATGACCACATATTTAGCCACAATCCTAAGGTACCCATACAGATAAACACAATGTTAACAAGTGCACAGGTAGGTTCTTTTGAGGCTCAGTGAAAACTAACCTGCCAGGACACCTTCAATTTCTTCCATGGACACAATCTTTGCTTCAGTATCCTTTGCCTTGTTCACGATTGAGCTGTTATGTATCACAACCACTGGAGGCCACAGCATGAGATCTCCCCTCATGGCATTCACTTCCTCGGATGGAATCGAGTGATGGGCTTTAGATGTGTCAGGAGCAACAAGCCAATTCCACCCCATCAAAACACAGAGTGCTTTGTGAAACCCTAAGTGTCTTGTCTTCAACCCCTCTTTACATGTATTGTAAGCATGTGACAGCAAGGCATCAATATCTGGGAACTTCCTTGCAACACTGTTGTAGGAAGTAAACAAAAAGCAAAATAAACAGAGCATTTCTTCAGGTTAGAGATTCGACATAAATGTTCAGTCAATCTAACTATGCAGATAAAAGAAATCATGTTTTGACAATCCTCCTGGACACATCATGATCAATGGTAGAACTGATACGATTCACAAGGGTATAGTCAACAAAATTACCAACCAAAATCAAGTGGAAGAAAAAGGGGTAACAGCAATTTAAATCGTCGGAAGAGTTTGTAAACAAGTTTACTGCAAAACAAATGCTTATGTAATCCAGAAACATCCTAGAAATGCTTCAGACTATAACCAAACCAAATCTCTACCGCA
Source organism: Panicum miliaceum (assembly GCA_032594955.1). NCBI lineage: Eukaryota > Viridiplantae > Streptophyta > Magnoliopsida > Poales > Poaceae > Panicum > Panicum miliaceum. Next base: position 2,749,018 of record CM064065.1, on the reverse strand, counting down.
CTAACTCAAAGAACACTACTGCTGCTTCAAGCAAAAACAAAATTGGCCATCTCCTGAAGATTAAATTTGATGTAAATTTTAAAGAAAGAAAAGATAAGCTACTTCTGGTTTGGGCAAGAATAATCAAATTTAGGCACACTTAGTAATCAATTACTTAATCGTTTAATCCTAGCAGGTCATGGTAATTACTGATAAAAGGATGGTTTTAAATAGATATAGCTATAGCCCTGTGATATATACCTCTATAGGTGGTGTAGCGTATTTTGGCACCTCACCACTATTCCATTACAAAGTACAAACACTATTTAAAACCTTAGACTTGAAAGAGAGACAGTAATCTAAATGGAGCTGATAGGTACTATACTAGTATTGTTATAATAGTAAAACTAAATGACATTTCATGCATTTCAAATGCAAAAGTAGAATTCATGATCAACTTACCAGGGCAGAAAGATCAAAAGGTCAGAAAATAATTATATAAATACCATAACCCCTACTTAAAGTTAAAAGAAAACCATTGATTTAAACTACTACTGCAAGAAACATATCAGGCATGCCTTACAGCATGCATAGCCCAGGCTGCTGGTATGTGCCTCGAAGTCCAGACCAATATATGTGCCAGCCTCTGACAAGCTTACACGCGTCAATGGTTTTCAATTGTGCTAGTGAAATTCTAATTTACCTGTAAGCTAGATACGATGTAAAGAAGTAAGCATACTTAAGGGCTCCATAAAGAAGCTATCAATGAAGGTTATTACTTCAAAGTCCAAACACTTTGCCAAAGTTGCCCATGTATTCTCCAAACTTGAACATGACAATGTTCTCCAAATTTGCACATGTTGACTGCCATGTGTCCGGTCCAGGTTATCCTTGGAGAAACAGCATTTTGGCCATGTGTGCACCTGACCTCACAGGATGCAATCTTGTTGATACCAAAATATTAGCAACAAGAAGTTCTGAAAACACTACTAGCTCCAACATGCCAAGTTGCCAACAATGTTCTGAAACTATCGTCTCATCAACAGAACAATGCTGTACTTTTACTTTTTCCAGCCATATTGTCCAAATACATCAGCAAGACTGCAATGCATAACTCCATATAAGCTGCAACACCATTGAATCTCACCTTACAGAATGTCAATTCACATCATAGACCTATGTTGGAGTGCTCAAACCATTGGGCACAAATGTTTAATGTCTGAATCCTTAAACAGCGCCAACATGCTTGGGAGATGTGGGTGAACTGAACCAATAGGTTGCCATAGTCCATACATCCCAATGATGGGGTCTTGGTGCCTCAAAAATCTCATCATGCACACTCAATTCTGCCAATCCAATTCATCCTAATGATAGCAATACATAATAACGTGCCCTAAGTAGACCATATAGGTTGCTTTAGATAGAAGGGGGCTCTAAAGCTAAAGAAGAGCCTCTCCCAGTTTCATAGAGTAAATTAATATAAATATGTTAACCTAAACTATAGTGTCAATAAAGCTTATGGAGGCATGTTTCCACGTGACTACACGAGATATCGTTTTTTCCATGGATTTCTCTATTTCAGTCACCAAATCAGTAAGTAGGCAACTTCTAACGAAATTATAGGAGGAACTGTTTAGCTCGTAGAGTGTTAGTGTAGGCAAAGAAAGACAAACCTGCGACAGACACAGCAAGACAAAGATCCTTTTGTAGCCTCGCGGTATTTCTTCTGCGTGGCTGGGCTCTCATTTAACATCTTCGCATAGTTAAGGAAGGCTTGATGAACCTGCTTCCTGAATCCCTCTGAACCTTCTGGTGGATCTTTCTGCACAGGAAGATCCTCATACTCTGGAGCATCTTCATGCCTCACTTCAGAAGCATCAGGATTGTCTTCTGAAAACTTAGAGATTTTATTTGGCTTAATAAATTCATTTTTCTCTGATGGATATCCACCATGAAATTGATGAGGCGCAGTTTTCAGTCTCTTTTTTGCACTCTTAGACAATCCTCCTCTTCCTCTTCCTCTTCCATGCATAGAAGTTCCCCAGAATTGTGAGTGGGAATTAGGTCTGGATAGCCTTTGAGACATAGGTATGTGTTTTGAACGCCCGTAAGTCAAGATGTCAGAATGAGGATGGCCCTGATCCATATCAGTCCATTCCCCATTGTTTTCATGTGGCAAAGCAAGCCTTGAGAAAACATCGCGGTTAGTTGGCATATCATATCTTCCATCGTATTCATCATCATCAACCATGTCATATATTGACACTCCAGGTGAGGGTAGGTCATATGCATCCATATCATCATCATAGGGCTCATATTCTGCAAACCCACCATCAGCTTGATACACATCACGGTATGGATATGCAGGACTTCTGTATCTTTTCCTAGAAGCCATAGGTGAAACTTCTTGGTCACTTAAGTTCTCAAATGAAGCAGACTCATGATGACGAGCTGGTCGCCTCACAATTCCAATGGGCTCAGATTCAGGGGAGCGGGAGTAGCGATCATTACCACCCCTTGCTGTTGGGCACTGTATGGAAGCATCACCGTCATAAGAATGCTGATTTAAGTGCTTTGTGTCTTGATGCGTGGCTTCAAAGCTACTCTCAAACTCTTCAATCCTATGGGGTAGCCTCAGATGGTGGTTAATCCTTTCATCCCTGATGCCTCTCAAAGATGCTGCAGCTGATATGTGCCTTGAATTCAGTGAGGCACTCACACGTAAGTTCTCCGGTGCAGCATATGCATCATTTATGAGATCCCTTCTGGCATATTCATCATGTGCATCATACTCAATGGATGCAGCTCTTGGTGCACACTTAGGGTGTGATTGCCTTGCAATATCCAGTAATGCTTCATCACCATGAGCACTGCCATGCTCTAATGGACTTCCTGATAACCTATGAGGATGTCCACTCCCATGCCCTAGTGAGTCATGAGATGACCTGCCAAGGCCATCCATGATGTATCCATTGCCTGGCTCATAGTCAGGTCCAGTGTGCATCCTGTATGCATGGTCCTTAGCAAGCAAAGCTGAGGAAGAATCGCCAAGAACCTTCAACTGTGTTGATGGCAGCAGGTCAGGCTCCAGCATAGCCCTACTAGAGTAAAGCATCTCTGTCTCTCTAACCCTCCCAGCAGGCACATTCCCAGCAGAATAAAACCTTTCAGTTCCTCCACCTTTCTCAGCAACTAAATCCCTACCGCCAGAATAATGTCTCTCCATATCTCTACTCCTCTCAATGTAAGTGTCATGAGAATGCTTATGGTACTTAAAATTGCCATCCTCGTGCAGCAGGTGGGTGCTTCCAGCACCATAACCAGCACTGGCCTTCATGGCAGATCCCCCTGTCAAGAATCCAGTCTCCAGTGGCACAGAGGGATAAAGAGGTGGTGGAGACAACACAGCCCTTGGTGGTGGCAACTTCCGGAGCGGGGGCGACCTGCGGTCTTGGGAGTACATCGTGGTAGTCCTTCCCAGTTCATTTGCATAATTCTGAGCGTCACACGGTCCCCAAACAACTCGCTCTCCTTGCCAATGCTCCGGGGACCATGGCCTCCCCCAAGGTAGTCGTCCTTGAGAAGGCCACGGTCGCCAGAGCCACCAAAGTAGTCGCTTTCCTTCTTCCCGGCACGTTGGGATGGCCGCCCCAGGTCGGAAGGATGGTCGGGCAGCATGTATGCCGGCGGTGTCTCGTAGCCATGATCATTGCCGCGGCCAGGGCGGTCGTAGCGGTCCCGCTCCTCGCGGTACCCTTCTGTAGTCCCTAGCCACGGGGGGCGAGTATTCCCTGGGCCCGCGGGGCGAGTGACGGTCGCCGCCGTATTCCCTGTTGGTTCCTCGGCCGGGCGGGTCGCGGAGATCCTCATATTCCACGCGCCCGCGGCGGGGGGACGCGTGGCGGTCGCCGTAGCCAGTGCGCTCGCGCCGGGGCGGGCTGCGGTCGCCGCTGCCATAGCCGATGCGGCCGCCGCGGGGCTGGTCGCTGTCCTCGTCCACGCCCCTCGGGCGGCGCGGGCGGCGGTCCGGGGACGGGGACGGGGTGCGGCGGGGACGATGGTCGGGGCGCCTGTCCCGGTCGTCGCGGGAGGCGCCGCCGCCGCGGCGCGTGTCCCTGCGGCCGCAGCCGCCTCCACCTCGGCCTCCTCTTCCTCCTCCTCTGCCTCCACCTCCGTCGCCACGTCGCATGGCACCGGCCGCCAGCTAGGTTCGGCTACCGCCCGTCGCCGTCGTGTGATGGTGATGGAATCGGAGGCGAATGGCGGCGGCGTTGGGGACTTATGGGCGGCGACGTCGGGGAAGTGGGTGGGGATCGCGGTGGGCTCGTGTGCGGCTGTGGGTGGCAATTTTATTCTGCTGATGTGGTTGTGGGCCTGCGCGGTTTTAGTTGGGCCTGTGGAGCCCAAGTCCAAAAGACCCCACGAAAGTTAATCAATGGCAGAGGAAAGGAACGGTTCCAAAAATCTCTACTATACAACAACAACCTTTTGTCTCGAGCAAGTTGAGGTAGATTAAAGATAAAATAAAAAAATAAAGATCACTGTTCAGACATATTGATAGCTAATCTCCAAACGCCACTATCCAAAGCTATATCTTTAGAGATATTCCACTCCTTTCTTTCTTAACCGACTCGTCCCAAATTAGTTTAGGTCTACATCTACCGCTCTTTACATTATCACCCGCTTTAAAACCCCACTACGCATCGGCATCTCAGAAGATCTCTGTTGGACATGTCCAAACCATCTCAACCGATGTTGGGTAAGCTTCTCCTCAATTGGTGCCACCGCGATCCTATCCCGAATAACTTCATTCCGAACTCTATCCCTTCTTATGTTCCCGCAAAACCACCGCAACATCTCCATCTCTGCTACACTCAGTTGCTGGACATGTTACCTTTTTATAGGCCGACATTCAGCACCGTATAACATCGCCGGGCGAATCGCTATCCTATAGAACTTACCTTTTAACTTTTATGGCACCCTCCTGTCACAGAGGACGACAGAAGCTTGACGTCATTTCAACCAGCCAGCTGAGATCTATGCCTAACATCTTCATCAATGTTGTCATCCTTTTGTAGCATCGATCCTAAATACCGAAAAGTATCCTTCTAGAGCACTACTTGCCCATCGAGGCTAACGTCTCCATCCTCATGCCTAGTCACGCTGAAATCGCACATCATGTACTCGGTCTTGGTCCTACTAAATCCGAACCCTTTCGACTATAACGTGCGTCTCCACAGCTCTAACTTCCTATTAACCCCCGCCCTACCCTAGTCAACTAGCACCACATCATCAGCAAAGGGTATACACCAAGGGATATCACCTTATATGTTCCTTGTGACCTCATCCAACACCAAAGTAAATAAATAAGGGCTCAATGCTGACCCCTGATGTAGGCCTATGTTAATAGGAAAGTCGGTGGTGTCACCATCACATGTCCGGACAAACGTCATCGCATCCTTGTACATATCCTTGATGAGGGTAATGTACTTAGTTGGGACTTCGTGCTTCTCCAAGGCCCACCACATGATATTTCTCGGTACTTTTTCATACGCCTTCCTGAGGTCAATGAAAATCATGTCCAAGTCCTTCTTCTGCTCCCTATATCTCTCCATCAATTGTCGTATTAAGAACATTGCCTCCATGGTCGACCTTCCAGGCATGAACCCAAACTGGTTTTGGGTCACACTTGTCACTCTTCTTAGGCGATGCTCGATAACCCTCTCCAAGAGCTTCTTTGTGTGGCAGAACCACCTGAATTAATCCTGCTCAAGTGCATTAACCATCATCACGAGGGCAATCAGGGCTAACTCGCACTTCAAACGAAGTAATCCATTGGTCTGTCGGGTAACCTCCCGATACAACCACGGGTTTGCCGATCGAAACAACACATACAAAGTACTCACACGAAGGTGAGCCCAGAGAATACAATATTCCACAACTTTTACATTACAGAGTTCCACATAAACTTAGTATTACAGACCAAGTTCGAATTCGTAAAACAAGTACTTCAGAGTTTAAAAGTAAACGAGTTCTTCAGAGTTCATTGCAGCGGAAAAACAACGATAAACTACTCGACGATACACGATGTCTCGATGAAGCCCGTACGAGACATCACTCGGCATTATCATCATTGGCCGGAGACGCATCCCATTCCACCGACCAACCAGAACGAAGAGTACACGGCCAAGTCAAACTAGCAACAATATCCTCAAAAGTATCACCTGAAAACAAGCCACAAGGAAGGCTGAGTATACTAATACTCAGTAAGGCTTACCCGACTAGTGGAATATACTTAGCCGACTCCTAGACATGCAAGGCTTTTGGCTTGAGGGGTTTGTTTTGCCGAAAAGCATATACAAGTTGATCCTTACTTTCAAATTTTAGCTCCAGATTCTAGTTTTCTTTAGCCATTCTAGATAATAAACTATCCAATATCATACATGGTGAAAGAATTAATTTGCATCCAACAAGATTAATCATCATCATTTTTCCATTTCTTACTCTATGTGGTAAAAGGGTTAAACAGTCTCAATACCGCGAGAAACAGACGATTTGAATCGAATTTCTTAACCTTGCAAGGCAGACCTAAACACACGTCACGTGGTTACTCCCAGAGTCACACATGCAACCTTCCCCCTTTCTTCCCGGGTTGTGGATCAGGGCCACCATCCGAGACTACAGAGCCCGGCTCTACACCCACCATGTGCACGCATGGAACCGAAGTTGGGAGGGTGAGGTGTTGTCCACTTGCCGGTCCGATTAGGTACTTAAGCTTACCTATTACCATATTCTCGGCATGTGGTTAGTACATTCAAACGCTTAACCACCACTACCGCACACAGCGGCCTTAGCATTTTTCACTAAACAGACGGGGCCTCAATCACCAACATGAACATCGCACCATAGCCCCATCCGTCGACCTTATGATTGCAGCATATAGTAAACATTCAACTCCTATATTCTCGCGAGTGACAGGAAATCACTCGACTTTTACCGGAGTCCTATTAGCATAGCATTCTATCGAACCTTATATCTAGTGTTCAGATCATAGGAACCTAAGATCATGCAACTAAGTTTTCATTCAACTCCTATAAACTTAATGCACAAGCAATATAGAGTAATAAATTGCATAATTTGAAAAAATAGGGTTCATGCTCCGGGGCTTGCCTTCTTGAGCAAAGCTAGCCTTGGGCTCTTCCGAACTTAGGTTCGGGTCTTCGAAAACTTCAGTTAGATTCACTTGAGCTTCACGCTACTCACTCTCGGACTCGGGCACCAGCTCGTACATTCCGTCAGCGAGAGTAGTCGATTCTATATGAATGCACAAGTGTAAGCTGTAGTGATGATATATGCCGATTATTTTCCTTCACGATAAAGTTGCAGTCAACAAAAATATAGATTTGTTGTAAAGTTACTTATTTAAGATTTCTTGGGCAATCGATAATAGAGTACATCTTAGACTACTTAACTTCATTAAACAAGAAGGGATTGTGTTATATTGCAAACTTTATTGTCTAAGCACAAGCATGAATTAAACACCGATACTGATCTATGTAACTTCTAGTGATGAAACTTTTATTCACAGCACATTATGCAGAGACAAAAGCACTGTAAAAATTTCAGATATTTTCATGCAGCAGAATAATCATGAAAAATGTAATACACAGCCACTGCTAGATCCTATTTATTTTTATACAGAACAAACCATGCAAGTATTGATGCTAAAACTTTTACAGCGTGTTAACCTATCCATATATGTGTTACTGTAAATTGTTCAGATTTTATTGTGCAGGATACAGAGCATAATAAATAGGACAAGATACACCTATTTTAATAAAGATTAATTTCTACAGGATGTTCTTCAAGGTTTCTGAGTATGAAACTTTTTATAAAGCATGTTCTAACCCAAAGTATCCTATAGTATAAAGATGAATATTTTATAAGCACAGAAACTAATTACTTTGATTTAATGTATTTCTCCACTACAAAAAATATATAAGTTGTTACAAAAAGGTAAAAAGTCCTAAACTTTTTCTGTGGCATCGAGGTATCAATATAACAGCACAAAAAAGTTTCATAATATGAATCATCATAGAACAGCAGGGAAAATTAGTTCTATCCCTTTATGGCATAAGATAAAGTCTAACAAAAAGATTAGCTAGAGATGGGTTTTGGTTCTGAGATTTTTACATTGGCCTACACATCAAGAAACTAAACCGCTGTCCAAAGATCAGATTCAGCACTGGTCTACAATAGTGGGCACAATTAAAAGTTATTAAACCTTCCATTTAATGTAGAACAAAATATAGCAAACATCTGAAGAAATGCATGTAACAAAAGTTGTGGATTTTCTTCTAAAGATTCTATCGCAGTTGAGTTTGTGTTTTTCCGATTTTTCTATGATTTTATATGAATTTCACAATTTTGTTGTTTTTGAAACGAAAGTTAAAACACTGGTTTGCAGATATGCCCCTGAAAACTTGCGTGCAGACCCTTTTAAAGATTTCAATCGTTGCAATATGGTCCCTAGGCGGCGCTGGCATGGCGGCCGGCCAAATTCCGGCGAGGGGGCTCTTCGGCGGTGAGGGAAAAAGGGTCGAGGAGAACCAGGTAGGCAAGAGCTACCTTGTGGGGGCCTTGGTCGGGGTTGGGGATGGCCGGAGGTGGCTCGTCGGCGCGGAGCAGGGGAGCGGCGGTGGTGCTGTGCGTCGGCGACGGTGCTCCGACGAGGCTAGGAGGGCGTGGTCGGGTCGGGGAGCTTCGGTGGGACGTGGGGGATCCGTTCCGAGGCTTGGTTCGAGAAGAGGAGGGCTGGAGGCGGCGTGTCCACGGCGGATAGGGGCGACGGCGGTGGTTGCTGGCTGCGGCCTTGCTCCGGCGGGTCTGGGCGGCGATGGGCGAGGCAGTAAGCTTCGGTGGGGTGGTGTGGTGGTGTTTGGATGCTCAGTTCTAGCAAGGGGTGGCCGGAGAGGCAAGCCCACGGTGAGCTCCTTACGGCGGCGGCAATGGAAGGGGGCGGCGACGTTCTGGTGTCTGGGCGCGCGAGGAGGTTTAGTGCGGCCTTTTGTAGGCAGCAAAGAGGCGGGAGGAGGGACGGGGCTGGACTGCAAGGCTCGGGCGCGGGCGGCACGAAGGGGGCATGCCATTGGGCCGTCGGGGCAGTGGCAGTGCCGGCGCGGCGTGCGGCGAGCAGAGGCGGGCGACGACGTCGCGCGCGTGGCACACTCGGGCTGGGCAGGGTCGCGACGCGGGGGAGGGGCGCGTGCGTCAGGGGCGTGGCCAGCCATTGGCTTGGCACGACGCGCACTGCAGGTATCGCCGGCAACGTGGCGGCCGGCTCTGCTGGCTGTCGGGGCAGAGCAGGGGAAGGGAGGGACTGAAAGGGAAAATAGAAGAAAACTGAGGGGTTGAACTGTAAAACCATATTTTTCTCCTATTTTTGTGTTGCAACTTTAAAATCTCTAAACATGAAAGTTGTTCAAAATGAAAAGTTGCACAAGTTTGGTTTCAGGCCAAAGTTCATTTGAGTTCTAGTTTGAAAGTTAATTTAAAAACTCAAAAAGCTTGATTCGGAGGGCACGTCATTTTCTGGGCAAAAATTTGTATTCTCTCCTAGGCTTCAACTAGACTTTTGTTTATCATATCGCTGATGGTGTGCCTATTCAATTTCGTTGCCATATTTGTTTTGATGTGAAAGTTATTTAATTTGTTTGATTAAAGTACATGTACTTGTGCACATATATACATCTATTTTCAATTCAAAGCAAAACAAATTTATAATTCATTTCCTTTAAATTTTTCTTAATTAGTTAAGCATATTGTTATGCTAATGAGACCTGTTTAGTAATTTAAACACCTGAGGTGTCACACTTTGTATGGCTCATCAGCTTAATCCCACGGTAGTTAGTACAACTTTGAACATCTCCTTTGTTCTTGAAGATTGGTACTAATATACTTCTCCTCTATTCTTCAGGCATCCTACTGGACTGAAAAATAAGGTTAAAAAGCTTAGTTAACCATACTATCGTTTTGGCACCTAGGCATCTCCACACCTCAATGGGGATACCATCAGGGCCCATCGCTTTACCCCCTTCATCCTCTTCAAAGCCTCCCCGATCTCTGCCTCCTGAATTCTCCTCACAAAGCGTCTATTGGTATCGTCAAAAGAGTCATCTAACTACTCAAGGGTAGTGCTCTCATTCTCCCCATTAAACAACTTTTCAAAGTACTCTCACCATATGTTATTGATCTCCTCATCCTTCACTAGAAGTCGATCTGTCCCATCCTTATGCATTTGATTTGGTTGATGTCCCTTGTCTTCCACTCGTGGATCCTAGCCATCCTATATATGTCCTTCTCACGTTCCTTCGTGCCTAGCCGCTGATACAGGTCATCATACGCCTTACCCTTTGCTACACTCACAGATGCTTTGCAACCCTCTTCGCTAATTTATAGCCCTCAATGCCGGCTGCACTCTTGTCAAGGTGGAGGCGCTTGAAAGACTCCTTTTTCTCCTTAATAGCCCTTTGCACCTTATTATTCCACCACCAGGTTTCTTTCCCTTTTTGTTTGCCTCCCCTACTCACGTCAAACACCTCTGAAGCCACCTTCCGAACACATGTTGCCATCTTTAGCCACATGTCATCTGCATCTTTTCCTTCTTCCTAAGGCCCTTCACCTAGCATCCTCTCCTTAAACGTTTGCGCCGCTTCCCCTCTAAGCTTCCACCACTTCGTTCTTGCAATCGTGGCACGTTTGTCCCAGTGGACACGTACCCGAAAACAAAAGTCCGCCACCACAAGCTTGTGTTGAGGGATAACGCACTCCCTAGGTATCACCTTACAATCTAAGCAATCACGTTTATCCTCCCTCCTAGCAAGGATAAAGTCGATTTGGCTCGAGTGTTATCCACTATGAAAGGTCACAAGATGGGATTTCCTCTCGCTAAAAAGGTATTCGCTATCAACAAGTCATAGGCCAACACGAAGTTCAAAATATCATCCCCCTCTTGACTCCTGCTACCATAACCGAAACCCCCGTGCACTCGCTCGAACCCTACATTAGTCGCACCCACATGACCGTTGAGATCTCCTCCTATAAAAAGTTTCTCGCTGATAGGCACGGTACTAACCATGCTATCCAGATCTTCCCAGAACTGCCTTTTGGTGCTCTCACTAAGGCCTACCTAAGGGGCATAGGCACTGATCACACATTCAGGGCCGAATCTCTAACTACCAGCTGAATCTCCAACTACCATCTAGACCAGGATAATCCGGTCGCCTCGCCTCCTAACCTCTACGACTACATCCTTAAGGCTCCTATCGATCAAGATACCTACACCATTCCTACCCGGTGTTGCCTCGTGTACCAAAGCCTGAAGCCAGTATCCTCAATCTCCTTCGCCTTCTGGCCCTTCCATTTAGTCTCCTGAACGTATAGAATATTTACACGTCTCCTAATTGCTGCATCAACTAGCTCTCGCAACTTACCTGTTAGGGGCCCTACGTTCCAGCTACCTATACGAATCCTAGTTGATTCGGCTAACTTCCTTACCCTTCGCACCCGTCGAGGGAAGTGCGAAGACCCTTGCTCATTTTTCACTACACCCGAGCGTAGATGTAGCACGGCACTAAGGCTGCGATGACCCGACCCTTGCTCATTTTTCATCATACCCAGGTCACACAATACAACGTGCCATTAGGGGGATGGCGACCTGGCACTTGCCCATTTAACACCACACCCGAGTTCCGATGTAGCATGTCGCTAAGAGGGTTACGCCCCCAACGAGTTTCTTATGGTTCATATCCATAGAGTGGCTATAAAAGAAAAAAATAAAGGATAACGTCTTGGATATGCTTTCCTTTTTGAAGATTCGTAATTTTTGCATATACTTCACTTGGCATGCAACGATTGACTGGAATTCAGGTATTCGACCACCAAAAGGCACGCTTAAGAGTTAGAGAAAATATGCATCCTAATTGAACCGACATTTGATATCTTAAAAAACAGTAGTGGCATCCGATGATCAACAGTAACACAGAGATCAGGCAGTTGAGAAATATGGATTTAAGCCGACAATAAAAACAGAGTTTAATGTCCTAGGGCAGGTGCAATATCATCATCTACGTTCCAGGATTCGAGCTTCAAATGTGTGCAAATTCCTTCTTAAAGGCACCGAGGCAGTCATCAAAATTTCTTCCGCACAGAAAGCCCACATGTATATTCCACAATGGGTATAACTATAATCCACTATGATCACAAGATTAGATAAATCATCAATATCATACAGAAATATCCTACGAGTCTCGATGATGGTTTCCACTATAATTGAAGAAAGGAGAAAAAGAATAGTAATACACGAAGAGAGACCGAAGCATTCTTTAAACAATAATGGTTCATACTTCATAATTTACAGGTCTCCTAGAAAGTGATAAACCTTAGGAAGGATACCACCAAACCACCAGCTAAAATGGATACATGGTCATCCCATCATCTTTTGGTGGCTACTGAATTATATGGAACACACACAATAAATTTATACAATTTTATCATTAAGTATATGTATCTGTACAAGAGCATATTCCATTATTCTTTTGCGCGCCACACAACTGGCAACACTGGCATTTCTGTAAGCCCGGGAACATCTATAAACAAATGCTTTCCTCCACCCGCAGCCTTCTTTTGAGAACTTCTCCCCCACAAATACGGTGCTGGTAAGAAACATGACCACCGATGACCAGGGTAAGCAGAGGAAAACACCCACAATGAACATCCTGTCGAAAAATGCCCACAAGGAACATCATGCGGGTTCGTCATGTGACAAGAACAGATGATGGTTTCTTGAAGCTGGAGCCACCTGCTTTATTGGAAGATGTGATCACCCTATCCTTTGGAACAGGGCTGCCTAAAACGAATTCAGAAGAATTTGATTGCTGGTTGTTTTCACTCTGGTCTGGTCTGGCCCAGATTTTGATGAGGCCCTCACGACAGATGGTGAGGATTGATTCGTTAGTGAACACCAGACCAGAGAGGGGATCAGCGTGTACTCGGTGGGCAACAAGGGGCGAGAGCTTTGGGACATCTCGCATTCTTGGAGAAGGCTGGAGAACACCTGTTGGAGGGCAAGCGTTGTCCCAATGCGCAGAAGGACTCCCACCGCTAAATGTCGGCGAGGCACTTGAAGGATGACGTAGTGGGACAACAATCTCATCAAGCGCCAGGTCCCACAGAAGCAGTTGGGTGTCCTACAAGTATGTCACAATGGAAATTTACTCTGTCACAATGGAAATTTACTCCAGGAATAAATCACGCCGTAAGCAAAATGCCAATTGGCTATATTTAAGCATGTGCTAGTATGCTCAAGAAATGATATCAAACCAAAAAGGTTCTAGCCAAATCAACTTCATGTTCCAAACAAGAGTATAACAAGGAAAATGCCCCCAATACTTAAGTTTACTTACATACACAGAAAACATTTCGAAAAGCCGTGAAAAAATAACACTGTCAGAACTGAATTTTTTTTTAACTCCTATGCTCTAGAAAAATAAAACTAATTGATCAAACCAACGCATTTCAACAGTGGACTGCACAAATCTGCCCAGGCTCATTAATATAAGGTCTGAAAATGGTCCGGCAAGGGAAGATAATGGAAAGAAAGGTCTTGCAATTTCAGGTGTCAGCTATTATTTTTTTTAAAAAAGTCCAGTATCTAAGCCTTCTGTAGAGCTTGTCACAATTATCACATGATCACAATACACAACATTTGTGCTGTAATATTTATTCAAACTAAAGCTCCCAGCTATATAAACTTGGCATACCTGACCAACAGAACCAAAGCGATAGACATTTTCTCCATTTCCATCAGAACTTGGTGGGGACCAATATGAATCAAAAGCAACTCCACTAACCTGCCACCAGAATAAAAATAGCCCCATCCTCAATGAACAAGTTTGACAGGGGACATTGAGAAAAATTATTGCAGGAGAAACCATTACCCAGGAATTATGTCCTTCACCCCATGCAACGATCTTTCTGTCATCCATGCTCCATACCTGCACAAGATCATCTTCACCACCTGTTAATAGATATTTTCCATCTGAGCTGTAGACACACAGTAGTACATAAGATTAGGTCAGAGGCTGAAATGTTATTTATTGTGACAAACCCATATAATAGTGCGAAACAATTTGCAGATAAAAAATCAGTGATCAGAAATAATCAACAGAATGAAGCAAGATGCAACTTCACTGAAACTAGGATATTTAACCATGATACTGAGCAAAAAATAATTTTAAGAAATAAAACTATGCTACAAAAGTATTGTTATGATTCACAGTGTATTACTTATGTAATTAGACCATACATGAAGTAAGGTGGACATCCGGAACTATATAGTTCAGATCGTATAAAAAGACACATATTCCAACAAGCATGAAGGATCTATAGCTGATGGAAGTCAATCAACAATTATTAGATGTTCCAGTAGCAACATATTTCAAGCTGTGAGAATTGAGGTTGAGCAACAGCACTCAGCAAATTTAGTTGCCAAGCGGAACAGGTATGACTGGCAAGTGGCAAGTACCACAAAACATCAAATAAGCGGATAGAAGATTAAAAAAAAACTTTTAAGGACACAATAACAGCACTTCTTTATACTACTCCATAACTAAGCAATAGAGTTCAAGAAGACTTCGTCAGAAAGAGCTACAACTAGATTCATTGAAATGTTTAAAATAGCCAACAAGAACTCAAGAAGCCAATGATGTAGATGCATGATGATAGAAGTGAAATAACAAGGCAAATGCATGAGGGTAAGGGTATAGATGTCAAACAATTCTAACTGCACAAGTCATTCACACTTACCTCCAAGTGCAACACAGCAGTGCACCATAATAACTTCTTCCACCAAATATTAGTTGTTCCTTTGAAAAATCAAAAACTCTCAAATAACCTGCACATTGTTCATCAATGATAGATGAAGCAGAAGGATGGATGGACCCTATGATGAGATAAAAGAAAAAAACTTAAGATGCCTAAGGCAAAGCAAGTACCATCTCTCCCAACAGTCGCCAAGTATGCGCCATCTGGTGAAAAGGAAATTGCATTGATCGAACCTTGACAGATATGCCATCTAGCAACTGGGTTGCTCTGTAATGTTTATTCATGACATAAATCCCAGTTAATTATGGTGCCACATTTCAAGGCCAATAATGTTTTATACCTTGATCAGAACTCTTGTCAAATGTCAGGCAGGAGTATTTCTAAGATACTTTAACAATAAATTCATAGAACCCTACACTAAAGTTGTTGTAGCAAAATAGATTCTACATCTAGTGATCAAAACCAATAACAGTGCATAGGTGGAGGCAGTACAAATGCATAGTGCTTGAGACATACAGCATTCTACCAAAAATGATGCTGAATGCTAGAAGCAAACCCTGAAATGCATGTAATCAATTAAGTAAAAAACTAACGCTTAAAGGATACTTTTTATATTTTAGTTCGGAAACTTAGGCATTGGTAATCTGCCCCTGGAATATTTTAGATGCAGTGCTCTCATATACTTGAGATTTGTGTTGTTGTGTGCAATTTTGAATGACATGAAAATTCTATGGTAGTTATCACCGTTTAGCAGCTAACATTGCTATTTCCATGATTCATGAATGAAGAGTAAGAGTGTTCATTGTTAAGGAAGATTTAAAGTTAGAACGCTGTTACACTGTCGAAGTTAGAATAGTTGAAGAGTTGAACAGACCGCAAATTCATGCCAACAGAGCCAAAAGGAGCAACCTTTTACTATATTAACTGATGCTAAAGCATCTTGCTTCACCAAAGCAATGCACTTTAGGAAAGCAGTCATGGATGAACTTAAAATACCTTACTCGATTTTGCATGTACAACCATAAACTGGGATTGATCCTTCACGGCTGGAAATGTACAGTCTGTGTTCCCATCCTTGTTCTGAATACAAGAAGATAGAATGTCAATTCAAATCAACCAAAACAAAGTCTAACAAATATTATCCGATAACTAGCAGCTGCTCACTTTATCATAAACATACAAATTTCCATCAGAATGGCTAACGACGAAAATGCCTTCACGCTCTGGCACCCATGCAACAGATGTGCACCGACTGCAAAACATTTATATCCAAGTGTTAATTAGAGAACTAATAAGTTAAATAAATAGAGCAAGATAGGCATCTACAAGGACTATAACCACAGAATGTTCTGCATATATTGCATTGATATCAAACTTTAGATAGCTAAATCACGGGATAGTAATGTAAACAAATATGCAATCTAAATAGTTATGAACAATGTCGATATATACATAAATTCAAAAGATCATATGTATCATCTATAGCATTCGAATTAATAGTCAATATTCAAACATACCTGCCATTGGAGGAGGCGTCTTTATCACCCTTATTATAATGTTGAGCTGCCACAGGCTTTCTTCCAGGATCTTGTAACTGTTGCCTCAGCGACATTGAATAGACTGCACGATAGTCCACAAAAGAAAAGAAAATGAAATAGAGGCCTCATATTTACGCACAGTCCAGCTGGAAGCATAACGGGGTTTCAGGTAATCAATTCCACTAACCATCCCCTGATCCCATCCCAATGATCAGGTCATGCCCCTCTTTGGCCTCTGGGTCGAATGCATGGCACAGTGGGTTTGAGTTGCTGAAATGGATGGACTTTATTGGATCCTAGTGCAAGTAACCAGCTGATCAGAAAATAGCAAGACACCAAAACCTGTTTGTAGCTTGCATCCAGTAAAAAGACTGAATACCTTCTCCTGTGAATTGAGATCACTAATGAATAGTGTATCAGCAGCATTGAAGACAATGTATGTACCCTTGCCATCATAATTTGTCACCCCTTGTGATCCACCAAGGTTCGTAGATGTACCGAGGCCTCCTCCTAAGCGGCTGCTTCCAGCAACAGCCCGGTTTGCACCGTTGCCCCCACCAAAGCTAAGTGCCTTGCTACCATTCCCACTGCCCAGCAACCTTGCTGCCGCAGATCGCATCCCACTGCTGGAGCTTGGTGTTGATGGCTGAGAGCCCTGGCTAGCAGGCTTCTCCTTGAGGTATGCCACTGTCAACTGTGACAATCAAAACCAATCATCCTTTGTTTTCAGAACAACAAAAATAATTATCAAAACAGAAGCTTATCATTGAAATGAAGGAAGTCCTGAATTTATCAATTTCTTAATAAATAAGCTATCGCCGCTGTCAGCTGTGACAATGGAAACCAATGGCCACCATAAACCATGCTACTGATCAGAAACACAAGCAGAAGTCCTAAATATATATATATATATATATATATGAAAATTTGAGAAATAAACCAACAAAAGTTATCGATAGTTCAATACTGCTTCTTCACTACAATAAAGCCTCAAGTCATACTAAAACCAAACAGAAGCACAACTTTACCCATGAAGCTTAACAGCTAAAACTAAATTGCCTAATAAGCAAGTTAACGGCAGCGCTAATTCTACTCCTAGTGTGGAGCACCCAGCACAGATGCCAAAGGACACGAAATCTACTTCAACTTTGCTTTAAACCAATCCTGAACCCAACCAAAATCGGGTTAGCAGTAAAACCAAAACAAAAAATCATCTCACTGCAACAACTTGATTTCCCCACGCCACCAGGCACCCACCTAGATCCCCTAGCAGCAGAAGGCACCGGCGTCGGCCACCGTACCTGCGAGACGGTCTTGCCGCCGTGGCTGTAGTGCAGGACGGCGGAGTGCGTCTTCTCGTACTGCAGCTTGTACCTCCCCTCGGGGGTCTTGAAGTAGGTCTTGAGCCCCGCCGCGGCGCCGCCACCCGGCCCCACCCCGGGCGCCCCCGCCATGCCAGGCGCCACCGCTGCCCGCGCCTGCTCGTCCCCCGGATCAATTCCCGGACCGCAACCCTACCGCCGGCTCACCGCTGGTCCGCAGGAACTCGCGCTGGTAGGGCGTCCCGGAGGCGCAGCCGGATCCGGGCGGCGCGACGAGGAGACGGGGACGAAGAGCGGTGGCCGGGTCGATTTGGGGAGGAGAAGCCGAGACGAAGAAATGGCTGGGTGTAATTTGGAGGCGGAACAAACAGTCTAAAAAAAATGCGGCCGCGTTATTATTTTTTTCCGCTAGACTAGAATGGCAACAGCGAAATGGAAGGGCCCCACTCGTCAGCTGCTAACCGCCTGCGGCGCGAAGGCTTCCGTGACGTCACTACTCATCCTGGTCTGGCCGCGCCACTCCGGGCACTCCCGCGGCGCCGCCAAGAGATTTTCGTGGCGATCTCAATTCTCGGCGCATAAATAAATAAAACGGAACGGAGGCGTCCGTTTGTAATTAAAGATGTGAGGTTTGGAGTTAGCTAACCGGAGTATAGGCTTGTTATCTGATATGGTCTTGATAATTAGAAACTATTTGTCGATTCAGTAACTGACACAACATTTGCTTGACCGCATCATCTGACACCATCGCTGCTATGACGGGAAATGCCACTATTTAACTCTAGTATCTTGTTTCACGTATGCTAAAATAATGTGGTCAATGGTTCTTGAACTGAAGCGACAACGGCCTAATCCGTTAGACCTGGGCTGGGTCAGGTGGTTGTGGAGATGGAAATGGAAATGGTTACCTAGGGGTCCCAAAACAACAAACACACAGGAGGGCGGCCCAATACCAATATACCCAAAAATGAACACTGAAGAACTCTTCTGCTGTTCGATCCAAAAGTTGACGGATGGCTAAGCCGCAGATCCGGCCTCGACGGATCCTGGCGCCCGCTTCTTCCATTCCATGTAGGGAATTCTCAAATCTCGATCAAGAACCCTGAATGCCGCGTCATCACTGAAGACTTGTGCTGGAAACGGTATATCTATCTCAACCAAGGCGGATGTATTGAACCAGCCCGCCCACTCTCCACTGGGCCAGGCCAGCGCGCAGGCGACCGGTCATCACTGAAGACTTGTCCCAGTGCTCGAAACGTTAGCACGCGCACGGCCCACCAGAGCAGCAGGGAGGAGGGCAGGTCCGTCCGTGTGTCCACGTCGCCAATGCCATGCAGTGCAACCAATCATACGCCGCATCTCCTTTTCCCCTCGGGAGCGTCACCCCCCCTGGATCACGGCCACAGCCGCGCCCTAGCCCTCGATGCAATGCAGAACTCGCGTGGTAACTTTGCGCGGGGGGAAACACCAAGCTCGGCGAGCAGCAGCCATCGGCACGTAAAGTTTCGAAAGCGGTACCGAAATGGCAGTAAAAAGGATCCCCGCCCGCCCGCGCACGCTCGCTGCTCCTCTGCACATGCACTCTTCTGCCTCTCAGCGCTGTACTCTCTTATTCTTTTTACCGGTCCCGTTCGTCAGTAGTAGCTACTAGGCACGTGGTGCGTGCAACTAGGCTGGGCCGGTCGATCACGTGCGCAGCTAGCTTGCCTGCCGATCCGGCGCTGACCGGTCACCCGATGGTGGTGGCCTTCGCTGCGGTCGGTGTGCGGCATGGATGGAGACCGGCCGCGTTCCAAACTTTCACCTTGGCGTTAAAGGGCGGTCACTGAAACCTTTTATCGAAACGAAAAGTGAAAGAGGGGTAGAGAAAGAGCAAATCTTGGAATGACAGAGCGTGTCCGCCCTCTGGCCAACTTGCAGCGGGATAGGAGAGGAGAGGAGAGAGGAGGGGGTGAAAAGAGAGAAAGATTCCAGTGGCGCTGCAGGGTTGACCACATGATGGGGACGGCGCAGGCGATCCGGATCGACCCGGGGGTGGCAAAGTAAAGTACGGGTGCGGTAATAAATAAAAGGCGGTCGCGGCCGGACGCGACGATAAGGCTCGCTGACGGCCAGCAACCGCCGGTGAAGACGTGAAGTCAACAAAAGTGCGTGCGCCTTCCGCTGAGGTAGGTGGTCAGACCACGCATGCGCGCGGCCAGACCCAGACCCCAGGTGAGCGAGTCATCAGTCCCCGCATGGTCTCCGTCGCCGGACGCCTTCGCACCTCTCAGGCAGCTGCCATGGCGTTTGACCTCTGCTCTGGCCAGCTGGCGGCCGTGCCTTCGATAGGAACAGCCCGACGACCGATTGCCCAACCGTAGTAGAGTGCTGCGCTAGTGGGACGCGGTTAAACTCTGTCCGTTTGAATCTGAGACGGAACGGAATGATGGATCCCATCCCACAACCGTGGAACGTGGCCGCGCTGGCTGGAAGATGATCACCTGAGCTCCCCACATTCTTTACTGGCCTGCATTTTCACTTCCACTTCTACCCTCCTCCTGCTGATCATGGACGGGCAGGCTGGCTCATGGCGAGCACAAGCCTGCGTGCATCGTCACGGGATGGTGGCTCGCTCAGCTCAGCGCAGCGCGGGTGTGAATCCTCCTCGCGCTGCTGCTACAGTGCCCGGGCCAGCCTGGAGTTGACTGGCAGGAGACCCCTTCCCCCACCCATCCATCCACCCCTGCATGTAGTATTCCTGTCCTGTCCCTCCCTTTGTTTACCCGACGTACGTATTTCCCTCGCCCCCTCATCATCGGCGCCACTACTGCTAGGCACTATTGTAGTATTTCCTTTTTTTTCCTTTCTAACGAAACTAGTATAAAGTATTCCGCCATGCTATGCGCGGGTAAAAGACATTCTGCGCGATCAGCTTGTTTAATCATTGCCACCGTGGTAAAGATTAGTGCTCGCTTTCGCTTAATATATGTGTACTCACAGAGACAGCAGATATTCCTTGGCTCCCACCGTGCCTTTTTCTTTATGCATGTGTTTGCTGTCAGGTTCCAGTTAGTATAGTATAGTGTAACCAGTGGAACCAGGCACTAACACCGGCTTTACCCTGTTTTGGCAATCAGGTTTGGAAAAAAAAAGGTTCCGTATGAGTTTATATATTTATCAAGAGATTATAAAAATAGCCTACAGCTCTGTGTAGAAAATGGCCGTACAGTACAGAGTGGCTGTATAGTTGTACAGGCATACCGCATACACTACACACAAGGCAGCCACCATATGGGACGCGAGGAAGAGAGAGGGAGGGAGGGAAGAACAGGGAGCCAGAGGAGATACTACTACAGAGAGAGAGAGAGAGAAGGCCAGGGTTGGGGTTGGTGCTGTTGGGGGGCGGATGAGCTGTCAGCAGCATTAGATGCTCCCCGGTCTGACACCCCCCACCTGCAGTGTCCCCCGCCCCGACCCAACCTCTTTCCGCTCAATCATGCGCAAAGGTTTTACAACACGTTCCCTCCCCCCACCTAGCTGCCACTCATTTACCACATACATGCCCCAATTATTATGCACAAACAAAGCAAACACCTTATTATATTTTGTTTATTTTTCGACAGCCATCTTATATTTTACTGAATGATTTCGAAAAGTTGGAATTGGAACACGCTTCATTTGAACCCTCAAGTAGTTTTCCATGCATTCCGATTAGTTTCCCTTCTTCAGAAACGCACCAGCACCTACCACAAAAGTGAAAAGAGGACAGAGAGAGGGGGGAAATTCAACACTAACACCAACAACAACCACCACAAAAAGGTGAAAACGCCCTCGTGAAAAACACGCGCATGCTGCGTGCATGAGCATTATGTAAGTTAGTTTTTACCAGTTACCACCAAATATGCCCAAGTAGCCATCCATAATGCAAATGCAAAAAAAAAAAATACTGGAGGGGGGAGCCACATGTGAAAAACATGCAAGCCTTCCTGATGCCCCCCCCCCCCTCCCCCCCCACACTTCTGTAGTTCTGTTTTCTTCCCTACCTCTCTGACCTCTGCCGTCACGAATCACGATTAGCTAGCTGCATGCCACTGCAATTAGAGTCTCGCTGATCCATCCATCCCAGCGTAATAAATATTTTTAGCCAACTGCATCAGAATTTATGTACATACTCTTCGTTCGGTCAGATACGGTATTTATTTATAAGATATATATGTGGGAATAGCTACAAGCAAGTGTGGAACGAATTTTTCATATATATATATATATGTATATAGTATGGAGCCTCGGCCCTTAGGGTTTGCTGCAACGTGTGGTGCACGTACTGGCGTGGGCGCATCGCGTGTGGGGCTTGTGCAGAGGCTTTTGGCCGTGCCTGGCGCAAAGGGCGGAAAAGCACGGAGGGGAGCGGGAGGCCTGGACTCCGATCCCGCTTGCTTGACATTTCTTTGCTCCGCGTCCATCATTCCGAGGACCCACGGGTGGCCTACTCCTCCCGCTCTTTTCTCACGGCCGCGCTTCAGGTCTTCCCTCCAAAACAAATTAAAAAGGACCCTGCGGAAAGCCAAAAGCAGGGGAAAAAGAGAGGGAAAGGGTGCCGCCAAATCCGTGGCGGGAATTTTCGGTTCCTCAAACTTTTGTCATCTTTTCAATCTTATTTATCATACGAAGAATTCTAAGTTACTACTACTAGGCTCTCTTGCTGGAGCAAGGCTTCCCCGAGTTATTTCAACCGGTCACAAATACACTATATTTTGATTAAAATTTGGTTAGACTTGTAATGATTTGTTTGGAAATGTAAAAATTATATGCCAAGATTTTTCTTAAAAAGGTAATGCCATAATTCTTCACAATGTATTGCTACAAAATATGACTACGTCCTTGTAATAAAAAAATGTGTATTAGGATGGTAAACATAGGAACTGGGATGACATATTTCATAGTTAATAATTTGTCGCCATGTGTACGGGTGAACGGCCTAGCACCTAAAACTATGACGAGAGCGAAATTGAATGTGATGAAAAATCCTAAGAAAAGACTCGAGTCTAGATCGTAGCATGCCGTAGTATGCAAAACTTCCTAACTTCGATCGACGTTGCCAAGTGACACTTTTATGTTCGTAACTTTGACCCATGTTGCTAAGCGACACATTTAGGAGAAATGTACAACTTCCTAACTTAGATCAATCTTGTTAAGTGATACTTTTCTGTTCTGGTTATTCATTATAACAGAAGAAATCTACTACTTCGTAACTTCAATCGCGTTGCTAAGTGACACATTTTTCGTTGTTGTTATGTTCTACTTCCTAACTTCGATTGATGTTGCTAAACGACAAGTTTTTGTTTCAGTTGTTTGTCGTAATAGAAGAAATATAATACTTTGTAACTTCTATCGATGTAGCTAATCAGTTATTCATTATTATAGAAGAAATGTGTGACTTCCTAACTTTGACCGATGTTACTAGATGATAAGTTCGTCACAATAGAAGAGTTTTGATGAGTATATCCTTTTTACATACAAGCGTCTCCTGAGATGTATGTGAGTGACATTATAACCAACCTAGTTTTTTTATATTTAAAGGAGGTGTATTGAATTTTGAAGGCATCATGTTTTTTTTAGGAAACAAACTTCACCCCACTTTTGAGGATGGGAATTCGGACTGGTCTGTCGACCAATCAAAATGAAGCGAAAGTGGGAATGTGAAAACGAGAGGCGACGCCTCCCAATATCTGCTCTAGGGTTTTATAGAAATGCCGAAAAGGCCGCATAAACAAGAATAAGCAAAGGCCGCAACCCCACCCGGCCACCCTTCCCTTGTCTGTCCCTCCCCCCCCCCCCCCCTCTCTCTCTCTCTCTCTCTCTCTCTCTCCCTGACCCCCGCTCCCCCTTGGCTTCCCCCCCTTCCCTCCCAACCCCACCCCCCGCCCCACCCCGCGCCGCCTCCCCCCTCCCCCTCCCCCACCGTGCCGTGCGTGCCCTGCACGTGCTCCCTGCCCCGCCTCCTCCTCCGCCCTGCCTCCGGCCGCCGCCACACCGCGTCACGCGGCCTCCGGAACCCAAAGGCGCCGCCTTTCCATTCGGGCGCGCCCCTGCCTGTAAAGGAAGGTTCTTTGGTGCCTTTGCTCCTTTGCCGGGAGGCGTGGGAGCATGGACCACGGCGGCGGCGGGGGAGGAGGGGGCGGGGCGCCGTCGAGCAGCAACAACGCCGGGGCGACTGCCGCTGCTGGCGGCGCGAGTGGTGGCCGCGCGGGCGACCACCACCCTTTCTACTACGCCGGCCCGGCGGGGTCCAACTCCGGAGTGCCGCCGCAGCAGCAGCAGCCGTCCCCGTTCGCGGGCGCGCTAGCTATCGCGCCCGTCCCCGAGCAGGCGCAGCCATCGTCGGCCGCGGGCGCCGACAAGAAGGCGCTCGTGCCTGCTGCGGCCCCCGCGGCGGGGCCCGTGGTGGCGAAGCGGCCGTCCAAGGACCGCCACACCAAGGTGGACGGCCGGGGCCGGCGGATTCGGATGCCCGCGCTGTGCGCGGCGCGGGTGTTCCAGCTCACCCGCGAGCTCGGCCATAAGTCCGACGGCGAGACCATCGAGTGGCTGCTGCAGCAGGCGGAGCCCGCCATCCTCGCGGCCACTGGCACCGGCACCATCCCGGCCAACTACTCCTCGCTCAACATCTCCATCCGCTCGGGAGCCGCCGCCGCCGCCAACCCCACCCGCGCCGCGCCGTTCCCGGCGCTCGCGCTCCACCCGCACCACCACCAGGCGGCTCCGGGGCCGCACGACATGTCCGCCATGATGGGCTACCACCACCACCTCCTCCCGCCGCAGCAGCAGGACCCCAGCGCAGGTGACGCCTACATGCGGAAGCGCTACCGGGAGGACCTGTTCAAAGAGGACGACGACCGCCAAGATCCGAGCGCGCCCAAGGCGCGCGAGCAGCAGGCGGCGACGCCGCCACCGCCGCCGTCCGCCACAATGTGGGCCGTGGGGCCCAACGCCGCGGCGCCATCCGGCGGGTTCTGGATGCTGCCCGTGTCCGCTAGCTCGGCCGCCGCGGCGCGGCCGGCGGAGCAGCCCATGTGGTCCTTCAGCGGCGGCGGCGGCGGGACCGCCACCGTGCAGGCGCCTCTGCAGTTCATGTCCCGGGCCAGCTACCCCAGCAGCGCTGGAGGCGGCGGCGGCGGCATGTCGGACACCAACATAGGCATGCTCGCGGGGCTCAATGCATACAACCGCGGCGGAAGCGAGGACCAGCAGCAGCACCAGCAGCCTGAAGGGGACCAGCAGCACGGCGGCGAAGGCGGCGGCAACGAGGAGGAGGACGGCGACGACAGCGGGGAGGAGAACCATGGCAACAACAGCTCACAGTAAGCTCCCGCGACAACATGATGATGAGCTCCGAATCCGCCGCCATGACCGCATCTTTCTGGCAGCTAGCATCCGCATCCAATAGGTGTTAGAGCTTAGAATTTTGCTGTCTTGCTCGCGAGAGGATCGCCCTGAGCTGTCACCGGATTGGGGTTAGGATGATTAGCTGGAGGAAACGGTGGCGTCAATCATGGAGACGGAGCGCAAGCTTTTGTGCAAGAAGCAAGTGAAGCAAGCCAAGCCAGTGCAAGAGCAAAACTTGTTGCTAGTTCCATTAGTTTTTTTGGAATCTGTTTCTGTTGAATTTTTTTGGATTGTTCTATGAATGATTGCGTTGTTGAGACGGGTGTGATGATGATGATTAGTGGGTCCGAATTAGGAGGGCCGAGGACAGGAGTTTGAGAGTTTGAGAGGGATCGATCTGTATATACAGCTGATCATCTTGATTTTTTTACCCTTTTTTGCTGCGTTGTTAATTCTAGTTCCTCGCGAATTGCAAGAATGTTCATTGTAGTCGTTTGTTTGTTCATGCATCGTCACCATGAATTGTGATTAGTTGCGTTGCTTAATCATGTCAATATTTTCTGTGCTCGTGTGATGTCTAATGTGCTGTTCGATTGCTGGGTTTTTGCAGCAGTGATCTTGCTGCGCTCATATCATTGGGATTGATGTACTTCTGTGTTTTTTGGAATCACTGGATACAATGCTTGCTTGTAAGTAGCTTGAGCATCTACTTTATAGGCAGTGCACAAGGCCAAAACTACATATTGTGATGTCACTAGACATGCAAAAGCTGCATCTTTGTCCTTAGGCACTGCATATGGCAAAAACCTTAATTTTTTTTCACATGTTGTGGTATGTAGATCAAAATAGTTTACAAAGTAGTATATTTTCCTTTTTTTTTGAAAGCTGAAGTAGTATATTTTCGATTGAACCATGCTCACCCAATCCAAGCTGACCTCGAATTGGATTTCATTTTGCTATGAATTCCATGCTTGCTATTTGTGCTTGGCACAACAGTCAACACACACTGATAGAAGATAGATCCATCATCCATATGGCCACCTGAACTGATCGTCATACTGTGTTTATTACTGTCCATTTCTATTGTGTTTTCCGCACGAGGTTTTCTAGGGCTAGCTGGCAAGCTAGCCATTTCTGGTAGACCGGAAAGAGCTCGTGCGGGGCCAAAACAGAGCAGCATACTAACAGGGAGCTTAGGGGAGGATAATTGGGTGCTTGATGAATGAAGGGACAGAGGAAAAAGAAGAGAAAATTGATGAGACGGGGAGAGCGACGGGATCGATTAACAAAAGCGCAGGCGTCGTTATCCCCCCTCACCAGCGGCTGGCGAAACAAGTTGGGATTATCCCTTTAATAATTGCCCGTCGCGTCAGCGCTCATCACAGTGAGTGAGCTCGACGCTCCCCGCCGCGGCCGCACGGATCTCGGCGCGCATCCGGCGGCTCCTGCTCGCGCGATGGCCCAGATATATTTTCTTGTTGGGTTTTGGTGCTAAGCTCGCTCAGGGTTAGCGTCCACAGTGTCGACGAAGAACCAACTGCTTAAAAGTGTGTGTACAAAACGTAACAAGCTGTATTTTCTATACAAAATACACCCAACCTGAAGTTGCAATCAAAAGACTGCACTGATTGCAACTGGGCGCGAACCAGTTGCAACTCTGACCGTTCCGGTTGCAACTCTAACCGATCCGATTGCTTTTGGACATTATTCAGTTGCAACTAAGAGGATGACTGCATTCTCTATAAAAATGCACCCAGGTGCATCAATATATGTGTGTGTGTATATATATATATATCGGCGGAAGAGAATCGTAGAAGAATGGGATTTAAATGTGAGGTGTCGCTGTCATGGCCGTATACGTCATCGGAGCATGATAGCAGATGATTTTCGCGTCTTTTAGATGGATGTGAAGGTGGTGTGTACATACAATACTGGAACAAAGCTGGGCATTATCCACTCTACTATTCGAGCATGCCATGCAGTAGACATCGGTGCCGTCAGCAAAAGACAGCGAGAAAGTGACGGCAGCGTCCATCCATGACGATCTCACCGGAACAAATAAGGTCGCTCACTACGAAGTGAGCATGTACGTGGAATGGTTGAGAATCAATCTAAAACTGGAAGGTACGATATCTCAAAGTTCTTAGCTCGGTTAGTTCTCATGTGATCAAGATGATTGGTTACATTAAGACTTTGAAGAAATTTGGTTCTGAACTCAAGTCTGACCTGGCTATTGATGTCATTCTCCAATCGCTCCTGGCGAGCTATGAGCCTTTTATCATAAACTTTTAGATGAATGATATGGAGAAAATATTGGCTGAATTGCATAAGATGCTAAAAACAGCAGCATTAAAAAAACTTCCACTCATCTGATGGTGGTTCAGAAGGAGAATAAAAGGAGGAAGCGTTCGACATCTTTCAAAGACAAAGCTAAAGAAAAGGTTCCTAACGAGCCCTCAAGCTCTAAGCAAAAGCTAAAGATTAAATCTGGCCCTACTCCTAATGATGAATGCTTCTATTGCCATACTAAGGGGCATTGGTTAGAAACTGCAAGAAATACTTGGAGAATCTGAAGAAGAAGGGAAGTGAGACTTCCGCCTAAGGTATAAATGTTATAAATATTACAGAAATTAATATTGCTATATCTTCTAGTGAATCATGGGTATTTGATACTGGGTCGATGATTCACACTTGCAAATCGTTGCAGGGACTTCAAAGGACTAGAAGATTTGCAAGGGGCGAGTTGGATGTTCGTGTCGGCAATGGAGCAAAGGTTGCGGTCATAGCGGTCAGCACTTATCACTTGTTATTACCCTCTGAATTAGTTTTGGAATTAAAGCTTTGAGTAAGAATATTATTTCTTCTTCATGTTTGGAAGAAGTGATGGTTATAAAATTGCAATAAAGAGCAGGCGTTGTTCAATTTATTATAATAATATACTTTATGCTCATTGTCCATTGGTTAATGGATTGTACGTTCTTGATCTTGAGGATAAATCTGTATATAACATTAATGCAAAAAAGGCTTCAACCGAATGATTTGAATCACACTTTTATTTGGCATTATCACTTAGGTCATATAAATGAGAAGCCCATAGAAAAACTCCATAAAGATGGTTTATTGAGCTTATTTGATTTTGAATCATTTGATACGTGCGAGTCTTGTTTACTTAGGAAGATGACTAAAGCGCCCTTCACTGGTCAAAGTGAGAGGGCAAGTGTATTGTTAGGAATTGTACATACCGATGTATGTCGATCAATGAGCTCAGTAGCCGGATGTGGTTTTCAGCACTTCATCACTTTTACCGATGACTTTAGTAGATACGGATACATCTACTTAATGAGGCACAAGTCTAAATCATTTGAAAAGTTCAAAAAATTTCAGAATGAACTACAAAATCAATTGGACAAGAATATTAAATTTCTGCGATCTGATCTTGGAGGTGAATATTTGAGCCACGAATTCGGTGATCATTTGAAACAATATGGAATTGTTCCACAATTGAATCCGCCTGGAACACCTCAATGGAATGGGGTCTCAGAACGGAGGAACTGAATCTTGTTAGATATGGTTAGGTCGATGATGAGCCA
The DNA here is from genome assembly GCA_032594955.1 of Panicum miliaceum. Taxonomy (NCBI): domain Eukaryota; kingdom Viridiplantae; phylum Streptophyta; class Magnoliopsida; order Poales; family Poaceae; genus Panicum; species Panicum miliaceum. The sequence continues at coordinate 2,720,338 of CM064065.1, read as the reverse complement.
AACTGATCTTCCACTGTTATTTTGGGGTTATGCTCTCGAAACTGTTGCGTTTACACTGAATAGGGTTCCAACTAAGTCTATGAAAAGACTCCATATGAGATATGGACCGGGAAACGTCCTGGATTATCTTTCCTCAAAGTTTGGGTGTGAGGCTTATGTCAAACGTTTGATGCCCGATAAGCTTACCCCAAAATCAGACAAGTGTTTCTATGTGGGGTATCTGAGGGAAACCAAAGGATATTATTTTTACAATCAAGCAGAAGGCAAAGCGTTTGTTGTCCGCAATGGTGTCTTCTTGGAGAAAGAGTTTCTCTCGAAAGGAGTTAGTGGGAGCAAGGTGCAACTTGAAGAAATTCAGGAAGTACCTCAAACGGTTTCAGCCCCCGCTGAACCTTCACGGGATGAATAAGGAGTTGTAGAACCCGTTATGGAAGAACCAGCCCCACGAAGGTCTATTAGGGCACGTCACAAACCTGAAAAGTTCACGCTCCTGACCACGGGGCAGCGTGGCATATTATTATTGGATAATGATGAGCCTAAGACCTATACGGAAGCAATAATGGGACAGATATACCCAAGAGGCAATAATGCGTGGACCGGATATTGATCCGAGAAGGATTAGAACCCTAATAGGCTTCCAGCGTGAAGGCCTATTAAGTGAGGTATATATAATGGAGGGCGGGGCTGTGGGCGACTAACACTCTTGCACCAAAAACCTTAGCTGCTGTCGCCCTCTTCTCCACGCAACCCTAGCCTAGCACGCGGTGCTAGCACACCGGTGACCGGCGTTTCCACCCCGTACGTGTGGACTTCGAGGAGGCGCTGCTGCGTTGCTGTGGTGCTCATCGGTGGAACACGGAGGAGGTGCTGCGAGCCGTGATCTGCTTCCTCTTCTCCGACGCGCGAGCTACATTTGGGCAAGCACTTTGATTAGGGAAAATGCCCGTCTGATTCTCACCTAGCATTGAATTTAAATGGCCACTAATTGAAACTCAGTTAATGGCCACTAATTGAAACTCAGTTAATTGCAGAGTAAAATCAATAAACTCCCTCCATCCAGAAAATTGCAATTCTAGTTTTGCTCACAATCAAACCATCTTGAGTTTAACCAATTCTGCTTACAAAATATAGATGTTAAACTAAATTTTATTATTATTTTTAGAAAATACATACTCCCTCCATCCCAAAATAAGTATTCATTTAGAAAATTTCAGACACATTACTAGTCGTGGAAGATAACCATGTTACCCCTAATTAGCTATAGCAGTTATGATTAAAAACCATGTTATTTATTTGGTTCCCTAGATCCTCCATAAATGCGAATGGATTGGAACTAGAAAAGTAACATCTACTTAAGCATTTGATTAGCTCCATGCCCTTCTCTATACAATTTTTTCTCTGCATTTCATATTGCTTTAATTAAATAGAGTTTACTACAGTATAAAAGAACACTCTTTATGGGATAAAATTTAAAGGCTAAATGAACACTTATTTTGGGACGGGAGAGTATAAGCAAAACCATCTACCAAATCAGTTAGAGAGCCAGATTTATCCGCTTCCCATAGCTCGATAGTCAATGATATTTAGTTTTTGAGTTCGATGGTCAAAGTTAGACTCCGATAATATTTATAATGGAAGTTTGCATCAACTGTAAAGTAAGTATCTGTTATCTGCTACCATAAAGCAGATGGAAAGTTAAAAGCAATCACACAAGTCAATGGATTTATAAAAAAGGATCGCTGTGCAAAGTCAAAAGTGAGCAGTCAAATACACTTTTTTCTTTGCAACTAGTCAATAAAAAAGTCAAAAGTTAGCAGCCAACTACATTTTTTTCCAGTTAACCAAATATATACAGCCCGTTTGCCCTCTTGATTGACACGCGGCACAGGCACATGCGTAGGCACGTGTGTGTGTGTCTCTTTTAGGATGGTTATTAGTGTTAATAAATAAAGGTTTAGCCACGGACCCACGGTTCCTACTACAACATTGTTCTAAATTCTGCTGAAGGAAAGTCATAACTTGATTTATCTCCCTCTGTCTTATAACTATATGTAGCATAAACTAATTAACCTGTCATAAACAAATATATATTTTAAGAATTAAATGTCTGAATTAGTTAAGGTGGAATCCTGACGAATTTCTTCCCTTTGCTGCACAGGTAGGGATATGATGTAATAGATCATAACCCACCCTAATATTTTTCTCAGAATCCAACTCAGCACATTAATTATTCTTAGCTTAAAAGATATAGAATATTTAAACATATATAATATGAGCTTAGCTGTTTTAGGTCGATTCTTAAAATTTCTAGACTAAATTTGTAGACCCTTTATCACACCTATGCGCAGCACAGTGATGATCACTCGTGATTATTGGAGGGTAGTAAGGAAGATTACATGCTGACGACCTCCTCTCCATCCGTCCGCCGAGCATTTGCCGCTGGCACCTGCATGCGAGGGCGCGGCCGCCATCGCCATGGATTGGAACCCATGGAGAAGCTGTAGAAAAGCTAGACGGCCAAACATTTCGCCTCTTTTTTTTCTCAGCAGCTTCTCCACCAAGCAGCAGTTTTTGTGGGCAGCCACTGAAAAAGCAGGCTTAAAAAGAATCTTAAAAATTAATTAAAGCCATGCCACGCTAAACAATTAAGGTAGTCACCACGGGCATTTAACCCCTTCCTATCGTCGATCTGGGTGGGAATGAAACGATCATCCACCATCTGGATAATTAATGACAACGACGGCAAGAGGAGGCCGCGCGAGGGCAGCCACGCGACCACCGCAGCGCCATGCATGCATGGAGACGGACGACCACCGCACCGCGAGCGAATTGTCACTGCGCGCAGGGCAGGGCAGGTCCTCGCTAGCTAGCCAGTATATATGAAAAATTCATTCTATAAATATTTGTAGCTACTTCTATATATATATACTACTCTAAGAACAGGCACCTGTATGTTACAGCCTTACATGACCACAAATTGTGACCATGGCAATTCGAAATAAATAAATATTGGAAACACTGATGCAACACAATAATTTAACTTGGTGTCGAGCAGGAAGTAGCCGTGAATCCTAGCTCGCAGCATGACCCTGCTTGACGGCCGATTTCCTAGCTGATGGCGCTGGGCAAGGAGCCAGTTCTTGGTTCGGCGGCGCGAGGAGGAGCAGACAGGGCAGGACCCCGGGGCCAGTCCGGCCCGGCCGGTCGGCGGGCGCGCAACACTGCCTGGAACGCGATGCCCACGAAGAGCGTCGCCACCGTACCGCGCGCCATCGGCCAGTGTCAACGGCAACAGATGAACTCCAAAAGGAAGAGTAGGCACGGTGCACCGAGCCCTGCAGCGATGGTCAGACGGCTACCCTACCGCCGGCGCCTCGGCAGAGCTTCGTGCGTGCCATGTCTGTCACATGCCGTTCGCTTCCGTCCCGGCGAGCCCAGCACCCCGTCGCCCCCTTCGCCTGTCCACGCTAGTATATAGGGAGGTCTGAGTGATAGGATTCACGGGATCTAGGAATAGATCATCGGATTTTTCATTAATCTTGAGAATAAAACATGGATTACATCTAGGGTAACACATGTACGGGAGAGAGAAATAGAGAGAGGCAGACCTTCGGGCTTGGTGGAGAAGCTTGCCATGGCGACGGTTACGGTGTTGCGGTGGCGGGAGCAACGTCGGTGGTCGAGGACGCCGACGTTGAGGACGTAGAAGTGGCAGCGTGGACGACGTCGGTGATCGAGGACGCCGGCGTCGGTGCGCAGATGTGGTGTCGGTGAAGTGGTCGACGATGGAGGCGCGATGCAGAAGGCGGCGACGCTTTCCGTCGCTCACAGCGCTCCCTAGATCGGATTAGGGTTTGTCGGTGGGTTTAGGGGACGCGGCGAACTTTGGCATGCGTGCTCTCGCGGCCCCCACCTCTTTTATATAACGCTGCACGACGGGGGTCCACCAACCACGTCTCTGTTGGACGCCCCCCATCAGGGCGCGATCAAGGACTCCGACTCGGTCCAACGACACTGAGCGCTGCGTCGCTACGGCGAGCTGCGGCGTGAAGAAGGCGCGCGGGCTTTCTTTGGACCCAAAGGGCACGTAGCAGCCGTCCGATGGATACTGTGCGGCTCAGATCGGCGCATTCCAGGAGTCTCCCTCTTGTCGGGCCTTAGAGCTCTGCTGGGCGCTGGCTGAGGACTTGCTCATCTTGCCAGCGACGGTGGCCAGCCGTGGCGCGAGAGCAACCAGAAGCGTCCTGGTACGGCGGTGGCGGTCCTACGGACTAGACGAGCGCGTCGACACTTTTGAACCAATCGCAGGCAGGCGGGCTGCGGGCAGGGCACTCGTTCCTCGTTCGCCCGTGTTTCTGTGTCCGAGCTCCGCTGCGAGCTCCATGCGTGGTCAGGGATGCCGTCCCGTCTCAGAAGAGGGTGGGGGTTGAATACATGATCTTGCTCACTTGACCGTCGGAGAGGACGCGCGCTTGTGGAAGCCGGAGAGCTGCTCATGTTGCACGCTTGCGATGTATCAGAACCCTGCGCATTCTGTTCCGTCTCACTCACAAAGAACCATGGCGCGCCCGAGGTGCTAGATACAAGTAAAATGCGTATCTTCAGCCAGACTGCTTGAGGAAACGAAACTTGAGGGAACATGAACGTCAATTGCCTGATTTTGGGAAATATTATTCATAGCACGTGCGACTAGCCGCCGTACCATCGCAATATCCGTTGGAGATAATAATATTCCAGAATAAAAGAAAATATTCCAAAACAAGATAAAAATATTTTGAAACTTTGTCATCTCCAGCAATAAAATAAACCAGAACAAGATAAAAATATTTTAGAACATTGTTATCTCCAGCCTTTTATTTTATTCTGAAATATTTTATTTTATTTCGAAATATTATTACGGATATGTGTAATGATACGGCGGCCAGTCGCATGTGCTATGAATAATAGGGTGGGAGCTCCAACATTCGAAGGCAGCGAGTTCTCCATATTTTTGCAATTGTAAGACAAAAGTAACGTGAGACAACCTCAGGAATCATGATTACTGTCATCTCTGCTACTACGATTTATCTTGGTCTGAATTCTGAACGGCGTTTTCATCTCGTTTGTCTTTCCATCTGGAATTCTTAGCAGCAGCAGCAGCACAATATTTGCTGAAGCATCTACTACTCTTACGAATTACGATGCGCCTTAAAGCTCACTCATGTTAAGGTTATATTTCAGTCAGCAGGGAAGCAGAATTCCTTGCCAGTTGCCACGGCAGGTCCAGTTCAGTGCAGCACTGATCTTGATATGTTCAGCTAGGTTCAGTTCAGTGCAGCACTGAAAAAGGCTTTCTTCCCCCCTTTTCTCCCTCATTTCTTTTCGGCGAGTTCAAACTCATTTAGTTAGGTTCAGATCTCCCTTCTTCTCCACATTTTTTTTTCGAGGGAAGTCTGATTTGAGGGAATTTAGTTTCCAGGGCTTCAAAGCTTGGGCCAAGTACAGATTGTTATGTGGGCTAAAGAAGACATCAACGTGTGCTGACCGACCGGAATGCTGGCTGATGCATCTCCAAGAGGCTAGTTAAAATTCCAAGAGGCTAGTTAAAATTCTAAATTTAGCAGGTCTGTAAAAAAAATAGATAGCTTTTTAAAGGGTGGGGTAACCAACGTACTCTCCATCCATCCCCCTCCTCCGCTAAAAAGACTGCTCTGATAGATGGACCCCACACGTCATAGACCCTGTCTGTCCTGTGGCGTCCTGCGGCGGCGCTCGCGCTGGCAGCCGGCCCCATGGCGCGCGCGCGGCGGAGGGAGGCGCGCTCCCGCGGCGGAGGGACGAGGTGCCGGCGGGGGAGGCCCGACGGAGGAGGAGACACAGTAGAGGGAGGAGACGCTGCGGAGGGCGGCGCTGGCGTGAGGTCCCCCGGCGGCGGCGGCACGAGGTCCCAGCGCGGTGGCGGAGGACGCGAGGTCCCGGCGGTGGCGGCGCGAGGTCTCCCGCCTGGCTCGCCACCTTGTTCGACCGCGCCGACGACGTCCCTGCCGGGGAGCGTGGGAGGGCGGAGGGTCGGGGAGGGCGGGAGGGTGGGATGGCGAGCGGGAGGGGCTCCGCTTCTTTGCCGAGCGAGGGGGACGAAATACCGAGTAGGATAGCGATCCGAGGAAAATACACACTCTGTTGGATCTAGTTTTTGGTGGGATTTCTTTTTTTAGCTAACTCATCAAGGATACATAGCCTTTTGGAGATGCTCTAACAAAGGTATTTGTTTCCTTTTTTTGAACTAATAAAGCTGCATGCAACCCATTCCCAAACAAAGCCCAAACACCAGCAAATACAATCCCTATTTAACCTTCCTGGCGGCGGCCGCCGGGCAGTACCTGAAGTTGAAGATGGAGCCTGTGCAGGATGGCAATGCCCACGGCCACAAGAGACCGGATCTGGAGAAGACCGCGGGGGAAGTAGTGGACAGCGGCGATGCTAAGAGGCTGCGCGAGGGCAACCACGACCGTGCCATCAAGATGGACATGGACGACGACGACGACGACGAGGTGGACATGGGGAAATATAAGCCCTTTGGCATGTACTACAAGAATTGGATCTACGTATATGGCGGTCGGGCCAAGTTCGACGAGCCGAGTATGTACTTGATTCATTTGTGCCGTTTCTTGCCATCGTCTTCGTCAGTTGTCACCGGCAGATCCCGCCGCCGGCGTGGGGTGATCGATCCAGAGGGTGGGTGTTTTTTTGGTTGCGGGAGGGGGCCGGCGGCGAGGGCTGCTTGATTGGTCCGTGCTGAGGAGACACACGGGTTTGCAATGCAGTGGCACTGATTACCCGTCGTTCTTTCTCAGCGGATTTGCGCCCCATGCGCAACACTGACGGGCCGGTGCTGCCCTCGTGCGCTGAGCCTATGGACACCATGGAGATCTTTTTCGTCAAGGTGGCTCAAATCACCGGGGGCCTCCAGTGGCCGCTGGGCGTCTATGGCGACGTCGCCGTGCGCGACTCCCTGGACCACAAGCGCAACTACTTGTTCCGCAGACGCAGGGAGGACTGCCAGACACTCACCTCGCCGCAGGCATGGATGCGTGCTCCATCCCTTTCTTCAGTTATGTTGTTACACTAATATTCATTCAGTCTAGCTATATATACTGTGTTTCATGCTGCTTCATGGCCATTGTTACTTCTGCCATTGATGATAATTGTGCTAGCCGTGTATATGTTCTGAGGTGATAGATGATCTTGGTCAGTTGTATAGGGTAGAATCTTTTGAGACTTGAGTGCAACTATAAAACTACCATTTCTACTAGTAATAACCGAATACATCTCTTTTCACTAGTTTAGCTTGAGGTTTAATTTTGATCTGAACTCCTAACAGTTGGAAGGAAGGAACCATTGTACGTACATGGTGTTGGGATAGATATCTTCCCACTAGGATCAGAGTACTGTGTCCTCGGGAGACATCACTGGTTTGAAAAAGAAATGCGATGGAAATAAGTGAAACATGCATGGTTCTGTGAAATAACAGAACATGCGGTCCGTAGCATCTTGCTAATTCTGAACTTTTGCTCCAACAATTCGATCCATCTTGTCTGCAGAGCTGGACTCTCATTTTTTCTGCGTGTGCATGTGTGCAGGATTCTCTCTTCCAACTTACAGGCCCTAGCCGTGCTGTTCTCATGTTGGACCCCCTTGAATTCGAGATTGACCTGCAAGTGAAGGGCAAGGAGGAGTCTGAAGACACAGCTCTATGCTGCAAATACTTTGGATACAACAACCTTGCTTACAAGGGGGACGCCAGCTACGCCATAACAGAGGTGGTTTCAAGCGAGCATAGTGCAATCAAGGTCAGGTTCGCACATGTGACGTGCTCCCTGGAGGCGACCATCTCCATCCGGATGACTGCCGGATCAGGCAACTTCTGCGCGCGCCTCACCGCCCGCACCGTGAGCATCGGCGAGGAGGCGGTGCTGCTGGACACCCGAGGACGGGAGGTGTCCGTCGCCGATGATGGGAAGGTTGATCTGCAGCGCAGCGTCGTGGTCGTTGAGGAGCAAGGCAAACTGATCCTTGGCTTCGAGGCTGCGCAGCTAGGTGAAGATGGCCAGAGTAGCATTACCACCGCGAGGGAGATAACCTTCCGTGCTAGGTGTGCCTTGAGAAGTGACGGCTATTTCGTGATTGGGGAGACTAGGCTGCATGTGCTGGTCGCCTGGTCACTGCTTCCTTAAAGCAATTGATGACATTGGAATAGTGATTGGTGATACCATACCAGATATCTCTGATATGCTATGACCTAGTAGTGATTCTTCCTCAGATGGATAATTAAGCTGGTTATGTGTGGTCTTGTGCAGTGATGCTTCCTTAGAACATGTATTAAGCTATCTTGCTATGACAAATGCTTCAGGTTAATTTTTTCCCACCGCACGGCCCACGGGCCTTTGGCAAAAAAAATTCCCTCGTCCTTCTCCCTCTTTCCCCTTATTGCTATTTCATTATGCTTATTTATTTATGATTGTTGACTTTATGTGCTTTAACATTTCAAAAGATTTGACCTATATTTTGTCAGACCCTTTCAACAATTTAGCCAACCAACTAATTCAACCTTTAGTGGCAAACTGTTAAAATAGTACTCTCAAAATGCTGCACCACTATATCTAAAATGTTCATTTTTCCAAAACAAATGTTCATGTTATCTTATTTTCTTTTCTTCTACAAAAGAGAGCGTAGAGGGTTCTCAAACCCAACTTGGCGGCCAACGCCAGCTCAGGGCACCAGTTGCCTCCTTCACAGCAATGATGCCTCCTTGCCTCAAACACCGGTTTGTCTTGGTAAAAAAAAGGTTTCCTCCAGTCTTTCCTTTCCAATTTCTATCGTATTCGAGTGTTCTTGTCAGAGTTCACTTGTAATCGGTCACCTAGAATTGTCAGAGTTCACTTGTAATCGGTCACCTAGAATTTAATTGGAACCATTACATGATAACCAGAAGATGGGTACTTTTTCGAAAATAATCGACAACTCATTAGGTAAACTGGTGACATCAAATCCACGGAGACCAAGACATGATCCTATGAAGACGGTTTTACATTTCCCACAGGTGGCAGCAGACGTTTCAGTGTTCAACCCAGGCGGTGGCTAAACTGACGCAAACTGTTGCTACTGCAGCTGGTTTACCTATCTGAAGACTGCCTATGGCCTAAGCTCAAAATGCCATCCTAGTGCTGGATTCTACTTTTTGGCGTTTCGACTGCGACTGCTTCATCCACTCGATGCACTCATCCATGGTTCCGTTCGGATGCGCAAGCTGCCATTTCAGGGCACGTTGTTGCTGCGGCAAGGAACACGTGTCATGCCAAGTTTTTTCTGGGTCTAGAATTAGTGTGATATGCAGAGTCATAGTGTACTTACCCATGTTCCTACCAATGGGCCTCCTGACTTGACCTGCATAACTCCCATAATAGATTTGCCGTCGAGTACCGCCTTCAACTTCCACACCCCATCAAGATCTGGAGAAGCAAAACAACAAACCAGGAAGTTAAGCAACACTATGAACAAGTAAATCCCCGCGGTTGCCGTTATGGGAAAATTACAAATACCACAACCATCATTTACTAGTTACCTAGGTCAGTTATGGCACGCTCAACTCTGATGTATTTCTCTTTTCTCCAATGCAGCTCATCCTGCTTGTTGAGGATGTCAGCAGCATTTTCAGCTTCTGGGTAGGAGAGAATGGATACAAGCAGTGCCACCCGCCAAAAGTCCTTTATTTCTCGTAGAATAAGTCCTAAAATGCTGAGAGTGTCACATGCTTTGGTCCAAAGTGTTACTTAAAACAAACCAAATATCAGTCTTATGACAATGAAAGAATCAGATTAAATCATTAGAAAATGTGCAAGTACTGTAACAAACTAATGTAATAATCAAATGTATACAAAGGATATCAGATTGTAGGTATCTCAAAGACTATAAGTATTATAACAAACTATATCACACAATCAAATTAAGCAAACACCAAACAGTATCAGATTACAAAGGACAAACCAGTTCAGAGGACCTTACAAATTTTAAAACTACAATGCTGAATACTGACCTGCAAAAACACATTATGTTGAATACTGACCTGCACAAACACGTTTCACACTGTCTGTAGGTATCTCAAGATATTCATCTTCCAGCTTCTCTTTGAGAGTTCTCACATCAACACTTGACTCAAGGAAAAGAACTAACTCAGCAAACTTCTCACTAGCAGCATGTATGTTGACAACCTTTAAGGGCGCACAAAATTATGACAAGTTAATTTGTTGTCTCAGTACACAAGACTGACCAGAATCATGTTGGGAGCAACTCAACAGAACATACCGTTTCAGCATCGCTAGCTTTCAACTTTAGTGAGTGCTTAATAATATAGCTAGACACAGGAACCTGCTGATGATGCAACAGACTCTTCAGCACACAATTGAAAGAAATAATACAATGAACATGAACGTGGATATTTAAGAGCAGCTTCATTTGTTCAAGTGGATTTTTAATATCCAGATTTACTTGCTCATTTCCTAGCAGCCAAAACAAGCACCAAAATATTTATGGCGCAACAAACTATCTAGTCACCAACCTTCAAAGAAATTACCCACATAATATACAGATCAAGATCTGGTTATTGGACACCAGAAGCCAGATAAAACTACAAATTGTCCCTCCACAGGCATGCGAGCTTCCCTGAGAGTGATGCTAGGTAGCAAGCATGCAGTGGTATGAGTAACAACGTACAGCAATTTCCACCAAGGTAAGTGACCAAAGGGAGGTAATACTCCATGAGGTGCATTGGACAAATAATCAAAATGAACCCAGATATCCAAAAGGATAGCAGATGCTCTTTGTCTGAAGTCCAATTAGCAAGCAGTAACAAAATTATGACTGCTTTGGTCAAAAGTGACATTATTTTAAACTGAGCTAGTAAAAGTACCCACTTCTATGTATCTTAAGAGCAGTGAAGCATTCACTCAAACCAATTAGCTTGTTAACAAATATAAATTTGTCTGCTTAAACTGTTAAAGGGTTCTGACAGAAAGCATCAAGAGCACTGCACATAACATTTCAGTGTGGTGAAAAAGGCAACAGCTATGGCACACCAAACTTACCTCATCAGTCAATATAGCAAATTAGTGTTAAGTAAATGCACTCATTGACACACTTGCTTTTAAGTAACAATTTGAAGTGAACACAAGAACACAAACAAATTTTTGCCAGTTTGAAACTTTCACAGCCTTGCATTAAAAAAAAAATGGATGATGCAGAGCTTAGATGTTACCCTCTTAGATCTTTTGTCCAAGTAGAACATATTTCGTAGTGGAACGAATAATGCACTATACAGGTAAAGCCTTCGCTGCTCATCCTAAACACCATAACACATCTTAATGTTAGGGAAGCCAAGAGAGAACAAATCACAATCACAGAGTTATTTATCAAGAAGTATGCTAAAAGTTTCAGACCTGCAACTTGGGGTCAGAACCACTGCTGAACACAGAGCTGCCAATAGAATATGCAAGATTCCAAGCTGCTTCAATATGCGAAACACACTGCCTGCATACCCATAGGATATAAGAGATGAGACTACATTAAAGTAGAGATGCTAAATGGTAGTGCACAATGGTGTCTTCTACACTTCCACAATCCAAAAGCTACAGTATTTTGAGATACAACTGCATCACAAACATTGGCCTGAATCCAAGATATAAAGAATACAAGATGTAAGCACAAGGGCATACCAATCACATTTGTCAAAAACTGGAGGGGTGGAGTTCTCTGGGAAAGAAAATACAACGTAAAATAGCCCCAAATCACGGATGTCACACATTGCTTTAACAGGGTGTTTGTCTGACATCATGAGATCAATCTGCAAATATACAAACAAAGAAATTGATGACCAAGGGTTTTGCATGCTATTTTACCAAGTTCATCAAAAATGACAAAAGGCTTGGTTGTACAATAAAGCAGCAAAAAAAAAGAACCAACAGTAATTAGCAGTAAATGGTGTTGGCATCCGACCTCGTGACCGATACGTTCTCTACTAATCTTGCTACCAAGTTCTGACTTCACCCTTTCATCAGACGCGGCTTCCTTCAAGTCTTCAGCTAATGTAAAGTTGAATCTAGCAGCTGAGAGGGGCAAGCATTAGTCTGTGCAAAGAAAATATGATGTTCCAATTCACGGTTATATTCTTCTATTATAATTCACAGTATTCATTTCTTGACAAAGAACATTCCCCATTATCCACTTATTAGGAAGTAAACTTATCATGAATACTTTCTTGATATAATAAATTTAGCATAGAAAAAATATTAGAGAACTGAGAGATGTTTCAAATTACCAAATCTTATTGCTCGAAGAACTCTAAGTGGGTCATCAAGGAAGGTAGCTTTGGCACGTAAAGGAGTAACAATAAGGCCCTTTTTGAGATCCTCAATACCTTCATAATGACATAGCAGCATGAGCATTGTAAAAATGGCCACATCAAATTAAGTACTTGTTCCATAGAAACTCACTTCTTCCAGTTAAATCTTCCACTGAGTTATTGTTGATGTTAAAGAACAAACTGTCAAAGATAGAAAAAGGACAAAACAAATACAGCTTTGTGAAGAATAGGCTTGCCTTCAAAGTTTTGATTTCAAACTAGAATCAAAATTGCAATGATGGAAGAAAAATTTTGGCGATACAAAAACCCATCTGGAAATGGAATATCAAAGTATTACCTATTAATCGTCAAGTCCCTGCGGTATGCATCTTCTTTGGCAGTACCAACCTCCTGAAAATGGAGGATCTAAATATAAATCAAGCGAAAAACAAGAACGTTACAAACATTGAGCTGCCAAAAATGTTAATGGCTATCTATCACAGTTGAGTCAACTAAGGTTTAGATGTTAAACCTTCACGACAATACAAGACACCCAAAAGCCAAAAGGGACATGCCAATACTATGGGGGAATGTTCAGCTAAGCATATAGGCATGTGACAATATCTCTCAATAACAAATAACTCAAATATGCAAAGAGATAATATGTACTCTGTAAATGAAGTCACTGAAATAACCATGCAAAGGGATGGATATAAGTGCACACCATGGTAGGAATACAACTGTTTTCAGCATACGTTTCAGATCTCAAGTTAACAAAATCAATCCAGATGTCAAGTATAAGCATCCTAGCAGTTTCCAAGTGCTTCGATTGATCAGGGTTGCTGCAAAACACTAATAGAAATCATGATTAAAGCTAATGGATAAACAAACAGTCATGATATATCGACCAGTGCAATTACGTTTTGTACCAAACAAGTGTAAAATGGTATAAGCAACGACAGTAATGAGTTACTCAGGGTTAGCATAATAAGAATCACATACCACTGGATAACACCGATTCCTTTCTGCTCTTCCCCTATCAACTCTAAGTACTCATTTACTTTCTCGCAGAAATTCTGGCCCGTCATATTATCAAGGGCAATGTCAATGTCAGCGGAGTCTTTCCCCAATAGCTGCCAAGGCAAAAGTCAAGTCATAAAACTAGGCAACAATTATGAGAGGCTAGTTTAGGGCAAACCATTATGATATGATTCGTTATGCAAAAAATTCCAAGTGAACTACAGTCGAAATAGATTTTTCCCTCGCATACAGGCTACAATAAATCCAAGGCCAACAAATAAGTTGATCTGGGCATCCCCTGATCCCCTGACCTAATCAGCACTGCAGTTTATGTGATTGACAAGCATGAACCATAAACACAGTCGAAGAACACGATTGTCCACACAGATGTGGAATAATTTCAATAAAAATATGTTCCTCATGATATCAAAGTACACAAAAGATTGTAATACCCAACTGAAAGGAGGAATCTCTCCTGACCCTTACCCAACCCTTTGCTGGTGGTTTATGACAGGAAAAAGATCACCTACTCAATCACAAAGCACTGCCCCCAGAAATCAACAGTAGCCACCTTAGAGGATACAAATATTCATTTTACTCAGCATTAAACAATTTGCTCCCCAAAAATTTATAAAATGCCAAGTTGTCAACAGAAAAAAATTGCAACCTATAATTTAAAAACCTCGCCTTTGTGTAAACAGCGAGCAATCACACCCTTAAACCCCATTTAAACCTTACATTCTCAACACAACCACTTTTAAAATTTCCATGGTTCTTTCTGATACTCTACCTCCAATGGGCCAAGAGAAAGCTTCCCTTTGTAATTAAAGAGGGGGGGGGGGGGGGGGGGGGGGGGAGCAGGAACGAAAAAGTTCACCTTGTCCCGGACCCAGCCGCCGGCGACGCGGAGCTGCGTGCCGAGGCCGAAGTGGCGGACGACGTCAAGAAGCCTTCGGAAGATTTGCTCCTCCTTCTCCGTGAGCTCCACAGTCTCCCTCACCACCATGCTCCGCTGCTGCTGCTCCGGCGAACCCGCCGCCATGCCGGAGTACCCGGAGAAGGCGCGCACGGGGGAGAGGAAGAAGTATCCGGGGGGCTTGTTCGAGGGAATTCTCCGGAGAAGAGGAGAAAGCGCCGGCGAGCGGCGGCGGAGAGGGGGCAGGAGGACGCCGCGAGGGAGGAGGAGGAGGAGGCGAGGAGGCATGTGGCGGTCTCGCTTCCCCTATTCACCCCGTCGTCATTCCGGTTCGGAGCTACAATACCTACGGCATGCCCTTCCACGAGCCGTTCGATCGGAAATCAGCGAATCTGATTGAGGTGGAGGATTTTTTTTTTCTATCAATAGATGAAAAATCCCGCATACATAAGGCAGTGGAAGTTTAGGCCTCACAGCTCCTAATGTAAAGAAATTAAAATTAAAAGGTAGTATAAATCACAGTAAATGGGTGGATTACCACCTTGTGTGGAAAAAATGAATTAGCAAATGGGGTTGACATGGCGTAAATGCCTTTTATCTTTCTTAATTCTCCCCTCCTAGTCGATTCATGGAGGAAAACACAAAGTTTTACATAAATACTAATAAATTAGAAAGAAATTTGAGTTCATGTCACTAAAAATACATTTGCTTACTGCTAGACCATTGTGAGTCGAATCAATAAAATGAATCAGGTGGGGATTCTCTCTCCTTCATTTGCCTAGAGTGGATGTTGCATGCCACATCTTCTAGAGTGGTCTGAGTTGATAAGTTTAATAATCATATCCAATGCATAATATCATTTTTTTTATCTCATAGGCGGTTCAAATATAGAATTTAATGTATGACGTATGAAATAATAGAGATCATTGGATGAAAATAATTTTTTTTACCCCCCAAACACACACACACACACACACACACCGGTTTAGAAGTCTTCAAGTTTTGGAAAAGAGTGTCGGTCTATCTAATTATAATCTAGTATCATATCACAACAGTTTGTTTTTTGTGATACCTCATTTAGTGAGAATAAAAAACGACCATGTATGGCCGCTATCATCGGATTATCCATATACGTTTTCCAATGTGTGGACTTCTCAACCACCTTCTGTCAACCTCCATTTATGATCCATCCATTTCTTTGAATTTGTCAAACGTCAACTATGACGTCTCTGAATCTGTTGTGGAGGTCAACACATGCATGTTATCACCACAGGAACGCAGAAATAGTGGACCACGAGGCTATCTTTTATCACCATAACAAATTTACATTACACAAAAAAAATAAAACATATGCATCATGTATATTCTTACACATAATACGAATAATAAAAGATACACAAAACTTACAGATGATACAGTATACGCATGAATAATTGTACTGGAATGCCGAGTCCAAGAACATACAATTTCACCGATAATCTACCATGCATAAATGATAAATCCTGGCACAGATCGTAGAGAATGTATCATCATGCAGTCGATCGATGAGTCTTTATTTCCTGAGTATCCTGATGTTCTTCCAGCGCGACTCCATGCAGCTGGACGCGTCGTGCTGCGTGTACACGCCGAACTTGAAGTAGTGCGAGTCGCCGCCGCGGCCGGGCACCCGCAGCCGCTTGACGCCGTCGACGAACACGGTGAGCCTCGACGCGTCCACGTCGTGGACCACGTTCAGCCGGAACCAGCGGTCGTAGATGTTGCCCTCGACCACCCGCTGGCTGTAGTACCGCAGCTCGCCGTCGTAGACGTGCAGCATCAGCGTGGTGGCGGACTCGCCGCCGCCGAACACCTGCATGATGGACACCCCCGTCGTGCCGGAGGGCACGTAGCCGTAGCCCTCGAACTGCCACACTCCGGAAGAGTAGTCGTAACCCTAGAAACAAAATTTAATTGCCAATTAATTAGTAAGTCTCAACTGAGTATGTATATTAACAATGATAATCGAAGATCAGTACTTTTTATAAAACAAGGGATTGGAGTCAGATCGAGTGCTGCAAAATCTGTCTGCTGATGTTACAGTAGTGCAGAGTACAGACCGTCATTCTGATCTCGGTTCTTGGCTTGGTGTTGCTCTGAGGGGTGTGGGGCTTGTCGGAGGGCAGCACCCACAGCTGCCGCACGCCGCCACGGAACCTGTACCGGGCGTCGCTCGGCAGGTCGTACGGCTTCTGCAGCACGAAGTTGCTCTCGCTCAGGCTCACCGCCGTGAATCCCTTCGCCGGGTCGGCGGCGGCGGCGGCGAGGGCACGTGGCGACGCCGCCGGCGACACCAACAAGACTACGGCGGCAACCGCGCAGAGGCAGGGAAGCCAGGGAAGAGGGAGGGTGCGAAAAGCCATGGTCAGGATGAGTTGCCTCAGCCCTTAGCTAGAGCTGGCTTCGTGTATGTGAGCATCTGCAACGAAGGGCTCATCATCTGCTTAAATAGATGGAGTCCTTGCTGATATTAATGCACCGTGTACTGATAGAGGTTGACCAGCTCACAGAATTGAAGAAAACTGCACGCAGACGATAAGCTACGACCACGAGTCATTCATAAGGACCCGACCGGAAATTTAAATTCGAGGCCAAATTCTTCGAACCTTTTGTTGAAATATCGGTGATAGCGCGAACCATGTGATGTCTTAATTTTTTTCGAAAGGACAGAAGATGTGAGGTTTAGTGTAATCATCATCACTAGAATTGTAGTAGTGCCGGGCTATTTGCTTGCCGCCAGGTAATCAAAGTGCCTAATTGTGGAAGACTACTCCATTATTGTTGACCAGCTAATCCACCAGCTATGCTGCTATCTCTAGTATTGTTTTGTTTTAAAAATGTTCTATCCTCCTAAAAAAATATAAAAATGTTCTAGCGGCAAACACAAGTAGCTGGCCAGTCTATAATACATACAGAGGTGTTGACTTGCGATGGGTAAATGCAGTTTTATTTATTTCTCAAAACTTGAAATATCTTTTGCATGGTGGTTATGAAAAAAAGTGGGTTCATGATTCTTTTTCGTTCCTATATGAGAGCTGATTAGCAGAGATGGCATATATAAATTGGTGATGTTGCTTTTCTTATCAAACTGCCGGTAATATAAAACTTGGCTCACGCGGCCTTTCGTCTTTGCACACACTGAGGTCGCTCTCAGAGGCATAGTACGATGCCAATTAGACAAGGAATAAGTGAAACAGAGTATGAAAAGGGAATTGCAATTTCGGAAAGAACAAAGGTTTTTCACTGAGTTTATAGGCGGTGACGGCAAAGATAATGGAATTTTCCAAAATTTTGTTTGTTTGAGATAGCAAAGGCGGCTACTAATAAGCTGATGGTACAAGTCTACTTCCTTTCTTATTCTTTTAGTTGGTGGTCGCATTTTCTTTTTAAAAAAATTATATGGCAGGAGAGCTGTCCCTTAGATATTAAAAAAAAACCTAGACTGGCTTTGTACAAAATTGGTGGTTGATTTAGGACCCGTTTGGAGGAGCTAAAGTTGATGCTAAACTTTAGCACATATTAGTACTCATGCACGTACTAAAATTTTTAAATCTTAGCTAAAGTTTAGCACACCCCATTAGCACTTCCGTTTGGATGAGCTCGTGCTAAAGTTTAGCACTTGGATCCAATCGGGACTTTACCTAAGATTCTGAGGTGTGGTGGAGGATTCACTGCTTCATGTAGTACATTGGGTAAGTGTAGTACAGGAATAAGGTTTTCGTCGTCATCTTCACATATACATCCATCACAACAAAGAATGCTAAAGAACATATTACCATTTTTTACGCTATTAATGATACAAATAGCATATAATCATAAATCACACAATAGACAGTATGATATATACAATGCACGCATCAAGCATACAAATAATTAATCACCATGTAACTAATCTTTCATAAACCTGGCAGCTCCAATAATCAAATCATCAATAATAATCTTTCCTGAAGATCCTGATGCTCTTCCAGCGCGACTCCATGCAGCTGGACGCGTCGTGCTGCGTGTACACGCCGAACTTGAAGTAGTGCGAGTCGCCGCCGCAGCCGGGCACCCGCAGCCGCTTGACGCCGTCGACGAACACGGTGAGCCTCGACGCGTCCACGTCGTGGATCACGTTCAGCCCGAACCAGCGGTCGTAGATGTTGCCCTCGACCACCCGCTGGCTGTAGTACCGCAGCTCGCCGTCGTAGACGTGCAGCATCAGCGTGGTGGCGGACTCGCCGGCGCCGAACACCTGCATGACGGACACCCCCGTCGTGCCGGACGGGACGTAGCCGTAGCCCTCGAACTGCCACACCCCGGAAGAGTAGTCGTAGCCCTAGAAAGAAGAATTAACAACGCTGATGACTGATCCAGTGACCTGAATCAAAATCCTCTCTGTATATGATTAACTCTCTGGTTGTGTTAATCTCAACTAAATCTGTGAGAAGGATATGTAATTACCGTCATCCTGATCTCCGTTCTGGGGCTTGTGTTGCTGTGGGGGTCGTGGGGCTTGTCGGAGGACAGCACCCACAGCTGCCGCACGCCGCCGTCGAACCTGTACCGGTCGCCGCCCGGCACGTCGTACGGGCGCTGCAGCACGAAGTTGCTCTCGCTCAGTCTCACCGCCGTGAACCCTACCGTCGGGTCGCCGCTGCCGACAGCAGCAAGGGCGCGTCACGCCGCCGCCGGCGACGCCAGCAAGGCGGCTACTGCAACCATGCAGACGCAGACACAGGAAAGCCACGGGAGGTGCAGGAGGGCTTGAGAAGCCATTATTGGCATATGCGCAGCAGAAGCTTCTCTTGTCTTCCTCGTTTAGCTGAGCTGCTGAGGTGACAGTTGCCTCTCTGCAGATCTGCTAAGCTGGCTTTGTGAGCATCTGCAGGTAAGGTTCATGTTGCTTAAAACAAGGCTTTGGGGATCTTACTAAACTGGGGATCGAGATAGATATGGACAGGTTTCTTCCTATAGAAAAATGCAGCTTTGCATGCTGTAGGTGTTTACACATACAGCCATACAGGATTGGTTGGTTTCAGTTGTTTATAGTGAGAAAGGGTGGTAACTGTTCGTGTATTCTAGTGGCACCAGGCCAGCTGGCAGTCAGTCAGTCAGTGCATGCAGACTGACTGATTTGTTTTGTTCTGTTTCCAATTTTTAACCTAATAACTCATCAGTGGGACGATTTCATCTATGGTGAATACATTGTGCTGATGGACGGTGCTGAACTCTGTTAATTTGTAGGCTTCCCCGTGTGCTCATTTCTGGCCTCGGAATAGCCTATACATCCTGTTTTCTCTTAAAAAGGCAACATACCATCTAGAAAGCTATTTTGTCACATGCTTAAAGAAACACATAGATTTTGTCATGAACATATTAAAAACATTCTAGGTAAAATCCGCAGGATATATGCTGCTATTTTTGTAAAGCCCAATATTTTTTTTCCTGCGAGTAAAGCCCAATATACTTATAGTATCTTCATATCAACCACTCTCCGGTCACGAAAATAAAGACATGATTTTTAACATAATCTTCTTTTGCAACATATACAGGGAATAAAATACAAGATAAGTAGCCCTCTCTCCGGTCACGAAATAAGCTTGTCGTTTCAGATAAGCTAGGGAGTGCAGATAGTAGGTTAATAAAACAGAAAAATAAAAACCAAATAAGTACGTATTGCGTGGTCGTGAGGCACAAGCACAAGGTGCACTACCGGAAACAGTAAATTCGCCGAGTGTAAAAATTTGCCGAGTGCTTTCTTTCGGGCACTCGGCAAACAGCCTATTTGTCGAGTGTATTCAACGGGGCACTCGGCAAACATATTACACTCGGCAATAAGGTTGTTTGCCGAGTGCCATAAATACGACACTCGGCAAACCGCTCATAGACACTCGGTAAAGATCCGACACTCGGTAAATAAACGGCGCGTGCATCGCACGTGCACCGTCCGTCACCGGACTTGGCCGGCCGTTGGTCCTTTGCCGAGTGTTGTATGCCGACACTCGGCAAAGAGGCCGTTCGCCGAGTGCCACCCGCCCACACTCGGCAATTCAAGAAGGTCGCCGAGTGCCACTCCAAGACACTCGGCAAACATATTACTTCGCCGAGTGCCGGACGGTCCCGCCCCGGCCCCGGCGGCCCCGGCCTCGGCGCCCCCTGCCCCGTGGCCCGCCCCACCGGCCGCCCCCGCCCCGGCTGCGGCGGCCCCGGCCCCGGCGCCCCCTGTCCGGCGGCCTGCCCCACCGGCCTGGCCCCGGCGCCCCCTGCCACCGGCGTCCTAGGATCCTGGTGCCCCACCCCTAACGCTCCCGCCGCCGCCGGACGTCCCATAGCTACGTTACCATCCTCGAGTCGTCACTTTGTACGATAGCAAGGTGAGTCATCCTACACCTCTATTTTCGTATGATGTTTGTATATCACGTAACCTAGTTAGGCGTCTCCCGTTCGAAAGAGATACGGTTGGAAATATGTAGATGTTTGCATATTTATAACCGTATCTGTTTCGAATTGTCCATGTCACTTTGGACAGCACGAGGATGTGTAGGTGGGTTTAGTTTCCATAGTCTACTCCGATCCGAGTTAGAGTTTCGGCAGCACCTCCCAATTGTTCTCCGGATACACAATCTCCATTCCAGGACGTGTATTGTCCAAAAAGGGCAAGGCCAAGGCAGACATCGACTTCAACCCGGAGGACCCGCCCGAGGCATACAGCCATCCCAGTATCCACAGCCGCGTCACCGCGTACACAGCAATGGCGAGGGAGGTTCATGGGCCAGAGTTCGATCCGAGCTCTCAGGATATTGATCCTGAAATTGTGATGAGGGTGGGAGGAGGGAAGAAGCATGGCAGGTATTGGATTGGAGATAGCGTGATCGGCACTGCCAGTACTCCCACCCTCTCCCAGATCCGAGCAAGGAGCACGGACTCGAGCCCCGCGATACGGGCACGGCTTACCGCTGCACAGTTACAGATGCAGGCTCTGTAGGTTATTCCTGTTTCTTTAATTTTTCATTCATTTTGTACATATCTTTTGCTTGGAAATAAGACATTGGGATGAAATATTGTAGGCCCAGGTGGAGGTAGAACGGAAGCGCCGGGAGGAACTAGAGGCGAGGATCGAGACGGATCGGCAGCTAGAAAGGCAGAGGACGGAGCAGATGTTCCAATACATGCAGAGTGTCTTTCACAGTTTAGGTCAGACTCCACCACCTATGCCACCGAACCTATTCCCGTCACCTCGACCACCTCCTGCAGCTACTCCTGTGAGTCACTCTCAACCTTACAATCAATCTAGAGTTAAACTACAAACTACAGGCACTATACACTTACACTAGAAAAGTGACTAATGCAATCTCCATAATTTTGTGCAGAATCAATCGGCGGCGTCCAATGCAGAATCTTCTTGGGGGCAGTGGCCACCTGCACATCCTTCTCAGCCTCCTCATCCTCCTCAGTGACTTGTGAACTAGAGGTGTTTGTGATGCAAAACCTGTGAATTACTTGTTTGTGAATTACTTGTTTCGACGAGAATTTGTGAATGTTATTTGTGTGCTTGTGATGGTTGTGGTGCAATTTATATGCCTGTGGTGTAATTTATATGCCTGTGTTTCTGTGGTTGTTTTTTGAGAGGGGTCCTTTATACGTAAAATTTCTGTTTTATCAGTAGGGGGAAAGATACTTTGCCGAGTGTTAACACTCGGCAAAGAGGCCATTTTCTATTAGTTCGACGGTTTGCCGAGTGCATTGCCAAAACACTCGGCAAAGGCGTCATAAATTTTTTGCGGGATTGGCCTCTTTGCCGAGTGCCAAGAGGCAGGCACTCGGCAAACTATGTATGTTCGCCGAGTGCCACTGGAAAACACTCGGCAAACGGCTCAAAAAAATCTGGCGGGTGGGGCCTCTTTGCCGAGTGCCACGGGGAAGGCACTCGGCAAACCGTGTACCTTCACCGAGTGCCATATATAAATACACTCGGCAAAGATTTTTTTTTTTGCCGAGTGTTGGCCGTCTGACACTCGGCAAAGCAGCCGTTACCGTCACAGACCGTTATCGCCTTTGTGCCGAGTGTTATATTTTACCGAGTGTTTTCAGGCACTCGGCAAATCATTTGCCGAGTGCCCGAAGATCGACACTTGGCAAACCTACTGTTTGCCGAGGGAAAGTTTGCCGAGTAGGGTTCGCCGAGTGTAACACTCGGCAAACCCTTTGCCGAGTGTATTTGGACCTTCGCCGAGTGCCTGGGGCACTCGGCAAATGGAGCGTACGTACGTGGTGCAAGCAAAATGGTCCTAATTAAGATCCACTCAAACAAAAAAGAAAAGAAAATGGTCCGTTCACGTTGCGCGATCGTCAGTGCTCTAGTCTAGCAGCCTCGTGACCACGGCAACCTCTAGCAAGCAAGCTAATTCGATGGCGTATTCACGGCGATGCATGGTAATAAAGTGAAAACTTGCGTGGTGACTCTGATGATGCCCTAGTTAATAATTATCTGGCCTAACAAGCTCTTTTGATGTTGCTCTCTTTCCTTTGGAAAATGAGGGTAAAAATGTAAAATGAAGAAAAAAAAAGAGAGACTTGAGTTCATTTGTCCGTGTAGTGTGTAAGGAGTCTGATTAATACACAGCCTGGATAGAGAGAAGATACCGGGTGAAAATTGGCTCACTATTGCTAAATTTGGAAACCTGTTCAAAGTTAATTTTTCGTCAAAACAGGTTTTCAAAAATTATAAACAAACACTGAGCTACAGTTGAGGACTCGTTGAGGCTATATGTTTTATGCCATGCAAAATTTCATAGAAAATTCGGCCCCTTTAAATTATCGAAAACATTACAAAAGGACAAAAAAAATATTCAGTACAGATGTCTTTTAATCTCAGAAAATGGAACCGGATTTCTTTTCGAGTTTTTTTTTCATTGGTTATTATATAGATGGCAGCTTACAATAACCGTAAGCTGAGTATCATTGGTAAACTTAATTCACTTTAGAGAAGCATTGTTCAAGATCACTCTTTTTTTGAATCAGCCTGACTCATGTGGGCGTGGATAACTCCCTCCATAACAGATACTATCGTGGTCAACCAGCCTTTTGATGCGCGTTTGTGGATAACTCCTGCGCGTGCACACAGATTGCATGCCAAGTGCAGGGTGCTCAACGGAACGCGTGGAACCCGGCGGCCAAGCCGCAGTGCTCAGTCAAGTCGCTGGCAACCGCCCGCCCGCGCCGCGTGCGCGAGCGAATCAAGCACCGCGTCGTGATCGTCTCCGATGATCCCAGGACCCAGCAGGCTATAAATGGGGCACCTCGGCGACGAAGGAAGGCAGCCCGTGCCCGCCGCAGGAAGACGAGCGAGCATGGAGCTCACCACGTAGCTCGAGCAGCGCCGGCGGCTCGAGCAGGAAACGAAGACGGAGCCGCCGTCCGCGTCCACCGGCGACGTACGGACCAGGGAGGACACGGCGCCCCGCTCCTCCGTCCCAGGAGGGGGGCAAGGCCGGGACGTATGCAGCTCGTCTCTCTCTCTCTCTCACGACTCCACGCCATGGGGCCCGAGGAATGGAGCTCCGTGGCGCCGCCGTTGGCCGGACGCCAACGATTATGTATCCGGATTCTAAGCCTCTCGCTGCTCGCGGAAGAGCGGATGAGAGCACCCACCCCCTGCTTACCCTCCTCTGCTTCTGCTTCTGCTTCTGCTTCTCCTTCTTCTCCTTACGGTAGATGTGTCGAGTCAGTTATCTGTTGTTTTCTTATGATCATTATTGTTTGAATAATAAAGGGACGTCATTCGTATTCTGATTGTTGTCACTGCAATGCTATTCTCAAATATATTCATATATTTATCTGCAAAAGTGATTACCTAATAGCAACTGACCTTACCTGAACTTCAACACCTTGTTGTCCTCTGAAATGAGTTTCAGTTGCCGCATCCTCTGTTCATTGGTAAACAAGTTACAGTACTAGTATGAAGTAGGAACGTCTCTGGTATTATCTGTACTCTACGCAACTCATGCTAGTCGTACAAAATATTACGCGGAGAGGAAACACGATGATGAGCTTCTGCATGCCTGGTGTAAGAAATTCAGTTCCTAAACATCAGTCCTCTCTGAACATTCAGTTTTGACATGTGACCTTTTCTTTTCTTTCCGGGCGCACAATGGGTGAAGGACAAATTTCTTCAGATAACGACTTAACGAGTAGTGACTGCTGGAAATATTTCTGTGCAGAGATTATCGATTCCTCCCAAGTCACAGTCTATATCGTTTTATTTTATGGTTTAAACCATGACTGCTGTTGTACTGAAGTTGATAGCATTTTGTGTGCTGCTACACACACAGGATCTGTAGGCGAAACAACTGCTACGCTGGAAGTTGATAGCAATATAGTATAGTATGCTCAATGTTCTTTTGTTTACTGCTAACAATTGAAAACCAAAATAGTCAGAAAAACAAATCTTATACTTTGAGTTCCTGGTGACGATAGTTGACAAAGAAGGTTTCAAAACATCCTTTCTCCCTTTGAGTTTCAGTGAGAGCAGAAGGAGCTGTAACCACACAACACAATCTAGCAGTTCTCCCCATGATGGTGAGAAGGCCAAAGGATGTTACTCTGACAGTTCCACATACTGCTGGAAGGAGCACTATTAAAGGTTGATACAGACAACAAGCAAAAGAGAAAAAAAAAACGGATGGGGGTCATCAGACTTGGCATAAACTAGCGGAGATGCACAGTCGCCACTTCAGTTCAATGAACAACTGCCAAATTGTTGGAAAGCTCCGCGACGGCAAATGGCAGCATAGAAAAGATTCTTGCCGTACCACATCTTGCGTCAGCGCTTCGCTTCGTCGCCGCGGTTGCCTCTTTTCCGGCGCCATCGCCAGCGCCATGGCCGACCTCGCCTCCGCATCAACCTCATCCGAGAAGATTTCGCCTACACCCGCATCCCCTTCTGCATCTCCGCCTCCATCTCATTCGTCATCAACCGCCGCCGGGGTCCGGGGCCTCGTCGAGGAAGCCCGCCGCCGCGCGGATAGGAATAAGAACCGGGACCTAAACCAGGGGGTTTTATGGAAAAAGTTGGATCGTGATTATTGATCGCGATCCGAATTAGGGGGTCTTATGCAAAAAAGTAAGGGTTTTTGTGTAAATAATCGGATCGCGACTAGGGGGTATTTTGTATATAAGGGGCATTTTGTAAAACCAGGTCTTCCTCTTCTCGCCGGCCGGATTTCGCCGATCAAACACCGCCTTGTCCTCCGCAGCCGCAATGCCGCACCACGTCCGCGAGCGCCCCTTCTTCTGCAACATCGGCAGCGCCTTCGCTTCCTCATCCACCACCTTTCACCCCACGTCCTCTCCACCATCACCATCAGCTGCGCCCACATCTCCTTCGCCGCGCGCTCGAGCGATCACGCATCGCGTCGTCATCTTCTCCGATGATCCCCTTCCCCTGGCTATAAATGGGGCAGCACGGGCACGGTATCCTCTCGCTGCTCGCGGAAGAACGGATGAGATCACCCACCCCCTGCTTTCCCCTCCTCTGCTTCTTCAGTTCTTCTTCCCCTTCTGCTTCTCCTTGTAGAATAATGGTAGATGTGTCCGAGTCAGTTATCTGTTGAACTTTTTATGATCTTTTTTATTATGTGAATAACAAGAAGGGACATTATTCATATTCTGACCTGTCAGGCAATCTAAGATTGTTTTCTGAATTTTACTGAATCTGAAACAAAGCCCATCAGGCGTTCAGATTCAGCCGTTAGCCTGGTCAAGAATGTCGGAGGTAAGAGCTCGAACAAATCACAGCCGTCAATTTTTTAGATAATTAATATAATCCAAAATATTTAAATAATTAATATAAATTTGTCCTGCCACGGCTGGAGCCTGGAGAGGTAAGCCGGAATCTGTCCTGCCACCAGAGGTTGTTGAGCAGCGCTTGACCCTCTATCCTCGTCCCTGTATCGTTCAAGAGGATAAAGTGGTAACGTTAATTTCACGATTTTTAGAGTTGGTGAATTATAGCCGTGTACCGATCAAATATGGTATGTTCTTGTTTGTAATATATTATGGACAAGCTTTTCAGAGTCATTTTTTAAATTTGATATGTCTTTCTTATTTTTTATATGTTTGATAATCAAGTTGCAACCGTGTGTATGTCAGGAAAACTTGCTGCATTATGCAGGAAATTGACAAAGGATCAAAGGGGTATAGTTGAAAAAATAGGATTACACCCCACCTATGCATGCCGCGTTACGAAAAATAATGTTACAACTCACCCGTGTCACATTATTATGAAATAAATATTAAAACTCATATGTGTTATGTCACGTTAGGGAAAAAATTTACAACTGATCCATCTCATATCTACTATAGATCTACTAGATATTTAAATCACACGCCACGTCGCTCTTTTCTCTAACAAATCCATATCACAAGATATGATTGGTAAATATCACATGACGAGATGACAAAAAAATTACATGCAATCTGCTATGGGTATGTGACGTACATGGAGGGGACAAAAAAGCATTTCTTGTCTCAATTTAATGGCCGGCACATCATATGACAAAAAAAAAACAGAAATCCGATTGGCATATGTCACGTGCATGGAGGAGAGATAAAAAAAAGTTCGTTGTCTCAATTTAGTGGCCGGCACATCATGTGGAGAAAAAACAGAAATCTGAGATCTCAACTAATCATATGCATGCATGCAAATTAGATCTAATTCTCTGTTTTCTTAATTTAAATAAACATTAAATTAACGGTCCACGTCCATTTCGGTGTACCACGTCACTAATTCATCTGATGAGACTATGGAGTTTGTCGGCGACCTCCTTCATGGTCGGCCTCTCCTCGGCGACCATGCTCAGGCACCGCATCACCAACTCCGCGGCCTCGTCCAGCACCTCCACGCCGACCTCCTCCCTAACCCGCCGGTCCATGATCTCCAGGTGCCGTCCGGCCTGCGCCGCGGTGATGAAGAAGAACGCGAGCCCCCCTTCCTCCTCCTCCTCCTCGTCCTCCACCGGGACGAACGCCTTCCTCCCGGTGAGCAGCTCCAGCAGGACCACCGCGAAGCTGTACACGTCGCTCTTGCTGGTGAGCTGGCTCGTCAGCAGGTACTCCGGGTCCAGGTACCCGAGCGTCCCCTGGACCAGCGTGGCCACCGCGGCCTCGCCGGCCGGCGCCAGCCGCGACGCGCCGAAGTCGGACACCTTGGCCGCGAGGTCGGCGTCGAGGAGGATGTTGGCGGACTTGACGTCGCGGTGGAGGACCGGCGGCGACGCCGACGAGTGCATGTACGCGAGCGCGTCCGCGGACTCGGCCGCGATGCGGAGGCGCGCGCCCGGCGGCAGCAGCTTGCTCTCGCCGTCGTCGCCGTGGATGTGGCCGTGGAGGCTGCCGTTGGGGACGTACTCGTAGACCAGCACGGGCACCTCGACCTCGAGGCAGCAGCCAAGCAGCTTCACCACGTTGCGGTGGTTGATCTGGGAGAGGATGAGCATCTCCCGGGCGAACTCCTTGACCTGCTTCGCGTCGACCACCCTCGACTTCTTGACCGCCACGGCGGAGCCGTCGGCGAGGACGCCCTTGTAGACGACGCCGTGGCCGCCGCGGCCGAGGACCCGCGCCTCCGCGAAGCCGTCGGTGGCCCTGCCGATCTCCTCCTCGGAGAAGATCTTGAACGCGACGCCGGCGCTGGCCAGCGAGCCCAGCTGCTGCTGCAGGAGGAGGCCGCCGTTCTGCTCGAAGAACCGCCGCTTTGCTTGGAGCAGCCTCCTCTTCTGAAGCCACAGGTGCGCCGAGAAGCAGGCCAGCAGCAGAAAGAACACGCCTGAGCATGTACCTGAAACAAACACGGTGAACGCCAACAAGAACCAAAACCTCGAATCAAAACCTCATTCCTGGCACTGCAATACCTATGACGGCCTTGAGTGCTGAACTGAATTTGTTGTCTGGGCGGCAGCCATCCAGGATAGTGGCATTCCCACTGGATCCTTTGGGGCATGTGCAGGTGAAGCTGCCCGGCGTGTTGACGCAGGCGCCGTAGCAAGGGAACTCGTCCCTGTGCTGGCACTCATCGACATCTGCGGTTTGATTCATCAGAGATGAGATCGAGAGGGAACTAAGTAGAACTTGTTGAGGCCAACCTTCAGGGAGCAGAGGAGAACAAAACCTGTGCAGCCGTCGACCACGTAGGGGTTGCCCCGGTACCCGTCGGTGCAGTTGCAGACGTACCCGGGTCCGTTGCTGGACTCGAGGCACACGCTGTGCGCGCTCCGGCACGCGTAATTGTCAGGCTCTCGCTGTGCGGCGGCGCAGCCCGGGGCGTCCCTGATGGCCCAGTCCAGGACGACGGGCACGGCGAAGTCGCCGGTGCGGTTGAAGTGGGAGCCGGCGAACCAGAACCACCACGCGTCGACCATGAACGCGTAGGCGCAGGCGGTGGAGTTGGCCAGGAACGTCGTCTCCTGGCCACGGAAGCTCCCGAGGTGCGGGCGGTAGGAGGCGAGGCCGAGCGGGATGGTGCTCTGGCAGCAGCCGTCGTCGCCCCGGCACGAGCCCGGCAGCGCGCGCTCGGAGGGGCGGCACACGGACATGCACCCCGTGACGTAGTACCCGTCGCCGTCGGTGAAGTAGGCGACGCCGGGGCAGCCGACGGACACGAACTTGCTCTTCATCGACGAGAAGAGGAACGCGCTGCCGTTGAGCTCCATGGGTTGCTCCCGGAGGCTGACCACGCGCCCGCCGGGGTCGCCGGGGCGGTCGTAGCACGCGCGGCTGGCGTTCAGGAGCACGGTGGCCTCGGCCGCGGGGAGCGAGATGGCGGCGACCTCGTGGCCGTAGCCCGACACGGTGAGGCGCGGCGGGCGGCGGGCGTCGTCGCACCGGAGCCGGAAGCCCCCCGCGGCCGAGCCGCGGTGGCAGCCCGCGCCGATGCCGAAGGGGTAAGGGACGGTCACGTTGCCGCACCGCCGCCGGCATCCCGGCGGCGGCTGCTGCTGCCGCTGCGACGCTGCGGGAGGCACCACTGAAAGGGAAAGTGCCAGGCACAACAGCAGCCACGGCACCTCCATTTCTGCAGTGCTCCGCGCTCTTCTTCTCTGTTGTGGATTGAGGAATTAAAATTGATTGGTTTGCAATGAGAGAGGTCAAGAGACGCAAGAGGAGAGCAAATCCAGCGTCGACACGACACGCACATCGGCAGGAGTTTCAGCGGCAGCTTCAGGTCGCGCCGGCACCTGCACGGCGGCATCTGTTGCACCAGCCTACGTACCACGTCATTACCTCGAGGATTGACTTGACCTTGAAGTCGAAGGAGCCAGTCTTGAGTCTTCACAGAAAGCAAGGCCTGGCCGGCCGTCGAATCAATATTGATTGAATTGGCTCCACTAGCTTACCCTCTGTTTTCAGGAACTGACTTCGAGTCTAGCTTTCACAGTATGCCATTGTGATCATACACAGCTTAGCTAACGTCACGCGATAATGATGCCAACAGATTCACCTTTTTTTAAAAAAAAAATCCAAGTAAGAGGTACATCGTCAACATCATGCAAAGGGATACAGGAAAGAAAATCACCATCGACATAATTCTAAACAAATCAATAGTGACTTTTTTTATTTTAAACCAGGAATCGATTTAGGGGAATTACTTAGCCTGTCGTCTAGACTAGACAAGCTGACAAGCCATACGCCCATGCTTCAACTACTGTCCCTCCGGTCATAGATAAGTGATATTTTAAACATCCAAACCATAGTTAACTGCTAACTTCTATTACATTTTACTTGTAACACATACGGAGTAGTAGAAGATATATATATATATATATATATATTATTACCTACTTTTGGTAAAATTCTTTTCAAAAGAAAACTTTTTGATAAAATATACTCGTGCCATTTTCAAATATCCATGCCCATACTATTGTAAGTCAACTAACGGCACGCATGGAATCCGGCCACCAAAGCGCAGCGACCAGCCACGCCCGTGTTGCCCAGTCAAGTTCTCCAGCAACCGCCCGCGTGCGAGGATCACGGCCGCCGCATCTCAGAGGCTGAGCGCCGCATGCATCACGATCGTCTCTGGAACGGATCCCCTTCCCTTCCCCTGTCTGTAAATGGGGCGGCTCGGCGACGAAGCGAGGCAGCCCATGCCCGCCCGCAGGACGACGAGCGAGCATGGAGCTCACCACGTAGCTCGAGCAGCGCCGGCGGCTCGGGCAGGAAGCGAAGACGGAACCGCCGTCCGCGTCCACCGGCGACGGACCGACCAGGGGGGACACGGCGCTCCGCTCCTCCGTCCCGGGAGGGGAGCAAGGCCGGGACGTACGCAGCTCATCGTCTCTCTCGCAAAGCAACTCCACGCCATGGGGCCCGAGGAATGGAGCCCCGTGGCGCCGCCGTTGGCCGGACGCCAACGATTATGTATCCGGATTCTAAGCCTCTCGCTGCTCGCGGAAGAGCGGATGAGAGCACCCACCCCCTGCTTTCCCTCCTCTGCTCCTGCTTCTCCTTCTCCTTCTCCTTACGGTAGATGTGTCGAGTCAGTTATCTGTGGTTTTCTTGTATGATCTTTATTTATACGAATAAAGGGACGTTATATTTATATTCTGATTGTTGCCAGTGCAATGCTATTCTCAAATGTATTCGTATTAGTATATTTATCTGCAAAAGTGATGTCCTAACAACAACTGACCTTACCAATCCCTCCCAAATTCACAGTCAGATCGTTTCAAGCAAACGAGGTGCCTGATGGCCAGCTCATCCGATGTAGGGGTGGGGTGAGGGTGACTTGGCCAACTAAAACAACAGTGTCATCCTCTGTAAAGCAATAGAGATTGCGAAGAATAGTAGATTGATTAATTGAGAGACAATACATTTACATATACAGGGGAGGAGGATCGTGAGGCAAAAGAAAACTTGCAGATCTGATCTGGACTCCTCCCCGTATCCCTCTCTAACCGAACTACTATACATGGGCCGGCCGGCTGGAAGCCAGGCTCTAGGCCATACAAACACAGGACACAATCTAACGCCCCCCTCCCCCGCAGTTGAAGCGTCCGTGGAGCGAACGTTGAGATTGGACCGAAATTCAGTGAATAACGAAGATGGCAGTCCTTTAGTGAAAACGTCGGCAAACTGAGATGTCGTCGGGACATGAAGAACACGGACATCACCAAGGGCAACACGCTCTCGAACAAAATGAAGATCAATTTCCACATGCTTGGTACGCTGATGCTGGACAGGGTTAGAAGACATGTAAACTGTGCTGATGTTGTCGCAATATACCAAAGTTGTCTTGTGCAAAGGAGTGTGCAGCTCAGAAAACAACTGGCGAATCCAAGTGGCTTCAGCAATTGCATTGGTGACGGCGCGATACTCAGCCTCAGCACTAGAGCGAGATACGGTATTCTAACGTTTAGAGGACCAAGAGACAAGATTGTCACCAAGAAACACATCATAGCCAGATGTGGACTTGCGAGTATCCGGACAACCAGCCCAATCAGCATCAGAGTAAACCACCAACTCAAATAGGGAAGAGGGGCGCACAAGAAGACCTAAATGCAGTGTGCCTCGAACATATCGCAGGATGCGCTTAAGAGCAGCAAGATGAGGTTCCCGCGGATCGTGCATGTGAAGACAAACCTGCTGAACAGCATACGTATGCGGTCTAGTGAATGTGAGGTGCTGAAGAGCTCCTGCGAGGCTGCGAAAATCCGTAGGATCTGAAACAGGCGCGCCATCGGCAGAAAGCTTGGGATTCACATCGACAGGAGTAGTACACGGCTTGCAGTCACTCATACCAGCTCGCTCAAGTATCTCAATCATATATTGGCGCTGGGAGAGAAGAATGCCAGAAGCAGTGTGCTGAACATGCATCCCGAGAAAATGATGCAACTTGCCAAGGTCCTTCATGGAAAACTCCTGCTGCAAGAAACTGATGGTGCGCCGAAGTAGTGACATGGAGGAGGCAGTGAGCACAATATCATCAACATAAAGTAGAAGATACACCATATCCTCGCCTTTCCGGTAAATGAACATGGATGTATCTATCTTAGCCTCAACAAAACCGAGCTGGAGAAGATAAGAGGCGAACTTGCTGTACCAAGCACGAAGAGCCTGCTTAAGGCCATAAAGCGATCGGTTGAGACGGCACACATAGTCAGGATGAGCAGAATCTTCAAAACCGGCAGGCTGAGCACAATGAACAGTTTCAGACAGAGAGCCATGGAGGAAGGCATTGTTGACATCAAGCTGATGAATAGGCCAACCACGCGAAAGAGCCAACGAGAGAACTGTCCGAACTGTAGCAGGCTTGACAACTGGACTGAAAGTTTTTGAAAAATCAATACCAGGACGTTGAGTGAAGCCGCGAAGCACCCATCGAGCTTTATATCGCTCGAGAGAACCATCAGCTTTGAACTTGTGCTTAAACACCCACTTGCCGGTGACAACATTGGATCCCGGAGGTCGAGGAATAAGATCCCAAGTGTTGTTAGCAAGAAGAGCAGAATACTCTTGCTCCATAGCAACGCGCCAATGTGGATCGGCGAGAGCAGCACGATAGCTTCTGGGAGCTGGAGACAATGCTGAAGCCTCAAATAGCGTCGGAAACCGAAATCCGCGCTTTCCATGAGTCATCATGCCATGCTGGTTCGCCACAGAAGGAATCGCCATGGCACCTGCAGGAACAGGCGCAGGAGAAGCTTTGGTGCAGCAATGACTGATGCAGGAACCGCTGATGAAGAAGTAGGCGGTGAGCCTGCCAAGGCCGGAGCGGCAACAGTAGGAGGACGTCGACGCGAGTACACCTGATCGCGGAACTGACCAGGGACAACCGAGGACGCGGTTGGAGCGGCTGGAACGATAGAAGAACGGCCCCCACTGGCTAGTGGCGATGAAGAGCTAGTGGGAGGCGCGGGGGCGAAGGCAGGAGACCCCGCGCGTGGGGAGCCGCGAGCGACGACGTCCGACAAGGGCGCAGACCCGCTGGGCAGTGGCCCTCCAGGAGTGGAGAGTGACCCAGCAGGCGGAGTGGGATGTCCACCAGACAGCCTGGGCTGGAACACCGGGAGGGGAACCAAGGCCGGCGCAAAGTGCTGCCGGGGCCTGGTTAGGCGACGGTCCTGTTGCTGACGAGGAGCCAGGAAAGGTAGTTGCGCCCGTAGAACCTGTAGAAGAAAAAACAGGCGACAACTCAAAAGGAACTGAAACCATGTTAGGCAAATCATCCAAAAAATCAAAAGCCGCACGCGTGGGTGGAGAAGAATCCTCGAAAAAGGGAAAAGAGGTTTCTTCAAAGACCACGTGGCGTGAGATGATGGTACGATTTGTATGACAATCAAGGCAAAGGTAACCCTTGTGGTGTGGAGAATAGCCAAGGAAAACACACAGGGAGGAACGAGGCGAAAGTTTACGGGGAGCTGTGGCGGCCAGGTTAGGATAACATTTGCAACCAAAAACACGAAGGTGCTCATACGAGGGAGACTTCCCTAACAAAGCAAAGTGTGGCGTGGCAAAAGCAAGAGTTTTGGTTGGCAAAATATTTAGGAGATACGTGGCGGTGCCGAGAGCCGCAACCCAAAAACTGGGAGGAATGCTGGCCTGAATCAGCAGGGAGCGAACGATATTATTAATGGAACGAATAATGCGCTCAGCTTTACCATTCTGGGTGGAGGTGTACGGACAGGACATGCGCAGATGAATCCCATGTGACAAGAAGAACGTGCGGGCGCTGAAACTATCAAACTCGCGTCCATTGT
Source organism: Panicum miliaceum (assembly GCA_032594955.1). NCBI lineage: Eukaryota > Viridiplantae > Streptophyta > Magnoliopsida > Poales > Poaceae > Panicum > Panicum miliaceum. The sequence goes on along the minus strand of CM064065.1, from coordinate 2,686,257 downwards.
CGCACTGGACCCCTTGGATGGTGATTCCAAACTGTGTTGGATGGTGATTCCAAACTGTGTACGTACATAGGCAATGAAATTGGTGAGCGTGGGAAAAGTGTCAGATTTCAATCGTAAAGGAAACGTCCACAAATAATGAGAGCAATCATCCAAAATAGCCAGATAATATTTATGACCAGAGACACTAGTAACCGGAGATGTCCAAAGATCACAATGAATTAACTGAAAGTTGCGAGTGGCACGCGAGGAAGACGCATGAAACGGAAGGCGAACATGATGACCTAACTGATAGGCATGGCAAAGAGTGTCGCTAGCACTTTTGTTACATGAAATAGCAGACGACTGTGCTAGTTTGGAGAGGGCCTCATGACCAGGATGCCCAAGCCGCTGGTGCCAAAGAGATGAAGTGGACGCATGAAGAGCAGAAGCAGATAGCCGCAAGGGGTAGAGTGGTCCAGAGCTGTCACATCTGACGATCACACTCCGAGTGGGAAGATCCTTCACAGAACAGCCAAAGGGATCAAATTCCACAGAACAATTGTTGTCAGTAGTAAACTGGCGAACAGAAATCAAATCCTTAATAAGAGATGGAGAAACCAGAACATTATTAAGGCGAAAATTATGGGATAGCTGAGCGGTGCCAGTGGAGGTAACTGGGATGAGGTTCCCATTACCGACAACAATGTTAGATGGAAGACGATCTGATGAGGGTGTGGGAGAGATTATACCAGCATCGGAGGTCATATGACTGGAAGCACCAGTATCAAAAAACCACTCTTGTTGTTGCGGTTGTTGCAGCGCCATGGTCTGGAAGTTGGCAGCCAACGCTTGCTGATCCCAGCCTGGAGGTGGAAGGGTCGAAGATGGGCCGACGTAGCTAGGGGCCGGCCCATACGCGGCTGGAGGCACCCCCCATTGGCCCGCCCACTGCCCTGGTGGCCCAGCAACGAAAGCTTGGGGTTGATGGGCCGGCCCAGCAGGGGGACGCGGGACGGAGGGTGGGCGCTGCCCCGGCCACATGTAGATGGCCTGTGTCCAGGGGTTGAAGTAGCTGTAGCCGAAGGCCTGGCCCATGGACGAATTGGGGGCGCTGGATCCAGAGGAAGCGCTGCCGCCGCCGCCGCCGCCACCGCCGCCGCCATCGGAGTTCTGGCCACCGCGCTTTCCCCGTTTGCAGCGCGGCTGGCCGGAGTTGGAGCCAGCCCCGAAGCCCCCAGAGCCGCCCGTGCCACCCCCGGACTGCTGCTGGGAAGGGCACTGGGGCGGTTGCTGGGGAGGACGCTGGGGTGGCTGCGGAGGAGCGGGCGGCTTGGGCTGCGGCCGGGGCAGCCTTGTCCTTGGTGAGCTCCTCAAAAGCCAGATCGTCGCGGACCTGCAGAAAGCTTGGAAGGGGATTGGTGCGACGGAGGTGGAGACCGAGCGCGAGGAAGCGCTCGTTGAGGCCCCGGACGATGTTGAGGACGAGAGTCCTATCAGAAACGGGCTCGCCAAGATCACGAAGATCCTCAACGAGCTTCTTGTAGCAGCGGCAGTACCCAGCGACGGGGAGATCTCCTTGGGAGAAGGAGCGGAATTCTTGGTCGGCGTAGAGGGCACGGGTCGTGCGGTTCCCAAGGAACTGCGACTCGATGGCGAGCCACAAGATGCGGGCGGAGGCACTGCGCTGGGACACCGTGTCGGCGAGGTCTTCGGTGATGGTGCCGAGGATCCAGGTGCAAACAACGGCGTTCATGCGCACCCAATCCGGCGAGGCAGGAGCGACGACGTCGGAGAGGACGTGGCACTCGAGGGAGAACTTGGTGAGGGTGAGCATGAAGGATTCACACCACCGTGCGTAGAAGGTGGAGTTGATGTCGAGGAGGAGCGGCACGAGAGCCCGGATGTTCTGCACGGCGACGGCTTGAGCGTGCAGATTAAGCAGCATCGCGGCTTCGTGTTGAAGAAGAGCAGCGTGGAGGAGCGGATCAGGGGCGCCGTCATCCTCGGCGCCGGTGGAGGCGGTGTCGTCGTCGGATGAAGGCGCAGCCGCCGCGCGCTCCCGGGCGGCACGTTCCTTAGCAGCGCGCACGCAGGCATCAGCCGCATCGCGCTCTTGCTGCGCAAGGGCAGCCTCGCGATCTGCATCAACCGCGCGGCGAGGGCAGCAGTGCGCTCAGCTTGGGCCACGCGCTCGCGTTCCTCTGTAGCAACGCGAAGTTCTTCCGCAGCAATGTGGGCAATGGCGTCGGGGTCCTGGGCCTTCCCAGGGTCGACGACCGCGGTGCCAGAAACGGTGCCGGAAGGCGGCGAAGATGTGCCAGCAATGGAGCAGCGCCGGGAAGAGAAGGCGCGTTGGTGCGGAAGCGTGTTCAGGTTTGGAATTCTAAACTCGTGATACCATGAAAGCAATAGAGATTGCGAAGAATAGTAGATTGATTAATTGAGAGATAATACATTTACATATATAGGGGAGGAGGATCGTGAGGCAAAAGGAAACCTGCAGGATCTAGACTCTTCCCCGTATCCCTCTCTAACCGAACATACTATACATGGGCCGGCCGGCTGGAAGCCAGGCTCTAGGCCATACAAACACAGGACACAATCTAACACTCTGAAACGAGCTCAATTCATCTGTTTATTTGTAACAGTGGGCAGGGACTGGTCCACTTTCCCTGTATTTCCTCCTCTGCCTTTTCTCATTCTTAGAAGTTGCAGGTGCGTCGTGTCAGCTTGCTGTTTGCTGTGATCATGTTCCTTTGTGTGTGTGTGTGTGTGTGTGTGTGTGTGTGTGTGTGTGTGTGTGTGTGTGTGTGTGTGTGTGTGTGTGTGTGTGTTATAGAGATGATCTAGAGTCAGTGTGAGTCTGGCCTGCATGCTCAGACCTATCGACGTTTCAGTTCAGATGAGATCGCTCTTTTGTTCTTAAAAGAAAGATGAGAACGCTCTGGTGCAAGATTGATTACGTTTATTCTGGTACTCATTGATCGCCAGTGTAGATGCTAATAAGGATCATGTCATGGTAATGCAGTTGGCAAAAATAACCAACGCTAACGTGACGCACATTGGCTCTTGGCTTCTTGCCCTCTGAAATTGAGCATACATAATTGTCCACTAGGCCAACAAGCACACACCAACAGTCAGCCCCACAGAGCATGTGACAACCGCAAGCATCATCACCCTGGTGTTCCAACGTACCATCCATCGATCGGTAGAAACTTGCATGCCAATCAAACTAAAGGCACGCAAACTCGTTACCGTGTTCAACAATATTACACGTCACATTCCGGTACGCAATACCAACTGGAAAAAGGCCTATCAAGCTGAAACTGGAGTTCAAACTCAATTAATTTACACCAACTCTCGCCATTGAAGCCATTTTCTCATTGTATAATTTAACTCATATGCAAATAAAGAGGAGATTTCATCTAGCAATTTTATCTTATTTTGCTAGGTTTATAGTTGAGTTTATGCACTTACACTGAAAACCTGCCAGACAGACCTAGCCCATGGTTTGAAGCTTCAGTTGGAACCTGGGAAATTCAGTCTCATACTGAAACATACAAAGTGTTCCACAAGGAGTACATATTCCAGACTCTTGAGAATTAGAAACGAGACCATGCAGTCTAAAAGGTTATGCTGCTTATGCAAACTGGAAGTGCAATAAATCCTACAGAAAACAAACACGCACAACCATGACAACACAAGATTACAGGTCGGTTCATACTTTTGTAGCCACGTGAAGAGGGCAGAGTTTTGATACTGTCATTTCTGTGCCGTGATCAAATTTCCTCAATCGCTTTGTATTGATGTATAATAGATGTCTACATGACTTGTACCATACCAAACACAGCATATTTATCCTTTGCTGCCTGAAAACATGAGCCTCTAGTCCAAAAACTGTACACACCTCTTAACTCTGAAGGTAAAAGAGAAGGGTCAAAAATAATAAAAAATTCTTCCACTATTTTCTTCTGTCAACGTGATCTTCACCCAAATATCGTGAGCACCTTTTGAACTGAATAGCATGAGCACTTTGACGTCACATTGGCATTTCACATATCAGTTGCAAGTCATTCAGTTCTCCACCAAGGTATACTATAAGCCAAAAAATCACCTAGTACAAACAGGGGGAAAAAGGTTATATCAGATAGTGTTAGCGCCAAACAGGTAAATGGAGAGTAAGTCAGGATACCTACCCGCCAATCACAATGCATCTGCACTCTTGCCACCTCTCTTGCTAACTAGTTCACAGAGTCGGCAAGGCAGTGTGTCAAGGCTCATTTCACGGGCCCTACCAAAGTTACCTAGAACACCACAGCGCCTCCATGCATGGTATTCTGCATAGGCTACAGGGTCATTTGCAAGTGCTTTCACATATGATGACAGTTCTTTCAGAGAGCTGAATTTGGAAGCATCTATAATAGAGTTGGGAGGAACAAAATCCCAGACATTGGGTGCCCCAAAGTATATGGGTACTGATCCAGCCTCCAAAGCATAGAACAACTTCTCGGTCACATAACTTTCCGTCTTGGTGTTCTCAATTGCAAGAACAAACTTGTAATGCGACATTGCGCAGTGCAGGTGATCCCACCAGTGTGGTGCGCCATTATCATTGGTGGAGCACACTGGATACATGGATAGTGCCATGTCGGGACCACCAACATTGTTCAAACATCTGCCAAAGGAATGGTGAGGCACCAATGAGAGGAAGTCTTTTGCAACCTTGTCTCTGTGAGGGAGACACCTTGAAGATGACCAGTAAATAAGAGCATCCTGATAACAGACAGGGAAGTCAAAAGCTCATAAGATTAAAATGATGCAAGGAGGGAGAATTACAACACCAGGACTGATTTTATCTGAGAAAGTACAACAGCAGGCATGCACGATGCGAGTGAGAATTAATACTGCAGGACTGATTCTATTGAGAAAGTGCAACACTGATGCAAGAGCAGACATGCACAACTTCATCTCTCTGACAGTAAAACATGAATTACAGAAAAATACAGAAGATTTGATACTTTGAGCACCTGTTTCCCCCTCTGAATTATCTATTACTCTTTGTATCATCCACTATATAAATGTTGCAGGCTTGCCATGGAAAGGTAAAAAGAAGTGGGAAACCTCCAGCTAGGATGGGTCTCTATGCACCTGCTAATTTTCTAGAATAAACGAACGTGTAGACGTGATCTACATTTTTTTTGAAAAACATGATCCATTTTCTATGGACAAAGTTCAAACAACCATTTGATGATGGACAGGACAGTGCCCATGAAAAATTATAAGTAATACACTGATACTCATGTTAAGGAAAAACATAGCTGGAGTTAGGTATCGCACAAGGTGTTAAAATTACTATTTACTATGTTTGTGGGGAAAGTAAATTGTTGCCTTGGTATAATTAACTATGCTATGGAATTCATATTTTGCAGGTTTCAGTCTTACATTTCTCTTTTCAGTTGACATATGGTAGCTCCGGCTGGTGTGAAATGATTTTCCAGCATATGTTATTTGCACATCATCATTCGCATGGTAACCTATAAAAATGTCCTCAAAACCAGTTGGCTTTCTACTAGCCTCCAGATCCAGATAAACACGAAGAGGCAGTCCTTTCATTCTCTGCAAAACATGTTACAGAACACTTGAAAGTGAGAATCATATAGATGAATATACTTAATCAGTTTATGAAACAATGAAATAAATAAATCCTATATTATTAAAAAGAGAAATAGTGTTTGATTCACGCAAGTCCTATGAAAGATGGCAAACTCGCAAAGCTGCAGCTATGCCACTGACCAAACCTTTAGCTACCAACTGACCAACCAGAACTGCCAAATTAACAGACGTAAGTAAGATGCAAAGGGAAGAGCCGACAAGTAATCTACAACACAAAAACTTCCTGATGCTGTAATGGTATTTCTCCTATTGATACTGACAGGTTATAGGTCCCAGCTAATACACAAAACAAACTTCTGAATTTTTCATTAATGCACAAGACCAATGGAAGCAATATCTGCTGTTTCACAAATTTACTACAACAAACAATTTGACTAGAAGAACTGGAATCATGAATTTACTCCCACCATTTTTAAATATATGATGTTTAGGGCAAGCTACTCCGTTCATAACGCGATATTTTAAACACGGAGGGAATATCCCACATTTCACATCAAATATTTTGCCAAATACTGTCATCAAGTGTACAGGAGAAGTTAGAAAACACTTCAAAAGCATTTTATAATCGGAGCAACATTTTAAAAGGGGGAATATGCTACCAATTATGCATATCTGTATCCGTGCAGCATAGGCTACCGTCGGCACCGGTTGGATACTCCTACCTCTCCCCCCAACAGAAATGGTCCCCAATTTTTCATCATTTTCTTTGGTATACCAATTCTCTGATTCTACGACACAACCATTTGAGAGTAAGGACCAGAATTCATCACCAATTTGATCCCCGAAGTTTCAAGTGCCCGAATTTACCACTTATCAGTTCATCATAAACAGACACGCGTCGTGACTGGACGAGAGGAGAGGGGAAGAAGTCCGGTACCTGTGGAGGCGGCGTAGCGCCCTCGAAGAGCAGCGCGTCGGGGCGGTCGACGGCGGCGGCGGACTTGCTCCATACGCAGCTGACCCCGCAGCGGCACGTGTAGACCCCGTCGAGCGCGTCGGGGATCCACGTCCACCCCTTGACTAGCACCCCGACGTGGCGCGTCTTAAGCTCCTCGCACCTGGCCCCGCCCCACGCCGCGCCGCCGGTGATGGCCGCGGAGGCGGAGGCCTCCGCGGTGGCGTTGGCGGCGGGCAGCTCAGCGGCGGCGAGCTTGGCGCGGATGCGGGGGCACCCGACGGCGGCGTCCCAGGCGTTGAAGGCCTCGAGGAGGGAGGTGAAGGGGTCCCGGTCGCGGGAGCCGACGGAGTCGAGCGCGGTGGGGAAGCGGGTGGCGCCTGCGCCGGGGAGGAGGGGCGCGGGCGTGGAGAGCGAGGAGATGGAGGGCAGCTCGAAGTAGCCGGAGAGGAGGAGGAGCAGGATGGCGGCGGAGGCGAGCATCGGGGCCACGTAGTTGATGCGCTTCCGGAAGAGCATCGGGGGTGGTTCGGGACCTTCTAGATGTCTCCGCCGCGCGCCCGCTCGCTCGCCGGTGCGTGAGATCTCCAGGAAGGGGACAAGCGCTAAGGTGGAGGAGGATACGAGTAAATGAAGGGGGTTTTCTGCAAAATTGGCAGGGCTTTGCTTTGCCGCTTTGGCCGCTTTGGCTTTCTTCCGTTAAGGTGCGTGTTTTCGTTTGGGTCCTTGGAAGTCTGGTATTTTCGAAAACGTGGGGTAGTGGTTGGACTTGGACTGGTGTGGTGGCCGCCGGTCGCCGGTGGTTGTTTACCATTTTCGAAGACTTTTGGAGTACTTCTGCTTCCACGTGCCCAACTGACTGTTGTACCTAGAGTTCCAAGAAGTCGAGAATTCAAAACATTTTTCAATGGAAGTATTGTTATTGTTAGGGGTCGGATGCGGTGACTAACCGGTCACGTTAGACATTTAGGTGTTAATTAAAAAAATTAAATATAAGCTAACTATAAAAATAATTGTATAAATGGAGACTAATTTACGAGATAATAATTTATCTTGAAAATTAGTCTCCATTTATATAATTAATTTTATAATTACTCTATATTTAATATTTTTAATTGATATTCACGAGCATCCCCAATTAATTTTATAACTACTCTGTATATTCACGAGCATCCGATCCGATGTGATAGAAAACAGCGCCTGGGTATACCGTGGCCGATTGTGGTGCTTTCGGCCGGCCTGGGCAACTATTTAAAATCCAAAATAATTTGGGCTCTTTTGTCCGCTGCACCGGCCCATCATCGGGTCTAGCAACCGCACCGCCCAGATAGACCCAGACCCACCCGGCCCAACAGAGAAGAGCAAACCAGCTTCGAGCTTCCCCTCGCCGGCTCTACGCAAGCTCCGTCCGCCCCTGACCTGCCGCCGCGTCTGCTCACCTGCTCCGGCATTCCGGCGATTCCAGGCCGGCCGTTCTGTAACTCGGTGCCAGCCAGCCTGCCAGGCAACCCGCCGGGCGGCGGCGTAGCGGTGCCCCTGCTTCTCCCGTCCCCCGTCGTGGGCTCGTGGCCAGTGTCTCCCGCGGAACCCCCTGCTAGGGCTGAAACCGTTCCCCTTTTCGCGCCTGCGGTACGGTTCCTTCTTTCATTCGACTGCTCTTTTTGTCTCCGTGATGAATTTGGGTGCGGCTAGGCGCCCGATATCCGCACATTGCATGATCTGGGGGGCCAAACCTGTATCAGGAATCGGGTCGGGCGTTGCCTCTCTATACTCCGGAGTCCTGTCGCTAAAGTTGAATCCTTTGCCTCAGGACGGGTCGAGGTGGAACGGCGAGCTGGGAGGGAAGAAACCTGAGTATGCTAGCCACTGGGTTAGGTCAGTGTTAAGTTTCCTCCCCTACTCCTTCCCGTTCTAGAGCTTTCAGACTACACACGTTGCTTCATTTGCACAATAGGTTTCCATTTTTTTTAAAAAAAGATGAACAATGCCCAATACTACGATTTTGGACTTATTTCTGCCTTCGTTTTTAGAGAAAATGCATTTATGATTCAGCAAGCTACTAATCCTCATGCTATGTTTAACTTTAAAGCTAGTTTTGTTTTATAGCTTGTAGGATCTTGTAAATGCCCGTTTGTTCCTGTAAATTAGGATTGGCCAAATTATTTAGCTTCCACTAAGGAATATGCCATACATGCTGTCTGGCTATAAGGCTGAGGTAAATTATGTTAATCCAATATGTACCTACTACTACAAAAGATACATATGAATACAGCTGTCTGCAAGTTTCAGATACATTGTCACTGTTGGGTTAAGTACTAGTTTGATCCATCTCCTTTCTCTATCTCTGTGACACTATCTTTTAGTTAGCCAAAGCTGAAGATTTCATAATTGGAATGTGCTACTGACTACTAGGAGAATTCGGGCCTTCCCATCTCACTGTTGCCGCCTACTTAGAATAGCTTTATTTTTTTGAAAAAAGATACCTAATTAGAACAGCTGGTGCTTCTCATCAGTGTTTTACTCTTATCCTTACCTAAAATTGCCACATTTAACTAGATCGATCTGCCTTAGAAGATTTTTTTTATGTTTGCAGTTCAATGTTACATGTTTAATAACATGAAACTATGAACCATATACTAGCTTTTATTTACTGATTATGATATTCGAAGTACTTGGGCATAGACATTGTACTGGTGTCGGTTTTTGTTGTTTGCCCAATAAAACAAGATTTGCTTTGATATGGTTATATCTTTAAATTGCATTTGGATAGTTCTGCAAGGTCATGGTTGTAGCAAGAACCCTGTTGGTATAGAACAGCGTGTTTTGTTTGAAGGTTCAGGAAACTATGTTTCTAATATCAAAATGTTTAGAGTGACATGCAGATATTTTCCAGGTGCAGTGTTAATATTTCGCACCTTGGATAGTTGGATCTGATCTTTTCTAACACCTCTGTTTTGGGCAGTCTATGTTGCACCATTTTGCTCGGAAAGTTGAGCCTTGTGCTATTTCAATTTCAGTGTGTTGTTTTACTTCAAACAGTTTTCCAAACACTAATCCAATGATGAGTCCTTGATTTGGTTTTATCATCAAAACATAATATTTTGACATTTTCACATTAGTCATACAACTTCTTTGCTCTTCCCTGTTAACCAATCCAGTTCTGTTACAAAATTCTGCATCTTCATTGACAATTCATTTTGTTTCTCAGGAGTGTGACATCTGCGCACACATAATTACTAAAATACTACTGGTAGCTCCGACAGTCTGAGGTAGGGTCCAATGAAAATGGAAGGAAATACAGATGTGAAAAATAGCAACTGTTCCTCCATCCCCTATTTACCCTGAATTCCACTCTCATTTGATCACATCAAACTCAAACAATTCGTATCAATTTTCTTCCATTTGAAATGAATCCTCGTCATCCCAGTGGCTCCTCAGATTGTAAGAGTTGGCCAAATGAGCCATTGGGAATGCCCAATCCTACAAATTTTCACCACGCACAATTCTCACACCATGTGTCGTTTTCACAACCATCATATGCCATGAATTTCCCCCACCATCAATATCCACAGCAACACCTATACCCACCACATGTCCAATATGTTGTTGTTCAGCCACAATATGGTCCTTTCTCACTATCACAACCACAGCCTCCACCTTCTGGAGCTATGTTGACACCACCACCACCTCCACCAGCTGGAATTATACCATTACCAACACCGCCGCTTCCACCTCCACCTGCAGGAGTGGTGCCGATATCAGTGTCAGAGTCAGGCACTCCACATTCAGTAACCAGTCCGGATGAACAAGATATTGTTAGTGTAGGCAATGATGGGAATGCTGAACCTGATAGAACTGCTAGGCGACTGAATTGGACGGAAGTGGAGGACTTAAGATTGGTAGGAAGTTTTCTATTCATTTTCTGTTATTCCGTACTAGACTTTACATTTTTTTCCTTAATTTTTTTTTGGATACGAAGGTTAGTGCTTGGTTGAATAGTTCCAAGTCGAGTAATTCCAAATATTGGGCAAATGTTGTGGGGTTGTACAATAGGAACACCCCGAAAGATCGAAAACGGGCACGAGTACAATTAAAGCACCACTGGCAGAAGATTAATAAGAAGGTCGCCCACTTCTATGATTGCTGGTGCAAAGTTGAAGCAAAATATTCCAGTGTCCAGTCTGAGAAAATGCAACTGATGGACAAAACATGGGCGATGTATAATGAGGAAGCACGAGAGATGTACCTTGAGGAAGCGAAACATCATTTCGCCTTCAACCATTTTTGAAAAGCTGTTTGGGACCAACCCAAGTGGAAAAGATACATCTCTTCTTTATACTCCAAGAAGACTAAGTTGTCTGAATCTGGGGACTGCACATCATCCTCTGAAGATTCCGAAGATGCACCTGAAATAGAAACAGGTGAACAGGGTAGCATGCCTGTGAAGAAGAAACACGAAGCTAAAGGTAAGGTGCCATCTCTTTCATCAGAGTTGCAAGAAGACATCCAGTGCTCAGCGGATCCACAAAACATGATTGAGAAGAATCACAAGGAGATGATAGAGGCAGAGCTTCAGTGCTCAGACCAAAAGCTTGAGCTGGCTAGATCGAATCAGCTGGAAATGAAGGACAAGGAAATTGTAATATCTGAAATGCAAACAGATTTGTTGATGTCTGGGACATCAAGGGTCCATAAGTTGCAGCATGGAAAAGATGGACTAATGGCTATTATTGCAAGGTTCAATGAGTTTCAGCACGGGAGTGCAGTGAGGGAAGATGTGCCTGAAAAGAAAACACATCCACAAGGTCGCAAAACGGTAGAGCACGCAGGGACAGTGAGAGGTGGTCTTCCTGAGAAAGAAACATACCCGCAAGGTTCCAAGATGGCAAAGTCCAAGCGGAAACGCAAAGGGGACGCATCAACTCCTCCTTCGGAAGTTCAGGAAGACATTAAACGTGCAGTGGATCTGCAGACCATGCTCCAGAAGGACCGCGAGAAGATGTCGGAGGTGCAGCTCCGCCTATCGAAAGAGAAGCTTGAGATAGCCAGGTTGAAGCATCAAGAAGCGAAGGACAGGAAGGAAATGACACTCTATGAGAAGTATACGGAATTGTTGATGGCCGACACCCAGAGGTTTGATGAGTTCCAGAAGGAAGAGCACCGAAAGGCAGTAAAGTGCATGGGGGAGATGCTATTTGGTAACGATGGCATGGAACTTCCTTAAGCACATGTAGTGAATGTCTGAAATGTCATATCTGAACTTTGAAGCACTTGCACCTGGTTCCATTAAGCACCTGTAGTGAAATGTTATCTTCCCTGACATTGTGGCGTCATGTATGAATATTGTTTTTAGTTGGTGTGCACAATGCTCAGCACCCTGCATGATGGCAGGTCAGTCACTAACATGGTGATCCTTGTTAAATCTGTTGGTGAGTAGCAAATTTCCAGGAGGCCAGGATATCAACAGTTTGCACGCAGTTATCAGAATAGACTTATATATGCATCAGTAGAAATGGATCGATAATTCACTGCTGCATGCCCAGTACAAGCCCTATATATCAAGTTTATCTGAAGTATAGTTTATCTGAAATACTTGGTGCACACGGTACATGAGTCTTGGTACTTTCATTTCATGACATGATGTGAAGATGGAGATGCTTCATTTCCTCCTTATTTTTCAGAGACGGGAGCAGGCTCCCAGCAAATAGAGATGAGCCGAACAACGAGTCGTGTCTGCTAATAAGCGAGCTCCCGTGGGCAACAATACATGGTAGCTAGCCGCCGTTGTCCATTGTACCGATGGTATCCTTAACACAAAAGGAGAGCAACGAAGGGACGAGAGTGGAGACACAGAAATCAAAAGGATAAAATGCCCTCTCTGGGGTTATCGATTCAAATGGGTCAACATTTCAAGCCTTTAAGAACTCAAAAACTCTACAAATGGTGCATAAATCACAAAGTAAATATTCAATCGTTGCAAATTTGAATGGATTTATATACACAACAAACCAGATTTTTTTTAAAAAATATGGACATATATGAACTGTGCAGTTTGTGCTTTTCAATTTATTGGTTCCAGTAGTTGGTGTATACGAGCCTCCCAGTATGTAGCGGAGCTGCAGAATCATCAGTGATCAACCCTAATGGTTCCTGCAGTAGGGAGGAAGTGGGCTTATTTTCTGCAATTGATAAGTTAGAGCTTCATGTTTCAGAAGGACAAGCGTATAGTATTGGAACTTGGAAGTCAGCAGGGAAGCGCAGGGCGCTGATGCTGTTTGGTAAAGAACTAAAGATGCAACTTCGTTCTACTAGACTACCTTAAGCTCATGTACTCAAAGTCAGAAATGTTATCCGTGTGGCATTGCAAAGTTGGCGATGCCATGAAACACCAACAGTGAAAACCACGCACTTGCATGATTATAGGAACTTGGATCTAATTGTTCAATGCTCTTACTGGTGATACGTATGCAGAGCTTCTCCAGCTCACATCGTTGGAGGCTTGGAGCTACGCGTGCAGTAGACGAAAAATGGAAAATTACATGCACTGCGTTAGCAGGTTCGTTCTCTCTGCACATGAGCTGCTCCAGACCCTTCTCTTTTCCTTAACGTCAGGTTAAAGCAACTTGATAGTGATATGATACTCATACCCCTGCTCGTTGCCAATTCGCTCCGTAAAGGGGCAGAATGAATCACGGCCTGACTGACACAAGATCGTGTGGCATCAATCGACGCATGAACCCTGATAATTTACACGCACATCAACAGATCATAGGCTGCATGAGCGAGCAGGCCACATGGCATGTGCTTCCCTGGTACAGACTGCTGATGACCCATGATACACTGATGCTTGTTTGGTCAGTCACTAACATGGCGATCCCTGAATCCTTGATCTTGTCTGTCAGTCTCTGAGATAGTACCAGATTCCCAAGAGGTCAAACAACTAGCAGAGATCAGATCACAGCAAAGGAAATAACAGGCTCCCATACGTTATGCAAAGTAACTGAAAAGGGATCAATGACTAGCTTATCATTGTTTCAATTTGGCAATTTCCAGATCCAGCATCACCATGTGCTTTGCAGATAGTATCTCAGCAAAAGGGTGTTGAAAGATGCCCCCCGTACTAGTCCCATGAAGGTACTGTACTTCCAGCAATGAAGGTACGGTCTAAACATGTTCATGTTACTCTACTATAACATAATGCGAGTGCTTGTGCATTCTAAAAAAAATAAAGTGAGAAAAATCCTCATCGCTTTTCTGCACAGTATCTTTGAAGATATCAGCAGTTAATTCGTTGACTAATACTACTTTAATTTGCACATGCTGATGAAATGGGATGCTCATCACAAGCATTGTAATTGCTACCTGAAACAGACAAATAACGGTAGAAATTAATCATTCACTCACTCACATTGGGTAAAATAGGAGGCAAGAAGGAAGCTCAATAGACTGAGAATAATAAGAGTAGCGCATAGGATACAACAGGCTAGGAAAACAAGAACTCCTCAGCCGAGTACAATGCCATGGAAGCAACGGTGATGTTATACTACAGTGGAGAGGATGCAAACAGCGAGCAGAGATGATGGTGCATCTGAAGCTGCCCAAGATCAACGCGATGAGATATCTGAAGCTGCCTGAGACTACCTATGTTTAGTTCTTCCCCTTCTTCTGAGCATTCTGGAAGTGCTCAGAAGGCATCATCGGAAACGAACCGCCAGAAGGCTCTCCTGTAAATCCATCAGCTGGCCCGAAACTGAAATTGAAGGAACCAAAGTTCACTGTTGACAGGAAGTCATCGCTGCAGCCTCGAACCCTTTGATATCCAGTGCACTGTTACCGCCAGAGGAGGTACCCCACATGAAGCTGCTGCCCGTGGAGCTTGGGAGTTTCGCTGGTTCCTGATGGCTACCTACGGCACCGATCTGGTCTGAAGAAGTCTTTTTCTCCTCTGTTGGCAATGCCGGTGTATGGCCTTGGAACAGAGCTACATGTGCGAAAAGCTTGTCCTTCCTTGAAAAACTTGTTCCACAGGAGCACAGCCACTTGTTGCGGCCACAGTGCTTCTCGTGCGTCTTGAGGTCGGCCATGACCGAGAACTTCTTCGTGTGGCACCGGCTGCAGGTGTAGCTCTTCTCACAGTGGCTCCTCTTGTAATGATTCTTCACACACAGGATCGTCTTGAGGGGCTGGAAGTTCTTGTGCAGCTTGTTCCGCTTGCAGCCTACAAATGGACAAGAGTACCTCTTCACCACTTCGTGTTCTGCGCTTGCGTCTCTAGGTGGCTTGGCTAGTGCGGCAGGGCTCTTGTACTCATCACCGTGGCCTCTCATGTGCATCCGCAGATTTGCATCCCTCTTGAAACCCTTTCCACAGATGGTGCAGAAGTGCGTGTGTGGGGCCAATATCTCATCCTTCTCCAGCTGCAGTAACTCATAAGAGCCTGGTGGTAAGATCTCGCCATCCATGCCAGCATCACCACCTTCATCACCATCCTTCGCATCCTGCTCCTCGACAAGAACATTGTCAATTTCAATGCCTCCTTCCATTGCGCCATCAGTGAAACCCTTAAAAAGTTCTTCATAATCCTCAGGGCTACACAATTCCTCCTTGTTCTCTTCAGAAATGGTTGTTACATTAGGAACAAAGCTTGAGCTCGACCCAACATGGTTAACGATGCCTGTGTGTCCAGCTGGGGGGTGGCTCAGAAAGGATGAGTTCTTCAATGATGGGAGGAGGCTCCCGGCAGTAGAGATGAGCTGAACAATGAGACATGTCAGGTCTGCATTGACCACCTGCTGCTGCTGGCCGAGCTCCCCTGGACGACAAGGTAGCTGGCTGCCATTGTCCACCATTGTACGTATTACATTCTTCACTTGATGTATCTTCTCCTCAATGAAGGTGAGGTTGTCAAGCATGGTAGCTGGGTTCCAATCCATGTGGGGAATGTTGGTGGATGAGGAGGCACCAAATGGCGAGGTGAACGGCCCAAATGGCTGCTGAATCCCCATGCCAAGGAACGGATTGTCTGAACCGAACTGATAGCAGAGGTTTGCAGCAGATTGGTCATGGATGTGGTTCTGACTGTGATCCATTGTCGATCAACTCCGAAAATAATCTCGCGATTGAATTCGAAGGGAGACTCTAGTCTGCAAAAGAAAAGTTGGAAACCAAACGACATTAGAACCAACCTGCAGATTTGAACATTCATGGTTCGTAGATATTCAGGTGCATATAAAGCTCAAGGCATTAGCTAGATTGATGGGTATAAAATAGGACGTAGAAACTTTCAACAAAGCCAAAAGGATTTGAGGCAGCTACTTATAAAATTTTCAAGTGTAATTTAGATGATCCTGAGGCAAAGGAAAGAGCAACAGAGAAATTAGCATATATATTTGATTACTCAGATTGTATTGTTGCCAGGTTTCAACTCCACTAATCCAACAAGCCAGCTTAGCACTCCGAGTAGTGTAGAAACTAGAGACTGCTATTTTTTTTTACACGACTTCACCACTAATTACTGGACACATAAAAAAAGTAAGAATCCCTACGATGTACTGTAGGAGAAAAAAAAAACCTTTTTTACACTAATTTTTTTACATGACTTCACCACTAATTACACGACTGCTAATTTTTTTACACGACTTCACCACTAATCTTTACATAAAGGGACCGTCTTTGGTTCATAGGAGGAGCCAAATATTTTCCACAGAAATGGACGGAAAACCTGGATAAATCGCCTGAGTAATAAAAATGAGGTGAAACCGTGAAAAGGGCTTGGCCATCCTAAAACCATTGATCTCCTTTGATGGGAGAAGAACGCTAGGACCTTTGACCAAGAACAACCCTTTCTCTTGTCGAGATCTCAAAGAAAAACGCCCTCTTTTATTTTTTTTTAAATAAGAAACAACAGTATGATGCTACCTAGGGACCTCTCAAGGAATCAAGCAGAACAAAAGCGAGACACATTTGACGGGATCGACTGAATCGCGTCAAGCTCAAGCGTGCGAGTTGCCAGTGACATACCAAAGGAGGAGGATCGGAGCAATAGGCGTCGTCGGCGGCGGAGGTCGTCACCATGCGGCGGCGTTCCGTCGCCAAGAACCGGGGGAGGAACCAGGAACCAAGAACCATGGGAGGTAGTTGGGTGCGGGTCGGTCAAACTTATGGGAGCCCAAGAACCAATCGAGAGACTTGGCTGGAGTAGTTTAGTCAGTGGCGGGTAAATAATTGCGGGTAGATTATTGGATGGGTTCTTGCGCCCCCCGAGAGTCCCCATCCATCATCCATCCTCCTGGCTGCTGCTCGTCACCTCGAGGCTGCTGCCTCTGCCCGCTCGATTTGTTTAGCACATGCACATGGGCGAGTACAGATGCCCATACCCATGGCATCACATGATCCATTATACTAGTACTAATACTAATCCTTTGCGTACGGTACAGGCAGTGGTTTACTACCTCAGTACGTACTAGTCAGGCGTCGTCTACGAGGAAAATACAGTGTCTGTAATCGACCACTCCCGCGAATCAAATTTCAACGTATCCATCGGCAGCTCTTGTGCCGGATTCGTTTTGGAAGAAAAAAATCACCGTATCAAAATGATCTTTCTGTTCTGCTATAGTACATGGGAAGTGTTTTTTCTTTTTCTTTTTCTTTTTCTTTTTCTTTGCATCACAGCGCATGTGATGAGTCTTAGCCGGCAAAGTGATCAGGTATTCTCTCTTTTTGATGGCTTGGCTCAAATCTCAAAAAAAATTATAATAGATGTGATCTTAATTGAAGCAACTTCTTTTTACCATGTCTTATTGATTCACAGCGTAATTGACAACCGCTCTAATAAAGTAACTAATAATCTTTGCACCAAGAGAGGCAACACTACTCATGCATGTAGAAATACATGCACTAATCATGCTGTTCTATTAACTCCTAATAATCAACCAACTTCTTCCTTCATGGTATCTATTCTTCGGCGATAAGAGATAACATATTACGGGAATACAGATATAGTTCAGCAAAATGGAACATCTTACTCGTATATAGTTGTCGAGGTTGCGATTAAGAGCTACTTTTTGTAATCATGCATCTGGATATGTAGAAAGCGCTAGAGTTTAATCCAAACTATTTAGTTGGTTATTTTATTACCTAAATATTCCCACTCCACAGCCCTAATTAAATACGTTAGTACATACGAAAAAGAAAAGTGATTTTATATCATGCCATTTAACTTTATTTAACAGGACGTATGGATAGTCTTTTCACATCTATTTTCTTAAAACTTTACCCCTTGGTTACTCCATAGTAAAACGAAGTATTTCTTTCCTAGGCATAGGCAAGAGCAGAGCCGTGGAATGAAACCAGCCTCCATGCGGCGAAGACGTAGATTCGAAAACCCGCCTTCGATCGTACCCGCCATAAAAATCTGCGCCACACTTCACTCGCCTCCGCGCGCGCCCGGACAAAACCAACCGCCGCGGAGGCCACGCCACCCTCGCCATGGCTCCTCTTCTCCTCCTCCCCCTCCCGTCCGCGAGGCCCGTGTCCCGGCCGGCGCCACGGCCGTGTCTTCACCTCCCCTTCACCAAGCGCCATCGCCTCCCCGCCGCCCTCCGAGTCCAATGCCGCGCGGAGCAGGGGCCCGCCGCGCCCCCGGCTGCCCCGCCCACGCCGCGGTGGCACGCGGCGCTGGCCGCGGCGGCTGGGCTGTACCCGGCCTACGTCACGGCGGGCGCCTTTGTCGCCGTCGCGCGCCCCGAGGCGTTCCGGTGGTTTGTCGACATGGCGCCGGGGTCGTACACCGCCACGCTCGGCTTCATCATGCTCGCCATGGGCCTCACCCTCCAGCTCAAGGACTTCGCCGCCCTCCTCTGCGATAGGCCCCTCGCCGTACAAACTCATCCCTTCCTTCCTAGAAGCTTATTCCTCTGCCTCCTCTGATTGATGGCATTTGCTCCCTGCCGATCCGCTGCAATCTTGATTCGTCTCTGTGCGGCAGATATTGTTTGGGTGCGCTGCGCAGTACACTATAATGCCTGCGGTTGGGTCGATCACTAGCCGCGCGCTGGGGCTCCCCCCATCCCTCTCAGCTGGCCTCATCCTGCTGGGATGCTGTCCTGGAGGAACTGCATCCAATGTGGTAAGATTGTCAGCTGATTTCAGTTTGTCACGAAGTGCACAAGTGTACAATTTTACCCATCTACAGGGCAATGCTACTGAACTTCTGAAAATTTGAAAAAATGTCTCGGTTTGTTAACAGTTATAAGCAGTTCCGTTTTTCTGCCTCGTGATCTTTTTCTCTCCTAGACGTGTTCTCCTATGCACTGATATTTTTTTTCATATAGTGGTTCAGGTGACTTTAGTTGCTCAAGGGGATGTTCCATTATCCATCGTGATGACTGTCTGCAGCACTCTTGCTGCAGTGTTCCTTACACCTCTGCTAACGAAAATTCTAGCTGGTGCTTACATTCCTGTGGATGCTGTGAAGCTTTCTTTCAGTACTTTGCAGGTGAAATTTTCTGACGCTATTAGTTCATATCTAAAATTTTACTCCTAGTTAGTTTTGTTTGTCTCTGACCTTTTTCCCTCTTCAGGTTGTTGTTGCCCCAATTATGTTAGGTTCTTCTATACAAACAGCATTTCCATCAGTAGTTCAATTTGTTACTCCTTTTGCACCTCTGATGGCAGTCTTGGCTTCATCGCTTCTGGCGTGCAGGTTCAGATCATTCAAATTTATCATGTTTTTTGGCCTGGGAATAGGAGAAACTGTGCATCCTTTTACCTTTTATCTTTTAATGTTACAGTGTCTTCTCTGAGAATTTTGTACGGCTAAGATCAACAATTGCTGATGCATCTTCTGTGAATGGAGACTTCTTCTCTGGGGATATCGGAGTTGTCATGCTCTCTGTCATCTTACTGCATTTTGCTGGTTTCTTTGTCGGGTGAGCACAAGAATGCATACTATACCCTTTAGGCCTTTACATGTGATGCAATTCACAAATTTGCACCTTAAGGGATCTTTTTTTTCATTAAAAGAAAGAGTAGAACTGAACTTGGTGTGAACCATCAAAATTCAGTTACTTAGGGAAAGCTACAAGTTATTGACACTTGTCGTCCAGATGTCTAATTGTTTAGATGGCTCTATAACAAACAGGTATGCAGCAGCGGCTATAGGTGGCTTGAAAGAAAAACAAAGGAGAGCAATATCAATTGAGGTACGGATCCTGACCAGATCTAACCATATTTCCCAATTAATATGACCAGTAAAACGAAGAATTATATTTCATTGTTGAAACCATGTTAGAATACTGAAGTAGACAAACAAAGCAACTCTTCAAGCATACTTACATTTATATTAAGATGTGTAAAGTAGTTGAGAGGATTGACTAACTGACTAGTCACAAATATCAGATTATTAGTTAACAGATTGCGTAAATTAGTTCTCTCCTACTACTCAAGTACCCTTCTACTCTAGTAAAAATAAGAGGCATTTTGGATGCATGCAGTTGGACATTTTAAACTTGATCTATTGGTATCCTTATGAATGAGATATTGGCCAATATCTTGAAAAGTGCTTTCATAATGTGTATATTTTTTTTGAACGTAGTAATGTGTATAAATTTACTTGGCCTTATAAGCATATGTTGAAAGTAATGCACCCTTATATGTATATGTTGAAAACAGTGTACATTGCTTCAATTTTTTGCATATGCATGTTGTCCAAAACATCACTTATTTGTGACTGTAGGGATTACTACTGGCATGCTGTTACAAATTCCAATCACAAGATCAGAAATCTTAACACAATAATTCTGTTGCCTTGACCATGTTTTATTTAGAATGCTTTCTACCTGTTTGTCTTTCAGAATTACAATGCCGATACTCAATTTGAATATGGTAATCTGAAAAATATTCAATAGCCTTATTTTTTCCCGGATTGCAGGTAGGAATGCAAAATTCATCCTTAGGGGTAGTGTTAGCAGCTGCACATTTCTCCTCACCCTTGGTCGCCCTGCCACCTGCAATCTCAGCTGTCATCATGAACATAATGGGCAGCACACTAGGTCTCGTATGGCAATATATCACACCTTCTGGTTCAGAGAATGAAACCACCGACATCCACAATGCATGATCTACTCTTGCTGCTGTGTGCTTAATCTCCTCTGTCATATCTACTCCACAAACATGTGTAGTGTTGAAACCATGGCTCCTTTTACTTTTGACTGTTTAATGCATGCCCTTGTTTTGTTTTGTGGATATTGTTTGATAACTCTGGAATATTTATTGCCTTGGTGAGCTCTGAAATGGCCGCATTCAAAAACTTAAGAACTTGAGAAGGTATGCTGTCATACAGTATCACCCCAAGTTAGAAGTCCAGAAACTGTACCATGTGCATCTACAAACTAAAGGGAGAAAGAACCCACAGTCATGTGCTGTGTTGAAAATCTCCAGTTGGCATTCAAAGGTAGGACTAGGGTTGCTTTTGTCTGAACTGACGCCACTGGTTCTCCATAACTAGGTTTCCGAAGCAAGCAAGTTGTTTCTGTTACTTATGGCAGAATTCTTGCTTAAGGACAGGAAATTTGGCTTGCAATAATGCAATGCTTCAAAAAAAAAATGTTCCTCCCAAAACGCGATCTTCATCTAGGATTGATGCAACCATCAATATTTGATATTTCTTTAGAGCTCAAGGTGAAACTGTTTAGCTCTAAAAAAACTTTTTTGTTGGGCTGAGCTCCATTAGAGTTGCAGGACCCATTTAAGTGCTCCATTAGAGTTGCAGAACCCATTTAAGTCAAGGACCAACATGCATGGGCCCCTTCTCACTTCTGCAACCAGAGGAATAATTTTGCATGTGACCTGGTACAATTCTGTGCCTGCAAACAAAACCCTATGCCCCTGCTTTGGCTGTTGTTGCCAGTGCACTGGGAGGCAGGGTGCAATGGCATCAGTTAGGGACATGTACCATTGCATCGATGCACTTGTGGCAATGATCACCCAAGGTTGCAGCAACCCTACATGGAAATGTGCTGGTTGGTGAGGTTCATGGAGCCATGGGAGCAGCCCTCGATCTCTATCGTTCTCCTCATCCTTACCTACAGGACTGCAGACTTCTTTAGTCTGCATATTCTGAGCAAGATACATCTATTGGACAGATGTAGAATCATGTGAGTCACTCGTTTTTCTGGGAGTTGAATAATGATGTTCAGGAATGTTAAAGTAAAGGTCTGATCAACACTACCAACAGGACAATGTAGGATCTTATCAGATCTATTTAGTGTTTTTCCTGGAGTCGAATGATGATGTCCTCGCATGCTAATTTAGATTTGGGTTAGTTTGAATGGTCAACACTGTGTTCGTCGGGGGAAAAAAATGATCAACACTGTAGCATGCCAAGATCAGGTCTCGATTTTCTGAATCTTGGTTAGCGGATAGCAACTTAGCATGATGTTGTCGAAGGAAGCTATCGTGCGAATGAGTCGTCAGGCTTAACCGATTCATATGGGTATGGCCTGTTGCCAGCTTCAGGAACTCTACTGGTTGGTTTCAGCAATGGCTGTGTCTACCTCCAGGGCTCTAACCCTTCGCAGAGAACAGGAAAGGAGTGCGTAGGAGCTGGTGCTGACGTGGCTCCCCTTTGCCTGTGTTACTTTGCCGAGGCTGATGTCAGCCATCTTTGTTCAAGTGGAGATTAGTAAAGTTATTATTCACTCTGATCTGTGTTCAGATATTTAATTTGTTCATATGGTCTGTGAATCACGTGTTGTGATTTAACTAGTCTCTGCCTCGTAGTTGCAGATGATGGTGCCCAAGATCCAAAAGAGAACTGGTAATTCTTACAGTAAATTCAACTATTACGTTCGAATCAGCTTCGTCCTGTAATTTGTCAGTCATTGCTATAGCATTGGTTCTTCTTTTATGTTCTCGAAAAAATTAAAAAAAAAATCTTTTTCTTTGGTGTGAGGCCAGTACATCTATTTTGAGGAGATAGTGATCAAGATTAGATCCAAATGTCATGACTACTGGATACGATCTAGACACAAATCGTGCGCTTTGTTTTTTGTTATGTTCATCATTGCCACTTGGCACTAGAATTTCAGAGGAAAAAACCACAAACACAGACGAACGGCAAACAAGATCGCATGAAAAAAAGAACATATGACACTTGTTTTAAAATCAGAGCAACATCGAATATTAATTTGACAAATATATACATGAACAGGAATCAATAAACTATTACTATGCCCATGTGGCAATTTATTAGTGGAAGCAGGCAACATAAATTTCAGAAAGCTATGGACAGACTTGGCGGTGCTCCTTTCTCAAACAAGAACAACTCAGAACGCTAGGGAAATGTTTTCCAATACTTTTGTTCATCTGAAGACTTGCCCGGGAGTTTGGTGCAAAAAGTCAAAGATGACAAGGAGACCAGTGCGTGATTAGTGGGGACGCATGATTGAAGCACTACGCGCTTCACTATCATTTTATATTTTATTTTTATATGTGCGTGTTGTGTGATTATGTCCTTTTGTTTAGTATTAGTGTTCATTCCGTTGCACAACTTGGCATCTTCCTCATGCATCTTTGTAAAATTTAAAAGGAAGCATGAGGATATGCGTCTGCAAAAGTGGTAGTTCGACACTACTATGATCTAAAATCATATATAGATAAACCCATCTAACGTGTAATTGGGTGGGGTGGGGTGGGGTGGGGAGAGGGGGGGGGGGTCATAATTTGAAATCTGAAATCATTGTTGTGAGCCACAAAATGCTCATCATTGGTGAACTAGTTGGGATTTGAACTCATCCCATTATTGGTAGGAGTTAGTCAAATGGAATTATGGTGATGTGCCAGTAGGCTTCATTTTTGTCTTTGCGCAAGTAGGCTTTCGTTTTCGAATGAGTTTTAGTTAAATCTTTTAAAAGATAGTTTAAAACTTTATTTACTAAACATGCCAAACAAGATTATTATTTTTGAACACCTAGACACTTTCACAAAAGAAAAAAAATTACAATAGAGGAATTGTCATCTGGAATTTATCAGTTACATATACATGGGAAAACAATATCTGATCGGTGAAAAATAACAATGACATGTACCAAAGAGTGGAATCTCATTAGAAGAATGTGCATACTATAGCACTACCATGCCATTCATCAATCATTATAGGGCCGGGTGAGATATGTGCTCTCAGTTTAATTGAACATGGAACTCATTGAAAGTTTGGAGGGTTTCTTGTTATGGTGATATATAGCAATGGTCCAACGACACCAGCAGCCTCAAATTGGATAGGCTAATAAATGGAATTTGGTAATCGACGCCTATCATCATTGATGAACTAGTTGTAGATAAGTTTTCCCATTATTGGTAGCTCACATTAGAATTGGATAATTGTGCTAACATAGCATTTTACCTATTGAAAACAAATTACGAAAATAATTTCGACCACGATGATTCGCTAAATCGACCTTCAAGTTTTCAGATAACTTAAGTATATTTTTAAAAAAGATGCTACAAAATTTTTAGTATTTATTAAACCGAAGCTCCAACAATGCAGTGATAAACAATTAGATTATAGATAAATAAATAAAAGAAAGAAAAAAGAAATAGAAAAGTAATGGAAAGGGAAGTTTCCGACCACGTTGTCTTCCTCCTCTCTCCTCCCCTCCTCCGCTCTCGCCAAGGGAGGCGAAGGCGATAACCACCGACATGCTCCCCCACATGCCCTAGCGATCCGTTCCCATTTGCAGACCCAATCCGATCCCCGAGCGATCACCAAACCTAGCCGTGTAGATTTCC
The DNA here is from genome assembly GCA_032594955.1 of Panicum miliaceum. Classification (NCBI taxonomy): domain Eukaryota; kingdom Viridiplantae; phylum Streptophyta; class Magnoliopsida; order Poales; family Poaceae; genus Panicum; species Panicum miliaceum. The sequence goes on along the minus strand of CM064065.1, from coordinate 2,661,923 downwards.
ACCCTCACATGGAGGAAAAATCCAACCTTCGCATGTGACCTCTCCTTAAAATCCCCCGCAAGAATCAATCAAATCAATCCCAAAGGGGAGAGAAGAACAGAGCAATCCCGTTGCTTCGCGTCTTCGCCTTCCCGTTAGCTTTTCTTCTCCGTTCTTCGGCCTGCCCGGCCGCATAAACCTCCGCTAAAGCTCCTCTGTCGCGCCCAATTCGTCAGCCACGCCAAGATCCAATCCTTCGAGTTATTCGGTTTCAATCCGTGCAGATTCCTCCGGAGAGTACCCAGAATTGGAAAAGGTTTTCATTTCTGATCGGTCGCCGGCGCGGATTCGTCGAGCCTCGCGGCGGTTTTTTTTCTTCCAGGAAGGGCAGGCCCTCCGTACGGTTACGGTTCTTGATCCGGGGAGGAACCACCGCCGGTGAAAGGCAATGCAGCCGGACCCGCAAGGCCCGGGCAGGGGGAAGGCGGGTGGCGCCAATGCGCACGCGCGGCTGCCGCCGCCGGTGACGACAGGGTCGGCGGGGCGGCCGGCGTCGGTGTTGCCGCACAAGACGGCCAACGTGCGCGACCACTACCGCATCGGGAAGAAGCTGGGGCAGGGGCAGTTCGGCACCACGTACCAGTGCGTGGGCAAGGCGGACGGCGCCGAGTACGCCTGCAAGTCGATCCCCAAGCGCAAGCTGCTGTGCCGCGAGGACTACGAGGATGTGTGGCGCGAGATCCAGATCATGCACCACCTCTCCGAGCACCCCAACGTCGTCCGCATCCGCGGCGCCTACGAGGACGCGCTCTTCGTGCACCTCGTCATGGAGCTCTGCGCCGGCGGCGAGCTCTTCGACCGCATCGTCGCCAAGGGGCACTACAGCGAGCGCGCCGCCGCGCAGCTCATCAGGACCATCGTCGGGGTGGTGGAGGGATGCCACTCGCTCGGCGTCATGCACCGGGACCTCAAGCCGGAGAACTTCCTCTTCGCGAGCACCGCTGAGGATGCCCCGCTCAAGGCCACTGACTTTGGGCTATCCGTGTTCTACAAGCCCGGTGCGTATCTGTGCAACTATTTGTGCTATCTGGTTTAAAATTTGTGTTGTACAATGTTGCTATTTGGTCCACATGATGCGGCTATTCTATGTGGTCTAACTGCTAGCATTGGGTTTGGTAGGCAATAGTGCTTTTTAGATAGTTCTTGATCTTGATAGACCTTCAAGCATATTAACATTTCATTTCCATATGTTGATCATTTTGCTAGCATAAAATGAATCTCTGTCACGATGTTGCTAATATCAAAATTATAATGAAATTTTGGAGAAAAATCAGTGTTGCAATGTCAGAGTATTTAATACTTACTTCTTAATAGTGATAGGCCTTTTCAGGGTTGATGGCAAGATCTGTATTTTCTCATAGAAATCTAACAGAATTTGTGGCAAACGTCAACTTCCTGTTGTGATTTACATAGTGCATAGGATTAGTGAACTCTCAGTTTATGTTGTGTTTTTGTTTTCCTTGAAGAGATTGGTCGAACACATAATGAAAGCTATTCTTTTCATTTCTCCAGGTGATAAATTTTCTGACGTTGTTGGTAGCCCCTATTATGTTGCCCCTGAGGTGCTTCAGAAAAGCTATGGCCCAGAAGCTGATGTCTGGAGTGCTGGAGTGATTCTGTATATTTTGCTATGTGGTGTACCCCCATTCTGGGCAGGTAAAGCGTTTGGTTTATTCCAACCATTGACTTGCTATTTTGAGATCTATTGTTGTTTACCGATATTAGCATATTTCCATATGTAAAAATCTTCCTATTTTCCCCTCCTTTCAGAGAGTGAAGCTGGGATCTTCAGGCAGATTTTGAGAGGCAAACTTGACTTGGAATCTGAACCGTGGCCAAGTATCTCTGACAGTGCTAAAGATCTAGTCCGTAAGATGCTTATCCGGGATCCTACGAAGAGGCTGACTGCTCATGAGGTTCTATGTAAGTTTTCTGCCTACATGCCCTCCCTCTCCCTCTCTCTCTCTCTTTCCGTCTGAGATTTCGTTTGCATGCTTGTGCTCCTGGGTCATGGAAGTTCATTCTCATTAAACATGGTGACATTGACTATTCCAGGTCATCCGTGGATTGTTGATGATGCTGTTGCACCTGATAAGCCTATTGATTCTGCTGTTCTGTCAAGGCTGAAAAACTTCTCTGCAATGAACAAGCTCAAGAAGATGGCATTGAGGGTAAGAAGAAGTTCCTTCCTCTCAAATAAGAACTTTTTATCCCATTGTTAATATGTGATTATGTTGCAAACGAAATTCAGTACTTTGTTTAGTGCAATGTTAGGTTCAGTGCATCATTTCTATTACTACAGTGCCTTATAAGTTACAACCTACTATTTTTGTGCGCTCAAGTTAACTTCATCTGTATCCTTTTCCTTTCTCTTGCCCCTGGTTTTCCGTGTTAACTGGATTTTTTGTGCACTTCAAATCTATATTGGTCCCCTTTATTTTTCAGAAAGCCCAATTTACACACATTTGCTTAAAAACCAAAACTTTTGAAACCAGGCCATTTAACCGCCTATTGTTGTTTCTAATGGCAGTTCTGCCACACAAACCTTCCATGTCAAACAGTCCCACTGTAAACAAAAAGGTGGCATGTCACCTACACCTCTCTTCCATACAATTCACAGAAGTTCAGAAGAATGTGTTGTTCACAATTGGTTGTCCTTTTCTTTTTCTTTGAAGAGAAGAGATTTTCTGTTTTTGCTTAATTGTCTGACACAATACTAAAACAACCAATGCCCAGGTTTTCACTACGGCTTGTACAATATTGTTTGCTTGAACTCTAGATGAACTGGTTTCTTGCATAGTAGACAAGGCATAAGGTTGCAAATGCTTAATAAGAGATGATGGTATGTGAAATGTGCAATGACCATGGAAATTGATCTTTTCAGAGGCATCTTTTTGTTCGTGCAGGTGATTGCTGAAAGCCTTTCTGAGGAGGAGATCGGAGGCTTAAAGGAGTTGTTCAAAATGATCGATACTGACAACAGTGGGACGATAACTTATGATGAACTGAAGAATGGTCTGAAAAGGGTGGGGTCAGATCTAATGGAACCTGAAATCCAGGCTTTAATGGATGCAGTAAGTACTACTATTGCATCGCGTCTATTGTCCAAAGAAAATAGTTGCAGTGTAGCATCCTTTGATTGTAGGTACCATTGAGATTTTAATGTGGATTTATCTTGTATATCAGGCTGATATTGATAACAGTGGAACCATTGACTATGGAGAGTTCTTAGCAGCTACATTGCACATGAATAAACTAGAGAGGGAGGAAAGTTTGGTGTCAGCATTCGCATTCTTTGATAAGGACGGGAGTGGATTCATAACAATTGATGAGCTCTCACAAGCATGCCAACAGTTTGGTCTTTCTGATGTTCATCTTGAGGATATGATCAAAGATGTGGACCAAAACAATGTTGGTCCTCTTAACCCTTCTTTTTTTTTATGTTATCTCCATACTTGTCCCTTGTCTCATGTCTTATTTAATTGGGTACTAACAACTAAATACATCATTTTGCAGGATGGACAAATTGATTATAGTGAGTTTGCTGCAATGATGAGAAAGGGCAATGCTGGTGGAACTGGAAGGCGAACCATGCGGAACAGCTTGCATGTGGATCTTGGTGAACTCTTGAAGCCTTCTGAGAACTAATTGGTATCAGAGGATTCTGCTTTCCAGATGCTTCCTTCTGAAGTTTTGTGTGCCTCATCAGCTTATGCCGATTGAGCACTTTGATCTATTGCCAATGCCACCAAAAGCTGTTAAATTTCTGCAGTGGTACAAGTAGTTAGTGGAAAGAGCGTACTATGGTATCCGTGTAACAAATATTAGGTGCTGGGAGATGATATACTATGCTACTTTGGAGTCCTGTTGTCTTGTCATGAATGTTGTTGATAATTTCAGGTCTGTACCATGACCGACCTTTGTCAGTGTACACTGCTGTTGTCCCATAAGATAGGCATCTAGGTCTCTCCATTTGAATTACCAATCCATTTGTAAACATGTTCTCTCAAACCAATTTGTTATTGATGATTTGTCGAAGAACATTTTTTCCCCATTCATTACTGTACTAGGAACGGTTGCATCATTTGTCTTCCTGTAAGAGGTCATGCCTGCCTGCTGCTGTTCACGTAATACTAGCTCTTAAAGTGATATGTTTGAGGTGTTCCTACAGAGATGTTTACTCAGGAATAATGATCACGTGTATTTCCATCTTGGTAATCTTGCATGTAGCCAATTAAAGATTGGAACAGCTTGTCAATTTCCGTATACGAAGATCATTATATCATGTGTCGGGACAGATGATCTGCAGGAGCGCGACATGACTGGACTGGACGCCCCTCGATCGCCATTGCTGCTAGGTAGTTCTCGCCGCATGTGCTCCTAGGGCCACACCAAGCACACCGCGCGCGGCAACAAATTACTCGGTCACAGTTGCAAGCACGGAACATGAGTGAAGAAGAAATTTGAAGCTTAGTCTTCTAGTCTTTTATTCTTTGCTCTAGAGTTTTCTTTCTTGTATCTGAAACTCTCATTTAAGGTTTAGAGTCTAACGACTACCCTTTAGCTGCATATATCCACAAGTTGAATATAGAGGCCCGTTTATCGCTACAGCTGTTGCCATCACCGGATGCCCCCCAAAAAAATTCGCAGCATTCGACAAAAACTACGTAACCAACCTTGCGAATATAATCGATCCACGGATGTAATCTCCGGAGAGATGCCCACCGCACGCACGCATCTCGCATCTTACAGGCAACAGTTGCTGGCGAGATGCGTCCACATAACCTGCGTTTCAGTGTTTGGTTGTTCTCTGACAGCCTCATCAGCCAAGCTTGGATTCCTTTTGATGTCAGCAACATTCAGGCAATTCCATGGCTGAGACAAAATAAAATGGGATGGAAATCAGAGGAAAGATCTCGCCAGCATGAGGAGTTCAGGATGAGGACAAAAGGAGCTGATCGATAGCAACAGTTTCGGAGCCAGTGAGAAGCAGCCACTCCATCAGGGCATCAGCCACCGAAATCCAGAGGGCAACCTCAGCCTCACAACGCACATCCATCCCTTGCGCTTGTGCAGCCACCACTGGTTTGCGTTTACCTTGTGCTTAAATACGGGAGGCTGCTGCAGCTCTCACCATCCTAAGAAAGGACGGAGACACTCGATTCATTCGATCACTCGTGTGAACCTGATCCCAGTGGCAGCTTGCAGAGCCCTAGCTAGCTCCTGGTGGTGGTAGCTAGCTAGTAGTCTTCTGCAAGAGAGCAGGAGGAAGAAGATGGCCTCTGCTACCCTGCTCAAGTCCTCCTTCCTTCCCAAGAAGTCCGAATGGGGCGCCACCAGGCAGCTCGCCGCGCCCAGGCCGGTCACCGTGTCCATGGTGGTCGTCCGCGCCAGCGCCTACGCCGATGAGCTCGTCAAGACCGCGGTACGCTCGCCACTCATTCCGACCTTCTTCTTCTTCCTCCTCTCGATCGATCCGCTAGCTTGTGCTGAGGGCTCGACGTCGACGGGCGTGCTGCAGAAAACGGTCGCGTCGCCGGGGCGGGGCATCCTGGCGATGGACGAGTCGAACGCGACGTGCGGGAAGCGGCTGGCGTCCATCGGGCTGGAGAACACGGAGGCGAACCGGCAGGCGTACCGGACGCTGCTGGTCACCGCGCCGGGGCTCGGCCAGTACATCTCGGGGGCCATCCTCTTCGAGGAGACACTGTACCAGTCCGCCGTCGACGGCCGCAAGATCGTCGACATCCTGGCGGAGCAGGGCATCGTGCCGGGGATCAAGGTCGACAAGGGCCTCGTCCCGCTCGCCGGCTCCAACAACGAGTCGTGGTGCCAGGGCCTCGACGGCCTCGCCGCCCGCGAGGCCGCCTACTACCAGGCGGGGGCGCGCTTCGCCAAGTGGCGCACCGTCGTGAGCATCCCCAACGGGCCCTCCGAGCTCGCCGTCAAGGAGGCCGCGTGGGGCCTCGCCCGCTACGCCGCCATCTCGCAGGTATTGCAGCATTCTTGGATCATCAGCCACCATGGCTGCTGCTGCATGGATCAACCAATAACCATACATGGATGGATGCAGGACAACGGGCTTGTGCCGATCGTGGAGCCTGAGATCCTTCTGGACGGCGAGCACGGCATCGAGCGGACCTTCGAGGTTGCGCAGAAGGTGTGGGCCGAGACCTTCTACGCCATGGCGGAGAACAACGTGATGTTCGAGGGCATCCTGCTGAAGCCGTCCATGGTGACCCCCGGCGCCGAGTCCAAGGACAAGGCCACCCCCGAGCAGGTGGCCGAGTACACCCTGAAGCTCCTCCACCGCCGGATCCCGCCGTCGGTGCCCGGCATCATGTTCCTGTCCGGCGGGCAGTCGGAGGTGGAGGCGACGCAGAACCTGAACGCCATGAACCAGGGGCCCAACCCGTGGCACGTGTCCTTCTCCTACGCGCGGGCGCTGCAGAACACCTGCCTCAAGACGTGGGGCGGCGCGCCGGAGAACGTGAAGGCGGCGCAGGACGCGCTGCTGCTGCGCGCCAAGGCCAACTCCCTGGCGCAGCTCGGCAAGTACACCTCCGACGGCGAGACCGCCGAGGCCAAGGAGGGGATGTTCGTCAAGAACTACAGCTACTAAATATTTAAATAAGCGATCGTCGGCTATACTCCGACGACGACGAGATATATATACAATACTACTGATTAAGCAAGATAAGCACGTATTCTCGCCATCACGCCATGATCGAGATGCGGCGTCACTACTTAGCTATGTGTATATATATATATATATATATATATGCATGGCTACCGGAGAGAGATTGTATTAAGAAGTTGATCTTAATCAATTACCGTGCGCTCGTTTTCGTGTTGCCCCTCTCTGTACAATGAATTGATAATACAGTTTTATATATGGAACCTAATTCCTACTGAAAATGTTGTACGGGTCCGAGATGCAAAGAGATGGCAAGGTGATTCTACATGATGCTGAAGCAAATTTCAAAGGATCGATTTTTCTTTTGATCCTTCAAACTTGAAATACAAGCTGTAGCATCTGAAGGCACACCATATGCCCTACCAATTGACTGAGCTACAGCACAGTTCTCCTCAACACATCGATTCGGAGCTACTCCGAATGCGCTGAAGCACAGGCCATGAGGCTAGCTGCCGCTTTTCCATAGAATCAAGGAGGGCAGAGACTTAACTGGAGATGATTTGTTAGTCAGGTTCTGATGTTTGGGATTGAAGAAAGGGTTGGTGTGTGTGGGTGGGTGGGTTGGACGCTCAGACTACTGCATGCCCCATTTGTTTGTGCAATAGGACTCTCTGGTGGTTGGTTAGGCTTGAAACATAAAATGCATGCGCGGGTAGATTATTGACATGTGGCATATTAGCTCACCTTTTAGTTTGTGAGAGAGTAACTCTTCTGCATATATTTGCCATCAAGTGCTGAGTGGAGCAAGCTTGTTTATTTATTTGCTTAATATACTTGTGCTATACCAGAAAGAGAAAGGGAGGAGAGGAATATATTTGAAAAAGGAAACAAAAAAAGTGAGATCATGGTGAGTAGCAAGGATAGGTATACTTTTATAACACAACATTTTCTTGTAACCCACGCGTGAAAAATATGAGATGATATTGAGTTCTTTCCTTGTTTAATTAACCCTTGTAGTGTGTATGTAAATATGTGTTTAGGCTATGAAATTCATTCCTTGCCTAATTAACCCTTGCAAAATATATGTAGTTATGTGCAAACATATACGACGATTGGGTGACACTTGATGATGCAGACCGTGGGTACATTCAAATGTTGAAAATATGGTAATGACTTGTTAGCGGCCGGCCGTACCCTCGGCCATTTGCCCGGCCGCGGCCCCACCCACCCCTTCCTCAGCCTTATCGCAACTCTCCGTCCGTTTCTTCTCTCTCCCTCTCGCAAACTCTTCCAAATCCACCCCGTTGCCACCTCCCGCGCCGCCCCTCCTGCGCCGCCCCTCCCCTCCCCACCACCCTTCTCCCGTGGAGTGCGGGCCTGCGGTGACGGCATGCGGCACGAGGGGCCGCGGCAACAGCGTGCGGCGCGGAGCTGTTGCGGTGGTGTGCTGGAGGGCAGCGGTAGCGGGCGGGCGGGCGTGCGGGCGGAACAGCGACGACGGGGCGCGGAGTTGCATAGGGCAGCGAGGATGACGGCAAGCATGAATCCATCAAGGTCAGTTGCCATCCCTAGTTCCCCACCGCTAGTACGGAGATCCGTCCCACATCGTGATGTTTCTCTTTGTTTTTTCTTGGCATGCAGATCCATGGAACCTACTGCCTCATCGATGAGCCAGGCGGCGCCGCGGTGAGCCTTCCGCGAGAAGGTAAGGGGTTCAGGACTGATTAGGCAATTATATTGTACTTCATTTTGCAATTTTACTTGTCCATTTAGGCAATAACACTGTACTTCATCAGGCAATGTTATTAGGGCTATCCATCTAAGCAATATCATAGTTCTAAATATGGCAAATATTGTACTTCACTAGGCAATGCTATTGAGCATATATACTCATCTAAGCATGTGATCCATCTCTTGCCTGCTGCTTGCAAGGTACCTAGTTTTGATCAGCACCCAAATCATTCCCAAAATACAATGCTGCATGTCTAGCCCTCTAGTCTAAATAACTTTAGCATAGATTATGATTTTGAAAAGATAAATATCTCAATTATGTATTTAGCATGCCTAGCTAGTAGCAGCGTATTTTCTTATATGAATGAATACTAATGCATTAATGACCCCACCAGAATAGCCTAAATGAAGATTTATATTTTTTCTAACTGAACTTGTACTAATTGAGAACCTAATTGAGAATGGTTTCGGTTAAGGGGAGGGTGAGTAGTAGAATAGGAAAGCAAACATCATGTTTGCCTTTTTTTTCATGCTAAATGACTTGGTGAATTGGGATGGAAATGGAAACGGGTATAAGAAACAAATTTATGTTGAGTGATACGATTTGTTTTCAGAGATGCATTTCTTAGCTGATGCTTGCATTGTCAATGTTTAAAACATAATAGTTCTATCATTCCCTAACATTTTCCTAGCTTGCAAGCTATCATATATGCATTTCTGTTCGGTGCTATGTTTTCATGGGTCATGAACGATACGTAACTGGGGTGGTCTAGTGCAGAATCTAGGAACTTAGTGTATGTCTGGAAAGCATTTATGTCAAATTTAGAGGCAATTTATATAAGAGCTAATAGGAAATTTTGGTTATATAACTAGGGTAGTTTAATTTTGTGTACGGATATCAAGCTTTTACTTTTTCACATATTGTGACAATGTGTTTTTTTGTTGTTTCTACTGATCACTGCGTGCAATACTACAATTTCATGTGTAGGCCATCTATGCTAAATGAACAGACAAATTAGTCATTTTAGTTTAACATTTTTTTGTTTTGGTTGCACCAATGCATATTAAAATGGCAACATCCTTGTGTTTGCATGTGAATCAAAAGAAATGCAGATTAATTAAGCTAAATAAATCCATTCCAAGATACAAAGAATCTTTAGGAGAGATACCAAATGAATCATATTTCTTGATTATACCTTAAAGATTAGCGTGTGGAGTTACTATAATGGCTAACTTTAAGATTACCTGACAGGAGATTGGAGCGACATGTCATGAACAGATTCATTGAAAGAGCATACAGAAAACTCAAGGTAGTTGAGATTTCTCTTTACATGATTGCTTTTCCTTAGCGTTGGTGCTTCACTACTTTAGGAATGTTGTGATCAACACATGCTGACCTGCATGTTGGATGATGCTTGTCCTTTAAGCTTAAATGCGGCAACATGTTTTTCACCAGGCAATAACATGGTTTTCACTAGGCAATAACATGGTTTTCTGTTAGTTAATGATGTTACTTCTAGCTAGGCAAAAGTATTGCTCTCATTTTGGGCAAAGTGCTATTCTTGGTCAAGCAAAGTTCTGTTCTCAGTTAGTCAAAGTATCATTCTTATGCAAATCACTGTTAAAATCGATGTTAGTACTGACAAAATTTGGTTACGAACAAGCAAAACAATGCATTTGCCTAGTCAATTTCCGATGACCTTTTTATTTTTGGAGTGCCTCTGTTGATTGTTAGGATACACAAGCTAGTTCTTCACCTTATCGAACTTATTTTTGTTACACAAACTGATTTGGTCTTCTTTTTCTCATTGTATGGCAGGTCATAAAGCGAGCTCATCAATCATGTAAATTTGAAGTACAATAATGTGCATTATTTGTGATAATATGCTTGTGAGATGCCTGTAAAGTCCCATGAATAACCATGTCGTTCAGTTTCTTATGATGCTGTATTTTTGGATTTAGCATAGGGTGGAGGCAAATTTGTTTATTTACAATTGCCTATTATATGCCCTAATTTTGGCATAATAGATTGATGTATTTGCACGAGGTTGATCTGGAATCCTTATCGAGCTTCTTCGGCAATTCGAGCACCGCTCCGGAAGAAAGCACATTTGGAGAGAAAATCTGCCTGCTTGATCACTAGAGTCCAAAATAAGAAAGCACCTTGATTTTCCTAATCACTATATGCCAAAAACGGTGCGGCTGTACGGTTAGCCAAACTTACGGCCAGCTGTATTTTAGCTGCGTCCTGAAAATATTGATTCTGGATGGAGATGTGAAATTATATTATTTGGATGCGATCTCTCAATTGTCAAGTGGTGCTGTCTCAAGATTGCACCATGGTCTTGTAGTTGCTAGGCATTCGTGTGGTTTCTTTGACATACCTTCTCACAACATCATCGTTAATGCAATTTTGTATACATTAACTTTCCCACCAGAGGATACTCAAGAAAAATAAGATGACAGTGTCTTTGCTATGCTCTGACCTTGCGTTCCACATTAGCCAACAGTCATTGATCGGATCTACCAAACAAGACACAATAGTATTTCTAAGCATAAGGCTATAGAATTCTTTTATTCTGCTAGAGGTGTTATTTGTGATGTGGATAAACTAGCAAGTACCAATGGACAGATCCTTTGATGCAACAAAAACACTTGAAAGATGCCATGAAATCGATGGGATACATGTTGGCTGATGACATGTTGTAATCGGTTAATGCCTTGAAGTTTGGCCTGGGGTCGCAAGTTTGAAGTGTTATATTGAATATTGATGATTATATTTCTGTTGGTCTTGTTAATTTCCTCGTGAACATGTTGTCTCGGCGGTTGTTGGTCTCCTTAACTTCATTGCTGAGATTGGCTTCGCCATTAAGTTCTTCTGCTAAAGCTAAGTTGGTAGCGGAAAGAAAAAATTTCTTGGGAAAGCAATCCTTATTTAAGGATAGGGTGAAGGAGATTTTAATGTCAGATAAAAGTGTATGCTCTTTCTATCCTCAGTTTTCTTGTGGTTTCATCAATAATTATCATGAGCTAACTTTTCTATTTAATACAAACAGACAAATTTGAGTTTCACTCCATATGTGGTGCAGCGAGACATTTAACAAAAGGTAAGAAAATTCTATCATGTGAATCTCTGGCCAGTGAATAAAGGTATTCACAATGACATTAATATGGAAGTTGTGTTATTTGCCAATTTATACAAATGATCATAAATCATTTCTCGGCAAGTTGATCTCCGGTGTTAAAGTTGAGTATTCAGCTTTGCATGTGTGTTGCCTTGTGAGAAGGAAAATTTGGTTTTATAGCACCCAAAAATCACAACTTTAGAGAAACAGAACCTAAAGGTTACAATATTCAGTTTTTTAACATTATGTCACATTCTTCGCTGCTGCAATTCTCATGAAATTTTCTAAATTTTTTTCTCCCCCTCCTCTCTTTCTTCTGTTGCTGGAAGAAGCGGCTGCTGCAAGAAGAAGTGAAGAAGAGCTCCACGAAGAAGATTGGGAAAGAAATGGAAAGGAGATCACCAAAGGTTGTGCTCAGATTTGGCTACGTGCGTGCGGCGGTATGACTATCCAAGGAGCGCCAGAAAGACCACATGAGGGATAACTCTTCTTGACGAGTGGCGGTGGCACCCTTCATCTGCAGGAAGTAGCAAGGGTGTATTGGGGTGCCCTTCGCATGGAGCAGAATGGCTCTTTTCACCTCTTCGGCAATGCTACCACTATACCAGGAGTGCACAGGCGGATATGCACCTTCGTGGGCTGCAGAGATGGCGCCCTTGACTTCCTAAGGCAGTGTAAGCAGCGAGCGTGGCTAGGAAGTTGAGGGGACAACACTGGTATTTCACAACTCGGATTTGGTGTAAAAGAAAAGAATAGCGGACAGAATGCCAGAACATTTTGATGTTATTTTCTGAATTTGAGTTGTTTAGTGCTATGAAACAAATTTTGCTTTGCAAGAATTAGTTCTTATGTAAGTTAAATAAGAATTAGTATCCGTCTTCTCAACCCGTCGGACACATTTGTAAGAATGTGTCCTTCTTATCTTGTAGGTGGTGGTTGTAGCTGCAAGCTATCTCAGAATGTGATCTACGAGGGATTAGACGAAGATGGATTTGCTAACTTTTTGGACTCCATTTGGACAACAACACAAAAGACAAAAACAAACATGGATACCGACTACTTTTATTTCAACTCCAGGACAGATGTAATATTATCTGAGAGTTTGGTTGAGGCAAGAGAGAGTGCGAGTGAGTACTTAGAGTGCATTTGTTGTGTAAATTTATTCCTCTCCATTCTCAAATCTTGTATATAAAAACCTTGCATATCAATACAAGGCTGCTTGCCCGCCGCAGCCCCCGTCAAAATATGTGTTCTACTAGTATTTGTTTTCGTAGCCCAATGGCAGCAAGTGACAACATTCCTTCAGTTCAAATGGTTTTTTTTTGGAAAGTCTTCAGTTCAAATGGTGAGCTGGGTGGCGTGCCAATTATCTGAACCCATGTATGCTGTGCCAGATCATCGATTCTATTGTGTCGTCGCTTGGCCGCCAAGGTTTTCTTGTCCCATCCGCTGCTCGGCTGCTGTCACAGTGTCACTTGCTGACTGACAGTGACAGAACATGCAGTGATCGCATGGCATGGCATGGTGGCGCCAAGCAAAGAGCAGAGCAGAGCCACAGCCACGCAACTCGTGTGGCCATCCGCCGCTGCACGCTGCCGGCCGTCCGTCCGTCCGTCCGTTTGTTCCCTTTCCTCCCACGGACGACGCAGCGCCGCCAGCCCGCCACGCCCTGACTGGCGCGTGGCCGCCTCACTGCCGCGCGGGCCCCGTATCGTGGGTCCACCGGGAGGCATGAGGGGTCGGATGGAATATCGAGAAACCTTGAGGGGCCTTGCTGCTCGCTCCATCCCATCCCGCGGGGCAAGTTCAAAATTTTCAAATCCGGATCCGGCGGCGGGTGGCGAGGGGGAAGCTGCGAGCACCCGGTGCACCGTGGACGGCAAGCCTGCGGCGGCGGGGCCCACGCGGTTGGGGGGTTGGGGTCCGGTGGGAGGGGCCCGGGGGGTGCGGGCCATGTGGTGCACGCGGTTTGGGAGTCAATGGCGAGTTAATGGGTGTTTTTTTTGCATATAGATACTCTGCTAATTGCTGGGGTGATGTTTCAGTGAGGTCCTGCACCTATCGGTTATCAGTCACGATTGAGGTACAGGTACCTGCCCTTCCGTGGCTCAGTGAAAGGGATGGCGGCTACAAGCAAACGAAAGAAACATTTGTGGTACTTATCGATGATGTCTTGATTACTCCTTGAAATGCCGAACTTTTGTTAGAAATATCCAGCCACATTATGCTAATGGAGCAATCGTTGATAGTATGCACTTACTACTAGTTATAAAAAAATCATGACGATTTCTAGGAATAACGAGACAGTTCTTTTAATAGGGCATCGTTGTTACGAAAAAATTCCACGCTTTGTGCCCTTTAGATTTTTCATGGTTCTGAAATCCCTTTTTTGAAAAGGATTCGATGGGCTTGTGCATTGCGAGATGGGACTGGTGAGGCGGTGACAACATCACGTTATCTTCCTTGTCAAAAAAAAAACATGTTATCTGTAAATTTCTTTTCTTTTCTTTAGCCATCCTCAATTAGCGGAGTTCATGAAATCTCTCCAAAATTAGATGTGGTATCTGCCTCTTTTCCAATCGTGCGAAACCGTGTTTCATAAATCCAACCAAAGCTAGCAAGAACATAGCTAAGTTCGAAAACTCTCAAAGCATGAGTAATTATTCTTCATGATAACCGAGGACCGGAGTGGCTGAAACGCAAAACGTCCACACGCTAACGAAGGAGCCCAGGACACCAGGAGAAACGGAGCAGAAGCACACCGGTCCACCTGTTGCTCCTACCTCGCCGGCCGCCGCCGCCGCCTCACGAGTCCCCACGAGCTCCCGCCGCAAATCTCGCCATGAGCGCAGCCGCTTCCGCGGCGGCACCTAGCCGCCGCACCCGCAGCCGGCCGCCCTCGGCCTCCTCCCGAAAGTCCGACGACCCCTCGGCCGCCGCCGCCAACGGGAATGGGAACGGGAAGGTCGCCTCCAAGCCCACCTCTCCCCACCAACTCACGTAAGCGCGCAGCGAGCACGTCCACCTATCTCCTTCCATTTCGTCCCCTCGATTCGAACCGGGACCGGCAAAGATTGGATTTTTACTTGTTTGTTTGGGCAGAGGGGAGAGGACGGTGAAGAAGCTGCGTCTGTCCAAGGCTTTGACGATTCCGGAGGGGACGACTGTGTCGGATGCGTGCCGGCGGATGGCGGCGAGGCGGGTCGACGCCGTGCTGCTCACCGACGCCCAAGGCCTCCTCTCAGGCATAGTCACCGACAAGGTGGTGTTTTTTTTATTTTCTTAATTTTTGGGTTGAATTTAATGGTCATAATGTGCTCCGTTGTGCCTTCTATAATCATTCAGAGCAGAGGAAAAGGTGACAGTTTTTGAATTTGATGTAACAGGAGTTGAAATTGCCACATGTTTGGATTAGATTGTAGGTTTGGAGCTTAGCAAGTGGCTGTTTCTGTTAAAAAAGTTCCCTTTTATTTGGAGCTTTTGATCAAGCCAATTTGTGACCAAACTTGGTCGATTCATTGCAATTTCGTTTTACCACTCCATATCCCATTTATGTTTCCCCCTTCTGTCTTTAGAACTGAAAATGGAAGATAATGTTCTTGTACTTTCTTAGTAGTTAGTTTCCAGCTAAGTGCTTAGTAGTTAGTTTCCAGCTAAGACCATCTAAGTAGTCAGGGTAAAATGACGATGGCTTGCTCGAGACTTCTGTTGAGCAGCCTTGTAAATTGCTTTTTAACCAAGCAGGTGATGGCCTATTTTTACTACTTTCAAGGTGACTTGTTCATTTTCTTTTGTATTCAAATTGGGGTGCAGGACATAGCTACAAGGGTAATTGCTGAGGGGCTTAGGGTGGAGCAAACCATCATGTCCAAGATCATGACACACAATCCAACTTATGTGATGTCTGACACGCTTGCAATTGAGGCATTGCAGAAGATGGTTCAAGGTATGTCTAGTGACTAGTGAGGCATTCCCTTTGATAGAGTTCATCAGATAAATGTCTGTACGGATAATATGACAACAAAGTAGAGCAAGTTTAAACAGTAAACTTGTTATTTTCATTAAATTATGCTACAGGCTGTTCTCTGATACATGTAATTGTAGTACACCAACCATTTGTGTACATTTTTCGCAACAGTATTGGCTAAATCATGAAGTTCTTGTGCAACTCGCATCTTTTTTCCGTTGCCAATATGCAATTTTTCTGAGTCAGTGTGTCTTAAACACAACCTCATATTGAAAAAATATCATCTTGTATTTTATCACGTGATGAAAACTTTTTGGTAAGTCACTATCAAACCAGCTGAACTTGCTTATCGTAATTGCAATGAAATATAATTTTGGGTGGATCATTAGGCATCTTTAGCTGAATTTTATCTCAGTCCTCAATTTTTCAGCAACAGATGAATTGATCGGGATGGTTAGATATATAGGATTCATTTGGCATGTTGCTGAGTTTCTGATATGATTTGAACAACAATATAGGTGTCTATACTGGGAGGCTGGTTGTTCTCATGTCCTTGCATTGAAACCCAGACCTGACACTTAGTTGTATATTTGCTTCCTTTTTCACTAACATCGGCTTTTCCAATATGTTATTTCATATTTTAGGGAAATTTAGACACCTCCCTGTAGTAGAAAATGGTGAGGTTATTGCTATGCTGGACATTGCAAGATGCCTATATGACGCAATAGCAAGACTGGAAAAGGCTGCAGAGCAAGGAAGTGCGATAGCAGCTGCTGTTGAAGGGGTTGAACGTCAATTAGGAGGCAACTTTTCAGGTCTTTCATAAGACATGTTATCTCAATTCAAAAACCATTTTTGTCTTGCTAGTACATTGAGTTTAAGGTATATTTTAGAAAATAAAAATTCATGGTACGCCTTATCATTCTAAATCCAAGTGAAACGAAAATTCATATCATACCAACTTCTTTGGTATATCCTACTCTACTGTTGCACTCTTATATTATATCCATCTAGTTTTTTGTTACTACGTTTTGTAACCCTTTTTTTAACTTTCTGTTATGTTACCAATCATTTAAAGGTAGTTATTTTCTATGATTACAGCTCCTTCTGCTCTAATTGAAACTCTAAGGGAGAGGATGTTCAAACCATCTTTGTCAACCATCATCACAGAGAACACAAAGTACTACTTTTGTTTCTTTGACTATTTTCTTTCAATTGTTAGCAATAAAAAGAACATTGAGCTTACTATGCTATCAACTTCCAGGGTAGCAATTGTTTCGCCTACAGATCCTGTGTGTGTAGCAGCACAGAAAATGCGAGAGTTTCGAGTTAATTCGGTGGTTGTCACTACAGGAAACACATTGCAGGGGATCTTTACGTAAGCATTCTATATCAGTAAAAAAAAGTATGGCACATGATCTACTTGCTAATTATTTACTGACGTATCATCATGCTATGCAGCTCAAAAGATGTACTTATGCGTGTTGTCGCACAAAATATTTCCCCTGAGTTGACCCTAGTAGAAAGGGTATTCCACCATATTTACATTATTCCTGATTCTCATTATCCAAGTTTTGTTTTAGTTGCTTGTACACTAACTGTGTTAGTTATAACTTTGTCAGGTGATGACTGCCAATCCAGATTGTGCCACATTAGATACAACAATTCTTGATGCATTACATATAATGCATGATGGCAAATTTTTGCATATTCCTGTTATTGACAGAGGTGCGACCTGATTTCTGTCTGTCTGTGAATATATTTATGTCACTCATCTTTTACATATCTAATTTCTTCATTTTTGTAAACAGATGGACAAATTGCTGCTTGCCTGGACGTCCTACAGCTTACCCATGCAACCATTCAATTGGTGATCCTTAACTCCATACTCCTTTGTTCAGCTCTGTTCTGCTTCATAAGCTGAATTTGTCAATCTATTTATTTACTTGTAGGTTGAAGGAGGGAATGGAACTGTAAATGATGTAGCAAACTCAGTAATGCAGAGGTTCTGGGACTCTGCTCTTGCTTTGGAGCCTCCAGATGAGGAATTCGATAGCCATAGGTTTGTTGATGGGTCTTTAGAGGATTATTTTTTTCTTCAGTTTTCCTCTAATACAACTCTCCTTGTATTGCTCAGTGAGGTATCTTTACTCCTGCCGTCAGAGGCTGGAGATGGAAAGAGTAGTGTCTACCCCCCTGCAATTGGAAATTCATTTGCCTTTAAGCTTCAAGACAGAAAAGGCCGCATGCATAGATTCACTTGTGGTATAATACCTGTTCCATACTTTACCTGCAGATGTATAATATAGCTGCAATTCTCCAAATATAAATTGGTTATTAATTTGTCATAATTCATTGCTGCAGGCTCTGAGAGCTTGGATGAGCTTGTGTCTTCTGTAAGACAAAGATTAAGTATTAGAGATGAAAAGGAAACAGTACAACTCTTGGTAAGGTTTAGTATTTCAGCATAATGGCATGATTACATTCCTATAATGTTAGAATCCTAGTCTATCTCCTGTGCGGCATGCCAGGCTTGTGCTCGTGCATGCCTGGGACTCCTACCCGTGCGGATCACGCCTACCCAACAGCCTTTGGTTGTAGGCCTATATATGTAATTTGTATTATCCCTTGATAATCAATGTATTGTGTGTGTGATCTATTCTGCTACCATATAATTTAGTACGCATCTAGAGCATTTGGATTGAGAATATTCCCAGGGTCCAATAGGATAGTTATTAATTGCCCCCATACCTGATAGCAAGTTTTCCTTGTTCTGTCAATGAAAAATTTCACTGTGTTTATGTGCTTCGAGCGTGTGTATTGTCATTCATGTCTTTGCATGGTCATTATTTCTGTGCCTTGTCAGTGACGCTACAAGCAAATTTCAATAATCATTCCATTTACTAAAGGATTACCCGTATTTGACTACAGTAACCAACTTAAACGGTCTTGTTCTGTGTAGTATGAAGATGATGAAGGTGACCGAGTGCTGCTGACGACAGACTCCGATCTCGCTGGTGCTGTGCTCTATGCCAAATCATCTGGATTGAAGGTAACCATTCTTCTCGCCTTCTGTGGTTATTTATTCAATTGCTAGTTATAGGGCTAGGAGTTGCCTGCTCAACCAACCTGACCAAACTGAATGTTCACCTTCAGGTGCTGAAGTTGCACATCGAAGACCCAGGTTTGTATACTGAAGTGACAAAACCATCACAGGAGCTGGCTCCACCTCCCAGCAGGAGTGGGATATCGCCGGTTCATGTTGGATTGATGGCCGGTGCAGCTGCTCTCAGTGGCGTAGCAGTGATGGTTTACTTGAAACGATCTCAGCTGTGATTTCCGAAACCCAGAGGGAACCATGGCTTTCCTTTTCTTTTTCTTTTTTTTTTTCCATTTTTCTGAAGAGCGGGGATCGGTGGCATTCCAAATTAGCATTGCCATCAGCTAATGCTCACTCGGTACCAAGCTAAGAAATGAAGGAAAATATCACATCCGTGGTCAGTTGAACTGACGGTCCATAGTCCAGACAGGTCATGGGACAAGATTGTTGCTTTTGGAGTAGGTGAATTTCTGGCAGAAGAGCCTGCCTATCCTCGTTCATTCTGCACGAAAGTATAAGCATTACATATACGTCGACTGTTCATACTTATGTGTACTTGTTTATAGATAAACAGATGACGTGAGCTCATTTCAGAGGATGACACTGTTGTTTCAGATCCAGAGGGTAAGACTGGTTGTCTGATTTCGTCTCTCAGGCGTTCAAGTTGTGTTAGGTAAATCTGCGTTGCGTAACTCTGAGTGGCAACCACTTGACTAGCTAGTAGATAACTTGAGCACCCAGCAGTACGGTACCCAAATCACCACACACCTGAAGAGCCTCTTTCACTACAGCAACAGTCATCGTTTACTTGAAACGATCTAGACTGTGACTTTGAGAGGGATCGATCGGTAACTCGAGCAAGGGTAACTTTTCCAGCGGCTACCACTCGCCACCTGAAGAAGCTTATCTTCACTCATCGTCAACTATATCTTCGCAGGACATTGCCCACTTCCTGGTGGAGGTGGACACGCAGCTTCTCCTCCATGCCTCGCAGGTCGCAGCGCACGGCCATCCGCCTGGTCCGCAGCCCATCCCCAGCACCGTTGATGTTGGAAGCTGAACATTTCCAGAGGAAGGGGATAGGAGGCGTAGCTGATGATGGGAGACTGGAGAGGACGTAGCCACGTAGGTGAAAGGTTGTGGATGGGGAGGTGAAGGCGCCGTCGATGTTGCCGAAGAACAGGCGCTCGCGCCTCGCGGACGGCGGACGCGGTGCGGCATGGCGGCGGCGGAGGATGAGGCGAAGTCCGGCCGGCGAGCGGAGGAAGAAAACCTGCTTTTACAAAATACCCCCTATATTTTACAAATTACCCCCTAATTTGGATCGCGACTATTAATCGCGATCCGATTATTTTCACAAAACCCCTTACATTTTACAGCATCTCTTGGGGTGAGGTGGGGCTATCAGGGATTAAGAGTGGGATCAGCGGAGTGCTCCTGGAACTGCATTGGGAGGGGATGGTGGTTAAACCCCCATGGTTTGCACAGCTGAAAGTGGTGTGTTCTTCAGACTTCAGAGTAGCCACGGCTCTGTGCGTGCAACAACAGATAGAGTGACAGATGTGAAGGGATTGGATCTGCAAGCACGTCTAGGTGCAATGAACCTTGATGTGTCAGCACGTCGCGATGGAGATCATCAGGATGCGTTTTCTTCAGGGAGGAATCCGGATTTTGGTCCTGCCGATCAAGTCCACCATACAGCTTCTGGCATCTCAACAACCGTGATGGCGACCAGAGAGGGGCAGAGGGCCAGTAGCAGCAGCAGAGAGGGCTCGTTGAAAATGAATCGACACCGTTCGCTGACAGCCGTGCGACCGACTCGTTGGCTAAATGCCATCGGCGAGGAGCGCCGGCCGCCGGCGACAAGCCGACGAGCCCCGCGGAGGAGGCCGGCCACCAAGGAAGACGAAACGGTGGAGTCGTCGTCCCTCCTGGTCACGCACGCTTGGGCCGTTGGGTCCTCCATAATTGGGCCTCCGCTTGGCCCACACAACATTCCGACCTCTCTGAGCCCAACCGGTCGGATCGATCCTGTCCGCACGCTTTACATCTGACGGTGCGGATGACCCCGGGCCCGGACGGTGACGGTAAACCAGATACCGTCCACCCCGGCGGCCTGGATGCCTGCCGCTGCCACTGCTCGCCGGAGGCGCGCTGTCCCCGTTCGCCACAGCCGGACGCGCGACACGTCACCGGCTACAAAATCGTCAGCTCCAGCCGCCATGTCAAAGCGCTACCCTGTCACCGGCGTCCGTTCCCATGGTCGCGACAGCTGCCTCGACGGCGCCATCATCGCCTGCGCCGTGTCGAACCCCGGCCTCGCTCCCCCCGCGCCGCTGCGAGCGACCGCCTTGTTTCGCGCCATGCGGCGTTGGCGGATAGGTACCCCGGAGGCCGGAGGGAGACGCTGTTTCTCCTCCGCGATGGCGCGATCCCGGCTTGCTCCGGTGATCACCTCCGAGCTCATCTATCTATCTATCTATCTATATTAAATATTAAAAAAAAGCCACTACAATCATCGAGAGGTATAGAAATTTTCACATTAATCTAATAAAAAAAGAATTTGCACTTCAAGATTAACTCAAAAGTCCATATCAAAAACTATCACTAAATAGCTAATTTCGAAATTAAAAGAAGAAAAATTTGGATATGACAAAAAAATCCATACCGAATATGATTAGTAAATAATTAATTTTGAAATTAGAAATAATAGACGTCATGGCTGTTAGAAATTTTGAAATCCATACCTAGATGACCGTGCTAAATAATAGTACAGAGAAGGTGGCACCATCGTCTGGCTGTTCCAACCGAACAAGCTAAAGATGTCATGAAGCAATGCAAGACAGCGCCAGCCAAGATGATGGATTAGAGCTGCTGCCCCGGCGACATACTCGCCAACGTCCTCGATCGCCTCTCGCCCTGCAGTCTCGCAGCATCACGCCGCGTCCGCAAGCACTGGTGCTCCATCATCGATACTAGACGGCCGCTGCGCGTGAACCTCCTCCCTCTCCGCCTCGACGCCTTCTACTACCGTAGCCAGACCCTCCTCCTACCCTACCCGTCTATCTTCGTGCGCGCCCGGATTGGATCCGGCGACCGTCTCGACTTCTTGGACAAGTTCCACCATCTGGAAGTCTGGGACCACTGCAATGGTCTGCTCCGGGTCGACAGGATGGTGGTCAACCCTACCACACGACAATAGGTGATCCTGCCTCCCTCGCCACGACCTGCTGCACGCATCGGGGGTTCGGGGCAACGGAGGACTCGCCATTGTATGGTTAATTTAAAATAGAGAATAATTTACAGTCTAAACTAACTCAAGAGTCCATGTCAAAGACTCTTACTAAATATCTAATTTAGGAATTAAAAATTAAAAAATAGAACATGATCAAAGAACCCACATCAAATAGGATTAGTAAATATATAAATTAAAAATTCAAAAATATGAAATTAGGACTTAACCAAAGAGTCTACATCGAATACAATTAGTAAATGGCTACATTTGGATATAAAAATAAAACAATTAGCACTTGATAAGAAAGAGTTACAAGAGTGTTAAAGAAAGCCACAACGTCCACCAAAAGGGTCTAGAAACTTCCACGTTAATTATTTTTAAAAAATAAGAATTTACACCATTGAATTTTATAAAGATCTAACAGTCTAAACTAACTCAAGAGACCATATCAGATACTATATCTAAATAACTAATTTTGGAATTAAAAATAAAAAAAATAGAATATGACAAAGAGTCCATACTAGATACTATTTCTAAACAGGTAAAGTAAGATTTAAAAAATCAGAAAATTAGTACATAACCAAAGAGTCCATATCGAATAAAGTTAGTATATAGCTGAATTCAGGATTACAAAATAAGAAAATTAGCAATGACAAAGGAGTTAATATTAGTACATAGCTAAAATTCGAAAATGAAAGCATAAGGAAATTAGTAGTTGACCAAAGAGTCTATATCGAACATGACTAATAAATAGATAATAGATAATTTAAGATGTACAAAATAGAAAATAAATTAATAGTTAATTTGTATAGGGATTAGAAGCAAATTAGGAAGGAAAATTGCTTAAAAATAGTATGGGTCAAATAAAAATAATAAATAACCAAATTTGAGTTAAAAAAGAAATTATAAGTTCACATACATTTCATGTCAAATATAATTAACGAATAGCAAAATTAAGAATTAAAAATAAGAAAAATAGTAGTTAATTTGCATATAAATTTAAATAAAAATAGGTAAATAAAAATATATGTTAAATATAATTACTATAGAACTAAATTTTGAAAATAAATATTAAAAATAGAATATTTTTATTTCTATTGAGTTGGGAAGTAAGTTATGTAAATATCCGCTTAAATTTATTTAAGCTACATTTAAAAATATAGCTTCAAATTGTCACATTAATAGAAAAATATATACCATATTAAATTTTATAGTAATCTAATGGTTTAAGTTAATCAATGAGTTAGTTGAATATGATCAATATATACTTTAACTTGAAACTAAAATAATAAAAAAATTACACTATTCGTATGAATTAGAGTATAACAACTTCGTAACGGCAATTGCCACCTTCTAACATTTAGTTTTTCTATAGTATTAATTTGAAAAATGTTAAAAATATGCATGCTTCTACTTTTGTTCGAGCTACAAATATATAAATATTAGTTATTACAGATCAATCATCATTTATCGAAAGCTAAGTAGTGGCTTGACTATGTCATTCATCGAGTCTTGCGTGCCCTTCATTATATTATCAATATATTAAACACCAGTACCTTTGATAATAATACAAGTAACCCTGATGATTATTAGGGTATGTTTGCTGGGTTTCTCCAATGGCTTCTCCAATAGTGTTTGGTAAAGTTCTACCAAATACATAAAAATAAAATGACTTCGCCCAGGAAACCCAAATGAAATTCCAGAATGGCTTACAATAGAGAGGAGGAGAAAATAAAATGACTTTGTCAGCTTCTCCTCACTCCTTAAGTTGTAAAGTGTTCTCGGAATTACCACATTACCATTAAGAAGCTATTTTGGTAAATATATTTTTAAAACAGTTTTGACTCCACGAAAAATATTGTTTCACCATTGAAGCCAAAAGTAAAGAAATTGTAGGAGACGAGACCCAACCAAATGAGTCGTTAGGTGCAATTTAGGGAGGGTGTTAACAACTCAAAAAAATTATTGGCATGGCCATGGAGAAGCACAATTTAATAGCATTAATTTATGGGGAAATAATATGATTAAAATAAAGTGAAGAAAAAAGTTAACACGAGTCAGATTTCAAGAGAGTGATGACGACTATAGAGTACGGAAGGTTGTACCTTGCTAGCTGTAATAGTAAATTTATAGAGCCTGTACACTGCATATGATGGGAAAAAGATACAACAATCATACGATAATATAGTTGCATGATGCATAAAAATTTAGAAATTGAAGATGGAAAAATAAAGATAAAAATTAGCTACCCGCGCTATTTGCACAGGCCACCTTCTAGTTTCAGAGGATGACACTGTTGCTTCAGATTCAGAGGGTCACACTGATTCTGAGTTGGGTAACCTGATCACGCAGCAGCACCTACGTCACCCACCCCTACATCGGATGAGTTGGCCATCAGGCACCTCTTTTGCTTGAAACGATCTGACTGTGAATTTGGGAGGGATTGGTAACTTGAGCACAGTAACATTCCAGCTGCTACCACTCGCTACCTGAAGAAACTTGAGTAACTTATCTTCATTCATTGTCAACTATCTTCGCAGGACATTGCCCACTTGGCCACTTTCTGGTGGACACGCAGCTTCTCCTCCTCCATGTCTCGCAGCGGCACGATCATCCGCCTGGTCCGCAGCCCATCCCCAGCACCGTTGATGTTGGAAGCTGAACATTTCCAGAGGAAGGGGATGGGAGGCGTAGGCGCGTAGCTGATGATGGAGAGAACGTAGGTGAAAGGTTGTGGATGGGGACGCGAAGTCGCGAAGGCGCCGTTAATGTTGCGGAAGAACGGACGCTCGCGGACGCGGTGTGGCATGGCGGCGGCGGAGGACGAGGCGAAATCCGGTCGACGAGCCGAGGAAGAAAAGCGGGTTTTACAAAATACCCCTTTTATTTTATAAAATATCCCTAATTTGGGTCGCGACTACTAATCGCGATCCGATTATTTTCAAAAAACTCCTTACATTTTGCAAAATACCCCCTAATTTGGATCCAACTTTTTCCATAAAACCCCCTGATTTGAGTTCCGGTTCTTGTTCTTGTCTGCGCGGCGGCGGGGTTCGTCGGCGAGGCCGCGGGATCCCGGCGGCAGTTTGCGACGAAGGAGACGGAGGTGGAGATGCGGAATGGGAGGAGGGCGTCGGTGAACTGCTCGGACGAGGCTGATGCGGAGGCGAGGACGGCCATGGCGCTGGCGATGGCGCCGGAAAAGAGGTAACCGCGGCGACGAAGCGAAGCGCTGACGCAAGATGTGGTACGGCAGGAATCTTTCTATGCTACCATTTGCCGTGGCGGAGCTTGCCAATAATTTGGCAGTTGTTCATTGAACCGCTAGTATATGCCAAGTCTGATGACCCCCATCCGTTTCTTTTCTCTTTTGCTTGTTGTCTGAATCAACCTTTGATAGTGTTCTTTCCAGCAGTATGTGGAACTGTCAGAGTAACATCCTTTGGCCTTCTCACCATCTTGTGAGAACTGTCAGATTGTGTTGTGTGATTACAGCTCCTTCTGCTCTCACTGAAACTCAAAGGGAGAGTCATGGTTTAAACCATAAAACGATCTAGACTGACTTGGGAGGGATCGGTAACCTCTGCAGGGAAATATTTACAGCAGGCACGCAGTACTCGTTATCTGAAGAAATTTGTCCTTCACCCATTGCACGCCCAGAAAGAAAAGGAAATAGAGGAAAAACAAGGTCACAAGTCAAAACTGAATGTTCAGAGAGGACTGATTAGTAACTGAATTTCTTACACCAGGCATGCAGAAGCTCATCAGTGTATTTCCTCTTTGAGTCGTTATATTATGTACAGCTGCCGTGAGATGCAGAGTACAAACAATACCAGAGACGTTCCTACCTCGTACCGCTATTATACTCTGGTATTCAAACTATCAGAGTACTTGTTTGCTAACGAACAGAGGATGCCTCCTCAACTGAATCTCATCTCAGAGGACCCAAAAACAAGGTGTTGAGGATCTGATGTTCAGGTAAGGTTAGTTGCTGTTAGGTCCTCAGTTTTGCAGATAAATATACTAATACGAATACATTTGAGAATAGCATTGCAGTGACAACAATCAGAATATGAATAACGTCCCTTTATTATTCACACAATAAAGATCATAAGAAAACAACAGATAACTGACTCGACATATCTACCGTAAGGAGAAGGAGAAGGAGGAGAAGCAGGAGCAGAGGAGGGAAAGCAGGGGGTGGGTGCTCTCATCCGCTCTTCCGCGAGCAGCGAGAGGCTTAGAATCCGGATACAAAATCGTTGGCGGCCGACCAACGGCGGCGCCACGGGGCTCCATTGCTCGGGCCCAAGGCATGGAGTTGTCGTGGGCGAGAGAGACGATGAGCTGCGTACGTCCCTGCCTTGCCCTCCTCCCAGGACGGAGGAGCGGAGCGCCGTGTCCCCCCTGGTCTGTCCGTCGCCTGTGAACGCGGACGGCGGCTTCGTCTTCGCTTCGTGCTCGAGCCGCCGGCGCTGCTCGAGCTCCGTGGTGAGCTCCATGCTGGTGGAAAAATGATTGATAGGCAAAATATAGGAATAGCGTGCCGTTCAAGTCACACACTAGTCACATGCATGCTGGTGGAAGTAGCAGTGGAGCTTTTGGTGCAGTGCTTCCTCGTGGGATGGCTTTGATTTGGACTAGCTACTAGCAGTTACTTTGCGTCTCCTCCCCCGAGTCCCAACTATCGCTTCGGCAGCTTGAAAGGCAATTATTTGATACGCAATCATTGATGCCAAACTTTCCAATCTTTTTCATCGGGCATGCATTTTGAATAAAAGCTCACCATTTACATAAGATTTATAAAATTGCATACATACGTGACTTGTTTTGTTATTTTGGAGACATTAGGCATTTATTATTGCAAACTGCACGTGGCGATGATTAAGAACCGGATCAACCGGAAACCTTCCAGCAGTTGGCGTGGCAGCACGATCGACTGCTCCTCAGTCGTATTGCCAATAATGCAGCTAGCTGCTAGAGTCGATCATTAGGGATTGTAATGGCATGTTTCAGCAGTTCCGTACAGTCGATGGGGACACGTCCAAGATGCATCATGGGACCCTGTCAAGCAGCTGGATGGGGGTTGCAATTGAGTGAGCTTAAAGGGACAGCCGCGTGTCACCTAGCCAGTGTCCACTACTCCACTCCACTCCACTCCACTCCATCATCTGTCTATCTTATTAGCTGCAAGATGCTGGCATAGCTAGTGCTGCAAGCCTGCAATGCAAGCATATGATGTACCTGCAGATGCAGCCACCCGAGGGGGGAGACTAAGAGCATATCCAGCGGTACCCCAATAAACATCTCCCTCTATTTGATGGATTATTGGAAAAAATACTTTTACAGTTTTCTAATAATCTCATCCTAATACAACTAATATATTGGGAGAGCTAAAATTCTTCCACCATTTAAAGGGAGCTGGGATGAAATATTGGGACAACCTAATAATTATTGGAAAAAGAAAGACGTTTTGTAGAACTGCCGGAGTATGTCAGTTTATTGGGAAGAAGAACACTGCTGCTGCAGATGCTCTTAACCTCGACAAGTGTAAACACTCCTTTTAAGTTCCTCGCGGGATGACTTGGATTGGAATAATCTTGCTCATCTCTTCTTCATTTTTTTTCTATGAGACGGGAATCTTGCACACTTCGCACGCCAATGATGTTCTTTTAATCTCTCTCCTTTTTTTGCGAGGGATCTTCTGATCTTAATCTCTTTGCTTGCGATGCAACTACCAGCTTCTGTAGCTTGGAAGCTAAATTTTGGATACGCACGCCAATGATGTTAAAGTTTTCTCATACGCCGTACATCTGTTTTGCACCTACGAGTATAAACTGATGTATCTATATATGCATGCAGATATATATCCAGATGCGCCACGTGTCTTGCAAGAACCGGCTTGTGCCGACACCTGTGAATGACATGATGCTGAAGCCTGGATGCCGCAGCTGAACGAGTGGGTGTTTGCATACATGTCTAATTTTTAATCCGAATTATATCGGATATTTATATACTAATTAGAGGGATTAAATATAAGCTAATCGTAAAACTAATTGTATAAATGGATACGAGGTGAATTCATTATTAGCACATATTTACTGTAGCGCAACGTTATCAAATCATAGACTAATTAGTCTTAATATATTTATCTCATAAATTAGTCTCTATTTATACAATAAATTTTATAATTAATTAATATTTAATATTTCTAATTAATGTTCAAACCTTCGACGGCGCGGGGGGGGGGGGGGGGGGGGGGATAAACGGACCCTGAAAGCATGACTCTCATTTAGATGCAGTGCAGAAGAAAAAATTGTTCAGGACATGGTTTTGTTTCAAAAAAGAAGAGAGAGAAAAATGTCAGACTACGAGACGGGAGGTTTGCATTGGTGCCGCCATCCATCCCGTCCCGTCGAGGATTCCCGGCCGCTGATGATTGCGCGTGCGGCCCGGCCGGCCTTGCCTTCTCTGCAATCGGCCTCTGAAAGGCGCGGGCCCCAGCCGCCACACACGCAGACGATGGAAAAAAAAAGAAATACTAGGTGGCCAAGCGAGAGGCCGGTTAGGGTTACTCGACAAGCAGACACGAAACCATCGTACGCCGGCACGCAGCCTAGGTACACACAGGTTCATCAATGCCTCCCTAATTTCCTTTTTCTTTAAGAACGTGATAATCCGTCCGTGTAGGTATTATTAAAGATGTAAATTGGTGATCTTTAAGCGTACCTCCAACCTTTTTTATTTCAAATATTTGTGTTATTTCTTCAAAATATATTTCTTCAAAATAAGATCCAATTTTAAAAAATTAGTACAAATATTTGAACGTTGGAGAGGTTGGAGATGCATACGAGGATCACCAATCTGCACCTCTAGGTACAGTGATAATGAATTGAAAAGGTCCGGACGGTACTGTCAGCATGCACGCTAGCACGTACACGGGACAAGTACCATCAACGCAATAATGCAGGTACTGCAAATCATTAGCTCGTAACGGCATGTCGCCCGGATACGAGATCGCTGCTGCTTCGATACTGTCGGCAGGCAACGAGATTCTGGACACGGTCAGTGCAGATAGCTAGGCTTGGCACGTGCATTGTTGAGCCCTTCAATTTTGAGGTACTGAACGGGCGTGTCGTCCTAATTAAGCTAAACTTATAATAATGCACGGGGACATGCGTATTATCTATCTTTAGCTGCAAGATCACACTAAGCTATCTAGCTAGTAGGCTACATATATCCAAATGTGTGGTGCTTGTAGAAGAACTTCCGAGTTTTGCTACTAAAAGTGATACACTAAGATAGTTATTAGTTTAGTAAACAAAAGAATTAAAGGCCACAGGGAGTACTGAAAGTACCTAGTACTAACATCCTTTTACAATTTGGCCAGTACATGGAAAAAAATGCCAGATAATGTGCAAAATGGAAAAAATGGATTTTTAAAAAAGAGTGCGAACATAACAGTTTTACGGGTGACAGGGGGATGTTTGTTTTATTCTTTTGCAGTTATATGGTCCCTTTTTCTCTCTCTTTCTCTTATTGGAGCCAACGGCTAGAGGCAGAACGGTGCCATCGCAGCTTGGAGGCAGGCGTTCCGTTCCGTTCCGTTCCCATGCTGGGCGACCGACGGGAGCCCAGCGGACGGCGACGGCCGCCCGTACCGACTGCGCAACCGCCCCCTCATCCTCCGGGCTGGGCCCCACCCGGAACATGCCCCGAGGAGGAGGCGGAAAAAGGTGGCTGGGGCCCGCCTGACAGACAAGCGGACAGGAACCGTCGTCAGGGGCACGAGAACAGCCAAACGCCGCGACCTGCACTCAAAAGTCCCAACGCTCCTCCTCCGCTCCACTAAAGAAAACCAAAGCTTTCGTCTCCTCCCAAACAAAACAAGCTTTACGCCTCTCCTAAAAGATTAGTAAGAAAAAAAACCAAAAATATTCTTTAAACAGATTGGATAACAAAAGAATCCCGCGTCCCCTAATCCGTCGCTGCAATCTCGCAATCAAGCGCCAGAGGCTGGAATCTTTAACGGCTAATGCAGCGGTGGTTAGTACTATATGTACTACCTAGGATTAGGATTAGATTAGGAGTACTAGTACTTTCACCCAGCAATGCACTATGCTAATCCTACCTGAACACCGCTGTACTCAATGCAGTTGAGGCTGCTGTGTGAGCTAGAGAAAGGAGAGAGAGACGGAGGTAGCCAGGTAGGGGACCGAAAGAGGAAGGAAACCAGAACAGGTGGCCTGCGCGTTTGCCTGTCGATTTGAGCGCCCCCGCGCGGGAAGAAAGAACAAGGGCGCTGATCAGAGGGAGCACGAGGAGCCAATGGCGCCGCCCAGTATTCCCACTGTATGTATGTATGTACGACTACTATTACTCCATCTCCTTTTTCTTTTGCATTTCGGAGGAGGGGGTGAAAAAGGGCGGCTTTGGATCCTCGCATTTGTCGCTCCCTCCGACCCATCGCACGCGCGCTGGGCATCACCATTCACCCACCACCATTCGCCTCGAGGCCCGAGAGCATTCGAGGAGGAGGAGATCCGAGCTCCTCCGTCCTCCCACACCCACCAGTACTTGCGGCCTCCCCACCTCACATGGCGAGAGAGCCGCAGGCCGCAGGTGGTGCCCGCGGCTAGCTAGTCGTATCCCCTTTCGCCTTTTCAGCTCGTGTTCTTGCGCGCTTGTCCGCTTTGCTTGTTCGCCTCTCCCGGTCGAGTGAGCTGGCTGGCCGGGGGACGCCGCTTTTTCGATCCCTCCCACCTGCGCCGCGCTGTCCTACTACGGAGGAGAAGAGAGATAGAGGAGAGGGGGAGAGAAGCCATTGCTTGCTGGGCTGGCTTCTTCAGTTCTCTCACGGAGAGCGAGTGCCCTTGTGTGTTCTTGTGATGCGCGGCAGTCTCCGTGCACCGGTTTAATTCCAGGTATCAATGCTCACATTCATCGCCTCTCCTTCCCCACTTCGTCATTGACTCCTTGCTGGTACAACTCCGCCATGGAGCATTGCGTAAATTTTCCCCTCTTCCTCGCTCCTCCTCGTGGGTTTCTCCGCTCAGATTTCTCGGATTGAGTTACGCCTGGATTTCCGGACTTGCGAGGTGAGGTTCTGAGGGGATTCCTTCCGGATTCCGCCCTCGTCTCATCAGGGGTTTAGGTGAATTGGCTAGGAGGAATCAGATTGCCTTGCTTCAGGATACAAATTTTTCGTCTTCGCGTCCTCTCTCTTGGGGAATCGGGACTAGTCGGTGTCTATAATTTGTTTATTTATTTATACTCAGTCGTGCCTTTCAACTGGAAAGATAAAGATCTGTACTTGCACACTCTCTGCGACAATTTTTCGCAATTCTTTTTTGGTACTATTCCTCCGATGCGACAAGGGCATACTCGAGTGAACTTTGTGCTGAAAGAATTAATCTTCCTAGCACTTCTCCACAGCAATGCTTGTTGCTTGCACATTGTGTTCATTTCTCTGTCGTTCTTGGTTGCTGGAACCCTAAAGAGGGCCTGGTTGGATTTGTCGGTGATAAAAAAAAAGAACTTATGCTCTTGGGAGTTCTGCCCTTCAGCATTTTGGTTTTAGGCGTCGCCTGTTTTTCCTGAGATTCTACTCCACCGTGGTCGGATTTGGTGTTGATGATAACTATAGCGTGTGTGGAAGTGTTGCCAACTTGCGCTAAAGAAAGGAACCGGTAGTTTGCTGCACATGTTGCCGGGGACCAATTTTCACCTTTTCTTGCCGAGTTGAATCATCCTAGGCGAGATGTCATTTTCTTTAACAACAGATGTGTGGAGCACGCATATTACTATCCGTTTGTCCTGATTCCCAGGACAGAGGAATTTGGATGCTAATGCTCGATCAACGTGTTAGTTTTTAATGGGAAATTAGTCTGATAGAGAAAGATCAGCTGCTCTCTACCTTTGGACTATCATGCTAACAGTAGTTATAATAGTCTCTCCAGCTTTCACAAATTGTTTTTGTTGGTGTTGTTGGAACTGCATCTTTCATGATTTGTTGTTATCATTCTCAAGTGACAATTTATGCTGCATGCCGTTTAATTCAGACTAGTGATCAGCATCTCTGCTTGTGGTGCACAGCTGTCTCTCCAGTGCCATTGTTGATATCTGAAACCTGCACATGGTGGTAGCCCTCCAAAAGAGGTAGAAAGCAGAAGAACCACTTTTGACCTCTTGAGTGGTTCATGGTTATGGATCGTGCGGGTTGGCTCTGGAGGCGCAAGTCGTCGGATAAGAGCCCCGGGGGTAGCGACAGCTCTATGTCTGTGTCATCGCATTCCGAGCAGTGCTCTGACGATCAGGTTCAGAACCATGGCATAATTCTGTATCATGTGCGTCTTTTCATTTCATCACGGCAGCCTGGTTGCAGCTATTACAATTTACTTTATGATCGATGTATTCAGAATTTACCATATTTTAAACTGCAGTGCTCTTTTCAGTTGTGGGGGCACTGAAATTTCCTTAGGAAGAAGTTTCCTAATACTTGGCTCTTGTCGATTTCGAATCTTACTCAGGAATCATGTATTTTTACAAGCAAAATCCAAACTTGAGTTCTACTAGTGCTAGCTTTCCACCCTGTTGTTTGGTTGATTCATACACTGTTTAGTCAAGTCCCATGTGTTTTCTAACTATAAGAAATTCATATTTCGCTACTCTGGCTTCAAGTGAGAAGCTATTGGGGCATTCTTCTCAGATTATTTTTCTCTTGTACATCAACCAACCCCC
The DNA here is from genome assembly GCA_032594955.1 of Panicum miliaceum. NCBI lineage: Eukaryota > Viridiplantae > Streptophyta > Magnoliopsida > Poales > Poaceae > Panicum > Panicum miliaceum. The sequence goes on along the minus strand of CM064065.1, from coordinate 2,629,349 downwards.
CCCCCCCCCCCCCCCCCACCCACCCAACATAGTAAGCAACAGACACACTTAAGGGATCCAATGAGAGTGTCAGTTGTTCTTTTGAATGGAAAAATGGAATTAGTAACATCTGTTTTTGTTTTTGACCACATGATTTAGCCTGCTAGCACTGGCAAAAAAAGATGAAAATGTATTGTTAAATAAATAGATTTTACATCTGCTAAGTTATACGCGTTGAAACTTTGAATTCTATCTTCCAAGGGTATTAAGTTACTTAAAATTAATCACATTAAATGTACCTTTTTGTTAACAATCTACATCTTTGCGCATTCATCGGAAGAAAGGTGAATGATTTTACAACTCAAACGGAGAGTATGGTAACTGACATTTTAATATGGTCTAGACATACATAACTTCTAGTGATAGCTCTGGACACAGTTTGAATACTGCAATGAATTGTTTGCTCTTTCTATCAAAAAATAGTCAGTCCATATTATTTTTTACCCACGTAAATCCAGGAGATTCTGAGTCCCATCTCAAATAATGCTTTGCCATGTCAGGGTCAATCTCCTGAAGCCTCTTCGAGAAATAAATATGATTACAGCCAAGAAACTGGAACCGCAAGGTCCTTGAATGGCAAGCTAGCAGCAGGGGCGAATTTAAATGATTCCAGTTCAGAGCATGGTCAATCAGTAGGCAATGTCAGAGATGAAGAGATCAAGGAGACCATGAGGAGTTTAAACGAGAAACTCTCTGCTGCACTTCTGACAATTAGAGCAAAAGAGGACTTGGTGAAGCAGCATGCTAAAGTCACAGAAGAGGCTGTTGCAGGTAACTTTTGCTCCTTAGTGAATTCACTGTAAGTGGGTGAATAATTTTCTTTTAGAGTTTCACCTGTAAAGTCACTGTGAGAGAACAATTTGATCCATTTCATTTGTTTTTCTAGTACTGAATGGCAATATTAAGTTTGCATGTGTGTGAAGTTTGTTTTCATCCTTCTATGTAGCCGTTCTCTTAGTCTTGTTTTGAAAACCTCTTCTGTAGGTTGGGAACAAGCTGAAGCTGAAGTTACTGCTCTGAAGGGGCTACTTGAAGCTTCTTGTCAGAAGAATGCTTATCTCCAGGATCAAGTCAGCCACCTAGATGAGGCCCTCAAGGAATGTGTCAGGCAACTGCGGCTGGCGAGGGAAGAACAAGAGGACAAGATCCGTGAAATAGTTTCCAAGAAGTCTCAGGTGCCGCAGTCTGAAAACTCTGAGCTCCAAAACCATATCACAGAGCTACAAAAGCGGCTGGAATTGACCAGATTAGAAGCATCATCATCCATGCTATTACAGCATGATCTACAAGAAAAGCTTCAGGTAATTGAGAAAGAGAACTTGGACCTTAAGGCCAAGCTTCAGGCAATTGAGAAAGAGAATATGGATCTCAAGGCCAAGCTTCTTGTACAGTCCAAGGATCTGAAGATACTAATGTTGGAAAGAGACCTGAGCAACCAAGCAGCGGAGACAGCAAGTAAACAGCACTTGGAAAGCGTTAAAAAGATTGCAAGGGTTGAGGCAGAGTGCCGCAGGTTACAGCATCTAACTCGGAAAATAACACTGATCAATGATTCTAGGCCTACACAAAACAATGGTTGCATGGAATCACTGACTGACAGCCAGTCCGATCATGGGGAGCATATGGTGGCTGTAGATAATGATCTGCGAAATTCTGACTCGTGGGCATCGGCTTTGATTGCAGAGCTTGATCAGTTTAAGAATGGCAAGGATGGTTCAAGAAATCTTGTGAACAATCCTGTTGAGATTGACATAATGGATGATTTCCTTGAGATGGAAAGGTTAGCTGCATTACCTGAATCAGACCGCACAAGCTCTAACTTTGAAATGGAAACAGATTCTGACAAGGCTGTTGCAAGAAGCTTCTCCTTGAAAGTCGAAACTGAAGAATTGCAAAACCAGGTCACAGATTTGCAGGAAAAGTTTGATGCTAGTGAAAGTGAGAAAAGGGAGCTTGAGACGGCACTTATGGAGGTTAGAAATCAGCTTGACATTTCCTGTGATGCACTAGTGGCGGCAAAGAACAGGCTGGTCGAAATGCAAATGCAGTTGGACTCGGCAATTAACTCCAAACTTGCAGCTTTGGAAGATGTGGAGCGTCTGGACTCCGAGAAGAAGGCTTTGCAGTTGCAGTTGGAGTCCAAGTCTGTAGAAGTTGAGGAGCTACTTATGGCTGTAACTTCGTTGGAAAAGAATGCAGGGCAGAAAGAGTTAGAGTCGCAATTAGAACTGATGTCAGCACAAGCCACAGAGCTTCACTTTACTATGGCATCATTAGAAGAGAGAATTCACACCGAGAGGGCTCTTTCTGTGCAGCATAAAGAAAAGGAGGAGGCTGCGTTGAATGCTAAGGAAGAACTGGAAGAACAGCTATGTTCAGCAAACACTGAAATGGGGAAACTGCATGACATTGTCAAAACACTAGAGAATGAGGTCAAAAAGGAGAAGGCATTGCATGAAGAACTAACAGCACAGTTACAGGTGAAGATGGAAACAACTGTTGATGCAGTTAAACAATCATTGGAGGCGCAGTTATGTTCAGCAAATGCTGAGGCAGGGAAACTGCGAGATGTTGTCAAAGAGCTTGAGAATGAGGTAGAGAAAGAGAAGGCATTGCATGAAGAGCTTGCAGCACAAATAGAGGTGAAAACTGAAGCAGCAAAAACTGCTGAGGCTGTTAAAGAATCCTTGGAGGCAAAGCTGTGTTCAGCAAACGCTGAAATACAGAAACTGCAAGATATCATAAAAGCACAACAGAGTGAGTTAGAAAAAGAGAAGGCACTTTATGAGGAACTCTTAGCACAGTTAGAGATGAAGATTGAAGCAGAGAGAACTCATTCTGTGGAGTCTGCTAAAGAATCATTGGAGGAACAACTCCAGTTAGTGAACTCGGAAGCTGCAAACCTGCGTGATATGGTGGCTGCACTTGAGCACGATGTGGAAAAGGAGAAGGCATTTTCTGCAGAGCTCCAGATGCAGCTAGAAGCTCTAGAGGCTGTAAAGAAGGTGTTGGAGTCAGAGGCAGAGTCTGCACTTCAGGATGCCAGAAATCTCAACCTGAAGGTGGAGTCATTGGAAGCAAAACTCGAGGAGCAGATGTCATCAGCTGGAGAATTCACTACCAAGGCAGAGGCTTTACAATCAGAGAGGATGGCTATGGAGCATAAACTTAAAACAGCAGACAGGGAACTCATAAAACTGACAAACAAGGTGAGCTTGCTCCATAGGGAGATCGAGCAGGAGAGATTGCTGTCAGAAGAATATGAACAGAAATGCCAAAAGCTGGAGGCTCAGCTGTCAAGAGATAGTCGGGATGCGAAGCTCTGGCGGCTTGCAAACTCGAACGGAGATCTGAAGGTTAAAAAGGTAAATTTCTCTTGATACCTATTTTCGCCCTCCTAACACCTGAACTTGAAACCCTTATGAACCTATAGTACTTGAAGGATATCATATCAGAGGATAAATAAGACTAGTAACATCATTGAATCCAAGTTGAATTGTTGTCATTGTTGTAGGAGAAGGAGCTTGCCAACGCAGCTGGGAAGCTCGCAGAGTGCCAGAAAACGATTTCTTCTCTAGAGCGTCAACTGAAATCACTGACAGACCTCGACAGTGTGGTGCTGGAGCCTGAAAGGCTTGAATCCAGCAGGGAGATGCCATTGCCACTGGACTTCAGAAATGGCGATGCTGAATTCGCGATGTTTGCGGATGACTTATACGACTTTGAGCTTCCGAACAGCAACACAAGCTGTTTTTCTCCGCTGCCATCAATCCAGCCCTCGTCCCCGCCCTCAGAGATGTCAGTGTTCGCAGGGGGGCTCTCAACTCTTAGCAGTTACAGAAGCAAAAGAGCAAGTAGGAGGTGACGGAAAAAGGCTGCCCAGATGCCATACTAACAAACAGTTCATGGATGCGGTCATATGTAGGTAGGTCGATGTACATTCACAGAAACTGATTGTTAGATTTGTGTGCTGAATTCCATCCATTCCAGCAAGCTCAGTTTTTATAGCCTGCTTGATGAGGTCTTACTGTATCCGTGAACAGTGATTGTGGTTGTTCGCCGCAGAATGTAAACCTGGTATCTGTGTGGTGATCCCTGTTGCAGGAAAGTGCAGAGGAAAGTACAAATTCAATGTTCATCTGGTTTTTGCATGTATTGCCGTTGAATTTAATTTTCTTTGCAGCAGTGAGCTGCGATGAATATATACTGTTGTGGAGATCTTGTGGGCGTAGCATCGATATTCCGTTCTTTTGGAAGCTGAGGAAAGGGTATTTATAGCTAGCACAACAGATGGAACATATGGGCATGGCCTCATAGATTTACATTCTGCAGTAATTCAGTGGTGAACATGGATCTCAACTTATTGCATTATCCGTGCCTTAACCCGCAATGCTCAGTAGTAGTACGACTAGTAGGTACATGTGCATCGTATCTTTTATTCGATCTGTTTGACAGGCTTGTGCCTTCCTCCTCCTCGCCTCACGAACGGGCGATTGGGCTTTGGATCCTGCGCTTGGAATAGGCTGTGTCCCAGATCAAGACTCCTTCAGTAGCAAGCAAACATCTTGCCTTGGTACTCGATCGATATATTGAACCTGAGCTTCTCCCCGGGCTGCGAGAAGCACAGAATGTGGGGCGGGCGAGATGTCCACCTCCACCCCAGAACCGTCGGTGATGGCAACCGTGGCATACCAGTTATCAGCCGGACCCACGTTCGTCAGCGTTCGCTGCACCTTGGTGTTCGCCGGCACCATGATGCTGGGGTAATTGAGGTTGAAGTCCATCACCTTGGGCAAGCTCGAGCGATTCAAGCTCAAGTCGCGGATGACGTCTTGCAAGGCGTAGTCGTCGTCGCCGTCCTTGGCATACTTATGGCAAATGAACCCAGCGTAATCTCTGACATCGAGGTCGTCATAGATCAGCCCCGGGTCCACGGCCCGCGTGGGGTTGACTAGCTTGCCCCGCGCCCCGAAAGAAGATCCTGGCCTGCTTGAGCTGCTCGTCCTTGATGATGTTGCCGTGCTTGTTCTCGAGATGAGCGGTGGTCACGATGGCCAACCTTATGGCCGCCGGCGACTAGTCCGGGTGAACGCTCTTGAGAAGAGCGACGACGCCGCTGACGTGAGGCGTCGACATCGACGTCCCGGACATGAAGGTGAAAGGTTCCGGACCCAGCGTGGCCGGCGCGGCGCCAAGGATGTTGAGGCCCGGGGCAATGACGTCCGGCTTCAGAATGTAGTGATTGTTACGGCTGGGGCCTCGGCCGGAGAAGGAGGCGACGATGGGCGAGCCGCCGCCGCCGAGCTGCGTGCCCTGGGAGTAGTCCTTGAGCGCGCGGCCAACGGCGGCGGGCTGCTGCAGGATCCGTAATCCCTTAAGATCAAGCTGTACCCAGTTTTCTCCTGGCCGACGACCACGACCAGTGCGGCGCCGTTGTCGTAGAGGCTTCTGAAGATGCGGGCCTGGGCATCGACGCCAACCGAGGCGACGGCGTCGTCGCACATGACATGACGATGTTGCCCCTCACGGTCTGAGCGCCAAGCAGGTCGTTGCACGCGCCCAAGTAGCGGACGGGATGCCAGACGCTGGCGTTGAGCCCCTGCACTGCACCAGATGAGTTGCCACGGGTAGTCGTTTTCCACAGACGACCAGCCGGGGCCTTGGTTGCCAGCTGAAGCGACAACGACGACACCGCTGGTGACCGCGCCGATGCCCACCGCGTCCATCTCCAACGGTCGTTGTTCTGTTCCGTAGCCGAGGGAGACGGAGAGCAGGTCGACGCCGTCGCGCACCGCCTCGTCCATCGCTTGAATAATGGCAGTGTTGCTGCACCCATTGCGGTTGCAGACTTTGTACACCGCCAGGTGCGCGCCGGGAGCGATCCCGGCGGCCTGGCCGTGGATCGACGCGTTGGCGACGAAGTTTCCGGCCGCCGTCGACGCCACGTGCGTGCCGTGCCCGTTGTAGTCGGTGACGGAGTTGTCGACAAAGGACTTGGCGCCGATGAGCTTGTTGTTGCAACGGACGCCGCCGCCCCACCAGCCGCCCTTGCACGCACCCTTCCACCTTGCCGGTGGCGGCGACATCCCGGTGTCGTTGAACGACGGATGCTTGTAGTCGATGATCCCGATTACGACACCTTTGCCCAAGTGGGAGTCGGGACACAGGCCGGCGTCCTTCGTGAGGCCGAGGAACGCCGGCGTGTGGGTCGTGGTCGGGTACATCTTCCGCTCCGGGAACCACCGCCCGAACCCGGGCTTCTTGGAGGCGGCGACCAGCTCGTCCTCCGTGAGCCATGCGGCGAAACCATCGAGGATCGTCTTGTACGACCGGACGAGCCGCGGCTCGCCTGAGGCCGTCAGCTCGTCCGGGAGGTACGACGCGGACCAGCTCCGCCGCTCGCCGTCGTCCATCATGTGGGCATCGGCTCGGGGCTTGAGCAGGATGATGTAGAGCTTATACAACGACGACGTGGGATCTGCTGCTGCGGGGCGTGGATGCTGGAGGGGAGGGGAAGGGGATGATAGGCGGCCGATGGAGGAACTGGCAGGTGGTGGAGTGGAGAGGAAGACGGTGGTAAACAAGCAGAGTACAAGTGCTGCTTCGGGCGCCATTGCCGCCATGGATGGAGTACCACCTCTACGACGACTAGCCAAAGCAGAGCAAGGTGCAGAGGAGCGTAGCGGGCATACTATATAGACTCCACTCCAGTACTGATCCGTGAGCTCGATCGGTACGTGACGCGCCGCACCGCACGCGCACCTGCTGGGAGCGTGACAGACTGACAGTCCAGACCGGACCCCGATCACGATGGAGCTGGATCAAACACGTACGTACGTCTCACATTTATGCAATGCAATGGCTCCTGATGATCTCCTTGCTCGTCGTCAGCCACCAATAAGCTGCCTCCCCATGTTTGCCGCACCATATTACTCATACAGTATACAGTATGTAGTAAAAAGACTCTTCCTATCCATGGTTAATAGCTATTTTTGCATTTTGATGATGGTTGCTTAAGCAACAAACCACCAAAATCCAATCATTCATGGATAAGATAGAGTGATGTGTTATACTAATATAATATTGGATATCCTAGCATTTTCATGACATATTAAGGAGATGAGAAAATAACGCATGTACCCTTACTTAATGTCTTGTTTGGCTGTCATTTTGCTGACTTCATGGCCGGCTGGGACTAATTAGTTTGCAAAACGTCTTAGGATGCCTTATGTTTGGTACAAATTTTGAACTCTTTAATATCTTATATTTCAGGATTTAATATCTTATATTTCAGGACGAAGAGGTGGGAGGGAGATGTGTTTCTAGTAACAGAAATTTAATTGGTAATGTGTTGTAACAACTTTAATCATCAAAAAACAGCATTTTAGTAGTAGAGGAAGGGATGGGTAATCTAGCGGGTGGAGATATCCTTACCGGCCATATGTACCGTTCCATAGGGTGGAGGGATGAGCGGAATTCAATCCTCTTCCAGGCGCTCAGAGCAGGCCAGGCAGCAGCCTCCATGATGTGCAGTGTCACTGGCATGCAGTCGCGGCCCGTGGACTCGTGCCGATTCGATTGATCGTGTTGTCCATCGCGTCACATAGGCGATTTATTCTGCATATGTGGCCGTGACCAGCCACACTTACCCAATGCAATCCAAGTCGATCGGCTTTTATTCCAATAGGTACCAGCTGTGCACATGCATATTCTCTCACTAGAGGGGGAAACTAAACAAACTCCAGTGCGCGTATACACCTTTTTTTTACCTGCGTTACCTCGATATACATATGTCTATTTGTAAATACACACAAACAACAATAATATATATAGGTATATATATAATCTCTAATTTTATTCCCCTACCGTTTTCTACAATGGCAGTACTAGCTGTCCAACAGAAAACCCAGCTAGGGAGCCAGCTACTTGTTGAGTTATCCTACACGCATATAGCTAGGCAACCGTTCATAGTCTACAACTTCAGCTTCTCTCTCTTTTCCGTGGCCCTGTGGTTCCAATCCCTTCTCTCTCATGTTCACACCTAGTCCCCACATAAATTTCTCGCACGATGTCCCACATTTTGGCCCAAGGGTTTTTAGAAAAAAGTTATTAATTTTATAAAAGAAATATATACTTCCAGGTAACTTCCCCTAAATGTTTCTTTTTGAAAAATTACCTTAGTTTGTTTTCATGAGAAGTTGAGAATTATATTTATCATATTGCAGCATATGGTCATGTAAAATGAAGTTTTTTTTGGAATGCACATCAATTATCACACAACAGGTCCCAACGATTTACCTCATCGTCGCAGCCAGTCCAGATGCCCAAATTCGTGTACAACACCTCGACCTAGCTCTATGCAGGTACAAAAGAGAACACATAATCGATATTTTCTACAGAACTATTTTAAATTCTTGCTGCTATATAGTTATTTCCACACGTGGAGCAAGAAGCATTGATGAAGCATTATGCAACACATTACTAAAAAATATTTGCATTGACGGTCAAAACACACCCGCCAGCACAGATCAACATTTGTGCTGACGTGTGTACGACCACCGGGCGGTCATCTTAAGCGTCCGTCAGCACAAATCAATTCCAATCTTTAAAATTTTAAAATGCAAAAAAATATTTTCACATTTTAGTAGGCATCTACATTCAACCGTCCATTATTGGAGACAAGTTCCATATTTTTTAAGCATAACTTGAGACCTCTTGTCAAGACTTCCTTACCATCCCACCTATGCATTACATCTTATCTTTCCGAGATATGCTATTCTGTTTATATCACTTTTCTGAATCTTGTATGGTGTGTTTGACACTCTAAACGATCTCAAATTAAAAAGTTATCAACTACAAAATTTTAGATCTCCTCGAGCACTGCAACTTTGGTTTAAAGTTCATCTTTACCCGAGGTTGCTTAAAAAAATTCAAAAATTCAAATTTCCATTTTTAAAATTAGACTTTAGAAATGGTAACGAATACATGACCTTGAATGAAACATTTGTCAGCTACAAAATTTTGGATCTCGTCGAACTCTATAACTCAGATATAAGTTTTATTTTCATCCTAAGTTGTCTATCACTTGGACATAAGGTTTAAAATTTGATTTAAGAAATGGTAATAAATATTTGACCCAGTAAACGGTCTTGAACGAAAATATTGTTAACTATAAATTTAGGTCTTGTCGAGCTCTATAACTTTCATATGAAATTTATCTTTATCCGACTTCATATGAAATAACTATTTAGTTTTTTCTTAAAAAATAGTGTGTCAGCATAAATACGGGGCATTTGTGCTAACGGTCGGCAATGGCGACCACCAACACACAAAAAATGACGTGCCGGCACAAATATTTTCTTTACTACTGACATATACAATCAAAGTTGAGTTGTAGAAGGAACAAGTATTTTATAAGTATATATAGTATTGAAAAAGGTAATACATCAAGTAAGTATGTTCAGGAGTGACATATATAGATTTACTAAAATACTACTTCCTCTGTCCTGTAATATTCCTCTGTCCTGTAATATAAGATATTCCAGCAATTTTAGGACGGATTAAGGGACAGAACAAAACATGATTTTACGAGCTGTAATTGCTAAGATTAAGTAGCCAAGTAGCCATGAAGAAATAAAAAAAGGTAGGTATGCAGCTAAGAGCCATAGAGAACTAAATGATTTCCTTTAATATTTGTCCAAAACTCCTAGAATGTCTTATATTTTGGTATAAATTTTGAACCCTTCAATGCCTTATATTCGAGGACGGAGTACTCAAGATTTTATTTTCTGCTATATGTATAAAGATTACTTATGGCAGAATCAGCAGTAATACTGTATTAAATTTGCACCGTGCGTCTGAGTTGGAATCCCATAAATTGTGTGATCGATGGATGCCAGTTGCCAGAGCAGCTAGCTAGCTAGCATTCTTAATGATGTTATTGGGACTTTGGTAGGCACGCCGTACGGCGTGTGTATAAGTAAGGAACGTGCACACCTACCTAGTTCATCTCTCTCCGGTCCTTCTCCAGTAGATTTAGTTGTAGATCAGTGCTACTCCTAAATGGCAATGGCGTCCTTCATAGTTGCTACAGTCTTGCTATGCTCCACCACCCTCCTCAGCACCGCTCCATCATCCTGCAGGGGCGTACATGCCGCCGCACCTTCTCCATCATCAAAATACAAGATGTACATCGTGTTCCTCACGCCACCACCGGACGCCGCCGCCATGGACGACGATGCGCGCTCGCCGGAGTTGGTACCGGTCTTTCCTCCCCAGCAATCTGACCGACTCCGGTGAGCCACGCATCGTCCACACTTACAAGACCTTGTTCCAGGGCTTCGCCGCCTGGCTGACCGAGGCTGAGCTCGACGCCATGTCCAAGAAGCCCGGCTTCAGCTCCTGGTACCCTGAGAGGATATATCACCCAACAACACTCTAGTCGTTAGTTCACCAAACTGAAGTTGGTGGCAAATTCAGGGAGTCGACGTTGGTGGCGCCTCATCATCTTTTAATTAGCAAACCAAGCTCCCGAGGATGATCCATGACACGAGTAAAGTTGATCTAGTTGGTTGATTATTTCCTAGTGAATGACTGACACCAAACCGGCCACATTTCCCGTTCGTCAACAATGCCGAGATGACATCCCGCGCGGGCATCTCGTCGAACACCCTGCGCGCGTCGGCCGCACGCCGCGTAGAACGTGACGATTATGTTGCCCGCGAAGATGTCCGCGAGGAGGAGGGCGCGCCGGAGAGCAGCGGCGTGGAGCTCGAGGCCCTTGTCCGGTCGCTCCACTGCGGCAACGGCGGCGTGGAGGCACGCCGGAGCGCACCACGCGGTTGTACAACCCGCAGGGCCTCGGCGGGGAGGGCGGCGGAGGCGAGCGCGCGGGGGAGGGAGTTCCAGAGGAAGGCGGAGCGGGTGGTCAGGTGGTGGCGGAGGACGAGGCGCGCCGAGGGGACGTCGCGGAGCGCGGCGTAGGAGAGGAGCAGCGCTCCGGCGAGCGGGAGTGAGGCGGGGAGGGCACCGGAGACGAGGGCGGCCGCCGCCGCCGCCGCCGCCGAAGCCGAATTGGTGGAGGCGGGGGACGAGCTCGTGGAGGGGGCGGCGGGAACGGGCGGCATCGGGGTGTTCGGTCAGCCCCAACACCGCCCGGCCCATGGGGCTTCATGGGACGCGGGGAGACAAGCACGGGGGAGATGAGGCTTCATGGGACGCTCCACGATCCGGAATTTTGCGAAAGCCCCCCTAATATTTACATATAGACCCCTAAAATGTTCACATAACCCCCTGGCCTCAGATTGGGTAGTCGCCCCGCCGGCCTCCGCCCCCGCCGCAGGTGCATAGCTCCACCCACCAACCCCCTCGCTCAAGAAGATTCGCGCTCATTTCCTCCCGCAAGCCGCAGCGATATCTGACCGCTTTCTCCGCGCGACCGAACTCGCACCGGTGGGGTATGCAAGGCGAGCTCCGGCAATGGCGGACATGAACGCGAGCCTGCAGGTGAACGCAGCTTGCGGGGTGACGAAAACGAATTAATTAATAATCGCAGGCTCCAAAGTAAAAAACGTCTCCTTCCTTCCTACTGCTACACGATTACTGCACTGACCGAAACCTCCCGATTTTGCCAAGCGGTAAGTGAGTACTAGTATCAATTCCACACTTGCCAAAGCTGCAGAGACTTGCTCCTTTCATTTCTTCATAATTGATCAAGGTTTCACAGTGACAATGCAACTCCTGTCCAGCAGGCACGTCCTCAAATGTCATTTACAGTGACCATGACCATCTCTAAAAACAATGGCAAACCATTGACATGACTGAGGAAATTGTTACAAATAAACAATGGTGATACTCTCACAAACTTTGCTCAACTCAGGATCACGCACCCCCCCCCCCCCCCCCCCCCACACACACACACATATAGGACAAGAAACGTGGAAGGGCAATGCTTATGTGGAACTTTTAGAAACACAAAACCTCCCATTGAGAATAGCCTATAGTGATACTGTAATACTACACGCAACTCGCTAGTGGAACTACTACGTTAACAGCATTCCTAGGAGTCTGCTCGAGAAATGATGTGTGCATTGAATGATAATTTTTTTTTTGCCTAATTATTGACCATGTCGTCTCCTTATCACAAAGTCAGTGCATTTTTTTTATTTTGGGGAGATCGTGCGCTGTTTCAATTCTACCACATTTTAAAGCCACTCTTTACTCTTTTAATTTTGACCTAGTCTCATGTGGTATGTCGACTTCTTTAGTTGAAAATTAGAAACAGAGTTTGCGCACCATTGTACTATGTTTTCAAAGTCAGACCTTATACTAATCTTAATTTTGACCTACTTTTGCATAGTACGGCCAACTCAACTCTTTAGTTGAAAAGCAGAGTTTGATTTCCATGAATGTATTGTTTATTTGGAACTTTCAACATTTTTTCTACTAATTTAAAGTTCCATTTTCTTGATATCGTATCTATTTTTCCATTTTCCTGCACAGCCGGACAGGCATGGTATACAACTACTAGTACGAGTAATTTGATCCTGGAAACTAATTTCTATTGTGACTTCATCCAGAGAGGCAGTTATTAACTACAATGATATGGATATAGTGTCCTTTTTGCATATCCTGCGTACTAACAAACATTCACAACAGGAATATGTAACCATACCCATCAGTGGCTTTTACACCATAACATGCAAATGGCCCCTGATGTCGAACATACAGTGCCACTCCATCATACAACATGGGTTGGTTAGGGCACACATTATGGAAGAACCACCACCCTTGAGCTATAAAGCCTTGGATCTGCCTGTCAAAAAAAATAAAATAAAGCCTTGGATCCGCGTGCAACCAATGGCAGGAGAAAGAAGAAGCTCAGCACCACAAGCATAAATTAGCCTCCGTTTTGGGTGAGCACTGCATAGGGTTTAGTCATGGGAGGCAAGTTAATGCTCAAGGACTATATAGGAAGGCGCATGGAGTGGTTTTGGGTTAACCATCTTGCAAGTGATGGGTTTGTTTTGTGGAGGAGGGCAATTAAATGGGCATGCAAGCAAGCCCAATCAATGGCTGGAACAGTTGGTTGCTAGCTATCCTTTTCCACAATCTGTTCTTCCTTTTTTTTAATTGTGTGTATAAAGCTTCTAGAATCCTTTTTTGGATGCTTGTGACCTTGGATAGAGAAATCGGCGACATTTATTGGCGACTGTTGATTCATTTGAGTGTGAGAGGTGCTGGGGTGAATGTGCACACTTTTGGTGAAGTGACAAGTTGGAATGAGTTTGGTGGGAGAGAGGTTGTTATATATGTATATATATTGCTCCATGCACACGTTGTGGGTGGATGACGAAGACATCTAAGGTCTTTCCTTAATTATTTTTGCGGCCCCTGTAAATCTTCAATTCCCTATTCTAATATTTTAGTAGTGCTCATTTAGGTTCCCTTGGAACTCAAATATTCAGCTACCTCTTCGCTTATTATTATCGAGGTCCCTCATTGATCCGTGCACTCAAAATATCAAGTTGTTTAGGAAAAGGAGCGAAATAAATATGCTTCAACGGTTCCTCTCTTACAAATCAAATTAAGACGAAAAAGACTTTTGCCCACAAAATAACTGTATTTATCTAGGTGGTTAAATTCTGCATATACTCTACCCTCTTTTTATTGATGAAAAACGTGCATGCGTCCTGCTTCAATATTGGTCTCCGATAGGGAACAGAAATAAAGGGTTTAATTGTCCTACTGCGTTTGCCCCATGAAACATAAAGATATGTTCGAGAGGGAAATGTCGTTTGTGTACGAAGCTTTGGGTGTGACCTAAACAATCAACTTCAAAGAACAACTGGGCATAGTTTTCAAAGTGACATTATTGGTGCAACCAATCCTTCAAGTACATTGTATTTCCTCCACACATTTGGTTGAACACCCTAGCCCCTACGTCTCTCAGAAATGTAGTACTGCCTCTGGTCATCTTAATATGATACGCATTTCAGACAGCAAAGTATAGCTACAATATGCAAGCCAAATCTGTTGTCTGAAACGCCATTTAGATCTGACCAAAGGGATTAGCTTCATAACATTATACTAGATTTTTATTCAAAAGGATCTATTCTCTCCACAACTTTTTTGTCCGATTTGACTAAATTACCTCAGTCGCAGCGGAGTTTTATTTCACGGAATGGTTCGAGTTTTCATCTAGTTATTATGACTTCATTTAATTTGAAATATCGGTCGATACTGAAACTCTAGAAGTTTCGAGAAGCATGTTTACTAGCTGCTGCATGCAAATTCAGCTCTGCAATTAAGCGGTCTTCAGAGGCCTATCTTGCAAAACTGGACTTGTATACGCAAGAACAGAGCATATTTTAAATGGTGTCCTTGGTAAGCACAGATGAATTGACGCCGATTAGATTACTGCATCGATATGGCTGGAAAGTAGTACTAGCACGCAAGGCAGAGCAACCTCGTGCCGGAAGATACCGTTGGAAACTCAGCAAGACAGCAACCGCCTCCCTGATCCCTTCCCCCCGCCAAAATCGCAACAAGAAAACCAATAGCAGAGAGAGAGAGAGAGAGAGAGAGGGCCAGTCCAAGCTTTTCTTGTCCCCGACCTCCCTCTCTCTCCCCTGGCAATTCCCCATCATCTTCTATCCTATTGTCATCTGTCCTCCGATTAACTCTGAACCAAGAAACCAATCACCTTCAACTCGTCCTTGTTCTGGTCGTCGCTCTTCTTCTTCTTCTTCTTCGCCGTTACCGACGTATAAAAGCAGCAATCCTCGGCCTATTCACACAACAGCTGGCCACAAGCAGTAGCCCCTGTCCACGCTTTGAGAGTGCCCTGCTGTGGCTGTCTGCCTGCCGCTCTCACCGTCGTCGTCCGCCATGGGCCTCTTCAGCTCGCCAGCGAAGGTCTACAAGCCGGCCGCCGACGTCGACCTCGGCCCCGGCAGCGACGAGTTCTACATCAGCCCCAATGTCAAAGGTCTGCTACCTTACCTTGCTGCTAGTTACCAATTCTGTGCGGAATTTTTGCGAGAACTCTGAATCCCTCTTGTCTGAATTCAGTTCTTGGAGTACATGATAAGAGTTCTGCTGGTCCTTGATTTCAGATTTATTTATTTTTTCTCTTGGTGTTTGATGTTTAGCTCCTCGAGTTGCTGGGCTCCTGGTGAAGATCTTCGTGTGGATCCTGGAGATGCCGATCGTCGGGCAGATGGTGCTCTACATCCTGAAGAAGGACAATCTCATCAACAAGGTGAAGTTCATGCACCAGCGCCCCTACTCCTTTGAAAATTCCATCTCTCTCTCTATAGAAAATGATTTTTTGTTAATTAAAAAATCAAAATCTATTCTGACAATGTTTCAGTCAAATACATAGTCAAAATCAAAATCTATTCTGACTCATGGAAAAGGTGAAACTGAAGTTTGACCAAAACGCTGTGTGGTGTTCTGTTTCGAATTTCCCTTGGCTTCTTATCAAAAAAAAAAAACTTCCCTTGGCTGCACTTTTGCTAGATCAGTCAGAACCAGGTCAGAGCAAGAGAGTTTTTCAGGATTGACATTTCAGCCTCTGACATCTGAATCCACTGTTGGCAGCTGGTCTCTGACGCCGACATCCCGGAGCCGCCGCTGTTCACGGCAACCCACAGCTGGGAAGGTTCTGTTCTGACATCTGACTGACTGCTGCGCTTCGTTCTGTCTGCCGCCGCCTCTGACCATGCCAAACTCTGAACTTCTGAACTCTGAACCGTCCAAACACACTTTTGTTTCTGTGCTGGTGGTGCAGACATTCCGGAGCAGAATGTGATGCTGACCAAGCCCGACCTTTCGGCGGCCGAGCGGGTCCAGGAGGCCGTCGGTTGCCTCCCGGCGCGGCTGGAAGCCACGCTCGCCGCCGACGCGCCGTCGTCGGGCCTGAAGCGGTGGACGATCCGGGACTTCTACGACGCCTACAGCTCGGGGGAGACGACGCCTGTTCAGGTGAGCGAGTCTCAGGTTGCATTGTTCTGTACATGGTGATTTCCGTTCTGAACCATTTGAACTGTCCTGCACGCGTGCAGGTGGCGACGAGGTTCCTGGCGGCGGTGAAGGAGAGCTCGGGGCCTGGCCTGAACATGGCCTTCTTCATCAGCTGCGACCCCGAGGACGTGATGAGGCAGGCCGAGGAGTCCACCCTGAGATACCAGAGAGGTAATAACAATAAGCATTTTTCTTTTTGTTGTTGGAGGAGGTTGCTCTCAGCCATCAAACACGTCAGCTCCTTTTTCGGCGGATCTGAAGGTTGCAGGGGCTACAGACGAAACTAGAGTTTGTGAGCTAGCTAGCTAGGCGTCACAGCAACCAACCTTCATTTCCAGTAGCAGTAGTAGCCTGCAGGCGTAATGAGAAGGTGTCCAAGAAAGAGAGTTCGTGACTCCCGAGTCCTCTGCACGGCAGCATGGGCATCTGAAAAGAGAAATGATTCAGCAGTTGGAGGAGAAGAAATGAAGCCTCGTGGTTGTGGTTACACGTTGCTGTCAAGACAAGAGTAAGACCCGGTCACAGGAGTGGCAGCAGCCAGTTTTTTATTTTTTGGTTGAGCAATTGCGGAGTGAATGACTGAGTAAACAACTGATGAATGGTAGGAGAGGACAGAGGTATAAACAGACAAGACAGATGGTTGCCGCTGTTGGTGTCTGACATCGACACTGACAGACGTAGATACGGCTTGCTATGGCCCAACTCCCTCCACCGGCATCTGCCGCGCTCATTCATTGCGCCGCCGCCGCCGGCCGGTTAGATGTCAGCCTGTAGGCACTAGGCAGTGCCAGTACGCACGGCACTGCTGCAGTTGATTGCAGAGTTTTGCAGATGATTCAGTGCATCCATGGGAGACTCTTTCGTACGTCGCGTGCTCGCGTTTGCATCACTGCATCTCTTCTCTTCCGTGTCGCATGCGTGAATGTGGAGATCCACCTGGATCTTGGTCGCTCTGAATCTCTGATCGTAACCGTAAACTCTGATGGTCTGAGCCTGGTGCATTCAGGTGCGCCGCTGTCGGCGCTTGACGGCGTGCTGGTGGCGGTGAAGGACGAGATCGACTGCGCGCCGTACCCGACGACGGGCGGGACGCGGTGGCTGGGCGCGGCGCGGCGGTGCGAGGCGGACGCGGCGTGCGTGGCGCAGCTGCGGGCCTGCGGCGCCGTCCTCGGCGGCAAGGCCAACATGCACGAGCTCGGCGCCGGCACCAGCGGCATCAACCCGCACCACGGGTACGTACACACACCGTATCGTATACGTATATATACCTGCCCACCCTATACGTATACGTACGCACGCACATAGCCTACATAGACGTATACGGTATGCAGTGCACCATACCCAATACGATTGTCTGCTTCTGCAGGTCCACGAGGAACCCATACAACGCCACCAAGATCGCCGGCGGCTCCTCCAGCGGCTCCGCCGCCGTCGTCTGCGCCGGCCTCTGCCCCGTCGCCCTCGGCGTCGACGGAGGCGGTACGTGCGGCGGCCACGCGATCGTCGATCTCCTGCGCAGATTTTTTTTCTTTCAACGTGCAATTACGCTGAACGATGCCGTGCGTGCTTGTGCCGCAGGTTCGGTCCGGATGCCGGCGGCGCTGTGCGGCGTCGTGGGGTTCAAGCCCACCGCCGGCCGCCTCTCCAGCGCCGGGTACGCGCCGAAGATGCACCCTGTTCTGTTGCCACCACCAAACGGCTCTCTGCTTCCGTAATCCACTGCCACATCAGATTTCTGAACACCATTGCTGGCTTGCTGCTGCTGCAGGGTGCTTCCGCTCAACTGGACGGTCGGGATGCCGGGGATCTTGGCGGGGACGGTGGAGGACGCCCTCATCGCGTCAGTCACCGCGCTCAGTTTCTTTTCAGCACCAACAGCATTTTTTTTAATGCAACAGCTATTCGGCGAATAACTGCAAACCGTGGCCTCAAATCTGAGAAATCATTTTCTGTTCTGTTTCTTTCAGTTATTCGGCGATCGTCGATCAGTCCCAGCCGTCCTACTTGCGGGTAAACTCGTTGATCAAAAGGCCTACCATTTCTGAAAAAATTCTCTTGCTGCTTTTCTGTACCCAACGAACCTGAATTACTGACAAGCCTTTTCATCTCCAGCCTGAGCTGAATCTGCCTCAACTCAAGTCCAGCCTGTCCATCAACAACATCAAACTAGCGAAATACGCAAAGGTCGGTGTCTGTATAATCGTTTACGACAGTTCAAATAAAGTGGTCAAATCTTAACACTTTGCTGAACCCGCGTTGGGGAAAAAAACATATCTGCAGTGGTTCAACGACAGTGCCGAGGACATCAGGAGCTGCTGCGACAAGGCTCTCAAGACGCTGCAGGCGCACTACGGCTGGCAGGTGAGGGACATGATGATGCGCCCTGCACTTGCGAACTTTTTGTAGCACACTGAAACGGAGATTAAATTCAGTTTGAATTTGCCAATATTTGTTTTTGTGATACCAATTTTGTTTCCTACGCTCTTCACCACAAGACCGTGGATGTGACCATTCCTGAGATCGAGGAGATGCGGCTGGCGCACTACGTCACTATCGGCTCCGAGTGCACGGCGTCGCTCGCCAAGTACCTCGACAAGCTGTAAGCAAGTTTGAATTTGTCGATGCTATTTTGAAAATTTCATGCTGACGAACTCAAACCGTGAAAATTTCCTGTGAATTGTGGCAGGAAGAGGTCTGAGATCGGCTGGGACGCCAGGGTCGCGCTGAGCGTCTACGGTTCCTTCAGCAGCAGGGCCTACCTGAACTCGCAAAGACTTCGGTGAGTTCCTGACAGATAAAGATTCAGATAGAGTAGTACTCCACAATCTACATGTGTAGTGTAAATATCTGAAACATGACATGTAAATGACAAAAACTTTTTGACAGGAACCGGCAGATGTACTTCCACAAGGAGATCTTCAAGGCCGCCGACGTGATCGTCTCGCCGATGACCGGGTGAGTACCTTTCAGCTCTACCGCCGCCATTTCTCATCCGATTAGCTGATCTCATGTAAAGCCTAGCTCTGATCCGTCGTCCTCCTCCATCATCATTGTCAGTGTGACCGCCTACACGCTGCAAGACGACGCGTTCGACACCGGGGAACTGGACTACATAAACGGAGGTAAGAGACCAATGATTCATCAGCAACATTTCCAGTGAATTGACTCCACCACATCTAGCACCATTTACGTGATCCTCTCCTAACTCCTCGTACGTGCTGTTTCAAACATGAATCGAACAGCCGCACTGGTCCGCTACTCCATCGCAGGGAACTTCCTGGGCCTGCCGACCATCACCGTCAAGGTAATGTTAATGGGGGGGCATCTTCAGTTACCTGTGATCCCTTGTTCTTCTGCAGAAATTAGACCTGCAGAACGCAGCGTTGAGAAAATCTAAACAGCAATGGCCATCTGGTGGTGAATTCGTCAGGTCGGGTACGACAAGGGCGGGCTCCCCATCGGGCTCCAGTTCATTGGCCGGCCGTGGTCCGAGGCGACCCTGCTCCACATCGCGTTCGCGATGCAGGCAAGTGGAGACACGACGATCTGTTCTGTTTCTGAATTTCTTGCTGAGATCAATCTGAATCTCTATGGCTGCTGTCTGTACAACTGAAACCTGACGGGTTGCGACTGTGCAGGAGGCCTGCGCCAAGGGCTACAAGAAGCCGGCGGTGTTCTACGATCTCCTCAAGAAAGAGTGACCGGGACCGACGAGCGCAGAGAGAGGGTCTTCAGCTCCGTCCGTTTTGATCTTGCGTCCCTAGTTGTAGAGCGTTCGCCGTAGAGATGGATGCCTTCGGTTGGCAGGGCGAGATGGAGTGGTGAACAGGAGCCGGCTCGACTGAGCGTCCAATCCAGGTGGAGAATTGTACTGGCAGGTTGTTCTTGTTTAGCGTAGAGGGTCTGGAAGAATTGAAGAAACATTGAGAGTAAATCGCTCAAGTTTAGTGAAAAGAAAAACTTTGGAATGTGTGTCTCATGCAAGAGGATATTTTTCATGTTTTTTTCCATCTGTTTTATTTCGGGGTACTCTGGGAAAACAGAAATCAGCGATTCAGCAACGGAAATGCTATGAAACAGACGTCCGGACGGGGAAGAAAATCGGACGCTCATAATAGTTGATTTTCGATGTTGCAACTATTATTTCCGCATGTTTCATGGTGAATATTGCATAAAACATAGTATTCATATTGCAGCGGAAATTTTCGTATCCGAGAGTCAAACAACTTAATTAGTTTTTTTATATAATTATCATTGGACGTTTGGGCGCTAGCAAGCCCGATTCAGCAAATGAGATCAGGTGCTTCTTGGTTTGTCCCATCAGAAAAAAAAGGAGGTTGAAGCTGCATGTGGGGGCTGTGACGTGCGGGCCCCGCGAGGGCGTCGCCACCAATCGTGTTGTTCCTTCTCAGCGCCATGAGCGCGCGGTACACGTGGGTGCAGGCGGCGAGGCGCAGACGTGGCGACCGGTACCTCCAACTATTATTCCGTGCGTGGACGGTGCTGCCCCTCCGACCATGTGGCAACGGTGGATACGGTCCTCCAAAGGGCATAACGGTCTGTCAAAAAAACACGAGCGTCTACACGCCATCGTGAAGACAAGGACCGAAAGAGCCGGTTTTCCAACTGAAGCATATGAAAAATAATAGAGAAACAGAGTATTAGAGATATACAACAGAACGCTATGTCAACTAACTAATATCGTGCCGTACGCTAGTAAAATAATCATAAAGTTGCGTTTGGATATGTTAGATAGAAGTTTATAGAAATTTTTAAAAAGAACAGTGAACTATAACAATAATTACAAGTCTCACCACGACAAAGGTTGGAGGTACCATTAAGATTTGCATGTTTCTAGTGAGTTCTTATCTTTCTTGTCCTATAAATCGGTGCGCTACAAAATTGATTGCAACGGGGTGCTTTTTACATGCACGGCAGAATATCCATCGTACTCAAACAATGTAACGAGGGGTCTCCTGTATTTGGCTGAATTTACAAAGGCCAAGCTAAATTTAAACCAAAATTGCCTCATTCAACTCAAATCACCTCTCCAGGTAGGTACCCGGACCTGGCTCGAGACGGACGGTCCTGCCCTCTCCGGTCGCAGGGGCAAAACCGTCCACATCACAAATCTCCCCATCCCCACCTCGCAGCGCCGTGGCCCTCCCGTCTTCTCTTCCCCACCCCACCCCACCCACGAGCTCCTCAGATCAGATCGGCGAAGCCCAAAATCCCAAGCAGAGGAGCGAAATCTCGAGCGCTCGTGCCGGCGACGACCACGAGAGGAGGCCGCGGCACGAGAGCTCCCCAGGGCTCTGTTTCTCTTCGCAGCATCAGCGGCAGCGGCGGCAGCAGCAGCAAGAGGAAGATGTCGTCGGTGTTCAGCGGCGATGAGACCGCCCCCTTCTTCGGCTTCCTCGGCGCCGCCGCCGCGCTCGTCTTCTCATGTACGTACCTCCCCTTCCCCTGGTCCTCCGCTCTGTTCCACTCTCTGTTCCGGTTTCTCGAATTCGGGTGGGGAAAAGGTTGGAGCATGCGCGGCCCATTCTCCGAATCTCCGATCCATTCGGGGTATTGAGGTGTCTCCCTCCTGGTGCACTGTTCGTTCGATCCGGGACGCTCTGATGCTTTCGTTTTGCTCCGATCTGCTGCGATTCATAGGCTTCATTGCTTCACTGGGCTCAGATTAGATTGACAATGCGATACTGAATGCACGCCTGCAAATTGGGTTTTTTGATCTGCTTTTTGAGAAACAAGGGTTAGTAAAACAGAGAGAATTTCGGGTGGATCCATCTGTGTGTCTTGGACAGTTTGAGGGCGAAATTCCTGATGGTGGATGACGAGATCTATCTCTGTGTGTGCCTTGCAGGCATGGGGGCGGCGTACGGGACAGCCAAGAGTGGCGTCGGCGTGGCATCCATGGGTGTCATGCGCCCTGAGCTCGTCATGAAGTCCATTGTGCCCGTGGTCATGGCTGGTGTGCTCGGTATCTATGGGCTCATCATTGCCGTCATCATCAGTACTGGGATCAACCCCAAGGCCAAGCCATACTACCTCTTTGACGGCTATGCCCATCTGTCGTCTGGCCTTGCCTGTGGTCTTGCTGGGCTTGCCGCCGGCATGGCCATTGGCATTGTCGGTGATGCTGGTGTCAGGTAAAGACCCTTTGCTTGCTCTATCTTACCTGTTATGTGATGCACACGCTTGATGGTTTGGCAGCTAATTTGTTGGTTAACGAAGTAGTTATGGCAGTCACTTCTAAAATTACATGTTGTCAATACCTGTATGTAGACAGATTTCTCCTCTATTGCGATACTGCATTTAAAGATGAGGTGAATGCTCCATTTACATCTTAAAGTGTATATATGCTGGTTGTTGGGACAATTTAGGAATTAGTAGTTTGATAGGACTAAAATCTGTCACTTGACCTGTTGTGGATTTGCATAGTAACAACTTTCTAGTTAACATCGATAACGTTAAACGTTACATTTTTGGTTTGTAAAGGTGGACACCGTCTTTCAAATAGTAAATGACAGTCACACCATTGTCATAAACCAGCTTATTTAAGGTGAACTATGACTGCTCGTCATACTATTCTTAACTATTCTCTACTAATGTCATGACTATTAAGCAACTAAATTAGAAAGCTTCTCTAATTATGTGGTAAAATGATAGTGATTTGCCTCAATATGTTTATTTGTAACTCGTTCAGGATGAGCTTAAAGGCAACCTATTCTTGTTTTTCCTTGTTTATTATTCATAAATCATAATGGTGCTCCACTCATGTCACACTATCATATTGTTTATCTTAGGAAATTATCCTGATCCATTGAAAACTGATGATGGTGCCATTTCTTGTTCAAGACAATGATGCCATTTCTTGCAGCACTTGCTATATTTGGGAATGTAGCTTGTGTGAGAACATAGTTATCTACCTTGTCAACTTACAAAACATATCAGAGCGGAGCAGGGAGGGGGGATATCATTTGCTGATCTCTGTTATGATTTCAGCATTATGCTCTGTTTGCTTTGTGCCTTGGTAGTTTCCTAGTCAGTAGGATCTTTTATCTGCACATTGTTTTATTTCTAAGTCATGGCCCAATAGAAGGCTGGTTGCTTTTCATAGCTTATATTTAGTATTTATTTTAAAACTTAAAGCTTCAACTGCTTATCTCTGTCAAAATGGTATTTTCATTTTAGTATAGTAATTTGACGAGCAAGTAATGTTGATTGTTATTTCCGGATTAAAACATTTCTTCTAGAATGTAGTTTTCTTTTCACTTCTACTTTTTTTGAGGTCATTTCAGTGTTTCAGACATGTTCCATTATCTGTGCTGCATTGAAATTGAAGTATGTCCCACAAATCTCTAATTTTTACTGTTTTCCATTTCCACAGGGCTAACGCTCAGCAACCTAAGCTGTTTGTGGGCATGATCCTCATCCTCATTTTCGCTGAAGCGCTCGCCCTTTACGGTCTCATTGTCGGCATCATCCTCTCATCCCGCGCTGGCCAGTCCCGTGCAGACTAGGCGCTTTCCAGATCTTGATACCATGTCTGGCCCTGGCCGGGCCCTGTTTTATATTCATGAGACAAGAAGCCGGAGCTCTTTAGAGGGTTATTTTCATTCTGTCTAGTTTTCGTTCTTCTGTTTGGGTCGAGACAAAAAAAAAAGAAAAAAAAAACATGTGCAGCCAAGGGAGGATTTTCCCTTGTGGTGCCGATGCCATTCTTTCTCCATCTTTGATGGTGGTGGTGGGCTGTGGTCGATGCTCATTATTTATGCACAGTTTTTTGTTAGGATATGGTATGGCTGGACGGCGTTGTAATCTGGTGAATAAGAATAAGCAAGGACATGCAATGCGACGAGTGTCGAGGACACCTTTTGTTCATCAGTTTCGTTCTTATGGTGATGATGATCTTATGACTAGTGCGGGGGCAAATTTTGCTTTCGTGGCACTAAACCCGTTTTACTGTTAGATCTTTGGCAGGTGTTTTGTGGTCTGGTAGAAATTTCTTTTCCAGCTTGAACTTAAGAGCACACATGTACGACCGTGTGGATGGTTTGCACAGTTGCCGACTACTGCATTGTGCCAACCCGGCAACGGGCATGCCCGCATGTATCTGTCGGCATTGCAACTTCGGTGGATTTTGACGACTCCGCAGACCACAACGAAGCGTGCGGAGAGGTTAGGATCAGGGGTTTGAGGCTTTACCGCTTTGGATGGAGGTGGTGAGCGGCCTGAGAGGAACACGCGGTGGAAGAACGTTTGGCCGGCGTGAGCAGCTCTGTACTGTACATGGCCAGAGGATCCGGGTCCGCCGTGGCGAGCGTTTGGCCCGGCCACCCGTGGAAATTGAAGGTGGCCCGTCTGCCCAGAGAAACCGGACGCGTGGAACTGGGCCGCCGGCCCATTTACGGGGACGCGCGCGCGGAACAGAAGCAAGCAACTGCGCTCTTAGTCCCGCCGCGAAAAGTTTTGGCAAGCAGGGCTCTACTTATATACCTGAGCATCCTCCTAACTTGGTCGAGCTCGAATGATGTCCGAGCTTCCCGACCTTGGCACTTTTGGCGGCAGCGTCGTCTGGCTCCGTCGAGCTTTTTGGACGTTCGAGTTCCCTGGCCAGCCGAATTCCCTCCCCACCTAATTTTTTTTATGCTCCAACGGAAGGCCACCATATACACAGTGACGATTTGAAAGGCAGGCCAAACACAGTACAGCCTTCGGAACACGACATCTTTCTAGAAAATTCTTATGTGTTCCGGCCAAAAGGGCATAAACTCGTATGCATACCGCGAGCAGTTTGATAGTAATTTGAAGCCGGTTTGTTTTGCATTGGGCTTGGCCCAACGGGATTCGCACTCTCAAGGACGGACGTAGAGGATGCGGCCTTGTCCGGCCTCGTGGGGCGCGCGCGCAGGCCTTGCGCGTCACCCCGCGCCGTGGCCAGCGTTCGAAACGTAAGCGAGCCGGTTTGACCGGGCGGGTTTCGGGGGGAGGGGGGAACCAGTTCAAGCAATTTCTGCCAATTCGTATGCAAGCAACGTTGGAGGGGGAACCAGTTCGTCAGACATTGTTCAAGCAATCCGAGCAGCATCGCCGTCCATTTGCTATCCGACGGACTGATCTGGGAAGTAACGAACCAACACAGCCCACAAAACAGCCTAGCTCGGCCCAGCAATGCAACGCAGGAAAAAGGCGCGAGATACGTCTCGGGAAAGTCAGGATCACGGGAAAAATAAGACCGCGACGGCTGTTTTGGCACGGGGAGGCGAAGGCGGAGCCAGTGGGCTGCACGGGTACGGCCCGGCATACCCTAGACCTAGCCCAACGAGCGTATTACGTGAAAAAAAAACTCTGTTCCTCTCCAGGCTCCGGCCGCACGCCCACACCTGTCCGCTCCCCAACCCCGACCCGTCTCCGCGAGCGCGAGTCATTTCCCGGAGCGCGGCTTCCCCGGCGGCCGACCCTTTTCCCCGGCGCGTCCCTTCCCCGGCAGCCGGCCAGCCGTTAGGGCCCTGCTCCGCCGCCCTGGCTCCGGCTCCCTGCTCCCGCCGGACCGCCTCCCACCTTCTGGCCGGTCGGCGCCAGACCTAGCTCCGCCCGGCGCCCAATCCCATATGGCCAGATGCCCCGGGTGCGGCAGCGCTTCCTGGTGAGACCTTTTCCCCCTCCATTCTCTCCTCGTAGTTTTAGTCTTAGCAAGTTTTCTCCAAATTCCAAACCCTAACTTTTCTTTACTGCGATCTAATTTGTTAGCTAGTTGTTGTTAGATTTTACCATAATTTAGTTCAATTAATGTAGCTTGTAGATGTATGCAGTAGGAATTAGACATGTATTGCATTAGTTCTATTTGTTATTTAAGCTTGTGTCGTTTATATTCCAAATTAGTGTGCTATTTAAAACTATCTGGATTGTAATTTAAGACTTATTATGCTATTTAGTAGTTTTGTATCAAATTGTTGAATAATTTTTAATAAACTTTACCAAATTGCTAAATGAATTTTACCGGTTTGTATATGAACATTTTGGTTTGGCATACCCCTAGCTCCGCCACTGCGGGGAGGCGATCTGCGGACGGCCACTGCTGCCAAATCTTCATTTGCGCTTCAAAGTTGTGCGCAAGTCTCGACAATTTGTCTCTCGTTTTGTCTCCCTCGTGATTGATTTTATGGAATTGACTGAACTTTTCATCTTATTACTTTGAACTCGGTCCTCAAGCTTCCCCTTTCATATGGAAGAAGCAACTTGTAAAACCTTGCTGACATCTGCAATGGAACAACTGTGTGATCGTGGTTGTTCCCTATGAGTATCTACAGTGATTATAATGTACTTTTGCAACTCTTCGATCAGCATGTCTATGCAGCATATATTTTGCAAGCACTGAACTCGGTGCTTCCATTTTGCAAGCAAGCATTTTGTTATCAATTCAGTATTCTATTACAAATATTTAGTCATTGTCCAAGCAACTCGTTACTATGAAAAAAGGTTTTTAGGGGCGGATAAAAATGTATTTTTAGGGATGGGTAACGTGCCCGGCCCTAAAAAATGATTTGTAGAGGCGGGTCACGGCCCACCCCTACAAATCGACTTTTAGAAAATGAAAAATAAAAAAATTAAAAACAGCAAAATACTAGCCACCATCACAAGCCCACGTACTATCGACTTAATTTTTTGATGAAATATACACACTTGCATCACCCGGGGTTCGAACTGCATACCTCAAGCCTCGCACGTAACTTCCTCTTCACCACACTACACAATCACTTGTGACTTTAGGGGGTACGTTATTCTTTTATATTAACCCTAAAATTGATTTGTAGGGGCGGATGACGCCATCACCCGCCTCTATAAATCGTTTCTAGACGCGGGTGACGCCACCACCCGCCCTTAAAAATATTTTTAAATTTTATTCCAAAAATTCATTTAAATCTTTACGTATAGCAAAATAAATAAAAAAGTGAAACTTCTACACTATGGTTATTGTAAAATATAGATAAAAAAATATGCTAAGTATATTTCGGTGTATATAAAGGTTAATATTGTTCAAACCTCAAAGTATGTTTTGAGTTGTATGAGATACTATATAGTCACAGCCATATGTAGGTTCATAATAATTTTTTGGACAATTAAATGACCTTAAATGATAAAGTTATCAACTAAAAAGTTTTATATCTAGTCATTCTCTACAATTTTGATATAAAGTTTAACTTCATCCGAGATTATATGAAAAAGTTATAATTTTTTTTGCGTGGAACCATTTTTAGGGGTGGGTCCTGCCATCATCCGCCACTAAACATGCATTATTAGGGACGGGTGACGCCATCATGCGCCCCTAGAAATACCACCATTTCTAGGGGCGGGTGGTGGCGTCACCCGCCCCTAGAAATGCTATTTTTATGGGTGGGTGATGTCATGACCCATCTTAAAAATGATACCCATTTGCAGGGGCGGGTGATAGCGTAACCCGCCCCTAAAAATACTTTTCTAGGGGCGAATCGGATGCTATAGTAACCCCGCTTCATTTGTAGGAGCGGATTACCTATCGACCTGCCCCTAGGAAAAAAAAAGGTGTCGCTACATATTGTTTTTAGTAGTGAACAGCAGCACATTGCCCAAGCTTTTCTCTAGTGTTACTGCAGGAATACAACTATACAAGTAGCAAACAACAGTCTTGCTAGAATTCTTGATTGACTTACAATCTTTTGCTGCAATTACAATTCTTGTATTCTCAAATTGACACAATAATCATAGTCTCCAGTTGACAAATACATTCAGTTTACAACCACAAACCAACATCCATTATAATCTCGGATCAACATTTAGTGGTACTCCAGTTTGAACATCGGCTTCTGAACCTTCTAATGGCAGCACCTTCAGGGGAAGCCTCGTCCGTGCACTCGTCCAGTGGCATGTGACCGCCCTTCCTCTTGCGCTTGCGCTGGTGCTACGAGCTTGCTAGCAGCAGTCTCCCTCTCGCTTTTGTGGCCCGTCGAACCATTACCTGCTGAAGTCGCCGTCGTCGTTCGGCCTCGACACCGGCGGCAGCAGCGCGGCCGCACATGGAGGACGCGGGGGCAACGGATGGGGAGGAGGAGGGCGGCGACAGAGGGCGCTTCGTCGAGGACCTGCTCACCCGCTGGCGCGAGGGAGGCGGCGAGGGACTCCGGCGGTGAGCGGCGGGCGGCCGGTGGCGCCGAGAGATATCCTGTTTATATCGTTGGACTGTGTCGCAACTCTCTTTGTGGGCCGATGACATAACCATGTGTTAAGAGAATCGCTTAGTTTCCCAAGTTAGTCCGTCGGATGGCGAATGGACAGCGATGCGGCTCGGACGTCTCTCGGATGGCTTTCCATCTCCAGCCCAGCGCAGGCCGGCTGATCCTTTTTCGTGTCTACAGGAAGACAGTTCAAGATCATGTCTGTGGTCTTGTTGAGGACATGTCTACAGGTAGTTCATGAGACTTGTAGGTTGTGAACCAATGCCTTTTGTAAATTGTAATACTAGGTGATGTGCTTCAGTTGCCTCTCCTCCACCCTCCTCTCTCAAAATTTGTATGCACCGATTTCGCATACTCAATCTAATCGTTCAGGTCGGCTTCATGCCTGTCGTAGTCCTCTTAAAAGAAACTTAGTTCGCGAGCCTTGTAGCCCTTGGTTCAGGCATCGTTGCCTAACGTGACCTATCATAACGAACTTGAAGATTCGTCGGTTTGCGCTCTGCTAATTACATGTGCGCGTTTGCGGATTGTCGGTTTGCGCCCGTTGCAGGTTGTTGATTTGCATTCAATTCCTGGTAGTTTCCATGTATGGTCTAACTGTTAAGTCGGTTAATCGGATCACTAGGTGCGGCTAGGATTGGGTTGTCTTTCTGGGTCTAGATCTAGCAAGAACACAGACGTGTGCGTGCGTATACGTGTGTACGAGATCGAACCGATAGGCATTAGGTTAGTACTTTGCTCTGAAGAAGACGATGCCATCATCATAGTTGGTGGTATCTGCACTAGGGCAGCGACGCGTAGCGCAGAGCTTGGAGCAGATCCGCTCTAGGGCGGCGGTGGCCGGTGCAGTGTAGATCGGCCGGTGGAACTTCCCGCCGCCGCAGCGCCACCCCTCGAGATCGGGTTAGGGTTTAGGTGTCGGTGGGGAGTCGGGGCACGGCGAACTTTGGCGTGCGTGCCCCCCGGCCCCCACCCCTCTATTTATGTGGCGCTGGTGACGGGGGCCCACCAACGAGAGTTGGGTTGGGCGCCCCCGATCAGGGCGCGGACCAAGGCTAAGGCCTTTGGGCCTTAGGTCAGAGATCAGTCCAATAATCTCCCCCTTGATCTCACATTCTCTTTCTCTTTCACTTTTCTATTTTCCTTATCTCATCACAGATTTATGTATAGGGCATATCTCTTCGTCACGGGCAACTGCCGATAGAATCGATAGCCACAATACACGCCTCTCTTCAGAAATAGATTCTGTATTCTATTTGGGCCTCTATTATCCAGAGATCATAGGCTGTACCTCATTCCCATGCCGGCTACGTGTTCCATGAACACGCTGGGTGGTAGGCCTTTCGTTAGCGGATCCGCAAGCATATCTTTTGTTCTTATATGCTCGAGACTTATGGTGTGATCCTGGATTCTATCTTTTATCGAATAAAATCTTATCTGTATCGACTTTGGAGCCGTGCTCTTCTTGTTATTGTGAGCATAAAACACTGCTGGCTGGTTATCGCAGTACATCTTTAGTGGTCTTTCTATACTGTCCACCACTCTTAAGCCAGGTATAAACTTCTTTAACCATTCTACCTGCCTGGAGGCCTCGTAGCATGCTATAAACTCAGCATACATCGTCGATGTTGCTGTAACCGTTTGTTTAGAGCTTTTCCATGAAATAGCTCCCCCTACGAGAGTGAAGATGTAACCCATCGTGGATTTTCTATCATCTTCATCTCCCGCAAAGTCTGAATCTGCGTATCCTTTAATCTCTAAAGAATCGCTTCTTCTGTATGTTAGCATGAGGCCTTTTGTGCCTTTCACATATCGCAAGGCTTTCTTTACAAGTTTCCAGTATTCTAGACCTGGATCTTTCTAAAATCTGCCAAGCACGTTAGTGACAAAGGCTAAGTCAGGGCGTGTGCACACTTGAGCATACTGTAAACTTCCGACTGCCGAGGCATACGGAACAGTTTTCATCTGTTCTTTTTCATACTTATTTCTGGGACTCTGAAAGTCTCCATATCTGTCACCCTTGACTATCGGAGCAGGAGTAGGTCTACTCGCATGCATACTGTATTTCTCTAGAATCTTTTGTAGGTATGTCTCTTGTGACAGACCTAGCACCCCATTCCTTCTATCTCGGTGAATCTCAATCCCTAGCACAAAAGAGGCTTCACCAAGATCTTTCATGTCAAAATTCGATGACAAGAATTCTTTTGTTTCTAACAGTAGACTGACATCACTACTCGCTAGTAGAATGTCATCTACATACAGTACCAGGAAAATGTATTTCCCTTTCTTGAATTTTGCATAAATGCAATTATCTTCAACATTCTCTGTAAACCCAAACTTCTTTATAGTCTCGTTAAACTTCAAGTACCACTGTCTTGAAGCTTGCTTTAATCCATAAATGGATTTCTTTAAATGACATCCCATATTTTCTTTTCCTTTTACGACAAAACCTTTAGGTTGTGCCATGTAAACTTTTTCTTCGAGATCCCCATTTAGGAACGCCGTCTTTACATCCATTTGGTGCAATTCCATATCAAAATGTGCAACCAAGGCTATAATTATTCTGAAAGAATCTTTACATGAGACCGGGGAAAAGGTCTCATTATAATCTATTCCTTCCTTCTGTGTGAATCCTTTTGCCACAAGACGAGCCTTGTATCTCTCTATATTCCCTTTGGAATCAGATTTAGTCTTGTAGACCCATTTACAGCCTACTGTTTTGGCTCCTTCAGGAATTTCTTCCAAGTCCCAAACTCGGTTGGTCCTCATCGATTTCATTTCATCTTCCATGGCTTCAAACCATTTAGATGAATGTCTGCTTCTCATGGCTTCTTCGAATGAGATGGGATCATCTTCCATTCGAAACTCTTCTGTGTTATACACTTCATAATCAGCTGGAATGGCTGATCTTCTTTCTCTTTGAGATCTCCTAGGAGTCTCTTCTGTTTGAATGTTATCTGCTGGAACCTGTGACGGCTCCCCCTGATCTGTGGCAACGTTATTATCTATAGGATCCTGAAGGACAGGTTCCACATTTTCATTCTGCGTCGCCACAGAAGGGATCAATTCGGAAACTAGCATCGCAGTATCAGTCAGTGAGAAAAACGGTTCCTGAATCATTGGAGTGGGTGCGTATACCCGCTTCTCCTCAAGAACAATCTTTCGAACTGTTGAGTTTCCCCGAATCATCTCTTCTTCTAGGAAGGCAGCATGTCTCGTTTCTACAAACTTTGTAAATCTGTCTGGACAGTAGAAACGATACCCTTTTGATCTATCTGGATAACCAATAAAATGGCAACTTACTGTCTTGGAATCCAATTTCCCAATGTTCGGGTTGAATATCTTTGCCTCAGCAGGACTCCCCCACACCCGTAGGTGATTCAGTGAGGGTATCTTTCCTGTCCACAGTTCATACGGTGTTTTTAGCACCGCTTTACTAGGCACTCTGTTGAGAATATAGACAGCGGTTTTCAACGCCTCCATCCATAAACTCACTGGCAGTGTAGAATAGCCGATCATGCTTCGTACCATGTCCATCAAGGTACGATTCCGTCTTTCAGCCACTCCATTTTGCTGAGGATCGCCTGACATAGAGTACTGGGCTACTATTCCTTGTTCTGTTAGGAACCTCGCAAAAGGTCCTGGAACCTGTCCGTATGGGGTATGTCGACCGTAGTATTCCCCTCCACGGTCGGAACGGACAACTTTTATCTTTAAATTGTGCTGATTTTCAACTTCAGCCTTGAATTCTTTAAATTTATCTAATGCCTCTGATTTCTCTTTTATTGGATAGATATATCCATAACGGGAATAGTCGTCTGTGAACGTTATGAAAGAGTTATAACCGTCTATGCTTTTAACTGAGAACGGTCCGCAGATATCTGTGTGAATTAATTCTAAAATACCTGCACTGTGCTCAGCCGTTTTCTTTGTTATCTTTACATATTTACCTTTAATGCAGTCAATGCATTTGTCTGAGTCTGGGAACTCAAAAGGAGGTAGAATTTCATTCTTCACCAGCCTTTCTATTCTCCCCCTCGAAATATGGCCTAAACGACAGTGCCATAATTTCGACGACGTTTCTTGAGTTCTCTTTCGTTTTCTGTTGTTATCTGTGGTTTGAGACACAATCGCATTCACATCACATACGGAATTCATATTTTCACATAGCGATAATAAATAAAGATCGTTTCTTCTAAAAGCAATCGTAGCAACTGTATCATCAAATTCTATTACACACATGCCGTCTCCAAAACGACATGCAAATCCATCGTCATCAAGACGAGATACACTAATCAAGTTTCTCTGAATTACGGGAACATAAAATACATCTTTAAGCAATAAATTAAAGCCTGTGTCGAGCTCTAAGAGGAGGTCTCCAACCGCCTCAACATCTGCTTCGACTCCATTTGCGACTTTAATTCTGTTTTCTCCTCTTCCCGTAGTTCTCGTTGAACGGAATCCCTGTAAGGAGTTTGCAACATGAATAGTTGCTCCTAAATCAATCCACCAAGTAGATTTCGAATAATCTTTATACAAGGATTCATTTATAAATGAGATAATGTTCTCACCTCTTTTCTCCATGATCATCTTTAGATAGTCGGGACAGTTTGACTTGTAGTGTCCCTTCTGTTTGCTGTGCAGGCACTGGTCCTTGTCCACGAGTGGTTGTGCAAACTTGGGCCTGTGCTGTGGCTGTGGCTGAGCCAACTGGGGTCCCTTTCCCTTGGATGAAGAGGGAATATCTTTATTATATCTCTTCTTGTTCACATAGTTTATGGATCCACCATGTGCACTCTTTATCCTCTCTTCTTCTTGCACACACATCGCTATGGTCTTTTCAATATCCCATTTTTCAGGGTTCATGTTATAATTGACAACAAAATTGTCAAACTCTTTTGGCAACGAGGCAAAAACCAAATGAACTATGTGTTCTAATCTGAACTCCATATCCATTGGCTTAAGCTTGTTGTTAATGTTCACCAAGCGATGGATGTGCTCTCTTATCCCACCGCCCAAATACCTCTCTGTCACCAGTTGTTTGATCAACTGGGTAGTATAAGTATTTGAGGAGCCAGTATACTGACTCCTTATCTTGTCGAGGTACTCAACAACAGTGGGTAGATCTGT
Organism: Panicum miliaceum; assembly: GCA_032594955.1. NCBI lineage: Eukaryota > Viridiplantae > Streptophyta > Magnoliopsida > Poales > Poaceae > Panicum > Panicum miliaceum. The sequence continues at coordinate 2,595,933 of CM064065.1, read as the reverse complement.
GATTGCCCCCAGAATGGCGGGCTCTATGGTGTTCTTGACTACTGCCAAACATTTCTTGTTGGCAGGTAGCCACCTGGCATGATCAGCGTCATACCTCTGTTTGCTCGCCCTGTAGGCGAGCTCTGTTTGCTTCCAAGAAGCATCTGTAACATCTTCCCCCCTGACCGGTCTCTCAGGTTCAACTGGAACCGGTGCAGTGAGGACCCAATCTAGCTCAGCCATGGTAAAGAAGAGATACAACTTCTTGTACCATTCAATATAATTGTCGCCTTTCAGAATCGGAATATCCTTGATGGAAACCATCATATGAAAACCAGCTGAAAACATGTTAGCTCAAGTGAGAACAATATAACAATAATTACAAAAAGCATGAAAATCATAATGTTGTCATTATCAACTTTGGTCAGAAAATAACAACATTACAATTTAATCTAGAAAAAAAAATATTCTGTAAAATTATAATATTGTTATCATCAACTTTGGTCAGAAAATAACAATACTACAATTTAATCTAAAATTATCTGTGACTCAAAATTTAAATTATCCCTTTGGTTCAAATTTAAATTCAAGTCAAAACAATTATCTATGCAACGGAAACATGAATAAAATTATTCTATTTTGAAGCAATATCTGTAAAATTCTGTATTTCTATTCTCTAAACATTTATCCCTTTGGTTCAAAATGAAAAGAGATCAAATTCTGTGCAAAAATATTCAAATTTGTGCAAAAATATTCAAATTTGCTTCAAAACAGAATTAAAATTATCAAAAGTTACTATTCATCTGTTAAACGGGCCGGAAAACTGTTACTGTGCAGCCCGTTACTGTTCAGCCCGTTACTGTGCAGCCCAAAACCACGTCCGCGGCCCGGCCCACTTCGCGAAAACGGCCTGTCACTGTGCGGCCCGCGGCTAACGGGCCGCAACCTGGGCCTGGGCCACGAAAGCGGCCCACCCGCGCGCGCCGACCGCCGCCCCCCCGCGTTGATCTCAGCCGTCCATCTCGATCGGACGGCTGAGCGCGCGTCTTGGGAGGTATAAAAAACTCGCGGCCGGGCGACAATCACGGAAACCCTAGGTCATTTCCGTCTCTCGCCCGCGACTATCGCCTCTCTCTCTCGCTCGCTCCTCTCCCTCCTCTGGCCGCCGCCTCCGCCGCCGGCTTGAACTCCGGCGCGGCGGACGGCATGGCCGCCGGCCACATGCTGGCGGCCGGATCTTCTACGCCTCCTTCCCTTCTCCCTCTCTTTCTCTAGTTCCCTCTCCCTCTCCCTCTTGTCTCTGTTCCGGCCAGGGGTGCGCCGCCGCGTTCGTCCTTTACGCCGGCGGCCGCCACCATGGCCGGATCTATCTCTCCAGTACCCAAAAATTCTGTTTGATTTTGCTCGGTGTGCGTCCACACGAAGCCGTAGTGTGCCCTATGGGCCTCCTCGCCGGAGTCGCGTGCGTCTCGCGCGCGGCTCCGTTGAGGGGATCTCTGGGGTACGGGAAAAGAGGGAGAAAGCGGAGGGAATAGAAGGAGAAGAGACGAACAGCAAGAAGGAGGAGAGGAACAAGGGCCAGGTACGCCGGGTTTCTCAGATCTAGGGTTAGGGTTTGGGTTTTTCGAGCTCTGTTTGATTCTTGCGTTCGATTTGCATCTATTTGCTTGATCCCTTCCCCTTTTCTTTCCATAACCAAGCCTAAACACAACCTAGGATGGCTCTGATACCATTGTTAAGTCGGTTAATCGGATCACTAGGTGCGGATAGGATTGGGTTGTCTTTCTGGGTCTAGATCTAGCAAGAACACAGACGTGTGCGTGCGTATGCGTGTGTACGAGATCGAACCGATAGGCATTAGGTTAGTACCTTGCTCTGAAGAAGACGATGCCATCATCGTAGTTGGTGGTATCTGCACTAGGGCAGCGACGCGTAGCGCAGAGCTCGGAGCAGATCCGCTCTAGGGCGGCGGTGGCCGGTGCAGTGTAAATCGGCCGGTGGAACTTCCCGCCGCCGCAGCGCCACCCCTCGAGATCGGGTTAGGGTTTAGGTGTCGGTGGGGAGTCGGGGCACGACGAACTTTGGCGTGCGTGCCCCCCGACCCCCACCCCTCTATTTATGTGGCGCTGGCGACGGGGGCCCACCAACGAGAGTTGGGTTGGGCGCCCCCGATCAGGGCGCGGACCAAGGCTAAGGCCTTTGGGCCTTAGGTCAGAGATCAGTCCAATACTAACGAGATTGTAGTTCGTCGTAATCCCTTGAATTATTCATTCCTTAACGAATCATCAATTTGTCGGTTTGCGCCCTCCGTTCCCTCTAGAAATCGGTCCGTGCATTATCTTAATGAAATTATCGACTTGCGCCGCTGCCTTGCGCGCCAAGCTTGAAATATCGGATCGCAATAACGGTAATGATTGGTCACCGCAATTCAAGCCTCATGAAGCACAAGCTCAGTTTATTAGGTACGTGGATTCTACATTTTAATGGCAAAGGGCCGGGCTTGGTGCCAATATATATGCCATTCTCTTTTCTCGTCGTGGTGATCTGCTGTGGTTGATGGTTTGATGCTTAAATTTTTGTTGGGGGTCAACACTACTGGAATCTACTTGTTTCCCTAGGGCTAAAATCCTAGGGAAAGGCTCAATAAGCAGTAGGGAATGGGTTTCCCTATAGATTTTGGTAGGTAAATGTTCCTAGGGAAATTTTTGATGTGAAATAGATATTGCCCTAGGTTTTTTCCAGGGAAAGAAGTTTTTCCCTAGAGATTTGTAGTTGTAGAACCTTGCTCACATGGCAGTGTATCCTACGTGGAAAGTTGCTTTCCCTAGAGTCTGTTTTCCTAGGGAAATTGTTGAAGAAGTATAGATATCCAAATATAATATTTTATTTTTTGGTGCTAATTCAATATTTATTTTTCATGTGTATATTGCAATGCTCATTGATAAAAGGATTCATTGGATTGGCATTATACAACAGGATTCGTATCAACATTACAATAAAATTATTTCTTTGGATTGAAATTACAAGCAACATTCATTTGCTACGATCATCAAAAAGCAAAAAAAAAGAAAAAAAGAAAAAAAAGAGCTGCTCCTTCCTGCCACTCCGCTCCCCGTAGCCGCAGGCACTCGGCTCGCTGGTCCTACAGTCGCCACTCCGCTCCGCCCAGTGCTGCTGCCGCATGAGCTCGGTTCGCCGGATACTGTAACCTCTTGTTTATCCTCTTGTTTTGCTGTTCGTCCTGGGGGTCAAGCATGCGATATGCAATGGGAGTTCATCAACACTCCTGTTTATCCTCTTGTTTTGCTGTTCGTCCTTCGTGATCTATGGATTCGTTCTCCCATGTCTCGTGTAATGGTTTGAAAGCTATACATATACAGCCATCTTACATAAACTCACTCCCTAACCTAAGGTCTCTTTGGAGCATAAGATTTATACTCATGATCTCCCGAACCTGAACTACTGATTCTCATGTGAACTTTTGGCCTAAACTCGGACGCATACCGTACGTGTACACGAATGGTCTGAAGCCGGTTTGCTTCTGCAGCCGACGATGTCATGCGAACTACATCTTGTAGCAGGCCACATGATCAATCGGCACAACCAGGGGCGAAGCCACGTTGGCTCTCCTTGGTGCATGGTGAAAAACAAATTCCTAGTAGTTGGCTGAATTTTTTCCATGTAAATTACATCAATTCTGTTCCATGTAATGGAAAGTGCACCAGGGTCATTTCAATGCTAGCTCCTCCCTGGGCACAACGAAGTGCTAAGAAATTGTTTTCTTAAGGGCTGCTCATTCTATGCAGGTAGTGGGATGCATAATACATGGCCACCTCACCTCTGTTGCAGCAGGCCGACATAAACGAATGTATCCTAGATTCATCTTGAGCGTTGCTACCTAGATTCTATAAGAAATTTTAAAAGACCAAACAAATGCGTGCATAGCTAATAAAGTTATAAATAAAGGCCAAACACAAATACAAAAATCCGAATTTGTTACGACCAGCCAAATTAAACGGGTACAGAGATAGCAAAAGATTCTACAAGTCCTGAAATCATAATAAACATAGCCTAATTCAAACAAGAGGAAGTTTTTAAGAATTGAAGCAACCACACAGATCGAAAGTAGATAAGGTATGATTGGGAAATAGGTAAACGATAAAACCTAGTCGATCTAGAAGGGTTCTTCCTCATCGACGATCATCGGCGCCGCTGGTCCCTCGAGCAGAAACGGGTCCAGCTGCAGCGAGCCCGGCTCGTCCGTCGGGTTGGCAGCTGCCACGCCGGAGTTGTCGTCGATGTCACCGACGCGCAGCTCGCTGGCGAGGTGGTCCAAAGGGCGCGGCATCAGGTCCACGGGCTGCTGCTGCGCCGGCGGTGGAGGCTTCTGCTGCTTGTCCTTCAGCTGCCGGCGAAGCTCGAGCACCTCGCTGTGCGAGCTGGCGTGCTCTCTACAGTTGAAGGTGGGGCTCACCTGCGGGCAGTACTCCGGCAGTAGCCGCCCCTGGCTGTACCGCACGCCGCACGCGTTGCACAGCGTGTGGGGGCCCTTCGGCCCCTCCCTCCATTTCGGCGTCGACGACGACGCGCAGTGGTCGCACGGCTTGTCCTCATTCGTCTTGGCCGGCGGCTTTTTCTTCTTCTTCGAGGGTTGCTCGGAGTCGGGGTCCGTCCTTGCCGTCCCCGGCGCCGGCAAGGACTCCGTCGCCGGAGGCGGAGACGTCACCAGGACCAGTTTGGGACGGGGAGCTAATTCTTGCTCACAGATCTGGCTGTCCGGTGGGGACTCCGGATCCGGGATCGGCCGGCTCTCCTGCAGCGGCTGCTGGTCGGAGACGCTCCTCGCCGTCGCACGCCGGGGGCGTCGACGCTCCCCCCACCGCTCCCCGGCTGCCCGGCGCCGGACCCCGCAGCTGTTGCAGAGCGTCCCCGGCCCCGTCGGCCCGACCCTCCACTGCGGCGTCTCTGTGGCGCCGCAGTCCACGCACCTCCCCGCCCTCGTCGCCTTCCTCGCCATCGGCTTCTAGGCCTCGGGCGGTGGGGGGACGGGCACGGGGCGCCTGAACGCCCACGAGCGGGACGAGGCTGGGCCACGACGGCTGCGCTTCTTGCGCGGGAACGGCGGCCAGGAGCAACGTCCACGCCGGGGCATCGTAGGCGAGGCGCCCATCCCGCTCCCCCTCCGCGCCGCCAGAGCCGGCCATGTCGCAGGCCGCCGCCCCGGGCACCGCAGACGGCAGCCTTCTGCTTGGGCCAGATCCCGGTGGCTGCGGCTGCGGTTCGTCGGAGACCAGCGTCTCCTGCTGTCTGCGTCTAGAAATACTGGGCGTGGGCAACTGTGGTAGGTAGGTGGGACCGTGGGAGCCGGGGTGCCAACGTGGCAACGCCAACGGGCTCCTCTCCTGTGTAACCCTAGCTACTCCGGGACTGCTCCGGATGGTCGACGCGTGGTGATCCAACAGCAGCTGGGATGCACGGATCTCGACCATTTTTTTTTGGCAGGTGTTTAATTTCTCGGCTCATCGATCGCCAGCCTATCACTATTCACTCCAGCCAATTTTTGTTACAGACAAAACAAAATACAGGCAATACGAATTTACAGACGCGTGTGCCGTGAGATTAGGTCCTTGGGAATATTTTTCAAAAGTTTACAGGAGCCCATATAGGATGTTTGCCGAAGAAAAGATTAGGCATTTAGATATTAGAATTTAATTTGCACGTTATATTTCTCCAGATTATATTCTTGTTAACGGGTTATGAATTTACAGATTTTCGGCTCGCATATGCTGTTGCTTAACGGCATTGTGGATTTACGGTGCCTGCCCATTGCGTAAGGAACTCGTAGATTGTCAGTTTGTACAGCTGCATAGAGCATTTGCATATTGTCACTTTGCGTTTGTTGCTTGATGCATTCGTAGAGTGTTAGTTTGTGATCGTTACTTACGAATCTATATATAGTGTTGGTTTTTTAATAATCTAAAATCTTATTATAGACTAGCGTATATTGTATACCTATATTATTGACCGTGGGTTTCTATCTGTTGGATAATAGATTTGTAATTTGTCATTTTCCCCTAAGGTGTAAAGAATTTGTCGGCTTTCCATATCTAGCCCAGCACCGGCGAGAAGCACTGATCCTAAGCTACCTTTCATATAACAAAGTTGCAGATTGTCGGTTTGCGCTCTTTGCTGAATGCACGTGCATGCTTGTGGATTGTCGGTTTGCGCCAGTTTCTGATCGCCAGTTACCGTCTAACGAACTTGTACATTAACCGCCAATTTACGTATGCTACATTAATATTGTTGGTTTCCTATTCGCTAACGAGATTGTAGTTTGTCATAATCTATTTATTTCTTAACAAATTTGTTTGTCGGTTTGCACCCTTTATCCCCTCTAGAAACCGTTTTGCACGTTATCTTAACGATATCATCGGTTTGTGCCACTGACTTGCGCGCCAAGCTTGTAAATTGGATACAACGGTAATGATTGATCACCTCAATTCAAGCCTTACGAAGCACGACCTCAAATTATTAGCTATATTTTAATGAAAAATGATTTGGTACCAGTGCCGTTCATTTCCCTTCGCGGTGATCTGCTAGTCAATATTTAAGTTTTTGTTGAAGTACGACGGTTAGCCGGGAGGTGATGCAATCTGATAAATGAGCGAGGGCATGCAATATGCAATTGGAGCTCATCATTTCATCAACACTCTTGCTCAACTGCTCATTTTACTGTTTATTCTTCACAATCTACTCCCTCCATTCCAAATTGTAGGTCATTTTGGCAAATCTAGATATATAGATTTACTGTGCACCTAGAGATACATAAAAAAAACTATGTATCTAGATCTGTTTAAACGAACTACAATTTGGTACAGAGGGAGTATGATTTTTTTCACGCGTCTCGTGTAATGCATGGTTGAAAGCTACATCCATCGGCCTACAAACTAAACTCACTCCTTAGATTACTGTCTCCTTCGGAACGCATGATTTCTTCACATGATGATTCCTGAACCTGAACTGATTCATGTGAACTTTTGGCTTAAACTCGAACACATAATGTGAATGGCTTGAAGGAGCCGGTCTGCATCTATCCTACCAGTCCGCTAACATTTTGTAGCAACCAAATCGATCGGCACTACAATATTGGTATGGACTTCGACCGGCAATTTTACTTGGCCACATGATAGACACAACAAAGTGCTAAGAAATGGTGAATAGGCCTCACTTCGACGCAAGAATCGACTCAAGTCTAGCAACTAAAATATAATACAGAATCTAAATTATTATGACCAGACACATACAAAATGCAAATTTATTAAGACCAAATTTAAAGACAGCATCAAGGTTCTCCAAGTCCAGCAACGATAAACTTATTAGCCAAATTCGACAAACACCACAGTTTTTAAGACGAAATAAACAAACACACAGACATTGGGAAATAATAGATAGATGATCATGGCGCCGATATGATATGATCCAGCTGCGCTGCAGGAAGAACCTAGTCGATTATGATCCAGCATGGTGCTTCCGGCTCGACGATCATGGGCGGCGCCGGCCCGTCGAGCAGAAACGGGTGAATCTTAATCCGGCCACGCTTGGCCACTGGCCCAGTCCTGCGGGGCGCACCTGCGTTGTTGCTGGCCGAGCGGTCGTCGTTGGCGCAGGCGCGGGCGCCGGCGCGCAGCTTTCTGGCGATGTCGTCCACGCGGCGCGGCAGCGGCTGCGGCATCAGGTCGACGTCCTGGCTGTCGTCCACGGGTTGCGGCTGCGCCGGTGGCGGAGGCGGCTCCTGCTGCTTGTTCTTCCGCTTCCGGCGAAGCTCGAGCACGTCGCTGTGCGAACTGGCGTGCTCTGCCTTGTCGAAGGTGGGGCTCGCCTGCGGGCGGTACTCCGGCAGCAGCCGCCCCTGCCTGTTCCGCACGCTGCAGGCGTTGCACAGCGTCCTGGGGCCCTTCGCCCCCTCACTCCACTGTGGCGTCTCTGACGACCCGCAGTGCTTGCACAGCTTTTCCGCCGTCTTCTTGTTCTTCTTGTTGTTCGGCGGCAAGGGCTCCATTGTCGGTGACGGAGACTTGCTCTTGGCCCGCTCCTGCTGCGAGGACGACTCCGAGGCCGGGATCTCCTGTAGCAACGTTGTACCCAACTACCCAGTGGTCTGTCCGATGAATTACCATGGTGGCACGTTCGTCAGATAACCTTGCCTAGCTCTTTTCTCTCTCTCTCTCTCTGTCATCATCATCAACGATACTGAAACTGAACGCCTAGGTTTCTGATGATTTGATGAACACCGGATACATACCTGAATCTGAACAATAATGCTGCCGTCACATCGATCGCACGCAGTCTCTCAGGTTAGCACCCGGCCTGGACGCGCGCACAGCGAGACGAAATGCTTAGCTGTCTGAACACGTTGGCACTACGGTGCGTGGCGTGAGGTTTCTGCCTGACGGCTGGCGTGTCCTCGCCTACGACGCACGCGCGCAGGGAGCCGGAGGAACGGCTACGAGTAGGCGAGCGAGCCTCGACGCCGTCACACGCATTGTCCACTCGCGTGCTGTTGCTTAACGCCATTGTGGATCTTCAGCGGCCATCGCATAACGATTGACAAATTTATAGATTATTGTCAATCTCTTTCACCATTACATAACGCATCTGCATATTGTTAATTTGCACCTACTGCTTGATGCGGTTAGTTTGTGCTGCTACTTAACGGATTTGCATAGTAATGGGTTTTTTTAAGAAAAATCGTGATGGTTTTTATCTTTTTTCAAAGCGGGTCGAGCCCCGAATTTCATTACCAAAGCAACGAAATTACAAACAGTTCAGGGTTCATCCCCCCAGGGGGTTCAGAGTTCACGAAACGGTACTGAAAATGGAAAAAAAAACAAGGGATGAACGTCGTGATGGTTTTTATCTAATGGAGTTCTTGCGTCCATTTCGTATCTAAGTTATAGATTGTCGGTTTCCATTTGTTGCTTAGCGAATTTGTAGTTTGTTGTTTTGCTTATAATAAAGAATCTGTAGTTTTATTTGGTCAATTTATTTGCGCTCTTTTTCCCTTGCAAAAACGGTTTGCACCTTATTATCTCAATGAAATCATCCATTGTCGGTTTCCATCTTAGCTTAGAGAACCGGTAGCCTGTCGGTTTGCGCAACGTTTTCGTCACAAATCGATTTGCACGGTACCTTATCTGTACGAAATTACAGATTGTCACTTTCCATTTATTGATAACAAATATGTGCTTGTCATTTCCTCTTTACTAGATGCACATGCACATGTGTGAATTGTCGGCTTGTGCCCGTTGCAGATTGTCGGTTATAGTGTAACGAACTTGAACATTAGTTGTCGTTTTACGTCCACTACATTGATTTTGTTGGTTTCCATCTATTGAATAACGAGATTGTAGTTTGTAGTAATCCCCCTTATCCCTTTACAGATGAGCTTGTCGGTTTGCACCTTTTATTCCCTTCCCTTAATCTTTTTGCACGTTATCTTAACAAAATTATCGGTTTGTATAGCTGGCTTGCGCTCCAAGCTTCTACATTGGATTGCAGTGTTGTGTAATGATTGGTCACTGGAATTCAAGCCTTATGAATCTCAAGCTCAGTTTAACTCATTAGGTACATTTTAATGGCAAATGATTTGGTGCAAGTGCCATTCTTCTCCGTTCGTGGTGATCCGTTGTGGTCGATTCTTAAGTTTTTGCTGGGGTCTCGCTGGGAGGTGATATAATTGAGAGCATGCAATAATATGCAATGTGAGCTCTTCGACACTCTTGTTCATCGTCTTGTTTTCCTAGCTGTTTGTTCTTCAAGATAGGCAGAACAAAGTGCTAAGAAATTGTGATTTGCCTCACTTCAATGCAAGATCGAATCGACTAACTAGCAATGAAACGTAGTAAGTGTGCTGTGGCCAAGTATGGCAAATCACAATTTCTGTTGTAGCCTCACCTCACCTCTATTGCAGCCGACCTAAACGATAGGTTGTAAACAATTCCTAGAGATATATTCTACACAGTTTTTTTTAAGACCACATACACATACACATACACATACACATACACAAAGCCAAATTAAATGTGTTAAGACCACACCGTACACAATTCAAACTTATCGAGACCAAATAAATTGAACAGGTACATACTGACAGACATCAAGGTTGTAGGAGTCCTGCAATGATAAGCTTAGCCAAATTGGACAAACACCAAAGTTCCCAAGACGAAACAAACACACAGACGAAATTCGATAAACTATTTTTTTGAGAATGAAATTCGATAAATTATTACTGGGAAATAGATAAATGATCCAGCAGGAAGAACCTAGTCCATCACGATCCAGGGGGGTTATTAGTTCTTCTTCTTCCCGCTCGACGATCATGGTCGCCTTGTTTGTGTTACAGAAAGAACAAAATTATATATAGCTGCATATGAGTAAAACACTTGTGTGTCTTTGGCTGCTACAAAGTGTGCGGTGTGAAAAATGGGTGTCACACATTATAAAACATTTACGAAGGGGACCGGCGTCTCCTGCTCGCTCCGCGACCAGGAGGGAGGCAGCGGGAGCACGCCATGGCTGGGGTGGGGTGGCTCCTCGCTCGAACCAGAAGGAGGCAGCGCTGTTTGCGTCTAGAAATACTGGGAGACTGGTTGGAGCCGGGGTGCCAACGCCCAACGGGCTCCTCTCCTCTCCTGTGTAGCCCTAGCTACTCCGGGACTGCTCCGGATGGCCGACGCGTGGTGATCCAACAGCAGGGATGCACAGGGCTCCACCATTTTTTTTGGCAGGCGTTTAACTTCATAGGCTCATCGCGCGCCAGCCTAACACTCCAGCCAATTTCTGCTAGGCTCTGTTAGTTACCGGCAAAACAAAACTACAGACGAGACGAATTTACAGGTAGAGATGTGTATGCCATCATATCATATGTACTTAGGAATCTTTTTTCAAAAGTTTACGAGAGCTTATTATTGGAGCAAGTTTATCAAAGCAATGGCGACTAGGCATTTATTTCGATACTAGAGTTTAATTTGCACGTTATAGTCGATCTCGAGACTCTACTTAATTGGTGTGTATAACGAACTTGTGGATTATTGTCGGTTTAATTTGCACATGTGTATAACACATTTGCATAGTGTCGATTATTTGTGCCCGTGCCCGATGCATTTACGCATTTATGGATGATATGAAGCACATGATGCCACTTTTGTATATATAATAAAATTTGCATCTTGTGAGCCTAACTGTTACCTAAAAATTACAAGATTTGAATCTTAAAATAACAGAAGTCGCATAATTAAGATAATCTTAGTGGAAGATAATCCACATGAAGAGAGAGCGGAATGGTATAGCACATGAGCTCGCACAATTAGCACGGCGAACGCGGCAATCGGCGGTTTGGCGTTTCGCGGCACCTACTTGTGTAGAGCATATAATTGCTCAGGATTGTAAATCACTTTCTGAGTAATATAAGCCTCTCTTTTCCTCGAAAAAAAGATAATCTTAGTGCATAGTGTCACGCACACATTAAATTAGTGCCACATAGATTTTTTTTTTATCATACTCAATGGATAAGTAGGTATAGGGAGGAATCCCCCTACATTTGAATAAGAGATATATGTATTTTAGTAACCACTATAAATGTTTTAATATTAAAAATAGAATTGGTAATTTATTGAAGCACCCACTAGACATATATACAGCGGCGAACCGGCTGCTGCTGCTCCATTTCGTTGTTCCAATTAATGCGTCACTAGCAGACACCGGCCAGTACACAGTAACTGCACTGCAGGCAGCCGGGGCGGGGCTGCATGCCTGCATGAGCCGCGCGGCCTGCATCACGGAAAGGTCGCGGTCAGTTACCACTGCCGTTGGAAGGCGCGCGACGACCACCGGAGACGACCGGCGGCGTCCCTGCTCGGGCAGCGAGTAAGCTTCCTCCGGCCTTGCAAAGGCAGTTAGGCCTCTGGCTCTCGTCAATACTCCCTCCATTCTAAATTATAATTTATTTTAACTTTTTTATATATATAGTTTTTCTATGCAGTGTATATTTAGATGCATAGTAAAATCTATATATCTAGAAAAAATCAAAATAGACGGAAGTAGCAGTAACTAGTAACCGATATGGCTAGTGTATAGCAGATTCGGCCAGATCAGACAAAAGGTTACGGAAAAAAACAAAAGGTTGGCTATAAAGCTCCTAATATAGGTGGATGTTATAGATGAGACGAAATTAATGGTATTCCAACTAATTTCCAATAGTCTTATACATCAATTAGAAAGTTGAGGAGGCTTCCATAGAGTTTTTCTGTACTGTATAGATAACCTAGCTTTTGTATAATTCACGGTTAATGTTGATAATGGGTGCCTGTCGCATAATGAACTTTTGTAGTTGGTTTGTGCCCTTGTGTTTGTAAATCGGCTTGCACCGTGGATTGTCGGCTTCCATCAAATGCCTAACACATTTATAGTTTTTCATTCCTCCCTTTCCGTAAAGAACTTTTAGCTCGTCGGTTTGCGGTTTTACATCTTACCTTAATGAGATTTAGGATTATCGGCTTTCCATGATTTGTGATTTTTCATTTTTCCTTGCCAAATAGAACTTGTAGCTTGTCGGTAAGTGTACTTTCCCTTTGTGTTCAAATCGGTTTGCTCCTTATCTCAACGTAACGATAAAAACGATTTGGAGCAACGTCCTCTTTTCTAAGGGTGGATCAAAATGTAACCCACTCCTACAAATGGAACGGGATTACTGTAGCAATTGACCCGCCTCTGGAAATGCAATTTTAGGGGCGGGCGATGGTGTCACCCGTCCCTAGAAATGACCACCATTTTCCCGTCCCAAGAAATGCATTTTTAGAGGTGGGGGGGCGGGTGATGGCGTCCCGCCTCTACAAATCAATTTTAGAGTTAATATAAAAGAATAGCATACCCTGTAGAGTCACAAGCGACTGTGTAGTGTGGTGAAGAGGAATATACGCGTGAGGCTTAAGGTATGTGGTTCAAATCCTGGATGATGCAAATGTGCATATTTCATCAAAAAAATTATACCTCGATAGTACAGGGACTAGTTGGCTGCAATATTTTTTTTCATTTTTTATTTTGCTATTTTCGATTTTTTTATTTTTTATTTTCTAAAAATTAATTTGTAGCCCTAGAAATAAATTTTTAGGGGTGGTAGAAATAATTTTCAGGGGCGGGCGCATTATCCACCCCTAAAAATAGCATTTTTAGCTACGAGAAGTAGGAGGAGGTACGGCACCCGCTCCTAAAATTACGTTTTTACCTGCCCGTAAAATCTTTTTTAGTAGTGCGAAATCGCACGTTGTCGGTCTACGCTAGACGCATGACAAGCTTGTAGGTCGGATCTCAATAGTGATGATTGATAGATTGAATGATGATTGATCACCGCAATACGAACCTCATTAGGTTTATTTCAACGGGGAACATTGCGGATACGATGACCACTACAAAGTTTGCCCCCAAAGCTCCTATCCCACCTCCGGCAAAGTCAGGGATTGAAATTAGGGCTTGGGATTTCAGGATTGGGGTTCACCGGAATCCAACAGGCTTGAAGCTAGGGAGCCTGATGGGGCATGTTAACCAGGCGGAAGCCATGGTTCGTGCCGTGGTGACGTGGGGGCTGTTGGCTGAGGTGGCGGGGGATGGTCGGTGTTTAGCATGGGGGAGGGTGGTGGTGGCATCTCTAGCGGCAGGAACTGGAGAAGACATTTGAAGGTGGGTGGGATGAGGGTGAAGTGGCTGCGACTGCGACCAGTGTCGGGAGAAAGAATTAGATGGAATGGAGGAGGAAGAAGAAGGATGGCCCGTTATATCAAAACAGGCAGCTGGATTAGACGGTCCAGTTGTTTTGGGCCTTCAAAACACCTTGAGGGCCCGGGTATTTTGGGCCTTTAAAAAAAACCTAGAGAGTGGGCCAGACAGGCCAAAAAACAACACAACCAACACAATGTCAAGGTGGCAATACATGCTGACTACTGAGGACTCAATAAAAGACACATTGCTCGTAAGTGCAGTGTGGCCTGGCGAACCACTAGTTGGAGCTCAGAACAGGGACACAGTTTCCTCACAGTTGACTGAAACATGGAAGTAGTGATCAGATGATGAGGGCACGGTAGCAGGCAAGCATACTCCTGCTGCATATATTATCACTGCCATGCACCATCACCTCTGTTGCAGGCTTGCAGCTAACCTTTTGGCTGGATAGCATTACTACAAATGAACAAATCCTGCCATGACAAAGGTAGCGACCAAGCGCAACACGAAAACTTTCCAAGACATCTGAGACACATCAGCAGCTTCCTCCCAATTCAGTGAAACATGGCAAAGATTGTAGGCAGGCGGCATGCTTCTCTGTTCTCTCTCTTGCTTTTGGGTGCAGAGCAAAAGAGAGAAGAAGCATCACCGTACCCATCTGCAACTGCATCCCTAGGAGTAGGTAGGTTTTGAGTAGGAATATCATTTGTGTACTCCACCTGCACATCGGCTTGCCCAATTCGGCTCACTCCACATCGACAGGACTGGAGTACCATTTGTGTTGAGAGTCATGAAAAGCAGTGGCGGAGCCAGCGGTGGCTCACGGGGGCTCGAGCCTTCCATAACCGCCACCGGAGCCATGGGGCTACCTCTGGAGCCCCTTCATGGATTTTTGGTGCTAGATGCAAGCTGTAGAGGAGGCAGTTGTAGGGGAGGCTGAGGTTCGTCTGGAGGTGGAAGACGATAAGTGGTCGGGCTGCTCATGAGTTAGGCCAAGTAATGGAGTTATGACGGCCCACTAACTCATCAAATAATAGTCTAGCTCAAGCCCAACCGCACAAAACAGAAAAACTCTATCCCAATCCATCCATCGCGCATCGCGGCCGGCGGCATCAACAAGCCACGAGCGGAGCTGCGACCTGCGGAGCGGAGGCGGCGACCACGGGCCAGTGGGCCACCAGCCATGCGGGGGCGGCACACGGCGGCACTGGCCACGGGGCGCGGCTGCACGGGCGTGGCGAGCAGCCGGCCAGCCGTCACCCGTCACGCCCAGCCGGCCAGGTGGGGCGGCCGGCGGCGGGCAGGCGGCCAGCAGCCAGGGCCCAGGCCACGCGACTAGACGAGCGGCAGCCGGTGGCAGGCCGGCAGGGAGAGCCGAGAGCGAGAGCAGAGCACAGGGGAGAGCCCAAAGGCAAGTTAAATCGTTTTTGTCTCATTGTCCGTCACCGTGAATGTGTGATTCAATTTCTATTTTTAATAATTGAATATTTGATAGATATGGCAGACTTCAGAATGTCCAAAAGAACTATACAAGCATACTTTTTGACTATTTCAAATTCAAGTGCTTCAACTCCACATACTAATGAGAGCACATCTCAACTAAAGAAACCTAGAGCAGAGTTTAGTCATTCGGATTTAATTAGGGATTCTGGAAACCGCAAATCTATTGATGATTATCAACCTGAAATTAGAGATCAAGTAAAGAGAGCATATGCTTTGAATGGTCCAACTCAACCTCGTGATCTTATGTTTCCTCGTCAATGGATGAGTGGTGAATGGAGATCTTTTCAGAAGAGCCGGTTTGATAAATTTGATTGGCTAGAGTATAGTGAGTCCAATGATGTAGTTTATTGCTTGTATTGCTATCTCTTTTTTAATTCGGCAAAGCCTGAAAAGTTTGGTAGTTCGGTCTTTGCACATCAAGATTATGTGAATTGGAAGAAAGCTAAGAATACTTTTAATAAGCACAATGTTTGCAAGACTCATGTAGAAGCTAGGCTAAAGTGTGAAGATTTTATGAACCAAAGGACAAGTGTGGGTAGAAAATTAGTTGAGGCAAGCAAGGAGGAAGAAAAACGCTATGAGATTCATTTGATATCTTCTTTAGATGTTGCAAGATTTCTCATAATGCAAGAGGATGCTTTCTGTGGACATGATGAGTCTTCTACTTCCCTTAACAAGGGTACATATTTAGAAATGATTGATTGGTACAAAGATAAGGTTGAGATAGTGAAGGAGGCATATGGAAAAGGTTCTAAAAATTGCCAAATGTTATCTCCTGAAATACAGAAGGATCTTACAAAAGCTTGTGCAGAGGAAGTCACTAGTGTCATTATGGATGAGATTCGAGGTAGAAAATTGTCATTGACGAGTCTCAAGATGTATCAATAAAGGAGCAAATGGCAGTGATTCTAAGGTCAGTAGTTGCATTTTCTTGCCTAAGTTTTTACCTCTATTTCTACAATTATACTAACACATAATGAAATATGGCGTGCAGATTTGTGAATGATGAAGGGAAAGTGATGGAGAGATTTCTTGGACTTCAGCATGTCGAGAGTTGTACAGCTATTGCATTGAAAGAAGCTTTGATCCGTATGATTTCAAGTCATAAATTGTCAATCTCTATGCTTCATGGTCAAGGGTACGATGGAGCTTATAATATGAGAGGTGAATTTAATGGGGTGCAGAAATTGATTCGTGATGATAACCCTTATGCTTTCTATGTGCATTGTTTTTCCCATCAATTGCAGCTAGTGGTTGTTACTGTTTCAACTTCTAGTGCAGATATTGCAGATTTCTTTAACTATGTTCCTTTAATAGTCAACAATGTGGGTGCATCTTGTATGAGAAAGGATGCATCATGATGTGGTGCTAGAAAAGATTGAGAAAGGTGAGATTATGACTGGAAGAGGTTTGAATCAGAAAAGTAGCCTAGCTAGACCTGGAGATACTAGATGGGGTTCACATCTTAAAACTTTGCTTCGCATTTTGGTGATGTGGGAGGCTATCATAGATGTTCTTGAGATAGTGAAGAAAGATTCTATTAAACCAGCATGTAATGGTGGAGTTTTAGGTTTAATTGGAAAAATGGAGAGCTTTGATTTTGCGTTCATCATGCATTTGATGATAGAATTGTTGAGCATGACAGATATTTTATCACGTGCTTTGCAAAGGAAAAATCAAGATATAGTTGAAGCAATGCATTTGATAACGGATGTGAAAGATGGCTTGCAAGACATGAGGGAAAATGGATGGGAGCCATTACTCAAAAAAGTGAAAACTTCCTGTAAGAAGAATGAGATTGGAGTGCCAAATATGGATAAGGAAATAAATGCTAGAGGGACATCTAGACGTAGAAAGCAAAAGGTAACAAACATGCATTACTATCATGTTGAGATTTTTCTTGTCGCCATTGATGCCATCTTGACTGAGCTGAATCATCGGTTTAGCGAAACTAGTTCAGAGTTATTAGTATGTATGGCATGTTTTAACCCAAGGAACTCCTTCTCCAATTTTGATGTGGATAAACTTGTGAGACTTGCTAAAATTTATGCTGAGGATTTTGATATTAGTGACCTTACTGTTTTGCCAACTGAACTTAAATCCTTCGTCAACCGTGCTAGAAGAACTCCAGAATTTCTTGGATGTACTGAACTTGAAAAAGTTGCTAAAATTATAGTCAAGACCAGTATGAACACATCTTATCGATTGGTTTATCGTCTCATTGAACTACATCTTATCGATTGGTTTATCGTCTCATTGAGCTAACCTTGATACTATCAGTGGTAACAGCTTTAGTTGAGAGGGTATTTTCAGCCATGTCCATTATAAAGACAGATTTGCGTAATAAAATGGGTGATGAATGGCTCCATGACTTGATGATATGCTATAATAAGAAGGAGATATTTAAAAAGATTGATAATAAAAAGATCAAAAAGAGGTTTGAAGAGATGAAAAAACGCCGTATGTTATTGCTTAAAAAAATAATGGTACGCTTTATTCTATTCTAAATTCATAATTTAGAGGTCCATATGTTTGACTTGTTTGACTAATCAATTATGTCTATTTCTATATATTGCTTCTTCGGATGAATAACGGGTGTCAGTGTCACAGTCACGCGCATTATCTACTAGTTTCGTATTTTGACTTTTCGATATGGATAAACTGCATCTAGTCCTTTATTTTTTATGTATTTTTTTTATTTTTTATGTATTTTTTTGAATGGATAAACTGCATCTAGTCTTAAAATATTTTTGTGAATTTCATCATATAAGACTACTTCAAATTTTTATGATATTTTTGTGAATTTCATCATATAAGACTACTTCAAATTTTTATGATATTTTTGTGAATTTCATCATATAAGACTACTTCAAACTATTATATTTATCTTTTATCTTTTATGGGATGTGGTAGTGGAACTTATATCGTTGCAGCGTTTTCTTTCAGCACCTCCTAAAATTTTTCCTAGCTCCGCCACTGATGAAAAGGCACAGCTGCAGGCAAGCATGCTCCCACTGCACGTATCTGACTGTATAACTCTCAGAATTGGCTGCAGCGTTGCTACGAATTCTGCCATGATCAAATCCTACACGAAAATTTTCCAAGAGGAACAGATACACACAACCAAATCGATAAAGTTACCGGAAAAAAAAAGAGGTCGAAGAAGATTACTATTCTCATCTCAGCTGATTTTCTCCAGTTGGATAGGCTAGCTAGTCGATCAAGGACTCGTCTCCGTCGACGATCAGCGGCGCCGACGGCCCTTCGAGCAGCAACGAGTCCAGCGAGCTCGGCGCGTCGTTTGGGTCATTGCTGCCGCCGCCGCCACGTCCTTGGGCCGAGTCGTCGATGTCCCCAACGTGTTGGTCGCCAGCGAGGCTGTCCGCCGGCTGCGGCAGGGGCTGGTGCAGCGGTGTTGGCGGGTACTCGTTCTTGTTGTGCCATCGCCGGGGCAGGAGCACGTTCATCGGGTCATCGCCGCCGCCGCACGCTAGCGCGCCGGTCGGGTCGTCCACGGGTCGCGGCTCCTCTGTTGGCAGGGGTTGCTGGTTCTTCCGGCTCTTCCGCTGTCGGTGAAGCTGGATCACCTGGCTGTGCCTGTTGGCGTGCTCCGACGGCTCGAAGGTGGGGCTCGCCAGCGGCCGGTACTCCGGCAGCAGCCGCCCTTGCCTGTACCGCACGCCGCACGCGTTGCACAGCGTGCTGCGGCCCATCGGACCCTCCCGCCACTGCGGCGTCGACGACGAGCCGCAGTGTAGGCACCGCTTCGCCGACTTCCGAGGCCGCCACGGCTTCTTCTTCGGCGTCTTCGGCGCCTTCTTCTTCTTCTTCTTCTTGACCAGGAACACCGCCGGCGGCGACGCGGCCTCCGTCCTCGCAGGCGGAGACCTACCCTGCTTCGGCGGCTTCTTCCTCAGCAGGTAAACGTCGGGAGCTGACCCGGGCTCCCAGATCGGGCCGTCCGGCGACGAGTCTGACACTGGGCTGACGGGGCTCTCGGGCGGCGGCTCGGCGACCGTCCTCGCGGTCGCCGGCGGGGGGCGATGCACCTGCTCCCGCAGCGCCCCGGCCGCCTTGAGCCGGACCCCGCAGGCGTTGCAGAGCGTGCCCGACCCCATCGGCCCCGACCTCCACTGCGGCGTCTCGGCCGCTCCGCACTGCAGGCACCTCCTCGTCCTCTTCGCCGGCCTCTCCATGGTTGGCGCGGGGGTATGGGGGTCGGGGGGCGGGGCATGGCACACGCGCGGGCGCGGGCGCGGGGGACGGGGCGGATTCGCTGCTGGGGCTGGGCTCTTTGCCTCCTCCGGCGCGGGGACGGGGAGCTCGCAGGTCCACCAGGAGCACGGCTGGGCGCGGAGGCGGGGGCGGCTGCGCGCCTTGCGCGGGACCGTGGCGTCGAGGCAGGAAACGGCGACGGGCAAAGGCAGCGCCGCCGCCGGGAGCGAGAGGACGTATCCGAGGGGCCTCTCCCGCTCCCCCTCCCTGCCACCGCCGGCCATGTCGCCGGTCTCCATGGTCGCCGCAGATCGCCGTGTTCTTGGGCCTAATCCAGGCGGCTGCGCAGCTAGACAAAAATGCTATCTTTAGCCGGCTCCCGAGCTGAAAGATTGGGGGAGATGCGATTGCGTCACCCCCAACCACCGAAAGTGAGAGAAATTAATGAATCGCACCTCTATCTTGTACCCTTCCACCGTCGCCATGGCCGGCGGACGGACGCGCTGCGACGGGAACGCGGAGGCGGCGGCGGCGGCGGGTGAGGGAGCGAGCAAGCGGCGACCGTCGGGGTGGGGGGCGCCAGCAGCAGAAGGGGAGGAAAGAGAGTGCGGGCAGATGACGAGTCCCTCCTCTTTTTTTGCCGTATTTTCTTTGGTTGCCTCGAGGGTCACGAAAACCGCAAAATCTTTTCACGAATTCCGGCAAACTTTGTCGGAGCTGAAAACGCGATCTTTGCGTTGCATGCGCCCCTGGCTTGTTTTCTCCCCTAAATACGAAATCACATGGTAATGGCACAAAGATGTGCTGAATATGGATTATATTTCGAACCAGGTTGCTGGTACGAAAGTGCACAGGTGAGACGCAACTCCGACTAAAGAAGTCAATTTCGTGACAGGAGCATATAGAAGGCATATAGAATCATCAGGGAAGTTTTGGCAGGATTTGGTACAGCTTTTAATAATCTGATTATAAGTAGCTTCAAAAATATTTTATCTGCAAACATAAAAAGTAATTAAGAATAAGTTTACGACATATTTTGAGGGCACACCGACTTATTTGTCTTACAATAAGCAACGAGATTTGAGCGAAACTTCTCCGCCTCCGTCTTAAGCTTCGCAAATTCAACAAGATTCAAATAAGAAAATGAATGTTTTTCTAAACATAGAAGTACTACAAGATCCTCATCTTCTCAACGAACCGTCGACCTCCACTGTAGCATCGACGGCTACTAGTCCCAAAGAAGGTCGGTGCTGCAACCGTCAAGACCGCAGTGGAGATCGACAGTTCGTTACGTGTGACTTTGGGTGGGAGCAATGTCCTTTGTAGTGTTTGGCAAGGGAGTGGCAGATTAAAAGGTTTTTCTGAACATATAGCGGACTTGTGTGTTTTTTCTGAACTTCCAGATTCAAATACAACTCTGTATAAAATGTTGAATACAGCCCGACAAGCAACTTGCAAACTACAATACACGGGCACCAGCTAGCTAAAAATATATTACAGTAGTATAGAATAGCGGCGTGTGTACCCATTCATGAAACAGATGTGATAGTCTTGGCAGGGTTAAATTTAGATCTCGTGCCACTGCAATACGAACGAATTCAGCGAGGATTCCGACAGTTTTTCCATGAGATCCGGTTGACCATTGTTTAAAACCTCGACGAACTGAAGAACAGAGGCACCGCACCATTCAAGATAAAAACCAGCAGCCAACAGTTATCTCAGGATAAGAGAACAAAAGCAACAAGAATCCGATGCCATTTTATTTTAAACACTTGCAGGAAGCATCATATGAGGCTACATCGAAGTGCTCTTGAAACGGCGGGATAGCTCTCATCATCAAGAGAAGCCACAACTTAAAATTCAAGGGTACCCTCCTCCATCGGAAAAAAAAACACAATCCTCATGATCAACTACCTCGAGAATGGTCCCTTTTAACATTGACATGTTGGCCCTCTATATCATCTCCACAGCTGAACGTGTCAAAAGGAGTGGCAGAACCGTTAGGCATACAACTGAGCCAGATCATTCTCGTACGTCTTCCTGATCACCTCCCTCTTGAGCTTAAGGGCAGCAGTGACGAGGCCCGACTCAGGGGTCCATGGCTCTGGTATCAACTTGATTTTGGCTGGGATCTCAAACCTCTCAAGTCGAGCTTGCTTTGCAGCCTGAGGAGTGGCAAGTGCATCAGTGCTCAAACTACATATGATTTGTCTTGCCCAACATGCTTGTAACTTTAAGTGTGCATGAGTACGTGGATATTATCGTTGGCCTCAGGTATAAAGAAGGGTTGCCAAATGATGTAAACACATATGAAGCTACAGTCATGGCTTGGTTTGGATCAAAAGTGGGAATAAACATCATGCTGCTTCTGAAACACACTAAGATAACATGTATGGCATTATTGAGAAATTATAACTGAGCACAATATGAATGAATGTGATGGATGCATACTTGTAGAGTTGAACTTATAAATAAGTTCTTACATCTATATATATGCAAGAAAAAAAATGAATGCATGTATGAGTGAGACCATGGTGGTCCATGGATGCCTAATTCTTGTGTTCCATATAAATGCAAATGCAAAAGCATTGAGCCAAGCATGAAACATCTGTAATGATCCAACCACAGTATAGCAACCAGATGTTGACAGGGGTCAATAGAGAACACAAACCTTTGCTAAAGATCCAAGCACTTCTTTAACAGCCTCTTCCTTCTGGCACAGATCTGGGAAATCACTATATTTAATTCCTTGCTGCAAAGCCCAGCTCTCCAGCTCATTGTGTGCAGCTGCCACAAGTGCAACGCAGTAGTTGTGGAAAGGATCAGCGTGAACCATGATATTCTCCACATATGGGCTCACAATCAAAGCAGCCTCCACCTGTAATCGTCCAATCAGTTAAGTAGTGCAATCAGCCAGTCTGACCAGAACTACAATATTGCTTACCTTCCCCAGAGATACATATTCGCCATGTTGAAGCTTCACAATATCTTTCTTACGGTCAATGATTTCAAGGCAGCCATCTGGATGGAAACGTCCAATGTCACCAGAATAGAACCACCGCATACCTTTTTCATCATCCTTCACAAGAAATATGAGATATATGATTACATGAATCGTGAAAAACTTATCAGTGCATTTCATGAAGTATCCTGTGAAAACATTGGCAAGCATACCTTGTAAACTTCATTTGTTTTGGCTTCATTCCTGAAGTAGCCTTTGGTTACATTAGGACCCCCTATGACTATTTCTCCCCGAGGCATAGGTGAATCAGTTGTTAAGTATCCACCTTCAGGCCAGTCAATCAACTGAAAATACAATGGCCAATATGTCAGAAATTGCAAGAGGTTAACAGTTAACACGAAATAATGACTATACTATCACGAGAACTAATCTCCAGTGAGACATAGGATCAACAAGCCAGAAAATTCAAAGCACAAGCATGTAACTCATCTTGAAAACAAGAACAATAAACAACCTATTCCCCAATTAAGGAAGATCTTCAATATAAAAACCTTCTTAGGTATCAAAAAGATTATAAATATATCCACACAGATCAAACAATGGGACAAAAGCAGCTTTGTTACGAAAAATCGATCCACCTCAAATTGAAATATGGCTAACAAACCGAAGCTGACCTTAATATATGAGCAAGGTAGTGGAGCACCAACACGGCCAACAGATGTATCATCATACTCAGAAAATGTACCACCAGCACAAGTTTCAGTCAGACCATACCCTTGCCCTATTGGAGCCCTGAAATTGCACGAGATTGTCAATTTTAGACTAGGACAACCAAGAGAATTGCCATCAGACAACAGAATGAGGATTTAAATAATCTTACCCAAGGCATATATTGATAAATCTCTGAGTATCCCCAGATAGAGGTGCTCCACCTGAGAGTACAAAACGAATCTTTCCTCCCAAAATTGCACGCACCTTTCCGAAAACAAGCGTATCCCACAAGAGTTTCTCCAATCCCCAGGCACCAAGCCAGTTTCCATTGATTGCTGCAAGCCGCCGGTTATAGCCAATGTCAAACAATTTCTTTGCTACACCACCCGTAGCATCCACCTGAAGCCACCTCAGCACAAATGATAGCAGTCAATAACCAATAAAGAACACTGAACCAGAACAGTGTAAAGGGCATTACCTTTTTCCTCACACCATCACGAACACGATCAAGTATAGCAGGTACAGCAGTCATCAATGTTGGTTTCAGTGCAGAAGCATCACCTAGAGTTCCCTTTTTTATTTTGTTCGATGTATCAGTCAGGGTCAAAGGTGATCCGTATCCGATGGAGGCCCCGACAGCAGCCATTAGTGCCTAAAAAGCACAGTTTTGCATGTGGTGAATGAAGATTAATAAACAATAATGTGACCAGATTTAGCCCATTCAGATGCCAATTGAACGCTACCTCAGCTGCCAGCTCAAGAATGTGTGCAAGTGGGAGGTAGGCCAAGTATATATCTTTACTACCAAGTGCAGGCACTATGGTCATAACTGCTGAGAGTGTAGCCAGGACATTGCGGTGGGTCATCATAACTCCCTACAAACAATTCAGATACATGTCAGTTCAGCAGAAGACATATAATTACAGAAACTACACTTCTTTGGTTATTTAAGCATGTTATGAATCAACTCCCCTCATAAATTCTAGTACGCAAGAAAAAATGATACAGAAAGAACAACAAAATGAAAAGAACCAGGATGTATAAAAAAAACCTTGGGTAATCCGGTGCTACCACTTGTGTACATTATCACTGCAACATCAGATGGGAGAGGCATGTTTGCTTCAACAGGTGCTTCAGTTCCTAACCTACCCACTTCATCAAATGACTCAATTATCCAGCTAGTGCTGTTTCGAGCTAAAGAAACTTCATCCGAGATGCCTTCCTCATTGATATATACAACACGTGTCACAGTGTCAAGCTGCCCACTTATATCAATCAACTTTTTTAGTTCTTTCTGACCACAAATTACAGTAGTGACCTCAGTCTGGAGAGCAAAATGGACAAATTAGTTAAACATAGAAGCACATCAAATAGCAGGCAGG
This sequence comes from Panicum miliaceum, assembly GCA_032594955.1. Lineage (NCBI taxonomy): Eukaryota > Viridiplantae > Streptophyta > Magnoliopsida > Poales > Poaceae > Panicum > Panicum miliaceum. The sequence continues at coordinate 2,571,408 of CM064065.1, read as the reverse complement.
TGTTAATTACTTGAAACAGCGGCATTAGGAATGACACATACATGCAACTGCTACAGATTATTTTCTGATGTCTATTAGGAAAAATGCCACTAATAGTACGAACTGATTTGTCTTGATCAACCAAGAGAAGCAGATCACATGAAAACTTAGCAATTAGAGACAACATGAGACAAGTGACAGTACTGACCTCATTTAGTGAGTGGCACAATGCTTCCTCTCCCAATGAGGCATAGATGGTGACAACTGTAATATTTTGTCTGAAGCATGCCTTGCAAATGAAAAGGAATGTGTAACTCAGAATTTCAGGATGCAAGGGTTTCATAACACAACACTAAGATGAGAAATGAGGCAAAGCGAAAAAGGGGAACTTCACACTGATATGATTTAACACAGCCATCAACCATGTATTTGATTCGTTATACATATAAAGTGGCCAGTGACCTTGGTTTACTTCAGTATTGCAAATTGCTTGGTGAAGAGAACAAAAATGCATTCACTAGTCTATCTTTATCTTGGGAGAGAAGAGAGAAGAGGCTACCTGCAAAGCAACCTGCCATTCAGCTTTCGTCTCAGCAAAAATGGCAACACGCTCATTCTTCTGGTGGCCTAATCGAATTAGGCCAGATGAGAAGTCACAGACGCTCTTGAAGGCCTCAGCGTAACACTTCCATTCATACTCGCCAAGATGAAGCTTCTCAAATGATCTTCCACCAGGTGCTGATTCAATTTCCCTCGAAATGAGCTTCCTGGTGCCAAAGAGGGGCATGTAGACATACTCCTTGCAAGATTGCTCGAAAAGCTCAGCAAGGGTGGACACCCCTTCCCAGTGTGTCTCAACAGGCTGTTCAAACCGATAGTTACGGACTGCATATCCAGGCTCTCCACCAACCTCGACTTGCACTCCCCTCTTCCTTTCAGCCTTTGTCCTCTTGCGGAGCAGCAGGGAGACCGCGACGGGGACAAGGAAACCAACAAAATAAGGATTCATACTTCTGCAAGGCTGGTCCTTGTAGCTACAGTAGGTGAACTAACAGAGACACATGCCCTGAGGCGAAAACCTGCAGAGAAGTACTAACTATGAGGTAAAATTTTTCAAGGTTTCAGGTCCAGATTGTGATATCAAAGGAACTTTTTGAACATGAGAAGAGACTAACTGCCCGATTACTCCTTTTATCTGACCTGATCCATGGAGCAGAACAACCACCCCACTTATTGCCAGAAAAGGGACCGGTTAATTATACACCATTCTGACCTATAAGGTAAAACTACCGCAGCGTGTATAGCTGCTAATCTTTGACCTTCTAGTACAATGACAGCCATCTCCTAAAGACACACTTGAATGCATCCGTAGACTGAAGTATGTATTCAGTACTCCCATTGTGATTATAGAATTGAATACAAGCATCCATCCTGCTTGGTCACCAGAAATTTGTGGGCAGTAACAAAGGTTACAGGGCACCCTTTTCCTCAAAAGAGAATTGCATAGCCCCAACCACAGCGCAGTAAGCAAGCGACAGTCGCGCAAAGCATTCCCGAGGCCGTAGGAGTCTCCCGAAGGTGAATCAGATCGCCCCCAGCCCCCACCACTACCCCAATCCTCGTACACATAGTCAACAGAATTCAAAAACTGCGGCGACAACAATGAGGAGAATCAGAGGAGGAGAGTGAATAGGTAGTCGCGTACCTTCCAGACGGCGGCGCAAAAGGGGCGCGTAGGTGCTTCGCGAGGGCGGCGGGCGGCGGCGGCGGCGGCGGCGCGAATCAGCGAGGGGGAGAGGGGGTTTCGCCTCGTTAAGTTACGGTTTGGCTCTCGCCACTTGTGTCGCTCTCGCCTGCGGCTGCTGCTCGCTCTCCGCTCCGTCAGGCGGGCCCTACCGAATCCAATCCCTCCCTTAGCCGCCGGTGAGCCTGCTGGGGTCGGGCCCAGTTCCCGTTCACAGAGTTGGGCCGAAATGACGGGCTGCATATGCAATCCTGCTCGCATGTGCGGTGGCCACCCTTTTCCTAACTTTTCTTTCTCCTACTTTCGTTTTTTTTTTCTCGACACTTGTTTAACCGATGGCTCTTGCATATGCACCGAGCATTTTTTTTTGAAATAACAGTATATAAAGCAAACTGATTAGTGTCTCACAAAATTGCATATACAAACTTTCTCGTCCCAAAATCCACAGGCTCACTCAGTCGCTCTTCATACACGGCACACATCAAAAGATTATTACTGAAGGCCACCATTCCATGGCGTAACAAAAGCTGGAAACTCACTATCTTTGATCCGTCCCTAGTTCCTCATATAATGGATAACATAAAGAATTGAAAATGTTACAGTAATTTTGCGTAGCAACAGCGCTCAATGTATATACATTATACATCATATAGCTGCTATATAAGGGTCAAAATGTTACAAGTTTTGGTGCCTACAGCACCTTATAGAGGGCGCTGACCAATGAATGGCAGAGGCCGAAAATTTCAACCAGAGGCAGCCGCAACCCTTTCCCGATCTGTGCATTCCTCTTTATCGAACTCCTCTATCAACTCCCGTTGCCGTTGTGTGACCTCCCTGAAAAAGAGGAATATTTTTGTGATTACCCTACTGCTTTGTCGAATAAAATTGAAATGACAATTTGCTGGAGGCGGCAAGCCCTACGTTGGAATCCTGATATTGAAGTGAACATATTGATTACCAAACATCGATGATTTTCTTGCTTTTATTCCTGAAAATAAAAGTATATATGTTAATTACATTACTATCATCTGACAAAAGAACAGAAAAAACTAATATATATCATTCAGCATGCTTCTCTTTCACCAGTTATCATGGAGCAAAAGGCCAGAGTGATTAATGAACTAATCCAAAAATCCATTAAAAGGGGGGTCATATGGTAACTCCAATAACAAACCTTTGCCCCGAAGGACGACCTTCTCTCCCGGTTGGGTACCTTGGCGAACCTAGACAAATAATATCACGAGCACGGCAACACTTAGGACATCAAGTAGAGGTATGCTGCAGTGATTGGCAGTATTGCAGGAAGAATGTGAAACTTCATAAGAATGAACACATACCTTGACTGTAACATTTCCAGTGAGGGTTGGTACCGAGACCGTTCCACCTAGAACAGCCTGTAAATGAGCAGTTTACTGTTTTAGAATTTAGAGCTCTTCACCCATGATAGCTGCTCTGGCATGCCCAGCCATGCGAGGGACCATGATAGCTGCTCTGACATGCCTGGCCGTGCCTACTTGCCCTTGCCACCAAATCGTCCTACCCCAGCCATGCACATTTACTGCTTAAATCTACGGCAAGTGGCGACTAATAAAGATCAAGAGATGGTGGGGTCTAGTGTTTGGAAGAGTCAATGGAGACTTGAGTGGTGGAAACGCCAGTGCTGATAGAGGCTGGTGGTCAGATGGCGTATCTGCCCAGTTGCCACCAGACAAGCCTCAGAATGAGAATTCAGATTGAGGGGAAGGATGGAGAAAGAGGTAACCGCACAGATGTGTAAAAATGAATCTCTTGCATGTGGGAGGCAGTTTCTTGAATTCTATGGCTGGGGCCCAAGTGGACAAAAGGTATCCAAGAACTTTGTTACTTCTCATGGTATACCTTTTGTCATTTTTTCTCTACAGAAAAGAAAAAAAAACATATCTAATGTCAACTAAATCCTAGCTCAAGTCAGATACTCCAAGCGTACACCATGTGATGGCACAAAAGAAAGCAGGATTGCTTACTGTGTGCTTGCTACTAGTAAGATGTAAATTGATTTTATTTGAAACAAAGATGAAACTTGCATGGCATGGACATGTACCTTGATCAGAGTAAAAAACAAAAAAAAGTTAAAGAAAGAGATTGACCTGGGAAATGCTTAAAACAGAATCAACATGCACATGGTTGCCTTCTCGTCGAAAGATAGGGTCCTCTCTGACCTGTAATAGGAAAATGAAAATTAATTTCATCTTTTACTTTCTTGAGATCTTGCATAGTACTGACTAAATTCAGGGCAAGGGTTGGCATATACAGAGAAAAAAAAATGGAACCTTGATAGTAACATAAAGGTCACCAGGCTTATTGCGCTCAACGTCTGCACCGCCCTTACCAAAAACTTTCATGGTGTCATTATCATCAATTCCTGAAAAGGGATTCCAGTTATAATATACCCAAAACACAAGTATGGCAATATTCATCTCACAATAAATACCTGTGATTGCATAACTGTAGGAAAGTGTCAAATGTTGACAGAACAAGCAGAAATGCTGAATGATTCAGTAAAATCATATTTTATAACAGGGCAGCTCGATGATTTATTTGCCTTGTATATTTAACTTAGTAGTGGTAGTGCATAAAAGACGTTATATGTATAATACCAAGTACGCCAGTTGGAATCTCTTGTAATTCCGCATAGGCTAGTAGTAGTCTTACTTATACCACTAGTTTACACTTTACAGCATACAAACCACCAGGAAAAAAGAAATATATGTAGTTAACATTTTGCATAACGAACAGAAAATTCAGATAGCATGCCAAGCATATACATATATCAGTAAAGAAAATTCCTCCTTACCTGCCATTATGTCTAGCTTGACTGACATTTTCCCCTTAACTACCTGTTCTCCTTTGCAAGTCTTGCAAAAATTCTACAAATCGTTTTTCAAGTTAAGCCATGAAGAAAAAAAACATCATCACAAGTTTTAAACCACATATATAGGTATGCAGTAAAATGCTGGTCAGAAAAAAAAATCCCCTAAAGAACTAAGTACACTCAAAGCGACATGAATGTTAACATTTCAAGGCAATGACCATGGCCCATGACAAATGAGATTTTATAGTGTACAACTTACTAACAAATTTACATGAATGTACTAGTGAAAATTATAAAACTTCACCTTCACAATTTTTCCGCTTCCATTGCATATCGAACACGTACATTCAACAGTAAATATACCCTTCTGCATGAATATCTGCATTCATGACAACATGTTGATGGTCAGAGCACTCCTATCTAATATACTGTTGTTGGAGCTCAAAGCACACAAGACAGAACAAGGAAACAGTTAACACTTTCACTTCCAGGGCATTTGGTGGGAAAAAAAAATTGCTTTGAATGACTGAAACAAAAGGAATTTGCGAACGGAATCAACTTGCTAAAATGCCATCTGTAAGAAACATGCCATGAGAAAATGTGTTGACAAAGGATACTTACCACACCGGAACCTTTACATGTTTTACATGTTTTAGGCACAGTTCCAGGGGGAACACCACTTCCATCTGCAAAAACAAAATAGAAGTTCGGATTAAAAACAAGAACAAAAGGGGAGGATCATCAATGAAACGAACATACAAGCAGAAGCACATACTGCAAGTTCCACAGAAAGTATCAGCTTCATATGTAATGGTTTTTCTGCAGCCTTGGACAGCTTCCATGAATGATAGTTCAACAGAAACCTACAGTTCGTGGGATGAAGAAAACAACCATTGCATCGATATGTTTGATTAAAAGCAAACAAATACAGCGAAAACTAATTGAACCTTGACATCTTGGCCTCCTCTGTATGCATTATCAAAGATCTGGTGGACAATAAAATTAAAATATATCAGGTGCGTACAACAGTTCAAATGCAGATAAACAAGGAGTGAATTATATGCATAAGAGAGATGAGCAGAGGAATTTGCTAAATATTGAGAAGGTACTGTTCAAATCATGTTTAGCCTGCCGCATGACAAAGGCTAATATGGTGTTTATATTAAAATCAAAAGCTGTGTTCATTGCATGTTACAACATAGACAAAGGCCAACACAGAAGAAACAAAATAATAGAACTTAATATAAAAATATTACAATCTTGTAACATGATTTTTCATGGCCACCTGCATACAATTTCTTTTCCATTCATGTTTTTCACAGTTGCAACTGGCAAAACAATCGAACAGAAATATCGCATATTTAAGTTGTGAATCATAGGTCTCATGCATAACTTCACCAAATGACAGGTCTAATAAAATGAGAGTACAGATCAATCTAGGGCAAATTTATGATACATAAAATAAAATCCCGAGGACGCTCTTACGTCGCCAAAGATGTCACCAAATGGGTTACCCTGAGGAAAACCCTGCCCTGCAGGGTCACCGCCTGATGCATGACGCTCAAATGCTTCTGGTCCAAGCTGCCAATTAAAAAAGTTATACTGAGCACAAAATATTTTACTGTTATGGCAAAAGAAGGTTTCATGAGTTATGGAAGCTAATGCTGCTACCAGCTAAGCAAGCGAAGATAAACACAAAAGGTACAAGCTTATCATATTTTTATATTATCAGAACTTTTGTTTCATAAAAAAGAGAAATGCCAATAACCTGATCATATATTTCACGCTTATCATCATCCTTCAAGACCTGAAAAATGCACAGATAATATCAGCATTTACAATGATCATGTACTATGAATTTATGGTTCATAAAAGGTAACTACATTATCTGCAAGAACATTATCTGCAAGAACCTCATACCTCATAGGCACGGTTAACTTCCTGAAATTTTTTTTCTGCATCAGCATCATCTTTATTGGTATCAGGATGGAACTTCTTTGCGAGCTGGAGAAGAATGATAAGTTCAGTAAAAACAAAAGTTTATCAGATTACACAAAGGAGAAGAAACCAAATCAATGGGAGCAAAAATGGAAGAAAATAAAATTATGGAGAGGATGATACAGTCAGCATGCAAAGCACAAATGGCCAAATTGATCCCAAGATGCAATCTGGGTTGGAATGGAAGGACGTTCCCATTTGTGGAATCCCCATTGGCTGACCCTGGCTTATTTTACCTGAATCTAGAGTTATCTGTCCATCTTATCATTGAAATGTTATCTTCTGCATTGAAACTCTGCTCTGATTATCCATACACAGAAGCAGGTCATCTTAAGTCTTGACGAGTTCTACAAGTGTTTAGTTTATGCTTTTCTGTACATGAGTTTCCATATCCAAAATATGATAACTCGATCAGCATGGACCATCCCAGGCGCCTAAGCACCGAACCAACAAGGTGAGCCCCTAGGCATCACCCAGACATCCAGGCAACAATTAGATGAGCAAAAAGTAGCATGAGCTGAACAGGAAATCATATAAATCTTGTGGTAGTTGCACATTAGATCGGTTAATCAGCCATGTATCACCAATACTTTCATTATCCGATACCAGCACTTTCCCCATAGTATCATAGGGTTGTTTTTCAAATTGCATATTGCAGTTTTGCCGTATAAATATCACCATACTGGTATCCCGTATCAGAGACACAAAGTTAACCAGTATTACAGTAAGTACCATAGTAGAGGTATGGTTACAATAGATACTGTCAAAGGAAAAGCAAAGAGAACAAGAAATAGCAGAGAAGCAAAGATTAAAAGTAGTTGCAGAAAAAGTGCACAGAGAAGAGGCGAGAAGCATAGCCAAGCAAATCACGAGCACAAGAAAAACTGAACAGATCACAGGAGGTAGAACAATCAATAGGGGGGCAAGAAGTGAAGTGGGTGAAGTGCCCTGGATCTGGACTCTCGGGAGAGAGGACAGCAGCAGCGAGCTAAGGGAAACTATCAGCTTGAGACAACTGGACCTTAGGCCCTCCAGGCAGCAAGGTTGAGATGCACATAGGGGGGAGGCAGATAGCCAAAGAGCAGGCGCAGGTCATCGATGGAGAAAACTATCAACCCAAGCTCGACACCTGGATGGAAGGCTTGAGCCACCCCTGGTAATGTGGGTGCAGACTACAGAGGAGAGAAGCGAGGGTGGAGATATTAGGAAGAAAGGAAGGAAAGATTGAATAGATGTTGATGATTGAAGCTACACCAGCATCTACTTACCTAGGATAAAGTCAACAGAATGCCAATGTTGCATTAGGACAAGGTGAAGAACTGAAGATTCGCACTGCTTTTGATGATTAAACGTGTAGTAAAATTATTTTCATAGTTGAGGCCTCGAGGATGAAATCCAGTATAGTTGAGACCTTGATCGGGTTTAAATGGAGTTTTTCCTGGCTCAGCTATCAGATAATAGAAATCAGGAACGAAAATGCAGCCAAACAATGGCCAGAACACGTTCTGGACCTTGTGGTTCAAGGTTCAAGTATAGAAACCAATCATATGTAGCAACTACAAACAAGTTTGTACTGTAGCATTTGCATTGGTAAGCAAACAAAAGCATATAAGCCAAACAACACACCGGCATTCATTTGGGCCATCCCTGTTCAGCATTCGAGTACAGTAACATTGGGGAATTAAGGAATATGAAACCCCAGAAGTTTAATGATGTCCAATCAATAGACAATACCCTAGCTTTGTTTCCAAAGGTGGTGCACATCCTCACTAAGACAAATAAAGATGCATACCGCATAATATGCCTTCTTTATATCTTGTGCAGAAGCATCCTTGCTCACTCCAAGCACATCATAATAATCCCTTGCATTCATCCTCCTTGTGGCTAACATCATGGAAATGCAGATGTTTTATCATAGGCACTAGTGCATCAAAAATAATAGGAAACACGTTTAAGAAATAAAATTTATAATTATTAAAGAAGCAACCCTAAGCACCTAACACAGGGCAAAGAAAACTTAGTATCAGCAAACGGCAAAGACAATCCAGTTAGTTGTTTATTTTGGTGCCCAGTATTTTTTTTTTTTGATATGGGGTGCCTAGTGTTGGGTTTTATGATCTCTGGTCTACCACAACTTGATTGGAAATAAAAGGTTTGTTGTTGTTGTTTTTTATGTGTATGGATCATCCTGGAGATCACTTGGGATGGTGGCTCTTAAATGAATCAGATGATTTAATTACACGATTGTAACAAAATTGTATGCAAATGGTAAAAATGCTCGCTCCCCAGGCAGAAAGCAGAAAGACAGAGCTAACCTTAACCAGAGCATGTGGTTTGTTTTAATTGTCATTTCGGAACCAGCTGTAGCATATACATCAAGCCACATTTACTTTCACAAGATGAACTACTGCGTATGAAGATATGGAAACGTGAGCCATCATATCGGCCGATGTACTCACCATGGAAAGACCTGCTCGGGCACCACCAGCTCGTGCTCCGCCGCTCCCTCCCTGCCCAATTCACCGGATTAGCAACGCACGTGCACAGGCCTGCCTCGAGCAATCCATTCGGAAGGCATCTAACGTTCCACGCAAGGCGGCTCACCTGGTTCGAACAGCCGCGATGGCCCGGTCCACGCCGTGGCCGCGGCGGCGGCGAGGTGGCGGGCGAACAGCTCGCGCTGGCACGGAGGCAAAGCGGTTAGCCGCGGGGACTCGGGGTTGGATGGAGGAGAAAGTGAGAAAGGGGATGAGAGACTGAGGGAGGTAGCTCACCGTAGGGGAAGACATCGCCGCCGCGGCGAGCCTTGAGGCGGCGGCGCGCGCCATGGCGGCGGAGGTGGGCGGTGGAACCCTACTTTGCAGCAGGCACCAAGCGCGAGTGGAGCCTGTTGGCTTAAAGCACAGCAAAGAACGGGGAAGGGCTAGAGTCCGATTTTCGAAAATCGGAAGAAAGTCCATTTTGCTACCGAGCCCTCCGAATAGAAGCCCAAACAATCTGTCTCATAAATGAGATTTATCTTTCTTTTATCCATGCATCAGCTAATTTTTGTATGTTTCAAAAATGATTTGAAAGGTGACATATGTCATCATAACTTATATTAGAAATATAGATAGGAATTTCTTATGATTGATTTGTATGTTAGAGCATTTAATACTAAAATAATCCTAAGGAACAAATAATATAATAACTACTTCCTTAATATATGGTATTATGTCATTAACCACCTCATAAATTTTGAACCTAAAACTCAAATTAAATTGAGTCACCAGCCGCTTCCGGTTGACCTAGTTCATAGAGTTTCGGTCGAGATGGTTGTTATCTTCGCGTGCTACCTTCTTCGCTTGAGCTGCTGCTTCTTTCCATTGTCGTTTCACTTTGCTACCTTCTTCTTCTTCTTCGGACAACAAATGAAAATTAACTTCATAGCATGACCATAATTATTAATTAACAAGGCTTAAACTATCTGATATCTGAGTGTCTTACTAGAGTCTGTTATGTTCGTATCTGATTCTGATTCTCTATAGAAGCTGATTCTATGAGAGAAGTGATTTTGTAACTGATAGTGATTTTTTTAATTCTCTAGCGTAAACTCTTAAAATCTATCAGGATAGAGAATCACTTTACAAAATCAGAAGAAACTACTTTTTTCAGCTCCTAATTCTTTAATTTATTTCGCGGAATCAGTAGAGAATCACTTCTCTCTGAAAAACTATTTGAGAGAGCTCTTGCTGGATTCAGCAATTCAACAAAGAATCAGCTCTAGAAGATCTGTCAAACGCATTGTTAGATTATCACTTGTATATTATCACTTGTATCGTCTTGAACGTCCGACATATCACTGCATAGGCTAATGAACCCCATTCCCTTCTACGTAGTCAAGTTTTTTTTTTTATATATATAGTGATAGAGCTGTAATCCCGTACGGAGCATGTGCGGATGTGCCTACTGAAAATACCAGTAGAGATAACCTCAAAAAAAGAAAAGAAAATACCAGTAGAAACAGGCCGCATGATGTAACTTTTTTGAATCGGCTCAGGAGCCAGCCCATGAAAAAGGCTCTTTGCTTGGGCTTCCACATCACATACCCTTAGCGCAAACAAGGCCGTTTAAATCAAGGACTAATGGGCCGAATTGGGAAGCTCCGGTCCAAGACAACCACACACCCCGCACCCCCCGAAACCATCGCATCGTTTCATTGAGGACCGCCCACCCGAATCTCAAAGCGCATCGTCCCTAACCAGCCTCAGGTCAGAGCGCGGTCGCGGTCGAGAGAGAGCGGCGAGCCTGACCTGACGGGACCCCTACCTCGCCGGCGGCGGAGCCGAGATGGTGGTTGCGGAGGGCAAGAGGTGGCGGTTCGCGATGGTGTGCTCGTCCAACATGAACCGGAGCATGGAGGCGCACTCGCAGCTGGGGCGCGCGGGGCTCGACGTCGAGTCCTACGGCACCGGCACCCACGTCAAGCTCCCCGGCCCCTCCCTCCACGAGCCCAACGTCTACGACTTCGGCACCCCCTACGGCGCCATCTACGACGACCTCCGCCGCAAGGACCCCGACCTGTGAGTACAAACACTCTATTATCATCTTCCCTCTCCTGAGCCCGGGGAGCCCCTAAAGCTTACCAAATCCTGTTGCCCCTTGATGCTCCTTTTATTTTTCCTTGATTGATTTGAGAAAATACCGTTGATTTTTTATGGGTTTGGATGGGATTCGTACGAGACTTAGCGTGCATTTGATGGAAACAGATAGCAACCATACTAATCTTATGCAAATTTGGGGGGCTTTGTTTGCAATGTATCTATCTACTAAGTAAACCCTTGTGAAAAATTGTTTGAACAAGACAGATACTTGCTGAATTGGGCCGTCAGGAATGTTTCTCCTCGCTTGTTTGTGTGTTCCTCTTGCTTAAAACTGTGCATTTTCTGTGGTGAACCATCCAGGTACAAGAGGAACGGGCTGCTGCCAATGCTGAAGAGGAACACCTCAGTGAAGCTGGCGCCTCAGCGGTGGCAGGATAATGCTGGTGATGGGGTGTTTGATATGATAATGACCTTTGAGGAGAGGGTCTTTGACTTGGTTGTTGAAGGTAAATTCATTCACGTCTCAACTGGAACTGGATTTTGGTCTAGGAGATTATCAGGCTGTTATAAGCGGTGGCATTCACTAATGGAAGCAAAATTCGTTGTTTGTGTCCAGATATGAACAACCGCGAACCAAAGCTGATGAAGAGTGTGCCGATAATCAATATGGATGTCAAAGATAACCATGAAGAAGCTGGTGTTGGGGCAAAGCTTGCTGTAGAGTTGTGCCAGAAGGTATCAAAGTAACATAACATTATGTAGTACATAAGCTGTTCCCACTGTTAACTGGCTGAGCAATTAGTAACTTGCCAAAGTACTGGGGATCTAATGCCACGTAGACGAGGGACCTATAAGTATGCTTAAGTTGACAGTAGAATTAAAATTAAGTGTCAGTTCAGGACTTCAAGTAAATAAAAACTGAATGATAAAAATCAAAATAGATTCCACCTGAATGAGTCAAATGCCCAAAGAGAACCAAGCCTTCCATTACACTCCTAATCTAGTTCGAGGGTTGCAGTTGCCATTCACTGATGTCATTGCACGCTTAGGGAGTTGTGTGTGTGGGTGGGGGGGGGGGGATGGATTTGCTAGTGGTGGTGGGAGGCAATTGATGGGAGGAATGTGGAGATAGGAAAGGCTGCCTAGTGGCTAGGGTTTGGCAACTGAGTGGGGATCCTGCAGGGGGTGCTCATGCATTTCCTAGCATGATCATATACTGCAAAGCGTGGCCTCAGAGGTGTTTGGCGTGAGTAGGGGAGGCAAACAGGAAGGGAAAGACACCTGGTGGTGGAATGACGAGGTGCAAAGGGCTATTAAGGAGAAGAAGAAGTGTTTCAAGCGCCTCCACCTTGATAAGACTGCAGCCAACATCGAGAGCTATAATTTAGCGAAGAGGGTTGCAAAGCGAGCTGTGAGCGTAGCAAAGGGTAAAGCGTATGATGACCTGTATCAGCGGCTAGCCACGAAGGAAGGGGAGAAGGACATCTATAGGATGGCTAGGATCCGCGAGCGGAAGACAAGAGATATCAACCAAATCAAATGCATCAAGGATGGGACAGATCGACTTCTAGTGAAGGATGAGAAGATCAAGGACAGATGGCGAGAGTATTTTGATAAGTTGTTTAATAGGGAGAATTAGGGCCCTACCCTTGAGTTAGATGACTCTTTTGATGACACCGACAGACCCTCTGTGAGGAGAATTCAGGAGGCTGAGATTGGGGAGGCGTTGAAGAGGATGAAGGGGCGTAAAGCGATGGGCCCTGATGGTATCCCCATTGAGGTGTGGAGATGCCTAGGTGCCAAAGCAATAATATGGTTAACTAAGCTTTTTAACCTTATTTTTCAGTCCAGCAGGATGCCTGAAAAATGGAGGAGAAGTATATTAGTACCAATCTTCAAGAACAAAGGAGATGTTCAAAGTTGTACTAACTACCGTGAGATTATTGCTAACATTCATAGATCTGAAGAACCCCCATTATCAGTGATTTGGAAATAAAGGCACACATCACTGTTTCCTCTTGAATTTTGATCAAATATATAGCAGTTCATATCTTGAGACCTCTTGTCCCTTGAAAAATAGTGTAGGAGAAACATTTCAGTAGACACCTTTTATGCAGTGAGAACCAGTTTATGAAATCAGCATCCTCAGTGTAAAGAACTTTCCATCTTATTTGATAAAATGATGTTTATTTGAGGTATTTCTTTTGTTTCCTCATGTAATGTCCCTAGCAGTTATGATTGCAGAATGCCCTTTTGTTCTTGTCAATTATTTGCCAAAATGTTCTGCCCGACTGCACCCCATGGCAGATACTCAGTTTTGCAAAGTTACCGCATACAAATTTGAATGTATCAAAGCAGCTGTGCTTGTTTTTGGTGAGCAAAGTTAACTTGTATATATTTGTTTTTCTGTTCCAGCTTGAAGCAATTGATGGTGACTGGGAGGAAATTATCGATGACCTGATTACTGGATTCGAGAAGCAGCACAAGCGGAGGCTTGCATACAGCATCGCATTCTACTAACTTGTATAGTCCTGTGCGGGACACAGAGGCAGCAATGTATGGTCGATAAATCTGGCATTCTAGTAAAATCTGCAATGAAGCATCAACGTTGTGGCAGTGTCGCTCAGGTTTTTCCACGCTGAAGAATTAACCTAAGAAGAATTAACTGGTAGCTGTTTTCATTGTTTTATCAGTGTTGGATGGTACAGATGACGGTGATGTTGAATAGAAGCCATCATCTTGATTCTTGAACTCCTCATCCAAGTTGTAATGTTGTTTAGATTTGAGTCATGAGTCTATGCGAGTGGATATCTGGGTTCTGTTTGGAGTTGTTGGTGGGTAGTAGTAAAATTCAGAAAGTAAAGCCATGTAAACAGGACATGCATTTTCCGCTGCCTGACTGACTAAAAATCACTCGGAATGCGTTCATGTATTTTTCCGTCACACGCTGCAGCAGCTTTCTATGATATCAACATTGATGTCGACAAATTTTCATGTCATTTTGCTTGCTGGCTGGTTTCTATCACGCCCAGACTTGTGTCGACCTATCGCCTGCTGGAGTGCTGGTGCCAGGATCTGGAATACAGACGCCCAAATTTTGGGGGTGTTTGGATCCGAGTACTGAACTTTAGTCCATGTCGTATCAAATGTTTCGTTACTAATTATAGATTAATTATAAAACTAATTATACAGATGGAGGCTATTTCGCGAGATGAATCTATTATTTCGCGAGATGAATCTATTAAGCTTAATTAATTTATCATTAGCGTATGTTTACTGTATCACCACATTATTAAATCATAGACTAATTAGGCTTAATAGATTCATCTCGCAAATTAGCCTTCATCAGTGCAATTAATTTTATAATTAATCTATGTTTAATACTAACTAAATGTTCGATGTGATATGGGTTAAAGTTTAGCGCGGTATCCAAACACCCGCTTGGTTGAAGTCTCATCTCCACTTCAAAATCTTTCCTCCAACTTCTGAATTCGACTGAATCGTCTCACGTGCGTCCACTGAGAAAGGCCCAGAAGGCCAAAATTCGTGGCAATGTCATCAGACAGCAACACAATCGCAGTTCACCAGTACCACGGAGAGTTCCGAGCGGGCCTTCTCGTGGCGAACTGGCGATTCCGCCCAGCGCCGCCTCCTCCAATCGCAGCACCCCTCGAGGATCGCGCGGCTTATCCCCTAGCCCACCCATCTCCTCCTATCCCCTTTCCTCCTCCTCGCCTTCCACGCAGCCTTCCATCCATGCCCCTCCTCCCCACCACCATGGCCTCCCCATTCTCCACCTTCTCCCCCACCTCCGCCGCGAGGGCCCTCCTCCCGGCCTCGACCTCCCGCCCTCTCGCCCTCGCCGCCGCAGCCTCCTCAGGTAACAACATCTTACATCTCCCTCCCCTCCCCTCTGTTTCCCAGCGCCGGATCGAACACTCCTCGGCTCACTCTTCAGCTTACTCGCAGGGCGCATTCCGCCGTCCAGGAAGGGGCTCGGGTTCCGCCGCGGCCGGTTCACCATCTGCAATGTCGCCGCCCCCACCGCCGCCGAGCAGGTAACCCCTCCCCCCGCGTAATCCTCCCCCCCATCCCCCCCCCCCCCCCCCCCCCCGCCCCCCCGCATTTCGCATCCGTTTCTCAAATGCGCGCGGCGCCGCGCCGCTTCTCGATTCGCGCAGGAGGCGAAGGCGTCGGGCGCCAAGGAGAGCCAGCGCCCCGTGTACCCGTTCGCGGCGATCGTGGGGCAGGACGAGATGAAGCTCTGCCTGCTGCTCAACGTCATCGACCCCAAGATCGGCGGCGTCATGATCATGGGCGACAGGGGCACCGGCAAGTCCACCACCGTGCGCTCCCTCGTCGACCTGCTCCCGGACATCCGCGTCGTCATCGGCGACCCCTTCAACTCCGACCCGGACGACCCGGAGGTCATGGGCCCCGAGGTCCGCGAGCGGGTCCTCCAGGGGGACACCAGCCTCCCCGTCACCACCGCCAAGATCACCATGGTCGACCTGCCCCTCGGCGCCACCGAGGACAGGGTCTGCGGCACCATCGACATCGAGAAGGCGCTCACAGAGGGCGTCAAGGCCTTCGAGCCGGGCCTGCTCGCCAAGGCCAACAGGGGGATACTCTACGTCGACGAGGTCAATCTGCTGGACGACCATCTCGTCGACGTGCTGCTGGATTCTGCCGCGTCCGGGTGGAACACGGTGGAGAGGGAGGGTATCTCCATATCCCATCCTGCTCGGTTCATCCTCATCGGCTCTGGTAACCCGGAGGAAGGGGAGCTTCGGCCGCAGCTGCTGGACAGGTTTGGGATGCACGCGCAGGTCGGTACGGTCAGGGACGCTGAGCTCAGGGTGAAAATTGTGGAAGAGAGGGCTCGGTTCGACAAGGACCCAAAGGCGTTCCGTGACTCGTACAAAGAGGAGCAGGAGAAGCTCCAGGACCAGATCTCATCCGCACGGAGTAACCTTGGTGCCGTGCAGATCGACCACGACCTCCGTGTCAAGATATCCAAGGTGTGCTCTGAGTTGAATGTTGATGGGCTTAGAGGTGATATTGTCACAAACAGGGCTGCCAAGGCGTTGGCCTCATTGAAAGGAAGGGACAAGGTCACAGTGGAGGACATTGCTACTGTCATTCCAAACTGCTTGAGGCATCGGCTCCGGAAGGATCCACTTGAATCCATTGACTCGGGTTTGCTCGTCATTGAGAAGTTTTACGAAGTCTTTAGCTAGAATGTCCTTGAGGTAAATGTCCTCCGTCACAAATTTTGGCCGGAGGCCTCCTGTTCTGCTGTTATAATGTTATCTGGATATCAATTTTGTGCGTCTAGCATCATAATGTAGAATCCATTGGAACGCATGTTATGAGCTGAGGATGCTTTATGCATTTTGGTCTTCCTTGTAACTCAATCTTGTAGTGATTGGACTGAAGTAGAGCATAATTTCCGCGATATATATTAATGCATTATACTGTAGATTTGTTTGAATCTCCAGGCATATGGTTTTGACCTTGTGCAACCATAGTACCAATATGTGGGTGCTGGGACAGCTGATATTGCTTTGTCAAATGGGGGGTGTTGAGTGGTAGAAGTTGAAACACATTTAGTTACTTTGCAATTTTTAAGGTATTCAGTACATGCTTTTAAGGAAGTTTCATAGTGAGTGTTGGGATGCTGAATATTTTGAGAAACGAATATTCATTGTTCAGCTGGTAATGAGAAAACTTAAGTGATCCTAGTTTGAGGCAGTTAATTGATATGAAGCTAAGTGTATAGTACGTGAGGTGTAATTTGGCATGTTTTCATGATAACAGGAAGGTAAACAGATTTTCAAAACATGGGTGTACCTACACAATTAGCTGAGGTCTCACTGTCTCAGTACTTTGTATCAGTCAAATGGCATCTCTGTCGGGCTGTTCCATTTCAGAATTTGGGCAGATATTGCTCTCAGTTTAGAACTCTGAGCTGGCATATTGACAATATTTTTTCCTTGCAGCTTAGCTATGGGCTTTGTTATGCTCAATTGTATGCCAATTGAGCATGGCTCGCTTAATATGTCCTACTTTTTTTTCCTAAATAGTTTCATCACTCGCCTTTCTTTTTCTAAATGCTCACTCATTCTGAAGGTTTTGTGAGCTATTAAAGTTTTGTCCGCCTCAGTATCTCTATACCTTCTGTAAATAGGTTTCTCCGGCATCCATTTCTTTACTGCTTATTCATTTGAGTGCTTCGTGTGCATAATGCATGGATTAAAGTTGCCATGCTCATTTATTGGGTTTTTTCATTGGAGAATGCTGGTTTGTTGGCCTCAATATTTTTACCCAATTTTCAAGGTTGCTAGTTTTGTCTACAACTTTTCCCTAATGCATACTGATATGAAGGTTTGTGCACTTAAAATTTTGGTTTGTAAATAGAGAATGGTATAGGTTTGTCAGCCTTGATATCTCAACACTTTTTCCTAATTAGTTTTGTCAGCTCAGCTTCGTAACTAATATGATCGGTTGTCTAACCTTCTGACCTTATTTTGTTTGCTGTCACTTATTGGCTTAATGCTGACTAGTCCGGAAGATTTTGTGTTGTTAGATTAAAGTTTGCCATGCACATTTAGCATGGATTTCTCAACTGAGAATGGTAGGGTTTGCTGGCCTTGATATCTGTAGTGTTTTCCTAATTGTTTGGTTAGGACTTGGTTCCTGTAACATTCTGACTAGATTGGAATTGGTTTCATCTTTGCTAGCTTTTGAAACTTCTCTTTCACTCATCCAATGCTCAGCCTTGAAGGTTTTTTGTGCTTGGATCAAAGTTTTTCTTTCACGTTTAATTTGTCATGGTTTTGTGGATTGAAAATGGTAGGTTTATGGTGACCCAGTTTGTCATGTTTTTTCTCGATTGGAAACAGAGAGTAGCTTGCTCGTCATGATTTGTTCTGTGAATTTGTTGTCTTGTAGAGTTGACTATCTCTAGCGGGCTTTATAACTTCGACTGCATGTCCAGCTGTGATAAGTTCTTGTAGGTCGTTTCATTGTGGTGCCAAGAAGCACAAAGTGTTTCCATGCCTAGCAGAGCAGGTTAGGCGTGTAGCAAGCTGCTCACTGCTACGCATCTTTACACAAAGTGTCCTGATTTCAGCTTACACAGGTGTAATCGATGCACGGCAAGTTGCCCAAGCCATCATACACGGCTCTTTAACGAGTATCATTGCGAAATGCGAAGTGCAAAATGCCAATATTCATAGGCTTGTAGAAGCCCCAAACCTGGAGGGTTTTTTTTTTTTGAGAAACCTAGTGGTATTTTAGAAACAGAGGCACATAGCCCCGTTTCTTCATCATACATGAAGCCATTCCAAAAGAAGTTTTCCATACACAACCTTTTTTTTAAAAAAAAATCTATTCACACATTTTTTAGCAGTGAGAACCCTTGGTAAGAAATCAGGTTTGTTATCGGGCCTCAAATCAACGCTTGTGCCCCTGAAATTTAGTTCAAATGACTGGCCCACCTACCGTGGCAGGCTGGAGTTGGGCTGTCCCAAACGGGCGTGGGGATTTTCCGGCCCAAAAACACCCCATGGGCTGGGTCGGGAATTCCTCCTGGCGTCCATCATCTCAGCTTCCTTGTCCCTCTTCACGCTTTGCTTGTTTCCGCCGCTCCTTCCCCGTCGTGACTTCGCCGCCGGGAGAGATGGGGTTCGTCGGCGACACGCTGGAGTCCATCCGCTCGATGCAGGTCCGCCACGTGCTCTCGCAGATCATCAGCCTCGGTCAGTGACGCTCTCTGCCACAACCTCCTCTTCTTCGTCTGATCGTCTCTCCTGATTCTGTTTTCTGGAGCTCAGATCAATGCGTGGCTATTTGGGGAGCCGTGTATTTCTTCTTGGGTTGTGGTCGGGTCGATTGCACTAGTGGTGGATTGTCCCGTTCTATTTAGATTTTGGGAGGGTTTTGACCTGTAAGATCGGGGGCGGGGGGTCTCTTGATCTGCTGCCGCCGTCTCCTCCTCCTTTCTTTCTTTTTCTTTTTTTTTCTTTTGCTTTTTTTTTGGCTAAAGAATCACATGGCAACGGGGCTGGAATATGAATAGCAAATGCTCTGGATGACAGTTGTAGAGAGCTGAACTGGGATTTTCCTTGCTCCCTGCTCTCGCTTAATGTGTACTGTGAATTATTGCCGGCCGCTTCAAAAAAAAAGTGTACTTTGAATTATGTATTTTCTCTCGAGAAATGTCTATACCTGACACTATTCTTTTGCTTGCAAAAGATTTTTGTATCAGAAATTTGTGATATTTTGGGGGCTGGGGAATACCATGTTATCTGGCTTTCTTGCTGTTACCATGTTACTGTTTGGGGTATAACCCGCTGCAATTAGATATTTTCCCTCAACCATGATGGAGTTTTATAACTCATCAACGTTCCTACTGGCAGGCATGATTGTTACCTCAGCATTGATCATATGGAAGGGATTGATAGTTGTGACAGGGAGCGACTCCCCAGTGGTAGTGGTTCTTTCTGGTAGCATGGAGCCTGGATTTAAGAGGGTGAGTGTTCTCCTTACACAAATTGGTAATGAGCTCAGCATGTTTGCTGTTTGCATCATATTCACACACTGGATGCTTAGCTACTAGGACATGTGTTGTAAACAGTGATGCTGGTGGTTTGCTATTTTTAGTTGGTTGTGGGCTTGGGCTTTAGTTGGATGGCTCATGCATTTTTCCTTCCCATGATAAAATACCTCGCTACAAATGACTGATCGACCATGATTAGCTAGCACCAATCTGAACTTCAGAAACTACTGCAGAAAGAGGAGAATTTCCATTCTCTTACAAATGTATGTGGTCCCTTAGAAGTTCTGGTAGTTTGCATATGGTGAATGGCTGCGTAATTACTTTAAAATTCGGATTTTCCCTTTTTAAGATGTGTGCCATTCTAGCTGCTGATCCATCGTGGTAAATATTATCTACTGCTTAAATTTGGCTTCAAGGTTTACTATCTGTATCTTTATGAAGTACCAGCATCTTTTACACCAGTATGCCTGAATGGCTAGTTATCTCCTTTACAGGGTGATATCCTGTTTTTGCACATGAGCAAAGACTCTATCCGCACAGGAGAAATAGTTGTTTTTAACATCGATGTAAGTCTACTGCTTAGCTGTGAATAATCAGATGGATCACGAATTCATTAGTTTTTATGTACGCCTCATCGTAATGTCTAATGTCTGCCTATACAATTCTCTAGAAACACTAAAATATCATTTAGCAGTTATCTATGTAGGGTCGTGAAATTCCAATTGTGCACCGTGTGATTAAGGTAAATACATATTGGAGTCTTAACAGTTCACATCAAGCAATGATATTTGCTCTGAAGTTTCATGTTTGCTCTTTTTGCTGGCTCAGTTTGTTTACTCTTCTCTCTCTGTAGGTCCACGAACGTTAGGACACTGCAGAAGTTGACATCCTCACAAAAGGTACCATTTCTTTTGCGACCAATGTTTTTTTTAGATTATTGAACTACTGTCTGATATCGAATAATGGAGAAAATGATAACCAACAACTGCTAGTAAATGATCTTCTGTGCATGTCTCTGCAATGTATTCTTTATTGGCCTTTCAGGTGACAATAATTTTGGGGATGACCGACTTTTATATGCACACGGTCAGCTTTGGCTCCAGCAACATCACATCATGGGACGTGCTGTAGGGTGAGAATCCTCAATGAGTCAATGTAGACACTAGACAGCATTGACCTGTTGCGACACCTGGTTAAAAATGATATTTGACTTTACCTTTTATACTGTGAATAGCTTTCTTCCATATGTTGGCTGGGTTACAATTGTCATGACTGAGAAGCCAATTATTAAGGTACGCTCATACTTGCTGTTTTATACTTACCTGAGAACACTTTTGCTATATGTTGATAGGGCATGTCACCCATTCTCCTTTTTAGTGTAGATTAGGCAGGTAGATGGTTATTTATTTTCTAGATAGTTCTCAGAATTAGTATCGAAAGGGCTACTTAGATATGTTGTCTCTTGCTGCAGTCCTGCTGATGAGTGCACTGGGCTTGCTGGTCATAATATCGAAGGATTAAAGATGCCAACCTCATCATATAACTTGCTCCTATGGTGCGAGCAGTGACCCTATGATACCATTCTGTTCCACCATGTATCAAACGGAAAATTATCTTTTCTATATTTTTAGCATGACACTAATCTAGTAGTCAGTTTCTCGTACAATGTCTATCTTTTGATACTTTCTAGTTTGTGAGTTGAATCCGTAATTGCAATTGATAAGGATTTGAATACCAAGCTAAACTTGAGGTTATAAGAATCTAAATAAGAAGGGAGGAAAACCGAGATGTTTGAGGGCCTGTGTAAACTACACCTTCAACAAATAAGCATAAAATTGAGAGCATTAACATGGCTTGCAAATGATATTCATAGAGGAGTATACAGTTACACTTTTACCTTGACATTAGCATAGACTGAAAATAACCTAGCCAACAGATGTAGTTGACTGGGGAGGCTTCTAGAATGAAGCCTGAATTGCAATGTGATCTAAAAAGTGGACGGCAGATTGACAGGCACATGCATCAGAATCAGAAGGTGATACAATTTCTCCTAGACAACGGGACCCAATTTGTGTGCCATCTCAGCATTTGGGTGGTTTGTCGGGTCTCGAATTTTTCCAACCGAGTAGAGAAGGGGTTAATAGGAAGTTAGAGCTGTGAAGACGCACGTTAGAGTCGAAAGGGTTCAGACTCAGTAGGATCAAGACCAAGTACATGATGTGCGATTTCAGTGCGACTAGGCATGAAGATGGAGATGTTAGCCTCGATGGGCAAGTGGTGGCCCAGAAGGATACTTTTCGGTATTTAGGATCGATGCTTCAAAAAGATGGCGACATTGATAAAGATGTTAGATATAGAATCTCAGCTGCGTTGAAGTGGCGTCAAGCTTCTGGCGTCCTATGTGATAGAAGGGTGCCACAAAAGTTAAAAGGTAAGTTCTATAGGACAACGATTCGTCCGGCGATGTTATACGGTGCTGAATATTGGCCTACAAAAAGACGATATGTCCAACAACTGAGTGTAGTAGAGATGCGGATGTTGCGGTGGTTTTGCGGGCACACACGAAGGGATAGAGTCCGGAACGAAGTTATTCAGGATAGAGTCGGGGTGGCACCAATTGAGGAGAAATTTACCCAACATCGATTGAGATGGTTTGGACATGTCCAACGGAGATCCCCTGAGGCGCCGGTGCGTAGTGGAGTTCTAAAGCAGGCCGAAAATGTAAAGAGAGGTAGAGGTAGACCTAAACTGACTTGGGACGAGTCGGTGAAGAGAGATCTTAAGGAGTGGAATATCTCTAAAGAGGTAGCTTTGGATAGGAGCGTTTGGAGACTCGCCATCCACGTACCTGAAGATCTGTTATCTTTATTTTTTTTATAGGTTTCATCTCTAGCCTACCCCAACTTGCTTGGGATAAAAGGCGTTGTTGTTGTTGTTGGTAGCGGACCAATCCAACCCTGATTTTGAGTTATGAATTAGATGAGTGATCCATTGAAATTGTCAGACATACTTTATAGTGTGGTTCCTGGTCTAAAATTGTCAGACCTGCAATTTTCAGGTGTCAACTGTCATGCCGGAGCAAACTTTCTGAGATTTTGACATGATGAAGTAGACAGGTTTCCATGTCATCTGTTTGCCTCCAATCTGACCGGTCAAGAGTGTCACTTGCAAGGTGCTCGATCATCTGCCGGTGCCAGAATCAACATGATGTTGAGATCCAATTTGGGAGTTCTGACTCGCGGTTTGAATTCCAAACTGTTCTGCAGGTTTCATTTTCGTTTCATCCCATGGTCTCTGGTTGTCACTGCTGGGGCGGCACTTTTGGGTCGCCGTTTTGCTGTACTTTTGCAGTACCAGGGTTACTGGACCAGCCGTCCTGCATTGTTGTTTGGTCTCTGGTGACAGTGACAGTCTTTCAGTAGCTGGCTAATCTTTGTAGGTTTGATAGAGCTTTGACCTCCTTAATTTTCCATGGAACTTTTATTGTCAAAAGTGGTTAGGTTGTTGCCAGAATGGTTTGGATTAATTGCTCCATTTCTCTTCTAAGCTAAGGTCAAATCCTCTGAATGGAGGGTGCATCGTTTGGATAAATAGGAGTGCAGCTGCATATATTATTGTTTTGTTTGTGATGGAGAGATTTTGTTGTGCGAACTAGAAAAATCAAGTTCAACTTTATGTGTCTGTCCTTCAATTTCTCGATGATAATGAAAATTTCTTCCTTGGAATTAGCATGTTCTTCTGTAGTGGGATCAATATTGAGCTATTTTAATGTCAGATTCAGATGGTTCCTATGCAAATTCTGAGAACTTTTTTTTTATACTTGATTCTGAGAACATTTAAGAAGAGGCCGGCAAACTGGTTAAGTTTCGAGTACCAGCCATAATTACAATGCAGCCTTGACCCGCCGGAAACCTAAACGGGCAATGCACATTTTCTTCAAATTGCAAGGCTGCAAACCTACAACTGCACTAGAACATGACATGTCCAACACGACACCAACACACGGAGCAAATGAAAGAAAGGTTTGTTCGTTTCCCGCATCCTCTTTAATCTTTTCCTAGAAAGAAGGAACACGAGCAAATGAAAGAAAGGTTTGTTCGTTTCCCGCATCCTCTTTAATCTTTTCCTAGAAAGAAGGAGCACGAGCAAATGAAAGAAAGGTTTGTTCGTTTCCCACCACCGTTAGGTTTTTAGTATGCCTAGGGCAGTCCCAACCTAAAACACTACCAGTAGTTTTTATACTTGTCATGTTATATGGACACCACACATAGAAACTACCTCCCTAATAGATAGTTTTTTCAAAATAAATTGTTATCCAATCATATCTCTTCTCTCTCTTTTCTCCCCCTATCCCCTCTTCTTTTGTCTTTGTTTTCGTGTAGACATGATTTCTTCATATTTTTTCTTCTCTCCTCATTAACTCCACTGCCACTTCAGCTTTTTGCTTATGTGGCAACATATTTAATGTTATGAAAACTAGCTGAGTTGGAGGGTTGGGAGTGCCCTAGTTTAATGCGCCACACTAATCCTGTCAAACCTGTCTTTGATCAGATTCCGTGCAGAAGCACGTTCACACGTATCGTTGCCATTCCTAGAAGTAAGAACCTCGAAATTCATTGAACTTATTAGCTTCAAAAGTAAAAAATACACCATATTCTCACGTATTGTCCTCTTGATGTCGGCAACATACACTTTAAGTACAATCACTCTATATTCTATGTTGGGATGTTTAGCTTGGGCCAAACATCTTTGCTTTCTGATAAATATTTTATGCACCCAATTGTTATTTTTAAAAAAAAATAGAAACCACACACTAATTGTGGCAAACTTGACCACCTTTGCTGATTAAAATACCAACACATGTTGATGTTGCTTGCCATTACCAAGCTATACTTTCTGACAACTGGTATATGTAAATCCAAGTGTCGTGCAATTCCACACGTGCGCAACAACTTTTTTTTCTTTGCTGGGATCGACGCTAGCCGACATCAAGTGACGATGACGTGGAGAGGCAGGAGTACGATAACAGAGTGCTCGCTCTCTGCGACACGTGTGGTTGTTGGGCGAGCGGACATGGAGGGCCTCGTGCGACACCTTTCGACGAAATAGTGTGACACGTGCTGGGTGCGCCGTGCATGACATTACACATTCCTGAACAGTGTTCGATCCCTAGGTTCCGGTGGCCTGGCGTGACGACACGTAGCCCATTAAGGTCGCTATTATTGGAAGGTGATCTAGGTAAAAACTGTAGGATTATATATGTAGTCTTTATGATTAAACAAGTTTAGATGTGTGACCTTTTGATTGAAGGGCAGGGCTCGCCCTCGCCTCACACGAGAGATCAGATGGATAATTTCGTGGGTTTTGTACAGCATAATGCTTTTCCAGGATTTCAATTTTTTTTTGTGAAATATCAAGTTAAGCTTGTATGCCAGATTTAAACTGACGACACAACACAATCGTGTGGACCAGTGTGGTATTAGTTTCATTCGCATATATATGTGGAAGAGCTTTGATCGTTTCACTTAACTTTTTTTACTCGTATAAAAATCCCATGCAAAATAACATGTGAAGTTTGTGTAGATCACCTTACAAGGGTCTGTTTGGATATCTTGGATTAAAGTTTAGCCCTTTTTGCTGTTTGGATGCAAGGGCTAAAGTTAAGCCCATGGTTGTTAAAAAGATCTATTTACTTCTAATTAATGCCCTTTAACCCCTAGAGAGAGGGTTGGGTGGGAGGGTAGGGGGTGTCTTTTGCACATCCTGGATCACTTTTAGACCCTTTTAGTTCCTTTTAGCCATGGGCGGATCCAAAGGATGGACAGGGTGGGCCACCGCCCTCCCTAAGAATCTGCCTAAGCAACTACATAGGAATTTTGACCCGAGATGAAGAGTTGCAGAGTCATGACTCCAAATTTGTAATGATAGCATCTATTCCTAGATGGGTAGGAAATAGGCATAGGGGATGTTATACTAGGATTGTGATATTTCAAAAAGTAACGACTTGAACGGCCGGCCGTGCGGAAGCGCTCACGCACGGCACCCACGTGCACGCGCGCCCGTGAGTGGGTCCCACACGCCCAGCCTTATCTCTCCCCTACCGCTCGTCTTCCTCTCAATCCTATCTCCTCCCTGCCGACACCTCCCATCCACTCCTCTCCCCAACCTCCCCTCCCCTCCCCTTCCTCCTCCTCTCCCGCCGTTGATTCCCCTCCCCCTTCCCTCGCGCTGCCTACCCTCTTGTCCCATCCTCCACCGCGGCCTCCCTTCCTCCCCCACCCCGCGGTCGTCTTCCCTGCACGGGTGGAGCGGCGGCGCGGCGCGGCGCGGAGCGGCTTGCGGCCCGGACGAGGCAGAGCGCTGCGGCAGGAGCGACGTGCGAAATGTGCGCAGGCCGGAGCGGCACAGTGCGGATCCGGACGGTGGCACGCGCGGGCTAGGAGGTCGTGCGTGCAGAGGCAGGGCAACGCGGCGTGGGTCCCACACCGGAGCGAGGCGGCGCTGCAGAAGCCAGGAGGGCAGCGCGCAGGCGAATATCCGGCGGCGTGGCGCGGGCGTGCTGCAGCAGCGCGGGTCCAGGTGGCGGGTGTTGCAAGAGGCACGCCTGGGGGAGCAAGCCTACTTGCGGGCGTGGAGACCGTGCAGAAGGCGGGAGGAGGAGTTGTAGCAAGCAGAGGAAGCGGCGGCGGGGGCGCATTCCCAATGCTCTATGTTTACCTCATATCTTGATACGTGTTGAATCGGCGTCAGGAAAGGAAGAGATTGACCGGTAGATTTAAAGGCTATAGGTAGGAATCGGCCGATTGAGCCTACAGTTAGGAATGGGTCGATTGGCGATGCAGCTTGCACCAACAGATAGGGGCATGCAGCCAATGGAATTCCAACAGAGGATCCAAGTTAAAGGGGACCTGACGATTGGTCAAAGAATGATGCCGATTCGGACGTGAAGCAATGGAAAGCAACGGCAGTTTTTCCCGATCAATCAACCGGACATGGGATCAATCAACGCTGTAGAAGCACTCAGAAGCACGGCGCCGATGACGTTGTACGACGGGGCGGCGGATTCGTTTTGCCATCAACTGTCAACTGCTCAGACGGCCACAATGCAACTGAATCCGCCGCACGCTTCGATCCATCACCCGGCCGTACCACCGCCAATCCACCAACATATGCGGGCACCCCGAACAGCTGTTCATCAGCAGCAAGTGGATTGGACGGCAAGAATAGCGAAGGTAATTCAGGACCAATTCGGGTTGAAGCCGAAAGTGCAGACTTATACATACAAGACGCCATACCCATCGGCCTACGACCTACTGTCGTTTCCCCACCGATACAAAGTTTCTGACTTTACCAAGTTTTCGGGGCTGGACGACACCTCTACCGTGGAGTACATTAACAGATTCATCATCCATTGCGGGGAAGCCGCCACACAAGATGCTCTGAGGGTGCTTCTATTTTCATCGTCTCTGTCTGGATCGGCCTTCCAGTGGTTCACTACTTTACCACCCAATTCCGTTGTTACTTGGGCCGATCTAGAAAAGCAGTTCCATAAGTACTTCTATGCGGGAGTACACGAGATGAAGCTTTCAGATTTGACCAGCCTCAGGCAAAGGAGCGACGAACCAGTAACTGGCTACATACAGAGGTTCAGAGAGGTCAGAAACAAATGCTACACTCTAGCCCTGACCGATACCCAGTTGGCCGATATCGCCTTCCAAGGCCTCCTGCCGCATATCAAGGAGAGGTACGCCTCACAAGAATCTGAAAGCTTAAGTCAGATCGTTCACCGGTTTGATCAGCAGAGGAATTTGGAAGGGTATGAATCTGAGGAAGAAGAAGAAATCGGCCTAGTAGAATGGGTCAAAAGGAAGAAGCCAATATCGTGCTCTTTTGGGAATAAAGAACCAGAAGCGTTCGACTTTGACACGTCAAAGGCCGATAAAATCTTTGACTTACTCCTCCAAGAGGGGCAGATCAAGCTCTCACCCTACCACACCATTCCCTCGGCCGATCAACTCAAGAAGATGAAATATTGCAAGTGGCACAATGCTACATCTCATGACACAAGTGAGTGCAAAATCTTCCGTCAGCAGATACAGTCGGCCACTGAGCAAGGCAGACTCAAGTTCAAAGTCCAGGCGAAGCCGGTAAAGCCTATGAAGATTGATTAGCATCCTTTCCCTGCTAACATGGTTGACACGGGAAAAAACTCACTTCAAGCCAAGGTACTGACATCGGAATCGGCTAGAAGAAGCGGCGTCGTGGATCCCAGAAAGCAGGTCACGGTGGACGGTGTTAAAGGGAAAAGACGGACGGAAGACGAACGCGAAGGATCAGAGCGATCGCGTAGACCCGTCACTTCCCAATTCTTACTCAGCAAATATCGGCGGCAGCAGGAAAGGACGAGATACCACGATGAGATGATACGCCGACACGAAGATCATTGGCGATGTCCGTTTTTTATTCATTGCTGGGAAAAGTACCTCAGATTGCCATCAACCGATAATTGCCCTGATTGCAGCGGATCAAGTCGCAGCGATCGCCCGCTCAAAAGATCGCGCTCCAGAGATAGAGGATCAGAGCCGATCAGCAGAAACTGGCGCGAACAAGAGGGTCGGCGCCTTTCAGTGCATGTTCGGTTGGGGGGCAAAGCTGACCGGTATGATCGGTCGAAGGGTAGGATCGACCAGGAGAAGCGACTGGGGGGCAGAGCCAGCGTACACGATCGGTTAGAAGAAATGGCTGGTGCTAGGGTGTCAGATGAGAATCCCCTAGGAAGGGAATCAGACTGGGAGCACGCCAAACCGCTGGCCAAACCCGTAAACCCCAGGTGGTGCCCTGATGGACTGTCTAAATCTCCAAAACGAAGGATCCAACATCTGCGCCAATGGGAACGACAAGAGAAAGAACAGAGGCAGGTGCTGGATAAGAAAAACGACAGGTATTGGGTCTAGCGCCCCAAAAGAAACAACAACAAGGAGGGCGACAATCAAGAATCGGCAGCTGATGTCAACATGGTGTTCATACTGCCGATGGAGTTTATAGCGTCCGGTTTGAGAAGATTGCAATCATCATGTAGAAGACCGCGAAACAGAGGGAGATTTTTGCTGCATTTGTTTTGGAGGAGAAATTAAAAAAGAATTTCGAAGTAAAAATCATGTTTTACTCCGAAACTGGAGGCCATGTGTTGACGCCAGATTTTGACACGTGTTGAATCGGCGTCAGGAAAGGAAGAGACTGGCCGATGCGGCAGATTTAAAGGCTACAGGTAGGAATCGGCCGATTGAGCCTACAGTTAGGAATCGGCCGATTGGCGATGCAGCTTGCACCAACAGATATGGGGATGCAGCCAATGGAATCCCAACAGAGGATCCAAGTCAAAGGGGACCTGACGATTGGTCAAACAATGATGCCGACTCGGACGTGAAGCAATGGAAAGAGTCCAGATTGGACTAGGAGATGGCGGCAGAAGATTCTGCAGGAGCCCGTTTCCTTTAAAAAAATATTATAGATATAGTAGTTTTCTATTTAAATCAGGTTTGTAACAGATCGTATCGATCAGGAGTCTTAGTCCTGGGGTATAAATAGGAGCCGTCAGGGTTTTGTAAGATATACATCAATCAATCAACAAAACAATCTACTTTTTCATCGCACTTTACTTTCGAGTCGGCGACTTCGCCATTACTTCTTTTTCTTTCACGAGTTCGTACGGATTGGCAGGGCTGCATCGACTCGATCTCCGGCCAATTGGTAGGTTCCGCTTATCGAATAACATCTGAGCTTTAACTTCGGGCGCATCGCCGTGGTTTCGTTTGGATTTATTCACCAGTTATCGATATTTACTAGAATTATAGGTTTTACCTATTGTTCTAGTATTATCACCAGTTATCCAGCTTGAGATTGAAACTATCGGCTTTATCATCGCTTTCCCTCGTTCATTGTCATACAGCCGATTAGATCTATTTCAAGTGTTGCATCAGTAATAATTGTTTAAGTTGCTCCAGCAGTTTTCTTTGCAATTATTACGTGATTATCGGCTGATCCATAGCCGGTCATCTTCATAGCAAATCGGCCGATTCGCCGATACGCTCTTCGGGACAGATCGGAACCTCAGCCGATCGGAACGCCTGGAATTTAATACGTTTATTTCCTTGTCAATCAACAGGTCAGATTGACTGGCACGCCACGTGAACCGCACCAGGGCAATAACCCGAACACGAGCTAAGCAGATTCTTCCGGGTCGTGTGTTCGATGCTGAAGGTCATCGGCCGATTCCTGGCCGATTTTTAGCGCCAACAGGTTCATCGTCATAAGTATTTCAGTACTTTGCAATAGGCATTTTTTTCGAACATTTTCAGTACTTTTCTATAGGCAATTTATCAATTACTAGAAGCATTTCAACACTTTTCCAGTAGGCAATCCAGTGCATTTATCCAGGCAATAATGTTAAAAATATGGCAAATTCAGTGTATTTTATCTGGGCAATTCTTTTGATTTTGCAGATATGCAACTCAATCAGATATGCAACTCAATATATGTATTCAGGCAATAATGTGTTAACAACTAGGTAGAATAATGCAAGTTTTTAGGCAATTTATCTCTCATGCCATACTGTTTTCCACTGCTATAAGACATGCAAATTTTTTTTGTTAGAAAAGGAAGCTGCCGAACTACCCACGTGCAATAGTTTCCTAAAAGTTTTAGTAAGACCGTACCGTAAGACTATATTACGGCCGGCCGAAATACAGCCGAGCCCTTTAAAAAATTTATCATGTTGGACCACTCTAGCTTTCAATTCTAGATCCGCCACTGTTTTTAATCCATGTTGGAGGGGCTAATAGTCTAATGGCGTCTCAAATTTAGACATGCACTTTTAGCTAGCCTACCTGTTTGGTTCTCCATGATTAAAATGGAGCTAAAAGTGCAGAACTTTTAGACCTGTCGAACCAGACAGACCCTAAACAAACCCTAAGCCTATAGGAAAATTCAGCTAACGCGGAACTTGTGCCGTGGATGTCCATTTTGCAAGGACCTGATAGACTGACCGAAAGCATCAGATGTTTGTGTAGATCAAAATAAAGTTGACCAAACTTAGCCCAGTTCAGTAGTGTGTAAATTTCCTAGAATTCGGGAGAATGTGGAGCATGAGAGTTGACACCCACCACTGTGAAAAACTGCACAACTAGCTTCCGTTACTACGCACGTTGCGACACGTGTCTCACGATTTGATTGCCGCACGATTCAACCTCCAGAGTGTGTCATGAAGAAATCACTGTGTGGACTCCCTGTCGCACATTCTCTCAACTTTAAAGGCTACCAATACAAATTGACGACGTGTAAATATTGCTTCTCCTTTTCTTTCTTTCTATAAGACATCGGGGTACAAACTTTATAAATTTTGACCGGCAATAGTCAAATTATATGCAGCTTTAGTGTACAAAGCTTGTATCCATATATTTGTACTTTACACAATATTGATTCTGTAGCAATTGATAATATTCTGTACGACATTGTTACTAGCTCAATGTATTCCACAAGAAATAAAGCATGTCCAAAATGTAATACTTTACCTTGTACAATTATATCTGAACTATTCAGAACTAAGTTTATAAGTACTATGCAGAAATATTTTGGCTAAGACGATGCATCATAAGCACCTCAATCCCTAGTGCTCTGGTCTATAATTACACTAACGTCCCTTTTCTGCAAAGACTCCTCGTTTTAAAGTTCGAGCGAGTTCTCTCCAGCCAAACACCTACCACGTAACGAGAGTAAAGTAACCTCACTCCTCCGACGCCACGTGGATAAAGGTGTAAACTAGATATGAAGTATGACATCTAAGGTTGTGAGTTTATATCATGTTTTATTTATTTATTTTGCGAGAAAAGAGTGCTTAATATTACCGAAATAAAACATGATATTACTGGAGTAGTACGTACTAATACTTACTAGCTCGATTTAATTAACCGTGTTAGGGGTAGTTAACACATTATTACTGGCCGACATCATTATGAAACTACGGCCTGCTTTTTCTTTTGCAAAAGCTAAAAAGCAACCAAATAACTTAAACGTCCTACGTGTTTTTGCCCAAAAGCAGTTTTCACCGTAATACAAATGCAAAAGCACATTCCCCTGCTTTCAGTGGCTTTTGGGGTAAAAAATTACCCACCTGCCACTGGTTATAAAAAAAGCGGTTCGTTCTAATCTCCCCAACCCGTCTGTCCCGTCTCCTCCATCCCACCCCCGCCTCACGCCCCCCCCCCCCACCCCCCCCCCCCCGGCGCCGCCCCTGCCCGCCCCACGCCGCCTCGCGCTCTGGTCCATGGAGCGGCAGGAGGGTCTGGACATCGGGTCTGGCTCGATGGCGAAGGACGTCATGTACCACGACGCCGTCTTCCTTTTCCTCACCAAGAGGTGGAGCGGAATTCGCGGCTCTTCCACCACCCCGGTGGGCGTGTCGACGAGCAGCTCATCCGCGCTCGCTACCTCGTCGTGTCCCCCGGCGAGCTGCTCATGGTCGTGAGGATCAAGCCTCGTCCTCAACAGCCGTGGACGTCGGCGTTCAAGGTGTTCCCGTAAGGCCAGACGACGGCTGGTTTTTGGTGCCCCATGATCCTCGAGTTGGCTAGTTTCAGATATATTGAGATAACCTTGTTGAGATATACAAACTGTAACCTTATATTGAGATATATCATAATTTTATGAGTCATTTACCTTGTGTAATTGCTACAATTCTATTTATGTGGACCATATGGATAAAAAGCTTAGAAAATTAATATTTTCCTTTCCAAAAAATACATTTACATGCGAAATATAGAATATTAGGTTTGTACGAGTATTTTGTATATAGACAGTACCACAAACATTCAGGGGTATTACAAGTATTTCACCCGCAGCACACAGTTTCCCACAGCTCACAGCTGCTCTAATCAAACGGTCTTCTACTTTTCCCACGGTGTTTTTCTTACAACTACTTTTCCACAGCCCACATCTCACAACAGCTTTTTCAAAATCACAATCCAACCAAACACACCCTAAGTATCCGTTCACCCACCGGCTTCTACGACACGTAAGGCGGCAGACAGGTAGCCAGAATAATGCACGCCAGATAAGTGCGTCGCATTGCACGAACGAAATCGATGGTCAAACGGATGTGAAATCTAACCTACTATGGTCAGAGGAGCCCATCACCACTGCAGATTCCTGCATTTTCTTTTGTCGAAAAGAGAAAACGAAGTTGAATTATGTTTTGCTTGAGCAGTATGTATACTTTCTTTTAAAAAAATGCTTATTTTATTCATGTATAGTACAGTATTTCCCATGACTCCTCTGTTTGATGATAGTATTTTTGTTACCGTAAAGAAAAAAAATCAATCCTAGCTACGAGGCAAGCGGAATTTTAAAAAATGTAGATGTTCGTACAAACAAAAGGCCGTGTGCAAGTAGGAACAAAGTTTGGAAATGCTGATTCCGTAGTAACATAGACGACCCTAGGAGTGTATGCACGCATTGCATCTTGGATAAATATACATGTCGATGATCACTGTTCCAGTTACGGCACACAAGTTGCCTTCATCTGCATCTGCATGTCGACTCATACTTATCCATCCTTTGCGATAATGCTATATTTACTACTGCTCTTCCTGTCTATGTTTGCAAATGATAAATGAAAGTCCGCAAGTAGTTGGAAATTTTCGCCTTTACTGCACATAAAGTACACGTGGTTACTGATTATTCCGTTGTTTTACCAATAGATTGCTGCGAAACATTGCTTGTTTTTCGTACTTTTTCTTAGAAATAATTGGATGAGAAATTTCGGCGCGAATTAATTAATTTATTAATTACGGCCAGCTCCCCCCCTTTTTTTATCTTCTCTTGGTGCCTAAGCTAAGCTTTTGATCTGCATGCCGTTCACATGGATCGCACCCGCAGGCCTTATATATATGGACACATGTTGCTCGCCAAGGAGACCCGGAACCATTTCGTTCTGAGAACAAAAGGTCGCGCCTGTCACGTAGCTGGGGCGGCCGGTGCCTACTGGAAAGATCCTTCATGTGCCACGCCGCGGTGGCGGACTCGGGGGAGCAGCACGGGCGGCGGCGTCTCGCCGCCGGCGACGTCGGCGGCGGAGACCGCCAGCAGCCCCTGCCGCTGGAACCCGTGGTGATGGAAGCCACCACGGCGGCGTCGCCGGCGCTGTCGCGGGGCAGGCAGGCGCGGGAGATGTCGGCCATGGTGGCCGCGCTGGCCAGGGTGGTCGCCGGCTCGGCGCCGCCGGCCAAGGCACCCCACCAGGCCGTGCAGGAGGCCTCCGCGGAGGAGGCGTGGTGGCCGTACGACGAGCTCGTCGCTGAGCCGTCCCCTGCCTTCGTGCTCGACGGTAAGAACACACCTCTCCGCGCGGCAGCATCATTCTCAAGTACATGCATGGCTGCGTTTGGTACCGACCGGTAGTGTCAACACACGTGCAAAGGAAATATGATTTTTTTACTTATTTTTAATCGCCCCTGCATCTGCATGGTAAGGGCTGACGACACCACTATACATCTAGCATTTGTCTGTATTTTATTTATTAATTAACCCACTTGTTATTTAGATTTCGTGGTAGAACATAAGACTTCGATTTGTTCTAGTACTATTCTATGAGATGCTTTGATCTGCAACATGGAGTGCTTGTTATGGCGTGCATTCACGTTCACACGCACGCAAGTGCTCGATCTTCTCGTTTAAGAAAGAAAAAGAACGCTACCAACTCAGCACGTTTAGTTCATTTGTCTTTTCTTTTCACACTCTCTTTTTTAAGGGAAAAGAAAGATGTCTAGAATGTGCACGCTTCATCTAAGGCACTGTTTGGATCCACCAGGTAATTCATTAGCTGATTAAAAGATGGGGAAAATGGAGGATTAAACCATTTTGTTCTTTCGCTTCAAATGCATGGAATTTATTTATTTGTGTATTAAAAGATGGGGAAGATGGACGCTTAAACCATGTTCTAATAAGTTCTTTAAATCCTTAAACGAGCTTAAATTTTAGATGACGCAAGTGCATTAGCAATCCGTAAAATCTCTCGTATCTACTCTGCTTCTCCGATGGTTTAAAAAACAGAGCAAGGAATGTGCAAAACAGAGGAGCTAAACTAGCAGATAATAAGCTTTTGGACTCTGACCGCTGGTCGCCGCTTTCGATTTGTGCTGAAATTTTCTCCCTTTTTCTTTGTTTGGAGCAACAGTGTTACTCTGAAAGATTTGGAACGAGATTCTTTCAACTGAGATGAAGATATTTTCCTTTTAAGAAAAAAATATCAAGATATTTCTCCCCCGAATCGCTAACTGATCTCCTCTGTTTCCTGTGCAGGCTACGGCGAGACGCAGCCGCCGCCGGAGCACTACTGGCCTGCGGCTGCGGCGGAAACAGAGGCGGCGACCTCCTCGCAGACGCAGTACCGAGCCGCCTCTGACGCCGCGGCCGAGGAGGAGCTACCCTCGCCGTCGTCCGCCGGCGCCGGGGCGAGCGGCGGCGGCAGCGCGGCGCCGCGGAAAAGGTACCGCGGCGTGCGGCAGCGTCCGTGGGGGAAGTGGGCGGCGGAGATCCGTGACCCGCACAAGGCGGCGCGCGTGTGGCTGGGCACCTTCGACACCGCCGAGGCCGCCGCCCGGGCCTACGACGGCGCCGCGCTCCGGTTCCGCGGCAGCCGGGCCAAGCTCAACTTCCCCGAGTCCGCCACGCTCCCGTTCCCGCCGCCGCCGGATCCCGCCTCGCGCGCATTGCCGCCGCCGCCCAGGCCGGACGCGCTGCTGGAGTCGCACTCGCAGGCGCCCCCCACCGGCGGCGGCATGGAGCCATACGCGGAGTACGCGAGGCTCTTGCAGAGCGCCGGTGGCGACCCCGGTGGCTCATCCGGGACGCCAAGTGGCACGTTGCCTCTGCCTCCTGCAACGTACAGCTTCGCGGCAGAGGGCGTGACACCGTTCAGCTACCTCTCGCCGCCGCAGAGCCGCGGCGAGCCAGCAGGCAACCCCGCGGCGGCGTGGGCGAGCCACTACCACGGCTCGTACCCGCCGTGGCGGTGGGACCAGTCAGGTTGACCCCCGTCAACGGAAAAAAGGGTGCCTACGTGGAGAGATCCGGTCAGCTCCCTCTAACGCCACGTGGCGAGCGGTCAACGGTTCAGACGGCGGGGAAGTCGTGGGAGTGGGACGGCACGAGACGCCGCGGTGAACCCTCGCTGTCACTGACAGGCGCGGCCGCGGGTTGCGTCGTGGAAAGACGCCGTCAAGCTGCTGTGCCTGTCCGTCAGTCGCCGTCCCGGGTGCGGCGGTCGGCCAGTTCAAACGGCGCCGGGTCAGATGGACGGCGCAAAACGGCAAAGGTGATTAGGACGCCCCGATAGCTTGGAATCAACGAGCTTGGAGAGAAGCGACCAGAAACGAAGCCCTGGGCATGGATAACTTTCTTCATTTTTTTTCTTTAGATTCAAAATTTGAGTGCTCCCTACAACTAACACTGAAATTCCATCCTGTCAATCAACTTGTGGCCCCTTCATTTGATACGATTTTTTCAGGTGAAGCTGTAAACGAAGTGCAACTTCCTT
The DNA here is from genome assembly GCA_032594955.1 of Panicum miliaceum. Lineage (NCBI taxonomy): Eukaryota > Viridiplantae > Streptophyta > Magnoliopsida > Poales > Poaceae > Panicum > Panicum miliaceum. Next base: position 2,535,099 of record CM064065.1, on the reverse strand, counting down.
TACGTTTTGTCCGGCGACAACCATTTCTTATCGTCTTTCCAAAAAAAAAAACAATAGCCATCTCATACGTCCACATGGTTGCTTAGATCACGTCAAAAAATGGTTGATTAGATGCGCTGTTAGCCTCAGATATATAGCACGAGAAATGCACCTCGCAGTAGGTGTTTGTGTTTGTGCATTTGACCACGGCATCTTCTGTTATCTACTAGGTGACGAGTGCATTGCTTATGCAGACCATGCGCTATCTTCATTCACATCCTCCAAAAGGTAATCAGAGAAATACAGAATCAGACAACTCCATAGTACTAAAATGCACAGATCGAAACTCCATAGTACTAGCTTGGACCGTAAAACAACATTGATTACAATGACATTTGCAAATTCAAACTGTGATTACATTGACTATGTCTATATACAAATAAAGTATCATGGTTAGAGACTTAAGTATATCAAGTACGACGTGCCAACTGCAAATCTGAGGCACAGATAAGGTCACAATGTGCAACAGGCAGGTCAAGGTACATGCCAGATGCCCTGCCTGTCCTTTTTTCCACACGAGCAGCATTGATTTTCTGACAACTTCCAAAGCGGGGTGGATGGACCACGGTTTGAACTTCCAAAGGATATTGTCCTCATGCTGACGAATGTGAAATTGGGACAAAGCATTTTGAACACAGAATTGGAGTGGTTTGGAATTTTTTTGCTTCCTCATGTCTACTTTTAGGTGATGCCTGCTCCTACCACCTGACGTTCAGCACCTTCTGCGCAGCAAAGTCATTGCAGCTACCATTGATACAAAAATGTGGAAGGTCAAGACAGTGATGGTTCATTCGTTTGCATATGTATTACTCCTGAAAATTGGTAAACCAATAGCTTGCTTTCTTATCAAAAGAAAAGGTTACTGGTCCTTAAATATAGTTAGATGCAAGACATTAAAGACTAAGAGCAAGAGTTTTACACTAACATCTGTTCAAAAGAGTTTTGCATTAACGGGCATATTTTTTTTCTTGTTGTCTTACACGATATCCATAAACAGATAGTAATTGGACAGACTTTGTAAACCCAAGGTAATAATAACTCAGATATACACGTTCAAGAATTTACTTATTTTGGCATGCCAGGGTTCCTAAGGCTGGTTGCTATGCTGTCGAATTGAATCCAGAAGTTCCCTAAATCATTACTAATTCTAATAGTATTATATTTTTGCAACTCAAAAAAATATGTTTTCAACTAACTGCGACTCCGAGAAACAAATGAGTGCTTTTCAAAAGCCATTGCAATGCCAATGGAGCCTTATACTGGCATAGAAATTAACAGGCATGGAAACAACCACAAATTTTCTCTTTGCCTCATCAGTAAGCATATTTTTGGAGTTTCTTTGATATCCAAATGCTCTTACAATCTGATGCTTGAAATTTGAACCATGCAGAATATATTGATTTTCCCACAAGAAAAAAGGTATGTATAGTTTGTATTAAATAAAAGCAGTTAAGGTAAGCATACACAATCATCGTCGTAGTTGCCGCCTCCTTCTCTGAGCTGTTGGTGGTAGCTTCTCTGAAGGCCCGGAAGGAAGTATAGTTCCTGTCTCTTGCTCTATGCGTTTCTTCAGCTCTCTCAGAATTCGGATTTGGCCCAATTTTTCTGGAGATAGCTTTTCCCAGTAAATTCCTGCATACAGAAGTCCCCAGTATCTGGTCACATAACACTTCTTTGCAGGTTAAACAGGTAATAGTAACTGGTCAAACCTTGTGGCTTTGGGATTGTGGTCTTTGTGAAGATGACCTGAGTTGGGGTGCAGATAATGTCAACCGGCACATCATGAACTAGCAGCTTCTCAACTGGAATGTCATCCACTAACTGCTTGTCATGCACTGTAAGCAAGCATAGACATAGTTTTAGCAGTTTATGTTAGTGACCAGCCACGAACTAAATATGAAAAAAGTAGTTAATTTCGAATCCAACCCAAGAAAAAAAGTGCACTAATAGTTCTCCAATTCAAAAAAAAAAAGATGAGGCATGCATGTATAGACAATATTCACTTATCTCATGCTTTGCAAGAATCACAGGCTAAAATAGTTGTTACTCGAGCTCACCAGTAGTTACTATCACGGTTGAATCATCTATAGCTCCCATATATCGAAGCATGCCATATTCCAGCTCTGCAAATCCCTGTAGTTGAAGTTCATAGATAAAGTTATGAATGAGAACAGGAAAATTTTGTTAAGAACAGTTTTTCATTTTAAGGCAGCGTTGACAGGACAAAAGACCGTCGAGTTGATCTAGTTTATTTTCTGTGAAAGGAAGGTAGAAAAGAAGGTGAAACCATGAAAACTTCATTGGTGCTCTATTAACTACTACTGTTCAAATGTAGAAAGGAACAACAATACCAAGTTGATTTCAACTGTATATACAAGAGAGAATAGTTACCTCACCCTTCCCCAACCGTGCTCCTGAACTTGGGTCAACTGCAACTGACCCAATCACAATCAAATCCACCTTAATCCTTTCATCTAGACCTATTGGCCTCCCATATTTAGCTGCGCCAACAGAAGTGCATGCTTCAGGAATGCATCCAATGGGTATCATTTGAGAGTCCAGAACCGAGAAAAATCCTGTCCTTAGCCGAGGTTGTGGAGTCAACAGCTTTTTATCACCTGGATGACAAAAAGAAACATCTGATCAAAATTTGAAGATTCTACAGCAAACTTGGACTCCTTGGTTTGCAGCACAAAATTCCAGGACAAAGCAAGTGCTACTAACTTATGGAAGTTAGTAATGACATATACACCCTATGTGGAAGTGAGGATCGACCTCATGCATCATGCTCCACCACACCTAATTCAGAACACACTTGATCATACAATCTTACACCGGAAAAACCAACTTCAATAACCTGGATAGCTGCAGGAAAGGTTGTCGATACTGACAGCTACTTGTTTAAGCAAAACAATGATCAAACTGAGAGTCAATCAAAGAGGTAGACGTACTGCAGTTTTGATATGTGTCATCAGATGAAGTTTTTGCAGATGCTAATATGTTACTGCTAGAAAGAATATTTAGAGACAGTTAGGCCATCATAAGCAGTAGCAGTCATAGGTAACGGACCTGACAGTGTTAATAACCGAACTTGCTTCTGAGGCGAGTCAGGATTGACCTTTACACATTGGGAATTCTGAAATACGTCAAGCCTCCCCAACTGGTGACAGTTTGAAACATTGTGATATTAGTGATGAGTACATAAATGAGCTAATAAGCAACTAGAATAGGACATGCATGTATAAGAAAGAGGCTTCAAAAAATAACTAAAGCAAATTGTATGTGGATGGATCCACAAGTTTAGCACATGCCATAGCGGAAGCACCTGCTGATTTCAAGAAACTGCCACCATGTTACAGTTTCTTACACATTCAGATGAACAAGATAACAAAGCAATTTTTTGAGTACCCAGTTTCAATGGGAGGAAACAAAAAGATTTTAGGTGTCTCACATGACATTGTAACTGAAAACAGAATTTGGCGAAATGCAATGCCCCGTTCGACATGAAGTTTTCAAGGAAGATCCAATGTAATTGGCATAATTTCATATACCAACAGTGAGCCATTCAGTTCTGTTTGCGGGCAAAGCTTTGCTACAAGTAGTATACAACAAGCAACAGACGAAGAATGTAAAGCACGAAATGCCTCACGCAGGCCGCTACCGAAATGTAGAAATGATCCACTAGACGAGAACAAGGCTGCTCGGCGTGAGAGGGCACAGAACGGGGAGGCGAGAGAGCGTGCGCGCACAGCCGCATACCGTGTCGGCGGCGGCGGGGGCGCCGTCGAAGTTTGGGATACGGTGGTGGACGGGGCGCGGGTCCCGCGCGACGCCCTCGGCCTCCAGCGCGTCCCACACCCGCTTCCGTATCTCCCACTTCCACGCCCGCGGGTCCGCCTCCGCCGCCGCGGCAGCCGACGCCATCCCGTCCCGCGCCGCGGCGTCCAGGCGCAGGCGCTCGGCCTCGAAGGCGGCCGCGTCGAACGAGGCCGAGGTCGAGGAGGAGGAGCCCCCGGCCGCGGACGCCACGGCGAGGCGCGCGCGGCGGGAGGCGCGAGCCGCGAGGCACAGCGGAAGCGGCGACGCGGCGGCGGGGAAGAGGAGCCGCATCCCTTGGTTGGCTTCTGAGAACGCACGCTCCTCGCGCGCCATAGAGCAACAGATTCCGGCAGGTTCGGATCATCTGTGACGCTGGCATGTGGGCCCACAGAAGCGGTGGGGAGCCGATGCGCAGGCGTGCGGCGAGCCAGGAACTCACATCAAACAGCATCATTCTAATTCGAAATATTCTTTAGAAAAATCCAATTCGAAATACTCTGCATTTTTATCTCAGTTTGATATTTGCAATTCGAAATACTCAACAGCACAACCATCCGCAGCAGTAGCTCGGAGAAACTGAAGTATGGATCTTTGGACTCTGGCACTCTGCAAAGCTGAAAATGTTTCAATTTTCCCAAAAAAAAAAGGTGAATACAGCTTAGAATTCCACAAGATTTGTCCCCATGTTGCTGGTAGCTTCACATCACAGACATTTCATCTCCCATCCCTCTTACATTGCAAAGGAAGATTGGTTCCCGTCTCCTGCTCTATGCGTGCCTTCAGCTCTCTGAGAACTCGAATCTGGCCCAGTTTTTCTGAAGACAATTTTTCCCAGTAAATCCCTGCAGGCACAAGTTCGTGTTTAAGTCGTTGAAGGCTTTTTTGTAGGTTATAAACAGGTGATAGGTATCGGTCAGACCTTGCGGTTTGGGGATCGTGGTGTTGGTGAAGATGACCTGAGTCGGGGTGCAGACGATGTCAGCCGGCATATCATGAACTTGCAGCTTCTCGACTGGAATGTCGTCCACTAATTGCGTGTCGTGAACTGCAGTGGTAAACACATTTGACGGCTTACAGCAGTGATTAGACAAAGAGGCAAAGAGATAGTGAGGGAAGATCCAATCAAAGAACGAAAACAAGGGGAATTGCCAAGAGTTTTACAAGTAAGAAAAAGAGACGAAATTCACTTATTCAGACAATTTCAGTAATAACAAGTCACCAAAGCAACCTTTGGCACACAATGGGAGGAAAAAAAGATAATAACCATTTGTGTAGGACATTTCTATCTGGACCACTGTTAGAATCAGATCTGTAAAGCTACATCCAGTTCACTGCATGGCTAATGCATCAGAAGTCAGAAATAAGAGTAAGTGGCCTTACTTATATGTCTTGTCAAAAACAATAAGATAGGTTCATAATATTAATCATCCTACATGCCAACAGAGAATTAGGAGGAACAGTTTAGTTTTGGCAGGCAAAGTATATTTTGTCTGTTTAAAGCAATGATGGCTGTTGAGATTGAAACCAGTTCAATCTAGTTGAAAGTTTGTTGAATACTCTATTACTTATTACTGTCCAAGTGTAGAACAAAAATATCAACTCGGCTTACCTCACCCTTCCCTAGGCGTGCTCCTGAAGCTGGATCAACTGCAACAGACCCAATCACAATCAGATCCACTTTGATCTTTTCGTCTAGACCTATCGGTCTCCCATATTTTGCTGCACCAACAGGAGTGCATGCCTCAGGAATACATCCAGTGGGTATCATTTGAGCGTCCAGAACTGAGAAAAATTCTGTCGTCAGTCGAGGTTGTGGAGTCAACAGCTTTTTATGGCCTGAATGACACTAAGAACAAAATGGTGAGTAGAATTCGTTTGCACATGCCCAGCCCAGGTAACAAGCCTAACACATGATGGTGGTTGTTCGTCTTCACTTCATTGAGTATGACAAATGTAAGATTGATAAATAGTAGTAATTGAGGCAGCTATAAGTAGTATCAATCACAGGTAACTGACCTGACAGTGTTAAGAACCGAACTTGCTTCTGAGGCGAGTCAGGGCTGACCATCACACATTGAGCATTCAGAAACACTTCAAGCCTTCCCAACTGCTTAACAGTTTTAAAACTAAGCAAGTGCAGAAAGATAGGAGTGTAGGACGTGCAAAATAGAATGATCGAACGGACTGATTTAAGTGGGTAAGGATTTCATGAGGCTTGAAGAACAACTAAGAAAACCACACAGAGATGCTTGTATTGAAGCTGATGCTAAAGCACACGCTGTTGAAGCGAGTGCTGAAACTGAATACAGACTACGGCTCTGGATGCATCTGTATTCAGCTACCGATGTCCGAGTTCCATGGCAGATTGGCAGTGGCACTGATTGGCTAGTAAACCGGCAGTTGTTGTCAGGCAGTCAGCCGTGCCATAGCGAGAGAGAGGGAGCGCACCGAGTCAGCGGCGGCGGCGGCGGCGCCGTCGAAGTTGGGGATGAGGTGGTGGGCGGGCCGGGGGTCGCGCGACGCCGTCGGCCTCCAGCGCGTCCCACAACCGCTTCCTTATCGCCAACTTCCACGCCCCCGCGCCTCCGCCTCGGCGCCGGTGGAGGCCATCCTCCTGTCACAAAAGCGCTCGAGTAACTGGAATTTTGGGGGAAAACACTGGAGAAGAGCCACAGAAGAGCCGGGAGTCTGATCTGAACGACTACCTTCGACATTAAAAACTGTCACCGTTGACTTAAATTTTTATTTTGACAAATGCAAAACTTGCTTTGATCTTGAAATTTCAGCCGAATTACAGCGTTAACTGAAAGGGACAGGAGTCTAATGGAGGTTGCCGGGGGGGGGGGGGGGGGGGGGGGGGGGGGCGGGCGGGGAGTAACAAACAATGAAACCGTGGAAATGACAAGAGCATCTCGAAAGCTTGCGCGGCGGGGAAATAATCTCGCACGATTGTCTGTCTCCAGCATCAATGGTTCCAACATGTCATAAAGTTCAAAATTTGTAATGATCTTAGTCATCTGCAATGAGAGCAGCTCATATTTGCAATACAATCCGGTTCTCCGACTATCTCCAACAAAATTGAGGGGAAAAAACTGAACAGTATCCGGTAAGACATTTTGCTTCGATGGCAGGACCAGCAGCTCAGTACTTGATAGGTGCCTTAACCTTGCCGTAGAACCTCTGCTTCTCGTCGGTGGTTTGGAAGCGCCCATGCCCAAACTTGGACGAGGTGTCAACGAACTTGAGGTTGATCTGCTCCAGCGCCAGCCGTGAGGTCTGCTTCAGCAGGGACTGGCGAAGTGTCACCACCCTCTTCTTGGGGCCGACGCAGCACCCCTTGATCATCAGGTAGTCGCCCTTGACAATTCCATAGTGGGGGAAGCCGCCCATGGGAGTGATGTCCTTCTCAGTCCTGTAAAAATTGAGAGAATTCGGTAATCAGTACAGGTATAAATAACAGAAGCAACATATTCATGATCGTTCATCAACATGTAACTGCAAATATTCAAGACAACATTACCTGTCAAACTCTGTAGAGGCGTCGTGGCTTTCCTGTCCAGCCTTGCCGATCTTGTAAACCTTCTTGTTCATCTCAGTCCGGTGGTGGTATCCATTCTGACCAGCACGGGCAACGGTGTACGACACCCTAGCAGGATGCCAGGCACCGATACAGGCGACCTTGCGGAGACCCCTGTGGGTCTTGCGGGGAAGGCGGGTGACACCCCAACGGGTGACCACACCTTCGTACCCCTTACCCTTGGTGACACCAATGATGTCAATCATTTCATCCTTCTGGAAGACGGCGTCGACCGGGACCTCCTTCTCAAAGAACTTGTAGCCATAGTCAACCTTGTCTGCGATCGTGCCACCGTTAACTTGGATCTCCATGAGATGGGCCTTCTTCTGCTTCAAACCTTTCATCTTTCTAATCTGAAATCAGAAACAGTAGAACATGTTAGAACAGAACACCGTAAAACACTAAATTACTCAGCTGCGATGACAGTGAATGGAAATATAACCTGAGTGTGGACGATAACACGGACAACTGAAGCATACTTCTTCATCTTCTCAAGCTGCAACTGGATTTCTTTCTTGCCTGCATCACTGTCGTATTTGAGGGCGTATTTGGTGAAGGCCTTCTTCTTGCTCTTGCACCAGTTCTTGTAGAACCTTCTCCTCACTTCTTCGCTAAGGTGCTGGGCCCAGACAGAGTTGAGGGTACGCAGACCGCGTGGGGTCTTAACATACGCCACAAGTCCAACAATGACAAGAGGAGGGGTCTCAATGATGGTCACAGCCTCACAGGTTTCCTTCTTGTGGAGCTCTGCACAAAATCACACAAGGTGTTACATCTCATGCCCATTAGCCCATACCACCAACAAAATAATAATTTGATTTGGAAAACTCAAGGACCAGATATGTGGATAGAATAATCAGGTGGCATTCTTGAGTTTCTTTGTCTGATGGTTATTATATTACCCAAAAAACAACAGTAATTGTTTTCTCAAGGGAACATTCCAAAGAAGTTGCATTGACAGAATTTACTTACTAGAGCCAGGCTTCTCGACCTCCCGCACAATATGTGTCATGCCAGCCTTGTAACCAAGGAAGGCAGTGAGGTGGCAGGGCTTCTTTGGGTCATCCCTAGGGAAGGACTTCACTGCAGAAAACGAGAATTGGAACATCAGACACATATATTATCATTCCCATCAACTGAACTGCATAGAAGCAACCAGTAAACAAATAAATAAGAAAAAAAAATTATACTTAAATTTGGAGCCACTGACTACCTAAAGTTTCAGAACAGTTTCATTTTGTATTTCCACATTCAATGTTTGCAGGGCACAGACTACCACCATTGTTCAAGAACACTAGCAACCACGATATATACTAGTGATAAAATGCATCTAAGATGTGAACAGATCAATCATGCACCTAAAAATATAGGTATTTGACAGCAATTTTACTCAATTAGCAATCTCCAAAATATACCCAACGCACAACAAACAAATGAAATCATGACACAATCAGAGTAGTGGTACACAACACAAGAGATTAGCTACGATAGCAGTTCTTACCCAATCCCCGCAACCCGATAGCGAAAACAACAAAGTAACCAGATGAATGCATCGGTGTGGCGGCACGTACCCTTTCCGCGGTGGCGGGAGGATCGCTTCCTAGGGAGGAAGCCGAGGGACCCATGCCGTGGGTGCTCGAATTTACGGTGCGACATCCTCGCCGACCTCCTCCTCCTCCTCCTTCCTTACCTGCAGCAATCCGTGCACACATAAACCATTAGATCGGTATACACATGTTGAATGCTTCGTTTCGCACAGCAGGAAGGTGACTAGGGAGGAGAACGCGAAGGCATACCTGGTGGGTGCTCGTCGCCTGCAAGTGATGGGAATGCGGCGGCGGCGGGGGGAGCCTCGGAGGGGCTAGGGTTGGGCGCATGCGCAGCCTTTCATATGGGGGAGGCGCAGGGGGTGCGGGCCATTAACGGGCTATGCCACACTAGTGGCCCAAGCTCGGCACGGCAATTAGGGCCGAGCCGGCCCAGGAACTACCTGGACCGGCCGGGTCGTGCAGCCGTACTCGGCCCGAATCGCTACAATAACCTCCATTTATTTAGGTTTAGAACCAACAGTGGCACCAGTGCAATAAAATGATGAGTTTATTTCAGTTGAGAAATATAGCCTAGTATCGGTTCCGAAGGTAACCAACTAGAAAGTAGGCACGCCTTCGGCGCACCAGCAATGGCACCAGTGCAATAAAATGATGAGTTTATTTCAGTTGAGAAATATAGCCTAGTATTGGTTTTCAAGGTGGCCGACAGCTAAATCTACTCGAAGTGTGTATCGCACGTTGTGATCAAATATGATCTAGCATACAATGACTCAAGATTTATACCAGTTCAGACAATCATGTCCTACGTCCGGTCGGGTCAGCCGGATGTATTGCTTGAGCCTATGTGCTCGTGAGAGTTTGAGAGTTACAAACTTTCAAGCGGAAGTTATGAGATTTGAGAGTCTATGGTCCAGATGCCTTTCTTAGACGGATGATCCTCCCTTTTATAGTCCAAGGAGGTCTCCATTACAGGGGAACTAAGGGTGTAAGGAAAGAAAGATAGAACTCCCGACCCCGCCGGTCGGGGTCGTCAGCTTCATCAGTCGGGTCTGCCCATCCCGTCAGTCGGAGCCTTCCGGTAACCACCGTCCAAGTCCTGTGTCGTGGGGCAAGCGTCTTGTCTTGTTCCTGCGCGCCATGCCCCGTCGATTAGTGGTCGTGGGGGAGTCGATAGGTATGGTAAGGTCGTCATGCCCCATCCCTGGTGCCTCGCCCGGTCACTCCGTATCATGATGATGTTGCATCCCATCCCTTGGCGAGGATGGACAGGTAGAATAGTGATGTCCTACTGACTGTAACTCCCGTGGAAGGAGTGGTTGGCCGTGTACAATAAGTTGACCCCGAGGCTCATCCTTATCCTTCGCACCTACTCCTGTAACGCGCTGGTAAGCCGGACCTGGCCTCCCGAACAGCCTGCCGGTCGGGAGGTGGGCACGTGCAAGATGGAGTCCGGTCGAAGTCCTCAGTCGAAGCCGTGGTGCGGATCTAGTCTCCGATCGCCTCCCCGGTCGGGGACATGGCCATGCTTATCCCGACCGACCTGTTAGTCGGGATCGTGGGTCTGGGCAGCCTGAAGAAAGTCGCGGCCCGGGAGGATGGCCGTTTGACCTATGCGTGATTTTAGCTAGCTCGAGTGCCAACGAGAAGTGGGCCCGCTGGGGAACCCGGGTCCCTGGACCCGTCATATAGTAAGATTAGAAGTTAGATAAGTAACACAAATATTTTAATTTTATTATATATCCATGCTTGCATTTGTTAACCGCTTAGATCTATCGATGCTTAAATAGATTTATTTAGATTTATCGATGCTTAAATGGATTTATTCGTCGAATATGATAAAACGGTGAACCATACAGTGAAGGAGTCGATGGGAACTCTATTGTTGTAGACTATCTATAAACTGTTGATCCATAGAAGAAGCTACTTTTATTTTGGTTCAAGAGTACATAGCAATATCAATATTTTGAGAAATGACTTTTAGTTGGGATGCAGGGTGCGCGCAATATTTTTCTAAAGCCCATATAGCTTTACTCACTTATTCATGTTCCACAATATAATACAAATTAAATATTTTGATTTACCAACTGTTGTAACGTAAAATTAGATTTCTTATAAATTCAAGAATTAAATAGAGTCTCTGATTGCTGTGGGTTGATTCTATAAAATATTTTTGAAGAATAATGTACCATGAGGTGGGGTATTGGTTGATTTTACTTTTGTGAAGCAGTAATTTCATGAGTAAATCGGTCTATTTTATAAATTAAGAAAGGAATGGGTGGTTTGCGGGTTCATTTCGTAGAAATTTAAGGTTCCTTTTATAAAATAACCAAAGACAGATTGCGGGTTGATTTCAGAAAAATCTTTTGTAGAAATTTAAGGTTCCTTTTATAAAATAACCAAAGACAGATTGCGGGTTAATTTCAGAAAAATCTGAGAGGGTTTTGCAAAAAATACTGAGAGGGGCTCTCGGACTACGGGTTGATTTAAGTGAAGCTCGAGGGGGTTTCTGAAAAAAAGATATGAACTACCATGGACTGCGGGTTGATTTTCAGTAAATAGAAGGATCTTTTTGCAAAAAACTATGATTTGCACAATCTGAGCCGTACGCTTGGCCAATACGACGGCTTGGAAAAGCAGGTGAAGTGGCGTGCTTCACTTGCCATCTTTTGGTGCAAGAATCGTAGTATTTTGGCACAAAATTATCAATAGAAAGGTCACAAATTTGCTATGTTAGAGGCCAAGACAATTTCACCCAATAAAACAGTGGCGAAAGTTAGTCAATCTTGGCTCGACAAACTTGGGTAGCTAGGGTAACAAACCAAGCAACATTAAACTCGACTATGCCATTAAAAATATTGGCCAATCTAAAAAACTGCATTTTCTTTCTCTTCCGCCCTAAAATTTACTTCGATGCTAAACACTTGTATTTAGTGACAAATGAGTATTTTTTAAATATATATTTTTCATCTATCATTTTTATATGAAACAGGGTTAGACGCTTTTTTTTACAAGTAATGGTCCAACCTTATGACAGTATGAACCGTTCCCTTGGGCAATCCATCAGCCAGCAGCTCAGCATAAACAGCTCTTGCCCCCTTCCTGTTTCCTCTCGCGCGACTGACTGACTGGAGATCCAGAATTTTGAAGTTAAAAATTCGAATTTCAAACTCTCCCTGTAATTGTTTTTCAATTTAGTCCTTCTCCAGGAAGCCTCCGCTTGGATGGGACAACCACGACCACGCCTCTCTAGCCCCACCGGTCAGCCTGTGAAACACCGCCGCACCGCACGCGTCCCGAGGCGCGGCGCCGCGCCATGTCCATCAAGGCATCGAACCAACCACTGCGTCGCTCCCGGCGGCGTCTATTCCCCCAACGCTCGCCCAGTCGCCCGTTGCTCCCCTACCAAAATCCGTCGATCCTGGCGGCGATTCAAGAGAGACCCGGACCGAGGCTCTCCGGCGGGTGGATGGAGTTCACGGCGATGAAGCGGAGGGAACTGTTGGAGCTCTGCCGGCAGCACGGCCTCGCCACCCGCGGCTCCAAAGCCGACCTTGCCGCTAGCCTCGCGGGTGCAATCTCGGTACGGCCTCCAAAATTGCCTCTTGTGTAGCCCAATGCAGAAAATTTCAGATTGCCTGACCGTATATTGGGGAAAAAACTATATTTTCAGAAGTGGTTCTTTCGCCCGGGGGGTGGGGCGGATTGGTCATTTCGATTTTTTTTTCAGAAAGATTAAAACGCACCATGGGTATCAAAACTTGCGTAGTGGGTGCAATCTCATGACAGTACTTAAATTGAAAAAATTGAGCGAACCATGTCATCTTCGTAAATGAGCCCAAGTGGCAATGACTGGACTGTCACCGTGGCAGTGGTAGGTCTGCAGGCTGCAAATACTTTCCCTGTGCGTTAAGAGCAACTGAACGTATCTTTTGGTTCTTCTCCTTTCTATCTTTTTCTTCATTTGCATGTTTGCATTACTCAGTGGAAGCACAGCTTGATGGCACGCATGGCTCAATGAGAAGATTTGTGGATCTACAGAACAGATTATGGTTGCTGATTTTGTTTGCCCCAATAATTTTGGAAGGTGAATTACCTATTAGAAGGCAGCAAGAAGAATGACCTTTGTTGTGCACGTTCTATCTTGCTGCTGCACACTTGTACCTACGTTATATCACAAGTCAGACATGTTTTCTTAAATTCTATGTTAAGAGATGACCAAACCAGTAGCTTTCAATTCACATGTGTACTCCTTTGCAAAAAAAGAAAATACATTAATAAAAAATTACCACCCATGGTGTATTTTACTCTTTTCAGAAAAGAAACACAAAACCCATGTCATTTTCACTTTTCTTACATGACGTAATGAGTTAAGGTGTGCATATTATGGCCTCTGTTTGTATGCACAATCCTTTCTATACCAGTGAACAACTAAAATATGTTGCAGGTAGTATATTTTCCTTTTGTTTCTCATTTCATCAACCTGTGCTCTGCAATTCTGGGTGCTGGATAAAGAAACATCAGAGAATCACTAAACAATGGGCCGTGCATGATGCTAAGAAGAATGTGACCAAGTTGCTGAGTTTGCTTCTCCATTCACAGATGTGACATGACACCCTCTGGACAAACCAAAATATTTCTAAATGTAGGAAGCAGAGCTAACAGATAGTGTAGTGCTTTTGTTCTGATCTCTGCTGATTTTGGGTTTGGCTCCTTGTTGCAGGGTGCAGCTGCTGCAGAGAGTATGGTTGAGGTGGTGGCGGGGAAGGGGTGTCTGAAGCGGCTAGGAGGTAGCGCTAGTGGTGGTACTTCCGGTGCTGCCAAGAAGGTGCGATTTGCATTGGACGAAGAGTCAGAGGAGAGGGCAAGGAGACAGAGGTCCCAGGTGATCTTGCAGCCGGTTGTTACCAAGACAAGAGGGAGGCACAAAGCCAGGAAGATACATCCTGCTGCAGCAGTGAGCGGAAGAGGTTGCTGGTGGAAGCGTGATGATGTCGGTGGTGATTCTGCTGATAAAGATGCCATAGGAGAGGTGGGAGCAGATGCCCCATTGACGTGGTCCACGATGCCAGCGGTGTGTTTATGTGCTCATAGTGAGGCTGAAAGTCAGAATAATCCTGCTGAGGCTGAGAAAGAAGGGGAGGTGTTCGAAGCAGCTATTGATAGGAAGTGGAAGCAGAAGACCCATGAGAATGCTGAGGTAATTGCTGCCAATTCTCAGGCTGCAGGAAACAAGTGGAGGAAGACAAGGGGTAAGCCCAAGGCTGAAGAGGCACTTCCTGATACAGTGGTCAGTGTAAGGGGTAGTCGGCAGAAGTGTGATGTTGGTGGTGGTTATGTTCATCACTGTGCTTTTGGAGAGGTGAGTGCAGATGCTCCAGTGACACAGTCGAGGACAGAGGCGATGGATCTGTGCCCTGAAAGTGGAGTTGAATGTAAGAATAATTCTGTTGAGGCTGAGGAAGAAGGGCTGGTGGTGGGAACAGCTGTTGATTGTAGGAAGCAGAAGCGGAAGCGGAAGGCCCAGGAGAATGCCGAGGGTATTGCTGCCAATGCTCAGGGTGGAGTTTCTCATGGAAGCACGAGGAAGTCAAGCTTGTCTACAGCTGCTGTTCTGTTGTCTGCTGTTGTTGAGAATAAGAGACAGAGGAAAGTAGGGAATGATAAGGATGAAAGTGGCGATGAGGAGCAGACTGCTCAAGTTCAAGATTTGGCCACTGTAGTGTCACCAATTGACATAGAAAATGAAAGAAGTAGGAGGAACAGTGAAGATTGTGTTCCTGCTGTGCAGAAATCTGGCAGGACCACAAGATCACACTCAGTAGCAGCTGCTGCGATATTGCCCATAGTCAATGGAAACAAGGTGTGGAAGGCAGAACATGTGCTCCCAGATGGAGACCTACCTGCAAATTCGGAGGTTCCTCGAAAGGATGCTCTTGTTACCAGGTCATTGAGGAACAGAATTGTTCAGGTTTACACCACTGTGGTGGAAGAAACACATGTTGGTGAGAAGCTTGAAGACAAGAAGAAGAGAGGTAGACCGTCTACTCACAGGCATCAGCAGCTTGTGTCTTGTGTAAAGGAAGAACAAGTTGCTGCTCCCTGTGATCTCCCTCCACTAAAGCAATTGACGAGAAACCATCATGAGGGTGATGAATTGTTAAGTAATGCAAATTTAGAGACCAACAAGCTATGTAGACTACCAGTGGCCAAGGACTTGAAGATAGATCGCCCATTGACATTTAGTACCGCTAATACCAGCGTGGAAGATTTTGTGGCGAAGGCAGAAAAAGAGCTGGGTTTCACAAAGAGGAGCAGCGGTTATAAGAGGAAAAATGCTGGTGGAGTTTCATTCTCTGGTGACAGTGGTAGTAAGGCTCCAGCTGCAAAAATGGAATTAGGAGTGCTTGATGAAAGAACCACATGCATGAATGAAAGTGTTAATGGTGAGAAGTTTCAAAGTGCCAAGGGTGGAGATGTGGGTAAGCAGGCAGCAGTAAGGGGGCCTGTTAGGCGATCAACACGTAGGTGTGTGGTGGCGGGTCAAATCTGAGGCAGCCTTCTCTTTGATTGGATCCATCATCCCTTTGCTCCACCACCCGGAGCTCATGGAGGCAAGGTGGCTTTTTGTTAGCTTAACCAGGGTTTTGTGGGTGCTAGATTATAAGGTCAATCGCATCTTGAACACCATTGCCGCGCTGGCTTACTCTTTGAGTTCTTTTGGTGCCTGCTCTCAGAAAGAAAGAATTTCTGAAAGAAGAGGTTGAAAGTATATGTAATGCTCTCAGAAAGAAAGAATTTCTGAAAGAAGAGGTTGAAAGTATATGTAATTTGTAACCTCTTATTGCGGAAGAAATCCCGGCCACGGGAGCCATCGAGTAACTGTACAAGCTGCGTCTACTCCATGCGGTTAGAAGAAGGGCATCTATCAATTTTTTTTAACTCACGGGCAAAAGGCAGCAGCGGCGTCCTCGATGTGCGCCCGTTATTTCTCGCCTATCTCGGCGGACACGGTTCCCGAGACACGTCGTCCGTTATTTTAGCGCTGTCCTTGATGACAGACGGTAGCCCCGACGCCCGCTCAAGAAACATGGCCATATATACTTTGTTTTGTGTGAAGAATTCATACGTATATATACCGAGTTTATAGACTTAGCGGCTATTTGATTAAGAATTAATCATGTTGGATGCTTGATGCTAATTAGAGGAACTAAATATGAGCTAATTATGAAACTAATTGCATAAATGAAGATCAATTCATGAGATAAATTTATTAAACCTAATTAATTCATCATTAACATATGCTTACTATAGTACCATATTATCAAATCATAGACTACAGCAATAACATAGTCTTTTATCCCAAACAAGTTGGGGTAGGCTAGAGATAAAACCCAAAAAAAAAAATATCACGGATCTTCTGGTACGTGGATGAAAGTCTCTAAGCGCTCCTATCCAAAACTACCTCTTTGGAGGTATTCCACTCCTTAAGGTCTCTCTTAACCGACTCGTCCCAAGTCAGTTTAGATCTACCTCTACCTCTCTTTACATTTTTGGCCTGCTTTAGAACCCCACTACGCACCGGCGCCTCAGGAGATCTCCGTTGGACATGTCCAAACCATCTCAATCGATATTGGGTAAGTTTCTCCTCAATTGGTGCCACCCCGACTCTATCCCGAATAACTTCGTTCCGGACTCTATCCCTTCGTGTGTACCCGCAAAACCACCGCAACATCCGCATCTCTAATACACTCAGTTGTTAGACATGTCGTCTTTTTGTAGGCCAACATTCAGCACCGTATAACATCGCCGGATGATTCGCTGTCCTATAGAACTTACCTTTTTAACTTTTGTGGCACCCTTCTGTCACATAGGACGCCTGAAGCTTGGCGTCACTTCAACCAGGCAGCTAAGATTCTATATCTAACATCTTCATCAATGTCGCCATTCTTTTGAAGCATCGATCCTAAATACCGAAAAGTATCCTTTTGGGCCACCACTTGTCCATCGAGGCTAACATCTCCATCCTCATGCCTAGTCGCGCTGAAATCGCACATCATGTACTCGGTCTTCGTCCTACCGAGTCTGAACCCTTTCGACTCTAACGTGCGTCTCCACAGCTCTAACTTCCTATTAACCCCTTCCTTACTCTCATCAACCAGCACCACATCATCAGCAAAGAGCATACACCAAGGGATATCATCTTGTATGTCCCTTGTGACGCAAATAAATAAGGACTCAATGCTGACCCCTGATGTAGGCCTATGTTAATAGAAAAGTCAGTGGTGTCACCATCACATGTCCGGACAAACGTCATCGCATCCTTATACA
Organism: Panicum miliaceum; assembly: GCA_032594955.1. NCBI lineage: Eukaryota > Viridiplantae > Streptophyta > Magnoliopsida > Poales > Poaceae > Panicum > Panicum miliaceum. The sequence continues at coordinate 2,517,786 of CM064065.1, read as the reverse complement.
TATCCTTGATGAGGGTAATGTACTTAGTTGGGACTTTGTGCTTCTCCAAGGCCCACCACATGACATTTCTTGGTATTTTATCATACGTCTTCTCAAGGTCAATAAAGACTATATGCAAGTCCTTCTTCTGCTCTCTATATCTCTCCATCAATTGTCGGATTAAGAAAATCGCCTCCATGGTCGACCTTCCAGGCATGAACCCAAACTGGTTTTAGATCACACTTGTCACTCTTCTTAGACGGTGCTCGATAACCCTCTCCCAAACCTTCATCGTATGTCTCATCAGCTTAATCCCACGGTAGTTAGTACAACTTTGAACATCTTCTTTGTTCTTGAAGATTGTTACTAATATACTTCTCCTCCATTCTTCAGGCATCCTGCTGGACTGAAAAATAAGGTTAAAAATCTTAGTTAACCATACAATCGCTTTGGCACCTAGGCATATCCACACCTCAATGGGGATACCATCAGGGCCCATCGCTAACCCCCTTTCATCCTCTTCAACGCCTCCCCGATCTCAGGCTCCTGAATTCTCCTCACAAAGCGTCTGTTGGTGTCATCAAAAGAGTCATCTAACTCAAGGGTAGGGCCCTCATTCTCCCCATTAAACAACTTATCAAAATACTCTTGCCATCTGTCCTTGATCTCCTCATCCTTCACTAGAAGTCGATCCATCCCATCCTTGATGCATTTGATTTGGTTGATATCTCTCATCTTCCGCTCGCGGATCCTAGCCATCATATAGATGTCCTTGTCCCCTTCCTTCGTGGCTAGCCGTTGGTACAGGTCATCATACGCTTTACCCTTTGCTACCCTCACAGCTCGCTTTGCAAACCTCTTCGCTAAATTATAGCTCTCGATGTTGGCTGCACTCTTATCAAGGTGGAGGCGCTTGAAACACTTCTTCTTCTCCTTAATAGCCCTTTGCACCTCGTCATTCCACCACCAGGTGTCTTTCCCTTCCTATTTGCCTCCCATACTCATGCCAAACACCTCTGAGGCCACCTTCCGAACACATGTTGCCATCTTTAGCCACATGTCTTCTGCATCTTCTCCTTCCTCCCAGGGTCTCTCACCTAGCATTCTCTCTTTGAACGTTTGCACCGCTTCCCCTCTAAGCTTCCACCACTTTGTTCTCGCAATCTTGGTGCGTTTATCTCGATGGACATGTACCCGAAAACAAAAGTCTGCCACCACAAGCTTGTGTTGAGGGACAACACACTCCCCGGGTATTACCTTACAATCTAAGCAATCCCGTCTATCCTCCCTCCTAGCAAGGATAAAGTTGATCTGGCTCGAGTGTTGTCCACTATGAAAGGTCACAAGATGGGATTCTCTCTTCCTAAAAAGGGTATTCGCTATCAACAAGTCGTAGGCCAACGCGAAGTTCAAAATATCCTCCCCCTCTTGACTCTTGCGACTATACCCAAAGCCCCCGTGCACTCGCTCGAACGCTACATTAGTCGCACCCACATGGCCGTTGAGATCTCCTCCTATGAAGAGTTTCTCGCTGCTAGGAACGGTACTAGCCATGCTATCTAGGTCTTCCCAGAACTGCCTCTTGGTGCTCTCACTAAGACCTACCTGAGGGGCATAGGCACTGATCACATTCAGGGCTGAGTCTCCAACTACCATCCGGACCAGGATAATCTGGTCGCCTCGCCTCCTAACCTCTACGACTCCATCCTTAGAGCTCCTATCGATCAAGATAACTACACCATTCCTACCCGGTGTTGCCTCCGTGTACCAAAGCTTGAAGCCAGTATCCTCAACCTCCTTCGCCTTTTGACCCTTCCATTTAATCTCCTGAAAGCATAGAATATTTACACGTCTCCTAATTGCTGCATCAACTAGTTCCCGGAACTTACCTGTTAGGGATCCTACGTTCCAGCTACCTATGCGAATTCTAGTTGGCTCGGCTAACTTCCTTACCCTTCGCACCCGTCAGGGGAAGCGCGAAGACCCTTGCTCATTTTCCACTACACCCGGGCGCAGATGTAGCGCGCCGCTCAGGCTGTGACGACCTGACCCTTGCTCATTTTTTATCGTATCCAGGTCACGATATGACGCGCCCTTGAGGGGATGGCGACCCGACCCTTGCCCATTTAACACCACACCCGGGTTCCGATGTAGCGCGTCGCTAAGAGGGTTACGCCCCAACAAGTTTTTTATGGGTTTCATATCCATTAGAGTGACTATTTTTTTACGCTGGTTCGCCAAACCTAACACAACCCTTCTCCTTTATCCGGGCTTAGGACCGGCTATGTTGAGAACCAACACAGGCGGAGTTTATCAAATCATAGACTAATTAGATTTAATGAATTCGTCTCGCGAATTAGTCTCCATTTATAAAATTAGTTTTGTAATAAATCTATATTTAATACTTCTAATTATTGTCAAACATCGATGTAATGGGACTAAAATTTAGTCCGGAGGATCCAAACGAACCCTTAGCTTGTGCTTGAAAGTTGGACTGCATGCAGACAAAAAATAGAATGTCCAAACCCATTCCAATTCAAATGCATTTCCGCCGGATACTGAAAAATAGCTGACATTTTAGATTGACATCCACTAATCATGCCCGCACCCTAGCGCGGCGAAGCGCGCAATTCAACCTAGTTTCTCCTTAGCCGCTGGAGAAAGAAAATTCTTTTCCTTCAGTGGTGGAATTCTAACCTAGTGCTTGATCGTGTAATCAAGTGTATTTATGTGCTCACAATTAATATTAACCATGGCGGTTACCTACTTGATTTGAGCCCCACTTGTATGAACTCCATTAAATCGTAATTGCACAATGTAATAGCTATGTGAGGATCATTGTCGAACATGCACGTAAGAGATTTTGCTTACTGGTGGATGATAGCAGTGATTTTAAGTATGATCAGTTCCATTGTGATGTTGATACTTGATAGCAATGCTTGTTCTTTGAAACTAGGGTCGTTATACCACAGTTTTTGGCATTTAACCACTTCACTGCCTAACAGAGTGCGCGTATCGATGGCTGCAGGGAAACAACAAAGGAATCGTGAAGCTGTGACACGGGAGCAGACTGTAGCAGTTCACAAGAGAATCCATCAGGAAGCGCGGCAAGTAAACAATCGCGTTGACAGGGAGAACAAGTACACCATCCCATACCAGAGAATCCAACATGCTACAAAGTTCAAATTTTTTAATGATTCTAATCATTTGCAACAAAGCAGCTCACAGTTGCAACACAAACTGGTTCTCTGAATATCTCCAACGAAACTGAGGAAAAAAAACTGAACACTATCCGGTCGTCACGAACAGCAGCTCAGGTCTTGAGCTTGCCGTAGAACTTCTGCTTCTCGTCGGTGGTCTGGAAGCGCCCGTGCCCGAACTTGGACGAGGTATCGACGAACTTGAGGTTGATCTGCTCCAGCGCCACCCGAGAGGTTTGCTTCAGCAGGGATTGGCGGAGTGTCACCACCCTCTTCTTGGGGCCGACGCAGCACCCCTTGATCATCAGGTAGTCGCCCTTGACGATACCGTAGTGGGGGAAGCCGCCCATGGGAGTGATGTCCTTCTCAGTCCTGTAAACATCGAGCAAATTCGGTAATCAGTACTGGTATAAATAACAGAAGCAACATATTCATGATCGTTCATCAACATGTAACTGCAAATATTCAAGACAACATTACCTGTCAAACTCTGTAGAGGCGTCGTGGCTTTCCTGTCCAGCCTTGCCGATCTTGTAAACCTTCTTGTTCATCTCAGTCCGGTGGTGGTATCCATTCTGACCAGCACGGGCAACGGTGTACGACACCCTAGCAGGATGCCAGGCACCGATACAGGCGACCTTGCGGAGACCCCTGTGGGTCTTGCGGGGAAGACGGGTGACACCCCAACGGGTGACCACACCTTCGTACCCCTTACCCTTGGTGACGCCAATGATGTCAATCATTTCATCCTTCTGGAAGACGGCATCCACCGGGACCTCCTTCTCAAAAAATTTGTAGCCAAAGTCAACTTTGTCTGCGATCGTGCCACCGTTGACCTGGATCTCCATGAGATGGGCCTTCTTCTGCTTCAAACCTTTCATCTTTCTAATCTGAAACCAGAAACAGAAGAACATGTTAGAACAGAACACCGTAAAACACTAAATTACTCAGCTGCGATGACAGTGAATGGAAATATCACCTGAGTGTGGACGATAACACGGACAACTGAAGCATACTTCTTCATCTTCTCAAGCTGCAACTGGATTTCTTTCTTGCCTGCATCACTGTCGTATTTGAGGGCATACTTGGTGAAGGCCTTCTTCTTGCTCTTGCACCAGTTCTTGTAGAACCTTCTCCTCACTTCTTCGCTAAGGTGCTGGGCCCAGACAGAGTTGAGGGTACGCAGACCACGTGGGGTCTTAACATACGCCGCAAGTCCAACAATGACAAGAGGAGGGGTCTCAATGATGGTCACAGCCTCACAGGTTTCCTTCTTGTGGAGCTCTGCACAAAATCACACAAGGCGATTACATCTCAAGCACATACCACCAACAAACAATAATTTGATTTGAAAAACTCAAGGACCAGATATGGGGATAGAATAATCAGGTAGCATCTCGAGTTTCCTTGTCTCAAGGGAACATTTCAAAGAAGTTGCTTCCTCTGACAGTTTACTTACTGGAGCCAGGCTTCTCGACCTCACGCACGATATGTGTCATGCCAGCCTTGTAGCCAAGGAAGGCAGTAAGGTGGCAGGGCTTCTTCGGGTCATCCCTAGGGAAGGACTTCACTGCAAAGGAAAAAAAAAGGAATTGGCACATCAGACACATATTATCATGCCCATTAATCGAACTTCACAGAAGCAACAAGTAAACAAATATATTAGAGAAGAAGACCATACTTTAATTTGGAACCACTGATAATACTTAAAATTTCACAACAGCGTCATAGTTTTGTATTTCCACATTCAATGTTTGCGGGCACACAATGATACAAACTACCACCATGGTTCAAGAACACTATCAGCCACGATCCCAAGTGCAATGTACTAGTCATTAAATGCATCTAAGATGTGAACATGAGAGCAATTTTACTCAATAAGCAATCTCCGAAATCTACCCAACGCACAACAAACAAATGAAATCATGACACAATCAGAGTACTGGTAACAAGAGATGAGCTACGAGACAACTCAAGCAGTTCATACGGTCATATCCAATCCCCACAGCCCGATCACGCGAAGCCCACACAAAGTGGGAATGTTAGCAAAAACAACCGACGGGGAAAACACAAAGTAGCCAGACGAATGCATCCGCGTGGCAGCACGTACCCTTTCCGCGGTGGCGGGATGATCGCTTCCTAGGGAGGAAGCCCAGGGACCCATGCCTCGGGTGCTCGAATTTACGGTGCGACATCCTCGCCGACCTCCTCCTTCCTTACCTGCAGCAATCAGAGCACCCATGAAACCATTAGATCGGTGTACACATGTTGAATGCTTCGTTTCGCACAGCAGGAAGGTAACTAGGGAGGAGAACGGGAAGGCATACCTGGTGGGTGCTCGTCGCCGGCAAGAGATGGGATGCGGCGGCTGCGGCGGCGGGGGAGCCCTGGAGGGTCGCTAGGGTTGGCGCCAGGGCAACCTTTCATATGGGGGACGCGTGGGATGGGTAGGAGGTGCAGGCCATTAACGGGCCGTATCCGGGCTGGCACGCCGTGCCACACAAATGGCCCAAGAACGGCACTATCAGGCCGAGCCGGCACAGGCGCTGGACCTGATCGTGCCGTACTTGGGTCGTGCCACGGGCCTTTGGTCGGCCTTTTAGAATACAGGCAGAGGCCCGTTAATGGCAGCTAGATGTTTTGCCGTTATTTTTTCTTCTCTTTTTTTTTACCAATTGTTATATAAGTCATCCTCGTTTGCAGACTGCTGTTTGTTCACTAATAATAGGTGAACAGTAACATTGGTCCACCTTTTAAATTCAAAAAACCAAGCGCATTATAACTTTTTTAAATATTTTGATGAGCATTTTTTAAAAAAACACTACTATTTCTTATTTTTATTTTGTTAGCTTAATCAGGGTCTAGTGGGAGCTAGATTAAAAGTTAGGTTCGCTTTCCATAATTGTTGGACATGCACGCAGGAGATTTTGCTCACTGCTGGTTCTTTGAAACTTGGCCGTTATACCATAGTTTGGCATTAAACATAGTTATATAGTTTTTTCTTCGAAACTTCGCTGATTGGATTTTTATTTCAGATGGCACAAACCTGTCCACACCAAAGTACTCCGTACAGTCGCAGCACGTTGTTGTACATGTGCCTGAGCAGGGGTGACAAACGCTAGTTCATTTTATCTGGTGCCAATGCAATAGGATAAGAAAATTTTACCCACTAGCTACACTAATATTCACCATGTATTATTAAAATTTTTTTGTATGCTTCATGAAAGGAGCATTATGGCAAATTTAGAGCTAGATTGGCGCTTGGCAGCCGGAGTACTATTTCCCAACTGGATAATTCCGTGAGTAAAAAAAAAACTGGATAATTCTTCTGCTATGGGAGCGGGCCCGCTTGCCAGTAAGCTTTTCTGCTTCTCTTCTCACCAGAGAACGGTACGGGAAACGGGATGCTAGATGGACGTAAGCTCACGCATCACCAAATGGAGCAAATGACATGTGGGTCCGACATTCCCGCTCCGATCTAAGGCCCCACATAGCAGTGGATCAGCTCCGACGCCTTCCAGTACCCCCCCACGAGCCCGCTCTCCTGGCCCCCACACTGGGCGGGAAGTCCCAAAATGGCAAAATTCAAAACCGGCCGCCTCCTTCCGCTGCAAGCTTCCCCTTCGCTCCCACCGCCACAGCGTCCCCACCCCGCGCACACTACCTGGGCCCACCCCTCAGCGTGCGAGTCACCGCTAGCACGTGCCCCCGGGGACCCCGACCCGAGGCGGCGCCACGCGGCCACAGACCACTCCTCCTAACCGCATTCCCACTTCAGGTTCAATTCCCCAACGCTCCCCGACAGGCTAACGCCAACCCAAACGGAATCGCGCCGTCGTCCTCCAAATTTCGAACGGACGAGACCGGAAGCCGAAACCCGAGCCGGCCGCCGACGAGATGGCCGGGCCGTGGTGATCTCCGGCGGTTGGGGGGCAGTGCGGTGCGGGGATGGATGTCGCGGGGATGAAGCGGCGGGAGCTGCAGGCGCTCTGCAAGCGGCACGGCCTCCCCGCCGGCGGCACCAACGCCGACCTCGTCGCCCGCCTCGACGCCGCGCTCTCGGTAAGGACGCAACGCGCCTCCCCAGTAAACCTCGCTGCTCGCTAGCCGCGCGTGCGGTCAACGCCGCCAAGTGCTTGCGGGAATTCTCCGCGAGTTCGATTTGTTTTGGGAAATGGTTGGTTTTAATGCTGTTGGGTTTGCTCTGCAGGGGGCCGCTGGTGCGGAAGAGGAGGAAGATGTGGTCGGAGTAGTAGCCAGGAAGGGGTGTCTGAAGCGCTCGGTCGGAGATGCTGGCGAGGCGAAGAAGGTGACTTTTGCGGTGGAGGAATCGAGGGGGAGGAGGCTGAGGTCCCGGGTCGTCTGGTCGCCGGTGGTTGCCAAGACAAGGGGGAAGCGCGCTGAAGCTGGTAGTACTGATTCTGCTGCTGATGACGGAATTCCTTCAAGGGCAGGTGAAAATGTCCCAGTCAGGCGGTCCAGGAGGAATTCTTTGACTGCTGCCGAGGTCGAGGAAGTAGAAGAAGCTGTTGCTTTTGGTAGGAAACGGAAGCCGAAGAGCCAGGAGATTGCTGAGGACGTTGCTATCAGTGCTCAGCCTGTAGCTTCTTGCAGAGTCACGAGGAGGTCGAGCTTGTCAGGAACCACCGTCCTGTTGCCTCCTGCTGTTGAGAAGAAGAGAGGGAGGGGGAAGGCAGCAGCTGGTAAGAATAAACTTGTTACTGAGGAGCAGGCTGCTGAGGCTCAAGGTTTGTCTGCGGCGGCGCCACCTACAGTTGTGGAGAGTAAGAGGAGCAGGAGGAAGGGACCTGATGTGCAGAATTCATCTAAGGTGGAAGTATCCGCTAAGACCACAAGATCCCGCTCAGTAGAAGCTGTTATGAAGTCGCCCCCTGTGCTTGAGAACAAGAGGAAGAGGAAGTCAGGAGATGCACAACCAGATGTAGAGCAGCCTCCAGTTGCAGAGGTGCCTAGAAATGATGCTCCTGTCACCAGGTCTTTGAGGAACAGGGTAGTCCAGGTTAACAACAGTGTGGTAGAGGAAACTCACACTACCCAACAGCCGGAAAACAAGATGCAGCCTAATAGACCAGCTACTTGCAGGCATCAACAGGTTGCATCTTCTGTGGAGAAAGAAGATCAAGTACAAGTTGCTGCTCCTAGTAAGGCCCCTCCATCAAGGCGATCAAAGAGAAACAATTATGAGGCCAGTAATGTAAATTCAGAAAGCAACAAATTGATCAGTGCTCCAGTGGAGGCCAAAGACTCAAAAATAGCTCACCCATCGACACACCATAATGCTAAGGCTGAAGATGTGGAGAAACAACCAATAGTCAGAGAACCTGTTAGGCGGTCAACACGTAAATCTGTTGTCTCAGCTATGCTTGATAACGAGAAGGATCTAATTGAAGAGAAGAACCCTGAAGCACATGTTAGGAGATCAATGCAGAGATCTATTGTGCTGGTTGAAGATATCAAAGGTGCTGGTGAAGAGATTCAGAATGCTAAAGGTGAAGATGCCACGAAGCAGCCAGCAGTTAAAGAACCTGTTAGGCGATCAACACGTAAATCAGTTGTCTCAGCCATGCTTGAGAAAGAGAAGGTTCTCATTGCAGAAAAGAACCCAGGAGCACACGTTAAGAGATCAACGCGGAAATCTGTTGTGCCAGTTAAAGATATTAACGGTGTTGGTGAAGACATTCAAAATGCTAAGAGTGACGATGTGGAGAAGCAATTAGTTATGAATCAACCTGTCAGGCGTTCATCACGTAAATCTGTTCTGCTGGATACACTTGAGAACGAGAGTGGATCTCTAGTTACAGAAACGAATGCTGAGGCACATGTTAGGGCACGGAAGTCTCTTCTTCCTAATATGCTTAACAAGGAGGACCCAGATCACAGCAAAATGATCAGAAACGAGAACTTTCAAATTGGTAAATGTGAAGACGAGAAACAACAAAAAGTAAAGGAACCTGGTAGGCGATCAAGGAGATCTGTTGCCACAGTGATGCTTGAGGAACAAAATAAGGGTCTTCATGAGGAAAAAATGTCAACAATTCCTGTGAGGAGATCAACACGTAAATCTGTTGCTCTCAACATAGTTGAAAAGGGGAGCAATCGCACTGAAAAGGTTGGAAGGGAACAGTCAGGAGTCAGAACAAGGAGGCTGAAAGCAAGAGATAAACTTACAGACCATCCTGTGGTTACTTCTGGAAACGAATTGCAGGTAGATGTGCAGAACAATCAAGGCCTGACAGTCAAATCTCCAAATCATAATTTATCTGATGGTAATGAGACACATCCTGGTTCAGACAAGTTTGTATCATGTGAGAGAGTTGGTGAAGAGGGCTTGAAATTGAGAAAACACAGAACGTCTTCAATGGAACTATCATCTTCAGCCAATGATTTCTGGAATATGGAAGATTTTAGTAGACAGAAATTCAGGAAGCAACAGAGCACACAAACCCCATGTGAAAAAGATAACACAGGAGCTAACTATGATAAGCCACAGAGAGTACAGCAGGCGTCAACTTCCACAACTTCGAAGGGAAGGTCTTCAAAGAGGAGACGGACAAGGACAACTGCTCCAGAAGAAGTTATGTCCGCCGAGGAGGCAAATGATGGCATGATTATCAGGGAAGAATCAATGGACACACATAAAACGTCTCATGAATATAGTAAGGAGTCTAGTAGCAGAACTCAAGAAATTTGTCAGGTTAGTGCCACAAGCGAAGGGTTCTCTTCAGGTCCATTGCTTGGGACAGTAACACTCCCTGACGAGATTTACACAACACAGAGTGTACACAAGGTGATACCTGCATCAGAAACTGGTGGCCTTGCAAAGGAAAGTTCGGAGAAGAGTAAACAACCTCAAGAACACTCTGACATTCAAGCTGATGATACCCATTTATCTGAAATAAGAAATGGGAAATTGGATCAATCATCAAGCATCACAGAACTACTCCCACACAATGCTTTTGTCTCAGAGGACAAAACATTGATGGGTGGAGGTAAGGTTAACATGGGTGCTAAGGGCATCGATTGTTAATTTATTACCTGCATTGTCGAATTTATACGCTTTTGCTATGTTCATTTTATCTGTTGTAGCCAGGCATCATCACAATATAATTTCTCTCTTCTTTGGATGCCCAAACGCTGGCATATAAGGGAATTCATTGATTTTGTGAAGTTGTAATTAGCTTTTGCCATTACTATCTTGTTAGTATACTGAAAGGCATCCTTGATCCTTGTGAAATCTCCAGATGTTTTGCCTGTTGACTTCACTGTTGGAGATGATGAAGGGCAAAGCCCTGTAGCTGGGCAAGGAAGAGTTGGCTGGGAAGCAAATACAAGTGAGTCTAGAGAAAAGAACCTAGCTGATGCCATGTCCACTGGTCTCCACACCAAAAGTCTGCAACATGATATTGACATACTAGCTGAAGAGTCCGGTGAAGGTACAGCCGCATTCATCCTGTATCCACAAATAGTTACTGATTTGGAAGATAATCTGTTAAACATCCGAGTTCACCTATGCTAATGGGTTGGTACTTGCATTTTCAATTTTGTTGGAAGCTCGAAACCTGGCACCACTGATTTTTTAAAAAAGATTTCTACTTAGCTCTGTCATTACGTTTGTTCCATGATTTTCAATACACTAGATTAAACTTGCAAATATCTCCACTTCTCCAGATGTTGTGCCAATGAGTTTCACTACTGAAGAGCATGGAATAAAACATAAAGTGAGCCCTGTAGCTGTGGAAGGGAGAGTTATTGGGCAAGCAAGTGCATGTGAATCTGCAGGGAAAACATTAACTGGCATCTTGTCTAATGATCTCCGCACCAAACATCTGCAACATGATCGTGACGTACTAACTAAAGAGATTGGTGAAGGTAAGATTGCCTTAATCCTGATCGCACAGCTAGTTGCTGATCTGGGAGACGATGATGGAAAGCTGTGGCATCTGCACTGTGTTTTACCAATTTGCTAAACATAGGGTGTGATTGGTTACTTGGTCTATTTCTGGCCTGTCTAGGAGTTATGCAGGGCCAGCCCAAGCCAAGCTTATATAGTATTTTGTGGGTTTGTTTGGTTGGCTGCATATCTTGTCTTGGCCCGTGTAAGATTTTGTTTGGATGGCTGCATTGCTCCCTGGGTTACACTGTTGTAGCTAAGCTGGGGCCAAAACTTGACCAGCCGGGGCGATGTGCAGCCTGCACAACCGGAGACGAGCCTCATTTGTGTTTCCCACTATGCAGACTGTACAGGGCCATTTGCACAACCGGAGCCTAGCTAACGGGTCTATTCAGGCTACCAAACATCCAAGCCTGCACTATGTAAGCCTGGGTAGGCTCTTATGCAGCCTACCAATCACAATCATACTGAGTTCACCTATGTCAAAGCAGCTACTTGTGTTTCTAATTATTTATTTTGCAATACACTTTCGGTTTGTTCAATTTGCAACCACTAGGCCTATACTCCATTATCATTTGTTCTCTGATAATCATTCTGACCTATTTATTTCTTCCATTCCAAACATGGTTTCTGCTTCTTATGTAAATCATCACCAATGCATTTGCTCTGCTGACCATCACAAAATTTGATCAGTGACCTTTGTCTTTCTAATACTATCATACTGTTGAACAGCTTCGGGATCTTCCGTACAAATATCAGACAGTAATCCAGAAATTCACTGTGATGCGATTGATGAAGAAAGTATTCGAGCTGCTGATCTTGGGAGCTGTCCCAGCAATGGTGGAAAAGGGAACCCTCTTTTGAAAAATCTGCACGACAGTATTCTTCCAGTAATGAATTCTGCTCAGAGATGTTCATCAGATGGAAGACGTTCATCATTTGGTCTTGATTTTCTGTTTACAGAAGAGTGCAAAGAAAACTGTTCCAGAAATGTCGAAAATATTACTGTAGAAGTTGATGGTGGAAACAAATCTAGCACCTGTGTAACTCCTGATTTCTATGTGGGATCAGATTGTGGTCTGGAAGATGAGGATGTGCAGCCTACTGGATTTGATGCTGATAAGAAACTTGATGTGGATCAGGATGCCGCAGAAGAAGGTATGAATCCTTCATAAGACTTTCTGTTATTAATTGGTCACCTATATTTTTTAATGTATCCTTTCCCCCCTTCACAGAAGTTGTTGTTGAGGAGAAAAATTATGATCAACATGTTGCTCCCAAAACTGACCTAAAAGCAAAGTTAAATGGTGAACTTACTTGTCTTGATACGGAATCAGATTGTACCATTGCTGAAAAGAACGTGAGGTTTGTTGAAGATAATCCTGATGATGAAGAAGTTACAGTTCAGGTCCAGCAGGCTAATGTACAAGAAGGTAAGCATCCATTATGTGATATGTGGATGAGTGGATAGTGAATCCTTGAGTTGTACTATTCTAGTATTAAGTGTTGTTTTGAGAGTAATGCATAAATGTGTATCAGGTGATTCTGAGAAGCCTTCACAATTTTCAGCAACACCAGAGTGTAAACATGAATGTGGTTTGCCCGACGAAACAGTATTGCATTCAAAGAAGAACAAGGGATGTTTATCAAGTGAAGAACAATCACCATTTGGCCTACAATCCCTTTTCTTGCAGCAAAGCATAGAAAAATCTGTGGAGTGTGGTGCTCTTGCTTCTGCCACAGTTATTGCAGAAAATGGATTTGATGAATTAAAATATGTTCATGTGAAGTGTTCACTAAAAAAGACTCGTGTGTCAGAACCTTTTTCACAACTTGATACTGATGAAGACAGTTGTCCGGTTTCCAAAAATGAAGATTGTATGTTCACATCCCAGCAAGATAAGGGAATAGAAGGTATAAACACCACATTCCTTCTCTTCTTGTATTGTTTTTTCACTTCATAATTTCCTTCCATTCCTGCAATCTATAGCTATGATGTATGTTCTGTCATTTAAATGATACCCATAAAAACTGTTCATTTTTTTTAGGATTATCAAAGGCAAGCCTTGATGAAGAATCGGTTCCATCAGGCTTTTCGTTGGACGCAAAGCACATCAAAGAGTAAGCATATTTTTCTATGGCGCCACTAAAATTTCGTATGTTATGCAAATGGTATGTGTTTATCATTTTAAGATGGGAAATCCAATTTTGTAGGGTCACTAATTCTGAGGAAGTGGCCTGTAAGGGCGAAGGAAGTAAGAAACTTGTCCATTCTGATGACCTTAAAGCTTCATCTGAAAAAACAGATGTCAATGGGCCAGGTAGGTACATCCTTTATTTTTTTCGATCGGGTACATCCTTCAGTATCTTGCTGTTTTTTTATGAGCACTTAGTTTCCTATTAGTACTATTGCTTTTCAATCACTGAAAAAACCCTAATGTGTATTGTTCAATTGATGTGCCAGATACTATTGAAAATTCTTCATTTAGTTTAGCAACTCCTGGTTATAAGCATCATGATGCTTTGTCTGAGGAAGCAGTGCGCACAATGAAGAAATATGCTGGAACATGCTCATCCAATCCCAGAGAATTACTTATGGACCTGCAGTCCCTGTTCTCAAAGGAAAACATTGAAGAACCTGATCTGCATGATGGACTTGCATTCTCAAGTGCTGAAAGTCCAGGAGATGAATCAATTGATGTTGAACAACAGATTGAGGTACATCTTGGTTCTAATCCGTCTCAGTTAGAATCAAATGATCTCTTGGATGAACTGATTGGGTGTTCCAAGACTGAAGTGCTGCATCAGGGTCATAAAGGTCTATGCAGTGAGGATAGAGAAGAGCAAAAGCAGGAAAGCCCAATAGTGATGGAATCTAGCCTTAACTGTAATAAAGATGTTACTAATTCCTCGATCAATGGGTCTGTTGTGGATATTGTTGATCAAAGAACTCCATCTGGTTCGGCTTTACCAGAAGATTGTCGTATGGATCATAACCTGCAACGAGAGTTTTTAGATGGCTGCTCAGTGGATTCTGGTGTAGCAGGTCAGTAACTTGGAGCAATTTCTAAACCCTGAAGTTGCCTTCTGAACTATTGCTTATCAATTATTGTTATTTGTTCAAATGATGTGCCAGGTACTATTGGGAACCCTTCACTTAGTTTAGCAACTCCTGATCATGAACATGAAGGTGCTTTGTCTGAGGAAGCAGTGTGCAAAATGAAAAAATATACTGGAACATGCTCGGCAGGTCCCAGACATTTACTCATGGAGCTGCAGTCTCTTTTCTCAGAGGGAAGCATTATAAAATCCGATTCGCATGATGTTGCATTTCCATGTTCTGAAAGCGAAGGAAATGAACCTACCATTTGCCATGTTGAGAAACTGGTTGACACACTTGTTTCTTCAGAACCTGATGCGTGCCAAGGCCTTCGTCAAGATCTCAGCAGAGCTGAAGAAAAACAGAGCTGCGTGTCTATTTCCATGCAACTAAATCCTGAGCTGGAGGACGATGAAGTGGAGAAACACAGCTTAAACTGTGGGAAAGACACCAGTCAGATTCTTGGTATAACTAGATCTGTGCTGAGCAAAACAGCCCTTTTGCCCAAGGACAGTCATGCCATTTATTGGCAGGAACAGGAGCTACCAAATGACTTATCCCCACTTAAATCTGGTAAGGAATTTGCAATCTGTCTGGATGAGAGTTTTTTCAGATCTGGTTAGTATTTCTCTTCACATTTAAATATTTTTCGCCTTTTTATAAATATGTTGGTTCAGCAAAGACCAGGGTCCACAAAAGGAAAATTTTTCTTTTAGTTTCTATCGTGCTATATTGATTAAGCATATAAATACTATAATACTAGGAAACTACTTTCAGACAACGCTGTTCATATAAACTCCAAGTGTTCAAATACAAAATATTAAAAGATATTGATGAATGAAGTTTGGATTGATTAATTGCTTGCAACCCAAAACAACGCTTATTTGGCACTGGAGGGAGCAGTGGATTTCATTTGCATATTAATCATGATTCATTCTCTTATGTTAGGAACTTGTCAATCTAACGGCCAGAAGCACATAGTTGAAAGCAACTCCAGGCCATCGAGTTGTGATACTGAAGTGCTCCAGCAAGATCATAAAGATGAAAGCAACATATGTAATGAAGACAAAAGCATTCCAAAAGTCCTTGAAAATGACATGCCTGAAGCTGCCCTCAGTTGCTGGAAAGTCAGAAATGTCCGATGAGCTGCTTAACACCAAGCTGAGTGATGAAGCTGAGGAACACAGCCTTAGTTCTGATAAATATACAATTAAAAATTTCTGTACTGGGTCAGCAAAAAACGATCTGTTCGCTCTGCCCAAGGACTGCCATATGGACACTTGCCAGAAACAGGAGCTCCCAGATGTCCGTTATTTACCTAAATCTCCAGGAGAATCTGCAAATTGTCAGGATGAGAGTGTTTCAGGATCAGGTCAGTAATTATGATGACTTGCTTATATTTTCTTGATGCATAAGCTTTAGCAAAGTCATCTGTAAAAAAATCCTTTATGTATTTTGAAATTGTCTCATCACTCTGTTTTACATCAGGACCTTGTCAGACTAGTTGGCAACAGTGTATAAATGAAAGCAGGAGTGTGCAGGTGCCTTCTAATATTGAAGCGTTCAATCAAAATCAGGAGGAAAGCAACCAAAATAATGAAGGTCAAATTACTCCTATTCCTAGCGTTGCGTCTGAAGCTGCAGATATTGAAAGATCAGAAAGGGAAATAGGTCTGACCCCTCCTGCAGGACCGTCAGCATTGCTGGATGAGCAGCATTGCCACGAAGTGGACACTTCGAGCTTATTTGATACGGAATTGCTGTACAGCAAAGCATCCAGTTTGCACAAAGACACTCGCAAGGATCCTCCTCCAAGTGATCTATCTGCTCCTAGATCTCCCGAGGAATCTACATTTTTTCCGAATTCCTCTGTTCCGGGATCAGTAGGTATCATGATGATTCTGATTTTGTTCACGTTGCTCTGACTGACATAATGTCTTGTTCAAAATTTCTTATTGTAGTATTTGTCAGCGCCTCCTGACTACACCTTTCATTTTGCTTTTCCATTAGGAATCTGTCAAAGCAGCAGGCGAAGAGGTATAGACGAACTCCGTGCCAAGCTGCAGAGTTTCAAAGTTTCCAGCACTGCAAAAGGAAGCTACATTGCTATGAGTGCCCCTCGCCCGAAGCAAGGTGACAACCTGAGCCAATCTGCAATCGCGTTGCTCCGGAACAGCGAGAATGCACCTGCTGTTAAAGTAGACCATCCTGCTAATAAGCGGAACCCTGACTGTTCGGTCGCAAAGGACTCGTCAAGACAAGCGCTGCAGCGCATTAGTGGAAGACCAAGGGATCGCTTATAGTCATAGGTAGTAGGGCGTACGCCGTAGTTTATTGCTGACAGTTCGCGTTTGTGTTAAGCAATTAGGTGGTGGTGGTGGTGGTGTTCAACATTTGGTTGAAGATTATTAGGTGTGCATCTGACGGAAACGTGAAAACTATCCGTGTATTCGTGCAGCGTGTAGTGACGAAGCTGCTTTGTGCATTTGTTATTAGCATTTAACATATTGTGGGTGTGGCCACGGTACAAGTGTTAAGAAACTGAGAGTCGTACAGCTGGTTAATTGGTTGTGCAGGTGTTTGGTTTTGGTTTGTAATCCGGTTATCGTGGACAGAAGAATCTGTTCTGCCCCGTGCTCACTTGTTTGGCTTACCAATGTAAGATGCTGGGTCGAGGAGACAGGAGAGGAGCAGGCTGTTCGGAGCAGAAGAGCCGCAGGTCGTTTGGCCTTCCATGAACGCGCGCACTCATGTACGCCGCCCGACCACGCACGTTATACTACGGATCGTCGATCATATTAATTCCGGCCGCCTCGCGCAGCTATACATATAGACCTCGCGGCCACTCCGATCCTGCAACGCACAGGCACACAGCACGTACTTGATCCGTCGAAGCAATGGCAATGGAAGCGGCGCCACGCCTACGCCTCGCCGCCGCCGTCGCGCTGCTCCTCTTCCTCGCCGTGACGCCCCCCGCCTCCGCCGTCGCCCCGCCGCTGGTGGCGCGCCTCCGCGCCTTCTCCGTCTCCCTCGACGGTGAGCTCACTAAACTTGGTTCTCCTCGATCGGGCTCTGCTAGGCAACTAATTAAGCTCTGTACGCGTGCGCAGAGGCCGGCGGCGGCGGGTTCGCCGAGTGCTGGGACTCGCTGACGCGGCTGGGGTCGTGCACGAGCGAGATCCTGCTCTTCTTCGTGAACGGCGAGTCCTACATCGGGCCCGAGTGCTGCGTCGCCGTCCGCGGCGCCACGCGCCACTGCTGGCCCGCCATGCTCGCCTCCGTCGGATTCACCGCCGAGGAGGCCGACGTCCTGCGCGGATTCTGCGACGCCGAGGAGGCCGCCGCCAAGGACAAGGGCCCTCCTCCTCCCCCCGCGGGCCCGGTCCCCGCGCCGGAGAAGCCGTAGCCCGTGCCGGTGCCAATTTATAGCTTGGGGTTTCTACACGATGCACGTTTGCTAGAGCTTCTACTGAATAAACAGAGTCAGTGTACTCATGGCCCGTCTCTTTTTTGGTCACTTGCGTGTTCATAGCCAGCGTTTGGGCTCGATCGTTCTTTGTTTGTGCTGTGTTGCCCATTTACAGATGCATGCAGCAGCAGCAGCAGCCCACGCGGGACCATTTGGGCCAAGCCCATTTAACTTCCAATTTAGGCGAGGAGGACGCAGGAAAGAACAACACATGTTTCTTTGATTAACAGAACAATAAACAACAAGTGCAAATTATCCTTTCAAAAAAAGTGCAAATTATAAATATTAAATTCTGCAGCCATGTACTAGTACGGGTACACATCATTTTCACATTTCTCTAGAAAATAATGAATCAAATAAAATGCTGCTATATTCATGACCAATCAGTCGCACAGAGCCCAGTACATTCACAAGTGGCAACGTGCAGGCGCACTCCGGCACCCGAAAGAGACGCGGGCACCACGGACAACCTCCCATTCTGCCAGCTTCTGCCATGGTTGATCTATCGTCCATGTGCAGCTCGCGTCGGTCTCTGCACGAGCATGGTGCCTGTCCATCTGTACCGCGGCTGATAAGTGCTCCCCTGGCACGATCCGATGCAACGCCGGCCATTAGGGCTCCGGCTCACCCATCCATCTATATCTATCAACCGCCGACCAATAATAATGGAGATGGAGATGCATATGCAGGCCTGCATTATTGATATGCCTCGAATCCCAACCTACACGTACCATCATCGATCGGTGCTTTGGATCGGTACGGTGCTAAAGGCGTTTAGGCAGCACCAAGCACAAATCATGCTTAACTTGGATCAAGCTTTTACAAAAGCTAACTAAGGCGATGATTTTTCTGGTTGAACTGGTGCTTAGCTTAATTGATTATTAGTTGTTGTGTGTGCTTCCCTACTTGACCAGGCATGGGTATTTCCATATATAGCTCAAAATTACGCGCCATTTTTTGCTCCGATGGCGAAACTTCATTGACTAGAAGTTTTGATTTTTCTTTTCATGAAGGACGACCGAGCTATCTATATATATATATATATATACATATACATATATATATATATATATAGTGTGTGTGTGTGTGTGTGTGTGTTTCCTGTGTTTTTGTCATTTTATCAATGATCGATTGATGTATACTAGCTTTAGAGCAATGCCAGCTTGCTGGAAACAACAAAATATTGGACATAATCTCGTTATCAAGATGGAGTTAGGAAACAGTGTCCTCTTAATTATTGAATGATTAATTAGTTAGGGGGATTATTCTACAGCCCACAGATTGCCAAATTGGTGTTTCTTTATTCGCAAAGGGGTGGAGATTTTTTCTGAATGTGTGGTGACAATTGATGGATGCAGCCCAGTTTGTCAAACTCACCTTTTAGTTGGTTGCAGTGAACTAATTGTTTTTTTTAAAAAAAAATTTGTACCAATAGATATATTTCTTATATTCCTTGCCATAGCTAGTTGCTCGGATGTGCATTTCGTTTTCAGGAGGGGACGGTCTACCTGTGGCATAATAATGACAACACAGCGCGCAACCCCAGTAGCAATACAAAACGCGATAATTCTATGTATACCTTTTGCATTATTATAAAAGGATCCATAAATAACTCATCGAATGTGTATTTTACTTAACTAGATTTGAATTCTTTTGCCAAAGATCGGAAAATGCCTATAATTCATGGTGAATTTATTATTCATCTTTGACATGAATGGACAAAGTTCGTTAAATGTTAATTTCTATCTCGATCAGTCCACTTGACCTAGACAAAGTCTATTCGTATCAGGACCCCAAATCAAAGAGGAATAAATATCTTGGTTTAGGGTCACCATCATTCCGTGTGATATGCGAGGGAAGCTCTATCTATCCTTTCGTTTTTTTCAACCGGCCGACACCTTCTTCCTCTCGTGATCCAGTTGCATCACATCGTGATCGCGCCTTTGCTGAAAGTTAATACTAAAGGAGAAAAAGATGCCAGAGATTGCTTAAGCCACAAACAATATCATCATATTCATGCGTGATATGATACAATAGCTGCGGTTCATATTTTGATCATGAGGACAAGCTTTGTTGTGGAAGAATTAGGCTGGTCCGCTCCATTGATTTCCCTTATAAGTTTGAGAACTAATTTTCAACTCCCTTGATAGCATAGATATCATGCATAAATGGCGCACGAGCAGTGAAGTGCGTGAATAAATAGTGCACTCAATAATATGTATTTCATAATTTCAACGTTGAAATTTAGACCATATATACTAATTCAATATCGTCTGATAGGTTCATTGACATAGATTGAAAAGCTTATTGGTGTGAGTTCAAAGTTATTATAAATCGTCTAATAATTTTATTAAACTAGCAGGATATTCTTTCCTTGAGTGCAACATTCACAAATTTGACAGCCGGAACATATTTCGTTTAAATAGAATATACTTTTACTTGAGCGATATTTTTTTTTACCATATCGCCCACAAATTTTATTTGATATGCAGAATATTGGTGGCTTCAAATAAATCTTTAGAGTGGTGATCTCGGAATATTCTAGTAGGACGGATCATCCATCTGCCGACACTGTACCTCATCCATTGATTGCTTTGCTTCGATCAGGGGCAGCCAATCGCCAATTCAAGAGGTCGGTGGGCCGTGCCGCCCACTACTAATCGTGGCGCGGGACCCACTCCCCCCTGCCCTACACGGTACCCGGTCCGGTGGTCGGTGGGCCGTGCACGTACGTAGACGCGTGGTGCATATCAGATTCATTTAGATTTAGAATTTCGCCTCTATTTAATCTCTCTCACTAACGCCTGCCTCATTGCCATCATGTGAGGACGACATTTCTCCATTTGCTGTTAATTTTGGATATCAAAACATGCAACTATTTTGGCACATGTTGTACAGAACAACTTCTTCTTATGTGACGCGCGTGATGAAAATAGTTTATAGAATTTTTGAAATTTTCTACTAGATGTCTTGAATGAAAATATTCCACAGAACAATATGTTGTTACTTTTTACTTCATAATCTGATACAAAAAATGCCTGAAAACTGCATCTCAACATACTTTGCCATGATGTAAAGGGTGGGGTGAGAAACTTGAGGCAACTCTTCCTCCGAGCTTTCTTTCCGCACTATTATGGACAGTCAAATAATAGGAAAAATTGAATTCAATTATCAACCGGTTCTATCAAAAATAGGATTGACTATGAATTCGAGCTATAGCACATGGTTTCTAACATCGAGCAGGTTTTCATGAAGAAGATCTTGTTCAGCATGTTCTATTCGATGCTCTCTCCATGCATGACAGATGGAACCACAGTAACCACTTGCCAAAGACCGTGAAGTCATGATATCCAGTACGACTTGACCCACACCGAATCCTAGCAGCCCACGGTTGTTTACACAACATACGCTACGCAACAAGGTATACGTATACACGTGTCAGGTGCATACCTTATGGTACGTGTACGTATTTCCACATCGCAATAATAATCCATGTCAGCATACTAGTGAATGAATAATCGTCATCACATCCGATCCACCGTCCATTCCAGTTCCACACAGGCCGGCCGGCTCCGCCTATAAAAAGCGAGCAAGCGCCGAGGTGCCAAGCAAGCAGTAGCTCAAACCCATCATCATCCTATTGTCACTCTCGCACTTGAAGGTTCCGACCCGTTTCATCCATCATGGCTGAGGAGAAGCACCACCACCACCTCTTCCACCACAAGAAGGACGAGGAGGAGCAGCCCGCCGGCGGGTACGGCGGGGAGGCCGCCGCCGAGTACACGGAGACCACCGTGACGGAGGTGGTGTCCACCGGCGAGGACGGGTACGAGAAATACAAGAAGGAGGAGAAGGAGCACAAGCACAAGCAGCACCTCGGCGAGGCAGGCGCCATCGCCGCCGGCGCCTTCGCGCTGGTACGTATACATAGAGATCATCATGCTCCTTTTTTTTTGTTTGGCTTAACTAATAATTATATGTATATATGTATATGTATATGTATATAACAGACGCACATGATGTGATTTGCAGTACGAGAAGCACGAGGCGAAGAAGGACCCGGAGCACGCGCACCGGCACAAGATCGAGGAGGAGATCGCGGCGGCGGCGGCCGTGGGCTCCGGCGGCTTCGCCTTCCACGAGCACCACGAGAAGAAGCAGGACCACAAGGACGCCGAGGAGGCCGGCGGCGAGAAGAAGCACCACCACCTCTTCGGCTGATCGAGTCGAGTCGTCGACGTGCAGTGCGTGCGGCGGCCCCACCACATGTATATCTGTTTTCTCCGTGTGCTACGTACGCGTGCGTGTGAGAGTGAGAGGCTGAGAGGTGGGCCCGCGCGCCCGCTGTGTATGTGTGCTGGCTTTCCTGGGTACATACGTACATGTATACGTACGTGTTGAATAAGGGGCCCCGGTTCCGTACGTGGCCCCGTAGTATGTATGTGTGTATATGTTGTATCTACGAATGAAAAATGCGTACAACTCGATCTGATCTGCGTAGCTACACACACTCTGCTTCTCTTGTTGAGGGAAAGTTCCCATGGTGTAAGGGTATGTAGACAACGAACAACGATGGCAACCGCTCCTTTGGCCTACTCAGCAGACTCAGCATAATAACAAGTAAAATAGCGGAAAATCGAGTTGTAAAAAATTAAGAACACGTTCCATGATGGCGATATTTTAGAGGTTTCTTACCCGAACAAACCTATAATCCAGTTAGTAGCAAGAACACTAGTATGTTCAACCGTCTATCGCGCGTATTATTCGCCGTCTTGAAACGTACTACGACGCTCGGCATGTGTCAAGGAATGGCCCAATGACAAAGTGTAGAGATTGTTCTGTATAATTTCCACGTTTGACTCCTTGCCAACAACCAAGGCTTTCGTAGCTCAGTTGGTTAGAGCGCCCGTTTAGTAAGCGGGAGGTCTTGAGTTCGACTCTCAACGAAAGCATTTTTTTTCCTCACGCACAATTATCGTTAATTGTGGAGTTTGATTTGTCTATTTTTTCCTTTCCTTTTCCCTTTGATGTTAATCTTGATGAACAATACAGATGAATTGACGATTATCATTTTGCTTTGTCTGACGAATCAATTTCATTCACTGCGCACAATACAAATGATTTAATGACTATTAGTCTGAGATTGGTTCAAAAAACCAATGTTGCTGTCGACCGTATACAGTCTTCCACGGCTCTTGGAAAGGCAAAAATGTATAAAACCAAATGATGAGAAATCGGCACATAATTTAGTCATTACAAGCATTACAAGCTCCCACTCGTTTCATGGGAAACCAACCAGACACAGCTTGGCACTTCAGTTTGAGGATTGGCATTTTCATTGCGATAGATGTAACAAAATTACATTTCGATATATACTGCTCAATCAAAATTTGGATACAGACCCCACAACCTAGATTCATTGTTTCAGGTGCCGAGTCTAAAGTGTAAACACAACATTACGACTTCATGACTACATTCCCACATCTGCTCCATTGCCGGCATGCCCAAACACTGCCCTGGAACCTTTGTTTCTATCTTGCCAGTGGGAAAACCAGTTAAGTTGTGTTATCTTGCCAATAATAAAAAGCCTCCATTCTTGCGCATCAGATGGTTCTTAAGATCTTCAACTCGTCACAAAGTAGCTTACTGAAGCTTTGGTGCTTTCAGGAGATATACACCCCTCACCAAACCTTTACCAACATCTCCAACCTCCTTAAGGATAGATGTCGGCTCTGGCATAGCTTCATCCTCCTCTCTGCCACGCTTCTGTGACATAAAAAATGATACAACTTAAATACTTATGCATTGTCATGCGCGCGCACACATAAAAATA
Source organism: Panicum miliaceum (assembly GCA_032594955.1). Classification (NCBI taxonomy): domain Eukaryota; kingdom Viridiplantae; phylum Streptophyta; class Magnoliopsida; order Poales; family Poaceae; genus Panicum; species Panicum miliaceum. Next base: position 2,494,293 of record CM064065.1, on the reverse strand, counting down.
AAAAGGCTCTGCATGATGGTGCTTATTGGCAAAATGGACAGAGAGTAACGCAAGTCTGTTTAGCGTGAGTGTAAAAGGGATCTTCTCTCTCTGAGAAGATAAAAAGGGGAAAAACACTGATGTTCTATGACCCCAATACCTTCGGGTTCTCCCACGTAAGACCAACAGCGTCTCCTCCTATTGAACCATACCACAGCTTGAAGGTCTTGGGGAACGCGCCCTGTAATTAGGAAGATGTTAAATTTTATTGGCAAATGGATGGACATGTTTTTCAAGAGGTCAACAGCTTCAATTTTACCTTCAAGTCTCGCAGGAAGTATGTAGTTGGGTCGAAGTTTACCATAAGTTTATCTCTTGCATCATGCAAACTTTTCACAGCCCCTTTATTGAGTGGCATATAGGGGTGGAAATCTTTACTGGGTTTGCCCCAGATCACCAACTTACCTGCTAGGTTTTTACAAAAAATGATTACATCTGAACAAATAGGATGAAGGTTGTGTACTGTATCGAAAAAATAATCGAGGTCTGGTCAGCGAGAAATGCGCAGCTAACCAAATTAATTATGTTTTATTATTTTGTGGTGCATTTGTGCAAAAAGAATACCTCTGCAACAAGTAACTTATGGGAAATCAGGAAGCAAGTGAAACTGACCATTAGGAGTATCGGCAGGGAAAAGTACATGATCGGGACGGCAAAGCTTCTCTTGATGGAGGAGAACAACAGCATCATAATTGTTCATAGGTGTTCGGAACAGACACTATAGAATGCAAAGATTCATACTGAGGATGAAAAAAGACACTAAACAAGATAGAGCTGACGAAGCAGCAGAAGAATAAAGTTACCTCCCACGTATATTGCGCTGATTGACCATTTAGTATAAGATTTGTTAAAAGTTCTGCGCTGCTTTTAGCATAAGCAGCCATCCGTTTAAGAACCTAGTTTACAAACGAACAGAAGGTGAACAAAAGAAATAAAAGAACTCCTCCAAAACATTAATAGGCTAATACACATGCTATTCATGGTTAAAGTCTCAACAGCGAGACTACCTATATCATATTGCAAGAAAGAATTTCATACTACAAACAGGGACAAATGTCATTTTATGCATAAAAATGGAAATAGATTGCATTTTCAACTCTAATACTTCAATAGCTTAGGTTTGATCAATATTGTTCAACAGTAATTATCCTGTCAGCTCTAAGAAAAATAAAAGCACATACCGACTTGCTTGGTGACTGTTTTGTCCATGCTTCAGATGCTTTATCATATGACGTAGCAAGAAACATTGCAGGCTCTATATCATGAGGATTTTGCTCATAAGATTTTCTGCTCATCATAAAGTTTTCCTGTAGTGTATAAATCACTATGTTAAGAGCTAGGGGGCTAACTAAAAAATGAAAAGAAAAAAGAGAGAGAACTGACGTTGATCTCCTTCTCATCCTTCAGATTGAATTCATTATTTATGTCAAGAACCATGGGTGAAAAGGTCCAGTCAAAACTGGATAACAACAGCAGGAACCTGTCATTTTTGTAGTAATTGGTCAGAGGACTTCTACAGCTTTCATGGCTTGCAAAGGTATGACCTACTTGTAAAGTAGGAAAAAAGGACGGAGAGAGCAAGAAAGAGAGAGAGCAGCACAGAAACCTAATAAGGTGACTAATAACCTTGTGAGCCTTAAGCCTGCTATCTTTAGGTATAACAAACTAGACTAGACTCGAAAGGGATGAATGAAAGTAGTACTGACAGGAGACTAGACTCGTTCTTATCCTAGATAATGATACACGGCACTTTATATAGTGGATGCTGGGTCCTCTGACAATTCTTAACTCTGACAACCATTCCTCACCTAAAATACCCTTAAACATTCATGATTCCCTCTCCTTTCCTGGTCAAAACCCCTGACCACATCCTCCTGGCTCGGACTCTAGCTGCTGTGTCTCCTCCGCATGTTCAATTAACTATGTGCAACCCGAGAACATGGATTTAGAGGGGGAAATTGTGTATCTCACAGGATGATTACAAGATTTCTAACAAAACCTTTGTCCCCTATACCAGGACTATTAACCAAACTTTTTCCAGCAATCAAGAAATGACTAAGCTGGTAGGATCGAAGAAATCTGTACGACAAATGGAATGAAGCTGACAAAATGAGCAGCAATACAGATAGAAAATCAGAGGCTAATGAAAGGTTGCAGAAGTTTACCTGAGAAACCCAGCAACCCGAGAGGAAGGGGCATGGAATGGGAATGGCTTCAAAAAAAGATATGCAACCACCAACTCAACTGCCTCCTCTGAGATAACTGAAGAAAACAGATGTGCAGATATCCATCTTTTTGCTAGCCTTTGAAACAAAAAGAACATAATGCAAGCTTACTTAGTATGCTTCATATGTTTAGGTATGGGGTATTTAACTAACAAACTTCAGAACCTGACAGTTACCTGACTACTGGTCCATACATCTGGTAACGGCCATGCAGCCCATTGATCATACTCGAGTGTTGGCTCCGTTGAAAAAGCACCTTATCTTGTGATAGAGTAGTTTGAATGTTATCATCACCAGCTGCGAGGCAATGAAATAAAATTATCGAACTGATCTTTCTGCAGTAGCTAATAAGCAAATATAAGAAATTATTTGAATACATAGTAATTAAAAGCTAACCTTGCTTTTGCAACACTAAGCCTCTTTCATGAAATATTTTGAGTAAGAATGAATATCCAGACGTAAGGACATTCACCTCATCTTCACTGGTGGAAACAAACATTCCTCGATCCTCCAAGCTGAAATTAAACAAGAATGAGCAAATGGAACAGAAAGAGAATTCAATCAATCAATTATTTTCCCTTCAATGTGACTGCATACCTTTCACCAATTTTCAAAAGAAACGCAGTCTTTGTCTTCTCCATGGCCACAGGATCCAACGGCCAGTTACCAGATCCCTCTAGCTATTATTGAAATAGTGGAAAAGGGAATAAATTTGTGAAAAAACAAATCCCAAAATGAAGCCTGGCTCTATCAGATACACATCATGACATGCAAGTTTCTGAGAAAATGAGCACCATATATGAAACTATTGAAGAAAGATTGTATTATTCTATTTTCTGATATAACACAACTAAAAAAAGGTTATACCTGAATCATAACTTCCATAGATCTAATGCAAATTGTTGCTAAATTCGGCAGCCTCTGAGAATTCTTTCCATATGCCAGCGGATGAGGTTCAGGAGGAAACACAGAAGTATGCCTAAAAGCTGGCATAAGAAAAAGTGAAATGAAAGGAAAAGTCACATGCTTGTAAGAAACAAAATTCTGCATAAACTATACAAAAGATGATGTGTCAAACCTGAGTCTAGGGGTTGCACGGTAGATATTCTAAGAGGGACATCATCCAACAGACGTAACTGCTTAGATAAAGTATCAAAAGCTTCGAGCAAAGCTCCAGAAGATGAGACCGGATCTGCATAATTCCTATTAAGCCCAAAACCAAGGACATTCTAACAGTAAAGCAACAACATAAAAAAATCTGGAACTTACCTTGGCCATCAACTAAGAGGCAAAAGTCCAGCTGATCAACAACATGAATCAAATCATCCTTCTGCAGCGACAAATGTTTCACAAGCACATAATCAGTTATCCTTTTGATAATTGTGTGTCTCTCCCAAGATTCAGATTCCCACACTGCAGTTACAGAAGTAAGATTCATTAAGACGTTAATGCTTTTAACTTTTCAGATAACTGAGTAAACAAAAATACGATGCAACAGTTACCTGTGCTTTCAGCAATATTTCCATCCTTGAATCTCCTAAGTTCAGCTTTCTCTCCCCAAAATTTCCTAAACTTAATAGCCTTGAGATTATAATAGCAATGCATATCAGTGAGTTAGATCGCAATAATTGCAGCTCTCAGGGTTTGGATCGCAATAATATCAGAGTTAGATCGCAATCATTGTTCTTTACTCTAGAAAAGGAAAAATACCTCATTGCGGTTCTCAGGGTTTGGACCAATATCTACAAGACGAAAACTCTTTTCCAATGAGCTAAGCATTATGCCAACGAGCAGTGGACTGCTACCAAATTCTGAGAAACCCTATAAAGTCGTGCTTGTCATTGGACTGAATTGCAGGGAGAAAAAGGTTAAGAATACTAGTGCTGACATTACATACATCCATTATTTTCCAATCGGAAGGTGTGCTTCTCCACAGGACTCGGATCATCTTTGTTCTATCTGTAAGTCCTTGTTGCAGCAAAGACTGAACATCTTTTTCAAGAATTCTCCAAGATTCATCATCAACACAATAGCTTAATGAAGTAACTTTAGAGTTATCTTTCAAGTTTATCCTGACAGAAAGCAATGCAAGTGAGAACTTGATTAGCTGAGGGGAAAGCCTCCAATCTGGGAATTATACTAGAAAAAGAAATTGGCTCAATGACACTGCGATTCTGTGAAGATGTGCACATTGCAAATAGCATACAAAGTGTGGCCTTGGGGCACTGTTAAGTAGGACAGAAATGTTTATTCCAAACTTTGTAGCTGCATGGAGTTTTGATATAAATATACAAAAAATAGTTAACACTATCACACACAAGTATGTAAGCACAATGTAACTAGATAGTCTCAGACTGAGGACATGCTGCATTGCTCAATCACATAGTGGTTCAAGTGAAAGTCATAATAACACCACAATGTAATGCATCATAATTCATCATACCTCAAACATGAGTCGAACTTAGCACCAAAGTCAACTTTGGTCATAAAAAGCTCTTCAAATCCACCATCTCTGCACTTATCAAGGCAACTAAGAGCGCAAGCTGCCTCATCTTGAAGCTGAACAAGAAAAGATGTTGGAATAAAGCAGAGATTAAAATAGTTCAACTAAAAGAAACTTGAAATCTTGATTACATATGTAGAGAGCATTATTCTGAAGAATTAAAAAAAAATAAACCGGACATCTAGCAGGGATTGTTGGATTATATCATAGGGTTGTGCATTTCAGTAGATATACATGAGATGTAAATAAAAGGGAAAAGGAAGCTGAATGAAAAAGGGTTTGGTGGCTTTAGAGTAGCTTCACAATGGTACATAGTACATACCTCTACAAAAGCAGACTTTGTCATCCGAAATGCCAGATTTACGTGGCCAGATATATCCCATATGGCAATATCAAATGTTTTCAGGCAATTGGCAATGTCCTGAAATATTTTACTTTTCATCAGAATATCATGATTCAGATCAAAAGGATATAGAATTACTCAATATTACTGCGCTAATCAATAGCACTATGTGCAAAGGTTGTATACAGAATTAGGTGCCATGTGAACCAAAAAACTCTTTCAGGTATTTTTATCACTCAACTCCAGGAACCCATGGTGAAGTATGACCAGACAAGCAATTAAGTATGGAATGCCAATTTGTCATACCATATTACCATGTTCAAAAACTAAGGCAAAAGGACCTATATGCAGGAATTACGATTTTGTATGCAAAATATTATTTCATTTACTCTCTATATACAGGTAGGATGCCTAATATATTTATGATGGCTTTCAGAAATGGACTTTGTGCATAAGTGTCAACCTCTTTGGTGATTGTACGCTTCTTCATTGATTGAATCACCAAACCCTTTGCCCACACCTTGGAAGTTGCTACAAGAATACAGATATGCTTCAATAGAGTAAACATGGTCAAGTATTCCTAAAAAAATCAACTTTCTTTTGCTTGGATGTACCCAAAAAATTCATCACGACACGGAAAATTTGTCTTGTGGTCATTGATTTAGTAATTATGCTTCCTCCAGAGTCCACAGTAAGAAACACAATGATCGCAGATATTAAGTATCCATTGAGGCAATCATGTGTGTATATTGAAGTTCTTTGACGTGCCCAAACCTGCATTTGAACTAAACTATTAGGTTGCCTTCAAGGGGAAGAGAACACATGCAGAAACATAAACAAACTAGAGTTTAGGAAGAAACGTGTACTTTCACTAACACCAAGGCCTCTTGCAAAGCTTTCCAGTCAGCAAATGTGCTGCTCAAAAATTCTGCATTTTCCTCCAAAAACATATCCTCCAAAATGCTACAATTGTACTTTGGTGTGGGTAGGTTTATGCCATCTGAAATACAAATCCAATCGGCGAAGTTTCAAAGAAAAAACTATAAAACTATATTAAATGCCAAAACTATGGTATAACGACACCAGTTTCAAAGAACAAGTACTGTTATCAACATCACAGTGGAACCAATCATATTTAAAGCACGTATCACCTTTGGTATATGCACGGACATTGTTTCTTGTTGATGCATTCAACTTTGACACATTGAACAAAGAATTCGCGGTTGGGATTATTCTGACATAGAACCCAGGAAGGTCTGCAATTTCTGTTGCTGCACCAATGAAAGTTTTGAAATGAGAGGGAGAGTAATGACGAAAAAGCTACATACAGAAGTATCAGCTTCAAGTGGCACTTTGATGTGAAAAAATCAAGATCGGTAGAAGAGAAACCTGGATATACATGAAGCACAGGCTTTCGAGCCTCATCTTGAAAGGTAGACCATGAAACTTTGCGGATTAACTGAGAGGACCTCAAGTTCTTCTCAATGACACAGAGGTAAAGACACCTCTTTGCATGGTACCGGTGATTTAGGAAATCCTTCTCATGGAAGCATTCCTGTGGCAAACATGTACAAATAAATCACAGGACAATCTAAAACCCAAATCTGTTTAATCACTTCCAATAGTAGCATCTAGGTCTTGATTCACATTGGCATGCAAAAAAAAATTCCAGAAGATCTGCGATCATAGCAAGCTAGTTTTCCATTAAAATACCAAGAGACTTATGAATTTGCGATGGTATATTCTATCGTAGGCATCTTTGTGACTCTACCATGCTGTTGTCTTCCAAATAACAAGAACCTTATAAATCCCATCCATGACATTGACAAAAAGAGCTTATTCTAATTAGAGGAGCACTTATAATACTTATAATCTTCCAACTAACAAAAAATATTGTTGACAGGACCAATTGAACAATATAGCATAGCTCAGCAGCCTTTACTGTCAATCAATTAAAGTGAAATGTTTGTGAAGAAGGAAAACTAATGGCACCTAGAGCAACATAAAGAAAATCAGTATTCCCCAACAGCACCTTCCCTTTAGTTCATTTGGGTATAAGAACTACACTCAAAACTAAGCAGCAGAATCTCTGTGATTTATTTGCAAGAAACATTGCAGAAGTGAAAATGAACACCGATAGAGACTTCCCAGCCACTGTACTAGACAGAACGCAGAACTTATAATGAACAAGATGTGCAAACAATACGTGAACTACTAGGAGGGCCTTTTTTAAACCAAACCTACAATCTTTACAAGACGATATCCTGAACAAGGTACCAACAATCCAACATAACACTAGCAATTTGAAGGTAACTTGCATGCACAATAACCACAGAGGCAGAACAACGCCAATGATTCTCGTGAAAATTAAACAGTTCTTCTGTTGACCGCAATGTTAAACCAGACATTGGAGTGAATCAAACGGCTTAATTCGAAACCCCACATACCTTGGGCAAGCGTACGAGAAGGTCGGCAGCGACGTCGGGCCTCGTGACCGCGCCGGCCGCGTGGCTCCCAGCGAGCCGCACCACCTCCGGCGGCCGGAAGGTGAACGCGAGCTTCTCTCCTTCCATACCCAGGTCCCTAACGAAACCTCGAGCTGCCTCCGGCGTCGCCTGCTGCTGCGGCACCCTCTTGATGAGCTCCGCGACGGCGTCAGCGGCCTGGGCGGCGCCGCGGAGGGCCGCGGCGCTCGGCCGAGCTCCCTCCACGAGCTTGGAGAGCTTGTGACCGATGGAGTATTCCGCGGCGGCGGCGGCCATGGTGGCTACGGTGCTCGCCGGCGGCGGGAAGGCGAGCGCGGTTGCGGGTTTAGGGTTTAGCCACGCTTCGAATGAGGAAGAGCATACTTTTCCTTAGTAGGCTGAAAAAGGAAAAGGGCCATGAATGGAGCGCGTGTGGTGGGGGTCGGACCTGTACATGGTCCGGGCCAATACGAACATGACGGCCCAACAAGAGGAATTAATTGCTGCCATGTTTAAAAGGATCCTTACATCCTAACCTCAAAAAATAAAATCCTTACATCCAAGCCGACACTTCTCCCTTATTATCTGTACTCTTGAAAAAGCCACCATATTTATCGAGAAGATCTAAAAATTCTCACGTTAATCTAAAAAAAGAAGAATTTTCACTATTAGATTTAGTGAAGATCTAATGCTCCAAACTAACCAAACTAACCAGAAGAGTCCATATCAAATTCAATGAAGATGCAACATTCTAAACTACCTAAAAAAGTCTATATCCAATTGAAGCTAAAGCCATAGCAGAGTACATAGCAAACATAGAGCCCCAACGTTTCCATATGTGTCTTGGCTTTAAAATATTCCATATTCCATAACCTATACATAACTTGCGTAGGGAAAGGATAAAGTAGCGAGGTTGAACGGAGGAAGGTAGAAAAGGGGAGAAGAGAAAAGAAAGGCAGGAAAAATTAATAAAAATTATAACACCTCAGATGTTTAATTTACAAAATAAGCCTCATTAGCGTAACAATATGCTTAACTAGCTAAGAAAAATTAAAAGGAAACGAATTATAAATTGGATTTGCCTTAAATTGAACATAGTAGTGTATACGTGCGTAAGTACATGTACTTTAATCAAGCCATGATGCAAACATAGCTACAAAATTGAATAGACACATCGTTGTTGACATGTTAAATAAAAGTCTAGTTGAAACCTAGGAGTGAATGCAAAGTTTTGCTCAGGAAATGACGTACCCTCTGAATTATACTTTTTGAGTTTCTAAAATAACTTCTAAACTACAACTCAAATGAACTTTGGTCTGAAACAAAACTTGTGTAACTTTTCATTTTGAACAACTTTCGTGTTCAGAGATTTTTTGAGTTACAACACAAAAATTTGAGAAACACATGGATTTGCAAACCAGCCCCTGCCTTTTCTTCTATTTACACTGCAGACCCTTCTCTCTACGCCTCGCCCGACCCTCTCGTTTCGCCCGACCCTACGTTCGCCCGACCCTCGCGCGCCCGACGCGCAGCCGCTCGCCCGACCGTCGTTCGCCCGACCCTTTCACTCGCCCGACCCTTCGCTTCGCCCGACCCTCCGCCGCCACGCAGTCGCCGCAGGCCACTTGGCCGGCGATGCGTGACGGCGCTAGGCGCCAAGCCAATTCCCGGCCGCGCTCGCATGCCGCGCTCCCTCCCCAGTCCGCGCACGCCACGCGCGCGCCGGCGACGCGCGCCTCTACTCGCCGCCCGCCGCGCCTAATGGACAATCCGCGCCGTGCCCGTGCCTCCGCTGCGTCCTGCCAGTCGCCGCACTCGCCGCCTGGCAAGACAGCTGCGGCAGCTCCTCACCCAACCTGCGCGCCGCGTGATCTCCCGCTCCCCACGCCAAATCCTCACCGCCCAATCCCCTCTGCCCGCGCCCGCCGCACGCCGCGCCGGCTCTGCTCGCCGCCCACCACGGCCAGTCACGCGCTCCCGTCGTGCCGCCCGCGCCCGCGTCTCACAGTCCAGTCCCACCCCTCCTCCTGCCTCTCTGCTGCCTACATGAAGACCGCACTGAGCCCTCCTCGCGCGCCCAGACACCAGAACGCCGCCGCCGCCACCATTACCGCCGCCGTGCACAACCTGCCCGTGGAGCCCCACTCCCCAGCCTTCCACTGCCCAAACCCATCGCCCAGCAAGCTTGCCCTCCCTCCACTGAAGCTCACCGGCCTCTTCCCCGGCCAGCTCAACCGCCGGAGCACCGCCAGCGCCGCCCGCGCCGCCGCAGCTCCCTTGTTGCTCCGTGGACAGCTCACCCCGAAGCTCCACTGTCCAAGCCAAGCTTCGAAACGGGTTCCCCTCGACGCCGCGAAGCTCATCGACTAGCCCACACCCTCCCCTCCTCGCCGGAGCACCGTCGCCGACGCTCCGCCCCGCCACCGCCCCTCTGCTCCGCGCCGACGAGCCACCTCCGGCCATCCCCAACCCCGACCAAGGCCACCCCGAGGTAGCTCTCACCTCCCTGGATCTCCCCGACCCTTTTCCCCTCGCCGCTGACGAGCCCCCTCGCCGGAATCTGGCCGGCCGCCGTGCCAGCGCAGCCCAGGGACCCAATTGCAATGATTGAAATCTTTAAAAGAGTCTGCACGCAAGTTTCCAGGGGCATAACTGTAAACCTGTGTTTAAACTTTGAATTCAAAAATAACGAACTTGTAAAATTCATATAAAATCATAGAAACATCGGAAAAATACAATCTCCACTATCCTGGAATCGTTAGAAGAAAATCTACAACTTTTGTTACATGCTTCTCTTCAGTTGCTTGCTAAATCTTTCTCTAAATTAAATGGAAGGTTTAATAGACTTTAATTGTACCCACTGTTGTAGGCAAAGGCTAAATCCGAAAATTTAACAGTAGATTGGTTGCTTGAGTTGTAGGCTAGTGTAAAAATATTAGGACCAGAACCCCTCTCTAACTAAAGTTTTTGTTAAACTTTGTTTATCCCATGAAATAATAAAACTAATTATAACTGCTGTTATATTGCGATTCTTGTGATGAAACTTTTTCAGAGCTGTTAGATTTATGCCTAAATACCACAAAAAAAGTTTAGAATCTTTTTCCTTTCTGTAACCTATTTATATAATTTTATGTTAGAAAAAATGTACTAATTCAAATAATTAGTTTCTGTGCTTGGAAAATGTTCAACTTTTTACTGTAGCACACTTTATAGAAAGTTTCATACACAGAAACCCCGTAAAACATCCTGTAGAAATTAATCTTTATTAAAGTATGTGTATCTTGTCCTATTTATTATGCTTTGTATATTGCATAGTAAAATTTGAAAAATTTAAAGTAACACATATATGGATAGATTAATCCCCTGTAAAATTCTTGGTGTCAATACTTTAATGGTTTGTCCTGTATAAAAATAACTAAGTTCTAGCAGTGGTTGTGTATTATATTTTTCATAATTATTCTGCTGCGTGAAAATGTCTGAAATTTTTACAGTGCTTTTATCTCTGCATAATGTGCTCTAAATAAAAATTTCATCACCAGAAGTTACCTAGTTCAAAAGTTGTGTTTAATCCATGTTGTGCTTAGAAAAATTAAGTTTCCAATATAACACAACCCTTCTTATTTAATGAAGTTAATAGTTTAAGTTATACTCTATTAATAATTTCTCAAAGAAATCTTAACTAAGTAACTTCACAACCAAATCGATGCTTTGTGGACTACAACTTTATCGTGAAGGAAAATAATCGTCATATACCATCACTATAACTGACACTTGTGCATTCATATAGAATCGACTACTCTCGCCGATGGAACGTACGAGCTGGTGCCCGCGTCCGAGAGTGTGCAGCATGAAGCTCAAGTGAATCTAACTGAAGCTTTCGAAGACCCGAGCCCAAGTTCGGACGAGCCCCAAGCTAACTTTACCCTAGAAGGCAAGCCCCGGAGCATGAACCCTATTTTTTCTAAACTTATGCAACTTATTACTCTACTTTACTTGTGCATTAAGTTCATAGGAGTTGAATGAAAACTTAGTCGCATGATCCTAGGTACCCATGCTTTGAACACTAGATGTAAGGTTCGATAGAATGCTATGCTAATAGGACTCTGGTAAAAGTCGAGTGATTTCCTGTCACTCGCGAGAATATAGGAGTTGAATGTTTATGTTGATGATTGAGGCCCCGTCTGTTTAGTGAAAGATGCTAAGGCCGCAGTGTGTGGTAGTGGTGGTTAAGTCTTTGAACGTACTAACCACATGCCGAGAATATGGTAATCGGTAAGCTTAAGTACTGGATTGAACCGAGACCGGAATATACTCCCCACCGTCTTGAATTCGTTCACATCTAGCTAATGGCGGGTGCATGTGCCGCCATGGCTAGGCCATGGGGACGTGTAGTCGAGGGCGGTGGGCCTGTTCCGTGAAGCAGGAATTGAAGGGAAAAGTTGCACGTGTGACTCTGTGAGTAACCACGTGACGTGTGTTTAGGTTTCCCTTGCAAGGTTAAGAAATTCGATTCGAATCGTCTGTTTCTCGCGGTTATTGATACTGCTTGACCCTTTTACCACATAGAGTAAGAAGAGGAACAATGATGATGATAAATTTTGTTGAATAAAAAATTAATCCTTCCACCATGTATGATATTGGATAGTTGCTTACCTAGAATGGTTAAAGAAAACTAGAATCTGGAGCTAAAATTTGAAAGTAAGGACCTACTTGTTTATGCTTTTCGGCAAAACAAACCCCTCAAGCCAAAAGCCTTACATGTTTAGGAGTCGACTAAGTATATTCCACTAGTCGGGTAAGCCTTACTGAGTATTAGTATACTCAGTCTTGCCTGTGGCTTGTTTTCAGGTGAAACCTTCGAGGATATGATTGCTAGTTTGACTTGGCCTTGCACCCTTCCTCCTGGTTGGTCGGTGGAATGGGATACGCCCCCGGCCAACAGTGATAATGCCGAGTGATGTCTCGTACAGGCTTCATCGAGACATCCGTATCGTCGAGTAGTTATCGTTATTTTTCCGCTGCATTGAACTCTGAGGAACTCTATTATTTTGAACTCTGAAGTACCTTGTTTTACGAATTTGAACTCCTTTGTAATAATAATTTGTGATGAACCCCGTGGTGTAAAATTTTTGGAATGTTGTATCCTCTGGGCTCACCTTCGTGTGAGTACATGTATGTGTGGTTTCGATCGGCAAAAATCGTGGTTATATCGGGAGGTTACCCGACAGACCAGTGGATTATTCCGTTTGAAGTGCGAGTTAGCCCTGATTGCCCTTGTGGTGATGGTTAGCGCGCTTGAGCCGGATTAATTCAAGTGGTTCTGCCACAAAAATAAGAGGAAAAAGAAAAGGAGAAATTATTTAGTCTATAGTTCATTACTATGTTATTTCATATGAAATTATATTATTATAAAATCACATTATAAATTGTAGGAAAATATAAATTAATATTCATCTGTACAGTGAATCATATAGCTAGGGACACATTGGACATTTGACATCTTCCATGTATTCATGAAAAAATAGGAGAAACAGTTCTACCAAAAGTTTTCCAAAAGGGCTCCTTCTCCATTAGAGAAACCGTTTTATCAGTGGGGCTGCTGCCGGAGCTGTTTCAGCCACAACTGGAGCCCTACCAAACTAGCCCTAAGTTAAATAGTATTTTATAGGTAGACTTAGGTATCTGCTTAAACCACTTTGTTTTAGTCTAAGTCTCATATATGAGCTGGAGTTTCCCAAACGGGTTTGTGCAAAATATATATATTCTCTTTCGGAAACAAGCTAGCAGCTACGCAAAGCTTTGCCAGCAGACGGGGATAACCATGAGCCTTTTTTAGTAGAAAAAAACCCGTCGTATTCCCAACGAAATGGCACAGTATATGGACATAGGAGTCCACGATGCAGGAATCTCGTTCAAGCACGCTGTGCAGTGACGTACGCCGTAGCCGAGTATCAAGGGTGTGCGCTTGTGTCCGTTTTGCACTGTCTTGTTCTCTGAATCTGAAACCCCAAGCCCGAGGGAGCACGCCCAGCAGAAAATGACTGCATATCCAATCGCACACCTGCATGAAACGTATTGTGCATCCCAATGCGCGTCAAACAAAGTGAACGCGAGCTGCTTCAAAGATGCATCCACACGCCAATCATCTGGCTCGAACTGACTGACGAGACTGATTGCTATTTATCCTCGATCAGTCGATCGTCTTTCCAATGCAAGCAAGCAAATCGATCGATCTGAAACAAGACAACAGCCAGCTAGCTAGAGATCAAGAACTGTTGATACCTGCTGGCTGCTGCTTTTTCATCGATCATCCTTGCTCGCAGAAGATTGAAATAACTAATGGCCTCTCCTAGAGGTTCTTGGCTTCATCTCCTAGTGCTTGTCGTGGCTATGGCCACGTTCCTCCATGCCCTGGCCGCGGCCGGTGCCCGCCGCGGCGGCGGTAGCGGGAACCCCACCGCCGGGTTCGAGAAGGTGGAGCTCGCCGACGGCGACTTCGTGGTGCAGAGCCCGTACAACGTGCCGGAGAGCCAGCGGTTCCGGTACCGCGACGGCGTGCGGACGTTCTGGGTGTACAAAGACGACAAGCCCTTCAACACCGCCACCCACACCAACCCCCGATCCGAAGTCAAGATCCGGGTAATAATTAATAAGCACGCCTTGATCTATCACACTCTCGTTCATGACCGGCCGGCGGCGTTCCATGCAAGCAATTCGTCGGCCATGGCGTCACACCACCACCAATCTGATCGATCGCATCCTCTCGATCTGTTTGCATGCAGGGCCACGACTACTCGTCGGGGGTGTGGCAGTTCGAGGGCTACGGCTACGTGCCGTCGGGGACCTCCGGCGTGTCGGTGATGCAGATCCACAACGAGGAGGGCGCCGCGCACTCCACCGTGCTGATGCTGCACGTCTACGACGGCGTCCTGCGCTTCTACAGCGGGGCGGCGGTGGAGCCTGGCATCTACGACCGGTGGTTCCGGCTCAACGTCGTCCACGACGTCGGCGCGTCGACGGTGGCCGTGTACGTCGACGGCGAGGAGAGGTTCAGCACCAGGGTGATCCCCAGCGACTCCTACTACTTCAAGTTCGGGGTGTACATGCAGCACCACGACCAGTCCAGCTGCATGGAGTCGCGGTGGACCAACGTCACGCTCTACACCAAGCACTAGAAGTACAGATGGGTAGCTAGTCATCCATGTATTTATACGTCTACTAAGCCGTATGTATATTATTACCACGAGAGTTGAATAAAGATGGTTGCTTGGAGTGTATGTATGTACATGGGTGTTACATTTGCATCGTACTCTCGACTTTTTTTTTGTTTGAAAGGATGAGATTGATTAATTTGATCACTTTCAACTGGTCTGGTAGGGCGCAGTTGCAATTTTGAAAAGCATTGACTTGGGCCCGTGGCAAGGTGGGAGATCGCTTCTATCTAGCTCATAACAAGAAGTCAAGGCCATTGTTCAGACAACACACTAATCTATTAGCCCTGCACTTGGATCCATCACTTTTTCTGCTCATTCTTTCTCTACGTGGCTTAGCAATCATGCTGCTGCAGCTTCTTCGATTGCAGTCTAACAAACTATTAAAATGTAAAAAGCAACAGAAAATTGTAGCCAGGTTAAAACAGAGCAGGCAATTCACCGCTACTATCAATCTTGTCACTAGGATAGCATCATCTTGGAGCAGCACGAACAACACGAACAAGCTGGCTAGTATAACACGAAGCTTTTGCCTTTCTGTTGAGCTTGGCACCTTCTCCTGTGTGTCCATGTTGACCTGTACACTGAACTTGTACTGAATATATTCAGAGATAAGAGCAGTAAACATATTAGTGACTTTGTAGGCAAGGAGTAAAATACTCAGTACCAATATTGTAGGCAAGGAGTAAACATATATTCAGAGATAAGAGCAGTAAACATATTAGTGACTTTGTAGGCAAGGAGTAAACATATTCAGAGATAAGAGCAGTAAACAAATATATTCACATGGAAATGA
This sequence comes from Panicum miliaceum, assembly GCA_032594955.1. Lineage (NCBI taxonomy): Eukaryota > Viridiplantae > Streptophyta > Magnoliopsida > Poales > Poaceae > Panicum > Panicum miliaceum. Next base: position 2,478,711 of record CM064065.1, on the reverse strand, counting down.
TTTCAGTAGATTGACGTTATATATTTAAATAATTTCCGATAACATACACAGAGAAAAATAATGATCAAAGGTTTCACAGCATGGCTGCATGGCAATGTCCAAAACGACAATATTCAAACTGAGTTCCCTCTTCCTGAATGTAAATAGCAATAAGACTTAAATGTACAGCTTAGGTGTTTGGAATCGCATAATAACCTTCTTATAATAGACCCCAAAGAAATGTAAACAGCAGGGCAATCTTATACAACTATCAAATTGTTGATGGGATATGAGTATAACAATAATTGGTTTTAGCCTTTTAGGTAATGAGGACAGCCCAGCTCCAATTTAGCCTTAAAACAAGACAACTAAAACCCAAGGCCCCGTATGCACTGACAAAGAGAAATGCCTCAAGGATGCTAGCAAGCTAACGAAGGAAATAATCCCAAATCACCGCAAATTATAACCATCAAAGCACATAAGCTGACGACGCAAATGACAAAGCTACAAGAATATGCTGAAATACCATGAAACAAACAAAATATGTTAAAAAATACTGCCAAAGGAATCCCTACCAGTACTAGTCAATACATTGCAGCTATACAATAGAATCGAACCTCCTTTGTGGAGGCAGGAGTAGGCATCTATGCCGGCCTGCAGATACAGCGCAAAATGCTAAGAAATCAAGAAGGATGGAAAATGCGAGAGAAATTGCAGAGCGAGAGGTGGGATGGGGATCTGTTTACCCGCTTGCCGGCGTACTTGTTGACGTGCACGGGCTCGATGAACGGCATCAGGAAGCGGAGAAGATCCTCATCAGTGTGCGCAAACAATAGAAAGCCAACTGATTTCGACTGGTACAGCTAGAGGTGCAAATGAATCACCCATAGGTGCACCTCCAACCCTCCTCCAACCCTCTTTAGTTCAAGTAATTGTACTACTTAAATAAAATCAAGAGGGTTGGAGGTGCACCTAAGGGTGATCTATTTGCACCCCTAGGTACAGCAATATTGTGCACCGGCGCCCTCTCTTCCCGATCTCGCTGGGCCTTGCGGGCTGGCCGCAAAGAGCCGCTTCAGCTATGCGGGCTGATCTGCGGCCTTATGCGGGTATGCGGCGCAGGTCAGTCCAGCGGGCTTGCGGCAAAGCCCGCCCCGCTTGCATCCCACGTAACAACAATTTTATTCAATAGTCCATTCAAACCCATTTTATTACAGTCATCTTATTTAAGGTTGCATGCAGTGATATGGTTGGTACAGCAATATTGTGCAATTCAGCAACCGTACGTGTCGATGACTCCATGCGTCCCATTCAGACGCAGGCAGCAGCTCATTTAAGAGCTAGCTCTTGCAGACACGCTGCCTACTATGTTGTTGAGCCAATCTTCAGCGATGTAGTGGTAAGCCGCCTCCGTCAGGTGGACACCGTCCCAGAACAGACGGGTGGATGGATCCTCACATGTGGTTGCAGCTTCATCGCCACAGACGACCGACAGGTTGTAGTGGTACCTCCCAGGTCCTCCGCAGCAAACGGTAAGAACGTCTCTTTTAAACCCTGCAGCCACAAGTTTGAAGTTTGAACTCACCTGAAGTAAAATTTGCTCAAATTCAAAAAGGTGTCAATAGGTTCGGACGATGGATCTTGAAGTGCAATCTGATGAACTACTGACCGAACTTTTCAGGCGACTGAACCATCTCCGTGACGTGGTTGAAGAGATCGGTGTGGATGATGGCCACGTCGGGGTGCTTCGCCCGGAGCTTCTCGACGGCGTCCCGCAGCAGCGAGTTGTGTAGCGTCACGATCTCGTTGGGCTCCTTGAGGCAGCCGGTGGCGGCGTCGTATTCCGACGCGTCGGAGTCGGCGAAGGTGACCAGGACCGGCGGCGCGCATCCGGACGGGATCATCCCGGGGATGACCAGAGTCTTGGCCCCGTGCTTTATCACTCTCTGCTTGTTGCATAAGTTTTCATGATGTCAAAATGTAAGAAGACTGAACACGGTATGTAGATGCTTAAAGTGTCTAAAGAAAAGAAACTTGTATGGAAATGAGCTGCATGTTTGCTGGAAGAGGAAAGAGATGAAAAGAAAAGAAACTTGTATGAAAAGGAGTGACAGGATCAGCATCTTGAGTCAAAGTGCTCTTGCCTCGGCTCCCTTGGAGATGGTCTGGATGAGATCTGGGACGAATGCTCTGATTTCCTGCATGCTCTTCTTTCCAAAGGAGTACTGGTAGTCGTTGATCCCGAATTCACCCACGAAGAAGAGTGATCTGCCGAAGAAATCCTTGCACTCTGCAGTGAAAAAATAGCACAGCACACTGTCCATTTATTTGATTATATATGCACATCAAGTGTGTATGTTTGGTTGAGCCGTTGAGCTCGATCTGTCCATTTATATATATGTAACCTTGGTCCGTTTCGCACAAGGAAGGCTTGAGCTCCTCGAACCAGCCAAGCTGCACTTCGAGGCTGATGTTGAGAGGGAACGGGTTGGCGCCGGGGGCGTCGCCGATGTGGAAGAAGCTGGAGTTGAGGCCGGTGGCGCTGCCGACGGCGAAGTTGGCGCCCTGCCGGAAGCTCCCCTTGTGCGACAGGTACGGCGGCACGAGAGGCAGGCCCAGGCCTTGCGCTGAAAAATCAAATAATTTATCATCATGAGATAGAGATAGGCAAGCGGGCAGGTTGGTCGGTCGATCGATCGAGCTAGTTTTTTACCGATGAAGTCGATGACGAGGCGGCCGTTGCAGTTGCGGCCGGTGGGGAGGCCGCCGAAGAAAGTCATGCCGTAGGGAGGGCGCATGACGACATCGAAGATGTCGTACCACCCGAAGACGACGGGGTTGTTGCCGGTGTCCGTGAAGGAGTCGCCGAAGGCGAAGATGGAGTCGAACGGCCCGCCGCCGCGAAGGGAGGCGGCGGCGGTCTCCGCCTCAGCCGACGAGACGAAGACGGCGGCGACGACGAGCACGAGCGCCGCCACCACGAAGGCAGCAGGCACCAACCTACGACCACCACCGCCCATTTTGATGCCTCGCTCCTCGGTGTACGACCATCGACGCCACCGCTATTTATAGGGAAGATGTATAGAACGAAGCAACCACCACCATCATAACGTGGCCGGGCGGATGAACAACAGGCTCACAACATCTCTGTCGCTCAACGTCTTGATCAAAGCTCGGCCGGCCACGACGCCGAGAAAAGGATCCATATATATCTATCATTGTGTATGTGTGCGTACATACATACATATATATACATATACATATATATGCATATATGTACATATATACATATATGTATATATATATTCTCTATTTAACACCCTGGGTTGAGTAGACAGAAAATTGTATACCGCAAACCGGAATCTTGACCAATTTGGCGAGTTGGCAGATATTTTCATGGAGAGATCGTGCTGATGGGCGGTTTTCATTGCTGCATTATCCGCCGCGTGCCTCCCATTCTTCTCAGCAACCGCGGGTGGTGCCGCAGCGGGGGGATCTCGTGGTGCTCGTCGGCGTCACCAGATCGAGGCAAAGAGAGGAGGTGCGGCAGATCTCGGCCAAGAACCGGCGGCGTGATAGATTGAGCACGACCAAGCGAGGTGCAGGTCTGCACAGATCAGTTCCGGCCCTCGACGCTGGGAGCTGGCGTGCCTCCCCGGCATGTGTGATGCGGACGGCGGCGCGGCGCACGGCCTCCTGCCCGAATTCCAGTCTAGACGCTGGGAATCCACAACGGAGCCATCTGTAGCTGTGGACGAGCATGCCCATATGAATTCATCTGCACTAAATTTATGGTTGTGAATTTCAATTCTGAAGCTGCCTGTGTGTAGCTGCATATATGATGTGTGAACTCATCTGTCATCTACATTAATCTTAATTAAGTAGTAGGTGTTACACGTTAGCTAGCCTGCACTGTTTTATGTTTGTTCTCCTTTACATATATCCATGTTATTCATTCTGTTAACTCATGGTTAGTCTTCAGTGTTAATCTTTGGAAATTTTGAGTGAGAACCTCTACAACATTGTATATTGAATGATTGCAAAAACTTGTGATTCATGTATCTGTAAAATCCGTTCTTTAGGATTTTTCTGGTCACATCAAATATTTTTATTTAGAAAACCGGAATACTTCTCCAGACAAGAAAAGACTATTCCACGTTTGTCAGAGAACGGACCTGTTTTCCGGTCATCGGATGTCTCCTGCGTTCCATTTAAGGTTGCGGATGTCCTCTTTTCCCAGCAGGAAATGCACAGTAGCTTTTTTCCGGTTGCAGATGGTATTTTCCGGCCGCGGGGGTTTGTTGGCTTGAAGAGGGTCAGTCGTGGGCTGGCAGTGACGCGTTGAATAACTAGCGCACCCTATATATATATATATAGAGGAGTGGAAGTAGTTATCTCATGATGTAGAACGTATCTAACCTAACAAATGTACGTGAAATATATGATCATACTAGAACATCTATAAGATATATATATGGGAGTAGCTACAAGTGCGTGTAGAATAAATTATATATATATATATTTATATCGACCACAAGGATGAGTGCTGTGTACATTGAGCTATGAAAGCATCGCTACAGGAAACGGCGCCCAGATTTCGAGATTTGGAAAACCAACATCCAGGCTCAGGTCTAGTGTTGTATTTCTTCCTCTTTGTTCTAGTGTTGTATTTCTTATCTTTTTTCCTCTGCTCCTTCCCCTTATTTTGTACAACCTCTGGTATGCCGGGGCGTACTTGTTTGGCAACGCTTTGCCTCGTCGATTAATTGAGTAGGTGGTGATTTCTTCACCACCTCCCACCCCCGAGTTATTCAAAAAAAATATCGTTGACGCCAGATTCTGACACGTGTTGAATTGGCGTCAGGGAAGGAAGAGACTGGCCGATGCGGCAGATTTAAAGGCTACAGTTGGGAATCGGCTGATTGAGGCTATAGTTGGGGATCAGCCGATGGGCGATGCAGCTTGCGCCAACAGTTAGGGAGATGAAGCCATTGGAATCCTAACAAAGGATCCCAGTCAAAAGTGGCCTGACGTTGGTCAAAAGAACGGTGCCGACTCGGTCGTGAAGCAATGGAAAGGATCCTGATTGGACTATGGAGATGGCAGCAGAAGATTCTGCGGGAGCCCGTTTCCTTTAGGAAAATATTATAGATATAGTAGTTTTCTATTTAAATCAAGTTTGTAACGGATCGTAATCGATCAGGAGTCTTAGTCCTAGGGTATAAATAGGAGCCGTCAGGGCTTTGTAGAGGACATCAAGACATCAATCAATCAACAAAACAATCTACTTTTTCATCGCACTTTTACTTTCAAGTCGGCGACTTCGCCAATACTTTTTTTTCTTTCACGAGTTCGTACGGATTGGCAGGGCTGCATCGACTCGATCTCCGGCCAATTGGTAGGTTCCGCTTATCGAATAATATCTAAGCTTTAATTTCGGGCGCATCGCCGTTGTTTCGTTTAGATTTATTCACCAGTTATCGATATTTACCAAAATTATAGGTTTTACCTATTGTTCTAGTTTTATCACCAGTTATCCAGCTTGAGATCAGAACTATTGGCTTTATCATTGCTTTCCTTCGTTCATTATCATACAGCCGATTAGATCTATTTCAAGTGTTGCATCTGTAATAATTGTTTAAGTTGCTCCAGCAGTTTTCTTTGCAATTATTATGTGATTATCGGCTGATCCATAGCCGATCATCTTCATAGTCAATCGGCCGATTCGCTGATACGCTTTTCGGGACAGATCGGAACCTCAGCCGATCGGAGCACCCGAAATTTAATATGTTTATTTCCTTGTCAATCAACAGGTCAGATTGACTGGCACGCCGCGCGAACCGCACCAGGGCAATCACCCGAACAGGAGTTAAGCAGATTCTCCCGGGTCGTGTGTCCGACGCTGAAGATCATCGGCCGATTCTTGGCTGATTTTTAGCGCCAACAAATATATATCATTCTGCACTTTATCAATTTATATTTTTCAAAAAGTACAGATAAAAGTCTGATTTTCAACCTTCAACTATAAAATCAGATAACAAGAGTCATCCAACTGTTAAAATTGGACAAGTTAGACCCCTTGAATGGTTTCAAATGTGGTTTTCTTATTTTGTGAAAAATAAAAATATTCAAATTTAAGCTAAAAAAATTTATAAGTAATTCATTTTAAATTAGACAAATACAAAACAGGTTCCAACATTTTCTAATCTCTCTATTGTCACTCTACTTGTTAGTTATTCGAATCTATTTTTTATATTCTTAGTATGCGTTTGTTTGTAGTTATGTCTATTATTTTTTATAAATAATATTCAGATATAGCATCAATAATAGATAGGTTACATTGATAGAAAATTTTGGTACCAGTTTCATATTTTTCTAAATTAAAATAAATTAGTTTTGATTTTTTAATCTAACTAGAATTTTATTTTTTAAAAAGTATACAAAACCACATTTAGAACCACTAAAAGAGTCAAATTTATCCGGTTTTGATAGTTGGATGGCCTGTATTATTCGATTTTGTAGTTGAAGGTTGGAAATTAGACTTTTGTGATAGTTTGAGAATGTTAACTGAATTTTTCCCTACCTTTTTCTATGAATATAAATTTACCTTTAAGCATACAATGGATGAACATGCATGCATCTTTATGACGCCATCTCATTCGTTGCAGACTCTGCATTGGTTTCAATCGATCCGTCACTGTGATACGATTTGCTTGATCCTCGCCCGGCCGGTCATGAGGCCGAGAAAGAGATGCACATTCATTGTGTCATCAGTCTAAGCTACTTGTTTATTATAATGCACGTGCCAAATTTATTCACATACATAATGGCACAAATCTATCAATTCATTTAATACGCCAATAGTGACACGGTCATATAGCCAGATGGCCGTGTAAAGAAGTAGCATACCCACTTTTTGTCCTTATCGGTAGATACAACATCATCATCAAGACTCAAGAGGCAAAGCACTCCTTTTGCACAACTGCAATATCAACAATGGATGCGGAACAAAATCGATAGGATGGTCTATACATCATACACCTTATACTATAAGTAATGTCTATAAAGCAAAAAGATTAAAGAAATAACAATAGCAAAATGTAAATTAAAATATACTACAAGATCGAGCTACCTATATGGACATGCGGGCGCTTTCGATCAGTCGGTCATTGCGACGCGATTTGCTTGATCCTTGCTCGGCCACGAGGTAGGGAAAGAGATCCACATTCATTGCGTTAGTTCGTTGACATACTTGTTTAGAACGGACCAGTCAGATTTATTCCGTCCCCACAAAAGAAAAATAATTATTAGTACGACGACATACGGTAGCGGCGGTGCATCTTGGTAACGATGTTCTTTTGAAATGATCGACATAATCAAATGGAACCATTAGAGGTGCAAATTGATGACCCTTAGGTGCACCTCTAACCCTCTTTCTAACCCTTTTTAGTTTGAATATTTATATTACTCTTTTAAAATTAGATCTTATTTTGGAGAAGTAGCACAAATATTTGAACTAACGAGAATTGTAGGTGCACCTAAGGTCACCAGTTTACACCCCTAGAAACCAGGGGTATATAAGTGTTTCAAGTTGATGATGAAATGGAAAATAAAAGGAAGAGACACAAATGTGATGGCTGAAGGTGCCAGCAGCAACGGCCAACAGTGGAGAGAGAAGAGCTGAGGTGAGGAAGAAGAGGAGCAGAATTAGAAGTTAAAATGTCTTCTTGTCCTCTAAAAGAAAACAAAAACTTATAACTTGGTCCAAGAGAGAGGACTGATGATTATCTAACACAACTAATGGATCGCATGTTATCAATTAAGTTTGCCCAAGCGCCTCCCTCTCGCTCAGCGTCGATCCATCTCCTGGAGTAACAAATTAAGTAGGTATTGAAAGAAGAAGTAGGGAAGAAAAAGATAAAGTATATCATCTTCTAAAGTTAAATTCAACAATTTGTCGCCCTTGCATCGGTTAATGAATGATGATCTGTTTTCTCTCTTACTTCCGTCTCTTTCAAGCTCAAGTGCATGTGATGGACTTGGTCTCCGTCCAAGTGTTTTCTAGTTGCTTACAGTGTCTTGTAGTTGTCTTTTATTTTTTTGAAAGACCTGGACGTTACATGTCCAGCATTCATTAATAAGAAGAGCAGAGTTTATAGGCGGCAGGGGCGCCAATTACAACTTCCTGCCCATACAGGACGCTGGGCAGGCCCAAAAGATTAAGAGATTACTCGCAAAAAATATGCCCAACTAAAGAAGAAAGAAATTTGGCCCCCGCGAAGATCCACATCCTGATTTCGTCTCTCAAAAAGGAGATGAAACGCGGAACTGACAGCTCCGCCTTCCTGAAAATTCTGTTGTTCCGTTCTCGCCAGAGCGACCACACGATCAGTAACACCAGCGATCCCACTCCTTTGCGATACTGATGCTGAACTTTGAGGAGATGGCAAAACCAGGATTGCAGGTCGAAGTTTGCAGACCAAGTGGCCGGTGAAAGGGAGGGGCATCCTGCCCAAGTTGCTGCAGCTGACCAGATTTGCTTGGAGAAGGGACACTCAACCATCAGATGGAAGGCCGTCTCCAGGTTTCGCTCGCACAGAGGGCAAAAGTAACAGTTCGGCCATTCACGAAGTAGTAGCCTATCAGCCGTCCAAATCTTGTTCTGTAGCGCAACCAGGTGAAAAACTTACATTTAGTCAGTCACCAAGGCTTCCAGGTGTTTGCCGCGACCGGCGATTTCGCATGTCCTTCGAATTGGAGAGCATAAGCTGACTTAGCCGAGTAAATACCCGACGTCGTCGGTTTCCACCAAATCTGGTCATCCTCTGAAACTTCCAAGTTTAAGTGCTGCTCCTCTATCTGTGCCCAGAAGGCAAAGAAATCGGTTAACAGATCAGGGGACAAATCGTGGCAAATATCCTTGATCCAGCGGTTTCCTGCCAGCGCTGCTGCTACCGTTCTGTTTTTCCTCTTACTGTGCCTGTAGAGGAGAGGGAACAGAGTGGCAGGGGCGAGTCCATTCAGCCAACTAGACTTCCAGAACAGAGCTTTCCTTCCATTGTGCACCTGGACACGGGTTGCCGCCGCAAAAAGTGCCCGATCAGTGTCATCCACCGGTAAATCAGCACCCGACCACGGTTTCTCTGGGTTCGTCCATTCGTACCACAGCCAGCGCAACCTTCCAAAGCGTTCTAACTCCAGAATGCCCAGACCACCGAGCTCCGTCGGTAGACAGGTTGTAGGCCAGTTTACCTTGCATTTAGCACCATGACAATCTTGATTGCCCGCCCAAAGAAAACGCCTGCGCGACTTGTCCAACTCTCTTATGAATTTCTTTGGTACTTTCAGAGCAGTGAGCAGGTATATAGGCATTGAAGATAGCACCGAGCGCACCAATTCTCGTCGGCCACCCGCAGTGAGAAGTTTCCCTTGCCAGCCTGCCAACCTGGCTTTCACCTTGTCCAGGGTCGGTTGTAGATGAACAAGTCTGAGGCGTCCCAGTGTCAGCGGAAGCCCTAGGTATGACAGCGGGAAGTTAACTCTCTGGCCAGTGAAACTCGAAAGGGTGTCGTCCAAGTTTACAGCCGCACATCGGATGACCGCCACTGTACTTTTTGCCACATTGATTCTCAAACCAGTGGCATCGCCAAAACTTTCCATGATCTGTAGCACCAGGTCCACTTCTTCCCTGTGCGGGTTCAGAAAGAGGGCCGCATCATCGGCATAAAGCGAAAGACGCAGCTCGGCGTGCCTGCCTTCCAAAGTAGCAACCTCGAAGAGGCGATGTAGTGTATCCATCGCAAGTATGAACAAGTAAGGTGAGAGAGGGTCACCTTGGCGAAGGCCCCGTTCATGATGGAAGAAAGGCCCCAGAACCCCATTTAAGATAACCGAGGAGGAGGACGAGGGTAAGATCAAAGCAATCCAGTTTCTCCATCGGACAGGGAATCCCCTCTTTTCCAAGAGTTCAAGAAGGCACTCCCAGGAAACGGAGTCAAAAGCTTTCTCTATGTCGAGCTTGAAAAGTAGAGCAGGTGTTTTGGTTTTGTGGTAAGCTCGGGCCAGGTTACGTACATAAAGGAAGTTATCTTGGATACACCGTTTTTTAATGAAAGCACTCTGGGAGATTGAAACTAGATTGTCAAGTTTACTAGAGAGGCGAATGGCTAACACCTTAGAAAAGAGCTTTGCGAAGGAGTGTATAAGGCTTATAGGTCTAAAATCAGTTGTTGCCTCGGCGAGTTCTTTTTTGGGGATGAGGCAGATGTTTGCCGAGTTTAAACGCTCAAGAGGGCCAGTGTGAAGCAAGAAAAAGCAGTTGAAAGCATCTAGCACCGTCGACTTGATGATCGACCAGCAGGATTTGTAAAACGCACCTGTGAATCCATCCGGCCCCGGAGCTTTCTCCGAGGGTAATTCAGAGATGGCCAACTTAATCTCTTGCTCCGTGAAAGGCGCATCCAAGTTTGCACCATCCACCATTGGAAGATTCAGCAAGTCCCAGTTGAGAGTACGTGTCCTGCCCGCCTTTGTGCCCAGTAGATTCTTGTAGTGAACCAGCAATTCCTGCTCCTTCTCGACGTGGCTCCAAATAACTGAACCATCTCGCTTCTTTAGCGCAGGTACGAAGTTTCTGCGCTTACGCGCCGTCATCTTCAAATGAAAAAAATTTGTACAAGCGTCCCCGCTTTTGAGCCAAGTTAGTCGGGAGCATTGGCGGCGTCTGGCACGTTCCACCGTAGCAAGGCCCAGCACACGGACCTTCAGATCCTTTAGCAGGCAAACTTCCTCCTCAGATAGATCGCGATCCTCCTGAGCTTTCTCCAGTCTGAAAATGACCTCCCCAAAAACCTTTCTACTCCAAGTCCGAAGCGCTGCGGCAGTGTTCAGAAGCTTGTTATGGAGGATCATCATAGCATTTTGCCCTTCCACTGGCTTATTCCAAACCTCTTGCACCACTTGATAGAAGCCTGGTATTTTTGTCCAGAATTGCTTAAATTTGAAATGGGCTTTTCGGGGCGGCCCGTCTTGGTGGCAAAGAAAGAGTGGAGATTACTGTAAGATACACAATAGCATATTATTACGATAGGTGGAGAGGCAGTGCTTTCATTCTTTTTTCCCAAGAACGCATCCTGTAATCTTGGCAACTACTCATCTGTAAAGTTCACTCCTAACGATTGGCCACCACGGTGTCTAAAATTTATCGGTACTTTCGTGGAGCTTACCTCCATGTTATCTCAACAAATTTTTACAGGTACTGTCAATGCAAGCTCAAGTGATCAACTCTGACACTGTCAGCCAGCAACGATAGAGATGATGAGTGGATGGATACTAGAGCTGCCGCCATGAGATGATGAGATGACATGGAGAAGGTGGGCTCGGATGGGGCACAAATAATCGATCCCTATTCATTCAGAACCATATATAGTCGTGCTAAAAGACTCCCTCTGCCACCACACCCCAAATAAAGACTCCCTCTATCCAACATGTTTTCATGCTTCCAGTTGTAGAGATTGGGGGCAGGCCAGGAGGGGGTCAGGGGAGGGGATCGACAGGTGGGGACATAGCTTCGACTTCGCTATGTCAATGTTATTGTATTTGTCTTAGCTACACAATAACAATTTTCTTCAACGACAGTCCATTTAAATTCATTTTACTACAACCATCTTATTGAAGTTTGCAGTGTCGTTATGATCCACTGCTCTGGTCCAGTACTACTGCAACAGTGCAATTCCACAGCTGTATCGATGACTCCATGCGTCCCATTCAGACGCAGGCAGCAGCTCATTTAAGAGCTAGCTCTTGCAGACACGCTGCCTACTATGTTGTTGAGCCAATCTTCAGCGATGTAGTGGTAAGCCGCCTCCGTCAGGTGGACACCGTCCCAGAACAGACGGGTGGATGGATCCTCACATGTGGTTGCAGCTTCATCGCCACAGACGACCGACAGGTTGTAGTGGTACCTCCCAGGTCCTCCGCAGCAAACGGTAAGAACGTCTCTTTTAAACCCTGCAACCACATGCATAATTGAACTCAACTTTGGTTTTTATCACTACTCCATTTTATCAGCCTTAGGAGTACAGTAGTATTTTTACCATTAGATTTGCATCAAAATTCACGCTAAAGTCAAATTAAGAAAGGCGTGCAGTAGGTTTGCACGATCTCGAAGCAGTTCCAACGATGAAGAAGAACATAGACACATACACATGTAGGTACTGACCGAATCGTTCAGGCGACTTGATCATCTCCATGATGTGGTTGAACATATCGGTGTAGATGATACTCACATTGGGATGCTCCGCTCGGAGCTTCTCGATGGCATCCCGCAACAACGAGTTGTGGATCATTACGATCTCATTGGGCTCCTTGAGACAAGTGGCGGTGGCGGTGGCGTCGTACTCCGGCGCATCGGTGTCGGCGAGGGCGACGAGGATCGATGGCACACATCCGGACGGGATCATCCCGGGGACCAGCAGAGTCTTTGCCCCGTGCTGGATCACTCTCTGCCTGTTGCATTAGTTTCTTGATGTCAACATGTACCCAGACTGGTTTTTAGATGTTTATGCTGTCTAAAGAAAGGAACCCTGTCTGAAAATGAGTTGCAGCAGGTTTGTTGGAAGCAGTGTCCACCTAGTAAACTCTAAATGCTAAATAATCCATCACCTATTGTCTAGTTGTTTATTCGGTTTAAATGGTCATTTAAGCAAGCTAATAAATTCTAGCTGTTTAATCAGGATAATAAACTAATAACCGATTAAATGGTCACTTGACTATCGTGTACCGTTATTTATATAGTGTTTAAATAGGCTAAACGGCTGTTCAGACAAACTAACAATGCCTGAAACAGGGAGTGACAGGGGGATCAGTCAAGTGCTCTCGCCTCGGCGGCCATGGAGATGGTCTGGATGACATCTGGGATGAAGGCTTTGATTTCTTGCATGCTTTTTCTCATGCCAAAGGATATGTGATAGTCGGTGATCCCGAATTCGCCCACCAAGAAGAGAGATCTGCTAAAGAAATCCTTGCACTCTGCAATGCAAAAACAACACTATCTCCACTGAGTACAGCTAGATGTACTATCATTTTCTTACAAATTAAGTAAACCTAAAGATTTAGTGGTTACAATTAATTACAAGTATGGATACTCGTAAAATATACATAATATCAAATGTTTGGTTGAGAGTACAACAGTCATAACTCGTGAAAACCAATCATTAGATTGGCAAGTTCCGGTCTCGCCCAGAGACCCATACGATCCGTATAGCATGGCTGGAAGTGTTTAAACATTATATTCCCAAAAAACAACCAAATTTCAAATAAGAAATCTAATTAAGTCCTGGCCCCGTGCAGATCCGGACCTACTGTACATACTTGTACGCCCAAATTAAATTATTTGCACAAGGTTAATATAAGTGTATGCATTGTATGTGTATATTAGTTATATACACCTAGTAGCTAGTTGGATCAAAGTAGCTACACATGTACTCAATCTCACAATTCAAACTATTATATTAATTATAAGTGATTTTTTTCACATCAGATTTTTGTCGAGTGCGGACCTTAACTGTCTTTTATTTCCTCTCAAACGACTTTTATGTGGAGGAACCTGAACCAAGCTTTTCTAACCTAGCTAGCAATTTAAATGTAGCTCAATTAGTTATGTTCTTTATGGTGGAACTTATCCATCTCAGTTCGAGTCCTAAACTTCATATGGTGTTTGCATTTTTATGAATTTATTTCAAGAACGAACAATGCTATTAATTGCCAGATGACAAGCTCTTAACAACGAAGGACTTGTGGAACTATTCCTTTTTTCTTAAAAAAAAAAGTTCTGTCGGTCCAGTCATGAAGATAGGATCTACGTGTGTTCGGATTCAAGAGGATTCGTCTATGGAGGCGATGGAGACGTCGGACGTATTTATACACATTTTCCTTTTGCTTCAGTCCGTATGCATGAAGCTGAAGTACTACAATACATAACCTTGTTCCGTTTTGCAAAGTGAAGGCTTGAGCTCCTCGAACCACCCAAGCTGCACTTGGAGGCTGATGTCCGTTTCCCCCAAGTGGAAGAAGCTGGAGCTGAGGGCGGTGGCTTCGCCAACGGCAAAGTTTGCGCCCTGCCAGAAGCTCCCCTTGTGCGATAGGTATGGTGGCACGAGAGGCAAACCCAGGCCTTGAGCTGAAAATCACCAGCTTGAGATAGCTTGACAGAGAGAGAGGCTACTGATGATGGGTCCATGTTGAAAATTGGCGCCTCTAATTTTAACACCGACTTTCAAGAAGCGATACCAAAGTAGTGTGATACCATTTTTTCGTGGATCCTATACCCACACTATAACGATGAGACCTTCACCTGGACACCAATATGAAAGACCAACTCTCTACAAGGAACTCAACTTCTCTATTCACAACCCAACAACCCTTGCACTTTTTATGTAGCTACCCTACCACACTCTACTCATACCATCCAATGACATGTCACTCAATGACATGTGGCTACCTATGCCATCTTCAAATGGCTTCTATTTGACATGGCTTGGGGGAGGGGAGTGACCCCATATATATAGGACTCCATGGCTCATATGGTGTTGCCATGTGTCCACCTTCTACACTCTTTCTACAATTCTAGACTTTTCTCCATCTTTATTCTATCATACAAATATCCCTTCTCTAGAACATTTCACACTTCACCATGAAACATGACAACTATGAATCATACATGTCCTCCACTCTTCTAGATCCTTCTTACCTTGTCATGATCTTATTCTTATCCTTATGGATTGCAGAGATAGTTTCTTGTGATTTCCACAATCTTCTAGAATATTCCAAGAATGCATTGCATATTTCAACACTCCCCCTCAATGCATACTTGTCTCTGGCAGCCAGACCATTCTGTGTCGCTGCCCTTGGATATTTTGCGCTCTGCCGTTACGAACCTTCTTCTTCACTTGCCCTCGTGACATGATTTTCTTCTCCTTCAACTCATATGCCTCTATCTTCCGTCGGAGGTTCCCCGCAAACTTGATGCATCCATGCATCTTTTCTTTCTTCTTCACTCTTCTAGTTATCTTTTCTCTAGATGGTTCCTTGTACGAAGGCAATATAACAGTAAGTGAAGCATTGTCATACCTGAGATTTTCACAATTGCATCCTTCCAGAATTTTCTTCATCTTATCATGCTCTTCCAGATCTTCATAGACCACCAATGCTCCATCTTTGTCTTCCCCGTACTCTTGTAACTCCTCATCTTTATGAAGAGTAGGCTCATTCTTCTCATCTCTATTATCTTCTTCCTCCCCATCGCTTAGAGCCTCCCAGTCTTCATCATCATCACATTCAAATACTATAAATCCAGTAGAAATATCTGGATCTCTTACCTCCATCGAGAGAACAACTTCTTCTTCTTCTTCTTCTTCTTCTTCTTCTTCTTCTTCTTCTTCTTCTTCTTCTTCTTCTTCTTCTTCTTCAGCAATTCTGGTTGATAGAGCTTCACCCTCTGTCAAGTCTTCCACAGAGTAAGCTTCATCATCTTCAGTTGTGATGCATGCCTCTGCATCCCACTCTTCTTCACTAAGCCACCCACTATGGATGACTTCTTTCATAGTAGCCACATTTCCTTCTGTGTGCTTTCTTAGACTTGGACAATCCCTGACAAAATATCCCTTCTTACCACAGTTGAAACACTCCCCTCTTCTTCTCCTCTCATTCTTGACCAACTCCTGGTCATCTTTATCATCGTTGTCTTCTTGAGCTCCCCTTGAATAGTTCTTCTTCTTTAGGCAATACCTATCACCTCTTGTCCACTCCTTCACCTCTCCTCGGTCTTTCGGTGGACCCTTCTTTCTGATGAAGAGTGCCTCCTCCTCATCCTTCTCCTCCAAGGTGATGCTGCCTATCATCTTTGCTAATGCCTCCTGATTAGCCAATAGATTCTCTAACTCCACCAAGGACGGCTGTATTGGCCATCCGCTCACCGCAGCCATAAACCCACTATACTCGGGTCTTAGGCCATTGATGATGATCCTTCTCATCCGAGCTTCGCTGACCTTTTCCTCCGGGTCAAGCTGGGATATCTCTCGGCAAATATTCTTTACCTTAGTAAAGTATTGATTGATACTTAGTGTGCCTTGTGAGATACCTGCAAGCTCATTCTATAGGAGTTGGAGTCACGCCTCATTCTTCTTCGAGAACAGCTTCACGAATGTTTCCCAGGCCTCATTCGGTGTCACTGCATCTCTGATGTCCTCCACCAAATCTTCCTTGATCGTTGTATTCAACACGAACATAGCCTTGCTTGCCTTGATTCGCCACTTCCGCAAGGCTTCCGCGTTCTCCTTCGACGGAGGAGTAGTCTCGGTGCCTGCCACGATTTTTCATAGGTCCTGACCCATCAAGTATGACTCCATGCAGGTTTTCCAATAGCCATAGTTGTGGCTATTGAGCCTCCTCATGCCACCTGCGCTCAAGAGATCTGTCATATCAACTGACGCCCAGCGTCACCTACGCTTAGTCCCAGACCAGCGTTCCTTCACAGTCCCGGACTGTGATCTCCGGCAGAGTCTCCCCTTATCGCCTCTCGGTACCACACTGAGCAATGTAAGCGCCCTGCGCCTACCAACCAATCCACCGACCACTATGAGTGCCCTGCACTCACCACAAACTCCTCCTAATGACGGTTCCTGACCGACCTGCTCTGATACCAATTGTTGAGAAATCGGCGCCCATAACCTTGACACCGACTTCCAAGAAGCGATACCAAAGTAGTGTGATACCACTTTTCCGTGGACCCTATACCCACACTATAACGATGAGATCTTCACCTGGACACCAATATGGGAGACCAACTCTCTACAAGGAACTCAACTTCTCTATTCACAACCCAACAACCCTTACACTTTTTATGTGGCTACCCTACCACACTCTACTCAGGCATGTCACTCAATTATCCATGGTAGCTACTTATACCATTTTTAAATGGCCTCTACTTGATATGGCTTGGGGGAGGGGAGTGACCCCATATATATAGGACTCCATGGCTCATATGGTGTTGCCATGTGTCCACCTTCTACACTCTTTATACAATTTTAGACTTTTCTCCATCTTTATCCTATCATACAAATATCTCTTCTCTAGAACATTCCACACTTCACCATGAAGCATGACAAATATGAATTATACATATCCTCCACTCTTTTAGAACCTTCTTACCTTGTCATGATATTATTCTTATCCTTATGGATTGCAGAGGTAGTTTCTTGTGATTTCCACAATCTTCTAGAATGTTCCAAGTATGCATTGCATATTTCAACAGTCCATGTCCATATATACTGCCAAGGTTGATATGAGATCGAGTTTTACCAATGAAGTCGACGAGGAGACGGCCGTTGCTGCTGCGGCCGGTGGGGCGGCCGCCGAAGAAAGTCATGCTGTAGGGAGGGCGCATGACTTCATCGAAGACGTTGTACCAGCCCCACACGACGGGGTTGTTGCTGGTGTCCGTGAAGGAGTCGCCAAAGGCAAAGATGGAGTCGAATGGCCCGCCGTGGAGGGAGGCAGCGGCCTCCGGCTCAGCCGACGAGGGGAAGACGGCGACGGCGACGAGCGCCACCGCCATGAAGGCAGCATGCACTGCCCTACTACAACCACGCATCTTGATGCCACGGTGTACAGGTCGTCGACGCATTGTATGTATATTTGTAGGGAAGCTAAAATTAAATTTATAGGAACATTCTGTTAAAATTTACAGGGAAGCCCCTACCACGCTTAATCATATGATTTTTCTGGATCGTTGGTTGTATGGTCCCTGCAAAACTATTAATTCACTTTAATGCACCAATAGCGATACTATCATACAAATACTTGCACGCGTATAAGAGATTTTAGAGTCTACATTTTCTCCACAAGTATAAGACATTCCGAGTAGAGTTTGGCGTAATTCCTTGAAAAATCTTATTAATCGCATGGGTAGCATGTCATTAAATTCTGATTACCTAGGCAACGTACCATTTGTTTGACCCGCGACTTACGCTAATATCCACTAAGCTCTAACGAGAAATATATACGTCTTTTCCTATCTACCTTAAACCGTCGAAAAATCATATATTCTCTCGTAATTTTGAATGGAGGGAGAATGCCCAGTTTCGACTCCACAAGGAGCTCCATGGCTTGGACGTGAAGGAAGGAGAGAGAGAGAGAGAAAAAGAAACAAGATCAAGTGGAGCTCGAGAGCAACCTGCTAGCTTGTTCCAATCCGATGGCCTGCACGTTGTTTCCACGACATCATGGAGGTCTCTACGATGTTGTCGCTCCATAATTTAAGCCACAAGAGTAGGTACAGTAACTGGCCACAAGAGTTCCACGTTGGCCATGAAATGGACAGATGAAGGGAGAATGTGTCTCACTAATACTCACGTGTTTTTAGTTTTTGCTCCCGCGTGTAGGTACAACATGTTGTCGTCAAGAGACAAAGCATGCATAGATCTATTTGCACATAATTGCTCTGTCTGCCAACCTAACAATAGACACGCAACAACATTATGCTGGGATTACCAGCTAGGAAACCAGTACCACACCACTTCCAGGATTGAACGATGCCGACACCACACACAAGAGACCCTACGGAGGTGAATGTCCGCCGTCTCTGATGAATTCGAGGGACTCCGATCCTATGGATTCTACTTTAAATTTTGTAACCGATTCAAACCAGGCAGGAGCAGGACAGATTCGAATCAGATACGAAGCGCCCGGCAGGCGAACCTATTTTATTAGGTTTACATTTAGTACTCCGTCCAATCTAGTCCGGAGCGAGGGCGAGGAGGTGGACCGGCCGGCGATGGCGCTGGTGAACAGCAGCGGCGACAGCATGGGTCTCCGAATCTACGAGCCGAGTTTGGCGTGCGAGTACGCGTCGCCCCAGGAAAGGGCCGACCACAGATCGCGTCTCCTGGCCGCGATCCACAACGCCTACTGCAAGGCGCTCGAGCGCCTCACGGTGAGCAGGAACAGCAAGGCGAGGCGCCCGCTGGCGATGCGTCCTCGCCGGCGGCTTCTGCTTCGGCCTGCTCGACCCGGCCTCCAACATCGTCGTCAACACCCTCGTCCCCCGCCCGCGGCGTAGCCCTGCGGCCGGCGGCGTCCCCGCCGGAGCGGAGCTCGAGGACCTGGAGCGCCGGTCGATGGACGGCATGGTGACCATCCTCACGCGCTTCTTCCCGTACCTCGCCGACTCCGAGGCCGAGCGCTACCTGCTCCTCGCCGACGCCGACCTCCTCGTCGCCACCCGCACCGTCGTCATGGACCGCCGCATGAAGAGGTTCGGGTCCTCGGAGCGCGCCACCGAGGAGGCCCTCAGGATGGCCCTCAGGTGCGCCGCGCTCGCCGCCCGGCACCCCGACCCGGACCGCCTCGTCGGCGCCTGGCTCACCGTCTCCAGCCACCTGGACGAGGCCGTGCGCCTCGTCGCAAAGGTGCGCCGTCGCTCACCTTCCTCCAGCCTGCGCAACCTCGCCAGGCTGCTCGACGGACCGACGCCGCCGGCGGCCGACGACCGCCGGGGAGACCTGCTGAGGGCGTGGCATCAGCAAGCGACGACTCGTCGCCGTCGCGCTCTCCCCCGCAGCGTGCCGTACCAGAACACCGGCATGAAAAGAATAGTTGCTCGTAGTCCAATAGGGGCAGTCACGAAATATAAGTTAAAACATATAATCTAGCGTGGAAATCTCATTCTAAAGAGTTTTGTAATCTATATTCAATCCTAACAATCCTAATAAGGTACTACACTAAGAATATAAAAGTACACAAAATTGCAATAATCAATACGAAAACTTAAAGGAAGGAAGTGAGGGGAATCAAATTCTCAACATGAAGATTTATCCCGTGGTATCGGTAGGTACAAAGCTAGTCCACGTTGTTGAAGCACTCACTAAGAGTATTGCTTCGCGGTCACCAAATCTCTTTCGCTACTCTTCTTGACTCGCTACCAAGGCTCTCACCAAGTCCCCGGTCACCTTGATACCGTCTCCACTAAGGAGCTTCTCCACGAAGGAAGGGGTCCCCTGCATAAAGCCGTTGTCGCCGCTCCACACCAAGTCGGAGGGTCAATGACTTGCCGGCGCGCCACCAAGACTCTAATAGGCCGGTACACCGAGATACAACTTGTGGTTCACTCAAGAACCAGCACACAAGGCAGCAACGCCTTGCTCTCTCACTCTCTTTAGAGCTAATCCTAGCACTAACACTCTCAAAGTTTGTGCTAAATCTAAAGAGGTGATCAATGAGCTCTTGGGTGGCTTGGAGAACTTCTTCAGAGTGTGGGTAGTTTCTCACGAACTCCAACAACCTCAAATGACCCGGGGTGAGGTCTTATATAGGCTAGAGATCCACTCCTATCTGTTACTTGCTTTTCTGCCAAAAAGCTTAAAACGTCGGTTAAACCGGTCATAGCCGTCAGTTTAACCGGTCACTCTGAATCCGCATACTAACCGTTGAATGTCTCTCTGCCACGCCTGAGCTTGCTTGCATCATTGTACCGACGCACCGTCGGTTCAACCGGTGCTGAAGACTTTGCTTGGAAACCCTTCTGTAACCAAAACATGCGTACTGAGTAACCACAACACACTTGCACCGACGCCTTTTTTTGCACCATCGGTTTAACTGGTGCCTCTGTCATTTCTTCACTTGATTGCCATGTCATCTCCTCATTGCACCGACGCCTCCATTCTTATAGCGTCGGTTCAACCGGTGCAACTGGGTTCTTCTGAACTTATCGTTGTTTCAACTGCCAATGCACCGACCTGCTATCTTCTGGAACCATCGGTTTAACCAGTCATTTGGGCAATTCCCCCCTCCTCCAGGTTACTTCCCCCATCCTCCTCCACCCTTTGGCTACTTCCCCAATCAACCACCATATCCCCCCACCCCCTCCCCCCCGCAGCAGTTTGGTCCTCCTCCGCAACAACACTTTGGGACGAGGTCGAGGGGGCAGAATTTTGGAGGGCGTGGAAGGCCGCAGAATAGTCAACCTCAGTCTCAGCCTGCTCAGAATTCTTCATAGAGGCAGCTAGGGTTAGGCAGAGGTGGTGAAGGAGGGGAGTACTTCTGATGGTGCTGGTCCTTCCGAGGTAAAGCCTGCTGATGCCACCAAATTTCCTCATGTAGTTTGCTTTAACTATGGAGGTTCTGGTCATTATAGTACAAGCTGCTCTGAGCCAAGAATTTGCTTCATCTGTTATGAGAAAGATCACGTCTCTGATAAGTGTGTTGAATGGAACAAACCTATGTTGGCTGCACAGTACTATGGAACTACAGGTAGGGGCTTAGGTTTTCACCACATAGATGTGGAACCAAGAGCTGGCGGATTCAAGCTTTGGAGGGGTTTTGATAACTATGGAGTATTTATCATTGAGGAGGGAGATATAAGTGAGGAAGAGATTGTGGAAAATCTGAAGGAACAAGTAGATAAGAGTTGGGACTTGCAATTGACAAAGTTGGAAGACTACCACTTTCTAGTGAAGTTTCCCCCCACAAAAGGGTCGACAACAGTGTGACTAAAGATAAAACCTCCTACTTCTAGCTGAAAGGCGGTGTGATGGCCTCCTTAAGACCTTGGGATGGAGAAATCGAACCTATCGGTAAGTTGGAGGAAGTCTGGGTGCAAATTAGAGGGATACCACCAAAATGGTGTGATTGGACCACTGTTAAGGAGGTTGCTTCAAGTTTGTGGAGGATGATGGAGATAGATTGGCGGTTTCTCTTAAACAGATCTTTTAGCATGATCTTTTTAGCTGAGGAAGTGACCCAAAAAAGAAAGACAACAACGAAGCAAAGGGTAATAGTGGCAGCAAACAAGTTCAGAAGAGTGGTGTGCAGTAGGGGAGTGTAAGAAGATGCCTTGACATGGGCCATGTTGGGGAGGGAGTAGAGCTTAACGCTTGTGACAATGTAATTCGTGGCTGTATCAGTCTGCTTCAAGCCATGGAATTGGAGGGGCAAGATATGAACAATGAAGAAGGGGAGGAATTTCTGCAAGATCCTGATAACGAAATGATGAGTCTGCCTGATAACTGGATGTATGAGATGCAATCCAGATCTTCGGTGCAACAAAATATTTCTTCAATTAACAGCAGCCTGGGAACCACAGAAGTGGCTGGGGCAAGAAAGCAAAAGAACAAAGCAGCGAAGTGGGAGCCTCTACAGATTGAAAGAGAAAGTAGAAGAAACCCAAATGACAAAATAATCATGATGCGGAGGGCCCAAGAAGTTTAAAAGGAAATGGAGTCAAGAGGAAATGAAAAGTAAGAAAACAAAAAACTCAGCCCCTTTATCTTCTACTGACTTTATTTCAATTGCTCATAATTTGGACATCTTTGTCAAGACTGGGAACCTTGATAGTAAGATGACTGTTGTAGATCTAGAAAAACTAGAATCCAAAAGAAGTGAGACCTTTAGCAAATAATGCAAAGTTTGTTGTTCCAACGACATGAGTGCTAAGGGAAAAGCCCATGTTAATGTTGATTGTGAACTGAGAGAAGAGGATGGAGATCCCTTCACTCCAAAAAAGTAATCATTAACACAGGATCATGGTGGTGAACCTGAGTTGATAATGAGCCCTATTAGAGTAGTAGGTAGGAATAAAATAAAAAAAAGGTTAAAATGATAGGTCTTTTCTGGAATATTAGAGGCTTGGGTAAACTTGGCAGAATACCTGCACTAGTGAGTAGAATTAGAGACACACATGCTGATTTTGTTGGCATCATGAAAACAAAAAAGATGCTTTCAGCCCTGGGCTCTTGAGATCCTTCATTGGGAATATCCCTTTTGTTTGGAATTACCTCCCTACAGCTAGCTCAGCTGGAGGGATTTTAGTAGGTGTTAATGCTGACCTTTATAATGTTACTATAGGAAAATAGGTTTTAGCTGGAAATTAATAGTGGTGTATGGCTCCCCCTATGAGGAGGGTAAACAAGCTTTCCTAGAGGAGTTGCACAAGGTGATGGGCAGTTGGCAAGGGCCCACCCTTGTAGCTGGAGATTTCAACTTAGTAAGATTCAGTAGTGATAAGAGTAACTTTAGAATAAATCATAAATGGGCTAATAGCTTTAATGACTGGGTGAGCAAGTGGGCTCTGATTGAGTTGGATGCTAATAATAGGAAGTTTACTTGGACCAATAACCAAGATAACTTGGTTATGGAAAAAATAGATAGGGTGTTTATCACCAATGATTGGGGTTCCACCTTCCCTTTAGCTAGGGTTAAGGCATTAGATAGATTACCAAGTGACCATAATCCCCTACTGCTTGACTCTGGGGATAATTCTTTCTTTGGGAAAAAACGTTTTAGATTTGAAAAGTGGTGGTTGGAGAAAGAGTCTTTTAGAAGCATAGTGGAGAAAGCCTAGTCCTTACCTTGCCAAGAAGCCAAAAGTATTGATAGGTGGCAATTTAGGATCAGGCTTTAGGAAGCTAGTTATATGGTGGGCTGCCAATGAAGTGGCAGCTATGAATAAAGAAAAAGTGTTGTTGGCCGATGAGTTCAATAGCTTGGACAAGCTGTTGGAAGATAGGCCACTCACAGATACTGAGAGGGGAAGAATGGATATAGCTTCAAGGAAGTTAGAAAAAATCTGGGTGTTAGAGGAGATTAAAGTTAGACAAAGATTTAGAGATAGAGACATCTTAGAGGGAGATAGGAACACTGCTTATTT
Organism: Panicum miliaceum; assembly: GCA_032594955.1. NCBI lineage: Eukaryota > Viridiplantae > Streptophyta > Magnoliopsida > Poales > Poaceae > Panicum > Panicum miliaceum. The sequence goes on along the minus strand of CM064065.1, from coordinate 2,455,031 downwards.
TCAGGCTGTAGCTAATCAGAGGAGTAGGAAAACGAGAGTAGATTTCTTAGAGGGCCCTAATGGTCAGGTGCATGACAAAAAGGGATGATGGGCATTGCTGTTGACTTTTACAAGAATCTTTTTGCCAAAGAAGATAGGGCTGATATCTCTTTAGCTGATAACTTCTGGTCAGATTCTGAAAAAGTTTCTGCAGAAGAAAATGACATACTAACAACACCTTTTTCTGAGTAAGAGATTAAGGAGGCAATTTTTAGTTGTTATGCTGAAGGAGCTCCAGGGCCTGATGGCCTCTCCTTCATCTTTTACCAAAAGTTCTGGGATCTTGTGAAGGGTGATTTGGTTGATATGTTTAAAGATTGGTTTAGGGGAGAACTTGACTTATATCGTTTAAATTTTGCCATGATCACTTTGATTCCCAAAGTAGAAAATGCTAGTAGTATGAAGTTTTTTAGACCCATAGCTTGATAAACTGTAGCTTTAAGATTTTTTCTAAAGTGCTAACCCTGAGATTGGGAAAAATCTCCGATAGGTGAATTGCCAATAATCAAAGTGCCTTTATAAAAGGCAGGTACATTCTTGAGAGTGTTGTAGTGGCCCGTGAACTAGTTCATAGTGTGCAGAATTCAGACCATCCAGGGCTTATTTTGAAGCTTGACTACGAAAAAGCCTATGATAGAGTTAGCTGGGATTTCCTTTTTGAAATTCTTAAAACTAGGAATTTCAATCAAACTTGGATAAATTGGATTGAGCATTTAGTGAAAGGAGGGTCTGTTGGTGTGAACCAAAATGGAGAGGAAAGTAGTTACTTTAAACCATGGAAGGGGTTGAGATAGGGGGATCCCATCTCACCCTTGTTTTTCAACTCAGTAGGAGATGTCCGTACCAGGATGTTGTTGAAAGCAGTTGATAAGGGCCTGATTAGAGGTTTGTTGACTGACTTTAGAGACGGTGGAATTGTATCTCTGCAATATGCAGATGGTACAATTCTTTTCTATGATTGCATGAGAGCTATCTGAGAAATCTGAAGAGCTGCCTAGTTTGGTTTGAACAGCTGTCTGGGATGAGGATCAATTTCCACAAAAGTGAGATAATCCCTATGAACCTAGATAGTGAGGAGATTCATAGGATTTCACATATGTTCTGCTGCCTGGTAGGTACTTTCCCTATTAAGTACTTAGGTGTTCCCCTCCACTTTGAAAACTTAGGAGAGAAGACATACAACCCCTGGTGGATAAAATTCTGAAAAAAGTTGCCAGCTGGAAGGGGAGGCTCCTCTCCTCAGCTGCAAGAGTGGTCTTGATTAAGACCTGCTTAGCTAGTATCCTTGTTTACCTTCTTTCTTTTATTAGGTTTCCTAAGTGGGGTGTTAAGTTAATCAATACCCAGATGGCTATTTGCCTATGAAATGATTTAGTATAACACCATAGATACCACTTAGTTAATTGGGAGACTGTCTCTATGTATAAAGACTTTGGCGGTTTGGGCATCCCCAATTTAAGAGACTTGAACCTTTGTTTGCTGGGATCTTGGGTAAAAAGATACCAGAATGATGGAGGGAAGCTGTGGAGGAAGGTGATAGATTTTAAATATAACACAAAACACCCCAACCTATTCTCTACCAACACGTTAGGTGCTTCCAATTTTTTAAGGGGGTTGTGGAAGCAGCCAAAGCTGCCAAAATGGGATATAGATGGCATATAGAAAATGGGAAGTCTATCAAGTTTTGGGAGGATAACTGGCTATTGTCCTCTAGCTTAGCAATCTAGTTTTGGAAGCTATATGAGATTGTTAATGAAAAAGGTGTCACAATTGCTGATCTCTCTGGGATGGAGAGAACTTAATGTGCACCTTTAGAAGGACAGTTAACCAAAGTTTGATGAATGATTGGTTAGAAGTAAAACAACTAGCTGACACAATCATTTTTTCGGATGAGGAGGACTCCTTGATCTGGATGTTTTCAACCAAAGGTTTCTATTCCTCTCAGTCTTTATATAAGATCATTAATTTTAGAGGGAACATGCTAGTTCATGTGCCAACAGTTTGGGGTTTAAAAATCCTCCCTAGAGTGCAATTCTTCCTTTGGTTACTTTCTAGGAAGAGAAATTTAACTAGAGATGTTTTAGAAGGTAGGGGCAAGGTCCTAGCTGATAACACTTGCCTGTTTTGTGCTGAAAGAGAAACTTCTCAACACCTCTTTTTTGAGTGTGTAGTAGCCAAGCAAGTCTTGTCCGCGATCTCTGAGTTGCTTGAGCTTGAGATAGGATCAGGTTTTGAATCTATTGGTAGTAGATGGCTTAGTAATAAACGTTACTCCGTGCATAACATGTTTTCCTCAGCTACCTCATGGTGTATGTGGAAATTGAGGAATGACATTTGCTTTCAGAATGCAAGGTGGAGAGATCTAGGGACCATTCTGATGAAAATTGCTAGGACTGTACAGAATTGGCTAATTCTGTGTCCGGGCGAGCTAAAGGACATGGTGTCAACCCTGGTTGGAAATCTGAAGATGATCGCCTCAGGACCTGTGAGGATTACTGGCTGAGAAGAGGAGTATCTGCCGCGTCGCTCTCAGCCTGGAGGCTGACGAACTACAGTTGGGACCTGAAGCTCTTGCCGGATGATCTAAAGATCATTTGGAGATGCTGCTTCCTCAAGATGCCGAGGAGATGTCTCGCCTGGTGTAGTGGAAAGTGTTGTCACTCTGCTTTGTTCGGTGCTCTGGGGTCGTGCTGAGTTTTAGGTCATCAGTTTTTATCCTTTCGGTGCTCTGAGTTTCTTCTCTTGGTACTCCGGGTACGAGTGGCAAGCCGCTCATACTAAGATGCTGTAAAAACGTTCTTGCTGTCTTTTCATATGGTTAAGATGGGGGCCGTGGCTCCTAAAACTCATATATATGTGCGCGCGCGCGCTCATGTATTAACAGATACTCCCTCCGCTCTAAATTTGCAGGGATAACAAAAATTATGCATCTAGATTTGCTAAAACGACCTATAATTTAGAACGGAGGAAGTAGTGCCATTGATTATGAAAGTTAAGAAACATGTTGTCTTATCCTTAGTGTTCGTCTGATTTAATAATGGTGTTTTGAGCCGAGCCACTCGCAAACTTTGTGAGTAGTGCCCACGAAGGTAGGCGTAATTAGCCTCCGTACGTTTCGGGCCGGCTACTGTTGATAAGCACAGACGAAATGCATGCTATGGTTGGATGTTTTAATTTGTTGCTTTAATTTGTGAAACAGCTAGCTAGCATCCCGGCCAGCCATTTCTATAGACGGATACTTGCTAGAGCTATTTCAGATGGTCAGCGACCTGCCTTGGTGACTTGTTCACACATCGACTTGAAAGCATCGTCCTGTCCACCTTGTTGGCTCCTTCGCATTCGCCCTATCCTCCCACTCTCTACCTCTTAGCTACAGTAGTGCACATGCTCCAGTCTTTCCGAAACATACGCATACAGTAGTGCACATGCTCCAACCATGGTTGTTCAGACGAAATGACATAAAACGAAGTACTCAACTCTCTTGTCTCGGCACGCAGCCGGGAACATTTTGTTGACTCGACTCTTTTGTACATAACGGGTGGGCGAGGAGGTTGCACAGTACTACGTACGTTTGACCCACACAAACTCAAGAGGGTGTCGTCTAGCCAGCTAGGGAGTACATCATCGTAGGTACAGACTGTGCAGATGACGTACGGATAACTTTTTCCCAGTGGCATCACATGTATCGCAGCGCTCTCAACTCGTGGTACCTGCACCGAGCAGCTGACTAATTACCCTTGCTCAAACAATAATGGAATTACACTTGCATGTGATCGAGTGGGGAGGTAGCATGATTACGAACGGAATTACGGATGCAAACCATATATTGTACGAGAGCTTGACTCCACACGAAATGAAAAGGCAGAATTAAGCTGTTCATGTGCAACTAGCTTATTCCTATGCCCCATCATATATACAGTTTCCTCTTAGTGAAAACTATATATTTTAGTAATTAGCTAGCGCTCGACAGATCTAAAAATAATAATCTATCGCTTGATACAAAAAAAAACTAATTACTATGTCTGATCCAATCCATTCCATTACGGTGAGACGATACTCCTAGACGATACTCCTATATATCCATCCATCTTTCTAGTAAAAACTACTCCAGCCCCTTTACATCCACGCACTATACATTCCTGTCTTTGTCTTCTGTTTTTTTTTCCTTTTTCAAAGACTAGGAAAATAATGTCACCCAGGATACAGTGTCTGCCTCGGAATACACTGCATATGTTGCAATACACATTAAACATATATTAAACAAATTATTTCATTCATATGCTAATTGGTTTGTCCTAAATACCATATATTCGAGAACAAAAGGAGTAATAAGAAATGGATACGACGAAAAACAAAGGAATGAATTAGCTAGCCACAGTACATTGGTGATCATGATCTAAATACTCCCTCAATTCCTGTAACTCCTAAGTACACCGGGGAGTAATACCCTAGCTAAAAAGGTGGGTGGCTATGCATGTGAGCAAGCAACCAATTATGAAGTGGACCTAGAAGGAGCAGTAGTCAACTAGTGCTAGTACTAGAGAATCCCAACCACCTCTACTTCAAAATCTCAATTCGCCAAAAAAAAAAGAGGATAAAGGTGCCAATGCCTACGCAGTACTGCATGTAGTTGTAATGAAGAGGACTCACGCTACAAGCGTTCGTGAGAACGTGCAGGTCAGCGCATTCATGCACAGGTACGTGAACGATTCTTTTTTTAATAAAGGGTTAAACTGGCCTAGCTTCTATATCCACATGGTGAATAGATATAGCAAAGGATTATAAGAGCTCTTAGACTCCAAATCTCAAAATGAGAGGTTAAAAACACAAGAAAGAAAATTCTAAAACAAAAAAAGGCTAAGCTCTAATTTTCTTCTCCGTTTCTGCTTCAGCCTTGCAATATCTTTAGGCATCACCAATCTATCACATCTGCTTAGAATCTTGATGTTTGAATTATCCGTTGCTCGTCAAATCTTTTCACATAGAAACCACAGAATTCAACTATTCTACGTAGACAATGAATGCGGATACAGAGAACCTCCAGAGCGACGTCTCCGAGAGGATGTTGAGGACGCCGTCGCGGTCCATCCGGCAAGCCGGAGTTACTGTTGATCTTTACAGAGAGTACCACAAACAGCACCTCAAGAGAGAAAAATGACGTCCAAAGAGAGCCGCTGTTGTTGACCTGAGACAACGATCAGCTTGAGGTTTCGCCTGAAGCTCCTCGCCTCGCCGGATCCACAGTGGCTGCCGCAGGGCCCCAAGAAGAACACGTGAACGATTCTTGGTGCTCTTTGTTGTTCTCACTTTTACATATTATATCCGTAATGAGAGTAACTAAATTATAACAACTAAAGATCAAGCAAGCAAGCAACCTATGGATGTACGGTATGAGATTCGCACTATAAAATGACCCACCCATGCACCCACGCACACAAGCACGACACGACGAGAGAAAGACAAGCAGCAACCAGTAGCTAGCAGTGTGCCCAGTAGCAAGCTCCCAGCAAGCAGGAATGGACGGAGGCCGTGGGCAGCGGGGAGGACGAGGGCGCAAGCGCACAGGCCGCACAGACAATGCAGGGTCCTCAGGTACTCAATCTCGCTCGATCCAGTTGTTGTTGCGTGCTACCTCTCGGTGTAGAATAGTTCTACTACATAGCTATTATATATATATATATATGTGTGTGTGTGTGTGTGTGTGTGGAAAAAGGACAGATTAGTCCTTTTGTTTTCACCACAGTGAAAACGCTTTGTGCTCTTTATTTATTCTCTAATAAATTAATAAAATGCTTGCTAATAATTGAGATTATGCTACGGCTGTGCGAGAAAACAACTACTGATTTCCAGTTGCAAATCAAGGATTGTTCATCTTACATCCTCAGAAATGACGTATAGGCACCAAGGCATCCCCGGTGGAGGAGGTCAAGATCGAACGAGTGTCAGACGGGGAAGATGAAGAGCCCGGTACGTCTGTAGTTGTTAGTTTTCTAGCTCCATGCATCATGATCTTGCCAAGCCAGTTTTATTATTTACTTCTTTTCCTCTCTGTAGAGTTCGATGTGCCCATCAACGTTACGGACGCCAGGTACGAAGACGAGCAACGTGAGCCCGTGAGCTCCCCGGAGGTGGACAGCCCCGAGACTCCGACTCCAGACGAGGTGAGGGAGTATGAGGAGAAGCAGCGGAAGAAGTTGGAAAAGAAGAAGAGGAAGGAGGAGGGGAAGAAGAAGAGCGCTTAGGATCGGATGGGCACTGATCGATTACCATTATTATCTGTTCCTTTGTTAGTTATATATAGATTAGCCTGCTGTATGATGACTGATCTGTTAATTCCCTAATTAAGTGCCTACATACCTAGCTACCTTGTGCACGATATGGTGGCACCATACATGTGTGCTGGTGGGTAGGAGCACGCAGCTTGTCTTTCAATTCCCTAAGTGTCATGCATTGTGCACAAGTATGTCATGTGCAGTAGGTTAATTTGTATCATCAAATGATGAGACTTGAGTGCACTGGAACTGGCTTCACATACAGCAAGGTTCTCAAGCTTTTTAGATTTTATTACTATGGCATGCTAAGTCGTGCTTCAAGATGTGTCAAAACATGTGAAAAGTGCTGATAGGCCGGTTCAGATGAATAGCCCATGTCATTGGAGTCAACTATATATATAAAAAAGACCTTGACGCTAACACAAAAAGATTTGAGCTAGCTGGAGGCCAGGTTCATAGCTTAAGTGCTTAACCGGAAAACGGGCGCCCTGCTGAACAAGCTATTAATGTAAATCTCTCTCAAAGAAGTGGCTGTAAACCAAAAAAAATGAATAACTTATCGTCTCAAAAAGAAGAAAATGAAAAAGTTCAAGGTTTAATCCAGCGCAAGCACGCACAGGCAAGATAAGAATCACAGATATAGAGGACTCTTCCAAGGCTTTTGCGTGCACAAATAGGCCTGCAGAAAGTGGCTGTTTGAATGGGAACAGGCCCAAGTGTGTTCAACTGGCTTGTGTGTTCTGGGTATTTAGCTTTATCATAAATTAGAGCAAAATGATCATGACGAAAGAAGCAGCATATACAAGGGGGTAAAAGCTTAAAGGAACTTTGTCAGGCTACTGCATAGATTGCCTCCTGCAAGGAAATGACGGTGTCACTATCGTAATAGCACTGAGGGAGCTTAGTTTCACTTTTGCTCGATCATGGTTCAAGAGGGGACGGGATTAGCTGAAATTATAATGACCATAGCTGCCTGGATTGCTCAATTGCATGCAACTCAGAAAATGTTAAAACATCATCGGCTCTCTTCAACACACCTTTCATAGATTCCCCTGCATTTTATCTCATCTATATGCATCGGCGGAGCTACGTTCATGCCTGGGTATTCCCAGGAATACCCAACTTTTCTTCCAAACAATCATGTATATGTGAAGTATGTATATATGTATAGTTTATATTAGGTCATATTCTTTGTTCTCTGAATTAGAAATCAGCCCAATACAACCTTAGGCGGCCCACTCACCCAACAAACGCGCACGAATCCTCTCTCTCTCTCTCTCGCTCTCTCGCTCTCTCTCTCTCTCTCTCTCCATGAATCGATTCAATCCATCCCGCGCACGGTCGCACCTCTCCCTCAGGCCTGTCTCCTCATCCTGCCCCATCCTGTCCTGATTCTCAAATCCCAAGCCCAAACCATGTCGCAAGAGGAGCAGAGGATGCTTGTGACGGCGTGGTCATCGGTGGTTGCCGCAAGGATGAGGGACAGATCAGCCGTAAGCTAGCGGAGCCGCGCGGCAACTTGGTACATCTCTGAGACAATTCAGTTTATGGTAAACATAGCAGCTTATCTGAACAAGCCAGGTACCCAAATTTTGATAGGAGGAAACATCGATTTAGCTAATTTTGTATAGTTTGAACAATAGAATGCTCCTTTAGCACATCAGAGCGGACTTATGACTCAAATTTAGGATTGGACAATTCCCATTTGTACAAATCAACAATAGACTTGGCTAATCAGGGATTTCACCTAATTATATGAAGATACATAGTTCATCATTGAAGATGAACAATTTGTATCTTTAATTGTCGATATTGTGAACTTGTTGTATTTTTTATTGGACCTTTCTCTAGAAAATGGGAATACCCAACTACGAAATCCTGGCTCCGCCACTGTCTATATGACATCCTAATCCCACTCACACTGTCCATCCAAATGTCACTAAGGTGGAGAAGATGATTAGTAGAAGGGCACACAGAAGTAAGGCAACATCAAGGCAAAGAGATCGACGCTGGTGCTGTGGTGGCTGTAGCAATCACAGTAGAAAACATACATAGCTTGAGATGCTAAGTTTCAGAGATAAATATATAGAACTCCAAAATAGGTTCCACTCATCGACAGTTTTATAATAATTTATTTAATGATTTAGATTGGTGTAAATACTAAGAGCAATGGCCTAAATACCAAAAGATCACGTGTGGCAGTTGGCAGTGACCACTGTGAGAGTCGAATAAAAATGCAGATGTATGAATGTTTCATCTGTGTTTGCTGAGGGAGGGTGTCCACTGTCCAGATGTGAGAGACATACCACAAGGAAATTTGCCATGGAAGTGGCATTTGGCCGAGCACTTTGTAGGCACAACAGATACGACTGCAGGAGTCACCGTTGGCGCTGCTCTTTCCCGTGACAAGATGCACAACGCACATGCCATAGGGCAGCGTGGCAAGAGTTCATGGCCACGGTGATGCCACCGTTAGTATCTAGAATGGCTGCGGTAGAGGAGAGCAGGTCGTTCCGGGAGCTCGACGAGGGCATGACGTGCCGCTGAGCAACTGGAGGAACGGCGAGAGGAGGGCTAGCTAGCCAGGCGACGAACCATTCCCGCATCAATCGTCTGGTGCCCGCCTACCCCGTAAAGCTCGGCCGCCAGCGTCCGTGTCCGATAGCTGATAGAAACAACACGAACAACACGGATCTCTAGCAGTAAATCGAGTGGGTGCTAAGCATTAACATGAGATTGACAACGCGATTTTAGATCCGAGAGAGCAAGAACAGAGAGAGAGGGACTGAGAGTGAGAGAGAGACAGGGAGGAGAGGTAAACGTCAGGCTTGAAGGAGATGACGGTGTCGTCCGAGTAGAGGGCGCAGTGGTGGCCGGCGGGGATGACGGGGCTGCGGCGCCTTTCCCTCGTTTCAGCACTTCTCCAGATCAGGTAGAGCTAGGGTTTGTGGGGAGCCCCGTGGCGCGGCAACCTTTCCACTTGGCTCCCCTACTCATTATATAGCGTTGTGCGGGCGGGGGGGGGGGGGGGGGGGGGGGCACAGCCAATGAACCGCGATCAGGGTACGTGACATGCGGAGGAATCAGTCTCCTTGACCGATTGGAGATCATAACTAACATTCTCCTCTTTGATCTCCTTCTTCCATACTTCTTACTTATACTTCATGTCTACTTTTCAATGAATTGATATACAGAGCACGTTGCATCATGATAGTCACTATCGTACCGTCTAACACAACGACTACATTATACCTTTCCATCTCGGAATAGACACTAGGCCCCTTTGTAATCCAGAAATCATAGTGTTGACGCCAGATTTTGACACGTGTTGAATCGGCGTCAGGAAGAGAAGAGACCGGCCGATGCGGCAGATCTAAAGGCTACAGTGAGGAATCGGCCGATTGAGGCTACAGTTGGAAATCGGCCGATTGGCGATGCAACTTGCGCCAACAGATAGGGGGGGGGGGTGAAACCATTGGAATCACAACAGAGGATGCCGACTCGGTCGAGAAGCAATGGAAAGAATCCTGATTGGACTAGGAGATGGCGGCAGAAGATTCTGCGGGAGCCCGTTTCCTTTATGAAAATATTATAGATATAATAGTTTTCTATTTAAATCAAGTTTGTAACAAATCGTAATCGATCAGGAGTCCTGGTCCTAGGGTATAAATAGGAGTCGTCAGGGCTTTGTAATAGAGACATCAATCAATTCAATCAACAAAACAATCTACTTTTTCATCGTACTTTACTTTCAAGTCAGCAACTTCGCCATTACTTCTTTTTCTTTCACGAGTTCGTACGGATTGGCAGGGCTGCATCGACACGATCTCCGGCCAATTGGTAGGTTTCGCTTATCGAATAACATCTGAGCTTTAACTTCGGGCGCATCGCCGTGGTTTCGTTTGGGTTTATTCACCAGTTATCGATATTTACTAGAATTATAGGTTTTACCTGTTGTTCTAGTATTATCACGAGTTATCCAGCTTGAGATTCAAACTATCGGCTTTATCATCGCTCTTCCTCGTTCATTATTATACAACTGATTAGATCTATTTCAAGTGTTGCATCTGTAATAATTGTTTAAGTTGCTCTACCAGTTTTCTTTGCAATTATTACGTGATTATCGGCTGATCCATAGCCGGTCATCTTCATAGCAAATCGGCTGATTCGCTGATATGCTTTTCGGGACAGATCGGAACCTCAGCCGATCGGAGCACACGCAGTTTAATACGTTTATTTCCTTGTCAATCAATAGGTCAGATTGACTGGCACGCCGCGCGAACCGCACTAGGGCAATAACCCGAACAGGAGCTAAGCAGATTCTCCCGGGTCGTGTGTCCGACGCTGAAGACCATCGGCCGATTCCTGGCCGACTTTTAGCGCCAACACACTTTTGGCACGCCCAGTGGGACCACCTCAAGTTCCAATATGTCAAAGACCACCGAAGTTTCTGAGAACAACATTATTGAGGTCACGGAAGCAGATCTCAAGGACGACCAGAAAGAGGAACTAGCTAAACATCTAGAGGACTACAAAAGGATGTATCTGCAGTCTTTCAGTCGTACCAGAAGCGGGGAGGCAATCAAGAAAGCTCCTCTTCCAGTCCCCCCCCATATCACCATCGCTGAGGATTCGGGCAAGATGTCCGATATGATTCAACAGTCCGTCTATCAGGCTTTCATCGACCAATCCTCGGTAATGACCAACACGGTGTATAACGCCGTCATCAGTTCTCTGGTCAGCGGAGCAGCTCAAGGATATCAGAGGCCAGCATACGCCCCACCTATTGTACCTCCAGCCAGAAGCTTACCAAGCACGTCTCACTCGGCTCCTCAGCCGATGTCGACGCAACGCGAAGGATACATGGATAGGGATATTAAGACAATAAAGTTGTCGAGGCAACCAATCTAGAGTCAAGAGCAGGAGGTGGCTTGTCATGGGGATGACATGGGGAAGGTCCGTGATGGCCTTCTCCTCCATTGGTCTCGCAGATCCCTTAATATGCAACATTTAATTTTTCATTAAAAAAATCAAAGTCAATTAGCGTTGTATACTGAAATTTGCTAGACTGAGGATCAGCATCCCATTGCTTGCATGAACCTACTTCAGCCACACAAACATGCAGAAGCAAGCGCTGCTATTGTCATACGGTAATGTTGTTCCAAAGGAGATTGAGCTCAAGCAAGGGAGGAGTACCACTCACTATCATTACACAACCTAGGTTTTAGTGTCACGGAGAAGGCTTGCCCCAACTTTGTTGATCACCTGGAAGAAACAAAATCACCTCACACATCTGAAAGCACTTTTGGAATGCGATAAAAACCAAGCAAGTAAATCAACCCACCTGGTTTTTCTCAGATTTCGATTGTGGTTTTGTTACTCTGCTTTGCCATGATAACTCAGAATATTGCCTACTCAGCTTCAAACAATCACTACAACCTGAATTTAGAAAACATGTGGAGCGATTCAGAATAAATTATTAGCAACAATATGAGACAAGAAGGATTGAAATACTATATGAAATCAGACAAATGAAACATTTCAGAGTCGTGCCAAAAGGGCCAAATTGATGGAAACTCTTTCACCCTCAAATCCTATAATCAGGTTGTTGCTTTGTTTCAGGTATAATATACATAGAGGTGACAGAGCAAATTGCTACCTCATCTTAACCAATGAATATATTTGAGATAATGGAGATCAAAACTTGAATTGTTGTGGTTGTACCTAGCAACTACACTGATATAGCCACTGAGATATGTACTACATTTAAATGATAGAAAGAAGGCCGTCCCTTTGTCTGCTAATTTTTTGACATAGAAGTTAAGCAGTTGCTCGGATTTCACCCTCAGATGCAGTAACCTTACCTCTGCTCGATGTTCAGTTCATATTGCATCATATGGGCCCAAAGAAAGGTGTCATATACAACATTACTTCCTTCTGTAAGCACTAAGTTAAAGCAGATGTCTACCCAAACAAAGGTATGGTTTGCTGAAGAAGACAAAGGTGAAAGAACAAATATGCTGTCTTACCTTTGTTTTGGGGTACCAGAGATATGTAGACAAAGAAAGCTAGCTTCATTTCTTAATACATTGGCATCCTGGAATGGTAAAAATATATGCATAAATGAGAAACAGACTTCAAAATATGAAGAAAATAGTGGGCAACGAGAACTGAACTGACCAAGAGATCACACTCTCAATGGCTATAACCACAATCCTATAACATTCGTAAACATGATAGTTTACAAGAATATGTTAGCCTATCTGATATGGTGGAAATTTTACACAATCTGAAGACAACGTTAATTTTGTCCTAGCAAACAAAATAAGAAATATTGAAAACTTACCTGCAAGTGGAACACCGATAATCCAATCACAAAGTTATGTCTTTGTTTAAGACGATACTTGTAATTTGTTTTGTTGTGTGTATCCATAGATTTATTGAATAATAATCACAAAGTTATTTATTGAATAGAGGGTGTCAGAAAAGAAGCGAGCATTCACCGGACCGTGAGCCATGAGGCACGGGCATTTGATCGAACACCTTGCAGGCACAAAAGACAATGTCCACCGTCCACCGGTAAGAGGATTTGCATGGCTCACTGTCCACCATCGAGAGGATGATAATACCTGGGTGACGCTCCAGCCTTGCCTTCTGCTCTTCGCTTGATGGTAGGATGGCCTGTTCGAGCGATGGGACGACGAACGACGCGTATCCGCTCGATGGGAGGGCGTCTTTGATGGGACGCTGGCGCGGCGGCGTCTCCGCACGACTGGGACGGGGGAGGGGGGTCAGATGACTCACTGCGCGGCACCGGGCGGCGTGGCTTCCGACGCTCCGCGCGGCGTCGATTGGACGGGGTGTGGGTGACGCCCGCGTGGCGGGGCAGCCGACGCGAACGCTTCGTGTGGCGACGACAACGGCGTTGACCCGAGACGGCGATCTGGGCGCGGCGAGGATGGCGGCGTGGAGGCCGCTGCCGCCGCCGCCTCCGCGCCCATGGGGCCGCTGTGCTTCCGCCGCTCGGGGCTGCCGCGCTCCATCCCGCTAGCAGCCGCCGCGCTTCCGCCGCATGGGGCCGCCGTGCTCCCGCAGCCCCAGAATCGCGCCGCAGCCCTCGAATCGCGCCGCTGGGCTGCTCCGAATTTGAGCCGCTAGGGGCAGCTCACCCGGTGATGCCGCAGTTTGGGGATGCCGCTCAGGACCGCCGTGCTCCGTCCCGCTCGAGGCCGCCGCGCTCCCGCCGCTCGGGGCCATCGCGCCCCCACCAATCGCGGTCGCGCGCTCCCCGCCGCTTGGGGCCGTCGCCAGGGACCCGCCTCCTCGCGCGGGTGGACGGGGACCCCTCGCAGCGGCAAACAGGGGCACCTCGCGGCGGCGGGATGGTGGGACGACGGGACGGCGGGGCTGGGCTGGGATGGCTTGACGACACGATGGCGGCGGCGCCGGACCGGCTCGGGGGCTGCGACGTACGGCGCGAGGGGAGGGCGGCAGCGGCGGCACGGCTCGCGGGCTGTGGCGGCGTGAGGGGGAGCGAGGGGGAAGATGTCGCGAGGGGCAGGGCGTCGGGAGTGGGAGCGCTTCGGGGCGGAGCGAGAGGGAGGGTGGTGGATCTGAGCGAGGGGCGAGCGCATCGGACGGAGGGGGCGAGCCGATCGGAGCGAAGCCTCTTTTTAGTACTATATATATATATACTACTACTATAATATATAATAATATTAGTAGTAATAATATAGTAGTAGAGAAGAGATAAGCGGGTTATAAGCGTATCCAAACGAACCCTACGGGTTTTTTTTCTACCCCCTTCGTCGCGCCGCCGCATCTGTACAGACGGCCCCTCCAATCTGATTCCGTCGGCGAGCGGGGCGCAGGAGGAGGAGGAGGAGGAAACCTCCCTCCGCTTGGCGCGGGGATGGCGCTGAAGAAGTCGAGCGGCCTCTCGGATCTCCGGATCTACGAGCCGAGTTTCGCATGTGAGTACTCGTCGCGCAAGGAGGAGGCGGAGCACAGATCGCGTCTCCTGGCCAAGATCCACAACGCCTACAGCAAGGCCTTGGAGCGCCTCGCGGCGCACAACAAGGCGAGGCGCCCCGTGGCGATGAGGATCCGCGGCGGCGGCGGCTTCTGCTTCGGCTTGCTCGACCCGACCTCCAACATCATCGCCAACACCTTCATCCTCTGCCCGCGCGACCCTGCAGCATACAAGGGCAGAGGCGATGAGGCTGCGGCCTGCGGCGTCGAAAAGGAGCTCAAGGAGCTGGAGGCCGGTCGCTGGACGGCATGGTCACCTTCCTCACCCGCTTCTTCCCCTACCTCGCCGACTGCGAGGCCGTGCGCTACCTGCTCCTGGCCGACGCCGACCTCCTCGTCGCCACCCGCATCATCGTCGTGGACCGCCGCATGAAGAGATTCGGGTCCTCGGAGCCCGCCGTCGAGGAGGCCCTCGGGATGGCCCTCAGGTGCGCGGCACTCGCCGCCCAGCACCCCGATCCCGACCTTTTCGTCGGCGCCTGGCTCACCATCTCCAGCCGCCTCGACGAGGCCGTCAGTCTCCTCGCCAAGGTGCGTCGGCGCTCCCCCTCCTCCAGCCTCCACAACCTCGAGAAGCTTCTGCACGGGCCGCCGCCGCAGGTGGACGACAGCCGTGGAAGCCTGCTGCTAGCGTGGCAGCTGGCGATGTCTCGTCGCCCTGTCCCCCGCATCATCCCGTACCAGAACACCAGTACCGGCCTGAAGCGGGTGCTCCTGGACGCGATCCATGGGTTCTACCTCCAGGCCCTCGCCCGACTGCCGGCCGGCGAGCTGCACTCCCGCTACCAGCGCAGCCTGCTCATGGCTGGTCACTGCTATGGCCCACTCGACCCAGTTTCCAACATCATTGTCAACACCATATGGTACGACGCGGTGTTCCCACCTGCCATGGAACTCGAGCTGGGCATGGTCAGCACACCAGGCCTCCTCCGGATTGAGACTCGCTCCATGTATGGCCTCGTCTCCTTCCTCTGCACCCACTACCATCACCTCAATTTCCACCGAGCCACGCGCTGCCTGCTTGAGGCTGATGGTAGCCTGCTGCTCGCTGATCCCAACCTCGATGCTGAAGCTGCTGCAGCCACCATTGCCGTTTTGAGACTGAAGGAGCCGGCAAGACTCCACGCGCCATGGAGCACAGACACTGGTTTCCATACTGCCTTGGGTAGCAGGGTGGTGAGTCAAGCCCAAGGAGGGCCGGCCACCAGTGTCAACGAAGCCCTCATGCAGCTGCCACTGCTGCCTGGCACCCCAACGCCGATGCTCAAGCAAACCTTTTCACTTCATGTAAAACGATGCTGGGGTCTGTCTTGCCTCTGCTGCAGGGTGGAAGCCAGCTCTCCAGTGAAGATGCTCAGCGGATTGCCAGGTTGTTGATATCTCCTAATGAATTGACCTGTCAGACGCTACTTACTCCCTTGCCACCCAAACAATACGTGATGAGTGCATGTACAACAATCACCAAAAAGGTCAATGCTGCGTTGAATGTATATGCATCGATGTCAAATGAGGTAGGTTTATTTTGCTTGTTGACGATCCTTGCTAGCTCTGCTAACATGAACTATTCTATTCTAAGGCCTCTCACTGAACTGATTTCCTCTTGTGTCCATGTACAGGAACCAACTTACGAGCTTCATGCTACATGCAGCGTGAATGATCAAGTGTCAGGTCCTGTTTACTGTCCAGAAAGTGACGCCTGTCCTCCTGAAAAATTTTGTCGCTCTCATGTCAATTTCTTAGCGACTCCAAGATACATTCGTACTCATGACAATGAAGTTCCAGTGCTATTTTTCGCTGAATTTAGCAATGATGATGAAGACAGCTGAAGCTCAGCCCTGGTGCTGCCCTGTGTGTATACCGCCACCTTGCTCAGGTATAGTCTAACCATCACACGTCGAGATTGTTTAAGTTTATTTCCATCCCCATTGCTTAGATAAGTATGGATCTCCTTTTCCATAATCGACACACACATCACTGTGTCATTATTTATGCATGCTAATGTCTCTGTGAAGTTTGCATACTTTTAGTAATTAAGGGCAGTAAAGCATGTACTTATTTAAGAAAGCGCAGAAAATTTCATAAGTGTAACATCAAATCTGCATGTGTGATTGTAACTGAAAACTTTAAAACATTAGAACACTTTCTTTTTGCAATTTTTTTAGCGTCACTTAGATAATTTGTTATGCTGCAATATAACTCTGATGCTCTTAATTTTATACTTTGTATGTTGACAGAGCGGGTTCGGTGCCTGTATTGTGATTATGTGGGAATTAGAATCATACATCCGATTGGAAAGAACTTTCATGGGCGCGAGGAGGATTTTGAGAGCATGGTTTGCAAAAAGGATCCCTTCGATGAGTATTTCGATCCATCACTGATGCCACAACACTACACCAACACGGCTATCATTTGTCATAGTAGTCTGATGGCAGAACGGATTCATAGGCTAGAAGAGGATCGGCTTTATGAGAGCAGTGAGGATGATAGTGATTCAGATTATACAAGTGAAGAGTGTTGATCTATCCCTAAGGTGAGGTTTATTGTATAGCACGAGCTATGTTTAACTTAGGTTGTCAAAATCCGGTCATCTTGCCTAGATATGCAATGACACTGTTGAAGTTTCGACGTATTGTTGTTAGATTTACCATGCATTTCATCTGTTATTACCAAAACTTGAACAGCTGTTGTATCCTAAACGTAATTTGCAATGCCAAAGTTTGGTGCAAAACTAGTGAAAAGAGGTTGTCCATATATTATCTATCTACTGCAGGAGCATGCTTTGCCCTTGCTTGGCACTACAAATTTGTTGAAATTATACAACCATCTCCTTTGTCAATTGTATCATCACTGAGTACTGATATTACATCAATGCATCAAATTCTGTAATTCAGATGACAATGTTTGGGTGGCACTCTATGCCAATATGTGAAGCAATTTTTAACGTTTGGTTTCGTTCGACATGGCAAAGGTTTGCAAGTTTGTTTCTTTGGTTGGCGTGCTAGTTAAAATCACACCAATTGTTTGCCTGTTGGTGTGTTCATAAAGGACAGTAAGGAATCGTTGCTTAATTGATTATTTGTTTAACCTGTTGGGATTCAGTTTATTATTAATTTATTACAGTACAAGGAACCTGTGGGGATCAGGCACGTGACATTGGTTCATTTCTGCCCATAACAAAATATAATTATCAAGATGATATAGGAATAAGGATCTTTGATCTGCTTAAACTTACAAGGCTGCCACAATGTGATTGCACTCTGTCCAGAACCAAATATTTATCGAGAGGATATAGAAGTAAAGACTTTTAATGTGCTGAAACTTAAAGGGTGCTGCAGTGCGATTGCGCTCCATGTATTGATCCATCGCTTAGCTTTTTTATAGCCTTGTATGCGCATGACTCTGAGGCTTGTACGACCAGGACAGAATCATACTCAGAAATGAACAAGGAATAGGTTAACATGTAACGGAGGTCTATAGCTGGATGGTAAATAGGGACTGAATGTGGTGGGTCCAAGGCTAAGGCACAACAACCTGCAGTTCCTGATGTGCACGTCTTGTTACAGATGAAGATGAAGTGTGCCTCCCCAGGTATCAGCCTGGTTCTTTACAAAGGCAGCAAGAATTCGTGTGTATCCATCAAGATCCTTCGCTCTCATCTGTAGTCTATTCTGCTGGCGCTGCGTAGTTAAGTGATAGTAACAACAAAGAGCAGTGTTCAGAAACAACAATTAAACAACAGAGAGCACAATGGCTACTGAAGTCGGCAGAGATTAAGCGGACGGTCATGCTTTGAGCTCGCCCTACAACAACAAATTCAGTGAAACGGAGAACAATCTTTCAAAAAAAAATGTGAAACCAAGAACACAACAGACTCTGGAGGAGCTAAGCAAGTTCAGTACATATGGACATCTGGTTTGGTTGTGTTAGAGAAGGCTTTCTTTGAAGAACGCTGCAAGAGGAGCGAAGCTTTTTATGCTCAGAAAGCAAGGCACCAGAGTACCAGGTCAAAGCAGCATTGGAAGGGAGGAAGGGACGTCGATAGCCTTCTAGGGCACAGGCGCACAGCAGCCAAGCGCATCAATTATCTCAAAATACCTGATGACCCAGAGGCTAGTGCTCCGAGTTCTAATTTTGAACCATCCAGTGTAGAGAGCAGTGAGCGCATCAGATGAGAGAAAATCACAAGACGATCATGAGCTTTAAGTGCTTGACATTTAACATTTAATCCTTTGTTTTCTCATATACAACAACGGGCTTGCAAAAGATTCAACAATAGGAAAGATCTCTGATCAAAAGCAATAGCTTGACTGGAATTCCCATGCTGCAACGCTCCTGATAGAAAGTTACTGCGCCAGGTGAAAGTGGCGTTGATAGGCCAAGGACAGTGAGAAGCAGGGGGTAAGAAACAAGAATATAGTTGCCAACTCCTGTTAATTTGTTATCCAGATCCCAACGTAGATTTTGTACTAAATTCAGAAAGCAGGCCATCTCAGGAGTCGAAGGATCTATTACATGAAAGATGAGATGAAATTGCGTGCTTTATCTGACAGGATAGTAGAGCTGCATCCATCAGCCTCTGCTAGATCAAGCTTGTTATCAGCCTCGTGACAGAGCTTACACGTTATGTAGATCTTCATGTCAAAATGCTGACAGACCTGCAACATCTTCTAGAAGCTTGTCATAAATCTCCTAAATGTAAAGGTGTGCAAGTGCAACACGTGCAGATAGTAGTCAGCGGAGGATCACGCACGTCTTATGTTCCTTCTGCCAAAATCTTGGTGATGCCCAGTTCGTATCAATTTAATGCAAGAAATTGTATAGCTGCTCAGGTCACAATAAAAGGAGCATTGACAACACAGATAATGGATAACGGTATAAAAGGAACATTGGAGAAACACCAAATGCATTGGGCAAAAATAAACTGCAGAGAGGATGCCATATCTGCACATATATGCGCCTCCAAGTGCAAGAAGAGTTTTAGACAATCATCCCCTAAAGCAAAAGGCACTGAATATTTCTAGTAGAATGAAGCAACTGACCAAGACTAAATCTCCTCCTTGGTTTTTGGGCAATATGTCCCAGTCTCATCACTAGAAATAGAACAGACATACATCGTTTTGTAGCTTCCATACATGAGCAACCATTCAGTTTAATCACCAGCATAGAAATAGAAGTGGTCTTGCACAAGTTTTACCAACAGATCCCAGAGACTTTTCTCCATGTTTCTCAATGCGATCCCATCTTCTGCCAGATTCTCATCCTGCAGGGATATTGTTAGAGAGTTAGTCCAAGAGTCTTGGGCCACAATAGTTTGCCTCCAGGAAACCTAGCAAGCCTGGATGCTAACTTGGCTACTGACACATTGGAGAATCAATTTGTAAACTTTTTATTTTGGCCTGGAAGTGACACTCAGAGTCATTATGAGCTTTCAGATGTCATCCAGGGGCTTCAAACATTTCAGCACAGATCAATGTTGAGGAAGATTAGTTCTTGATTTTTGACAGGTTTATGGACCGCAGCAAGAAGAGGATAAATTACAGTTCATGCAGGAAATTTGGTAAATAAAGGAGTCTTGATCAATGGTTGAGATTTCAATTTAATATATCAGCCACAGGACAACAATAATACAACTCTGAATAGAAAACTTATGGTATCATCAACATTGCTAAACTACTCATAGCTTTGTGAAATAAGTCTTAATGGTAAGATATTCACTTATACCGGATGCTTTGCTCACATAAATGGAGCACCGCGATTTATTGACAAAATAGATAATGAGAAGTGACTTGGCCAGATTCTTGGGTGTCATCTTTCATCCAAATAGCACTAAAAAGTCAGACAACCTAAATTTGACAAACGAATGGTCTCACAATACAACTTACCATTTCAAAATACTTAATCCAATGACAACAAAAGACGACGGTTCCTGGCCGATACTTTCTTTCCATTCTGATGCTCAAAACTTCTTGCACTTCCTACAATTGAGCAATTGGCATCAAGGTTTAGTACTAATACAGTTTAACTATTCAAATTTAAATATTCAGCAAATAGTATTTATATTGACTCCTTGAGTTACCTGTCTCTTTAAACCTAGACAATCGGACAACATTCCTAGATAGCCGAGAAGCTTCGACCTTGCCCACCCCATATCGTAACAATTTACCTCTCGAATCTTTACGCACACAAAATCGCCTCCATGAGTTCAAGAAGAAATAATACCACCTCCCTTTTTTTCTGCCCGCACCAATCAAAACAACTGCATGTCCCTTCACAGGTATCCTTTGCGCAATAAATTGACTTCCGTGCGGTGGCTTATATATCTGACAAAATTTTAGCTTTTGAAGGTTCTTCCCCACACGCAGTCCAGCATGCAATGGAAATCCCTTTGCCAATGCAGATGCAATGGATTCACAATCATCTCTTCTTATAGTCGATATGTCAGAGACTTTGTAGAGAGTCTTCTTATCCTGCAAATATGGAAAAAAATTAATAAATCTCCTGCTCTCCTTTAATCTTGACAGCAGACCTTAGATTTAGCAGAACTCAGATGTTATGTAACCGCATAGAAATAGAATAGTATTGCAACCATACAAAATTAGCTCACATAGTGCTCAAACATACAAAAGTTCCAGCTACTTACCTCTATCAGTTGCGGTTCAACAAAACCTTAGGTCTTGCTAAAATAGTGAAAAGAAAAGAAAGAAAAATGAAAATTCAACTGCCTACCTACAATAGCACTCAAAGCGCAGGGAACACAGGTGTGGTAATGCGGATTTGATGGAAGTTATTACAAATGAACATGCGCTATTTCAGGTTTTCACCAAAAAAACACGAACATGCACTGCCTTAGGGTCACTATAAATAGGCGATCTGTCGTCAATGCTAACTAATCAGGTGCACAGACACAGTGGTGGGATTAGGACAGAGAATGCTATGGTGACTTGGTGCAACATAATTTTTCTCTGGCCAACTAACCTTGAGACCTACTACTGGGCTATGTTTGTCGTGTGCAAGAGTAGTACCATCTATCCTTCTTCCTACTTCACAGTTCGCACAACAGTACCACAGCATCTATTGACGCTAGTCTTACACAAGAGCTGCTGTAGTATTTGCTTATTATGGCCTTTTCTCTTCTTCTGAGTATTTTATGTCACAACCTGTTTTATATAGGATGACTTATTCTATAGCAATCATTCGAGTGTCTGTTATTATTCAAATCCTCCAGCAATTGTTTTTCCTTTGTCATAGTTTCTGATGGAGGCACATTTATACAAATAAAGCATTAACTTGTTGACAATTTTTCAAACTAGCAAACTAGCCTGTATTTTTGTGTGACGTCATAAGCATAAAATAATGGATGCTCCTATGGTCAATTTAATCAAGTAATCTTAAAACGAAACAATAATTCTATAAATCATGTTAATTTACTAGAAGGCAGAAACTCCTTTTCGGATTTATTTTCTTTTGTTCTGCATATCTAATTTATATTTAATGTCACAAAACTATGCAAATAAAACTAGAGGGAAATGTATGACGTGAATAGAATGACAATGAGTATCTCTCCAATTTCTTTCCCATGAAGATTGATATGTCTAATCCGTGTGCAACTTAAGCCAAGATATATAGTTTTGTTTTCCCCATAAGAAGACTACTATGTCCATTGAGCTATGAGCACTTCAAGTTCCTAAGCAAAATTGTCCATGGGAAAATGATAATGTGCCGACTAATAATCTAATATCTTTCCATAAAAAATTACTGCTTTTGTCATTCATTCTAACTATTCAAACCTGAATTTGCCGGTACCATTTGATTGAAAATGAAAACTTAGTTTGGTACAAATTGAGAAAAGTACAACCTCCTAGGAAAAACAGATTAGAAAACAAAATTGCATGCATCCAGTGAAAAATAAATTGAAAGATCGGTGTATGTAGTTTAAGAGGGTTGTTTATATGTATTACCTAATAAGTAATACTTTTCCAATAGATTCATGGAATGTATCCATGGTATTAAATGCACACCTCATGATTATGTTACAATATGAAGACATGTAGAGACTATAAAGAAAAAGTATCTCCTATCATTATCCGTAGGAATCATTCACTATCCTATTTGAATGTCCCCATGATTTAATTTTTAATTGAAAATGTACTGTGTTTAATTCAGGTCCAACATTCTTGTCCTAAGACTATAGTGCAGATATTTTTTGTTACAGCGACTAACATAAGTGAAGTGAAATATCCACTTTCAGTTTTTTGACATTTCTATTTTTAACTATTTAATTAATATATGTTTTGATTTCTTGTAATGTGTGATTTATAGATTGATGTTCTTTATGCTTCATCCCCCTTATTGGGAGGACAATGTATGTTTATCTATGATTCCAATAGGATTCCCCATCACTAACTAACAGATTTTAAATACTTCAAATCTTGACATTAGTGTGCCAATATTTTTCTTTGAAGAAAGGGTAGACATATGACATTCATTCCAATATACGGAGAATTAGATCATAGCTGTTGAGAGTACACGGTAACTTTTGCTCCCATACAAAAGGAAGAAAAAAAACCACACAATTCACAGACAAGGCCAATGTAACCTGACTGATTGATGCCGTAGGAATATTTTTACTTGCAAAGGCTTGAAGCAAGACTATCACTCTATCAGTCAAAGACTCAAAGTGCTCACCGCAAGAAACAGCTTACTTTGATTGCCACACTAAATCACCTAGTGTTAAAGGACAGTATAACACAAACACCACGACATGACTGATGATACCAACATATAACAAGGAAAAAAAGAAAAAAAGAAAAAGAAGTACAAGGATCATATTAAGCATGACGCTGGCGACACAAACACCGCGACACCTTCCAGCAAGACAAGCATGGAAAAAACGTAGTAGATGAAGCAACTTTACAGATGGACTGTTGAGAGTAGTTGTTCCAAAACATAACTCCGTGCATCAATTAAATCTCTCAATGCTCCAGAGTAATTAGAAAGAAAGAAAAAAAACAGTTACAATGACTCACAGTCTTGCCCTTGGCTCCATTAAAATAAAGCAACATATATTCTTTTTGTTAATAATAATGTAGCCCAAGTAAGATCAGCACAGAATACATCTACAATAATGCATATATGTAGCTTATCTCTATGTATTGTTATAGACTATTAGGTTAGTTCCTACAATCCTATTGTATAACAAGATAAAGAAAAGTGGGTGTTCAAAATAAATTACTAAGCACTTCACAATTGAAACCATTTTTGCTCCCTCCTTAATTTCATGACTGCAACCAATTAACATTACTACTGAAAAGTGAAAACCTAGTGGAACATAATGTTGCACCTAGTGGGACATAATGTTGCATGTGGAACCAAAAAGAAACAGAAAAGTAAAAAGAGGAAAGGCTCAGAAAATATACTTCAGATCTTATGCCTTGATCTTTAAGAATCTGTGCCATGTGCACCACTTTCTTTATTCCAGTACTTGTATCATTTCCGATCAATTTTTCATATTTATGAACAAGATCTTCAGCGCTCATGACTGGAACTAAATCCGGATCTTTCTTTTCAATGATCGCTTTCATCCTTTTTGTGGATTCCATAATTTTAGCATATGCGAAGGCTACACAGGTTGCTGCAAAGAAAAGAAGATGAATTTATAATGGTATTGAAAAGGTTAAGAGGACTGGATCAGTAGAATGAGGGGAAACAGTCTCTTATAGGTACTTACCCCCCTCTTGATGCATTGGCTCCCCAATTACATCATGATTATTGACTTTAACATCACCCATGAAAAACTCAAAATCGTTGTCAAACTGTTACAGCAAACATTGGAATTAATTCACTACAAATGCAAATAAAAAGGTTCAGTAAGCAGAACTATACAAACCTTCTCACCACACCCACATCGACATTCAAAGCATGGCATATCAAAAAGAAGATGCTCTTGAGGATCATTTATGTGGCCTGCTTTACACGTCCATGTCACTTGATTACGGGTACTTGGGGTACCCCGAATAGGTGCCATCACTCTGCACATAATTTTGTTG
This sequence comes from Panicum miliaceum, assembly GCA_032594955.1. Taxonomy (NCBI): domain Eukaryota; kingdom Viridiplantae; phylum Streptophyta; class Magnoliopsida; order Poales; family Poaceae; genus Panicum; species Panicum miliaceum. Next base: position 2,430,643 of record CM064065.1, on the reverse strand, counting down.
CATGAATAAGAGTGTACTGGAGATGCATATAAAAGTCAACCATATATCTACAACACAACAGATGCAAGCTTAACATGGTGGAGGATAACCTGACACTTATCTGTTCTATAGTTTAGTTTTAAAGTTAGAGATGTTGAGGGGTTTTGCTGTTGCTGCTGGTGTGCTCCTGGCGTTGGTTAAGTTTTGTCAGTTTTAGCTTTTCAAGTTTTAGACTCTCGTAACCGAGATGTCTGCAGATCTTCTATCTTGTACATATTCACAACGACGTGGGTTTCAATTCAAGCAGGGCTAGTCTCCTGTTATCTAAAATAACTAAAGCCTTGGCCCTGAATAATCAGAACCATTACTACCTCCTCACAAATATGCATATGCTTTTGAATCCAATAACTTGGAAAGGACAGACAGAAAGATAAGAAAACGTACAGCTGATATCACACAATTAGTTGTAACTTGTAAGGGGCAGCAAAAAAAGCTAATACACATGAAATTCAAGGAAGATAAGAACTGTTGATGGGAAATTTGTCATGGTTTTGGAAAGATCACTGGAATTGGGTAATAAAACTGTCCACGCTGTATCCTTCAATGAGAAAAGACTTGGATACATCTGTTGACGCCAGATTTTGACATGTGTTGAATCGGCGTCAGGAAGAGAAGAGACCGACCGATACGGCAGATTTGAAAGCTACAATTGAGAATCGGCCGATTGAGGCTACAGTTGGGGATCGGCCGATGGGCGAAGCAGTCTGCGCCAGCAGTTGGGGAGATGAAGCTATTGGAATCCCAACAAGAGATCCCAGTCAAAAGTGGCCTGATGTTGGTCAAAGGAACGATGCCGACTCGGTCGAGAAGCAATGGAAAGAATCCTGGTTGGATTAGGAGATGGCGGCAGAAGATTCTGCGGGAGCCCGTTTCCTTTATAAAAATATTATAAATATAGTAGTTTTCTATTTAAATCAAGTTTGTAACAAATCGTAATCGATCAGGAGTCCTGGTCCTAGGGTATAAATAGGAGTCATCAGGGCTTTGTAATACATCAATCAATCAATCAACAAAACAATCTACTTTTTCATCGCACTTTACTTTCAAGCCGGCGACTTCGCCATTACTTCTTTTTCTTTCACGAGTTCGTACGGATTGGCAGGGCTGCATCGACTCGATCTCCGGCCAATTGGTAGGTTCCGCTTATCGAATAACATCTGAGCTTTAACTTTGGGCGCATCGCCGTGGTTTCGTTTGGATTTATTCACCAGTTATCGATATTTACTAGAATTATAGGTTTTACATGTTGTTCTAGTATTATCACCAGTTATCCAGCTTGAGACTGAAACTATCGGCTTTATCATCGCTTTCCCTCGTTCATTGTCATACAGCCGATTAGATCTATTTCAAGTGTTGCATCTATAATAATTGTTTAAGTTGCTCCAGCAGTTTTCTTTGCAATTATTACGTTATTATCGGCTGATCCATAGCCGGTCATCTTCATAGCAAATCGGCCGATTCGCCGATACGCTCTTCGGGACAGATCGGAACCTCAGCCGATCGGAACGCCCGGAATTTAATACTCTTATTTTCTTGTCAATCAACAGGTCAGATTGACTGGCATGCCGCGCGAACCACATCAGGGCAATAATCCGAACAGGAGCTAAACAGATTCTCCCGGGTCGTGTGTCCGACGCTGAAGGTCATCAGCCGATTCCTGGCTTCATCCATTGCTGGGAAAATGACCTCAGATTGCCATCAACCGATGACTGTCCAGAGTGCAGCGGATCAAGTCGCAATGATCGCCCGTTCAAAAGATCGCGCTCCAGAGATAGAGGATCAGAGCCGATCAGCAGAAACTGGCGCGAACAAGAAGGTCGGCGCCTTTCAGTGCATGATCGGCTGGGGGGCAGAGTTGACCGGTATGACCGGTCGAAGGGCAGAATCAACCAGCAGAAGCGACTGGGGGGCAGAACCAACGTACACGATCGGCTGGAAGAAATGGCCGATGCTAGGGTGTCAGATGAAAAGCCTCTAGGGAGGAAACCAGACTGGGAGCGCGCCAAACCGTCGGCCAAACCAGTAAACCCCAGGTGGTGCCCTGATGGACTGTCTAAATCCCAAAAACGAAGGATCCAACGCCTGCGCCAATGGGAACAACAAGAGAAGGAACAGAGGCAGGTGCTGGATAAGAAAAACGACAGGTCTCGGGTCTGGCGCCCCAAGAAAAATAACAACAAGGAGGTTGACAATAAAGAATCGGCAGCTGATGTCAACATGGTGTTCATATTGCCGATGGAGTTCATGGCGCCTGCCGATTGAGATAAGGCGACAAGGATGGAGGAGCAGATGGCGCAGTTGGTTTTGGAGCCGATGACAGCCACCTTTGAGAAACCAGAAGACGAAAAACGGCAACATCTCAAGGCACTATTTCTCAAAGGGCACGTTAACGGACGACCCGTTACCAGGCTACTAGTGGATGGAGGCGCCGCAGTCAACATCATGCCATATGCCATGTTCCGGAAGTTAGGAAAAAGTGATGAAGACCTGACCAAAACAGACATGATGCTTAAAGACTTCAAAGGCAACGTGTCTCCCGCCCGCGGAGCGCTCTGCGTCGACCTCACCATCGGCAGTAAGACCCTTCCCACTACCTTCTTTATTATTAATGGTAAGGGGTCCTACAACATGTTGCTCGGTCGCGATTGGATACACGCGAATTGTTGTGTCCCATCTACAATGCACCAATGCCTTGTGCAGTGGGTCGGCGACAGTACAGAGATAGTCACCGCCGATTCCACCTACAGTGTTGCGGCGGCCCACACGCAATAATGGAGCTGTGAACACGTCAAATGTATATCCAGCAGGACTTGGGACACTGATTTCCTGAAAGTGTCTGATTTTGGTCTACAGCCGATCCAAGCAGTCGGCTCTGAAGATTCAAAATAGATGGATCAGTTCGTCCGAGAAGACGGAAAGCTTGGGCATGGATTTATGTCAGCCGATTCATTGGAGATGGTGGATTTAGGAGATGGTAGCAAGCCAAGGCCGACGTATTTTAGTGCTAGCTTGGATCCCGGATACAAGTGTAAATTGACAAGTTTATTAAAAGAATTCAAGGATTGCTTTGCTTGGGAATACCATGAGATGCCTGGTCTAGACCGGTCCATTGTTGAACACTGGTTGCCTATAAAATCAGGATATCGGCCATATCAGCAACCTGCGCGACGGTGCAATCCTAAAATTCTACCTGATATAAAGGTCGAGATCACAAGATTGATCGAAGCAGGATTTATTCGGCAGTGCCGTTACGCCAAATGGATTTCTAATATTTTTCCCGTATATAAGAAGAACGGAAAGTTGTGCGTATGCATCGACTTCAGGAACCTAAATCAGGATACACCAATGGACGGATATCCAATGCCAAAGGCCGATGTCTTGATAGATGCTACCGCAGGACACAAAGTCATCTGTTTCATGGATGGTAATGCTAGGTACAATCAAATATTAATGGCTGAAGAAGATGTTTCGAAGACAGCTTTCAGGTGTCCGGGCCACCTCGGTTTATTCGAGTGGGTTGTAATGACCTTTGGGTTAAAGAACTCCGGTGCTACATATCAGCGGGCCATGAATTATATCTTTCACAAGCTCATTGGTGTATCGGTGGAAATTTACATCGACGATGTTGTGGTCAAGTCGAAAGGTCATCAGGAACATCTGGCCGATTTATAAGAAGTACTGGAGTGCACAAGGAAGCATGGGTTGAAAATGAACCCGAACAAGTGTGGATTCGGTGTATCAGCCGGGCAATTCTTAGGATTCATGGTCCATGAGCGCGGGATAGAGGTTAACCGGAAGACCATAGAAGCCATCAACAAAGTTGTAGCCCCACAGAATAAAACTGAGCTGCAATCCCTCATCGGCAAGGTCAATTTTATTAGAAGATTCATATCCAACTTGTCCGGGCGTATTCAAGCTTTCACTCCTTTGTTGAAGTTGAAGCCCGATCAGGAATTCGTGTGGGGAGAAGGACAACGCAAAGCGTTAGAAAATATCAAGCAATATCTGATTTCGCCACCGGTGTTAGTCCCGCCACAGCCCGGTAAGCCGTTCAAATTATACTTACCGGCTGATGAACAAGCTATTGGATCGGCATTGGTACAGGAGTTCGAAGGGAAAGAACGGGTGGTATATTATGTCAGCAGAAGACTCCTGGACACCGAAACAAGATATTCCCCGGTGGAACGGCTGTGCCTGTGTTTATACTTCTCGTGTACCAAGCTCAGGCACTATTTATTATCGGCAGAGTGCATAGTCGTATGCAAAGATGATGTGGTGAAATATATGCTATCACTGCTGATTTTGAAAGGAAGGATTGGAAAATGGATACTGGCTCTGTCAGAGTTCGACTTAAGGTACGAATCGGCTAAGGCTGTCAAGGGTCAGGTCATGGCGATTTCGTGGCTCAACATTGTGGACCGGAAATTGCTGTCATTGAACCGGTGCCATGGACTTTGTATTTCGATGGTTCTTCATGTGGAGCCGGATCGAGAATCGGTATCGTTCTTGTATCGCCTCGGAGGGCAAGCTATGATTTCTCTCTACCGATAGAAGCATCCGCAACCAACAACCAGGCGGAATACCGAGCCGTCCTAAAAGGTATCCTATTGTTGAGGGAAATCGAAGCTGATGCAGTCGAAATTTTTAGGGATTCCATGCTCATCGTAGATCAGTTAACTGGAAAATCTGAATACAAAGATGATATCATAAGGATTTACTATGAAGATTGCCTCCAGCTGTTAAAGGAATTCAAGTCGGCAATAATCGAGCACATCCCCAGAAATTACAATGAAGAGGCCAATAGGCTGGCCCAACACGCGTCCGGATATCGGCCGATCCAAGGAGCTTTGATTTTGGAGCTCGCGGCCGATAATTGGCGAAAGAAAATTGCCGATTACTTAAAGGATCCGTCCCAGAAGGTAGATCGGCGAGTGCGTTTCCAGGCTACAAAATATGTGTTACTTGAAGACGATTTGTTTTACCGGACGATTGATGGGGTTCTTCTCAAGTGCCTGGGAACGGAGGAAGCAAAGGTCCTGATGGGGGAAATCTATGAAGGTGTATGCGGAGCCCATCAATCGGCTCACAAGATGAAGTGGATGATCAGAAACAATGGGTATTATTGGCCGACGATTCTCGAAGATTGTTTCAAATATTATAAAGGTTGTCAAGACTGTCAGAAGTTTGGCAATCTGCAGCGCGCGCCTGCTTCGGCTATGAATCCGGTAATCAAGTCGTGGCCATTCAGAGGTTGGGGAATAGATCTCATCGGACAGATTCACCCTCCATCAAGCAGAGGGCATAAGTTTATATTGGTAGCCACTTGTTGACGCCAGATTTTGACACGTGTTAAATCGGCATCGGGAGAAGAAGGTTGGCCGATGCAGCAGATCTAAAGGCTACAGTAAGGAATCGGCCGATTGAGGTAACAGTTGGAAATCGGCCGATTGGTGATGCAGTTTGCGCCAACAGGATGGGACTATTTTGGAAGATCCTGGTCAAAAGTTGGTCAACAGAGCAACGCTAAGTCGGTCAAGGAGCAATTGAAAAGAGTCCTGATTGGATTAGGAGACGGCGGCGGAAGATTCTGCGGGAGTTCGTTTCCTTTAAAAAATATTATAGATATAGTAGTTTTCCCTTTTTTAAATAAGGTTGTAACAAGTCGTAATCGACCGGGAGTCCTAGTCTTAGGGTATAAATAGGAGTCGTCAGGGTCTTGAAAAAAAGAAGACATCAATCAACAACAATACTTCTACTTTTTTAGCAATTTACTTTCAAGTCGGTGACTTCGCCAATACTTTTCTTCTTTCACGAGTTCGTACGGATTGGCAGGGCTGCATCAACTTGATCTCCGGCCGATTGGTAGGTTCCGCTTATCGAGTAATATCCGAGCTTTAACTACGGGCGCATCGCTGTGGTTTCGTTTGGATTTATTCACCAGTTATCGATATTTACTAGAATTGCAAGTTTTACCTGTTGTTCTAGTATTATCACCAGTTATCCAGCTTGAGATCAGAGTAATCGGCTTCGTCATCGTTCTTCTTCGAGTTATTATCTCACAGCCGATTAGATCTATTTCAAGTGTTGCCTCTGTAGTAATTGTTTAGATCGCTCCAACAGTTTTCTTTACAATTACTACATGATTATCGGCTGATCCATAGCCGATTATCTCTACAGCAAATCGGCCGATTCGCCGCCGACGCGCTCCTCAGGACAGATCGGAACTCCAGCCGATCGGAGTGCCTGGAATTTAATACTTTATTTTCTTGTCAATCAACAGGTCAGATTGACTGGCACGCCGCGTGAACCGCACCAGGGTGATAACCTGAACAGGAGCTAAGCAGATTCTCCCGGGTCGTGTGTCTGATGCTGAAGACCATCGGCCGATTCCTGTGTGGCCGATTTTAGCGCCAACACACATTTGGCACGCCCGGTGGGACCAATCCAAGGTCTGATATGTCGAAGAACGCAGAAATCTTCGATAGCAACATCATTGAGGTCACAGAAGCGGATCTCAAGGACGACCAGAGGGAAGAGTTAGCTAAACATCTAGAATATTACAAAAAGATGTACCTTCAGTCGTTCAGTCGTACCAGAAGCGGGGAGGCTGTCAAGAAGGCTCCTATTCCAGTTCCCCGCCACATCACCATTGCTGAGGACTCGGGCAAGATGTCCGATATGATCCAACAGTCCGTTTATCAGGCATTCATTGACCAATCCTCAGTGATGACCAACACAGTGTATAACGCCGTCATCAGCCCTCTGGCCAGCGGAGCAGTCCAAGGCTATCAGGGACCAGCGTATGCCCCGCCAACCATGCTGACAGCCAGAAGCTTACCATACACGTCCCAATCGGCTCCTCAGTCGATATTGACGCAACGCGAAGGGTATAACACTCCGTTGCCTCCAGCGTCTCCAAGATACAGCGGTGCACCATGTCTCCCATCACAGACATCGCTTCAACCCGTCCAGATTGCTTCTGTGCAATCGCTGCCCACAAGCTCAGTACCCTGGGGGACCTCGGCGACAACGGTTTTCTCCGAGCCAACGAACGGATACGGGAGTTATCCAATCCAGGCACCGCATCAATCGGCCGTCCGGCCGATGGTCCCTCAGTATTAGCCGATCTCATCAGAAATCGGCAGGGGGGCAAGCGCTGTAGAAGCATTCAAAGGCGCGGCGCCGATGACAACATACGATGGGGCGGCGGATTCACTTCGCCATCCAGTATCAGCTGCTCAGCAAAATTCGCCGATTGATCACCCAGCCATGCCAGCTCTTCAGCACATGCCCGCACCGCAAACTGTCGTTCGTCAGCAGCAAGTGGACTGGATGGCAAGAATAGCAGAAGTGATCCAGGACCAGTTTGGATTAAAGCCAAAAATGCAAACTTACACCTACAAGACACCATACCCATCGGCCTATGACCTGCTGCCGTTCCCACACCGCTACAAAGTTTCCGATTTCACCAAGTTTTCGGGGACGGACGATACATCCACTGTAGAGCACATCAACCGATTCATCATCCAGTGCGGGGAGGCTGCCACACAAGATGCTCTGAGGGTGCGTTTGTTTTCATCATCTCTGTCCGGATCGACCTTCCAGTGGTTCGCCACATTGCCACCAAATTCTATTGTTACTTGGGCCGATCTGGAGAAACACTTCCACAAATATTTCTACGCAGGAGTACACGAGATGAAACTCTCGGATTTGACCAGCCTCAGGCAGAGGAGCGATGAACCAGTAATGGGATATATACAGAGGTTCAGAGAAGTCAGGAACAAATGCTACAGTCTGGCTCTGACTGATGCACAGTTGGTCGATATCGCTTTCGAAGGCCTCCTGCCACAAATCAAAGAAAGATATGCTGCGCAAGAGTTTGAAAGCGTGAGCCAGATCGTCCACCGATTGTCAGGGCAGGAAGTCTGTCCGTTTGAGCAGCGGAGGAATTTCCAAAAGAAGGTGGCATTCCTAGAAGGGTCTGAATCCGATGGGGAGGAGGAAATCGGCCTGGCAGAATGGGTGAAAGGCAAAAAACCGATGTCATGCCCTTTCGGAAAGAAAGAGCCAGAGACATTCGGCTTTGACACATCAAAGGCCGATAAAATTTTTGATTTATTGCTCCAGGAAGGACAGATTAAGCTATCTCAGCATCACACCATCCCTTCGGCCGATCAACTCAAGAAGATGAAATACTGCAAGTGGCACAACGCCACTTCTCATGATACGAATTAATGCAAAGTCTTCCGTCAGCAGATACAATCGTCCATCGAACAGGGGAGGCTTAAATTTGAAACCCCAGCTAAATCGGCAAAGCCGATGAAGATAGATCAGCATCCCTTCCCGGCCAACATGACTGACACTGGAGGAAATTCACGCCAAACCAAGGTCCTGACGTCAGAATCGGCAAGAAGGGGCGGCGACGTCGATCCCGGGAGGCAGATCACGATGGAAGAAATGAAAAGGAACAGGCGGGGGCCAGAACGACCACGCAAACCCGTCACCTCCCAGTTCTTGCTCAGCAAATATTGGCAGCAGCAAGAACAATCAAGATACCACGACGAGATGATACGCCGGCATGAAGATCACTGGCAATATCCGTTCTTCATCCATTGCTAGGAGAACGACATCAGATTGCCGTCTGCCGATAACTGTCCGGAGTGTAATGGATTGAGTTGCAACGATCGCCCGAGGCCACACTCTAGGGACAGAGGATCAGAGCCAATCAGCAGAAATCGGCGCGGACGAGAGGAACAGCGCGTTTCGGTGCATGATCGGCTGGGGGGCAGAGTTGATCAGTACCACCGATCAAAAGGCAGGACCAACCAACAGGATGGACTGGGGGGCAAGATCAGCGTGCACGATCGGCTGGAAGAGATGGCCGATGACAGGGCGTCGGACGAGGACCCCCTAGGAAGGGAACCAGATAGGGAATACGCCAGATCATCGGCCAAACCAGCAAATCCCAGGTGGTGTCCCGATGGCCTATCCAGATCCCAGAAACGGAGGATCCAATGCCTACGCCAGTGGGAGCATCAAGAGGAAGAACAGAAGCAGGTGCCAGAGAAAAGGAATGTTAAGTCTCGGGTGTGGCGCCCAAAGAAAAACGATCAGGAAGCAAACAATCAAGAATCGGCAGCCGAAATCAACATGGTGTTCATATTGCCGATGGAATTCATGGCGCCTGACGATCGAGACAAAGCAACAAGAATGGAAAAATAAATGACACAACTGGTGTTAGAGCCGATGACAGCTACTTTTGAGAAACCAGAAGAAGAAAAACGGCAACATCTTAAAGCGTTGTTTCTCAAAGGCTATGTTGATGGACGACCCGTCACCAGATTACTAGTAGATGGAGGTGCCGCAGTTAACATCATGCCGTATGCCATGTTCCGCAAGCTAGACAAGGGCGATGAAGACCTCACCAAGACGGACATGATGCTGAAGGATTTCGAAGGCAACGTGTCTCCCGCCCGTGGAGCGCTCTGCGTCGACCTAACCATCGGCAGTAAGACCCTTCCTACCACTTTTTTCGTTATTAATGGCAAGGGATCCTACAACATGCTGCTTGGTCGCGACTGGATACATGCAAACTGTTGTGTCCCATCTACAATGCATCAATGCCTCGTGCAATGGGTCGGCGATAACACAGAGATAGTCACTGCCGATTCCACCTACAGCGTTGCAGTGGCCGACACGCAACAGTGGAGTTGCGAGCACGTCAAATGTATATCTGGCAGGACTTGGGACACTGACTTCCTGAAAGTGTCCGATTTCGGTCTACAGCCGATCCAAGCAGTCGGCTCTGAAGATTCAGAATAGATGGATCAGCTCGTCCGAGAAGACGGGAAGCTTGGGCATGGATTTACGTCGGCCGATTTATTGGAGATGGTAGATTTGGGAGATAGCAGCAAATCAAGGCCGACGTATATTAGTGCTAATTTGGATCCTGAGTATAAGTGTAAACTGATAAATTTATTAAAAGAATTCAAGGATTGCTTTGCTTGGGAATATCATGAGATGCCAGGTCTAGAACGATCCATTGTTGAACACCGGTTACCTACAAAATCAGGATATCGACCATACCAGCAACCTGCACGACGGTGTAACCCCAAGATTCTACCTGATATAAAGGCCGAAATTACAAAGTTAATTGAAGCAGGATTTATTCGGCAGTGCCGCTACGCCGAATGGATTTCTAATATTGTGCCCGTATACAAAAAGAATGGGAAGTTGCGCGTGTGCATCGATTTCAGGAATTTAAATCAGGCTACACCAATGGATGGATATCCGATGCCAACGGTCGATATCTTGATAGATGCTGCCGCAGGACACAGTCATAAGTTTCATGGATGGGAATGCAGGGTACAATCAGATATTAATGGCCGAAGAAGATATCTCGAAAACGGCTTTCAGGTGTCCAGGTCATCTTGGTTTATTCGAATGGGTTGTGATGACCTTTGGGTTGAAGAACGCCGGTGCTACGTATCAGCGGGCCATGAATCACATCTTCCATAAGCTCATTGGTACATCGGTGGAAATTTATATAGATGACGTCGTGGTCAAGTCAAAAGGTCACCCAGAACATCTGGCCGATTTACAAGAAGTACTGGAGTGTACAAGGAAGCATGGGTTGAAGATGAACCCAAACAAGTGTGCATTTGTTGTATCGGCTGGGCAATTCTTAGGATTCATGGTTCATGAGCGCGGGATAGAAGTCAACCGCAAGACTATAGACACCATCAACAAAGTTGTGGCCCCACAAAATAAAACTGAGCTACAGTCCCTCATCGGCAAGGTCAATTTTATCAGAAGATTCATATCCAACCTGTCAGAACGTATTCAGGCTTTTACTCCTCTGTTGAAATTAAAGCCCAACCAGGAATTCATATGGGGAGAAGAACAACGCAAAGCATTGGAAGATATCAAGCAATATCTAGTTTCACCTCCGGTGTTGGTCCCACCACAGTCTGGTAAGCCGTTCAAATTATATTTATCAGTTGATGAACAGGCTATTGGATCGGCGTTGGTACAGGAGTTTCAAGGAAAAGAACGAGTGGTATATTACGTCAGCAGAAGACTCCTAGACGCCGAAACAAGATATTCCCCGGTGGAGTGGTTGTGCTTGTGTTTATACTTCTCGTGTACCAAGCTCAGGCACTATTTGCTATCGGCAGAATGCATAGTTGTATGCAAGGATGATATGGTGAAGTATATGCTATCATTGCCGATTTTGAAAGGGCGAATTGGATAATGGATCCTGGCTCTGTCAGAATTCGACTTAAGGTATGAATCGGCCAAAGCTATCAAAGGTCAAGTAATGGCCGACTTCGTAGCTCAGCATTGTGGACCAGAAATTGCCGCCGTTGAACCAGTTCCATGGACTCTATGTTTTGATGGTTCTTCATGTGGGGTCGGATCAGGAATCGGCATTGTTCTTGTGTCACCTCGGGGGGCAAGTTATAATTTCTCTCTGCCGATAGAAGCTTCCGCAACTAATAATCAGGCGGAATATCGAGCCGTTCTGAAGGGTATACAATTACTAAGGGAAGTCAAAGCTGATGCAGTCGAAATTTTTGGAGATTCCATGCTCATTGTGGATCAATTAACGGGGCGATCTGAGTGCAAGGATGATATCTTGAAGATTTATTATGAAGATTGCCTTCAGCTTTTAAAAGAGTTCAAGTCTGCAATAATTGAGCATATCCCCAGAAATTATAATGAAGAGGCCAACAGGCTGGCCCAACATGCCTTCGGGTATCGGCCGATTCAGGGAGCGATAATGTTAGAGCTCGCGGCCGATGACTGGCGAAAGGAAATCGCCGATTACTTGAAAGATCCATCCCAAAAAGTGGATCGGCGAATACGTTTTCAAGCTACAAAATATGTGTTGCTTGAGGATGATTTATTTTACCGGACGATTGATGGAGTTCTTCTCAAATGCCTAGAAACAGAAGAGGCAAAGGTTCTGATGGGAGAAATCCATGAAGGCGTATGTAGAGCTCATCAATCGGCTCACAAAATGAAATGGATGATCCGGAACAATGGGTATTATTGGCCAACTATCCTTGAGGATTGTTTCAAGTATTACAAAGGATGCCAAGACTGTCAGAGGTTTGGCAATGTACAGCTCGCGCCAGCATCGGCTATGAATCCAATAATTAAGCCGTGGCCGTTCAGAGGTTGGGGAATAGATCTCATCGGACAAATTCATCCTCTATCGAGCAAAGGGCATAAGTTCATATTGGTAGCCACGGATTATTTTACTAAGTGGGTGGAGGCAGTTCCTTTAAGGAACGTGACATCGGCCGATATGATTGAATTTGTTAAAAGCCATATTATCTATCGATTTGGTATTCCGCAAACCATCACAACTGACCAAGGAACAATGTTTACTTCTGGAGAATTCGGATAGTTTGCCGCCGATATGGGGATTAAATTATTAAATTCTTCTCCATATTATGCTCAAGACAATGGCCAAGCAGAATCGTCCAATAAAGGGATAATCAAACTAATCAAGAGGAAGATAGAAGAGCAACCCAAAAAGTGGCATATGTCTTTGGCTGAATCTTTATGGGCTTATAGGATGGCTTGTCATGGAACCACTAAGATATCCCCTTATCAGTTGGTTTATGGTCATGAGGCAGTCTGCCTTGGGAGATAAGGACGGGGTCAAGACGTATATCGTTTCAAGATCAGTTAACGGCCGATGACTATTCCTCTCTCATGAAGGATGAACTTGATGATTCGGCAGGTTTACGGTTAAGAGCCCTGTTTAGTATAGAAGAAAACAAGAAAAGGGTGGCCAGATGGTATGACAAAAGGGTCAAAGTTAAACAATTCTCTCAGGGAGATTTGGTGTGGAAGTTGGTGCTGCCGATAGGATCCAAAGATCCTAAATTCGGTAAATGGTCACCCACTTGGGAAGGGCCGTATAGAATCGGCCGATGTGCCCCTGGGAATGCATATATTCTGGAGACAGTTGAAGGGGAGGAATTCCCAAGAGTTTCAAACGGACGATATCTGAAGAGGTACTATCCAAGCATTTGGGTGGATGCATAACTTGCAGTAAAATATATCAAGATAATATGGCCGATTTTTCATCGGTTTTCGTCTACACATCTGATGAAGAAAAACATGGGGATTCATTTTGACTAGTTCATTATTGGATGAAAATGACAGAATACATGGCCAACATGGTACAAGTCGCCCTTAGAATAAAAATACCGATACGTCTACTGATTACGCCTACGCTGGATTTCTCTCTCAATGCGACCCAGTTCTATCATAAGGCTGAGCCTTTTCTCCTTCGGGTCCTCTGCAGTGGCTCCAATTTCAGTTTGGTTGCAAAGTTCTATCAGGAGGCGGGTCTTCTTCTCCTCCAGATCCTCCATGGCAACTTCGGTCTTAACTTTACAAGGAAGTGGGGGATTTTTTTCAGAAGATGGTCGCTTAAGGACCAAAAAGTGAGCATCTATAAGGTCCCAGCATTCTTGGACAATAGCGGGGACATGATCTCTGAGTTCCTCAGCATGAGCTCTTATGAGATCTTTGTCTGCCTGTGATAGTGGTTCTTCTGAATGCATGATTTCAATCGCTCGTTCTAGACCAGGGCTGAGACATTTTGGCTAAGCAGAGATAAAAGGGGTTACCCAACATCAGAGCGATTGAGATGCTTAGGGGAAAGGCAGAGGAGAGTTCATACCTGGTTGACAGAGGAAGAAGATGAAGAGGACGAAGAAGACATCTTGCCGTTCAGTTTGGGACAGTAAAGAGGGAAAGAAAAGATAAGTAATGCGTATGCCTCTGGAGATGGTAAAGGGTCTACTTATGAAGGAAAGAGGGGTAGATGGATGGTGAGACACGTCCTATCGGAGTAAACGCATACACAAATGCAAAGCTAACTAAAGAAATAGTTCAAGACCAAATCGGCGCAGTAACATTGAAGGAGCAATAAATGTTTACAGTATTCTTTACAACCTAAGAAAAGCATCTATGGCTACAATAGCTTGTCGTCTAATTTGATCGGCCGAGTCTAGTACTCTCTGGTCATCATCGGCCGATCCTGGAACTTCTGACACACGGCGACGAAGCCTTATCGTTTCACGGGCCAAGTGGTGTCTCTCTTGCTTCAGCTCACTGATGATGGATGGTAGTTATTGAAGTTTCTTTTCTTCAGCGGCTATCTCTTTGGTTATCTGCTCCATCTCCTTGGCTAGCTCTGCTCTTCTCCGTTTGAGCCGATCTATCGCGCCGACGATGTCCGGACGACAGCTTTCAAAGAAGTTGATCTTGTGGTGTACCTCCTGAGTCCGGTGCTTGTATGAATCGACCTCTTCCCGAGTTTTTGCCATCTGGGCACGATCCGCCATGTGGCGCAGTGCCCTGGAAACCGGAATATGCATATGCTCTATATAGGCAGCATGCGCCAAGTTTTCTGATACTTCTTCTGGGATTCGACCCTTGATCTCGTTGAAAAGTCGTCGAATCGGCGAAGCATCTTCTACCAATCGGCTGATGTCATCTTGAAGGAGAGTACGCATGCTTTCGAGCTTGGCGCGGACATCATCGGAGGTAGAGCTCGACGAAATTGGGTGTGAAGCAATTTCCTCGTCATCAGGCAAGGAGATGGCAAAGGAGAAGATGCTGTTGTTAGGGGTGTCTTGCTCCTGTGAAGAAATAAAGAAAAGGGTAGGCAAGCAGTAAAAGGGAATCGGCCGATTCTAATGATAAGTTTGTTACCTCCTTAAAACGAATTTCTCTTGCCTACGCCGGTGGAAGCGTCTCCCTTGTCTCAGGGGTTGGTGCAGTTGGCTCATCGGAAGAAGAGGATTCAACGATTATCAGTGCTCCGCTTGGACCAGCTTCCTGAAAAAGACATAAAAGAAGATCCTGTGAGTATGCTATGGGAAATTGAAATAAGATGGTGTGAGAAATCTGTCATGCCTCTGTTAATCTTCCGGCCGATGTTTGTTGTGGGGTTATAGTCAGCATACCCAAATCGGCCTGCATCAGGATCGGTTAAGTTCTATGAAAATTAAGAGATCAAGGTAAGAGATCATTTACCTCGACGAGAGGAGCTGCTGAAGTTTTGGCTTCCACTTGGGACGTAGCCGATTGCTGCGGAGACTGCGGTGGAATAGCTTGTGCAGCCTGGCAGAGGAAGAGAGTTAATGTCAGTGGAAGATTTGAAGAATATATGAGATAAGTAAGATTACCTGAACAGCTTCTACTAATAGCGATCCTGCAGCTACCCCGACTTCGGCGGTGACTTGAGGATCGGCTATCTCGACAACCGGCAAAGGTAAAGGGATTGGAGTCTCGGCCGATGCCACCGCCATCTGGTCGGCCGATCCGATACGGGGAGTCTCGGCCGATGCCACTGCCATCTGGTCGGCCGATCCAATACGGGGAGTCTCAACCGATGCTATCGTCGTCTGATCGGCCGATCTGATGCGGGCTGGCACTTGACGGCTGGTTATCTTCACGGTTGGCCTTTTCGGTGCTCGTTTTGATCGGCCAGTAGAGATATCCTTGATAGTTGGAGCATGGAAGCCGATAAGTGGATATAGCGTGTATTGATGGTGACTATCTATCGGCATGCCGCTTCGGCTCCGCATCGGAGGGGCCTGGCTTTCAGACTGAGAAGATGAACGTGAGTTAATAACAAGATGAAAATATGGAAAGAAATAGTATTGGAATCGGCTGGGAGAAAGGGCATACCGCTGCATTTGGGTCAATATTTTCTGGATCCAGAATGTTGCAATAAATCGATGGAGATTTGCAAAAAAGATCAATAGTACTGGAATCTGGTACTAGATCGCACAGCCGACTGTAGTCAAGACATGAAGTCAGCCCATCTCTGAATTTTGCTTGACCGGCGAAGTAGACCCGAATCGGTAGTTGGCCAAAACCCAGTTGCCTTGCTGCAGCCGATGGATTGTAGAACTCATAGGTGGGAGAGTCCTTTCCTGAAAAGAAATTGGCTAGCAGAATCCCTGGCTTGATCAAGACATCCATAAGCTCCCTGTCAAAAGTATGGGTGGAGAAGTCGTAGCTTGTGGGTAATTCGAAAATCGGCTCCACTGCTTGATACGGATGCCAGCTGACGGTCTCTTCACTAAGGCCATTATAAAAGCACCTGAAGTACTCAGCTGTGCGGGTAGCAATAAACTGGCAGCCGGGGAAGGCCGATGCCACTTCTCCTCTGACTCAATGTTAGGGAAAGTTTTGGTCTCTATCCGTTGCTGAGATACCTTGCTCATGTATAAATTGAGCCAGAGGGTGATGAACCACCAGGGACCGCCATGGTTCCCAATCGGCTCCCCCTTCGACAGCTTGGTGCCGATTTGGTACATCAGGTGATAGGCCGATCCCAGCAAATGTTTTCCAAGGGGGATGGCCGATCCTTGTGACAAAGCCTCCGCTAAAGCTTGGGTGTTTGAAGAGGGTCCAACTGCTCTGCCACAGAAAAAGTGCTTTTCTAGCCACATCATCAGAAAAGCAGTATGCTCCCTCTTTGAAACTGTCCCGGTCTTCATGTTTTTGCTAATATACCCCTTCCACCCGCCGATTCCTTTGGTTTCTAGCCGATGTGATGGCTTAAACAGATAGTTGAAAGGGGTATCAGCGGAGGAGACATCGAGGCCGGTCAACAACAGAACATCGGCCAAAGTCGGGGTCATGGGTCCATGTCCAAAAAGGAATGCATTGAGTGCATCGGACCAAAAATAAGAAGCTGCCATGACCAGAGGTTCATTTCTTTCCATCTGAGACAGAGATAGGTCTATGCACTGGCCGATTTTTTGTTCCTCCCACTGAACCTTCCTGGATCTGGCTATTCTCTGGTACCATTCTCTCCAGCCGGGGGTTTCATTTGGCCAGGATCTAAAACTGCCTACCCAGTGACCTAGGTCCACGGGTGACTGCTTGAATGGGATTCTGTGAGTTTCTAGACTGATCAGGTCTGTTGGATCAGGGTTCCCCATAGGGCCCAAGCAGATAAGGTCAGGGGATTCTGAGAGGGGGATGGTGATTCGGTGCCTAAGTGCCTAAAAAAGGAGAAAAGGGGAAGAAACTGAGAAAAGATCTGGAAAGTACTGAAGCAGTAGAAAAATGAAAGGGGAAAAATTTCAAGCATTTACCTCTGGGATGGAGATCATCGTCGTCGATGGGGCTGCTAGAGGAACCACCGATTGGGCCGCCGCCGCTGAAGGGGTCGCCGATAGAGCTTCCGCGGATGGAGCGGTCGCCGATGGTCACGCCATTGGAAGGTTGGAGCAGATCGTGGATGAAATCGCCGGAAGGGGGGAAACGTTTGGAGATCGAGAGAGCTCAGAGGAAGACGAACAGTGGTTCGCTGGATGAAAATGCTAGATTTGTGAGGAAAAGTAGGCGGAGAAGGCCAGCACTTAAGGAAAACCGGGAGGCAAGGGTAAAAACGGTATTCTTGCCGCGCCGTCTACACGAATTCCAGAGGAGCGGTCGTTTCGCGCGCTCGGTCCGAGAAAATTGCAATCATTGTGCCGCGGAACGGAAGGAGATTTTTACTGCGCCCGTTTCGGAGGAAAGGATTAAAGAAAGAGTTTTGAAGAAAAATTTGTGTTTTACTTCGAAACTGGGGGGCATGTGTTGACGCCAGATTTTGACACGTGTTAAATCGGCGTCGAGAGAAGAAGGTTGGCCGATGCAGCAGATCTAAAGGCTACAGTAAGGAATCGGCCGATTGAGGTAACAGTTGGAAATCGGCCGATTGGTGAAGCAGCTTGCGCCAACAGGATGGGACTATTTCGGAAGATCCTGGTCAAAAGTTGGTCAACAGAGCAACGCTAAGTCGGTCAAGGAGCAATTGAAAAGAGTCCTGATTGGATTAGGAGACGGCGGCGGAAGATTCTGCGGGAGTCCATTTTCTTTAAAAAATATTATAGATATAGTAGTTTTCCCTTTTTTAATTAAGGTTGTAACAAGTCGTAATCGATCAGGAGTCCTAGTCTTAGGGTATAAATAGAAGTCGTCAGGGTCTTGAAAAAAAGAAGACATCAATCAACAACAATACTTCTACTTTTTCAGCAATTTACTTTCAAGTCGGCGACTTCGCCTATACTTTTCTTCTTTCACGAGTTCGTACGGATTGGCAGGGCTGCATCAACTTGATCTCCGGCCGATTGGTAGGTTCCGCTTATCGAGTAATATCCGAGCTTTAACTACGGGCGCATCGCTGTGGTTTCGTTTGGATTTATTCACCAGTTATCGATATTTACTAGAATTGCAAGTTTTACCTGTTGTTCTAGTATTATCACCAGTTATCCAGCTTGAGATCAGAGTAATCGGCTTCGTCATCGTTCTTCTTCGAGTTATTATCTCACAGCCGATTAGATCTATTTCAAGTGTTGCCTCTGTAGTAATTGTTTAGATCGCTCCAGTAGTTTTCTTTACAATTACTACACGATTATCGGCTGATCCATAGCCGATTATCTCTACAGCAAATCGGCCGATTCGCCGCCGACGCGCTCCTCAGGACAGATCGGAACTCCAGCCGATCGGAGTGCCTGGAATTTAATACTTTATTTCCTTGTCAATCAACAGGTCAGATTGACTGGCACGCCGCGCGAACCGCACCAGGGCGATAACCCGAACAGGAGCTAAGCAGATTCTCCCGGGTCGTGTGTCCGATGCTGAAGACCATCGGTCGATTCCTGTCTGGCCAATTTTAGCGCCAACACCACTGATTATTTTACTAAATGGGTGGAGGCAGTTCCGTTAAGGACAGTGACATCGGCCGATATGATCGAGTTCGTTAAGAACCACATTGTTTATCGATTCGGTATTCCTCAGACTATCACAACTGATCAAGGAACAATGTTCACCTCAGGGGAATTTGGAGAATTCGCCGTCGATATGGGGATTAAATTGTTCAATTCTTCTTCGTACTATGCTCAAGCCAATGGCCAGGCCGAATCGTCCAACAAGGGGATAATCAAGTTGATCAAGAGGAAGATAGAAGAACAACCCAAGAAGTGGCACATGTCTTTGGCTGAATCTCTATGGGCTTATAGGATTGCTTGCCACAGGGCCACTAAGATATCTCCTTATCAGTTGGTGTATGGTCACGAGGCAGTCTTGCCTTGGGAATTGAGGACGGGGTCAAGGCGCACGTCGCTTCAAGATCAGTTGACGGCCGATGACTATTCCTTCCTCATGAAGGAAGAGCTCGATGATTCGGCGGGTCAGCGATTGAGGGCCCTGATTAGCATCGAAGAAAACAAGAAAAGGGTGGCCAGGTGGTATGACAAGAAGGTCAAAGTTAAACAATTCTCCCAAAGAGATTTGGTATGGAAGTTGGTGCTGCCGATAGGGTCTAAGGATCCCAAATTCGGTAAATGGTCGCCCACTTGGGAAGGGCCGTATAGAATCGGCCGATGTGCTCCAGGAAATGCATATATACTAGAAACTATCGAAGGGGAAGAATTCGCAAGAGCCTTAAATGGAAGATATCTGAAGAGGTACTATCCAAGCATATGGGTAGGTGCATAACTTACGGTAAGATGCATCAAGATAACATGGCCGACTCCTACGGCTTTTACCTATATAGCCATTGTAAAAATGACATCGCCTTAAGGAGGAAACATTTTGATTTGGTCTGACCGATTCATTATTCGGTGAAAACAGCAGAGTACATGGCCGACATGGTACAAGTCGCCCTTAGAATAAAAAGTACCAATATATCTACTGATCACGCTTTTTCTTGAACTCTCTCTCGATCCGGCCTAGTTTTATCAGAAGGCGGATGCTCTTCTCCTCTAGATCCTCCATGGCGGCTTCAGCCTCGACTTGATGAGGGAGTGGATGGCTCCTATCGAGAGGTGGTTGGGATGTTCCTGCCGCGGCATCTTCAAGGACAACAGAGCGAGGGAGTGGATGACTCCTTTCAGTTGGCGGTCGCTTGGAGCAGTGAGCGTCTATATGGTCCCAGATTTTCTGGATATCAGCAGGAACATGACCTTTGAGTTCTTCAGAGTTAGCTCTTATCAGATCTATGTCCGCCTGCGATAGTGGTTCGTCTGAATGCATAACTTCAATCGCTCGTTCCAGACTGGGACTAAGGCGTTTTGGCTAAAAAAGGGCAAACAACTACTCAGTATCAGAGCGATTGAGATGTCAAGAGAGGAAATAGAAGAGGGTTCGTACCTGGTTGACAGAGAAGGAGGAAGATGAAGAAGACATCTTGATGTCCAGCCTAGGAAGATAGAGATCGAATTATTGGAGGGGAAGAAGATGGGTAATGCAGATGCCTCTGGAAACGATGTGGGATCTCGTACTTATAGAAGGAAGGGGGTAAGGAGATGGTAGGATGCGTCCCATCAGAGTAAAAGCGTTCATAAATGAAAAGCTGCAAAAGAAGACGGTCCAATTTCGAATCGGCACGTCAACATTAAGAGGGCATTGAATATTTACAGGATGCTTTACAACTCACCCAAGGAGGGTATCAATGGTCGCAATCGCTCTTTGCCTAAAATGATCGGCCGAGTCTAAGACTCTTTGGTCGTCATCGGCCGATCCGGGAATTTCTGGCATATGACGATGAAGTTTCATTGCTTCACGGGCCAGGTTGTGTCTTTCTAGCTTCAGCTCGGCGATGACAGATGGAAGGTCTTGGAGTCTCTTTTCTTCAGCAGCTATATCCTTGGTCACCTACTCCATTTCTTTGGCTAGCTCTGCCCTTCGCCATTTGAGGCAATCTATTGTGCCGACGATATCTGGGTGGGAGTTCTCGAGGAGGTTGATCCGTTGATGCACTTCTTGGGCTCGTGTTTGTAAGAATCGGCTTCCTCCCGGGTCTTCGCTAGCTTGGCACGATCGGCCACATGGCGCAGGGCCCTGAACACTGAAGTCTGTATCGACTCTATGTATGCAGATGGTTCCAGAGTCTGTGTCGCTTCCTCTGGAATTCGGCCTCTGATGTCATTGAGAAGTCCCCGAATCGATGAGGCATCTCCCACTAATCGGCCGATATCATCTTGAAGGAGAGTTCGCATACTCTCGAGCTTGGCACGGACGTCATCAGGAATTGAGCTCGATGTGACTTGGTGTGAAGCGACTTCTTCATCGTTGGACAGGGGAACCGCGAAAGAAAAAAGACTGTTATTAGGAGTATCTTGTTCCTACGAAAGAATAAAGACAAGGATTAGCAGACAGTAAAGGGGAATCGTCCAATTTGGGTGATAGGTTTCTTACCTCTTTGAAGCGGATTCCTCTTGCTTGTGCCGGCGGGAGTGCCACCCTCGTCTCAGGAACCGGTGCGATCGGCTCATCAGAAGAGGAGGACTCGACGACTATCAATGCCGTGCTCGGGCCAGCTTCCTGAAAAGGTATGGGAAACAGATTTTATGAGTATATTGCGAATAGTTAAGTCTGATGATATGAGATACCTGCCATACCTCTGTAAGTCTTCCGGCCGATGTTTGTTGGGGGGGTACAGTCAACGCACCCAGATTGGTCTGCATCAAAATCGGTTAGGTTTTGTTGAATATCAAGAGATTGAGTTAAGAGATTCTCTACCTCGGTAAGGAGAATCGCTGGCGTTTCGGCTTTCGCTCGGGACGTGGCCAATTGCTGCGGGGATTGCGCTGGAGCGATTTGTGCAGCCTGGCAGAAGGAAGAGGTTAATATTGATAGAATACTTAAAGGTATCTGAAGTATGCGAGGTTACCTGAACAGCTTCTACCAGCAGTGATGCAGCGGCCGCTCCAACTTCTGTGGCAGTCTGGGGATCGACCTCCTCGGTAATCGGCAAAGCTGGAGTAGTTGGGGTTTCAGCCGATATTGCCGCCGATTGATCAGTTGGTCCTATGCGGGCACGTACTCAGCGGCTTGTCTTCTTTGAGGTAGGCTATTTCGGCATTTGCTACCATCGGCCGCTGGTGATGTCTTTGATGGTCGGAGCGTGATAGCCGATAAGTGGAAATGGTGTGTATGGGCGATTGCTCTCTATCGGCCTACCACTTCGGCTCTGCATCGGAGGAATTTGACTTTCAGACTGAAAAGAGAAATACAAGTTAGCGGTGAGATTGTAGCATGGAAAGGGACGATATTGAAATCGGCTGTGAGAAAGGTAATACCGCTACACTTGAATCGATGTTGTCTGGGTCCAAACTGTTACAATATGTTGATGGAGACAAACAGAAGAGGTACTATTTCCATTCTGCCCACCACAGTTTGAATTGTTGGACGGCAAAAGGGGCCACCATCCAGTTGTTTAGGTCGATGGTACTGGAGTCTGGCACTAAGTTGCACAGCCGATTGTAGTCGAGGCTCTTGGTCGGTTCATCTCAAAATTTTGCTCGGCCGTCAAAGTAGACTTGAATCGGCAGTTGACCAAAGCCAAATTGCCGTGCTGCGACCGATGGATTGTAAAATTCATAGGTGGGGAAATTTTTTCCAGAAAAGAAGTTGGCGGGTAAAATCCCTGGCTTGATCAGGATATCCATGAGATCACCGTCAAAACTATTGGATGATGAATCATAACAGACCGAAAGCTCAAAAATCGGCCCTGTTGTCTGATATGGATACCAACTGATAGTCGATTCACTGAAGCCGTTGTAGAAACATCTGAAGTATTCGGCCGTTCGGGTGGCAGTGAATTGACAACCAGGGAAGGCCGATGCTGCTTCTCCAAAAGAGGTACAGCGTCGTCGTATGGTGGGGTTTTCCTCTGACTCGATATTGGAAAGGTTTTGGTTTCTATTTGCTGCTGGGAGACCTTGCTCATGTATAAGTTGAGCTAGAGGGTGATGAACCACCAAGGACCACCAGGACTGCCAATCGGCTCCCCTTTTGATAATTTGACGCCGATTTGGTGCATCATATGGTAGGCCGATCCTAACAGATGCTTCCCAAGGGGGATGGCGAATCCTAGTGACAGAGCTTCTGCCAGAGCTTGTGTATTGGATGAAGGATCAACTGCTCTGCCACAGAAGAAGTTCTTCTCTAGCCACATCATTAAGAACGTTGTATGTTCTCTCTCTGAAATCGTCCCGGTCCTCATATTTTTGCTGATATACCCCTTCCACCCGCTGATTCCTTTTGTCTCTAGCCCATGGGTTGGTTTGATCAGATAATCAAAGGGTGTATCAGGGGAGGAGATATCAAGGTCGGTCAACATCAGGACATCGGCCAGGGTTGGAGTCATAGCTCCGTGCCCAAAGAGAAACGCGTTGAGCGCGTCGTACCAGAAATAAGAGGCCGCTATTACTAAGGGTTCATTTTTCTCCATTTGGGACAGAGAGAGATCGATGCAATGGCCGATTTTTAACTCATCCCACTGAACTCTCTTGGACTTGGCTAATCTGTGGTATCATTCTTTCCAGCCAGGGGTTTCATTCGGCCAAGATCTAAAAGCACCTGCCCACTGACCCAAATCCATGGGTGATTGCTTGAAAGGAATTCTATGGGTTTCTAGGTTGATCAAATCGGTTGGATCTGGATTCCCCATGGGACCTAAGCAGATGAGACCGGGGGTTTCGGAAAGGGGAATAGTAATTTGGTGCCTAAATGCCTAAAAAAGAGGGAAAAAGGGAAAAACTGAGAATGGATCTAGAAAGTACTTGAGCAGTAAAAAGTAAAAGGGGAAAGTTTCGGATGATTACCTCCGGGATGAGACTCATCGTCGCCGACGGAGTCACCAATGGAGCCGCCGATGGGACCGCCGTGCCGAGAAAGTTGCCGGCGGAACCTCTGTGGTTGGTGAAGTTGCCGATGGCGCCGCCATTGGAAGGATGGAGTAGATTGCAGGCAAGAGAAAAATCGCCGGAGGATGCGGTTGGAGACTGAGAGGGCGCAGGAAGAAGATGAACAGTGATTCGCTGGGAGGAAATTACTAGGCTCATGGAGAAGGAGTGGCGGAGAACGCCGGTACTTAAGGACAATCCGAGAGAGAAAGGGTAAAGGCGGGATTTTTGCCGCGCCGTATACACGAATTCCAGGGGAACTGTTGTCTCAAGCGCCCGGTTCGAGAAGATTGCAATCATCATGTAGAAGACCGTGAAATGGAAGGAGATTTTTACTGCGCTCGTTTCGGAGGAAAGATTAAAGAAAAGAGTTTCGAAGTAAAAATTATGTTTTACTCCGAAACTGGGGGGCATGTGTTGACGCCAGATTTTGACACGTGTTGAATCGGCGTCAGGAAGAGAAGAGACCGGCCGATGCGGCAGATTTGAAAGCTACAGTTGGGAATCGGCCGATTGAGGCTACAGTTGGGGATCGGTCGATGGGCGAAGCAGTCTGCGCCAGCAGTTAGGGAGATGAAGCTATTGGAATCCCAACAAGAGATCCCAGTCAAAAGTGGCCTGATGTTGGTCAAAGGAACGATGCCGACTCGATCGAGAAGCAATGGAAAGAATCCTGGTTGGATTAGGAGATGGCGGTAGAAGATTCTGCGGGAGCCCGTTTCCTTTATGAAAATATTATAGATATAGTAGTTTTCTATTTAAATCAAGTTTGTAAGAAATCGTAATCGATCAGGAGTCCTGGTCCTAGAGTATAAATAGGAGTCATCAGGGCTTTGTAATACATCAATCAATCAATCAACAAAACAATCTATTTTTTCATCGCACTTTACTTTCAAGTCGGCGACTTCGCCATTACTTCTTTTTCTTTCACGAGTTCGTACGGATTGGCAGGGCTGCATCGACTCGATCTCCGGCCAATTGGTAGGTTCCGCTTATCGAATAACATCTGAGCTTTAACTTCGGGCGCATCGCCATGGTTTCGTTTGGATTTATTCACCAGTTATCGATATTTACTAGAATTATAGGTTTTACCTGTTGTTCTAGTATTATCACCAGTTATCCAGCTTGAGACTGAAACTATCGGCTTTATCATCGCTTTCCCTCGTTCATTGTCATACAGCCGATTAGATCTATTTCAAGTGTTGCATCTGTAATAATTGTTTAAGTTGCTCCAGCAGTTTTCTTTGCAATTATTACGTGATTATCGGCTGATCCATAGCCGGTCATCTTCATAGCAAATCGGCCGATTTGCCGATACGCTCTTCGGGACAGATCGGAACCTCAGCCGATCGGAACGCCCAGAATTTAATACTCTTATTTTCTTGTCAATCAACAGGTCAGATTGACTGGCACGCCGCGCGAACCGCACCAGGGCAATAACCCGAACAGGAGCTAAACAGATTCTCCCGGGTCGTGTGTCCGACGCTGAAGGTCATCAGCCGATTCCTGGCCGATTTTTAGCGCCAACAACATCCCATCCCATGTATCATCTGCTCAATTTTTTCGCACATCCCATCTATTTGATCGCATACAGATCTGGGGGTGGCGATGGCCTCACCTGTCGAAATGGGGTAGAAGGGTGTCGAAATGGGGTAGAAGGGGTTGGCGGCCCCGGTGGGAGTTGCGCCGCAATCCGTAGGAAGGACCGGCGGCGTCTGGAGTCGGGATCCTGCTTGGTAGCGGCGGCGTACCTGTGGTGGGGGTACCCGGCGGCGGAGTTACCAGCGGGGACCGTCTTGGGTAGCGACCGTCGGACCGATCCCGGTGGGAAGGGCGGGCGGTGGATTGGTGGCGGCGGAGCCCGGCGAGGGAGGCGCCGCAGGCGGTGTGGTTTTTTCTCTTTTCTTTTTATTTTTTCTTTCTCTTTTGGCGTCGGCAGGTTCTTGAAAATGGGGATGGCGTGAAAAAGGAGGAGCGAGACAAACGAGCGTGTCAATGCACAATTGCTGTTTGGTTATTCATTTAGGAAATACAAATGTTGGAACAAAAATGTTTTGCGGCGAGGAAGCACAAATTCGGAGCATAGAAAGCTCACCGATTGATAATTACAAAAGAAGCCAAAATTTAGCCAGTGCATTTTAAATCCAAGATGTCGCAACTCCTAAATTACTAACTCTGCAAAGTTTCAGATTTGAATTATTTGTAAGTAACTAGCACCCATGTCACTCTAACATTGTAAAGATCTATTATAAGAAAGAATGCTGCTAACATTATCATTTCTCCTTCGTATAAACACCCTTCATGTAAAATCTAGCAAGACAAGTATATGAACCAACTCACAACGAATTCACTATGATTCCAACAAATAGGTCAAAAAAATAACGGTGCAATAAAGACGTGTGGAGGGAGCAGGGGTGAAGGTTTTATAGAGGCACAAGCAAAATCAGTGCGAAATTTGCAGGCTCGACCTATTTGGATGTTACGGGTTATATTGATCTACTAGGCAATGCAAAGGTACTTCACTAATTCAATTAGGAAAAATTTCATATCCCAAACCACATTGTATTTGACCAACAACAACTAGGAAGCATGATTATTTGACTGTCATAAATCATACAGAACTTCGAGGGGAGGGTAGAAAAAGGAAAACGATTGATTCTTTTTTTTTTTTTTGAGGGCAAACGATTGATCCTTTTGATAGGCGCCTCCATCTGTCTCTACGTTAACATCAATTGCCTCCGCTATGTCCGTATGTATTTCTTCTTAAAGGCTTGCCTGTTTAATTACTGAAGTAGATTGTGAATCTTGCCAATAGAAAACTAAACTGTGAAACACTAAACTTAGTCTATAAATCATCGATTATGAAACACTAGACTTACATCTCTTTGGCACGGCTCCTCGCTACTGTAACTGACATTGTAGCGACACTATGTAATACTGTTTTGCGCTATAGCACGAAACCAAAATGAGAATCAAGGTTTAAAATAAAACTTGAAAACAGGTGCTACAATATCGTAACGGTGCGTTACAGTGGACGAAGTCGTTGCACCTCGAACCGAGGCCTTAGTTTATAACTCGTGGGCAACATACTAGTATGTTGGAACAAAATATATAACTGGTTTGTCTCACCTGACACCGGCTTGTTGAAGAGAGTCGAGTAGGTGCGAGAGGTAGCAGAGAAGATGCTGGACACCGAGGTCGTTGAACTTGCGGTCTGGTCGTGTGATCGTGTCCTGTTCTGGGCATTCAAATCGAAGCCGCGGGGGCGGGGAGGTGTTCCGGGAAAGACGATAGCTCCATCTCATTTTCATCAGGCATGAAGCCTTTGCCATTGGACGTGGAAGTCACCTCTTAATACGGTGTTTGGATCCTTTCGATCAATGTTTAATCCCATCACTTCGAATGTTTGGACATCAATTAGCAGTAGTAAATATAAATTAATTATAAAATTAATTGTGTAAATGAAACGAGACAAATCTATTAAGACTAATTAATTCACTATTAGCATATGTTTACTGCAGCACAGTATGGTCAAATCATGGACTAATTGGGCTTAATGTATTCATCTCGTAAATTAATCTCCATTTATATAATTTATTTTATAATTAATCTATATTTAATACTTCTAATTAGTATCAAACACCCGATATGACAGAAAGTTAAAAATACAGGGACCCAAACGGCCCCAAGTACCCTTTCTGCCGTTGTTGCCTCCCGTACGCTTCCTGCGTAAGAAAAACGCACGAACTACCTTTACTTGAAAAAACGCATGAACAAAAAAGAAAAGAAAAGAAAGTATAAATTGGGGAAAATAGTAGAAAGTGATTCTGAAGGCGCGGCCGCTGATGGCCGGCAGGCCCGCCGGTGCACCTGAATCGGACAGGAAGGAGAACCGGTGATTCTGAAGGCGCGGGCGCAGATGACTCGGTTCCCATCGCTAAGCAGCTAGCGAAGGCCGTCCAGGGCCAAATGAATGGATGGTTATGATCATCATGTGGGGGATTCTCTCCCCCTCCGTTGACCCCTCGAAGAAAAAGCAGCTAGCTAAGCTAGATCTGAGATCCACATGGTTGGGTTGCGAGCTCAGCTCCTACGGTGCTCAGCAAGGAGGGATAGATTTCCGATTCCGAGCACGGCACATCCGCCAGTACTCCGATTTGCTCCGTCCGCCACAGAGGGAGGAGCGTACGTACCGGTGTGGTCGGCAAGAGGACAACACCGGCTGGGGGCTGGAGCGCCGTCTGTGTTGTCGTCCCCAGCCGGCCGAGAAGACGACCCGCGGCAAGCTGCATCCAGCCCCCATGGGATCAATTCGCCGAGAGCTAGCTTCCTCGTCTGTCGTCTCCACAGATGGGCACGAGAAGCGTGGCTGCTTGTATGAGTGTGGTGGTTGGTTATTCAGAGTCGGTGAGTCACTTCGCTGGTGGGTGAACTGATTCTTACTGCTGGAGCGCTGGTTGTGAGGGCAGCCATAGTGCCTGCAAAAAGGATCTCGACGCAAGTAGAGTCATCGGTGCCTGAAACCTCATCGATAAAGATAAAAGCGCTGGCAGAGCTATGATTATACCTGATCATAGGCCGAGCTGGGCTGGGTTGGAGCCCGAACAAAAGAAACCATTCTGCTGGCCCGAGCCCGACCCGGTCCAAGGATCGAACCAAAAATCTTGGCCGTGCCCACCCGACGCGCGGCCCCAACTTAACACAGACAACTATACCTTGTTTCATACAGATAGGCGCACAGAATTTAATTGACATATTAAAATTTACAAACAAGAAATTAGATCATTAGAGATATAGGGTCTGTATGGTTGGATACTGCTAAAACATGAGCAGACCAAAATGTGGGTACAGTGGCACGTGCTGCCAGGGCTATAGCCCGGCTCCCTGATCTCAAAAATCAGTGCACATACTATTAAAATATGCAGGGAAAATTAAAATTATAATAGGATTAGAACTCTTCTAACTGTGTTAGTCCTGGCCCTAGCCAATCTCTAGCTCCGCCCATGCGTGGGCATGCAAAATTTTATTACCAAAAGCTTAGCAAATTTAAAATAACACTTGGTTGCATCTTCAAGAGTGCCCAACATTCATTCCAGAAAACTTAATTTTAGATATAAATAATAAAATTAGGTCCCAACCGTTACTAAAATCAACTCGCAATATTTACTGCCGCCCAAACCTAGCGGTGTCTGGAGTCAAATTCCCGCACGCCCCGCAGCTCCCAATCCTTGATTTCGCAGTCTCGCGGCTGTCGTGTGCTCCGCCTCCCGCCGCCGCCAGCACCGTGTCTCATGCATCACATCGATTCTGACCTGCAACTGCCGGTCCTAGCCGCCCAAGGCCCAAGGCCCAAGCCAGGTCAGTCATTCAGTCCATTTGTCTTCTTTTCTTTGTTTGCAGTAATCAAATGGATTTAATTGATTAGTACAGATTGTAGCTCTGCACAATATAGTTCAAGGATAAGGAGGTCCTGCCTACAATGGCATGTCATATTTTGAAGATTTGAGGAATAAAAAATAAGACCACTGTTGGAGAAGGTGTTGTTTTTGTGCCCAAAATCCTTTTGAAAGTGCCCAATCCAGAATTATTGGAAGTAAATATATTAGGCACTCTTGGATATGCTCTCCGCTGTATTTTAGACTTCAACAAAACGAGTGCCAAAATTTATGGGCTTGCCTACATTTTAACATGCCAACATTTTGGAAGCGAACCACGTTATGCATTACAAATAACAAATTACAAACACAGTGTCGGCCACTGATCTTTTCGTTTATTTGAATTTTTTTCTGCCCTACTGTGCACATGCTTCAGCTTCAGGTACGGTGTTGCCTGCACTTGGTGAAGGGCACGCTGCTCCTGGTTCTGTGATGAAGATGCGTCACTGTGGACCTCTCCCTCATCTTCAAGACTGACAGGACTCGATAATTCTGAAAAATTCGGGGTGTACGTAAAGCATATACTTATTTAAGAAAGCACAGAAAATTTCACAAGTGTAACATCAAATCTGCATGTGTGATTGTAACTGAAAACTTTAAAACATTAGAACACTTTATTTTTGCGATTTTTTTCAGCATCACTTAGATAATTTGTTATGCTGCAGTATAACTCTGATGCTCTTAATTTCATACTTTGTATGTTGCCAGAGCGGGTTCGGTGCCTGTATTGTGATTATGTGGGAATTAGAATCATACATCCGATTGGAAAGAACTTTCATGGGCGCGAGGAGGATTTTGAGAGCATGGTTTGCAAAAAGGATCCCTTCGATGAGTATTTCGATTCAGCACTGACTCCACAATACTACACCAACACGGCTATCAGTAGTCATAGTAGTGTCATGGCAGAACGGATTGGTAGGCTAGAAGAGGATCGGCTTTATGAGAGCAATGAGGATGATAGTGATTCAGATTATGCGAGTGAAGAGTAGTGTTGATCTATCCCTAAGGCGAGGTTTATTGTTGTATAGCACGAGCTATGTTTAACTTAGGTTGTCAAAATCCGGTCATCTTGCCTGGATATGCAATGATACTGTTGAAATTTGAGCGTATTGTTGTTAGATTTACCATGCATTTCATCTGTTTCTTAAACTTTAACAAAATTATATTCCATTTGGCATTACATCAGTATTGTTATTTAAAAATTACAAACAAGAAACCAGATCATCAGGGATACAGTATGCATTACAAATAACAAATTACAAACACAGTGTCCGGAGAATCAGCCACTGATCTTTTCGTTTATTTGAATTTTTTCTGCCATACTGTGCACTTGCTTCAGCTTCAGGTGTTTGCCTGCACCTGTTGCAGGGCGCCCTGCTGCAATGGACCTCTTCCTCGTCTTCAAGACTGACAGGACTCCATGGGCTTGCCCCGTGTACATCGGCTCAAACCCCTGGCCGGGGTGACAACCCCATTGAGCTGCGTCGCTGCCGCCGGCCGCTCTCTGGGGTCATGCACGGGCACGGCGCATGCCATGGCACGGCGTGCCCAGGCTACAACTAGTTGGGTTTGGTGTAGACGGTGACGTTCCTCCAGCGCGACTCCACGCGCGGGGACACGTCGTGGTGCTGCACGTACACCCCGAACTTGAAGTAGTGCGACGCGCTCGGCGCCACGGTGACGGCCAGCCTCGCCGCGCCGTCGACGAACACGGCCACCGTCGACGCGCCGACGTCGTGGACCACGTTGAGCCGGAACCACCGGTCGTAGATGCCGTCCTCCACCGCCGCCCCGCTGTAGTACCGCAGCGTGCCGTTGTACACGTGCAGCATCAGCGTGGTGGCGTGCGCGCCGGCGTCCTCGTTGTGGATCTGCATCACCGACGTGCCCGACGTCCCCGACGGCACGTAGCCGAAGCCCTCGAACTGCCACACCCCCGACGAGTAGTCGTGGCCCTGCAACGTTGTCGGAATTTGAATTTGAATTGAAACTTTTTTTCTAACCAAATTTGAATTGAAACTAGCTAGCTAAAGAGAAGCTTGTGTGACGGCAGCAATAGGTGCTTACGGCGAGGCGGACTTCGGTGCGAGGATGGTGCCGGTGACGGTGTTGAAGGGCTTGTCGTCGGCGTACACCCAGAAGGTGCGCACGCCGGTGGCGACGTCGTAGCTGTAGCGCTGGTTCTCCGGCACGTCGTAGGGGCTCTGCACCACGAAGTTGCCCTCCGGGAGGTCCACCTGGACGAACCCGGCGGTGAGGTTGCAGTCGCCGTCGACGGCCACGGCAGGCGCA
The DNA here is from genome assembly GCA_032594955.1 of Panicum miliaceum. Lineage (NCBI taxonomy): Eukaryota > Viridiplantae > Streptophyta > Magnoliopsida > Poales > Poaceae > Panicum > Panicum miliaceum. The sequence goes on along the minus strand of CM064065.1, from coordinate 2,399,151 downwards.
GGGGCGACCACGACGCGGATGATTAGTAGTAGTACTAGCAGCGCTGCCGTGCGCTCTACAACGCCGCTGGCGAGGGTGCGGAGGGGGGAGGAGGCCATGGTCGATGAGAAGATTTTTTTTGTTTTTTTGAAATCCAATCGATGTGCGGATCGACGATGTGATTAGACGACGTACGGCTCCTAGCCATAGTAGTCGAGTTTGTGCACGGTTATATGTGAGATTAGCAGGGGCTTGGGTGGTGATGTCCAGGAATGGATTGTCACCTTGTGCTGTCACTTTGTCTTTGGGCGTGCTGTTGGCCTCCAGCCAACCGAACGTTGTGTTTGGCTCAATATTGAATGGTTTGATGGCGCGTATCGTATTGTGAATTTGTATTGAGACAGCCAGAGGACAAGGACGGCAACCATTCGCAGCTACGTACGCGGTCAAAATTGTACGCCTTCGATACTGATGTACAACGAGCTTTCTTTGTGATTAGTTTTTTTTTTTGAAGTACTTTTGCGTTTGTGGCTGTTTGGACTCCGAGAACATGAAACAACGCAAATGCTGGCCTTGCCAATATAGAAAACTGTAGTTGGTGACACCTGCAAAGATCTGATTACGCCAATGAAATGAAATACCATTGTCTGTATGAAGAAATGGTTGATGTGGTGTTCCTGCTTACAGTTGGTCGCTCTATGTGGGCCTGTTTGGTACAACTTCATCTGATTCTAATTTTTTATGGGAGCTGATTCTCTGAGAGAAGTGATTCTGTGGCTGAAAGTGATTCTCTTTGATTCTCTAACCTAAACTCTTGAAATCAGGATGGAGAATCACTTCACAGAATAAAAAAAAAATCTACTTTTTTCAGCTCCAAACCTCTTAGTTCATTTCACATAATCACTTCACAGAATCAGCAGAGAATCAATTCTCTCTGAAAAACTGTTTGGCAGAGCTTCTGCTGGATTCAGCATAGAATTAGCTCTGTCAAACACAGTGTTACCGTGTCATCAATGGATGTGACATGACATCTCTATGCGGTTCAGATGAATCGGAGTAGCCCCGCGGCTTCAAACAAAAAGGCTAGAATTTTTCATACCTTCAGCCGGCACCATTATATTGCCATCGCCAACTACTCGTTGTGTAGTGTGGCAGTACAGTATTAGCAACGAGATTCAGATTTGACCATCTGTGGAACAGTAGTTGATGTCTCTTTCTCTAGCCGGCGCCGCATTACTAAACACCCTGCTGACAACACGCAGATCATCCATGTATTCAACCAAACAACCGGCTTCAATTCGCAGGGCAAAACAACAGGTCCAAAGATAAGTTCAAAACGACATGACCAGACGCACTAATCTGAACAGGAGTACGTCCAGGACCGATCGAATCAATTCAACCTGTTCCTACCATCATCCTCGTTCCATGGCTTCCTACTCTTCCTCGCTCTCCTCCACCAGCTCCAGCCGTCCCTTCCCCCTCGCCGGCGGCGCTGCAATGATGGCACTAGCACTCGTAGTCCTGTGCCTGGTGGTCAACCCCGCGCTCGCCGTGGCCACCGGCAGCTGCGACGACCTCGCCGCCGGGTTCGTGAAGGTGGAGCTCCCGGAGAGCGACTTCGCCGTGCAGAGCCCCTACGACGTGCCGGTGGAGCAGCGCTACCGCTACGACGCCTGCACCGGCGTGCGCACCTTCTGGGTGTACGCCGGCGACAAGCCCTTCAACAACGTCACCACCACCAACCCCCGGACCGAAGTCAGGCTCCGAGTAAGCACGACGAGCACAGATTCTTCACAGTTCGAACACCAAAATCAATTTTAAGACACCACAACGTTGTTCGATCGATCCCAGGGCCACGACTACTCATCGGGTGTGTGGCAGTTCGAGGGCTACGGCTACGTGCCGTCGGGGACCTCCGGCGTGTCGGTGATGCAGATCCACAACGAGAACGGGGCGGCGCACGCGACGGCGATGATGCTGCACGTGTACAACGGCACGCTGCGGCACTACAGCGGGGAGGCCGTGGAGGACGGCATCTACGACCGGTGGTTCCGGCTCAACGTGGTCCACGACGTCGGCGCGTCGACGGTGGCCGTGTTCGTCGACGGCGCGGCGAGGCTGGCCGTCGCCGTGGCGCCGAGCGCGTCGCACTACTTCAAGTTCGGGGTGTACGTGCAGCACCACGACGTGTCCCCGCGCGTGGAGTCCCGCTGGAGGAACGTCACCGTCTACACCAAACCCTAGTAATAATTAGCCAGAGTGTACTCTGCTACCGGCCGGTCGATCATCAGTGGCAGCAGAGTGTGGCTATTGAGTTGAAACATTTTGATCAGTGGCAGTACCATGAGTACTCTACTGTATATATACGTACTGTACGTGCAGCACAGTGTGGTTTTAGTCACTTCTGTATCCAATGGATTTGTTCTTTTTTTTTGCACGATACAATGGCAGTTTATTGGCGTTGACTCTGTGATCATTGTACTTGTAACGCACACAACGCCATGGCATGTAGCAACTCTAGGAACGGATTAGAAGAGATCGTAAAGCACCTCGCTCGGGAACACAAATGTAGCAACGGAAATAACCCAAGGAAGAACAAAGGCTAAAACTACAACAGCTCTTCCAGAAAACTGAATGGGCTCACCAGCACGGTTTGGCTGCAAGAAGAACAGTGATGAATGACTTGCTCCGTCAGCATCTTTTAAGAGCTCAGCAACATGTGAAGATTCAAGCTGACAAGAGGTGATCAGATCAGAGCGGCAATTTCCAGGTACTTGGTGATGATCTTGTTTACCTGAAGTTGCAACTGTGCGTGTTTCAGTCGTCTCTTGCTCCTCGCTCGTAGTCAGAAGATCTCCATTAAGTCAGGGATCAAGACGCAGCATAGGATGGATGTCCCCAGAGGCTCAAGAGAAATTGGAAGCCCAACCCACGTGTTCATGGCCCGGCAGGCCGGAATGGACCAAGTGATGGCGTCGTGGTTCGATCAAATCCGACCCAGGATGTGTCAGTCGTTTTCGTCCAGACACGTCGTTAAAGACCCGACCCGGCCCGGCCCGGCCCGGCGACATTTCCTTCCTTCCCCGGCGGGGCCTCGTCATCCCCTCCGATCGACCCCCCTTCCCTCCTCACCGAGACGAGATCCCGACAGATCAGATCAAGGCGCCCCACACGCTCGCGACCTGCTCGACGGCGGTGGCGGCGATGGCAACCCGTTACTGGATCGTCTCCCTCCCCGTGCAGTCCCCTGGCGCCACCGCGAGCTCGCTCTGGTCGCGCCTGCAGGACAGCGTCTCCCGCCACTCCTTCGACACCCCGCTATACCGGGTAACCCGCCTCTCCCGTCTCTCTCTCTCACCCCCCTCGCCGGAATCGTCTAGAAAGCTCGCCTTGCCTGACCTCCTCTCCCCGCCCCGCGCAGTTCAACGTCCCGGATCTCCGCGTCGGCACCCTCGACTCCCTCCTCGCCCTCAGCGACGACCTTGTCAAGGTGGGCTGCCCTGCCCCTTCGATCCCATCCCCATCTCATTCCCTGCTGCCCCGAGCAATAGGGGAGTCTAGGTTTCGATTCGATGTGACTCTGACTTGCCTCACCTCCCTCCGCAGTCCAACGTGTTCGTCGAGGGCGTGTCTCACAAGATCCGGAGGCAGATCGAGGACCTCGAGCGCGCCGGAGGGGTCGAGAGCGGGGCCCTCACCGTTGATGGCGTCCCCGTCGACACCTACCTCACCAGGTCTGCTCTGCTGCTACCTGCTATACTGTCCAGCCCGCGGATCGGATGGATGTTCTGCTCAACATGTAGCTCAAAAGCTTTGTTTGGCTTGCGCATGCAGGTTCGTGTGGGATGAGGGCAAGTACCCCACAATGTCACCGCTCAAGGAGATCGTCGGCAGCATCCAGACGCAGGTCGCCAAGATCGAGGATGATATGAAGGTTTGTTTCTCATACACAACTCTGCGCATCAGTTTCTAAATGGTCAAATCTGATGCCGGGTCATAATGTGGGTACTACAAACTCTATCTACACTTCTTTTCGTTCCGCTCCTTATCAGCTGTGTTCCCATAAAGGGTATTACATGATAATAGTTTTTGTAATATTGTTGGCTGGAAGCTGAGTTTACAATTACTGAAAAAAATTATTTTCCAGGTTCGAGCAGCGGAATATAACAATGTAAGGAGCCAGCTTAGTGCGATCAACAGAAAGCAAAGTGGAAGGTACTGTGCTGCGGTGCTGCCATACTTTTGTGACTAGATTTTTAGAGGAAATGCTTGCTGCTTATGTTATGTCATTGTGATCCCAACCATCATTCAATTCCTTTGTTGTTTAAAGTAAAGTAAATAGGAAAGCAGAATGAGGCCATCTGTTGCTTATTATGCACTGATTGATTTGGATTTTCTTCTGTGACAGCTTAGCAGTTCGTGATCTTTCAAATCTGGTAAAACCAGAGGATATGGTCACCTCAGAACATCTTGTAACACTTCTTGCTATTGTTCCAAAGTACTCCCAAAAAGACTGGCTGGCAAGATATGAGTCACTCGACACTTTTGTGGTAATGTTACCTTTTGTTCTGTGCTTCATTTATGGTGCTTTTCAGCCTGTTTTAGAACCTCCGAAATTGGTACATTTTTCTTCTAACTCTCATTTAGAAAAGCAATTTAATGTGTTTTAATCTGCCATTATGAGGATCTTACTTTCTTTAAAAAGCTGTCAAGCTGCTCTAAATTGTATCCCTTATTTCATTCCTTTTATTCATATTTTGTATTTAGCAGCCCTTTCATTTTGAGCTAATTGATGGTTTTATAGGTGCCAAGGTCATCTAAGAAGCTCTATGAAGACAACGAGTATGCACTCTACACTGTAACACTTTTTGCTAAGGTTGTTGACAACTTTAAGGTCCGTGCTCGCGAGAAGGGTTTCCAGGTAAGGTTTCCTTGGAGATTTTATGTCTTACATTAATCCAGCCTCCGGCAACCCATCGTCTTCTGTCATTCACTAAGTTTTATGTCATTTCATTCCAGGTCCGTGATTTTGAGTACAGTCCTGAAGCACAAGAAAGTCGGAAGCAGGAGATGGAGAAGCTACTGCAAGACCAGGAAGCTATGAGGACCTCTCTTCTGCAATGGTGCTATGCCAGCTACAGCGAGGTACTTGGCTTTTCCGACATATTCCAGTAGTTCTATCTATAACAGTATTTCTTTCCTTAAAAATGCAGCTAGTTATGTTTTCTCCGTGAGTATCGGAAGCGTTGAATGAGAATTTTAGTCCATGTTTAATATGGAAAGCCATTGTGTTAATGGTTGATGTCATTATTTTCTTCATTTGCATTATAATCGAGAGGTTGCTTCTATTTAAGTTTTAAATAAGGGCATTAATTGTGAGTTCTGACTTTGATGCATGCTGAAATTGCTTTTGATTGATGTTGTTACAGTCTCACTGCCACAACTTTGTTATTTAGGGAGGAAATATGGTGGTAACTCATTGGGCATAAGTTATTGTCAGATTGCGATTGCATCACCTTTGTTAACTAGAGCTATGAATTTTGGGTGCCTTTTTCATTATTATGTTGGCCGGAATATGAAACTCTAATTCTCAGAAAGTTGCAATACAGAAAAATGCCGGTGTTCTCTATCATGGAAAACTGCTGTCCTGGTTTTTACTGGTTTAGGGCTAGGAAACTCCTATTTTTCATCACGGAAGATTTATTTTTACTGAGGACTGTGGCCTTGGCTAGATTTTAGATATTGCTGGTGCACTTGATTGTTGATGGTTGCTCCCGGGGCTGGTCCTGGCATTCGGGGGCTGGGGCGAGATAAAATCAGAGGCTGTTTATTTAGGCACAAACATTTAGTAATATTGATTATCCAATTGCAATACTAACCATGCATCTTGTTTCAAAAACACTTGCTTCTAGTTAGGCATTGGGGCATAGCATAGCATCTCCACACCTCTAAAACTCAGATGTGGCCTGGTCACGTTGAGACCCTTGGGTGCTATCAGTGGAGGAGAGCTCCTCTCGGATAGAAGCATCTAGGCTGGGCATGAAGGGAGGAAATCAATAGGAAAGTAGCCGCATGACGCTGTGATAGGCATGCGTTTCGAGAGGAGGGGGGAGGGGAATGGGCGAACGCTGTGGCTGATCGGTGAAGGGGATTGCTTCGATCACATAAATTGGGTTGGGCAATACATGTTGAGTGGTGGGCACTGGTTATTAGCAGGCCTCGTTGGTACATGCACATCTGGCTAGGGGGCTCCTGGGATTTGGGGGCCGGGGCTGCCGCCCTGCCTGCCCTGCCCCAGGGCCGGTCCTGGTTGCTTCAGTAAACATGACTGGAGTATTGAGGATTGCTTTCTTGTTGTGATAGGCTTGGCGATCCAATGTAAAAGCCAGCCATTTGAATGGAGATTGAGAATGGTATCTTGTTTTCTCAATTGTAATTATTTCTGTGCAGGTATTCAGTTCCTGGATGCACTTCTGTGCAGTGCGTGTATTTGTAGAGAGCATTCTTAGATATGGTCTGCCACCATCATTCCTGGTAATTTGCTCTGCTGTCTTTACTCTTTGTGATGGTCAACTCTATCTTTTCTGTCTTGTCTAATCTTATCTCTTGCATCAGTCTGCTGTTCTTGCACCATCTGCAAAGAGTGAGAAGAAAGTAAGGAGCATCTTAGAGGAGCTTTGTGGCAATGTCCATAGGTAATTCAGTGTTTTTAGTTGCGATCATTGCATTGCTAAGTGACATCCTGGTATTGTTTTTCACTAATGCAACATCTGAATTGCAGTATTTACTGGAAATCCGAAGATGATGTAAGCGTTGCTGGTCTGGGAGGTGAATCAGAGGTCCATCCTTACGTCTCCTTCACCATAAACTTTGTCTGAGCCCAGTATGTCGCCTATTGTCTGTGGCCTGCCGATATTTTGAAGCAGCTATTACCTTGAGTAATCGAAACAAATGAATGGTTCATGTATATTACTTGTGATACGCCAATTCTTTCTTGATTTGTCGCTCTTCTCTGGTCTTGTAATTTATATTGGAGAGATCTGCCGATTAATAATGTAGCTTTTGAGGAAACTGAAATATGTTGTGGCTGAAGAAGAGATCCATCACCTTGTAAAGCTTCTGTGGATACTTGTTTTTGTAACATTGGGCTACTGGATTTACTGTAATAAAGCCGTGTCAAATAAGTTCAGATCGGTGATCACTGAGATTTGGATTTTAGCCATTGAGGCTCTCTGGGCAGATTTCTTCCCAAAGTTCCCGTTCATGCTTATCCTTGCTTGATTCCAAGAATTTCAAGAATGATTTTGAATGCAAAGGGAATTTCAAGAATTCCCCAAACAATCTAGTCAACCCCAAGAACGCTAAAATCCAAAAGCGCCAATGAGATATATGCCAATCAAGCAAAGTGCAAAAGCACTTTGTAATTTAATAGGGATTAAGAATTCCAGATACTCTAAATAAGGAATTTTGTTGCATTCTTTTGAAAAAGAAGGCCATGAACAGCACGGAGAGGCTTAGGCCTCGTTCGGCAAAGATGTTTTGATTCCAGTCTTGTTTTGATTCCAGGCCAGGAATGAGTGGATCCTGACCTGTCACTCATTCCTGGTCACCAGCCGTTCCAGGTCAGGATCAAAACCAGTGCAGGTCTTCGGTTGTGCGGCATGGAATGGAACTAAACCAGTGCCCTGAGCTGAAACAAAAGAGAGCAACTCAGAGCAACAGATCAACTCAGAACAACTCTTCTATTTTGCTAACAGGCAGATAACACTCTGAGCTGAAACAACCATCAACCAACATGCAAAAAAAAAAAAAAACTATGTCAACTCAGCAGCTGGTTTTCAGCACAGCAAAGCCATCGTCACAGCTATGTCAACATCCAAAACACTGACATGATTCACTCATGAATTTACAATCTTTTCTCACACAAATAGGCACAAAGTGCACAAATCCAAAGCTTAATTTAGTATCTGAAACCAGTAGATAACTCGCCTAAGCCTACTCAAGTGTCCGGGCACTTTGTCCAATCCAATATTTCTTGATCATTGCCTCATATGCCTCCCTGAAAAAAAATATTGAATAAGTGAATGAAAATGACTCACAATGTAAACCAACAAATTTGGCAGTATGTATCAACATATTGGGAACTTGACCCAAATGAAAATGACTACCTGTTGATAATTTGCATCATGAAAGGTAACTGTTTACACAAATATCTCTTTAAATCATTATTCTGTGAGGGAAAATAACAGGCACCCCAAGGAGCACATTGCACCCTATATCTTCACTGCCAACTATCCAATCACTCTGTGCCTCTATGATGGTTTTCTTCAGTGACATTTGAAGCTTAATGCAGTGTCTAAGCTGGATAAGTTAGTGTCTAACCAATGGGCTGCAATATCATACATACCTGCTAAGCCATCTCACTTCTGAGCCAAATCAAGGCCGATTCTTGATCTACTTCACAAGCACATATGAAAGCCTCTCTATTTTCTTTGCTCTTGATGAAGATTGCATATGCTTTTGCCTTTTCTTCTTTCGTCACTTCCATTGTGTTCAGAACTGAGATGCACCTTCTGATCGAGAAATCAGAAGCTTGAGCGGCATCCTTTTCTCTTGCCTCCCTTTCTCTTGTCTCCCTTTCTCTTTCCTCCATTTCTTTTGCACGATCTGCAGCTTCAGCTTGCTTGGTCCTCATTTCTAGATATGCCCCCATCATGCCTACTATGTTTTCATTCTTCCTGGGCCTCTTTAGTTCCTTTTCTTGTTTGTTTCTTGATGCAGCAGGTCTTTGTTGAGATCAAAATCACATGCCACCATCACGTTTATGCTTAGTGTTCCCTTCCAATTTCTAAAAGGAGAATGTTTCTCAGGAGATATGGAAATAGGAATGTGAGTTCCATCAATGGCACCAAGACAATTCTTGAAGAAAGGATAGAATCTAGGATTGTCTTTTATTTTCGGCTGCACTTGATGAGGATCAGGAGGCTGAAGGAAACGACGAGCGAGTGTGGGAATGACCACCTTAAAGAAGTGGTTGATGTGATGGTGGAAGGTGTCGTTGCTGTGCCCAAAGAATACTTGGAGATCCTCATATGAGGCGCTGTGACTTAGCATGTATAGGAAAAAACCCAACTTCTCCTCCACCGTGATCCTTGTATCAACGACAAGCCTTCTCCTTCTAAGATAAGTCGCCACCTCTCGGAAGATGTGGGGTTCCATCCTAAATGTAACTTGGCAGTTATTGACATGTCCCTCGAGGAGTCGACGAACCTTAACCTCGCCTGTCTCTTCTGATGTATGACGTTTCTTTTTTTCTCCCCCACCTCTAGTAGAACCCATGAGATATAAGGCAGGGAAAAGAAACAGCATCATGTCATCATCTTCTTCCTCCCTCCTCTTTCTAACGCGATCTCGCAATGAGATACTCATTGTAGAACTAAAGCATGTAAATTTATTATGTCACATACTCATTGTAGAACTAAACCATGTAAATTTATCGATGGGAGACTAAGCACAAACACATTATTCAACATGGACAGATAGAAATTTGGCTGGTAAAAGAATTTTAAAACAGAACAGATCACTGCCATTTACGAACTCATTCAGCATGCTGGTAAAAGATGGAGTACATTTTGGAGTTTGTACCGGATCCCAAGAAGGGGGAGCTTCACCTTCTCCAACACGAACCGGTGCTGGAGGGATCTACAAGTAACAATAAAAAGTATTCGTCAAGCAAAAAGGACTAGACAGCTAGAATAAATTAGAGGGAGCTACATATAATGTACATAAACAGTTTACTTCTTCAATGTTCATTATTAACCCTTTCATTAGGAGATTCAGACCAAAAGCACTACATCATAATCTGACAGATTATGGTAAACAATTCTCATTGTTAGTTACTCAAACTTATTTGAGTTACTAATCTTCTCCTGGTACTGTTTTTTCAAGAACACCAATTTTTCTTTTTTCAATGTAAGGTACTATTTCTAATAAGTTACTAAACCATATGATGTTCAAGAATTGATGGCAGTAGTTTTCCAAATCTAAAATCGTGTGGGCACCTTTCAGAGCTGAAAGGATCCACCCTTTCTCCGACAAACCAAAGAACCATCGCATTCTTCTAGACCATAATCAAGAGGGAGAGAAAGCACCATCGCATTCTTCTTCTTTTTTTTTTTTGCGTTTTCTCCCTGACAAGCAGGGATTTGGAGCTATCTACATCATCGGACAAAAACTAATAAAAACGAACGCTCTGCTAAACCGCGCAGAGAACTGGAGGCGATAGCCGCGCCAGAGCCAGACACGCTCTCGCCGGCGGCAACGGCAAAGCACAGGGGAGGAGGCAAACAAAAACGAGCGGTGGCTTTCGTGCCATCTTCCACCGCCCAAATCCGGCGCTGGCGACTGGCGGGGCCCCTCCGCGGCTGCACGGAAGCAAGATCCGCGAGGCCGGGTGCTGCTGCGCCCACGGCGCCGGCAGCGCGGCGGCGGGCGCCGCCCGGCTGCGCTTGGGGTCCGGCTCCGGGCCCGCGCCGTCCGCGGCCTTCACCCGGCCCCGCTTGCTTCGCCCATCCCCGGACACCACGGCCTCCATCCCGGCGCTGCAGCCCCCGCGGCGGCAGCCCCTACTACCATGCTCCGGCCGCCGCGCAACCAGGCACAGGCCAAGGCACAGCCCAAGCTCCACGACTCCCCAAGGTAAAGCCTAGCAAGAACCCTAGCACCGGGGAGAGAAGAGGGCAAGGAGGACAAGGGCGATGCGTTACCGGAGAGAAGGCGACGGAGAGCGTGTGCGCCGACGCGCCGTCGCCTTCACCTCGCCGCGCCGCCACCGCGCCGGCGCCTCGTGTCGCGCCTCGTCGCCTCGTTCCGGAAGAAACGGGAAAACGGATTGGAGCCGGAGGGTAGGGCTCCTGGCTCCATTCCAGGCCGTGAAACGTGGGGGAGGCGCCAAACCGGGCCGGCTTCCTTCCCGGGCCAGGCCGAAACGAAGAGCTATTCCAGGTTGGACCTGACTTCGAACCGGGCCAGGCCGATCCACCTGGAACGGGCCTTGGAACGGCTCGATCCGGCGGAAACGAACGGGCCCTTAGTCAGCTAGCTCGTCTTGACAGCCCAGATAGTGTTCTGCTCCGTGGATGAATGGATGCTGGAAGATGTTGCCGTGCGCCAGTGCCTAACGCTAGATCCCTTGCCTGCACTCCAGCTTCAAGGCACGCTGGTTCTGGCCATGGATTCTGGTGTATATGCTTTCCTTCGCCCCATAGCATTACGTACAAAGCAGCGCTCTCCGGCCGTCCGGTCTTATAAGAGAAGCAGGATGCAGTGTCGTCGAGATGCTGTCCGGTGGTGTCACGCCGTGGTTGGGCTTGCCATCTCTCTTCGCTGTTTCCTTCCTTCAGGATGGGCGTTGGAGCTGGGGACGGCGGCGCCTCCCCGAGCTGGGGCGGCCGCCCGGCCGCTGAGGGCTGCACCAGCACGGGGGCGACCATGTCCGTGGCGTCTGGTGCCAAGCACCGTTGCTGCAGCTGCGGCGGCGGGCTCTGCGTCAACGTCTACGTGAACAACAACGTGCAGGGGGTCACCAACTCCGTGCTGCTCGGGAGCAAAGTGGTGATGAGAGACCCCGGAGCGCGCGTCACGAGCCGCCACCGGCCGCGGCGAGGTCGCCGACGCGTGGTGAAGGCGAACGGAATAGGGATCGTCGCCGGCGTGGTATTGCCGTGCCTAGCAGCTACTGCTGCCGCCGTGTTCTGCATCTATGTTTTTGTACACGTACGCAACCTGCATTAGTTGCACGGACTTTCGTGCTGCTGTAATTGATCGGGCAGTTTTGCTCGAATTCGTTGGAATTTTTTTTCACATCTTGAAGCTACTAATATATCCTGTCCATCCACACTTGACAGGGCACAAACTGCATTCCATTTCACTTGATGCAGTCTCGTCAAAACACAAATTTCAAATTCTGGTTTGCATTGCCAAGAAGCAAATCAAAACATCAACCACAATCCACAGAACATGTTCACCCGTCATGTTCGACGTCTCTACGAAGGAACTCAGTCTCAGACTACATTACCAACTCAATTAAAGTTTAAAAGCCACCGGCACCAGTCATCATCTGCCATCCATGGACGACAAACACGCTACAATGCGATTTGCGGAGGAAATTGTCTGTTGCCCAACATCACCAAATCCTCCGGAGCAAAGCTTCACAGCTGCAGCTGCAAATCGCACGACGGCGGCACGGCAAGGCTCAGTTCGAGATTCACTTCCATGTCGCTGGCTTCGTTCCCAGGAGCGGCCAATCCCATCTGCTCCTGCTGGACGGGGAACAGCTCCAGGCCGGCGTCAGAAGCTACCACATCTGGCTGAGGCGGCTCAGGCTCACCACCAGGGACATTCAGATGGAAGGCTTCAGGACGCTCAGGCGGATGCAGGTGATCTGTGCCAGGATTCAGTCCAGCTCCTACTCCAGTACTGTTTCCTGTGTTAGAATTTGCAGCCACCAACTCTTCTGGCACTGACAATACCATTGCGCCCTCACTAGGCATCTCTTGGATCAGCTGCTGCTGAGCTCTCGGTGTCCGGGCAATGGTCACCCCAAACAGTTTTATGGTGGGAGGTTCTGAGACACTGACAGAGCTGGATTGTCCACGGCCACCCTCCTCAACAGTTGGATCGGCAGTGGTTGAGGCATTCAGATCGTGTGGAGAGGTGACACCTTCTTCTTGCTGCATGTTCACTTCTTTAGGATGCGCTACAGAGGAGTTTGATCCCGCTGTTGGAGTGTCCGGCTTTTCATGGGGCAAACTGCTGCCAGGCAAGGTAACACCTGTCATGGAAATTGTCATAGCCTCCTTTTCTGCCTCAGGGTTGTACTCCACCAGCGGTTCATTCCCAACAAGCTTCACAGCAGAAGTTTCTTGGCCTGGGGACTCGGGTTGCACTTCATCTTGCAGGTTCGACAGATGCTGTTCTTGTAGTTGCCCTTCCTCTACGGCACACGCTGAACCATCTTGTTTTGCAGCTATAACACCTTCGTCAGAAATGCCTTTGCTTCGCTTGAACACCCCCCAAAGGTAGTGTTTGCCCTGGTACACTGAAGAATAAGAGAATTTCATCAGCAACAGGCAAATAGCGAGCAAAATATTGCGATGTACTCATTCACTAGAAAAGCTTTTAAAATAGACAAAAAACATAACTATATATGCTCAAGTTGAACTGAACAGGATATCGGAAGAAAAAAGGAAACAAAATAGTTACATTGATTTTGTTCTGGCAATAGAATAGAGGGGAAGATCAATAGATCAACGATACCAACAGTAGCTTTTAGGGCACTATCGCTCTCGATTATTTCCTTCACCAATTCGTTTGATACTTCATTTGACCTGGAGTGCATTGAGAATATTAGTACTTCATAATGACATCAAGCATGAGAAAAGGTAACAATGAAATAATGGCAAACACACCTCAAACTAGGTGGGAAGAAATACAATCCAATACAAGCATTTGTAGGTCCCGAAGACTTCCATATCTTTGGCCAGACTTCCAACCGAGGAACCTTCTCTACTACAATGACTTGTGGCAGTGACGATCTTGAAAATTTCTCCACTTTGTGACATGCTTTGCTTGACAAGTATGCTTCTATCTTAACTTTGTTTACCTTGAATACTTCACTGTTCACAAAGGCTCCACTATTGACAAAGAAACAGAAAACATCATGCATATTTTATACAAAGGAGTGCCACTTTGATTCTAGAAGGAAAAGAGCATTTAACATACCTCCAAATTGGTTCTACATACTTCAGATTGTTGAAATCTGAAGTTTCTACAACCTCTTCTGCGTAATTTTCAGTATCAGTTATTCTTTGCTTTTTCATTGCTTTGCGAGCTGAACGACGCATGGGTTTTGAGATGTCAACATCTCCTAGTTTGTAACCCAAGCAGCACACGATCATAGGTCTAGGAAGCTCAACCTTATCCATACAGTATCTGCATAGTGATAAATCATAATAAGAAAATGATGATTGCTACTTCTCTCTTGAAATCCATTTAAAAGATAATTAAGCGAAGTCAACATAAATAAGCGACAGAAGATAGCATGCTTGATGTGATTTGTGATATATTTTCAATAGTTCAAATCATGATTTTTCCCAAACAAACATATCTTAGAGCTAGAATTAAGGAAATAGAACTAAAGGTGCAGCCGTGGTTTTTCTAGACAAAATGATAATTCATGGTTAAAAGCACTAAAAAGCAGATAAGCCTAGTTATTGTATATTCATTTTTTTTTGCCATACCATGTATTTAATACAAATCATTAGAGCGAACAGAACATACCAGGGTCTACTAGATCCCTCGAAGTGTCCGAGCCACACACTGCATAAAATTGCAAAAATATTTATTATCAAATTATCATCCTTAGACATACCCCCAAACTAAAATATCAAATTTTTTGGTCATGTTCTCATATTTGCTGATATAGTTTCTAAGGTTGCAAACACTACATCAATTGATTGCTCAAAGTGTATTTGGCTTCCCACAGTCACTAACAAAATATTTAAGGAGGCACCTAATCGAAGAGGTCTCGTATTAGGAGTACGTGGAGAGCCCTAGCCCACATATGTGATTCCACTCGACCGTCTGTAACCTTATCTTCTTCTTCTCCCTTGCACGACCCATCGACCACAGCATCTCATCTTCCTAGCGCAAGTTGTTGAACCTCCCGCCCGCCCTCTGGTGCCTCCCTCGGCGCCATAGGCCCCATCATACCGCCCCTTCCCCCACTTGCAGCCACCTCCGACGGTCGGTGCCGCCTTGCCATACCACCCGCACCTATCCCCGACACTCGTTAGCCGGCCTTCCTCCCGTAAACACTCCAGTGAGCCTCCCCGGCTGCCTACCCTACCCAACCGCCTTCCTCCGCCACTATGGTAGGCGCCGCTTTGCTGAACTACCCACAACCCACCACCGCCCGCCGGACCCCCCCCCCCCCCCCCCCCCCCCCCAAAGCCATCCCTTCAAATCTGACGGCCATAGATGCCTTCCCCAACTCCCAACCCCGAAACCGTAACCAAGCCCCAAATCCTAACCCGAACAACATCTCATCAGAGAAGATAGATGCTAAGAAGCTGAGGTCACAAGAGTTGGATCCCGTTGTGTGTGTGTTACATTGTGTTGCATTGTGGGCATGCACGCGTGTGTTGTGTGCGCGCGCGTGCATGTGTTGCATGTGTGGGCGCGCGCGCGTGTTGTGTGCGCGCGCGTGCGTGTGTTGCGTGTGTGTGTTGCGTATGTGCGTGTGCGTGTGCGTGCGCACGCGCGTGCATGTGTGTTGTGCGCGCGCGCGTGTTGCGTGTGTGCGTGTGCGTGCGCGCGCGCGTGAATAATCTGCATTGGTCCAAACCAAACCTACATGCCACTATATGCGCCAATTTTGGAACCTCCCGAGAGTGGCACACCAGCAGCAGCCTTGCGTACGTGCATGCCACTATACGTATCTTCTACGTAGTTGACAGATGAAGAAACGAGCAAACAACAATCCTAACTCTAAAATGAGAGGGCTTTTGTTTTAACTTATTGTGAGAACCCTCTATTTAGAGAAAGAGCAAGCGTGTCAAACCCATAAATTACCCGAAAATATATCAAGTAACAAATAGAAGGAAATAATTAATTTAGGACATGGGGTTTGGGGTTACCTGTGGTGCCGGCTCTAGTGCCAGCCGGCCCGACGGTGGAGGCGGCGGCGAGCGGTGAGGCAAGAAAGCGATGGCACCGCTGGCTGGATGGTGGAGGACAATAGGTGGTCGGTGTTAGGGCGGGAGCATCACGGTGACATCCTCCGAATATCCGGGTTTGTGTGATGGTGGGCGGCGGTGGTAGATTCGGCGACGGGTGGCGCCGAAGACAGAGCAGGAGGGTGCGGGAGGGGGCACTTGGCGAAGATGAAGAAGATGATGAGGTGGTCTCCTCAGATCCGGACGGAGTTGGAGATGGGAGAAGCGCGGGCGCCACCAACGAGGTGCGGGATGCCGGCGGGGGTGCGGGCGCCACCATCGAGGCGCGAGATGCCGATGGGGTGCAGCGCCACCACCGAGACGCGGGATGCAAGCGGGGGTGCGGGCGCGCCAGCAAGGCACGGGATGGCGTCGGGGATGTAGGCGCGCGCCAGTGAGGCGCAGGATGCAGGCGAGGGTGCAGGCACCGCTAGCGAGGCGCAGGACAGTGTCGGGGTGCGGGCGCCGCCTGCGAGGCGCAGGATGGGGGGGGGGGGGATGGGAGGGCGCCACTAGGCGAGGCGCAGGATGGTGTTGCGGAGCGGTGGGTGCACATTCCTTAAAAAAATGCATCATATAAGCTCTTCTATCTATCTATCTATCTATCTATAATTCTATATATATGGCAATTTGACATTGTTTCACCAAATTTTAAAGAGAAATGCTAAAAATTCAACACGAAAAACAGAAAATCGACCGGCGGAAGGAAATGAGCCAAATCTGTCCGCGGGAACAATGGAATGTACCCGGGGAATTTTTGGTCCGTCTCGCACCATGCCAACCAACATGCACCCACCACCACCACCGCGCCGTTAACGGATCCGGAAGCTCGCTTAGCGGATCCACCCGGCCCTCCCATCCGATTCCCCAGCCGCGGCCTCGCCCTCCTCCCACTCCGGATCGCTGCCTCGCCCCGACCGATCCGTTCCGGCATGGCTGCGTCCACGCCGAAGGCGAAGGCGCCGAGGGGTTCGGCGGCCTAACGTCTGGTCCTGAGGATTCCGTCGGTCGCGTTACCGGATCTTGTGGCTGCCGTCAAGGATCCGATCCCCGTAATCGCCGCCGGTATGGGCTCCGACGGGCGCCTCCGCCGCGCGCTGGCCGCGTTCGGGGGCGGCGGCGACGTGTGGGACCTCGTGGACGCCGCGCTCGCCGCGGTGGCGCGGGACAGCCCCGACGAGCTGCGCGCGCGCCGCGACAGCATCGTCGAGCGGCTCTACGCTGGTGGCCGATGCCGCAACTGCGACGCCCCGCCGGCGCAGGCGCAGGCGCAGCCGACGAAGGCGGCTGAGACTGCTGCTGCTGCGTCGGCGTTCCCGGCCTCGCCGGACGAGGAGGTCGACGCGGACGGCCTCGACGACGACGAGGATGACGCCGGCGTGGAGAGCAAGATCCTGGCGATCAGGGACTTCCTGGAGGACCCCGACCAGGTCCTCAAAGATCCCGTTTTTACCGCTTTGACAATACAATTTTGCTGACAAAAGCAGAAAAAGGGCTCACTGCTTTGTTGCAATCTGTACCTCTGTTTTGTGGTCTCGTCACAGTCGGAGGACGAGACGGTGAGCCTGCTGCAGAACCTGGCAGACATGGACATCACCTACAAGGCTCTCCAGGTCAAACTACTTTTTAGCTTCCCTTTTGTTGGACTTGCGAAAGGAAGGAATAGTTTAGATGGATGCTTTTTGAGGCAGAAGCTCAAGGATTGGAATGTTTGTTGTTCTGTTTTCTGCAGGAGACGGACATCGGCCGGCATGTCAATGGCCTACGCAAGCACCCATCTGGTGAAGTGCGGCAGCTGGTGAAGCTGCTCGTCAGGTGAAGAACAAGCTGACTGCTGATAGGTCTATGTCCTATTGGACCAGGAAGTACTTTCTGACATTGGTTTGATCGTTTTGTGTTGGTGCCCTGTTTTTGAACCTGAAGGAAATGGAAAGAGATAGTTGATGACTGGGTACGGCTGCACAACTCAGGTGGTGATGGTGGTGGCTCGATCATAAGTATGGCCGTGCATACCATGCGTTCTGTTTAGCTCCAAAGCTTTTGGATTCATTTTGTGTTTGGTGGTAATTTTGATATCTTCGATCCATGGTGGCAGGCGATGGTGACTCGCCTGATAAAGTCCAACCCAAGTACCATCAGAACACTCAGGTAACTTGTTCTTTCAGAATCCGATGTTGTCTGCTCTTCTGTGTCTTGCTTATAATATTAGTAAATAACTGCGGCATATTACCTTTAGTTAATCCAGCTTGCTGAGAGGTTTGACCAGTGCTCGATATTGTGCTAAAATGTTCCTAGCTCAATTCTCTACTTGGTATACCAAACAAACAGAAAATCTAATGCATAGTTGACCATACTTAGCTCATGTCTTAGAAACAGCTAAAAAGGCTAACAGAAACATAAATTGGTTCGAATCAGTATGCTCCTATATACTTTTAAACTCTGTCTATGCAGTTTGTGATATTAATTTTCTTTGTTGCTACTGTGCAATTGCAGGCTTCAGACTTCAAGTATTCCCCCAGCCCACAGAGACAGAGTGAGTTCCCATATGGTCATATCCATTCCCTAAGGGGTTTAAACAGATCTCATATTTTGTGTGACCAGCTCATGTTTAATTTAATGAACCCTATTTTGGAACTTAGATGGTTTGAGCTCAGAGAGATTTAGCAATCACAATGTGGTGGAGTCAATGGAGAAACGTAGAGCAAGCCCTGCACCTGCATACCATAACACCAAGCAGAACAGCAGCAACAATTATTCTACTACTTCATCATCAGTTCCAGCTGTACGTCGTTCACCGTATATTCCTCTCTATTTTCTTATATCTGTATTTTCATTGGCTCGTACCATAGGGGCTATGCACTTGATTTTATTTAGAGTAGAACAAGTTGGCTAGAAAAAATTGGTCAATTGCAAGCCCAAAAAAAAAGGAAAAGGAAATAAGGCCATGCAATATCAGCATGGAGTTATCATCTTTTGACTAATGATGCCTCACCATCCACCACTCATTGTCACTGCACATTGATAGTGTCACGCAAAGTAGTGAAAAAGATGTTAATCATGATGAAACTTTAGCTTTTCTCAGCTACATTTGACAAAAGAAGTGCCTACACTTTCATGTGATGTTCATAAATACTCTCTGCAGAGGACAATTAGGGAGCAAAAGGATACTCTTTTGGACTCTGAGAAGCTAGATTCAGCCAGGAAGCGGCTTCAGGAAAATTACCAGGAAGCGCAAAATGGTAATATTTCAGCAACACACTTAGCATGTTTACTGTTGATTTAGAGGCTTTGGGACCTAAATAGTATTCAATATGTGTAATCCTTAGTCTGATCTGTCATTTGGTACTACGAAAATGCCATGTTATACTGTCAAAGTCACACTATGCTATTGAGTAGCAAAAGAAGTGATATTTATGCTTATGCTTTTAACATCGTTTTTTTTCTGCACTCTTTGTGCCTCATCTTTTCTCAGCGAAAAAGCAGAGGACCATTCAAGTGATGGATATCCACGACATACCAAAGCCGAAGAACAGGAACACCGTCATTCGCAAGAGTGGTGGCGGCGGAGGACTCCCGGCAAGGCACCGGTGATCTGCCTGGGCAACGACCATCCTACTTACAGCGGACTCGCAAATTTGTATTCTGTGCTAGTCGAAAACGAAGTTTGAGAGGGAGTTCTTTTTTTCTGTTTGATTTGTACCCTTGCGATCCAATCCACTCTAAGTCTGTGATATTGTCTAGTAACATGACTACATGAGGCTACGCTTTTGCTTCTCATAAGACTGAAGAAAATCAAAATGTTCTTGTGCCGTCCATAAAGTATTTGTTTTTTTTCCACGGGACAGCCGGCTACGCACAAGTTCGTGCAATGCAGAATGAGTGCGTGGTCGTGCAGACGGATTCAATCGTGCACGTTGATTGACTTTCTTTTATCGAAGGAAAATAAATAAATAACACTTTTTTATGAATAAATAAATAACATGAGCATACAATGATGAAGGCGTCGTGCTTTCTATCTTGTACACCTCAAATGATTGGCAAGGAGATGGCTCCAGTGGCAAGAGCTGAAGTTCTTGCCTTCTTGGTCAAATCAGCTTTGGCCTTCGGAGCATCTCCCGTGGGTTTGGCCGTTTGCGGAGACTAGAGGCGAGGCGACATGACATTCGTGTGTGCTGTCCTGTCCCTGTCGTGGGCAAGTGGGAGCCATGTCCTCGCCACTTTCAGATCAGATGATTCGTTCAGTTCTGCAGCACGACCTTGCTGGCCTGCGTTGCTAGATTCATCTGTCAGGGAAAAAAAACTAGGATCTTTGTTGCTTCCATGCACCGTCTTCTTTGATTGAACCATTTTGCAGTTTTCGGGCAAAGTTTCTACGGTACATGCTAACTTTTCTTGTGGGGCGATTAGAAGTTTAGGAGGTATCACCATGTGCGAAGGTGGAAAAAGTGGTAAGTTCCACGTAGCAAGGACCAAGGAGCTAAGGTAAAACTTGCAAAAAAAAAAGGAAAAAAAACAAAATCTTACACAAGCCCCACGTGATAATTGACAACAGCTACACCTCTATGCTCTATCCCATCAAGAGATGGTGGATTGCTCTATGAACTCCTAGATCTCATGTGATTAGCGTGGGATTTCCTAGTCGGCTATGTCAACATGGTGATGACAGCCATGGTTCTCAGCGATGTTTGCTTGGGGAAGAAACGATTGAATATGAATGTTTCGGATATTTTTTTGTATCCATTTGTCAATTGAATATGGATGTTTCGAATACAAACACATTTTTTTTTCTCGGATGTGAAAACGGATGATATGGATTATTCATCCAATTTCCACCCTAAATGGTGAGGCAGGGGAGCATGGTGAAGTGATGAATTGCAGAGGGGTCAGCACCTGAAGGTAGAAGATGAATGTATGACATCAAATTTATGGTTGGTTGACTGAAATCATATGATTTCAATCGACTGGCCATTAGCAGTTCCCTCGAATTTCACCTAAATCCGGTTGACCTAAATTCTAAGGATTTGGATTCATATCTGCTCGAGAGAGAAAAAACTCACCACATGCTCATGGAGCAAGGATACCTCCGCACCTCTCGTTGCCGGCCAGCTAAAACGGGGTAAGAGAGAGGCTGGCGCGCCTCAACTCCCGCCCAGCTCGGCTTTCTCTCTCTTGCCACCACCTCACCGCCTCCTCTCTCCTCCCTCTCGCTCTGCATGCCGCCTCAGCCATCCGTGCGAACAAACAACCAGTGATCTCGCCGTTGCCCATTCCCCTCCCCTTCCCCCCGGCCGGCCACCCACCGGAGATGGACAGCCGGAGCCAGGCGCCCTACAAGTCCAGCAGCTTCTCGCAGGCCACCACCCGCGACGACGGCGGCAGGTCCCGGGAGGTCGACCGCAACTTCTCCCTCGGCGCCGTCCGCGACAAGAGGGACCTGCACCAAGGCGGCGCCAGGGAGCAGGCCATCAAGGAGGAGGACGAGCAAGAGGAAGGCGATGGTGTGCCAGGAGGAAACGGCGGCGAGGGAGACCCGGATCTTGCCGCGTTGTCGCTGGAGATTGACGCGTTCATCGCGGGGCACGACGGGGACGCGCCGGTGACCGTCACCGAGGCGACGCTGGAGAAGTTCGCGTCCGCCGTCGAGCTAATGGTCGCGCGGTCGGAGGGGGCCGAGGACAAGTGGGCGGCGGAGGCCAGCGGCGAGCCGTCGCCGCTGCTCGCCGCGATCACGCGCATCGCGGCGCTCGCGTCCGCGCTCGGCAAGAGCCCGGAGGGCGGCGGCAAGCACACCGCAGCCGTGCACCGGGTCACCGGCGTGCTCCACCGGGCCATGGCGTTCCTCGAGGACGAGTTCCACGCGCTGCTCGGCGACGCGCGCGCCTCCAAGGCGGGGAACGAGAAGGTCGCGCACGAGTCCGATCGGTGCGTCCTCCCGCTGCCGCCGTCGGACGCCAGCGCCGCCGTCGGGAAGGAGGCCGCGCCACCTTACCCACCGGAGACAGTGGATCGACTCCGGGCCATGGCCGACGCCATGATCGCCGCCGGGTACTCCACGGAGTGCACGCAGATGTTCCTGGTGGCGCGGCGGAACGCGTTCGACGCGGCGCTGCAGGGGCTCGGGTACGAGAAGTCCAACATCGACGACGTGGTGAAGATGACGTGGGAGGCGCTGGAGGCAGAGATCGTTACGTGGACCAAGGCGTTCCGGCACGCCATCAACGTCGGCCTCTCCACGGAGCACGACCTCTGCACCCGCGTCTTCTCCGGGCGCCACGCCGCCGTGGGGCGCGGCATCTTCGCCGACCTCGCGCGCTGCGTGATGCTGCACATGCTCAGCTTCACGGAGGCCGTGGCCGTGACCAAGCGCGCCGCCGAGAAGCTATTCAAGGTTCTCGACATGTACGAGGCCGTCCGCGACGCGTCCCCGGTCATCGAGGCCTTCCTCTCCGCCGACGAGCCCACCAGCGACCACAACAACTCCGCCCTGGCGGAGCTCAAGGCCGAGATCGCCTCCATGAGGTCCCGTCTGAGCGAGTCTGCGGCCGCCATCTTCCACGAGCTGGAGGGCTCGATCCGCGCCGACGCCGGGAAGCAGCCGGTCCCGGGCGGTGCCGTGCACCCGCTGACCCGGTACGTGATGAACTACCTCAAGTACGCGTGCGAATACAACAGCACGCTGGAGCAGGTGTTCCGGGAGCACCGCCGCCACGACGGCGGCGGCGACGGCGACGACAACCCGTTCTCGGCGCAGCTGATGGACGTGATGGAGCTGCTGCACAACAACCTGGAGGCCAAGTCGCGGCTGTACAAGGACCCGTCGCTGAGCAACATCTTCCTGATGAACAACGGGCGGTACATGCTGCAGAAGATCCGCGGCTCGTCGGAGATCAACGCCATGCTCGGCGAGGCGTGGGCGCGGAAGCAGTCGACGAACCTGCGGCAGTACCACAAGAACTACCAGCGGGAGACGTGGAGCCGCGTGCTGGGCCTGCTCCGCGACGACGGCGTGCTCACCGTGAAGGGGCACGTGCAGAAGCCGGTGCTCAAGGAGAGGTTCAAGCAGTTCAACACCGCCATGGACGAGATCCACCGGACGCAGGGCGCCTGGGTGGTCAGCGACGAGCAGTTGCAGTCGGAGCTGCGCGTCTCCATAGCCGCCGTCGTCGTGCCGGCCTACCGCTCCTTCCTCGGCCGCTTCTCGCAGCACTTCAGCGCCGGCAGGCAGACGGAGAAGTACGTCAAGCTCAGCGCCGAGGACGTGGAGACGATCATCGACGAGCTCTTCGACGGCAACGCCACGTCCATGGTCAGGAGGAGGACATGACAATAATACGGCTAGCTTGACAGCATCCATGGCGCGCGCTCGTTCCAGCTAATCAATGCAATTCTCTCGATTTGAGCAATGTATTGTTTTTTTTGTTTGATCTTCTTTTGGTCTTCTTGGTTAAAAATGTTAATTTGATCAACAGGTGATGTACTAAGTAATGTACTTGTTGCATTTCTCAGGAGTCAGGGCAGCTAGATTATTTCTATCTGTAATGTGTATCCGATCCATGTATTATTGCCTCATGACATTCAAACTTGCTCTTCCATTAGTTAATCACTTGACAACCAAATGTAGTATTGCAATCTCAATCAGATCAATTCATGCAAAATTACACAAAATTCATCAAAATCCAAATATAATGTTTCAGCCTCGTTGAGATTCTTTCAAATCTTGGTGTATACCTTGACATCCCTCCACCGCGACTCCATGTAGTGCGAGGGGTCCGTCTGCGTGTACACCCCGAACTTGAAGTAGTGCCGGTACCCGCCGTGGCCCGCGACGGCGAGCCTCTCCTCGCCGTCGATGAACACCGTGAGCATCCCGGCGTCGACGTCGTGGACGACGTTCAGCCGGAACCACCGGTCGTAGATGTCGCCGTCGACGACCCGCGCCTCGTCGTGGTAGTACATGAGCCGGCCGCCGTAGACGTGCAGCATCAGCGTCGTGTTCCGCCCCGACGCGCCGAACACCTGCATCACCGACACCCCCGACGTGCCCGCCGGCACGAAGCCGTAGCCCTCGAACTGCCACACCCCGGCTGTGTACGTTGCCTGCACGAAGAAAAAAAAGGATAAATAAATGATTAGCAGCTCACGATTGATTATCGAACAGGTTAATTAGAAATAAATCACAATGTAATTAGCGTTGATTGATGATCTTGGTGTGGGTTACATTTAGGAGGATCTCGGAGCGCGGTTTGGTGGGGCTCCCGGGGCTGAAGGGCTTGTCATCGCAGAACACCCACATCCGCCGCACGCCGTCGCGGAACTCGTACCGCTGCTCCGGCGGCAGGTCGTACGGTTTGTGCAGCTTGAACCGGTCCTCGGTGAGCTCGATGGCGGTGAAGCCGAGGGTCGGGTCGGTGGCGGCGGCGGTGCTCCGGCCGCAGCACGACGAGGCCAGCACAATGAACGCCAGCAAAAGCCATGGCAAGAAGCAGTCGGCCATTTGGTCGTGTCAATGGCTTCTTTGGGTGTTCAGTGACAAGGAAGAAATGTGTGTCGATCTGCCTGTAAAAATTATGCAGCATGTGCTGCAGATATAAGATGCTCTGCTGGTTAGCCTGAACAGATCTCTTCTGATAATTCCAATGTGTGGCCGGCTTGAGAGCTGATGGTAGGATTAAGTTATGCATGATTTCTTTTCTGTTTTGACTCGTAGTTAACAAGCAAATGACAGTATCTTTGCCTAATGGTATAGGCCATTTCAGATAATTCCAATGCGGCGATGCATTTGAGTGATGTCTCTTCTGACCTGCCTATTGAAAATTTGAAATGTCTCGGTACTCTGTTTTGCTGTGGCAGTGTCTGAAAATTCAGAGTAGCCTGCGATGACGTGCGCCAGTTCATTTTGTCAGTTTACCTGCCGCCTGCAAAGATTTGTTGTTTTGCAGCCAAGCCGTGACAAAAGAGAAAGTAGTCAAGTCGCGCCCTGAAAATTCAAATGATATTTTCGATTCGTCATGCATATTTGACTATTTTCTGATGACATGTGTGAAGTGGTTTCCCCTCTTTTCTGAAATATATATCGATCAGGGATAGGACTTTGAAAAATATACTTAAAGCCAAACCTTATCTAAAACAAGCAAAACCTACATTCCTAATCTGAAATTACTTTTTTTCTTTCGAATACGCAGAGAGCTGCGTATCTTTATATTAAAAAGAAATAAGCTGAAATTACCGACTAAGGCCCCGTTCGGCTACGTGAGAATAATTCTCAGACGTACTATTCCTAGGGTCGGAATGATTCGTGACGGTTCCACGTTCGGAACGACCGGGAATGGAGCTACCGAATGGGGCCTAAGGAATCTTTTTTTCTTGAGTGCCATGTAATGCAATCCCGCAGACAAAGGCAAGTCCACCAGCTACCTATGTAAACACAAGGCATGATGTCGAAGAAACACCAAGCGAGGAGTTTGCAGATGTTCCGGCATCCCGTGTGCGACATGGAGTCTGTGCCCGAGCGCCATGACCCACCGCCCGCTGTCGAGGCGGCTGTTAGAGATATAAGTTAGAGATAAAGATTCGTTTGTAACCAATAGTATCAGGATAGGAGTCGGCCTTGCTAGCGTTTGTTTGGATATCTGTAATCTGTTGTAACTCAGTTGAGTTAGTTTAGATCAAGGCCAGGACTCCTACATGCTGCTATATATATGTAACATGCGCTATTGACAGCGCCACCATTGAGATTAACATGAAGCCGTCGACCCGAGCCAAAGGGCGACGTTACACCCAAACTCTGATCTCCTCTTTCATGGTAATCAGAGCCAGTCCTTCATAAATTCAATGGCGAGTTCATCATCTAATTTTTCTGTCCCATCTCTTGGTCATCCCGTGACTGAGAAACTTGGGAAGAACAACTACCTTCTATGGAAGATTCAAGTCGTTCCAGCAGTACGTGCTGCACGGCTTGCCGGCTACCTCCACGGCACTAAAGAAGCACCTGATGTTGAGGTCAACGTTAAGGTTGGAGACAACATTCAGAAGGAGCCCAACCCGGACTACGCTGATTGGGTAGCAAAGGACCAACTTGTCCTCAGCTACCTCCTATCCACCGTGTCAAAGGATGCACTGGCACATGTTGCCACTGCAAAAACGGCGGCCGAGGCTTGGAAGGGGCTTGAGGACATCTATGCCTCGCAGACCCGCGCTAGAGCAGTCAACACCAGAATTGCTCTAGCCACCACCCGCAAGGAGAACATGAAGATCTCCGAGTACTTCCAGAAGATGAAGGCTCTGGGTGACGAGATGGCATCTGCCGGCCATCCTCTACAAGATGAAGAATTGGTGCAGTATATTCTTACTGGTTTAGATATGGATTTTAATCCCATTGTGTCTGTTGTGCTTGCACGCACTGGATCTATCTCCATTGGAGAACTCTACACCCAGTTGTTGAGCTTTGAGCAGCGACTAGATCTATTTTCTGCGGGTGGCTACTCCTCTGCAAACACTGTTTCGCGTGGTGGTCGAGGAGGCAACCGTGGAGGAGGATGCAGCGCCCGTGGAGGTGGACGTCCATATGATGCACGAGGAGGTGGTGGTCGCGGCCAGAACCGTGCGCCCAACCGTGCTGGCAATAATGGTGGCAAGCCACGCTTCAAAGGAAGGTGCCAGGTCTGTTTCAAAGAAGGTCATTCTGCTAATCAGTGTTGGCACAGGTTTGATGAAGATTATGTGCCTGATGAAAGGCACGTTGCTGCTGCTAATGCTGCCACCATGTCCTACAATGTTGACACCAACTGGTACACTGACACCGGATCAACAGATCACATCACGGGAGAGTTGGAGAAGCTCTCCATGAGGGAGAAGTACAATGGCTACGACCAGATCCATGCCGCAAACGGGTCAGGTATGGAAATTAGATATGTTGGTCATTCTGCTATACATACCCCTGATCGAAAACTTTTTCTTAAGAATGTTCTCCATGCTCCCGAAGCAGCAAAGAATCTTATTTCTGTTCATAAGTTAGCCGCTGATAATGATGCCTTCCTTGAGTTTCATCCTAACTTTTTTCTTGTAAAGGACCAAGTCACGAAGAAAACTCTCCTTCAAGGCAGATGTAGGCATGGCCTGTACCCTATTCCTCCTGGTTCATTGGCGACAAGGAAGCTAGCATATGGCGCCATCAAGCCACCCCCCTTTACTTGGCATCGTCGTTTAGGGCATCCCTCTTTTTCCATTGTTCATCAAGTCGTTAGCAAAAATAATCTTCCTTGTTCGAGTGAATTAAATAAATTTTCTATTTGTGATGCGTGTCAACAAGGCAAAAGTCACCAATTGCCTTACCCTATATCCACCAATACTTCATCTGCTCCTTTACAGCTTATTTATTCTGACGTTTGGGGTCCTGCCACAGAATCTGTTGGTAGAAAATGCTACTACGTCAGCTTCATTGATGATTATAGTAAATTTACATGGCTGTATTTACTCAAGCATAAATCCGAAGTCTTCTCAGTCTTTCATGATTTTCAGAAATTAGTTGAGAGATTTTTTGATAAAAAAATCATTGCCATGCAAACTGATTGGGGTGGAGAGTATGAAAAATTAAACTCCTTCTTTACCAAGATAGGAATTACCCACCATGTCTCTTGTCCTCATGCCCATCAACAAAATGGATCTGCTGAGCGCAAGCATAGACACACCATTGAGGTAGCCCTATCTCTTCTTGCACATGCTTCCATGCCACTCAAATTTTGGGATGAGGCGGTTCTTGCAGTTGTATACCTCATCAATCGAACCCCAAGTAAGGTCATCAACCACTCCACTCCCTTTGAGCGTTTGTACAACAAAACGCCAGAGTATTCCTGCCTCAGAATTTTTGGTTGCGCTTGTTGGCCCAACCTTCGCCCATATAATTCACGAAAACTTCAGTTTCGGTCGAAACAATGTGCCTTTCTTGGGGGAAAAATGAATCTTTTTTTAATACTTTATAAGCATGGAAGACCCTAGCAACGTTAGGCGCAATGACTTTCGCGCTAGTTGCTCAATCCGTTGCTTGTAGGGAATGCCTTCCTCTACCAAAAGAGAAAGAGTTGAAGATAAGGAAGGAAAGTGGGTGGATACAAAACCAGCCAATGAAGTTCATATAAGTGTATAGAAAGCCTTCTTTTCACAACCATGCACAAACCAAAGTGCTGCTGATACGTAAAATCCATGCACCAACAAGCTTCACCTGAAAGCGTACCGACAGGAAATGTTAAATCAGCTATGCAATCACAGTAACTCATGAAATCCGCACTTGACAGTACCGGCTCTTCGCCACCTGGAGCTGTAGGTGGTTCCAAGGGTTGGGTTGTTCGCCCATTATTGCGGTACGTGAGCTAGGTTCAGAACATCGTGAGACAGTTCGGTCCATATCCGGCTTTAAATGCCTTGACATCGCCACTGGACGTGTCTATATCTCTTGTGATGTGGTGTTTGATGAAGAGGTTTTTCCTTTCTCCAAATTACATTCTAATGCCGGGGCTCGTTTAAGGTCCGAGACTCTCCTTCTTGATTCTCAACGCATTGATCAAGGGGGCATGTAGAAACAGTTGATCAATTGTCTAGTTTTCCTGTAAATCCTGATTCTATTATTTATTCTGAATCTAATGATGTTTTTGATGTGAACCCGCTGTTCCTGATCTTTTGATGAGAGGCGTGGGATAACTCGATTGATGAAGGAGACGACATTCACGGGCCGACTACAGCTTTCCAAGGACGTTGCACTTTAGCAACCGATACACCACCTCCTATGGTTACCGCGATCTTGTGGAGCGCGACACTCGGCCACTAGGGCACTCGTCTTGCAAGCAATCGAAGAACTAGCAAGAACAAGTAGAACAAGTACTGAAAATACGAGATGTAATCTGAATCTCAAATATGATGGGGTTCCGAAAACAAGTGGACAGACGGCTGGATCAGCACGCGCGCCTACAAGGAAGTAGCAAAAGCTAAACTTGCATCTAACAAAACCTGAGTGTTCTTGGCGGCGGCTAAGGGTTATAAGGAAGTGGGAGAACGACCACAAGGGTGCTGGGGTCGGATCCCAACTCTAGGACGCATCCGAATTGGACTCAACTTGATACACGGCTCATTGGGCCAAAATAAGGTGACGCAGCACCGTGGGCTGAAAAGGACTCTGTAGTAAATCGACGATTGCTGTTGACTCCGAGAAGATATGGAGGTGATTCCAGATCCGTTGGAAAGTAGATTTGATAAACTTTCCAGGAAGTACTTGGACGCCCAAAACGGAGTCCGGATGAAGTCGTGGTGGCCGTCACAAGTTGTGTCTGTCCTGCAGTCCGAATCCAGCCTGCGCGATGCCTCTTCCCTTTTGATCCACTCCATTATTGCTGAGAAAAACAAGAGTGTACGTGTCTCCATTGTCTAAATATGATGAACCTGAGCTTAAGAGTGAACTTACTTGATGGGTAAGTCGACGAGCACGAGCGCGAGTAATCGGACCAAGTGGTGTTGGCGAAGTAGATGCTGGTGTAGGTGTGGATGTATCGTTGGTGGTGATGTCCTCATCATCCTCCCCTTCTTGCATTTGAGTCATCCTCGACTCAAGCTCATCGTCCTCTCCCAAATATGGTTTCAAATCTGCAATATTAAATGTGGGACTAAACCCAAAATCTGCAGGCAGGTCTAGCTTGTATGCATTATCATTAATTCGCTCTAGCACTTTAAACGGTCCATCAGCCCGAGGCATCAATTTAGACTTTCTCAAAGCAGGAAACCTATCCTTTCTC
This sequence comes from Panicum miliaceum, assembly GCA_032594955.1. Lineage (NCBI taxonomy): Eukaryota > Viridiplantae > Streptophyta > Magnoliopsida > Poales > Poaceae > Panicum > Panicum miliaceum. The sequence continues at coordinate 2,369,618 of CM064065.1, read as the reverse complement.
AAGTGCAACCAAACCAATTCACCAGGTTCAAAAATCAATTGTTTTCTACCTTTATCACCAGCAAGCTTATACTTAGAATTCATGCGCTCTATGTTTTCTTTAGTTGTTTCATGCAGTTTTAATTTCAATTCAGCACGTTGCTTAGCATCAAAGTTCAATTTTTTAGAATTGAGCAAAGGCATTAAATCAATAGGAGCCTGAGGTAACAAGTCATAAATAATCTCAAATGGGCACATCTTTGTAGTAGAATGCATGGAACGATTATAAGCAAACTCAACATGAGGCAAACATTCTTCCCACAACTTAATATTCTTCTTTAAAACTGCCCTTAACATGGTAGACAAGCTTCTATTAACGACTTCAGTTTGATCATCAGTTTGGGGATGACAAGTGGTAGAAAATAGAAGCTTAGTTCCCAATTTTGCCTATAAAATTCTCCAAAAGTGACTAAGAAATTTGGCATTTCGATCAGAAACTATTGTGTTTGGCACACCATGCAAACGAATAATTTCTCAAAAGAACAAATCAGCAACATGTGTAGCATCATCAGTTTTATGACATGATATAAAGTGTGCCATCTTAGAAAATCTATCCACAACCACAAAAATGCTATCACATCCCTTCCGAGTTCTAGGCAATCCCAACACGAAATCCATAGAAATATCCTCCCAAGGAGCACTAGGAACTGGTAAAGGCATATACAAACTATGCGGATTTAATCGTGACTTAGCTTTTTGACATGTAGTGCAGCGCGCAACAAATCGTTCCACATCTCTTCTCATCTTTGGGCAAAAGAAATGACCAGCAAGTACATCCTCAGTCTTCTTTCCTCCAAAATACCCCATCAAGACACCTCCATGCTCTTACTGTAACAACAACAAACGAACGGAGCTAGCTGGAATGCATAGCTTGTTAGCTCTAAAAAAACCCATCATTGACGACAAATGTGTTCCATGCTTTTCCATCTTTACAATGCAGCAAGATATCCTTAAAATCAGCATCATTCACATAATGTGTTTTAATTGTGTCCAAATCAAAAATCTTGCAATCAAGTTGTGTCAACAAAGTATACCGCCTAGACAAAGCATTAGCAATGACATTCTCTTTCCGTTTCCTGTGTTTGATGACATAAGAAAAAGATTCAATAAATTAAACCCACTTAGCATGTCTACGGTTCAGTTTTCCTTGACTACGAATATGCTTCAAAGATTCGTGATCAGAATGTATAACAGACTCTTTGGGCCACAAATAATGCTGCCATATTTCTAATGTGCGCAGAAGAGCATAAAATTCTTTATTATAAGTAGAATAATTCAGAACAGGTCCACTCAATTTCTCACTAAAATATGCAACAGGTTTACCATCTTGTAACAAAACACCACCCAAACCAATTCCACTAGCATCACAGTCAAGCTCAAAGGTCTTATTAAAATTAGGAAGTTGGAGGAGAGGTGCATGTGTCAACTTATCTTTCAACATGGTGAACACATTCTCTTGTGTGGTGCCCCAAGAAAAAGGCACCACCTTCTTCGTAAGCGCATTCAACGGTGCAGCAATGGTGCTGAAATCCTTCACAAAGCGACGATAGAACCTAGCAAGTCCTAGAAAACTCCACACTTGTGTGATGGTCTTTGGTACAGGCGGGCCATCCCTGAATAGCTTCTACCTTGGCTTGATCAATTTCAATTCCCTGTGGAGTGACGACATAGCCAAGAAAAGCTACACGATCTGTGCAAAATGTGCACTACTCAAGGTTACCAAAAAAGTTGCATCACGTAAAGCATTAAAAACAGCACGTAAATGATCAAGATGTGCCTCCACGGATTTGCTGTAAATCAATATATCATCAAATTAGACAACAACAAATTTTCCAAAGAAAGCACGCAGAACCTCGTTCATTAATCTCATGAAAGTACTACGTGCATTAGTTAAACCAAAAGGCATGACTAGCCACTCATATAACCCGAACTTAGTTTTGAAAGCAGTTTTCTATTCATCTCCAAATTTCATACGAATCTGGTGGTACCCACTACGCAAATCAACTTTGGTAAACACAACAGCACCACTCAATTCATCAAGCATATCATCCAAACGTGGAATAGGATGTCGATATTGAATTGTGATATTATTAATAGCTCTACAATCAACACACATACGCCATGTTCTATCTTTCTTGGGCACTAAAATAACCGAAACAACACAAGGACTAAGGGACTCATGTACATAACCTTTGTCGAGTAGTTCCTGCACTTGTCGCTGAATCTCTTTCGTTTCTTCCGGATTGGTCCTGTACGGTGCACGGTTGGGCAGAGATGCACCTGGAATTAGATCAATTTGGTGCTCAATCCTTCATATTGGTGGCAGCGCCGCTGGTATTTCACTTGGAAACACATCAGAATACTCCTGCAAAAAGTTAGCGACAGCAAGGGCAAAGAGTGCTGCATATCATGAATGAAAATCAAAGCATCTTTGCACACCAAAGCATAGGCAACAGAAGTGGTAGCAATCAATTCATTAATATCAGATTTAGTAGCAAGCAAGCAAGTTCCTTTCAATCTTATCTCATTGTTCTTATTAGCAACCGACTTGACAATTTTAGTGTTCTCACTTTTAGCTTTGGCAGCTCTAGCAATATCATCACGCACAATAGCTTCAGGAGATATAGGAAGCAACACAATTTTCTTATCATGGTGCAAAAGCGAAAACTGATTTGATCTAACATGATGCACACAATCCGTATCAAATTGCTATGGTCTACCTAGCAGAATATGACAAGCTTGCATAGGCACAACATCACATTCAACAACATCATGATATGAACCGATTGTAAAATTAATGCGCACCAGTCTCGTTACCTTAGCCTTACCACTGTTGTTTAGCCATTGAATGTGATATGGATGTGGGTGTGGTTTGGTGTTGAGTGCAAGCTTCTCCACCATATCGCTGCTAACCAAATTGTTGCACCTACCTGCATCAATAATCATACGACAGGAACGCTCTTTAATGACACACTTGGTTTGGAACAGCATGTGTCGCTAATTTTGCTCCGCCTTCTCCATTTGTGCACTAAGCACACGCTGCACAATAAGACTCTCGTAGTGTCCAGCGTTACCTGCATCAATATGCTCTTCTGGTGTTCCCTCGTTACCTGCATGGTCAGCAGCAAACAAAGCAAGTGTATCTTCATCAAAATCACTAGCGGAGGAATATGCACCATCATCTTTGACCACCAAAACGCGCTTGCTAGGACAGTCACGCTGCACGTGCCCAAAGCTCTTGCAATGATGACACTGGACATCTCTTGTTCTACCCGTGGATGCAACCGAGGAAGCACTAGCGGCTGGCTTCTGGACAGGTTGGTTGCTGTAGTGGTGGGAGGAGCTCGTGGCGTGTCGCTGGATGGAGAAGGTGCTGCTGCACGACTCGGCGAAGGAGTTGGTACAGGTGCACGTCCGCCCATAGAAATATTCGTGCGTGGCTGCCATGATGTAGATTTACCTGCAGAAATATTAGGTCTGGTACTAGCACGTCATCCCTGCACTTCCCTTTCAACTTTACAAGTAAGATGGAATAAACGGGTTACATTAGTATAATCTTTATAAGCAAGAATGTCCTGAATTTCTTGATTTAACCCTCCCAAAAATCTAGCCATAGCAGGTTCCTCACCCTCTACTAAATTACAACATAGCATCCCATTTGCAATTCCTGATAATATTCTTCTACACTTTTAGTGCCCTATCTCAATTGTTATAACTTATGTAACAGATCACGTGCATAGTAAGAAGGAACAAATCTAGCCCGCATGACGCGTTTCAAAGCATCCCAAGTTTGTGGCATGTCATCAGTATTTTTCTTGCCATGTTCTATCCACCAAATAAAGCAAAATCAGTGAACTCACTAGTTGCAGCCCTAACACGTGCATTCTCGAAAAAAATCATGGCATGCAAACTTTTGATCAACAGCAATTTCCCAAGTAATGTATGCATCAGGACCATATATACCATCAAAAGGAGGTATCTTAAATTTAATCTTGCTGAAAGCATTATCATTGTTGTGTACCTCACGTTGGCGAAAACCACCCATACCTCTACGATTAGTACGTAGCTGTCGGCGATGGCGAGCGTCTCGTTCATCTGGTTCAGTATCAGCAATATAGTCATCCTCCCAATCATCACGCTGCTCGTTGGTCTTCACATGGAGCTCATCAAAACGCCGCAGAAGAGCAGCGAGACTCTTGTCAATATTGCTGACCGATGTCTCCAGTCCCGTAAGCTTGGTGTTGGTGGCAATCTGCGTGGCCTCCAATTGTTCAATCTTATCATTCGTCACCTGCATATCATTATCAAGTCCGTCTGTGTGCAGCTTCACTTGCCTTTCAAAATGTTGTATGATGCCCTTGGTACATGGAGACTGCTGCAAGCCATGATCCTCCTCCTCGGAGCCTGCTATGGTGAGAAAAATAAGGACAACAAGAAAACCAGTGAAGTAGTAGAATCCCTACAGCTAATAGGATGTAGCTACTACAAGACGCTCACTCTCAACCTGTTACACAAGCTCTTATAAATTCTTACCTTGTTGCCAGGAGGGGACGGCAACCACAAGTCCGCAACCGTGGAATGAAGTGTATCGGTGCTGCAGCAACAAGGCCTGTATAGTTGTAGTCGAATATGTGGAGCTGTAGGTGGGCTGGAATAAGGAAGTACTAGCACCACGTTAGTCACAGAAGCAGGCTGAATAATCGTTCAACGGTGGTACTGTGCTGGTCCTAGCCTAGACCGTGCTAGAGACGCGAGCCTGGACACAAAGGAAGTCACAAAGCACCACCCAGAGCAGAAGGGAAAAACAACGCAATGAATCGGCCCCTTTCGTTTCTTTCTTTTTTTGCTTGTCTTTTTTTTTGCTTTCTTTTTGTCTTCTTTTTTTAAGGGGAACCTCAAAAAAAGATTCTATGAACAAAGGAATACAAATGGAGCTAGTCACCACACAAACTTTTGCCAGAAAGAGTAGGGGTATAAAGGTAACTAAAAAATATATGAAGTGTAATTGCCTCTATTGCATAGTTCGGACTCAGACACAACCAGCACCGATTCCAACTCGGACTTGGTAACAAAGAGGCACTCAGATTCGGCCAATCGAGAGATGAAAAAGCTACCCGAATTCAAATCGGTCTCGGCCAACACACGCTTAACCGATTCCAAGTCGAACTTGACAACCAAAGTGTATTCTGATTCGGCCAAAACAGTGGTTAAAAAGGTAGCGTCCATGACCAATCGTGACAAGAACTCGAAACTCTAAAGGACTACAACTAAGACCAGCAACTCGACAACCGATGCAACTGAAAACTCAACAAGCCCTAACTAAGCAGTACTAGTAAAGGCTCAAAAGGGTCTATAGGATTGCAATGGGGGGATCTACTATTTTTGGCTTTTTCTGGACTGTAGGAAAATAAAAATAGCGAAGGATTGGAAGTCCCTCACCGAACAACCTTGCTCTGATTACCAACTGATGTGAACCCGCTAGAGTTTGTTCCTGATCTTTCGATGAGGGGTGTGGGATAACTCGATTGATGGAGGAGATGACGTTCATGGCCCGACTACAGCCTTCCAAGGACGCTGCGCCTTAGCAACCGATACACCACCTCCTATGGTTATTGCGATCTTGTGGAGCGCGACACCCGGCCACTACGGCACTCGTCCTGTAAGCAATCAAAAAACTAGGAAGAACAAGTAGAACAAGTACTGAAAATACGAGATGTAATTGAAGGTCTCAAACTGAATCTCAAATATGATGGGGTTCCGAAAATAAGTGGACGGGCGGCTGGATCAGCACGTGCGCCTATAAGGAAGTAGCAAAAGCTAAACTTGCATCTAACAAAACCCGAGTGTTCTTGGCGGCGGCTAAGGGTTATAAGGAAGTGGGAGAATGACCACAACGATGCTGGGGTCGGATCCCAACCCTAGGACTCGTCCGAATCGGACTCAACTTGATACACGGCCCATTGGGCCAAAATAAGGTGACGCAGCACCGTGGGCTGAAAAGGACTCTGTAGTAAATCGACGATTGCTGTTGACTCCGAGAAGATATGGAGGTGATTCCGGATCCGTTGGAAAGTAGATTTGATAAACTTTCCAGGAAGTACTTGGACGCCCAAAACGGAGTCCGGATGAAGTCGTGGTGGCCGTCACAAGTTGTGTCTGTCCTGCAGTCCGAATCCAGCCTGCGCGATGCCTCTTCCCTTTTGATCCACTCCATTATTGCTGAGAAAAACAAGAGTGCACGTGTCTCCATTATCTAAATATGATGAACCTGAGCTTAAGAGTGAATTTACTTGATGGGTAAGTCGACGAAGTAGGACCAAGTGGTGTTGGCGAAGTAGATGCTGGTGTAGGTGTGGATGTATCGTTGGTGGTGATATCCTTATCAGTTTTACATGTTAAAAATGAGCATGAAATGATGCAGCATCAACAAAGGGAGCATGGCACAGGAATCGATGATGATACGGAGGCGGTCTGCACTGAACCAGCAGGCGAAAGTACTCCAACAACAACCTCGGATCAAGCGTCAGGCGAGCACTCGTCTGAGGGCGCCACGTCTCCAGTCCCGGCGCGCACCGGCCCACAGCAGCGACAGATGGCGTTCCCGGGTGCACCCTCGGCAGCGCTGGCTCCTCTCCGCCCGATCGCGTCAGATTCGGCGGGCCCATCAGCGACAGCTGCGGGATCTTCAACTCCACCTGCGGCTGCTTCGCCTCCTGTGCTTTCCGAGCACAACCGGCCAGTAACTCGGCTGCAACATGGCATACGACGGCCTAAAACGTACACGGATGGTACGGTCAAGTATGGATGCCTAGCTACCAGTGAGCCAAGTAATCTAGATAAAGCTTTGCAAAATAAACATTGGAAAGAGGCTATGGATGAGGAATACATGGCGTTACAAGGAAATAAAACATGGCATTTGGTTCCTCCTAATCAAGAAAGCAATGTGATTGATTGTAAGTGGGTCTATAAGGTGAAACATAAGGCAGATGGAAGTATAGACAGATATAAAGCTCGCTTAGTAGCAAAAGGATTTAAACAACGCTATGGCATTGATTATGAGGATACCTTCAACCCGGTTGTGAAACCGGCCACTATTCGAGTCATTCTCTCTTTTGTTGTTTCTAAAGGATGGTGTCTTCACCAATTGGATGTAAAGAACGCGTTTCTTCATGGTGTTCTTGAGGAGGATGTATACATGAGGCAACCACATGTATATGAGGACAAATTGCAGCCACACTATGTATGTAAGCTTGATAAAGCCTTGTATGGCTTGAAACAAGCTCCACGAGCTTGGTATTCTTGTCTCAGTGGGAAGTTGCAACAACTTGGCTTCTATGCATCTAAGGTTGATACTTCATTGTTCTTTTACAACAAGGGTAACATTACTATTTATCTTCTTGTGTATGTTGATGATATTATTGTGGTGAGTTCTTCACAGGAGGCTGTCACAAGGTTACTTCAGGATCTCCAAAAATATTTTGCTCTCAAGGATTTAGGAGATCTTCACTATTTCTTGGGCATTGAAGTACGAAAGCTTGATGATGGTATTCACTTGTCACAAGAAAAATATGCTTCAGATGTGATCAAGAGGGCAGGAATGTACAATTAAAATACACCAATGTCTACTACGGAAAAGCTGAGTATTGAAGAAGGAGGAAAGCTAGGACCTAATGATGCAACACGGTTTAGGAGTATTGTTGGAGCTCTCCAATACTTAACTTTGACTCGGCCAGATCTTTCTTTCCCTGTCAACAAGGTCTGTCAATTTCTCCATGCTCCAACCACATGTCATTGGACGGCTGTCAAGAGGATAATAAGATATTTACATTCCACCATGGGCGTTGGACTGAAAATTAGCAAGTGTGACTCAATGCTATTAAGTGTGTTTTTTGATGTCGATTGGGCAGGAAGTTTGGATGACAGAAGATCAACCAATGGCTTTGCTGTGTTCTTGGGTTCTAACCTTGTTTCATGGAGTGCATAAAAACAGGCCACTGTATCAAGATCGAGTACCGAGGCAGGGTACAAAGCAGTAGCAAATGCCACAGCTGAGGTAATTTGGATACAAACTTTATTGACCGAGTTAAGAATCAAATATCCTCCGGCCGCAAGACTTTGGTGTGATAATATAGGTGCAACATATCTATCTCAGAATCCTGTCTTTCATACTAGAACAAAGCATATTGAGGTCGACTATCATTTCGTAAGAGAAAGGGTTGCTCAGAAATTACTGGACATACGGATCATTTCTACTCATGATCAGGTTGCTGATGGATTTACAAAAACACTCACGGCAAAGAAGCTTGAAGACTTTCGGCGTAATCTCAACTTGAGTAAGTTGTGATTAAGGGGGGGTGTTAGAGATATAAGTTAGAGATAAAGATCCGTTTGTAACCAATAGTATCAGGATAGGAGTCAGCCTTGCTAGCATTTGTTTGGATATCTGTAATCTGTTGTAACTCAGTTGAGTTAGTTTAGATCAAGGCCAGGACTCCTACATGCTGTTATATATATGTAACATGCGCTATTGACAGAGCCACCATTGAGATTAACACGAAGCCGTCGACCCGAGCCAAAGAGCGACGTTACACCCAAACTATGATCTCCTCTTTCAGCGGCGACTCCGGCCACCACGCAAGAACATGAAGAGCCGAAGCCGCCGGTGATTGATCAACAGGTTGAGCCACCAGCTGAACAACCAGTGCAAGAACCACGATCCGTCGAAGACCCGGGGCAAGAGCCGCCACCGGTTGAGCCAAAAGTTCAAGAACCAGCGCCCCAGCAGGTTGCTCCTCCTCCTCCTCCGCCTGCTTCGACGGTCGCACCAGAGTCTCCTCCACACTGCGAATCTGACGGTGGATCATCGGATGGCACCGGGGGAGGCGGTGCCAGGAGAGGGCATGACCGGAGAGCGCGGCGGCAGCCACCGCGGTGAGGAAGGCGATGCGGCTTCCCGCTGGGCATGGTGGTCGTCCCCGTGGTGATCCTACTCGCGGTCGCCGTGGCCGCTGCCAGGCACCGTGAGGGGAACGTCCAGCATGCGGGGTGTTGCTGTGGGTGAACTCCTCGCGCATGGACGGAGAAAAAGAACCCAAACCCAAACAAGGGGGCTTTATTAAAAAATGGGATCGCGATTATTGATCGCGATCCAAATTAGGAGGTATTTTGAAAAATGTAGGGGGTGTTTCTGCAAATAATCATATCGCGTTGCGATCCAAATTAGGGGGTATTTTGTAAAATAAAAGGGGTATTTTGTAAAAGCTGGTCTTCTTCCTCCGCTCGCCGGCCGGATCTCACCTCGTCCTCCGCCGCGGCCATGCCGCATCGCGTCCGCCGTCCGCGAGCGCCCTTTCTTCGGCAATATCAACTGCGCCTTCGCCTCACCATCTACAACCTTTCACCTACGTCGTCTCCTGACCACGGCGGCTGCTGCGGTCGGATGTTGCTCTGGCAGCAGCCGTCGTCGCCCCGGCACGACCCCGGCAGCGCGCGTTCGGAGGGCCTGCACACGAACATGCAACCCGTGACGTATTACACTTCGCCTTCGTTGAAGTAGGCCAGGCCGGGGCAGCCGACGGACACGAATTTGCTCTTCATCGACGAGAAGAGGAACGCGCTGCCGTTGAGCGCCATGGGGTGCTCCCGGAGGCTGACGACGCGCCCGTCCGGGTTGCCGGGGCAGTCGTAGCACGCGCGGCTGGCGTTCCGGAGCACGGTGGCCTCGGCTGTGGGGAGGGAGATGGCGGCGACCTCGTGGCCGTAGCTCGACACGGTGAGGCGCGGCGGGCGGATGGCGCCGTCGCACCGGAGCCGGAAGCCCCCCGCTGCCGCGCTGCGGTGGCAGCCCGCGCCGATGCCGAACGGGTACGGGACGATCACGTTGCCGCACCGCTGCCGGCATCCCGGCGGCTGCTGCTGCCGCTGCGACGCTGCACGAGGCGCCACTGGAAGGGAAAGCGCCAGGCACAACAACAGGCTCCACATCTTTCTTTTCTGTTCTGGATTGAACACCGATTGATTTCCAACGAGAGAGGTCAAGAGACGCAAGCTCATCATCCCCTATGCCCTCTCCAGTCTCCACCATCAGCTACGCCTCCCACCCCCTTCCTCTGGAAATGTTCAGCTTCCAACATCAACGGTGCTAGGGATGTGCTGCGGACCAGACGGATGACCGTCGCGCTGCGACCTGCGAGACATGGAGGAGGAGAAACCGCGTGTCCACCAGGAAGTGGGCAGGGCCCTGCGAAGATATAGTTGACGCTGAGTGAAGATAAGCTTCTTCAGGTAGCTAGCGAGTGGTAGCCGCTGGGAAAGTTACTCTGCTCAAGTTACTGATCCCTCCCAAAGTCACAGTCTTGATCGTATCAAGTAAACGATGACTGTTGCTAGTGAAAGAGACTCTTCAGGTGCCTGCTGCTCAACTGATGTAGGTGTGTGGTGATTTGGGGGTAATTCTGCGTGCTAAGTCATCTTACCAATCCAGTAAAACACGAATTACAGAAAAATACAGAGGATTTGATACTGCGAGCACTCGTTTCCCCCTCTAAATTATCTTGCAATCACTCTTTATATCATACCATCCACTATATATAACTGTTGCAGTCTTGCCATGGAAGGGTAAAAAGAAGTGGAAAACCTGCAGCTAGGATGGGTCACTGTGCACCTGCTAATTTTCTAGAATAAACCAACGAATGCAAAAAAATTGTACTCGGTAACATATTAGTTCTGATAGAGAAAAAGAGCAAATATATATGCATGGGTCAATCAAGTCAGCCATGGAGCATCCTATAATTTTTATTGAATCGTCATCTACCACGTTAATCGAAAAAAAAAGATATATACCGTTGGATTTTATGAAGATCTAACGGTCCAGAGTGGACCAAAGAATCCATATCAACTACAACTCCCTTATTATTTAGTATTTATATTAATATGATTTTCTCTTAAATCCAATGACACACCCAATCTAAATTCAGCCACCCTCCTATATCATGGGAGAAGAAACAAAAAAATCCATTGGAGTCTAAAGCTCCGTCCTCCAAAAACATTGAAATTTAAGCCCCATGTACGTGGAAAAATCATGGAAGCCAATAGGCGATCATGGACGATAGTTCTAGACTGTCCTCCTGACGAGCCAAGTAACAAGTTATCAGGTGACTAGCGGCGAAAGCAGCTCCCAGCCTCCGTGCGCGTGCATGCGTCAGGGAGTTAGATTGTATGCTCACTTGTGGCCGTGCAAGTGGAGCATCCCTGCACACAATAACAGATGCGGCAGAGACGGAATGATAGTTTTGCAACGGTCATCTCTGTTGTAGCGATCTGAGGTAGCAATGCTAATGGCATATGGAGATCCGACCATCTTCAAGAAGAATCGATATTTAAAACGACATAGAACCACCATGACAATGAAGAAGATGCACATGATCAGGCATCGCCACTGATGTTCTAACAGTATGACGACTAGCAGATTTTAATGGAACAATAAAAGAATATCGATTTTTATGATGTTCTAACAGTCTAAATCAATCCAAAGAATCCATATATTCTAAATTAAAAAAAATTCTACTTTCATTTTTATAGAATTTTGGAAGATAAATACCTAATAAAGTGTTCATGATAAATAAAATCAATAAACATCTAAATTTGGAATTAAAAAAATGAAATTATGCTTTCAATTTCCATATGATTTGGATTAAACTAAAGATTTTATATAAATATGATTAGTAAATTATCAAACTTACCGTTACAATTCAAAAATTATAAAAGTTAGTTGGCCTTGATACAAACAGGAAGCAAGCTATAAAAAATGATAGATTTAAAAGGGCTGTGTTGATAAATACATAGATACTACAACATCCAAATGGGAAACATGAGGTTACCGATACAACTCTTACTGCCTTAATCAAATGGCACGCACACTAACGGAGATCCATATATCATCATTCCCAAGTGTCCATGGCACACAAGGAGACCGCATATAAGACCATGCAGGATAAATTTGAGCGGCGTACCTCTTTAATGGAGAACAAGAACAAAACAAGATGCTTCCAAGGTAATGACATAATTTTTAATGTTACGTGGCAAAAAAGAAGTCTGTACAATATAGAGGGTTTGTTGACATGGGGCAGAGGCGTCGCCGATACGACGAAAGGTCACAACTATGATTAAAAAGATAGGAGAGAACACCAGCACCATGGTGTGGCCATCATGGAACTGCGGTGTGATTCCAAACTAAAAGATGATGAGATAGTGGACAATTTAAAGAGTGTAATGACAACTACAAAGAAAAGCTTTGGGGTGATCATGGGGAAGCACAACTTAACAACAACATACGGGGAAGAATTACAATCAAAAGGAAGGAGAAGAAAAGTTAGAGTGGGTAAGATTCCGAGTGAGTGATGATGACTGTGGAGAAAAATAGTGGGCTGGTTGTAAATAAGCCAGCATGCATGATCAGATAGCAGTATATGAAGCTGGCTGTGAGTAAGCTAGCATGATCAGATAGCAGCATACGAAGAACTACATGAGTACATGACTAGAAGACAGAATAGAAGAGAAGTAGGACTAGGGCATGTTTGATAGCTTTAGCCCATGGGTTTGAAAAGATACGCTAAACTTTAGTATTTTAAAAATACCAAAGACAATATTTCTTTTAATGAAAAATAAACCATTTACAAAGGAACCTCCAATTAATCTATCATAAATTTAATAAAAATTGGGTAAATAATTCTAAAAAGGTAATAAATAAATTTTTTGTGTGCCATCTAAAAAATGAAACAATATAATCATTTTGATTTTTATGATGATCTAATGGCCTACATTAACCACATATTGCATGTCAAATACAATTATAAGTAGCTAATTTAACAATAAGAATAATAAAAAATTAATATTTGACCATATCAAGTATGAATAATAAATAGCTAAATTTGGAATTACAAAATAAAGAAACTAGATGTATATTTGTATACAAACGTGGAAGTGGAATAGCTAAAAAGAGTCTTTGCAAAATGTAATTAATAAATAACTATATTTGGAATTAAATTAAAAAATAGTATTCTGATTTCCTTTGATATTGGAAAGGAAAATACTGCTTATGTAAGAAGCCCATGTAGAAATGTAGAATACAATGATTTAGGAGCTAATTTTTAAAACAGGCTTGAAATTACTATGCTCATCGAAAAATAAATTGATATGTATCATTTATTTCTATGATGATATATGGACTACAATAATCGAAAGAGTACATTTTAAGTACAATTAAAGAATAGCAAAATTTAGGATTGAAATTATAGGAAAATTGGTAGTATTCCTTATGATTTTGGAAGCATAATATGAAGTCTGTGTCTAATACAATGGATAAACAAATTTGAGAAAAAAGAATGGTATTTATTAATTTAATTTTTATTCATATATAGGGAAGTGCATTACTTAAATAAAAGTTCCATGTGGTATATAATTAGTAAGTAAATAAATTTAACAACAAAAATATTTTCCATAGATATATCTATCTATTTAATAGATAAATTTTATAGTAAAACTAATAAGCCATCACGTTCATTAAAAGATACTAGCAACTACCACATTAATAGGTGGATATAGTGAAAAATCTATAACATTAGCAAGCATAGATCTAACAGTAAGAGTTTTAAAAAGATAGATAAAGTATAGAAAATGAGAAAAGATTAGTTTGGAGTCATATATGGAAATTAGAATCCACGTTGACTAAAATAGAAGCACATTTGATTAGGGCCCGTTTGGGAGGGATTTTAGCAGCTTCGGCTTCACATGTTTTGTGCAAATTAAGGTACTATAGTGTAACATGAAGCTGTTTTGTAAACCAGTTTAAAAATAAACTAGAAGCCAGGTGAAGCCATATTTTTTGGCTTCACCAGGTTTAGCTTCACCAGTGATGCCATTTTGGAAGAGCCCTCCCAGACGGCCCCTTGGTATGTTAACAAAAAGAAAAACGGATAGGCATAAATCAATGCCATCATCTATTAGTTCAATCAAATGGTTATCATGTGGAAGAACTTGCATAGATGGTGAAGGCTTCAACTTTTGTAATTATATAAAATACAACTAAAGATAAAAAGGTTCTATTACTTTCGATAAACACCAAAAACTATGTTTCTACGTAACTAACCCCTTTAGTATTGAAAATGAATTCATGTTCCACTTAGATAAAACCATGATAATGAAACAACAAAATGGAACCGTTTAAATCATTTTACCTTCAAGTGAAAAAACGTATCACTATAAAAAAACAGACTAGTTGCCCGCGCTTTGCTAGTTTCGTCGACTCGACCGATTCGAGGCATGGATGGAACTGAATGAACTTGATTTGAAGCAAGGACTGAAGGAATTAATTAAATTAACCCGGGATCTGTCATGCTGGCTCAAAAATGAAGGGGCCCCTTTTGTCCATGTGAGTTGCGAGTACCAATTAAGTCTTCCTTCTCCCGGCCCCTTTCCGCCGCCGGCCGGAGCATCTCTTCCAAACCCACCCCGGAGAGAAATGCATCCGTGCTACCAAAGGCACGGCACCCCGCCGCCCAAATCCGGGCTCAAGACGCGCTCACATTTTGGTCCAGGCACGGTACGAGAGGTTTAAGCCACAAGAATCCACCCGCACGCATGGCAGATCATTCGTGCCGCTGCCGCTACATGCCAGGCGGGCGCCATGGACATGGACCTCGACCTCGACCTCGCCGTGCAAGTCGACTGCCCGCCCGCGCCCGGCGAGGACTTCGCCTTCGCCACCTCCGAGACCGACGCCGCCTTCCTCGTCCTCGCCCACCTCCCTGGTACGCGTGGATGTCTCTCTCTCTACTGCCCGTTTCACTTGGCGTGCGCTAGCAATGCAGAGCGTGATGAACGGCGGTTGTTGCGCGCGCGTGCAGGCTACGCCAAGGATGAGGTCGAGGTCCGCGTCGGCGCGGGCGGCGCGGAGGTCGCCGTCGCGTGCCCGAGGAAGGACGCGTTCGCGGTGGAGGCGGCGGCGGGGAGGGTGCGGGTGGCGCACCGGCAGGTGGTGGGCGGGTTCCACCGCGTGTTCGGCGTGCCGCCGGGCGTGGACGCGGGCCGGATCTCCGTCGGCTTCGAGGAGGACGACGGGCTGCTCGTCGTCATCATGCCCAAGCTGCGGCCCGGCCCGCCGGACGACGGCGGGGACGAGGAGGCGCGGCTCGACGTCGAGAGCTCCGGCTGCGAGTGCGAGTCGTCGTCCGGCGCGGGAAGCGAGAGCGACGACGACGTCGACGTCGAGATGGAGCTGGAGCTCGGCGACGAGGCGTCGAGCCTCGAGTTGGGGCATGAGGATTGGGTCGATGTCGAGTCCGAGGAGGACGAGCCCGAGCCGCCGCCGCGCGACGTGCCCGTGGTTGCGGAGGTGCCGGTGGTCACGGACGTGGCGGTGGAGACTCCGGTGCCGGTGGTTACGGACGTGGCGGTGGAGACGTCCGTGGAGGTGGAGGAGGATCGCAACGTGCCCGAGGAGACGCCGGTGGAGGTGGAGGAGGATCGCGACGTGCCCGTGGAGACGCCGGTCGAGGTCGAGGCCGAGCCGCGGGTGGTGGACATCGAGTGCGACGTCGTGTTCGAGCCGGCGGAGCCGGAGCCGCTGGTGGAGACGCCGATCGAGGTGCTCGGGCCGCCGCGCCCCGAGCCCGAGCCGCCGGCCGACGTGCCGAACCCGCCGGTGGACATCCCGTGCGACGTGGAGTCTAAGCCCGAGCCGGCCGTCGTGCAGGAACCCGAGGAGCCGAAGCCACCGGCCGAAGAACCAGTGCAGGAGCCACCTGCAGAAGAACCGGTCGTGGAAGAGCCGACACCACAGGCTGAGCCGCCCGCCGAAGAACCCGTGCAAGAGCTGCCTGCCGAGGAACCCGCAGTGGAGGAGACGCCGGCCCAAGAACCAGTGCAAGAACCGGTGCAAGAGCCGCCGGCGGTCGAGCCACCAAAAGAACCGACCCCACCAGTGTCTCCGCCAGGCAGCGAATCTGGCAGCGAGGAAGGCAGTTCTGACGGGGACGGGCCGGGAGGTGCTGGCGACGGCAGGAGGAGGCGCGGCAGGAGAGGAGGGCGGCGGCCGCGGCGAGGGAGGCGCCGCGGGCTCCGGCTGGGCATGGTGGTCGCCCCCGCGCTGATCCTGCTCGCGCTCGCGGTGGCCGCGGCGAGGCGGCGGCGGCAGCAGCAGCGCGGGTGAGCCGGCCGTCTCGGCTCCTCAACGTGTATGACAGATTGACAGCAGGTGTTGTGTGGAGTAGCGTAGCCTGGTATGCTAGTATGCAGCGGAATTTTCGTGTGATTGCTATAGCAAGTGTAGCTGATTTTCAGATTGCAAGCAGTTGATGCAATTACCATCCACATTCGTTTGCAGGGTACATACCCTCCACTGATCGCTGCCATTTCTTTGTTGGAGCTTGAGCTTGAACCTGAGCCTGTTTCTGAACCTGGAAGAAAGCCGACCAAATGACCAAGTGGGGTGCTATCTGTAGGCTCAACCATTCAAACTGATGGCTCAATTTCGTAGTGAATTTTGTAAGATCCTGGTAAACCACATCTCACTCGCCGGACCATCTATGGTGCACATTCCAAAAGCCCCTCTCCCGCTCTTTTGAACGCAGAAAGGTCCTCTATGAACACCGGAATACCCGGTGATTACATAATGCCAAACGATCGGCAGCGGTCGTGGTGCTGGTGCTCTAACGAGGAGCATGCGCAGCACTCGGTCCTCGGCAAGTGGTGCCACTGCAGCACTGTTTTTCCCTTTTGATTTTCCTTATTGATACAACCTTAAATAACTTTTTTGAACGGAGAACATATCTAAATGTTTTTTCTTAAAAAGCTATCTAAATAACTATTTTCGGAAAAGCTAACTAAATAACTTTTTTCTGAAGATACATTATATTATCTGGAATAGTATTGTTTTGAAAAAAAAGGAAATGTAGTTATATATATATAACCTTTTCTTAAGAAGAGTTCATATGCATGGATAACTTTTTTGTATAACTCTTTGTTTTTGAATTTTGAAGGGTCGGAGAGGAAGAGGGTGGATGTTGTGTGAATGCTAGCGCGCGAGTCTAACTAGCAAGCAATATAAATATGCACCACAGGTTCACAACTGGATGGATAAGGCGATGATTACTCTACAGGACATGTCACAGTATTACACAAGCTCACTACACGGACAGATTTATCAGGCTTGATTGTTCGGTACTGCACAAAGAGGCGTCACATGTTCTATTAGTCGTCAATGGCTCTTTTACAAGGAAGAAAATTGGGTCAACAAAGAACGGTACCATAAGTTCATAACACAACCACCCTGTAAAATCATCACAACCGGCTTTGCACATAAATCGTCAACACATGAGGGCGACCCCTCGTATGCTAATCTATAGAGTAAAGAGGCCACGTCTATGGCGCGTGATCTCACCGAGGTGCCTCGTGAGAAGCCACACAATGGTCAAGAACTCGCCTCCACGGCTCAGCTTCCTGATGTGGGAGTCCTTGTTGCAGTGGCTGCCTGCAAAGCACATCATCTCCACCCACAAGCCAAAGATCGCCTGCAAAAGATGCTGCGTTCCCCATGCTTTGTTAAGCAGGTCCATGGCAAGCTCAGCCCCAATCTTGCACGGGCTCTTGTGTCTCCGGAATGGGTTATCAGGCTCACGCCCTTCCTTAAGCAAGTCCCGGGCAAGTTCTGCTCTGGTACGGTTCAGAGGAGGTCCAATGTTGTTGTCGCAGATACTGTTCAGCCACACCAGTGCCCCTGCGTAAACGGGGCGGCGATTCGGGCCAGGCAACATCTCAGGGTGCTTGGCAAGGAGGAACATCATGTAATCTGACAGCACCTTGACGGCCTCTGCGTGGTCGCTGTCGTTGTCTCGATCGCGGACCTCGAAGAGGATTGCACTGGTAGCTGTGTGCCAGATGATGATTCTGGCATCAAAGTCCGCGTCGAGCGCGGGTAGCTCCGGGTTCTGGCCCAGGGCATTCATGGGTTCCTCCATGCCGGCATGCCTCTCCGCAATCCTCAGTATTTCGTCAAGCAACAAATCCTTGAGGCGCGCAGAGACCTGCTTAGGAGAAGGCAGCTGGTGAATCTTTACCTTGGAAAGCGTTTCTGAGACCGAAATGGGCCCTGCGCAGTAGTCGATCATGTTAAATTGACCAATGGTGGCGGGCCAGGCTCTTCTTCTCCGTGCCTTCACGAGCCGGCGGAGAGAGATGATTACACCATGAAGTCGATGCCATCTCCACCAGTACAAGTAATGGCATGTCCAGGTGGAGCATATGGCGCTGACCCCTGACGTGAGCTCCACGAGGATGGCCCCAACCAGCAGGACGTAAGTGATGGCCACATCGGCCCTAGCGTAGCCATCCTTGCTGACGCCCTGAAACAGCAGGAACGCAGAGGCAACAACAAGCAGCGAGCAAACGCGGGTGCAGAGCCCATACCAGGTGTGAACCACCCTCGCCTTTGTGTAGATGATGTCGTAGACGAGAGAGAGCTCCATGCGAACCACCTCGTAGATTTGCTTCCTACCCAGAAAATAGCTAGTGACTCCGTTCTCGTAGTGCGCTGTTCTTGGGTCATGGTCCAGGAACATGCGCAGGCATAGGCCCAGCAGGGTGCGAGCACCATGTAGGATGCTCTCCTCTGCGTCCATCTTCTCCAGGTCACCAATGGCATCATCGTACGAAGAGGTGCAGTAGCTTTCCTCGCATCGCTTGACAAGGAAGTCGTTCATGCCCTCGTTGTCGGTGCACTTGAGCGCCCATATCCTCTCGACGTACTTGGCAGCACCAGCCACCAGCATCAGTATACTGGCAGCAACCAAGTTACGGACGGTGGGTGCTTGCGGCTGCGGCTGCCAAGATATGTACCTGTAGATGACATAAGAAACTCCCAGGGCCTGCACCAGGAGCGTCTGCAGGTGCCGTAGCCAGAGCCGGTTGTCTTCCAAGGCGTACGCGGTGATGGTGTCCTGGCCGCCCAAGTGCAGCAGGAGGAAAGGCGCCCAGAACGGGACGAGCCCGTGCGCGCGCGAGAGGCCACCGATGGATAGGTGCCCGATGGTGTAGGTCCCGGTGGAGTCGGCGGCCAGGTACGCCAGCCAGAGGAGGGCTCTCAGCACCGTGGAGGCGTTACGCCTCCGGAAGTCGGCGGAGATGAAGAGGAAGATTTGCAATGACAGGCTCAGCAAGACCAGGATCTGGACTGCCCATTCGCTCCACAGGTGCTCTATCCCACCAACCATTATATTGTCTACTCCACTGAAATATATGCACACATAAAAAGTAAGAATTGAATGATATATCATTATTAGGTAATAAAATGTCAGGGAACATGCATGTATATACTTTAGGTTACGTTCTTGGGATGTACTGTATCTAGTAATGTCTTAATTAGTTTATGTGCAAATAAAGAAACCGAAACGTGACACAAGTAATAGTAATTACGCTACCAATAGCGCAATTGAGGAGAGTTAAATTGTGCAGCAGGTGAATGAAAGACTTCACTCCTGGGGAAAATAAATAAAAGACTAGCAAATGAATAACTACTACCCAAAAAACGCATGTAAATGGAACTTACCTTAATGCTCCAAGACCGGAAGAGCTTTATCCCTCAAGACTAATTGTGGACTTGCAAAAATGACTGGACTTCGATTCATAGAAAACAATGCAAAATGGACTTCCATCACCATGGCTTCTGGTCTTCTTCTATCAAAAGCTCATGTAAGGTTGATGGGGGTTCCTTGCTTTCAATCATAGCAAAGGGTTCGTTGCTTCGAACCGACGAACCTTACTTGGCATAGGGTTCGTTGCTTCGAACCAACCTTGGCATAGGGTTCCTTGCTTCGAATCAATGTAGTTTTTTTTTTACAAAAAAGAATAACTGCTTGTTGGGCGATTCCCCCATTGGGTTGGACCACACCACAGCAAAAGTCCTCCCACGGCTAGAGTATGTCTTGAGGATCACAGTAATTTGTAAATGATTAGAGTTAAACTCTAAAAAATAGAAAAAGGAGCCAAAGCTCAATTTCAGAGCTAACACCACTCACAACAATCTACATCGTAAACGACGTTCCCATGTTTCCTAGCAACTGGTTCGTGTCACCTTACTATTACTAATTGGAGGTTCCTTTTGAAGCTTCCACGTAAAACCACCTAGGATCCTAGGTGGACACTCTAAAAAAAATTAGAGAAATCCTAAAAATTATCATAAAAAATAGAAATATCCGGCAATTAATCCGACAACTCTAATCATAATAGTCACTGGATCTGTTATTTTTTCTAATAAATTATCCACCTCTGCCATTATGAAAATAGACTAAAGTAACCCCTAAACATGTATCTAAATTACCCACCTCTATCATTATAAAAAATAATCTAAAGTAACCCTCCTAATCTTCATCAAATTACCCACCGTTATAAAAATAATATCAAATAACCCCTAAGTTTGTATATAAATTATCTAATTATATCATTATTAAAAGTTAAATTAACTCCTAAATTTGAATCTAAGTTATATAATTATAACATAATCTTAAAGTGCACCAATAAAAAATTCTAAATTATTATGTCTATCATTATTAATATATTATTTATGTTATTACTTATATAAAAATACTACCTATGGTGCTTGTCATGTATGGAGAAGATATAAGAATACTAATAATTTTTATATTGTTCACATAGCTTAAACAGATGGTTCAATTAAAGACATATCAAATACATATGGAGGTGTGATACAAAATGAAAAAATATTGTTACTAACTAAATATATTGCAACTAGATAATGATGAGTATGTATCTTTAGATTATTGTACGTTAGAATATTTAATAGATAAAAATGAGCATGAGATAGATAATTATAATTATTAGCTATAAATTTTATTTTTATATTAATTCTAATTAGTCCGTGCGGGAGTACGGGTTGATAGACTAGTTAACATAACAAAACACAGTAAAACACAAAAGAAGTCAGAAGAATATAATCGTTCATAGCAGATAGATAAGTTCTTTCTCAATGACAAAGGTACTATGGGTGAGTAAGAACCGATGACAGGAAGTCAGGAAACACATAAGTTTTGTTCACGAAACCAGACATCATAATATATTGCACGATAAGATAATTGTTCAATATATAATGAGACTTCGTAGTTGATTTCTGTTCATTCTGCCGAAAGATAAAGAGAAACCCACTGTCCTTCAGCCCTCAGCCCTAGTGAAAGAAGAATATTAGTTTGGAAGAAAGCTTTGAACCCTGGCTACACAAGCAGCAATGCAATGGCAACATACGAAGGAAGAAAGGTGTTAACAATTAGCAAGTAGTATCTACATAGAATGGACCAGTTCATCTTGTCAGTCTGCAATAATTTTCACTAACGATATATTCCTTCCGTTCCAAATTATAGGTCGTTTTAGGATTTCTAGATACATATCTTTTACTGTGCACCTAAATACATATTATGATACATAGCAAAAACTATACATCTAAATTTGCCAAAATAACTTACAATTTCGAACGGAGGAAGTATATAACAAGAAAATTACATAAAAGCTAATACACCAAATGCAAGGTATTTGACATATATATGGAAATCCCCAGCCAGAACGCGCAAGAGTAAGAGCTTGTTTCCAGAAAATCCCCAGCCAGGATATATAACAAGAAAATCACTTCAGAGCTAATACACCGAATGCATGGGATTGTTTTCAGTCAGATGAGCGAAAAAGCAAATCGCTACTGGATTCTGCGATTCGCTGCCTCGGCCCGTCCACCACAAGCGTCCTTATTCAGCTCGGCCCAGCTCATCCCATACAACCTCGCTTAACGTCTCAGGCCCGGTTCGGCCCGGCCCACCCCGTCATAGCCAACTACACGACACCCACCTTCCTTCCTCGGCTCCTCCTCCCCGGTCCTCCTCTGCCCCGTCGCGTCCGCCCCGCGCCGCGGCAACTTCCACCGCCTCTGCCGCCGCTGCAGCCGCCCCACTTCCCTAACCCCACGCGCCCGCTCGCTCCGCTGCCGTCCACTCCGCCTCTCCCGCTGCTTTCCTCCGGGCGCCTCGGCCGCGCCGCGGCGCCTTAAACCCTAGATCTGCGCCCCCGGCTCTACGCTGGCCGCGCCCGCACCCCGACGCCGGTGCGCCGCCGATCGCCGCCCTTCTCCCGATCCCAGGTGACGATCGATTGCTTGCTGCGTAGTGCATGCTGTGGTGGCGCTACTTAGTCCAACCTTGCCCCCGTCTCGCAGTAGCCTCGCGGACCATACGACTATTCGGGTCAATCTCCTCTGTTTTAAACCGCTGCAGTTGCCGATTAATGGGTTGATTGGTGCCGAGCTTGATTCGATAGTGTTGGGCTCACTGATTGGGCGAAAGTGGAAACTAGTGGTGCAGTGATCATGCAATTTTGCCCTGACTTAGATTTTTGACCTTTTGTGTTCAACCGTTCATTGAACAGATTGTACCCTTTCCATAGTTTTTCTGACTTGTTTGGCTACAAGCGTCATCTTTTAAGTTTTCAGTTGTCAGAATTTAGGAAATATTCCATTTCGGCACTAAGTATTTTTATTGATATTAGAGGTCTGGAATGGTACGTTTCAGTTTTTTTGATTTCCGAATTGCCCTTGTTTCACACGAAAGGCGGTCGAGACGGTGTGACCCTAATAGATGCTAGACCTTTTCTAGGCACAAATTTGCCAAGCAGATACTTGCGAAAAGTTCGCGCTGTGCTGAACCTTACTAGATACTGGCTATCTTGTGATCCCAGTGCCCTTATGAAATGTTTATCACTAGTTTGTAGGTTTAGTTGCTCCAAGTTTAGATAGCTTCCTTCAATGCATCGTGTTGGGAGTGCTGGTAACACGGCCGGCTCGACTCGACCGAGAAAGGAGAAGCGCTTCACATATGTGCTTAATGATGCTGATTCTAAAAAGGTATGTTGTACATAAATAAACCATCCATGGCAGCTCTTTTGATTTTGTTTCTTTAGATCTTCTGTTCCTAGGTATTCTCCATAAGTTTCGAACAATACATGCCCCACTCCTATGTCCTGCTGATACATTTCATTCTGTTTGTTTTTTCAGCATTGTGCAGGGATCAACTGCTTGGCTTATCTAAATGGTTCTGCATTTAGTACAAGTGATTATCTTTTTAGCGGGAATCGTGATGGTACCTTGAAAAGATGGGAATTAAATAATGGCGATGCAAGCTTCTCAGCAACTTTTGAGTCACATGTCGATTGGGTATGCCCTTTTCTTTTTTAATCAAAGCTGTTTTTCCTGTTTGAAATAGCAAGGAGTGCTTGAAATATCTCTTAGTTATGTTGCTTAAGAAAATCCGAAACGATCCCTCTGAATTATGTGTATTACATCATTTGTGTCTATACATTTTAGCATGTCATTTGACAATCTGAGGTTTACTATTTGAATCCAATGCTAGCACATTCATGCTAGTATCCGTATATTTTAACATGAAATCAACTCAGTTTATTATTTGGACCATTATGATCGACCTTTTTGTACATTTTATCAACAAACATTTAGATTGATATATTCAAGCTGGTTTGTGTTATTTTCTGCCCCTTCTGTCCTTTTCTTTTTTATATTTTTCTTAACTGCAGTGTTTAAATTGGAACATTATTGTGTCGTCTGTAAGCGGTGGGGTTAGTGGATGAAAGTTGACAGAGAGGCCAATGTCAAAGGATGACCTAACTTCTCTTATCTTTAGCATATGTGCTAGGTCTTTGTTACTTTATTTGAACAAAACAACATTAGCTGAAAGAAGAGCGATTATATGTTTTAGAATTACTATTTGCAGTGTCCACATAAATGGTGGCAATGGGTGTTTTATGATTTTTATTTTTCTGTTTGTAAAGTGGAATAGTAGTACTGTTCAATGTTTTATGTCGTTCTAAGCTGTTCTTTATTGTGCAGGTTAATGATGCTATCATAGTTGGTGAAAAGCTTGTTTCCTGTTCCTCAGACACCACACTAAAGGTTTGTTGTGTAACACTTTCGTTCTTAAATATTGTTTACTGAGAGTGCATGTCTTCTAATGTATATCTTCACAGGTGTGGAATTGCTTCTCTGAGGGTGCCTGTACTAGGACTCTCCGCCAGCATTCTGATTATGTGATTTGTCTTGCTGCTGCCGAGAAGAATGTAATCCATGCTTGTGCTTTTTGTAGGACTTTTAGCTTCTTTGTTGTTTTGGTTTTTACAGTCTTTTTTGGGCCTCTGTATTGTAGAGCAACATTGTCGCCTCTGGTGGTCTTGGTGGTGAGGTCTTCATTTGGGACATCGATGCTGCTCTTGCTCCTGTAGCCAATTCTGTGGATGCAAAAGAGGATGAGGTTCCTAATGGAAACTCCGGACCTGCTTTGACAACGTTGTGCAATGTAAATTCTAGTAGCAACATCACTTCCTCTAATGGACAAACACATGGTTACAGTCCAATTACTGCCAAAGGACACAAAGATTCAGTTTATGCACTGGCTATGAACGATACAGGAACCCTTCTTGTCTCTGGTGGCACTGAAAAGGTATTGCCCTCTTCATCTTTGGGACAAGTATGGATTTTTTTCTTTGTGATTAGGAGACCAGTCAACCTTTAGTTTCTGTAGAATTTGTCTAAAAGACCTCTCCTAAAATCCTTATATTTTTTTTATGCAGGTTGTTCGAGTGTGGGATCCCAGGACAGGTTCAAAAAAGATGAAATTGAGGGGGCACACGGACAATATCAGGACCTTACTTCTTGATTCCACAGGAAGGTGTGTCTAGCATTATCAAATGAGCTCTTGTAAATTCATCTAGGCTATGCTATGCTAACACTCACTTTGTTTACTGTTCACTGGTAAAGATTTGGACTTCTATAGTTTTATTACATTTTGTGCATGAAAGAGCAGTTTATTGATGATGATATGGTGTGCCTGGTCTGTTCTGCAATGCATTTAGTTAACGAACGGCTATTCTTGTGTTAGATATGCTGAAACTGAATTATATATTCCTGGTACCTTCACATCTTTATGCACTACAATGGTATAGATTTATACTTCAATTTATCCTTTGACCCTTTGACATTTAACATCGGTTTCATACTTTCATATAGTTACTATGAGCAATGGGTCTTGTCTTTTGTCTATATCGGATAACATTTGCTCCAGAAACATTCTTTCGATCGAGTCAGCACTCGAGCACCAAGCCTCCAACTATGAAATTTCATTAATCAGTCCAGATCAGGAATTTAACTGTTTAGATCTATAAACTAATGTCAACAGTAACATTAGTCTGCAGATTCAATGTACTGGTTACCATCCGAGTGGAGCAATGTGCCATGTGATCCACTTTCATGTTTCTTTTAAATGAATTGACATGGAAATGACTTATGCGACACATTAGGGCCGTGATGGTGATGGTTGACCTGGAGCGACTGATATTACATTTAACCTCAATATGCTTGGTCAAATTGCCGATTTTGGCTGTAACTACCAAAAAAGATGTAATATGGATTGGTCTTCCTCTCTTTGCCTGGGGTTTGTGGAACTGTTACATCCTGTCTGCTTTCATTAAATGACTTATTAATCTTTTCTTAACAATGTTTTCAGGTATTGTCTATCAGGATCTTCTGATTCGATGATAAGGTAGCTATGCAGCTTCAACATCCCATTCATCTCCCTCTTTCTTTGTGCTTGACATAAATTCTCTGATTACTTTTGACGTCTTAGGTATTTTATATGCTTTGCAGACTATGGGATCTAGGACAGCAACGTTGTGTTCATTCTTATGCTGTGCATACTGATTCAGTTTGGGCACTTGCAACCACTCCTTCATTTGGGCATGTCTACAGTGGTGGAAGAGACCAATCTGTGAGTTAATGATCTCGCATGTATTGAATAGTAAGTTTTCTTCATTGTTCAGATCTTTCATATATTTACTGTATTGCAGGTATACCTGACAGATTTGTCCACAAGAGAGAGTGTCTTACTCTGCACAAATGAATACCCTATTCTACAGTTGTCTCTGCAAGATGACACAATATGGGTTGCAACAACGGATTCTTCTGTTTATGGATGGCCAGCTGAAGGGCACACACCCCAAAAGGTCTTTGAAAAGGGTGGCTCATTCTTAGCTGGGAATTTGTCATTCTCAAGGGCACGAGCTTCTTTAGAGGGATCAGCACCTGTAAGCATGAGAGCTGTCTTCTTTTATCAAATTATATTTCTTTTTTTTTCTGAAGACAACGCATTGCAAGCATAATGTACAAACATAGAAGTTAACTTGTCTTCTAAGTTAGTTTTGGAAGTGTTAATTGAGTAGGATCTAATAAGTTCTATAACAGAAATCTAATAAGCTTAAACTTGAGATCTTTCCCAAGTGGCCCTCTAGGTCTCTTTTTTTCAGTGTCGTATTCTGGTGATTTAGCGGTTTCATTTCTAGTCTTATTTCCCTACTTGGATACTGTTCGTACATTATGCCAGATGCTGCCAAAGTTCTTTCAATCCATTAGTTCTGCTATTCCTTTATTTAATATTTCACTGCCTGATGAACAGCAGTTATATCCATTCAATTCTTGCCTGCCAGCAAATTGTTAACTAATGCTGATTACTAAGTATTTGTAGTCTATTCTACTTTAGGTGCCTGTGTACAAAGAACCATCTATTGTTATCCCAGGAGTTCCAGCAATAATCCAGCATGAGATAATGAATAATAGGAGGCATGTACTGACAAAGGTGATTACAAAATTTCTTTTACGTGTCCTGTTATTAAACTGCAAGGAGTGGTATCATGGCGTATGCACCCATCTTCTTTTCTGCAGGATACTGCTGGTTCTGTCAAGTTGTGGGAGATTACCCGGGGAGCTGTTATTGAAGACTTTGGCAAGGTTATAGTTTCTCCTTAATTTCTTGGATGATTGTTCCCTAAGATATATACATGCATGTTAATTATTGGCATTGCTTATTTCTATCCTGTTCTGTAAGTACACTATTTCTTAATGCCTTTGTTTTATTAAAATTTTAACTCCTTTGCTTTGATTATGCAGGTTTCTTTCGAAGAGAAGAAAAAAGAGCTGTTTGAGATGGTATTATTGAAATATCATGATTTCTATATTGTATTAAAAGTTGCTACCTATTACTTTGTAATTTTTTAATTGATTATTAGGTAAGCATACCTGCCTGGTTCACCATGGATGCTCGATTGGGATGCTTGTCTGTCCACCTGGATACTCCACAATGCTTCTCTGCTGAAATATATGCGGTTGACTTAAATGTTTCTGGAGCACAAGAAGACCTTAAGGTTTGTACAGCAACATATATTATGTGTACTGGTTACATCTGTTTTCACACTTCAGTCTTTAGCATTTTGTGAGCTGATAATGTGGTTTCTGTTTCTAAATGTGTTGGAAAGATTTTTTTTTCTTTAATGATGAATTTTTAATTCTTGTTGCTGAAAAGTATTCTGGACATATCAATAGAGTGCATTTTTGGCAAAATCTGAGCTGCCACCTGCAGTCGAGTGAAGTGAGATACTGAATCCACCCAATCTCATCTTCTGAATGGTTCCCCCAAATTGTGCAGATTAATTTGGCTCAGGAGACACTTCGTGGTTTGCTAGTTCATTGGAGTAAACGGAAACAGAAGTCTAGTTCACATAGTTTGTCGAATGGGGATAGTTCATCAGGGAAAGATGTTCTGTCAAAAGACTCGCCCCGGTCAAGATCCGAGGTGGATGATGGAACCGAAAACCATGCAACTCATGTGCTTCCGTCATTTGAGTTTTCTATGGTTTCGCCTCCGTCAATTATCACAGAAGGTTCTAGTGGAGGGCCTTGGAGAAAGAGAATTACCGATTTGGATGGAACTGAGGGTGATCTCCCATGGTGGTGTGTGGACTGTGTCACCCACAATCGATATCCAAAGGAGAATACAAAGTAAGTGCTCATTTCAATTCCCTCTTGTCCTCAGATGATATTTCTCCCCTGATATCTGGAACTTTGTTATCTGCGGGTAGGCCTGCTAGTGGGGCGGGTGGAAATGGGTATTTCGGGTCGGGTTCACAGGTGGTGTTTGTTTGAGCGGGTGGAAATGGGTTTTAGAGGCTAGTGAGTCGGAACGGGTTGGGTTACTGCAAGTGTGGGTTAGGGTGGGTTGGATTATTTTTTCTATTGATCTTGTCACGGTGGGTTCCCAGCCACACTCTACTCTCACGAGTCAGGGCATTGGGAGTAGACGGTAGCTTTAGGTGGTGGCCAGGATTGGTTCAGGTGGGGTCAATTTATCCTGCGGAACGGGTTGGGTTGGGTCCTAGAAGATGCGGAGTGAGGTGGGGCGGGTTGGGGAGATGGAATCAGCTGCTATGGGGTGGGGTGGATACGGAGTGGGTTTTCACCCATTAGCAGGGCTATCTGCGGGAGATAAATTAATTTGGAATGTATTAGCATATTCCATTTCTAAATTTTGAGTTACCGTGGTTCTTAAGTCTTCAGTGGTGCGCTATGTCTTTGGAACAATTCCAGTTGTGGTGTGCTTTCATAATATTTCCTCTAGCTGTGACCATGTGTTATTTGTGCGGAGCTACTGAAAAAGATGTTTGCACACATACATGCATCGGCATCCACGGGTTTTATTTGTCTTACTGGAAACGAGGAAGATATGAGCAAATGAAAATTTGTGGATGATGCTCGGCTGTATTAATGTTATATAGGGTGCGCCCTAGGTTACCATGGCTTTCAATGTGTGGTTTTGCTCCTGATTTTTCTTTTTTTTAGAAAGTTCCTGATGTTTCTTTTCCTTTGTTCAATGCAGATGTGGCTTTTATTTGCATCCTGCTGAAGGCTCGCCTGCGCCAAACATAACTCAAGGGAAGCTGAGTGCTCCACGGATATTGAGGATTCACAAAGTAAGATGTTCTCAAAATCATTGATCCACAGCAAATGCAAGATGTTGTAAAATGGTGAATCTCCCAATACACAATGATAGAAGTGGTTGTTGGCGGTGCATGGAAGAATCAGCTCTGCGTGGAGAGAACTTTGTGTGTCAACAGTCAATTGTGTTTGCATGCATGCGTTTGTGACATCAGAATAGCTTACTACCTATATATTTGCATCTTTCTGTTAAAATAGCTAACTGTATAGATTTTTTGCAACCTTAAAATAGATACTTCAGGACCCTTGATTTGAACCATTCAGATATTTATCGCGTGACTGGATAGCATGGAGTAATTTATTATCACTATGAAATATTTTTTCCATTTTATAAACCACCTTATTTACTCTTTCATAGTTCACACCTTATTCCATGTCGTTGTACAGGTAGCTAATTATGTGGTTGAGAAACTTGTTCTTGATAAACCGTTGGATGGAGGCTCTGACAGCACATTTGCTATGGGATTGAGTTCTGGTCAATCACAACTCTCAGCGCTAGATAGTTCTTCGCGGATTGGACTAAAGCCATGGCAAAAACTAAAGCCATGTGTAGAGATATTGTGCAATAACCAGGTAAGTTTTTTTTCTCTAAATATAGTCGGCGTATTCTATATTTAGGTGTCATTTTACCTACATTAAGAACAAATGGAAGACACAGTTTTGCTTATAACGAGCTTGTGTTGCCACCTGTAGTAGTCTTCCATGAATAGTTTGGCCAAGATGTTTTCCAGTTTTGTTCACTCGTTTCATCATCAATAGGTTCCTATGATTATGGTGTTACAGGCTTTCAGCTCCAGTGTTTTTTTCTAGTTCCATGTTTTTAAACTGACTGCAGTATACAGGCACCTATTGAGCAGAATCCGTGTCATGGACTTGCCAAATTCCTTAGTTTTTCAGTATATTCTGCCATATTATACTCATAAAAAACAAACATATCCTTACCAGTTTGACCTTATAAATAATAATGATCATCCTGTAGCTTTATTCTTGCATATCATATATAATAAGCACTGTAAAAAATTATCTGGAGTCAAATTTACCTTATGTTCGAAATTTCATGTTCTCCCCTCCTGTTCTACCTACATAAAACCATTGTAATGATTGAGGTTTTCTGCAACTGAAGGGATAGAGATTAGAGAGATGCTAAATATTGATTTATTTTTGCGGCCTTTGTTCTAAAGAAATTTGCTACAGTCTTTTGTGCTGTTGTGCTAATGTGTACTCTATGAAGCAGGTTCTATCGCAAGAGATGAGTTTGGCTACAGTGAGAACATATATTTGGAAGAAGCCGGAAGACTTGATTCTTCATTATAGAGTGGTCCAATCGAGATGATCGCAGCTTCAAATGTACATGCTCACTTGGTTCTCCAGATGCGCACCGTAGATGGTGTTTTGGTGGCGTTGAACTGTTGAAGATACCTATGGCTTAGAGAGAAAACCATCATCTTACAGAAATATTTTGCTCGTGTCACCTTAGCTGTTCCTCAAAACGCGACTTCTTTGTAAAGTTCCTGATCTTGCTCTGCTAGTAAGATGTATCATAGCACAGGTTATAAAGGTTCTCTGCTGGCTGCCAAGCTTGTAAATGTAGAGACTGGGTGCTTAATAAAAGATTAAATGGATTTTTTTTTCGTTCTCTTTTACATATATGGTTTGTAAGGTAGATGCTCGGCTCCGATGGTGTGGTGTTTCGCCATCGATTATTGGATTTGAATCGGCTGCATCCTCTCGACCTGTTTGTTTTGGACCTGGTAAAGAGGTGAACTCAGTCGAGAACAATAAAATTGTTTTTTGCGACATTGCTGTCGTGAGCTATGCCTCATTGGCCTTTTCTGAGTATCGTTGGGACGGAGGGAGTATGTGTACTTGTTATGCTCACTTGAAGTGATTTAAAATACTGCTGAGGCCTGTCTCAGAGATCTTGTGGCAAACTGGCAATATGCTGTTTCGATGCAACTAGACCGGACGAGAATGGGAGGCATGCATATTGCACGACGGTGTTTTTTTAACATTATCTGTAATTTTTAAAGTAAATATAGAATCTCTCTAATAAGCTTTCTCCCTAAGGTAATAGAAATGTGCATTGTTGGAGCGGTGGATCTACTAACGAATTTTGTAATCCTGGTTGCAGCTTGCATTCTCCTATTGTCATCCTGGTTGCCATATATGTAGCGACATGTCAATTGTCAACATTACAGGCCCCTGATGCCACTGATGGACTCTTGACAGGACCGAGCACCTAGCTCCATACATACCTCGCCGCCGCCGGCGCGTCGTCATCCGTGGTTCCACAGCCGCAGGAGGCAGATAGAGAAGAGGAAGCACACCTACGGGCGGGGGCTTGACCTGCCGTTCCGGGCGCTACAGCTGATCACTCGCAATTCACAACGGCTGGCATCTTCCCTGTCAGATCAATCAAACACAGTAGCGCCGCGAATTCCCGTCGGATCCCCGTTCGGCTCACCAGCCCCGCGACACGGAGCATGTTCTCGTCATGTGCCGCACGCGGCGCCGGGCCCCGAGGCGGTGTCCGGTAAAGCGCCAGCCGCCACCAACCAGCCGCGATCATCACCGCACCCCCCCCTGCGGAATCAATCTGGATCCCTCCCTCCGACCGGCCGCGTCCGGATCTAGCCTCCTCGCGACGGCAGCCTGCTGGCTCGATCGGCGCGGGCGCGCGGTCTCCGACCGCGTGTCTCGCGCCTTTTCTTCCCACGAGCCGCCTCCGCCGCGGGGCCGTCTCGCTGGCACGTGGGGCCAGCGGCCGAGGACGGCGGTCTGGAGATACCGTACGAGTTGTTTGTTGTACGTATGCGTGCTGCTAATGTGAATTAAACTACTTCCCATAATAATTCAAATCCCATGAGCTTGCGTGACAGTGACATGTCGAGGATTATCCTGCCAAATTCCGAAAAAGAAAGCAATCCCCTTGTGCTTTGTTTTTATCTGCTCTTTTTCTCTCCCTCTGACTTCTGTCCTGACATTCTAGCGTACCATCATCCAGGACCAGCCACGTCAGCACGGCCGCGTCTCGCCAACCCGTCTCTGCGGCCGCGGGCCCACGGCGGAGACTCCGGGCAACGCTGTCAGCCGGGACCGGGGACCAGTGACCGCCGCGGCGCGGGGCCCACCCGTGCCCGGAAAGCGAAGGCGATTCCAACGAAACCCGCTTTCAGGTGGAGGATACCGTTCCGCCGCCGCGCGCCCGTGAGGCCGTGAAGGGGGCCGACGCCTTTCCAGGAAGGCGGAGCTGGGCTGCCGCTTCACGGTCGCTTACAGGTGGGCCTGGCGTAGCCGCCTTAATCCACCTACCCGTACCTGTACAGCTACGGCCATCTCATCGCGGCCCTATTAATTCCCGTCCACTCCCTCGGCTGCACGTGCTGGCCGATGGGCCCGGGACACCGACTTGTGGGGACACGTTGCGCCTCGACCTGCTGCTCACGGGCCCCGCAGCCGGTGTGGAGCCACCTGTCAGTGAGACCAGCCGGCCATTAAAATCCCTGCACCCACCTGCCTCCTTCCTCCTCTTCTCCCCTGCTCCACCACCACACCGCTTTCCCGCTCCGCCTCCGCCTCCGATCTCCGTACACGCCGGCGAGCGGGCCCACTGGCAAGCCCCCCAGTCAGGCACCAAGCCGCCGCCGCCGCCGCCCCCAGGTTGCACGCGCCGCCGTCATTAGGTCCCCAGTCCTTCCATCGCCGCTGGCTTCGCCTCCCGATCTGTTAACTAGCGAATCTCCTCCGAGAGGGGCCCGTCCCGCCGCAGCCGAACCCAGCGCCGCCACCGACGCCGCAAGGTACCCTCGCGTCATCCTCACGCCGTCGCAGTTCAAGTGGTGAACTCGCGCTCCCCCCGCGCCGCCGCTGCGCTCAGCTACCGCGAGTCTCCGGAAGCTTCCATACCCTAGGGTTGGGCAGAGAGAGCAGGGAGCCTAGGCCTCTCCATCCGCTGGGATCGAGGGAGGGATGCGCGGATCGGGGCGGCGGGCGCGGCTTGGATGTTCAGCCGCATGAGGTGCCTCGTCGGCGGCGGCGTCCAGGACAGCCCGCGCTCAGCGGCTAAGAGGGTCTCGCCGGCGTCGTGGCGGGTGGACACCGCTGCAGCAGAAGCAGCCGCGGGAGCTGGGGGCAAGGGACCGGTGATCTGCTTCAGGCCGCCGGACGTGATGGAGACGGTGCACGAGGTGGCCATTTACATCCACCGCTTCCACAACCTCGATCTGTTCCAGCAGGGGTGAGAATTCTCGCTTTTCGTCTTTGTTTTTCCCGTGCAAGTTTTCTCGGGTTTAGGTTCTTTATTTCCTTTTAGGGAGAGCATGAAAAGTTCCAAGTGCTTTGAGGTAAAGGGTACGGCCACTACGCATTTCTAGGCTACGTGTTTGGATTTTCGCGAGCATTCCTTTTGTTAGCTTTCTCATTTGGTCGGTTGTTTCCGACATTTCTTCTCGCAACTGACGAATTCTGATTTTTCCCATAATTTTGTTCGCCTCACTGCAAACTTTGTCCTTGAGCTATGTGCAGACAATTTTCACTTGATACCTCGTCTGAAGCTTTTCTCACTTGTCTGTATAGTGTAAACCTTTGGCATTGATTTTTCTTTCTCATGAGATGAATTTTTGATTATGCAGATGGTACCAAATGAAGATTAGTGCAATGTGGGAGGAAGGTGGCACCAAAACACCGGCTTCACCTGCCAGGGTCGTCCAATACGAAGGTGCGCATCTCTCTGGGCACTGGATTTTGCGATTTGATCGTCTGGTCTGATACCTTTCACTTTCAAGATGCGCTTGCAGTGGAAGTGAATGTTTAAATTGGTACATATGCTAGCATACAGTTTGAATGTTTAATCCATAGTATATGATACTGAGAATAGTAAGTTGCCTATTTACAGGTAGTATTCATTGTCATTTTTCAGAGGTGCCCTATGTCAAGAAACTACCAGACCATCTAATAATTCTACCTTGATAACGTAAAGAAGTTTGTCGTGTAGCTGGATATGGAATATAACTTTACTGGTGTGTCATCAATAATATCCCCTTGTTTCTGTACTTGTCACCTATACCAAGAGTATATCTAATAATCTATGTGTAAATGCTTATGTTCCTTTCTGTACTGACTTAATTGTCAAATTGTGCTAGTTCAGGAGTGCACTTTCTTTGGTGTTAAAATGATGATGAGATATTGAAAACAGAACCAAAGGATGTCCGTGTGTTACTTCCTGTCATACTTTTTTCCTGAGTGCTTATTGAGCATGTGAACACATTTGTCCTGGATCTTCTCTTCAACTTGTATGATAATTTTATAGTGACTATCTTTTGGCTCTCTCTCCAGATGTGTTTCTATATCTTGTTTTGTTATAAAGTAAAGAAGTATCTCAGCGGATTTTGGTTGCTGTTGATCATGAGATTCTTTCATCAAGTACTCTGCAGTTGTCAATCTTTTAGCTAATAGATAATGACATGGTAGGTGGATTGTGCAGCTTCTGATGTTTGTGCGGACGATGCGCTAGGCATTTGGAAAATAGATGATGTCGATAATAGCTTCTACACACAACCGTTTCGGATCAAGTATGCGAGACAAGACATCTATCTATCGGTTATGGTGTCTTTCAACATATTCAACAGTGGAGAAGAGGTTGGCTTTTTGGCTAATCTCTATTTTCTTTGAGCCTATATTACTGTAGCCTTTTTTAAGTACTATAGCCTTATTAGATTTTTGCTTTTTTTAGGGTCCAGCAGCTTCGGCTGTGATGTTGAAGTTCGAGCTGATATATGCCCCGACACTTGACAATGGGTGAGTAGACATTTTACCACTTGTGATGTTCTTCCTAGACTTTGCGCATACTTCAGTGCACTTGTATTTACGAATTTCATTTAGCAATACTGATTATGCTCTTGCCTTTCTGAGTTCTAGGTCTGAGATTCAATCTTCTAGTGTCGCATCTTCAGCAGCTGTGCATGAATTTAGGATCCCACGCAGAGCTCTCCTGGGTCTACACTCCTACTGTCCGGTTCACTTTGATGCGTTCCACTCTGTGCTTGTTGATCTGACGTTACATATAGTGTACCTGAAAGCTGGTGCAACTAAACCATCATTGAAGGTACACAGGTTTGTGAAGCTTTTTAGCTTTAATGTTCTTTGAAAATGGCTGTCCAATGCATGCTTGTTTGACGTTTTAACTACCTATTATCTAAAAACCTGGATACTGTGAATAACTTCTGTAATGACCGTATAAAACAGTACATCGGGATGCTTAGCTCAAATATAGTGGTGTTCCGGATCTAAGCACTTGGTGTTTGAATCCACAAATAAAAAATAGTTACTGCCAGCACGACTCTTGTGGGATGGGCTGGAAACCTGTACTGACTCCAGAGATGCAAACTTTTTGAAAATCTTGCAATCCCCAGATGTTGGGTTCAAAACAAATGTCTGAGATCAAACTCTACAGGTTCAATTAACTTCTTAATTTAGGGGTTTAGGGGGAATCTTTAGTCAGAAACTTCATTATTTGCTAGAGTAACTATTTTACGATGCATAAATAATCATGTAAGTGCTATCATTTTTATATGTTGAAATATTCTGCATTTATTTCCCAATAACTGGATCCTGCAATTTTAGTTAGTATCATTGATTATTATGTTTTTGTTCTCTTTTGTTGAATTCTTTTAGTAAAGTGGCATTTTATTTGCAGGTACCAGACCAAGGTTTAGGTCCTACGTCATATCACATTGTAAAGGCGTTATTAACTTCTAGGAAAATGTTGCTTGAAGAATTGAAGAAAATCAGTGATGCTATTGGTAAGAGAATAGAGGATTTAGATGGTGCTGACTTGAATCTTGGTAAATATGAGTCAGTTAATCCGACAAATTCCGGGCTACCTAATTCCAGTAAAGTGTTCCCTGCAACTGGCAAGGGTGTTGGACAGCTGGCTGGAATTTTACATGAATTTTTAGAGGTATGCTTCATTTTCTATTATGATGATCTAGGATTATCTTAACGATAAGAAAGTTATGGATTTAAAATATGTTATGCTCGGCTTCTGCAGAGACCCAATGATGTGGTTAATGGTACAGAAGATTCTATGCTGTATACTCTTCCCAGGGAAGAGCTGTTAGAATTGTTTCTAACTGTGAGCGGCCAACTTTCACTTCTATGGAATGCATTCTTGAAATTTCATAGGCAAGTATTCTATTGAGTTTATCCTGTATTTGCAGTGGCTGTGTATTGCCATGTCCAACAATGTTTTCTTGATCTATTCAGGATAAACAAAACAAAGATATTGGAGTACTTGCATGATGTTTGGGCTATTGACAGGAAGGCAGAATGGTCAATATGGACTGTTCACTCAAAAATTGAGATCCCTCATCGCTATTTGCGGAGTATGAATGATGACTCATCTCACCGTCATTCCCTTCTTAGAGTTTCTGGTTCAAGGAAGTTCCATGATGATGTAATTGCTCTCTCTTGAATGTCTAGAGAAGACCTTCAGACATTTTACACCAAGAAGTTCTATTCATAAGTATTTATCACTCTTATCTCTACTGAACGGTCTATATGTATGTGCAGCCTGTACAGAACTCTGCTTCACGAGCTGAACTACATAGGAAAAGCATAGCACAAATGAAGGTTTGACACTGCTCTGTTCTTTAGAGAACAGTTGCAAGTGCAAAACTTGCTTTTGAAACATGTTACTGATTTGAAGCATTTTGCAGATCAATACACAGTCTGTTCAAGATATGCACATATATGCTGATCCTTCACGTGTTCCTGTTGTTCTTATAGAACAACATGTCATGGTTGTTCCGCAACATGGTTCCAGCAAGGATCTGGCTCTGAATGCTTCGGAACAAAAGGATACTATTGTGCTACCTAAACTACAAGGAGACTCTTTGGCACCCGAAAGTAGTTCTGGTAAAAAAAGTGGACGCATCTTGCGAGCCATCATTTTTGTGCATGGTTTTCAGGCAAGCTCCATTCATCTGTGTTAAGTTTGATCCAAGTTAGAAGTAGTAGTTATCTGAACCTTACTCTGATTTGACTAAACAGGGTCACCATTTGGATTTACGTCTTGTTAGAAATCAATGGCTTCTATTGGATCCTGGAGCTGATTGCCTAATGTCTGAGGCTAATGAAGATAAAACATCTGGAGACTTCAAAGAAATGGGTAGCAGGCTGGCTGGGGAAGTAGTTGCCTTCCTGAAAAAGA
This sequence comes from Panicum miliaceum, assembly GCA_032594955.1. Classification (NCBI taxonomy): domain Eukaryota; kingdom Viridiplantae; phylum Streptophyta; class Magnoliopsida; order Poales; family Poaceae; genus Panicum; species Panicum miliaceum. The sequence goes on along the minus strand of CM064065.1, from coordinate 2,332,438 downwards.
AAATGGATAAGCTTTCAAGATATGGAGGCTGCAAAGAGCTGAAGTTAAGTTTTGTTGGTCATTCCATCGGGAACATCATCATTAGAAGTGCCCTGGCAGGTCTTTTCCAACTTTCCTAACAAATCCTTTGAAACAACTGATAGATATGTTGCTGATTTTTTATTATTTTTTTGGTCCATCTTAACAGAGCCTGCATTACAACCATACTTGAAGAATCTCTACACTTACATGTCGATATCAGGGCCTCATTTGGGTTACTGGTACAGTTCAAATTCTTTGTTCAATTCTGGACTCTGGCTGCTAAAAAAGCTCAAGGGAGCACAGTGCATCCATCAACTGACTTTTAGTGATGATCAAGACCCCCAGAATACGTACTTTTATAAGCTCTGCAAGGTACAAATGTCAGCCTACTTCACTTTGGAGTAACTTCGGCCATTCAATCTGTTACAATTTATATCAGATTTTTTTTTACATTAAGATGAACTTACCTCCAACTATTATTGTTTTCGTTATCCTTTATACAGTTAAAAACATTGGAGAACTTCAAAAATATCATATTGCTGTCGTCACCACAGGTTATTCACTTTTCCCGTGTCTAATAGTTTCAATTAACTTGTCGGGTGGAGTGATAAATTGCTGCACTACATTATTTTTAGCATCTGTAGTCCTTGTGTTGCATACCATGGTAATGACACATATTCGTCTTCCAGGATGGTTATGTGCCATATCATTCCGCGAGAATCGAGCTCTGCCCAGCTGCATCATCTGACACCTCAAAGAAGGGCCAAGTCTTCACAGAAATGCTCAATAACTGCTTAGATCAGATCCGTGCGCCATCATCTGACACCCGGATATTCATGCGCTGTGATGTGAATTTCGACCAGTCCAATCAAGGTCGAAACCTAAACACTATGATTGGCAGAGCTGCCCACATCGAGTTCCTGGAGACTGACCTCTACGCCAAGTTCATCATGTGGTCTTTCCCTGACCTATTCCGATGACGATACAGCTCATCTTTGTGATACTCCCACATACCAAACCAATAGTGCACACTACTGAGTACTGACCAAGCAAGGAAAATTAAGCTTGCATAGCATAAATGCTCCACCAGAATCCAACACCAAGATGGGTAGCGCTGTAAAGATCCTAGCAGCAATTGTTTTCCAGCTTGCTAGATTCGATTTGTATAAATAGCTGATTCTTTTTCAGTTCCATTCATAGTGCTGTAGATGGTCACCTTTGCAGTGAATTCATAATCGTTGTTGTCTGGTGTATTTAATACTACAGTTTAGTATGTGCTAACGATCAGTGAGCTTATTGTGTCCAAACAAGTGTTTTACGTTTGATTTTTCATCTCTGTGAGCCTGTAACCTGCTTTATAGATGAGACGAGTAGCCTGCCTGATAGAGCTGGATGGTCCAGATACAGCCGGGCGTCCAGTGTACTGGTCCTGCTTGGAGAAATTACTGTATTTGTTCTGGCATGTTGCCAAGACTTTCTGCTTCTAAAACTGCTTATCGAGCCGTCCTTTTCTCGTGCGGTCATGCTCGGGTCAGTGTTGCATATGTGGGTGACATGCTGGCTTTTCCGGTGGCAGCCGAGACCACCCTGATCTGGTTACTGGTGGTGATGTTGGCTGCACGTCTGAACCCTTGTCCAGAACAAGGCAGAATGGCACTTGCGGTAAACAGTTTGACTGTTGAAAAGCAGAATTGGTTGATCCGTTCAGCACTGGGTCAAGGGGACGAACGGTGCGAGGGTCCGCAACCGAGCCTGGTCGTCGTGCCGACCTCCGGTGATATGAGAGGAGCGGCGGGTGGAGGGGCCCGTCTGTCGCCACCGATACGAACGTGACGCCAGGGACGGCGGGTCGCCATTACGGCGACCGACGGTAGCAGCCGGCGAGGGGACCGGGGGAGAGGGACGGGCTGTTGCTGCTGCGGCGGCACCAGCTGGGTGAGCCTACCGCTGCTGAAACAGCTCTGACCAAGAACAATTCTGTAAGGGACCCGACAGCTCACGGCACTGACGGGTATCACAGGTTCACAGCGCTACCTACACAGCTTGGTGCTGAATTGGCTGATGCCCAAACAAAACAGAACCTTCTCCCATGTCATTCTCTCCATCCGGGTGCCGATCATCCATTCTGCATGACTACACTAAGGGGTGAAGCATCCAAAATGAGGCAGACAAGTAATCAGTAGGTGATGGTGGAATTCAGCTGCATTTCAACAAGGAAGACTACCTTTCCTCATCACAATTTCTGCTACCTATTGATCAGGTCCGATCTACCAGAAACCAGAGCAGTAGGCCATAAACGATTACAATTAGGCATCACAATTGAGCATTCCGACATGCCCAAAGAAATGGCAATCGCATTCAAGTAGCGGGAGACGGCTGATGCTTGTTGAACACACAACACAAACAAATTAATTCATCGTGCATCCAAACAAACAAAGATAATTCGTTGAACCAGATGAAGCGCCCATGAACAATAGAATGAACCAGCGGGATTATCAAAAAAAAAACAATTGAAAGACATGGTAAGTATGCTAGAGGACAAGCAGGGAATATTTTTTAAATGTTCTTTCTTATCACAACTTTCCCATTCAACGGCATCTGACAATGTGTGATGGTGCAAAATATACGAATAATACCAGACTGTAACCGGCAAGTTCAGTTACAGAAGAAAGTTATGTTTCCTCATTTCATTTTGTCCATCAAATATCGCATTTCTGCTAGTGTGCAGACCATGGGAGATGGCGACGAAAAAGACAAGAATAGAACACTTAGTTTTGCCGCAAAAGCAAAGGAGCACTGTTCTCTCTCATGTTTCAGCTACTTACTACAATCAAACATAGCAAAAACAAGATTATACAGCGCTGAACATGATACCAGATATGTACAGATAATTGCAAACTCAAGAATATTCTTTTTCCACATTTTCTGAAGAAGATCATCTCTCAAGTGATCTTGGTGAACTCTGGAGTATGGAGCATATTAAGATCATATAGTTTTTAACATTTTTTGTAAAAAAACTTCCCCATATAAAGGCATCCAATGCTTTTAGATTGCCTGTGACCTTTGCAAAACAAGACAAAACATTCTGATCATCTCGGATTGTAACTGGCAAGTTTAATCAAGGAAGAAAGTTTTCCCACCTCATTTTATCTTAGCTAGATCAAAGATCACATTTCTTAAGTGATCAAAGAGGACTCTGGACAAGTTAATGTGAATTTAGTCGTCGAAGACACGCACATAAAGCTAACAAAAATTTGATGAAATATATACCAAATGCAGCATCAAAAACATGGGAACTAAGCAGCCATCTTTACATCATGATGGCCACATTCAAATCCCTTCTTTACAAGAAGATACACATTTATACTTAATACGACCAGAACATAAACAAGCAAACCAAGAGCAAGAAAAGCTACCTACGATCGCCACATTGCCCAATTGAAGGCAGGGTTTTGATCGGCGAATCAATCGGCATTGTGCATGGACGAATCAAGACCATCGACACGGCTGCGCACAATGCGGTGGAACACCTCGCGCACCTGCTTTTCCAGTGGCTCCAGACCATCCCTCATGGCCTCACACACGGCAGCGAGCTCTGCTGCAGCCTCCCGCACATCGGTCTCCCTGTCACCAAAGAGCGGGATGGGGGCTGCGTCAATTGCTTCGGCGAGCTTCTGCGTGGACTTCTCGAGCGAATGGATCTCTTTGAGCAGACCACAAGCATGGCGCCTGTCCTTGCGCTTCCCCTCCTCGGCTAGGCGTTCTTGCAGGGAGAGGAGAGGCGGCGCCCAGGGGAACGCGGCGCGCGGTGGCGCGGCGGGCAGGTGGTGCGCCTGGAGCGCGGTGCCACGGTCCGGGCACGGGACGGCGGCGACGAGCGCCCACGCGGCGAGGTGGAGCACGCAGCCCATGGAGTAGACCGGCGCCGCGAGGCCCGCCTCGTGCGCGCGCGGCGCGGCGAGGCCGGCCCCGATGGCCTGCAGCTGCCGCGCGGCGGACCAAGTGCGGGACACGCTCCACGAGAGGGAGCGGAAGTGGGAGAAGGAGGCCGAGGCCGTGGCGCTGGCGACCGCAGAGCGGGACGGGGACGCGCGCGCGCGGCCGAAGGAGCGGTTGCGGTGGGAAGCCAGGAAGGACGCGACGCCGCCGCTGCCGGACGCCGCGGTGTCGTCGACGAGGAGCCCGGAGAGGTCGGAGAGCGCCTTGCGCGCGCGGCGGAGCTGGCCCTCGTGGATCTCGGCGGGCCCCCGCAGCACGGAGGCCGCGATGTCGGCGAGGCGCTCCCAGCGGCGCACCTGGTCGACGCCGTCGCGCGCCGCGTTGCAGACATCGAGCGCCTTGACGGCGCGCTCGTGGAACTCGGCCACCATCTTCTCGGCCGCCGCGGGCAGCGCCCCGCGGCGGCGCGCCTGGGCCACCACGACCCGGAACTCCTCCTGGCAGATGACGAAGGCCTCGAGCAGGCGCCGGATCCACGCGACGGAGAGGAACTCCTCGCCCCCGGCGGCTGCGGCCGCTGCGGCGGTGGCGTCCCCTCCCGCCTCGCCGCCGGGGAGCAGCTCCGCGAGGGTGGCCGCGACGTGGCGCTGGAACGCCTCGAGGTCGGCCTCCTCGCCCGACGGCATGGCGGTGGTGTCCCTGCGTAGCGAGAGCAGCGAGCGGCCGAAGGAGAAGGGCGAGGAGGTTGAGCCCTGGTAGTCCGTCACCGGCATGGCCTGGCCTCCGGCGATCCCTCTCGCCGCCGGCCCGGAGCGGATCTCGTCTTGGCGGGCGGGCTTAGCGGGTTGGCGGGTGCGCGCCCGTTGGTGGTGGCGTCGCGATGGGGATGCGGGTGACCTCGAGGAGGAGCGGGGGTGGTGGGCCGCCTTTATATGAGGCCGCGAGATTAGGGGGCGATTAGTTAAATTAAGGCGATTAAATATAGTTAATTTTATGATGCAAATGGAAGGGGAAGGGGCTCTGTTTATTTATAGCCTGCAAAATTCTTCTGGGAGCCTGGCTGGAATGTTTCCATTCCATGGGCGCGCATTTGGATACTTCTGGGTGGCTGATTTGCGCTTCAGTCCCTATGAAATGAAAGGTTTCTAACTGAAACTGTATTATTGCAAGTCACTTATTTTTGCATTATCTCTGGCCTCAGCCACCAGACATGTTTCCCTTAAAGGAGTGCCTTGTGGGTGTGGTGTGTTGTGTCCAACTATTAGTTGGTCCCATGCCGTTGACAACATGGGCGTTGGTGCTTGATTCCGATCCCCATTGGTCAAAAAAGATCCTATATATCCACCACAATAATTAGCGAATTATTTGCTCCCAAAAACTCCGATCCTCGTAGCCCTTAACATCAATCATAATCCGAATAACAAGGTTAAACCAACACACACACACACAAGTACGACGAGCAAATATGTCATGAAAATGCCTTTTTTTTTGTTCAAATTCATTAGGCATTTGAAGAGGCTCGCTATGGGCATCTCGCATTCCAGTTTCAGCTACCTGATTCGCTAGAAAGGCGGTAGGGAGAAACGCTTTGTCCAAAAGCGCAATTATATTAACAGCGAGACTAAAAAGCGCGGTTATGATTAGTAGTCCTGGAAACCGAGTACCCTTTCTCCTCCGGGCCGCGCGAAACCGAGTGGACTCGGGCACACGCGGCCGCGACGCGCCGCGCCTGACGCGTGGGCCCCGCTACCCACGGGGACGCCCCCCACCTTTCCCTCCCTCCTTCCAGAACAAACACCGGAAGAAGCACGCCCAGCGGGGAACCGGCAGGTTTACAGAAATGCCCCTGGCCCGCGCCGCGGCAGGAGCGCCGCACGCCGGGGGCAGTTCCGGGACAGCGGCGGCGCGGGCGCGGGCGCGGGCGCGGACGCGGTCGCGGTGCTGGTCCACGGCGATCGGCGCGGGAGTAGACTTGACCGCTGCGGGACCCACGCGACGGGTGCGGTGCAGGAGGAGATGGAAGGTGGGGCAGTTATGTCAGTTGAAACTGTCGCCGGCGGTGGGTGAGGGGACCGGTCGGCACGTGGCGGTTGCGTGCGAGTACGGATGGTAGTTGGCTGGGCGGGCCCACGTGCTAGTGGCTGCCAGGGTAGAGTATTTTTTTGATAATTTTTTATTTTTTGTATATAAAAATAAACCCGTCTGGGCTGGCAGACAAGTCGTATTCTATCCATCGTTTTCTGGCGCTGCCAGCAAGCGGCGGAGCACAGGAACAAACGAACAATCAGTTGATCGTTTTCGTCGCTCGTCGTCTGATAGTTACATGGGTCGTGGCCGGCTGGCATGATAATTTCTGACATTATCTGACCATATGATGGTAAACCGAGAATTCAGGTATGCTTGCGTTGGAAGAGGGGAAAAAACCACTCCTTTGATGGTGAGAGGTATTTATGTTTCTTTTCAAATTGTAATGCAGACACTCACGGCCACATATTTCTACGCACTTCTAAGAACTTTTACATGTACCCAGGAATGCAAGTTATATATATTTTGGATCATTGGATCGATCTAAAATATTAATAAAATAAACTAGAATGATAAATAATTTGAAAGAAGAAATGAACTAATTAATTAGTTAATAAAAAAATACTATTAGATACCCACTTGTATCCTCACTAGATCCTCTCACGTATTTGGTGGCATGGCTTATACTGTCTTAAATTTCTGCGACATTTTCATGGTTAGATGGTAGTTCATCTTGTTGGGCTTGATTCCGGTAGAAGCAGCGATTACCAAACAAACTTTTACTAGATCGATGTCATAAGAAATAAGGTAGGTCTGCTTTGTACTTTTCTTAATAAGGTCACTTAATAATCCCCAAATGATAGCTGACGCTGATCAACGGCCACGCTTTCCTTTCGTTTTCCCCGGTCAAACGGAGTGGTACTAGTCCCGCACTACAGCCAGAACCACTACTGCAAAACAGATCCTGGAAGTGGGCCCGGCGACGCAGCCAGGTTAATCGAACCGAAGCATAGGAGCGCCGGCGTTCTCGGCGACACGTGGCGCCGTGAGCTCGTAGCCGGGGCGTCGGGGCTCCACGAGGGAGCCGCCCATTGGCCGCCTGCTTGAGCTGACGTGTCACCGATGGCAACTGGTGAGTAGACTGGTCAAGTCAAGCCACATGGCATCCCCGGTGGCTTTGACGGGTTGAGCGATGCATTGCATCCTTGGATAGATTGGAATTGGATGATCCAACTGCCAACGCTGCTCGCAGCTGCACGCATCATCCTTGGATCCAACGACGAGCCAACTGGTGCGCAAGCTGGGTCCAACGGCCACGATATCCGGTGTTATTTTATTGGCAGGTTTGAAGGGCGAAGCTGGATCATTAGAATAAACTATTATTATTGGCACCATTAAAGGTGACGAAAAGCTGGTCAAGGATTCAAAGGATAAATAAATAATAGTTTATTCTGCTGTCTGGGGCACTGCCAGGTTGCCTTGTTAAATCTGGCATTCTGGCACCGGTGGATGGATGCCTCTGGCATGACAGGCTCCAAAGAAGAAAGCACAAGCGACCAGAGTGAAAACATTGGGCAGGAAGCACGCGTTCAGTTAGAAAAATCAATGTAATCAATGTGACTCGAGATACGGCTACACTGAACATTCAGATTCAGTGAACCAACGTTGCCCAGGTTAGGAATGGAGAGGATGGGATTTCATATTGCAGCCAAGAACTGGCATCTGGCATTATAACACAAATGTCCACCTGACACCTAGATCCGTGTGGCTCTCAGAAAAGTGTCCTCCAGACACCGGCATGTGTCATTATATGGTAATCATACTACCAAAATTACTACCAAGAATTCGCGCGCAGCAATAAAGCTTGGTCGTGGGATACCAACACTGGTAACCGATGCAAGCATCGAAGTCGCGTGTTAACAGCAATTTATCCAGAGTGGACACACAAGTTGAGGGGAGAACCACAATGCAGAAAACAAAGCAGAAACTAGTTTTTTAGGCCAAAGACCAGCTTCCCCCAGCTTTTTATAGAAAGCAGAAAAAAGTTTAACTGGGGTTGCCAGTTTTACAATCAGAGTGTAAAACTAGTTATGCTCTCTAGCCAGATGTTTGTGGTACCCTACCATTCAAGGAAGCTTCATGGAAGAATTGTGCTGCTCCTGTTTATTTCACAGTACTACTAAGATGTAGACGGAGGAAACGACCAGCTTGGTCTAACAGTCTCGCTAACTGAACCTCGGAGCCGTCGTCAATGTGCCCTCTTTATTTGGGAAAAAGAATGTCAGATAACTCCCGTCAATCCATAGCTTCTGAACATAAAAGCTGCACCTTGATGAGAGTATGACCACAAAAGGCCCATCTTTGCTTTAGGAAGACAAACAAGCAACGACCATGACGGGTTTCAGAATGATGTCAGGCCAACAGCTGCTATTGGGCACCAAAAGAAGCAAATCAAATCAGCATTTTTGCATGTAACAAAACTTCAATTACTCAACTTTGAGCTCCGCGCCTTTTGCAGACTGCCCAAGACACTCTCAACCAGCTTATCCTTCTCTTTATCTTCTTCAGAGTCCGACACAAAAGAGTACTGCTTCTGTGATGGCCTTGTAGACCTCTGCATGTTCCCTGCGGCCTGATTGTCAAGATAACCTGGGTTTCTCGTAGAACAGTCCACAAGCCCATCGATGTCTTGAGATTTCTTGTTAGAGCCATCATCCTTGCTACTGTTCCAGGAATCAATGATTTGAAGCAGTGAGCTATGCTCAGCATTTCTTCTAGCCTTTTGGTCTGCTTGACTGTCGTTATCCGAGAATTCATCATCTGAAGGAGTAGGAGGACGGTAGCACATTTCCTTATCGACCACAGCAGCAGCAGTTTCAGTAGTGGCAGATACAGGACCAAGCTCCTCCCAAATCAAGTCGTCACCATCGTTATGGTTTCCACTTCCCTTGCTGCCAGCCCGCCCATTCTCGTTTTCCGCAGGTAGAACCCTTGGGAATTTTATCCTGGCACCAGGCATAATCTGCAACAGTGATGCAAGGTCCGGATACCCAAGCTTCTGATGATCAAGCTCATATCCATGTTTCTGAGTAAAACGATGCTTGAAAATGCTGATGTTGAATCCATATTTATGCTGCGATAGAAGCTCATTCAACAGCTTGTGACAGTCTGACAGTATCTCCTCCCTAGTAAGAGGCTTGCTTTTCTTATTCTCATCATCTAGATACTTGCCCTTCTGTGGCTTCCCATTGACAAAAATGGAACTAAGAGCAGTGGACTTGCTGGAATTCGATGGAACACATGTTCTCTTCTGAGGGAGGGTAAGACGGAAAGGGAAAGGTCTGGAAGAAGTTTCTTCAATCCATTTCTTTTCCGAAATTAACAAATGTACCAGATGATGCAGATCTTTCTCAAAGAGGCCTTTCAAAGGCCAACAACCTAGCTTCTGCAATCCATGTGCCAATTCCCCCCTGGCCAAGAAATGTCATCAGATAAGAACTGCTCTCCCTTAAATAAGCCAAACATAATTTTGCACATCATCTCATAAATCCTTTTCTACTTGCAAACGGAAACATATATAAGGAATTATTATGCTGAATGCTCAAGTAAGCAACGATTGATCATAAGATTTCAAAATGTGAGGTGATGCTGAGCTTAGAAGTTTCAATGACACATAATGAAATCATTACATGCACCTCATCTATACTCTTCTCTTCCTGCAGGCTGCACCTTACAAAATATGATATGCTACAAAATTACCATCGTTGGAAGTATAAGGTAATTGTAGAAGAGGATATTTGTTAGACTTGAGGAACAACATAGAATTCATCTTGCTAATAACTTTCTCTAGAAAGCTACAAATACAAACCACATGTTTAGACAATTAAAGACAAATTGCATAACTGCACCTTGCCCGTATCAGTCTACAAAACCTCTAGCAAGCGATCCATAGAATGATAGGAACAATTGGCATTACTAGCATAAATGTGCCAGAGTTGAGAGTTATTTCTGCTTACTACATCTATTAATTGCTTCTAACATAAAAAAAAAGGAAACAACATATGCATAAATGTGCCAGAGTCTGACTTCAAATTTGCATAAGTTCGAATTTCAGGTTAAAGAGACAGCAGCTTTTCTTACATAAAAATATGATCAACAGGAAACCAGAAGCATTAGTTAAAATCTAAATGGGGGAAATATTTACCTTGTCTTCGCTTTCAAAACAAGCTCAGACCCAAGACGTTTTGATAACTGTTGCTCCAAAAGATCCCACAAGTGAGCCTTTGCAAATATTTCATTAACCACCTGCTGCCGTCTTTCACAAGTTGAAGCATTTGAAGATTCAAATTCTTCAATTGAGTCAATTGGTTCATCAGCGACATTGCTGTTGGTTGTACTATTGTCTGCATATGATTTTCCAAATGTCCACCACCTTGAAGCCCAGCTAAACAAGCCCTTATTCATTTCAGAAGAATCCTTTTCTCCAGCTTTACCCATGGAAACAGATGCAGGTCTACTGCATGGTTCTGGGTTTTCAAGAATTGATGGATCTCTCTTTATTCTTTCAGAATTGTCATCATCAGACGAAATTGGCAAATTAGCACTTACTGCTGCAGTACTATTGGTGCCATCTGAATGGTCACTTTTTGAAGCGTTCTTATGGATCCTCCTCAAAAGCTTTATACAGCGATCAGCATTATGCTCCTGCAGAGGTATTCGCAAATCATCAACCACTTCAGCAGAAGTGCTTTCACAATTTTGAGAAACCTCAGGCTTGGCATTATCAGGGCCATTCCACAATATCCAGATCCTTTTAAGGAGTCCATCTTTGTTAACAACATTGTCCACCCCTGAGGAAGAAGGAGTTCCAGGGGTAGTCCCTTCGTCAACTTCCATGTGTTTTGCTGGTGACTCTGTCTGTGCACTCACATCAGCAGTTTGGTACTTCTTTTGGTCCTCAGACAGCAAAACCAATGGGGAAGATGAGACAGAAAATGTAGGTGGATGTCCAATTACAGTCTCTGTGAAGCTTTTGCTCCTTTCAATACTTTGACAAGAACTTAGTGGCTTTGAATTTACTTCAGGGGTTGACATCAAAGATGGATGCTTCTTATCATTTTGTGCTGTTCCGGTGATGTTATTCTCACTGACATTACCTTGGGCTGAGCTAAGGGCCTTAGAACTTCCGTCACCAGGCTGCAGCAGGCCTTTGCTGACCAAAATTACATATGGCTCGTTTTTACCAGACGGAGGATCTACCAACTCAACAATATCTGGCATTGATTGGAGAAAGCAAGAAAATTTCTTGCGGCCAAAGAAATCTGTGCCCCGAAAAACATTGTTCTTCATAAGCTCAAATCGGAGACATGAGAGGCTCAGCCCTTCAGGATGTGGACGTAGTGCCTCCATAATTGCATTGCTTACAGATTTGGGGATTGAGCAATGTTTGGTATCAGATGGTACTGAACAATGCTGAGAATCAGATGGTACCTTAATGGGTTCCTTTGATTCCTTCTCCAGGAAGGGATTATCCAGGGCTCCTTTGTAGTGACCATACCAAGATCCATGTAAACCATCCGGTGGGTGGTTAAAACGTTTAGGTGAGAAATCCTCCCCTTTAACTAAAGCATCCCAAGGCCACATAACTGTTGCTGCACTGCACAGTATACTGGTAGTACTACTAGGACAAGCAAGCAGTACATTGTAGTTGCTCATTCGCAATCGATGCAACAGGTTTGCAAAATCACTATCCCCAGATATAAGGAAAAAATGAACTGGTGGAGGGTTCTGAGCAATCCAGTAGACAAGATCAGCCATAAAGGAACGGTCAGAACTATTCTTCCCACCTACATTATCGAAACAATACTATTAGTACAGACTAATAAATAACCAGAACGCTACATAAGAAAAGAACAACTTAAATACGCAATGCCAACTTTGTAATATTTTGAGGGTACCAACGCAACTTTTGCAACTTAACATTCCCCCTAATGCCATCTAAGTAATCACCTGGAGATGCCAACACCGTATTGAACCTGACAAAAGATAGGTAGAACTGATACCAGGAACAAAATGATATGGCATACGTCACAACCAAACCATCCCCAATTTCCCAGTACTAAAAGCCAGACATATTAGAAAAAAAAAATCACAAGGGTTCTTGTTATAAAAAAAAAGACACGGACCCTTACATATAATGTTCTATATGCAATATACTACCCATGTCGAAATTAAATGTTACCAAAATCAATTAAAAGTACAGTTACCTAACCAAGAAATAAGACACCTTCACAAAACTGAGTCTATCAAACAATAATATCCTACTTCATACTACACAAAAAAATATTTCTAATGGTAATTAAGAGCAATAAATTTCCCACAGTTCACTAGACAAAAGGAATGCTCCTTTTCGTCTAATAATAATCTTAAGTTTTAACTCTTGCCACAGAGGACATAAACTCCAGGTAAAGGAGTAAAATAAATCAGTGGATTTGAAATGTAGACAGAAAGAAAGTTCCAGTACCAACCAGAAACACTCTACTTTTATAACAAAACGGTGATATAACTCACAACCATCATCCATCCAGCCTGTTCTACGGAAGAGTTTTTTTTTTCTAAATTCTAACCTACAATAACGATTCATCCCTGCGATTGGTAGGCAACTAAATTTGGCATCAAACTTTGTGAACATAAAGTTAGAAATCAACAGAGCAATGGATGCGAAATATATCCCATACAAGCTTCTGTCTAACTTGGGACCAATAGCATAGCAAGGCGTATGGAACCACCGACCCAGCGACCAAACGTCCAATAAAAAAATGCACGAAAAGCCAACGTAGTAGATTAATCTAGATATCAGGGGCAGACAAATCATCATTTTTAATACTGCTACACATGTGGTAAGGAAATTCTGGTAGACGTTCCAGAAAGGGCCTTCCAGAAATCACAACAGCAGGGATGAAATGGAACGGAGCACAATTAAAGGGGTAGGAGAGCGGGCGCGAGCACGCAACTGCGTGGGACGTGGGAGATGGAGACGCCCGTAGCGGCGAGCGCCTCCTGCGAGGACCGCGCGAGCTGCAGCACGTCACCGAAGGCGGTGATGGAGAGCGGCCCGCGGATGCCCGCGGCGCGGAGGGCAGCGGACACGCGCGGGGCGACGCGGCAGACGTTGACGCCGTTGGGGATGTTGCAGTTCTCGAAGTCCCACCACACCGACACCCGCACTGCCCGGCTCTCCTCGTCCTGCGGCGGCGGGGCCGAGGCCCGCCGCCTCTCGCCCCCGCCGCCGTGGACTGCGGAGCTGAGGCGGCGACACCCGAGGCCGCGGACGACGTGGGAGTGCGCGGAGAGGCGGCGGCGGAGGATCTGCGACATGGCGGCGGGAACGGATCGGCGGCGGCGGCGGCGGCGCCGATCCACGCCGGCGGTTGCGATTTGTGGCAGGGTTTTTGGAAAGACCCTTTCCGGTTTTCCGCTTTGCCACGAGGGTACGAAATGGAACCGACTTGAATCATGATGGGCCAGAGGCCGCAAGTATACTGGGCCCATTTCAGACGGGCCTCAGGGGCACCTTGATTGATTTGTGATTTTTTTATAATTTGTTAAAAAACTTTATGTGTGGTAGGAGGAATCAATCGAAACACTCTATTTTAAACAAATGAGTTAATTCACAAAATACAACTATTTACGCTTAACTATACGAAACTACAGCATTTCTGCTCAGATTTACAAAAACAGCTACACTTGCGCCCTCAGTTTCACAAACCTACGACATCCTGCCATCCATAGTTCCATACAGTCCACGTATGGGTCCACATGAAATTTGGATGACTAACATCTGAGTCCATGCAAAATGTTTTAGCTATGTGAAATGAAGCTAGGTTTTTGCTAATGGAGAAGTTTAATAGGTTGAATTGTGTTGTGGAGCGTGTTTAGATGGGTTAAAATATTTAGTGGGCCGGGATGGGTTGGGTTTATCCCAAATGTATGGCGGGACAGGCTGGACTTTGGAGTGGGTTCAAAATTTGTTATAATATTTAGTTGTTGTATATGTTGGTGCAAATACGTGTGTGCTGCAGCATACATGGGCAAGTAATAAGTGCATACAGGGGATAGTTTGCTTCAAGAAATACATATACAACGACACAAAAGTTTTTGGAATAAACGAAAGCTAATTCTTTTATTGCTATGACTTATGACAAGGCAATCCAGAATTTTACAAGATGCACAGTTGCATGCCACCACCACAGGCAGACAATCAGAATTCAGAGCTTAGGCACAACGAAAATGTCACACTCCCTTCTCAGTTAATACAACCATAGTATGGAAAAAACCAATTTAAATCTGCCAACTAGTTAAGGGCAGGCCATGAAGCTACTCCACAGAACAAAGCTATTGAAAACAAAGCAATCAGGACATAACACAGCAGCAGCTGTAGATCAGGTGGAAATGGCTAAACACAGCTTTCTAGGAAAGTTAAGAAGAAGGCATCAACAACATACAACAGAATATGGCGGCCCAGCAAAGTTCGGGGCCACCGTCTTCACGAAACAGATCCTTCGGCCACGATAGCTTTATTCGCAGGCCAGTTTGGTGTCAAAGCTGCTCAGGCAGATTGCGAAGGCCTGGAAGGCTGAGAGCGGATAACGGTAGTCCATTGTGAACATATCCTTGGCCACCTTCCCGAATTGCAGGATCACCTTTTCATGCTCCGGTGGCGGTGCTGGGACAGCCTGTGACGGGGTTGGGGCTCCAGCAGCAGGCTGTGTTGCGGCTACAAGCTGGAAGTTCTTGACGGATGCGACAGTCACTCTGCCCCTAAAATTGAGGCACCAGCACTGCAATTGCTCGTGCCATCTTGGGGCCTTGTTACGGAGAACCAATGGCCTCTCCTTGCATTCATCATTGTCACCCAATGCCATGTCTCCAATCCTGTGGCTGCTCATCGAGACTTCAGAGAATCTTGTGCTGCCGAAACGCATGGAATAATCCACAACAGATGACTTGGAGAAGGAAATGCTACCAAATGACTCGTCAAGGGAGCGGGTGAGGACACTGTCTGGCTGGCATGGAACAGTGCCTCCAGCCTCAAGGGATGAGGCAGGAATGGAGTGCATAACACAGTTCATCCGCCTAGGGCCCCGAGTTCCCAAGACATTCAGCTCATATGAAACCTGTGCTATGTTGTAGGAGCTGGAAGAGACTTTTGGTGACACTTTCCTGGAGTAGAACCTACGGCTTGTTTTCCCTGGCTGTGCTACATTGCATGGAGGCTGGGTATCATATATTGCAAACTTTGTGCCGAGGAGATTTGACCTAAATGTACACCATAGATATATTAGTGATACATACATATTAGAAAAATGATTACATAACTTCTAAAAACAGCTTGGGCAATATATGAGTTAGTACCTCAGCTTTCCAATGTACATCTTGCTTGACCTAGATATATTTTCAGAATTCATAAATATTGTATATTCTGTACAGGTTGGACGGGAGGTTCGTTTTGCGCATAGGAGGAACTTGCCACTTTCAACAAGCACAGCTGTAGAAAAATGTGTCACACCATGTATTAGCAGCAGATTGACAAAAAAAGAAGTACCAACAAGGCAGGCCTGCAAGTGGAATCGATCTAAAATTCAGGAATGAATTGGAAACAGACCATGGTGGGCATCTGTCAGCGTGCCGCCACCAATTTCTAGAATTGGTAACTGGTATTATGCTTTAGCCTCAAGAAAGTGATAGAATATCAACAGGGCTACTGTAAATGCTTAAACTCATCGGATTCCAGCAACTAAACTGCTACGAAGATGGGCTCAAGAATGCTTAGACCCATAGAATACCAACAGGGCTACTGCAAATATTTAACTCAATGGATTCCAGCAACTAAACTGCTATGAAGATGGGTTCAAGAATGCTTAGACCCAGATGCAAGATAGGATGACCATATCGACGCATTTATTTAAAGTACCCCGACCCTCTCGAGCGTGGACTTCATTGAGGTTAAATGGTAGTGGGAAAATGCAGACTTAGCAGAAAGCTCTAGAACAATTGCTATTTTTACATAATTTACAACTTCAGTTACCATTACTACTTCTGGAAAGAAAATAGAGTGTATTCCGCAAGAGCAAAATGAGGGGACCGGTTCTCTAGATTTCTGATATAAGCAGTCAAGAATGCCAGTGTCGAACATGAAAAAGAAGTGTGGAAGACATGCACAAAAGACTGCTATGTATAGTACATTTGTGTATAGTAAATAATAATCTAACAATAGAACTACAATGCTGGTAACAGAGGTCTGAAAACATACTTGGATCTCGTGAATAGTAGGGTAAAGTGGTTCATTATAATTCAAGCATGGCTCATTATACCACAAGGACTAAGCTGCATGTATATTCTTGTTTTATGTAACTAGAAACATGATCATGTATCTTGCATATTTAAAATATCTAAAAGCATCTCACAAGAGCTGATGGCTGTGATGTGGTGTAAGGTATTACAGCAAGTACAAACAAACACAATACTTTGAAAAGGCTTACCTGTGCTAAGACACAGATACAGGTAGTATGTTTGGGTAGATTTATCCCTTTTGATGAAGCACTGGATAGTTGCATCTCGAGGCCCAGGCTGAATGTGGCCAACAATACAGTATTAGTGAATAGAAAAGGCGTCTGTATTCCTTGTTTTCTTTGTTTTAATAGTAGCACTTTCCAAATAGAAGTTACAGTAAGGATGCAAAAATATGTTTAAGTTATAGTAAAATTATCACAAAAAATGAAACATGGAAGGATCAAAGAGAGCATCGTCACCTGCTTCAGGGACACAGGGAAAGTGATTTTTCCAGAAAATTCTGGATTCTTAACAATCTCTCTGCACATCTCTCTCCAGGTTCGACAAACAGCCGCACAAGAAACCACGTTCTTCCTATTAGGCCATGTTGCTTCACTGGCCTCCAACCTCTCAATCACATCTCGAAGCAATTCAGGGGGCAAATTAGCCCAGCAACTGCTCTGGATCACCGGGGCTGGATCATGCAACTCGTGGACAGCACCATGAGATTTCCCTCTGCGGTGGCCCAGAAGCTTCACCTCGAACCCTCTTCGAGACAAGCTCCCAAAACCATCCCTTACATCACGCACAATGCTGCGGAACGACATCTACTAAAGGTCAATCACAGCAAATGCAATTGTGCTGAAACATCAAAACTTCCTCCAACAATAGTACAAGCAAGATGCCAAGTAATGACAGTCTAGATGAACCAAACAATGAGCCTGCCAGACAAAAAATAAAACTAATATTAGCCTTTGAAATTTCTCTCTGGTAAGAACAGTAATATCTAACTGCTTAATTCAAACTACCAAAAAAGAAACAACCCAGAGACAAAACTCTGAAAAAAACACCTTCTATAATATTGAAGCTCATCACATAATAATTTTCAAATCAATTGATACAATTAGTTAATTTGAATATGGGAGAACCTATCCTTTTGCATATTTTTGTGCCAACACAATATAGCAATCATCAAAAAAGTAATATTGGAATGGGTCACTCAGTAGAGCTGGAAATGATGTGTAGCTCAAAGAAGGCTGCGTGGCGAGTTTCATTTGAAAAAAGAAGGTAGGAAAGAACTCACCAGAATGACCCATGCACATAACAACTAACCAATATCAGTCAAAACTACAGTAACATCACCCATAATCCAATGTAGATTTAAAACCACAGCACAGATTGGAGAACGTAATAGCCATAATTCCAGGTCTTCGGAGCACAAAACAGTATATATATATACACTTCAGTTCCCCGCCCATGCCACTGTTCGCCACTAAACCATGGGCTCGATTAGTTGCAACTTGCAATCTAAGACTCAACGTAAAAACTAGCCACAATATGCATACTCAAACATAACAGTTACCCGGCACATTGTGTCGCTTTCGCCGGATGCAGCTAAGGCTAACCCGCAAAAATTTCGACATGAACCACCTCTTCACGCCCAAATCCCGCTATACCTGAGCCCAAATCAGAGCGAAAGCCGCGGCCTTTCCACCAAATCCCGCCCGAGTTCCGCTAAAATGCAAGCTAAAGCACCTGTTCCCAGCTAGACGCCCCTCGTTCCCACCTCTCACGAACCCAATCCCCGCTCCAGCAGCGCGAATCCGCCACAAGCCACCGGCACGCATCCAGCAGGGAAGGAGCACGGATCCGCGCGACATGCACCTGGGACGGGAGCGAGCGGCGCGGCGGGAGCTGGGCCGGGGCGGAGCCGCGGCTACGGGAGACCGCGCGGCGCGGATTGCGGAGGCGCCATGCGGATCCGGAGGGACGGAGGGGAACGCGGAGGGAGGAAAGGGGGAGGAAGAGGAGACGACGGGAGGAGGAAGAGGAGGCGAAGGAAAGAACAAGTGGTGGTGGCTGGACAAGTGTTGCGGGGGCGAACGCGACGTCACGTGCGACCTGCGCAAGAGAACACCGATTTGTGAGGGCGTTTTCCGCGAAACTAGTGTGTTGTGTGAAAAAAATAACAGCGGGAAAAAAACAAATTTTAAGGTTTAACTCAAAACTTCTTGTCTTTATTTATGGCTTAAAGATTCGTGCGGTAGCCTGTAGCCAGGAAAGGATGCAGGTTTTTGCTTTCCGGTTTCCATCATGGCATAGCCAAGATGTGAGCAGTAGAACGATGAGAGAGAGAGAGAGAATAATAAAATATAAGAAGACAATGGCAGTATCAAAGATGAGAATTGTGTGCCTCCTGCGTCCTGCACCAGCCTAATCGAATTTGATGGGGTACAAGTACACTCTATTCTCTTTTTTTATTTTATTATTTGTAATAGATAATTTTCCTATAAACAGTTGAATACATGTACGCAAACTCTATCTCTACGAGCATTTTCGAAGACTGAGCCAACAAATTCTCAAGATTAACAAAGTCACCACAAGCGCCTCGTTGTCGATAGGAACATCGCCTAGCACTGAAAGCACAACGCCGTCGATAGGAACATCGCCTAGCACTGAAAGCACAACGCCGTTAAATTCTAAAAAATTCGCTCCCACAAGGAGTTGAACCCAAGATCTAAGTGCTACTGAAGCTAAGCTACTGAATCTTCTGTAACAACTATTTGAAGCTCCTGTAACAACAACTATTTGTAACAACTATAGACCCTTTTCGCTCTTGTAACCACTACAGACCCTTTCGCGATAGTTCCTTTTTCTGAGTGCTGTCTATTTATTCAGCAGCTTTGTCCTAGATCGACCCTTTTGTTGTAGGCATGACACAGAAATATGGTGGGAATTAAACTCACAGCCTAGGAGGCGTCAAGCCAGTTTTTATCACTCAAGAAGCAGTTGACCTACATCAAGGAACTAAACACTGAATAAACAGGGCTAGGCTAGGCTGCATGGCAGCTCAAATTCTGGATGAACAATCTGACCATGTTACAGCTGTACGTGGAAATTTACAACAGAATAACAGCGCATAGCACGCAAATAGAATTCAAAGCTACAGTACAAATTGGCCGCTCCAATATACAAATGATATTGCAAGGAAGAAGTACAATTTGAATGGAACCATCGTTGGCATCATAAAACCATTTCTTCTCCGCTGCAACCCCTAGAAAAATGCATGGTCGGCGGCTCAATGCTGTCCTTGTCAATTTTCTTGAAGTACTCTAACATCAATGCCATAAGCAACCTGAAAGGGTCAACAGGATAAGAAAATTTGGGGAAAACTTAACAGTGTATGCTAGCATTTCCGAAGGTAATATGGCATCAGACAACAGCATAGCTTCATGACAATCAGCAAGTAAGGTCTCCGTGGACCATAGCATATTCTTTGTGGTCTGTGGACTTTGTTTCAGTTCTTGAATGTGGAAGTAAGGTATTTCATGACACCACTATCAAGTATCAGCACATGGAGCAGCCTGGCTGCCTCAAGCAAACTGAACAGAGGTAGCAAACTCATAGGACATGTCTTATGGACAGCGCTGTTCTATACTGAGAAAATTCCAACACAAAATGTAGCCAGCAATTTGATTCCCCACCACATAAAACGGTAGAGGAAAAAAATATAGGTTCCATATACATTCAGCAGATTCACATGCTACATTACAGTGCTTCAATATAGGTTTTCAAATACAACAACAGAAGAATAGGTCGTTTCTCAGGTTACTGATGATCAATCCTGTAATCTATTTGTGCAGTATATATGTCGCTGTCAGTTGGGTAGTATGACTATGTTCTTAGTTACTCGAGTAAATTTTCCCTCTATCTTGGTGCAAATTATATGCAGCACATAGATTGACAAGTATTTGGAATAGTTTCAACTTCTGATAGATTGTTTGTCGGATTAGCAAGTGCAAATATGTTTAGGACAAAAAAGACGTATCAAAAATTAAGTCTGTTGGAAGGATGCAATGTAGACTATATATTTCATCAAAGATTCCAGTGATCCAGGCTAGTGCGCATTAGTAAAGTTATAGAATGTTGAAACAGGGGGTGGCGGGGCAGGAAAAAAATATTGAATAGAAATATTTATTTTCTAAATAACACTAGCACAGAGAAGGGCTCTGCCTTCCCTCAAAAGACAGACAGAAGAAACGTAGTGAAGTGCTTTTGGCAATTCTCAATCATTTGATTTGGAAGCAAACATCTCCGACTGATCACTAATGCGTATACTTGCAACACGTGTTGAGTTTCTACTGTGCTTTCCTGCCTTTATTGAAGGTGTAAATAACCACATCATGAAAATCAAAGACAGTCTATGGAAATCTCTGGAAAGTGTGAATATACAAAGAAGCGTAATGAAAATCAATCGCTAGCCATTATAACTCTTAGTGTACATCAGCCAAGATATCTCAAGGACAGCATGGCTCCCTAAGCGTGCATTGCTGTTTCAACTTTCAAGTTCTCGTTGAAGGTTGAACTTACTCTGTAACATCTACAGAAAAAAAAAAGTTGAGTGAAGTGTGTGATACCAAATAACACCTAGCAGCACAGCAACACCAAGGATTTGGTGAAGAAATTAAAAACAAGTGACTTGAAATCATTTCGCTGGGCAGTGATAACAAGAGATTGAGCTTACCATCTTGCAAGTCAGCCTTTGCAATTTATTAGATGTCATCACGTCATGCCTGACTGCCATTGCCTTTTAGCCTGAGTTCAAGGTCCAACTCCTTGTGCCTTACCTCCAGCTCCAAACGTCTATTCTCAATCTTCATTTGTTCATTCTCCAACCTCATCTTTTCCAGTTCTCTGTCCTTCTTCTTACTAAATCTCTCCCACTTGTGGTGTTGCTTTGCAAGATCCAGCGCCTCAGCTTCGATTTCCATGCGCTGTTTCTCAATAGCCGCAGACTGTGTAGCCAAGTCTTTTTGCACCAAAGCCAAGTTAGTTCCATCCGGGAAAACTTTGTTAATATCCACTGCAATGCTATGGGGATCAGATCTCCGGCTACAGTCATGTGAGCTTGAAGAGTTGCCGAAACCTACATCCTCCTGATCCACCATGTACCGCATTCTTTTATGCATGGGCAGGGTCCCCTTATTGACATGCACTGCTGCATGCTCATCATCATTCTCTTCCTCATAATCAGTGTCCGCACTTGGATAACCTTCATCAGCATCTCCACTGGTTCTCCTCCTTGCATCATGCTCATCTTTACACTTAAGAGCAAGCTGCAATGAATGCTGAAGTGCAGGATCTTCAGGTAAACTAAACCGATTATTGTTGTGGTAGGAGCACATCTCCTCATAGAACAAGTGTTTAGAGCTCAATATCTTCCTCGCATCATCTTTCGTCTTATCTGAGAGATTAGTCATGCTATCCAGAAGTTCTGGATTTGCCACAATTCTGCAAGTAGTACCCCGACCAAGGAGATCTGTAAGCCTCTTATACCTCTTATTGAGGTCATTGAACTTATCCTCACACTGCTGTGGCGATACAAGGCAGCCTCGCTCACCCATGACTTTTGATATGGCCTTCCACTTGCCTTTCTTCTGCATCATTGCACAGTTCCTCCTACCACCTCCTGAATCAGCTCCTGGATCCTCCCCGGTGTAAGATGCTGCAGTAATTAAAAGCTTAACCATTGAATCAGTCCACTTCATCCGATGCCATGCCGAGCCCTTCTTGCCCTTGCCGGTCTGGCTGTCAGTGGCATCCTCATTGACACCATGTTCCTCATCATCGCTCATGCTATTCTTTGTTTGCTGCTGCTGCTGGTGGTGGTAGTGGTGATGGTGGTGATGGTTGGCCTTGCCATGTTCTCCAAATTGAAATTCAGACAGCTGATCGGAATCTGTAACCTGATTCAGATGAACGGGGAAATTGCTGGCCATCTGAGGGTGGTTGAAGCCCTGGTTTCCGGAGTTTGGTGCGTGCATTTGCACGTGGTTATGATGCAAGTCTAAACTACCATAAGGTGTTCCTTGCATCAAGCTTCCAGAGGGTAGGTTATTTCCTTCCATTTTGCCCAAAGGATCATCCAGTCATTAATACTCCCTTCTGATACCATATGCAATTAAAGAGATTGGCACGAGCACACCTTACTGGTCCTGCAGCTCCACCTGAGAAAATAATTCAGGTGAAGTGTTGAGCAAAATACACGTGTGAGATATGGCTACATGAGTAATCCAACAAGACCACAATGATCACAGATAACTATGAACCTACAGATCATTCAAATCAAAATCATCTATGTATGCTTCATTAAGAGTTAAGTGATTCATTAAATTAATCTATTAGAGGCACTTATTTAAGGTAGAATCAATGGGCTCACTCAGCAGATCATTAGCAAACACAGCAGCCTACTAATTAGTGAGTTACTTTTTGTACCGTAATGAGAGTGAAACTACCTTAAAAGGAGGACCAAATACTCTAGTCAAGTCAACAGCATCAAATTAAGCAACACCTAAAAGAGGAGCTAAAGATACTTGCACTAGCAAAAGGCTCAACTGAATTCAGCTGAACCCCCGAGCAGGGGCGTACCCAGTATAGGACATGGGTGTACCAATAATTTTAGTAGGTAAAATCCATGGTCAGATCCAAATACAAATAGCAAACGTTAGGGGGTTTGGGTATTCGATTTCGCACAGCAGGAAAGGAAGGGAAGGGAAAGGGCGGACATACCTTGTCGGCCGGGGAAGCGCCCCGACGAAGAACTGGCAAGGGGGGCGCAACTCCCCTGTCGTCGCCGCTTGGAAAGAAGGCCGGCCGAGCGAGCGAGCGAGAGAGAGAGGAGAATAGAAAGGGGGCGAGAGAGAGAAGTCCCGTCCGAGAAGTCGGCGGCCGAGCGAGCGCCGCATGTCGGGAGGCCCAGGAGAAGCCCACGGACGCAGTGGGAGGCAAGTGGCAGGTGTGCTTCGCTTCTGTATGTTTTTTATTCTGCTCGTTACTTTTACTTAAAATCTTGTGACTAGCATATCTAAAATATTAAATTAACGTAGTTAACATTCTAAAATATAAGATTAGAGCGTCTATTCAAACTTCATGCAACATTTTAGATAAAATAGTTTAACAATTTATGTAAATGTTGAAGTGGGGCGCGATGCTGGCTATAGATGACCAAACGTGCGGCCCAGCACGACACGGCACGGTTTGGGTACGAATAGCTAGTCATGCCATGTCGTGTCGGCGCCGCGGCCCAGGCACGGCAGATGCACGCGCGGTCGTGCCGTGCTAGCACGATGGCACGATCGGCCCGGCGTGGTCGTGCTAGCCCTAGCCCGTTGCTGGCGGCGGTGCAGGCGGTGGCAGCACCGGCGGCGGGCGCGGGGAGGCCGGTGCTGACGGGCGCGGGGGTGGCGGCCAGCGCCGGCCATGACGGGCGCGAGGCAGCGACGACGAAGGGCGCGGGCAGGCTGATGGCGACGGCGAGAGGCAAGAGAAGGCCGTCAGCGTGGGAAAGAAGCCCGAAGAAGGCGGCCATGGATCCGCCAAAGGCTGGGGAGGTGAAGAGTGGCGCGGTCAAGCCGCCGGGGAAGCGAGGTCGTGATCTAGGGGAGAGGGGAGGCACGTGCGACGGCGCGAGAGGAAAAGAGTTGCACAAGAGAAAAAGAAGGGAGAAGGGTGGCAGCCGTCGGCTATGAAGGGAGGGAATGAGATTAGGGTTTGAGAGTGAGAGTGGGAGTATATATATGTGTGAGTTCTTAGATGGGCCGAATCGTACCGGCTCATTAGTCATGTCGTGTTCGGGTCGGCACTACGTGCCGGAGTTTCAGTTCGCCGGGCCGGCACGGACACTGTTCGTATTAGGTCGTGTCAGGTTCGGACGTATTTTTAGTGTTGTGTTTAGTGCGGCTCAGGCCCGGCCTATTTGACCATCTATAATGCTGGCTGTGTATCGAAAATACAATTTAGACCAGCATTGGACTTTGGCGTGGTCGCATGGGCGTGAGCTGTGGACCGATCGTAATTTAGAGCTTGGCCCGGAACAGCTGGTCACGGGCGATTTTCTGCTCCGCAAGTGTCCAACTAGCTGAATAGAAGGGAAAAATATTCGATGGAAACCACTTTCTTGGTGAAAACTTGAAAACCTTTCAAAATTTGTGTTCCATAGCAGAGGTTACAGTTCCGGAGGAAAGGAAGTGAAACCTATACAGATATATCATGCAACTAATACACAAGGTTGAATAGGAAATGCCTTAGCAGCATATCAACTATTTTTGAGGAAACATATTTGATTGATAAAGATTATTAGTTTGTTAAGTAATTCGTTTCTTTATTGTCCGTAAAGAATTTTAAGTGTTCTGATGTTCAAGCCAAGTCACTGCTATAAGAGCGATAGCTTTGTATCCACATCCATAAGAATACAAGAAAAGGAACCAAGGCCCTATCATCTAATGTTCTCTTAAGTTAAAGTGCTCTCCTCCGTGATCACTAACCCCCTCCCAACTATGCCCTCTGTCATCTTCTGCATGGTGACTAGTTTACAAACAGAATTGAGCT
This sequence comes from Panicum miliaceum, assembly GCA_032594955.1. Taxonomy (NCBI): domain Eukaryota; kingdom Viridiplantae; phylum Streptophyta; class Magnoliopsida; order Poales; family Poaceae; genus Panicum; species Panicum miliaceum. The sequence continues at coordinate 2,307,514 of CM064065.1, read as the reverse complement.
ACAGCAAACTCAGGGCCAAGGTTGGGTCATTCTATACGCAGCAAAAAAGGAAGGTCATTTGAACATCTACACCAAGGTAATCTGTTACTAATGTTCTCCTCTTTTACACGGAAAGATCAGAGCCGCTTCAGTTACAATCTTGAATCACAAGTAGTTGTTGCAAGAACATGACCCCGTCTTGAAATGGTGGAACCTATTCAGATCCCTGACCACAAACTCCCTCTCAACAATGCCACTAATGAGCTTGAACGTCTCAAGGCAATCACAGCACACTCCTCAGGTTCTTCATCACTCCGATGGTCATCCCTTTTGGGACAACCAGCAAACCGAACCCTAGAGCCAAAATCTCGCTATGTACTCCAGCATCGCGCCCCACGACACGGCGTTCATCGCAGGCGCAGCCATGCCATCGAACACGGCGCGCGAGTCATCGACGCGGCCAGCCTTTCCGTACATGTCGACGAGTGCAGTGGAGACGATGGTGTCGCGCGCGCACCCGGCGACCTCCGCGCGGGCGTGCACCTGCCGGCCGAGCCCTGCGTCCGCAAGGCGCGCGCATGCGCTGGCGGCCGTCGATAAGGTGACCACGTTAGGCTGCACACCGCTAAACTCCATGGCGCGGAGGACGGAGACGGCCTCCCGGGACCGACCGGATGCGGTGTACCCGGACATGAGTGTCGTCCAGGAGACGACGTCCCGGTCCCGCATTCCGTCGAACAGCTCGCGGGCGCGGCTCATCGCGCCGCAGCGGCAGTAAGCAGCGAGGAGATGGTTGGAGGAGGCGAGAGTGGACGCGACTCCGGCCTTGAAGAGCTTGGCGTGGGTGGCGGCGACGGAAGCGAGGTCGGAGGCGCCGCGCAGGAGGTGGATCAGCACCGGCGTGAGCGCGGTAGTTGAGAATGAGGGCGCTGCCATGGGGACGGGTTGTCATGGCCGCGTCATGCACCGAATTCACTCAGCTTAACTTTGTTGCCCCAGCTAACCCTAGTTGCACGGTATTTGCCATGAGCGCCGCCGCCGGTGAGCAACAGGCATGGCGGCGTCGAAGAAGAAAGGCACCGCACTGTAGCAGTTGATTGTTACGCGGGCCAGCCTTTATTTTGAAGAGTTTTGGGCCTCGTTGTTGAGGCCTTCGAGATAAGAGCCCACACAAGTGATAGTATAGTTTGGCCCATTTGGGGTTTATGCTCTCGACATTCTTAGAATTTCTCGAATAGCGTTTGCCTTTTTCATATAAGCTATATAGTAATCCAAGCTCCTCTGGGATACGAAAAATCCTGCAATTCACAAAGGCCTGAGTTTGCTATTTGATTTAGCTGATCCAATCAACACTAGACCTCACGTTTCCGATTTGGAGAAGAAAGCAAATACGGTTCACTTTATCAGCCACACATCGCTGATTGATCGATAAAAGATAGCGAGCCAAGCCACACAGACCTAACAATGACAGGCTACGTATTCGTTACAAGTTCTGGCAGAAGCCAATCCACACATATCCATATTTTCCACCTGCTTTTTGCGGTGTGCAGCTTCAAGCGAACTTGCACCACAAAGCTCAAGCAGTAGCAACCAGTACCACCTGAACTCATACCGTCCACGACAAACAGTCGAAAAGAACACGCAAAAAGCAGAGCTGAAAATGACTCTTCGCAAATCATATTTCACATGAACTCGTAAAGAGGGGCAACCCCTACATATAAGTAGATCAAAGGCTACACTGCTACAGATCTGAACAAAAGTCACAACCCAAAGGGCATCCACCACCCACATGAAGCAATCAATGGCTGCACATGAAAAAGTTACAGCCAGCAATGGCCTCTTCCCTCCCCACCCTTCACAAAGCAACACCCCATGTTCTCCAAGTACAGGAGCATGTTCCTGCCTTTGATGCATTCAGAAAATCAGTGGCGCCAACATGCCACGTTTTCGGTACAACCAGATGAATCAAACCAGCAGAATGCGCATTCAGAAATCAGTAGCACCAACGTGCCATGTTTTCCGGTACCAGACGAACTGAGGCAGCAGAATGCGCACTCAGAAATCTGCAGCAGCTCGACAGTAAATAGCCAAACGTGGCATATCAACCAATAATTTCAATGACCCAATGCTCAAGAGGTACACGGCACACCACCGAGCCTGTTCTTGGGAGTCCCAGCATCAATGGGGACACTGTTGATATAACTCGGTAACACAGGGAACACTACGCCAGAAATCATGAATTAACTGGGCAACACCATCGATAGGTAATATCCCAGATTGAATGTACACGAGAAATGATAACAAGTCATTCAAGAACTATTACAGAACATGCTAGTAGATAGTTCAATACTCTTTAACATTGGCACCAAATTTGCCATCGAAGCGAAACCCGAACACACAATGTATGATTCAGCACTGGTTGAATATAGCAGCCACTGAACAGAGTCTAAATGGTACATGGTTTTGACACAACCAACAAATCTGGCAATATAGCTCAATGGAACCCCAGCAATCTCAAACAGAGTAGCTTACATGGCAAGGACTTGACAAAAGAACAGCCCCAATAAAGTAGAAAGGCAATGAATCCAGGGCTTAGAAGCACTTCCGGTGAACAATTGCTGGGCCTGACTCATCATACTCACCCTTTGAGATCCACATCTGCCATATAAACATCAGAGCATACTGTTAGTATACTGACAAAAAAAAAACAGTGTAACTACTGCAACATAGATAAATTTGATAACTGATCAACAAAGACGTGTAGTATTGACCTGTTGGAAGGTGCTAAGCGAGGCAAGGATAGACCCTCCGATCCAGACACTGTATTTTCTCTCAGGCGGTGCCACCACCTTAATCTTCATACTGCTTGGTGCAAGGGCAGTGATCTCCTTGCTCATGCGGTCAGCAATACCAGGGAACATGGTTGAGCCACCACTGAGCACGATGTTACCATAGAGGTCCTTCCTAATATCCACATCACACTTCATGATAGAGTTGTAGGTGGTCTCATGGATTCCAGGCGACTCCATACCAATGAATGAAGGCTGGAAGAGGACCTCAGGGCATCTGAACCTCTCTGCCCCGATGGTGATCACCTGCCCATCAGGCAGCTCATAGCTCTTCTCCACAGAGGAGCTGGTCTTGGCAGTCTCAAGCTCCTGCTCATAGTCCAGTGCCACATAGGCGAGCTTCTCCTTGATGTCCCTCACAATTTCCCGCTCAGCAGTGGTGGTGAAGGAGTAACCCCTCTCCGTAAGAATCTTCATCAGGCTGTCAGTGAGATCACGTCCAGCAAGGTCGAGACGGAGAATGGCGTGGGGAAGGGCGTACCCTTCATAGATTGGCACGGTATGGCTGACACCATCACCAGAGTCCAACACGATACCTGCAGGAACAACAACATTAGTCCAGCCAACGTAAAGAACCTCACATTGCAAAATGTGCTTTAACGAAAACGGAGAATCAGTTAAACACCTGTAGTGCGTCCACTGGCGTAGAGGGAGAGCACAGCCTGGATGGCAACATACATGGCTGGCACATTGAAGGTCTCAAACATGATCTGGGTCATCTTCTCCCTGTTAGCCTTGGGGTTCAGGGGTGCCTCGGTCAGCAGCACAGGGTGCTCCTCAGGTGCGACTCGCAGCTCATTGTAGAAGGTGTGGTGCCAAATCTTCTCCATGTCGTCCCAGTTGCTGACGATACCATGCTCGATTGGGTACTTCAGGGTGAGGATACCCCTCTTGGACTGGGCCTCGTCACCAACATAGGCGTCCTTCTGCCCCATCCCCACCATCACACCAGTGTGGCGCGGGCGCCCAACGATACTCGGGAAGACGGCCCTTGGCGCATCGTCCCCAGCAAAACCGGCCTAAGAAGAACACAAATATCACTCTAGGGTCAGTACTGTGAATGCTTGACCAAAGATTAGTATGAACCGATGAGAAGGAGGCAGCTCAAACCTTGACCATGCCGGTGCCATTGTCGCAGACAAGGGGCTGGATGTCCTCGCCGTCAGCCATCTGGTCAGTGATTCTGTTGCATCACACAGATTCAAACATCAAAAGGCTACTCCTACTGATCACTCAAACAGGTTCTGTTTATTTAGCTCATGCTCATCAAGGGTAATCCTACTGAGCAAATCCCGGCGGCAAGCCACCACTTCCATTGAGGCGGCATAAACCTTTCCTCCCAATCCTAACAAAAATCTGGGAAACAAACTGCTCCCAACAACTACTCCGCCGCGCAGCGAATAAACCCGCGACGAGCTATACGAATCCGATCAACCATACAAGCAACAAGGATTCGGATTCGAGCGCCCACTAGCGGCGAAGAGGAGATCCATCCACCGAGGAACAGAACGAAAAAACAACCGGATAAAGCTAGGCTTCCTTACCAGCAAGAGGAGACGCCGACCGATCCGAGGGGCGGGGCCGACGGCGAAGGGAGGCGGAGTTCCGGCGGTAGGAAGGGCGGCTGGATCTGGATGGCGGCGTGCTCGTCCCCGAGGACTGGGGTGGTGGAGTTTATACAAGAGCCGGTGGGGAAATGGAGGGGAAGGGATGGGTGGTACGTGGACTCGGTTGATGCGTGGTCCGTGACACAGATACGGTTTGAAATACGAGGCGTGTATTTTCCCCATAAATTTTAATACGACTCAGATGTGCGGCGTGACGGCGTGTATGTATATTCTAATAAAATATAGTGAAATACGATGGTTTCATGTTTAGCATTTGTCTTTTCACCACAGGCGACAAGAAAAGCTTTTCATATGCAAAATATATATGGTATATTTTCTGCATAAAACAGAGATCTCAGACGTTATTTTGAGCAAAGTTTGTAAATAAATACGGAGTACAGTTTTGTAAATCCTTTTATACTCGATATCACAGCTCTTGGGAACCATGTAGTTTCATGTTCTTTTTATGGAGACGTGGAAGACACTTCATTTCTCCTACCCAAAATCTCAGGAATTATTTGCACATCCTGGCTGCCAACTAAAATTAGTTTGCGTTGAAAGACAAACAATTGAATTGGAATCTCATGGCCGGTTGTCACGGGGTAGAAAAAGGTGTTGACATGCAAAGATGCATTATTTGCCAAAAAAAAAAGAAACTATTGATAGGGAGGAAATTATTTGCAAGAAGGTCCATGCCAGAAGAGCTAGCCATACTTCCAACAAACCACACCATTCAAACACAGAACATGGCAAAGAAACTAAATGAAAACGAAATAAATACAAGAGTTTAGGACGCTTTGTAAAGAAATATAAGGTCAATGAATTCCACATCTCGAGTTTGGATTTGCAGGTACATATATATTTGATATGAGTATGTACATCATTGGTGGAGTGATTAGAACCCCAAGTATTTCATGTCTCCTTTTGTTTCAGAAGACATGTCTATTTATACGGTAGAGAACTACTACAACTGTGCAAGAATCAATTCCTTCCACAAGAAGTACTAGTGGGTCCAGGACCAAAGAAAAGAAGATGCAGAGCAAACAGAGGGAGTTGAATAAAAGAAGGGAGGGGAAAAAGCCCCGAGGAGCCTGGCTGCCTGAGGCTGGAATGAGCTGGAGATGCTCGGACATCCCGGACCGCGCGATGGACGACGCGTAGGGCGCACCGGCCGTCCGATCTACCGACGTGTGCCCCACGCGGCAGGCCGGCAGTAACCAACTGGTTCTTCGCTGGATCGTGGGTAGGCTTTGGGCCTGCGCTCCCATTGGCCCAGCTCACCCAACCGAACCAACACCCCACTCCAGGCGTCCCCTTTTCGATTACTCTGTCCAGCTTGCACCTGATGATTCATCGAAATAAATAAATAAATAAATATTTATCCAGCTTGTGCCTGAATCATTTCGCCAATCAAGTTTGTTTATATAATGGCCACTGGGGTATGGCTGCGACCGACTGCTGAGCTGGACAGCTGTTTGCAATGAGTTGATGGTGCGTAGTCTTTTGCACGATGGATGATGACACAGAGCCAGCGAATTTGACGACGCTTCTTTCTTTTCTTATCACCAAAATTTGGAGAGAAAAAATTATTCCCTTTTTATGAGAGGCTAGTTTCATCGGACATTTTTTTTTGAAGAATTTTCACTCTTTCATGCATCTCGGACACAAGAAAGAGATACGGGAAAAAGTATATTGAAGGATAAATAAAAGAAACGAAGATCATGAGCGTGTTCCAGCCGTAGCCAATGTATAATAAACATACAAAACCAGGCAGATCCCGGCCGGATACTACGTCGCAAAAAACACCGTCGATCTGTGCGCGTGCGCTGCCAGGAGAATTGGAGGTCACGACACCACCGTCTTTTTCGTTCTTGTTCTCTTATTATTAGGCACCGTGGCAAGTAGTGCGTGTCACGTTCCTTTGGAACAAGTTGCGCACGCGCGTGCACGTGGCGGTACTCGCGTCGCATGGATCCTGTGTGCAGCGAGTTGCGACGACAGCACGTCCGTACGCCCGAGCCCCATGCACGGCACACTATCCGAGAGATGCCTACCTCGTCTTCTCAGTTCTCGCAGCGCGTGTAAAAGGGTCATCTCTTGTCCTCGCATCCAGAACTGAGGAGGAGGAGGAGGCATCGTCATGCAAGCAAGACGGAGTTTGAGTCTGCGTTCCCAAGCGGGAAGACGTATCGTAGTGTGGGCGTTTATGAGCGTGTTGGTCGGGTTGTGCTCCGTCTGCTATTTTTTTTACGAGGGAACCTCTTTGAGGAAGTTAAAATTGTTTTAGAAAATGTTTAGCAAAATAGTTTCAGATGAGAATGAAGCTGTGAGAAGCCATAATTTTTTCTTTAGCTGCGTAGGTAAAGCCGTGTTGCGGCTTCTTCGTAGCTTCGATGGTGAAGCCATTTTGAAAATAGTCCTTCGGCAGAGTTTTACCAGAAGCCGGTGGAGAAACCCTGCCAAACGGACTCTAAGTGTGCGTTTGTTGTGTTGACGCAGTGTGTGGTCGTATTGTCAGTATCTTTGTGTGCGTCGGCTATATATATGCAGGATATAGCAGACTTGAGAATTGTGAAAAGCAAAATAAAAAAAATCATTTCAATTATTGAGGTGTTTGTGATGACTTATCGATATTTACCACCGTAATATCACGTAGACGATATGTAAGGGACTGCATCTGTTGTATATTTCTTTAAAATATTAGATTCAAATAGTTCAGAAATTCTTCCAATAATTCTTTACCGGTGGCACTACAGAATCCCAACTGAATCTTTCATTCTTTTCTTTTCCATTTTTTCCGAGTGGAACAAGATCTCCCCGATCTTCTCCCTCGTGGGATCATCCATTGCTAGGGCCTTGCCAGCGGCCAGCCTGCCAGGTAACGTAGGTTCCATGTGCATGCATCCATTCGAGCGTGCGTGCAGCTGAACGATCGTTGCTTTGCTCTGTTTACGCCCGGCATCGCCACGCATGAAAGAGAGCTGCTGCTACTGCCAATCCGTCGCGATCGAGGTCGATCATATCGGGTTGGTCCGGCGGTGATGTTCGCCAACCTCAGCCGCCGTCGTGGGGACGTCGCCGATCTGCGTGGATTTTAATGAGTTTGCCGCCCATCCGCTCGATTCCCTCGTGCCCGTGGGCTCAATTCGCTCATTTGGGCCAGGCTGATCCGCTCCTGGAAGAAGAGCCAAGCCCAGGATTTGGCTCAGTTCCACTGAAACAGGCCCAGCTGAAACGACCAACCTTTCCTCCGTCGTCGTTCTCCCCTTCTCCCAGTTCTTCCTCGGCGTCGCGCCTCCTCCTCCCATCTCGTAACCCTAGACAGCCCATCAGATCGGGGTCTCGGCTTCTCTTGGCTCACGAGACCAGGGATTTCTCTCGCGATCCTACGAGTGCCATGTATGTATCTTTCTCTCTCGTTGGATTTGTTTGCGCATCAGTGTCTGATCCGTGCTCCTGTACGAAGTATGTTCGGTTCTCGTCCATTTTTATTCATTCGTGGAGCGAGGTAGAGAAATTTGCGTTTCCGTCCGGACGTTCAGTCCCGGCGAGCGGATTCATCGCCCCGGAGCGCCTCCTGATCGGGTCCAATCCTCACGGACTGCTGCTGCAGGGAAAATTATAGGTTACGTGCGTAATGTCTAGTGTAATTGCACGTTTTGAAGTGTGTTTTGAGACCACGAATTTCAATCAAGATCTTACAAGTTACATTCCGTCGTCCTCAATATTAGTTTGATGTAATAGATGTATCTAATGGTCTCAATCTGGAAAAATGGAATTTTTATCTGACAATATTTCCAGTTTAGATTGTGGTATCGAGCCTGATTGGTTTGCTTCCAAATTTTGCCTTGCTAAAACTAGGGCATGCCAAAACATTGGCAAGAATTTTTTGCCAAAATTTTAGCAAGTACTTTGTGAAGTGGGCTACTTTTTTGGATTCCAACCAAATGGATGACAAAATTTAGAGTTGCCAAAACTTTGGCAAGTCAAATTTTGGAACCAAACCAATCAGGCCCATCGTTCCAATTGTGTAAATTTGACTGACAACATTCTTGCTGATTACTGATTACAATTTGCAAATTGCTTGATCTTGTTTTGCAAGAAAAAGAGGAAGGAGATAATGTCCTGGAACTGAATTTTAATGTTGTTACTTCGCTTTGGAACTTCATAATTGCTCCAATTACTGATTGAATGTCTTGCTGTGTAGCCTTCAGTTTTGAGTCTGGAAATGAGAAGTTAACGGGCTTGATTTATCATCACTTCTCTTTTTATTTATGAAGTGAGAGGGATTTTTTTTGACCGGATGTTCTATCCCCGTGAGCGGATTCATCATTCCGGGTTGTCTCCTGATTGGCAATGAGAAGTGTGACTAGTTAATGCATGCATGCTAAATGCCTCACTCCTCATCAACTGCTGTTCTATGGGAAATCATAAATTAAGTGTGCAATGTGACTGAATTTCCTATTTCTCCATTTCGCTTATCTACGGCAGCCTACAACTAGAGTCTGGAGTTAATAGATGTTTGCTTTGAAACTTATGTTAGCGTTTTAGACCTTCAATCAAGATCCTATAAGTGCCATGTGTAATGCCTTTCTCTTTCTCAGCTGTCATTAGAATCATTAGTTTAGCCTCTGAACTGATGCCTCTCTATTTGTTCTGTATGGATGTGTGATTTATATTCATGCTCACTTGTTCACGATATGCTCAATTCTGTTTCATTGTATTTTTCGTGAACTGAGGTAGGAAATTTTTGCTCCATCAACTATGAGTTTTTGACACGAATGGATTCAGTAATCCAGATTGTCACCTAGTAGGGCATTGGGAGGGGTGACGAATTAGTGTCACCGGATACCTAATGAACAACTGTTTTAGGTCAGAGCATAAGTTAAGTGTGCCATATGTAATTGAAATGCTGATTTGGCACATCTTTGACAACTAGATTTTTGCCTGTTAACTTCTGCAATTATTTGGTTCCTTGGGTTCAGAACTTAGATACACTGGCTTCAGATGGATCAGCAAATTGGGTTTTTTGCATCTAAATGCAGGTTGCTTATGATAGAAGTAGTTTTTTTTTAAAAAAATCACTGTTGCTTTGCAATGTAATAATGCATATATTATTCACAATCTTGGGAAGGGAATTTTATCTGACTGCTGCCAGTTTTTATATATTGTTCCGTTATGTAAATTTGCTCTTCTATGCACTCAACATTCTTGCTGCATACTGGTTTACAACTCTTGATCGATCTTTTGTTTTAAGGAAAAAAAGAGTAAGGAAATAATGTCCTGGATTGAATTTTAAGGTCGTTACCTTGTTACCTTTGGATTTTCAGAATACCTCCTATCACTGATTGACCTCTGAATTTGTAGCCCGTAGTCTTTGAGTGATTTTGTACCAGAAAGGTCCATTTCATGTGTTTTTTTTTTAAAACTTGGTTTATCTTCTGTCAGGGCGGACACTGAACCTGTTGATCCGAAGAATTATCTTGAGGAACGTTGCAAGCCACAGTGTGTAAAATCATTGTATGATTATGAGGTGTGTGTACATTTGTCTTAAGGAGCTGATATGGTTGATAAAATAATTCCAATCACAGAGCCAGGACTCATATTGGAGAAGTTTGACAGAGTTCTTTTCTTGTATATCAATGCATGCCTATATTATGAAAGTTTTATTTGAAATATGGTTATAACCTACAGGTTTGAAGTCTGCATATTATGCTATTAATTGGACAATGCCATCCTTTTGCCATATATATTTAATGGCATGCTTTTGCATTCCCAGAGTCCACTTCTGTTTTCTAGTCGCCCTATAGCATACTAGTTAGAACTTAGAGTTACTATTATTATATTGCCAGCAATATGTTTGGAGTCAAATGGACGCAACATTGAATTCTGAATGGTACAATCGTACAAACAAGCTATTTGATTCCATGAAAACAGATATGGATCTGATTACCACAAGGAGCAATCTATGCCCTATTTTGTTTTGTATTTTTGAATCTTGTATAGTATAGCCAAAACACCGAGCTTGAATTTTAAGCCAACTATGTTGTTTCATTCTAGTATTGGCACATATGATCTTGATGCTTTTACTGTGAAGCATGTTCACTTGTTAATCTTTTGTGGTTAGTGTTAACACTAACCTTTTCCTGTGCAGAGATGCATGAAGAGAGTTGAGAACGATGATAGTGGGCAGAAGCACTGCACCGGCCAATATTTCGACTACTGGTCATGCGTCGACAAGTGTGTACGTAATACTTTGTGTTGAATAATTGCAGATTCACATTCTTGACTTTTTATCAGTCTCTGAGCATTTCATTATCAAATTTGTGGTACAGGTTGCTCCAAAGCTCTTTGATAAGCTCAAATGATGATGGAATGCTGCTTTCGACGTGTGACTTCTTTGCTGAAGTTCTCAAGCTAAATAAATTGAACATGTAACAAACGGTTTCATTTTGCTATTCAACTGGTAGAAGTCTTTGAATAAGGCAGCAAACACGTACTGTGCTGGTGTTCAGTTTCACAGTCATGACTAAAAGAGAAGGTAGATGGAGCAAGGTACCCAGAGTGTTGGTATAACTAACCAAACGTTTTCCTGGTGGTGGTGGTGGTGGTGGATATGAGCTTCAAAATCCAAACTTTCATCCTTTATTTTGACAATTGTTTCCATTCAAGATTGTATCCATTTGTCGTGCCTTCAGTCCTTTGATAATTTTCATGTAGATTTCAAATGAATTGGTCCGTGCAATATGGCATCCATGAGCTGCAAACGTGGATTGATTCTGCCCAGCTTATAGCAGATTGCCAGTGCCCAACTTGTAACAAATTGGCCACGTCCTTCATTATAGGAGAATATAAGTGCCATGCTAATGTACGACAGGTCTTCACATACATCTTCATGCTGTTAGCGTTGCCTTTAGGGCGTCCACAACGGGAGGTAAGAAGAGGGTAGTAAGACCTTGTTAGTAGTAAGATACATTGTGAAGGGTAGGAGGAGAGCAGGTAATAGTTGATATCGGCAACAACGTTACTATCCGGTAAGTTTCCGTCGTCCTAACAACCGAACAAGCACAGAACTAGAGGAGGAGGTTGAGTTGGATTGCTGATTTTTCTATTGCGGGGTCTACCTTCTTACTAGATGAACAAGCAACTGAAACACTGTTTCTTGGACCCACCTTCGCACCGAGGTCGGCAAGATACATTATTGGTGATGCCTTTATATGTGCTCGTTTTGCCCCAGCTGGTTGTATTCATAGTATTAAAATTGTTTATTTATGTCAGTAACCCGCAAAGTTAATTAAATCCGTAACAAAGATTGAAGAGTGCTCAGCATTAGCGTTCGAGAAAAGATGTTCGACATTATTGCAGGTGCTGCAACTAAGGCACCAATCAAGGAATTAAACCAGGTGTCCAAAACACGAACTCATTGTAGCACAAACAACAGTAATCGGGTTTATTAAACAGAGCTGCCTCCCCAGCTCACGAGAGCGTTTCGGGGGCACGGCGTCGTTTTCCCAGCGCCACGTAGTCCAGAATGATTTGCTGCTGGCGCTAAAAAAACCCAGGAAGCAGTGAAAGCCAGGATTCTCTCGTCCGGTCAAATCAGGGAAGTGGCGCGTTGTGGGTTTGGGCAGGAGCTGAAACGAGCGGCTGTTTCTGGCCGGTGGGCAATTGTCATTGTCAGATGCTGTGGCTCAAGTAGCAGCTACTCCATGCGCGAAGGAGCTGGTCAGCTGGGAGAGCAACAGCCGCGCGCTATTTCGTGGATGCGCTGACCCTCGGCTCCCTCGCAATCGCTTTGGGTGAAGGAGCGGGGCGGCGACCACAGCTTCTCACTGTTTCAATCCACGCGTCGGCCCCTCTAATGTCTCTGTGTCACTGAAGGCGGGTCCCGAAAGAGCATGGCCCAGTAGCCAGCGATAGGGCTGCTCCTAGAACATGTGGCCGGGAGAAAAATAAAAGGAGGCGAGTGGCCGATGGATAGGGTCATGAGTCCCTCCGTAGGCAATTATGTCGTCCTCGAGACTTCAAACCATGTTGTTTGTTACCCCTGTTCATTTAGTACCTTGGTACTCCACTCTTATTTGAATTAGTATTTTAAGTTATCTGCTAACATATTTGGTAGTTACTAATGCTGATCATAAGATATAATATATGGTTTGACAGAACCTACGGGTTGCACATGCCATAGTCAGCGGTACAAATGCTGTTAAGATATTTGCATGAAACTTTATCATAAGTTTGTTATTCACAACAATTTTTCTTAGCATTTTTTTCAGTTGCACAATACTCATATGCAATTTGTATAGACGGTAAAAGAAAACTGCTGATAGGGCGTGCAGAGCGCGCGCTGTGTTCTAGTAATCTGAAAGACGACGACGGAATGCTGAGGAAACGAGGTCGGAGTTGTCTCTGCTGCGGCGGCGGAAGATGATGAACAGAATGCGAGTAGAGGTAGTAGACGGAATGCTTCTGCAAAAGGGCAGTTCAACAGAGTTATCATCATTTGAGCCTGCCACTATATGCTGCTTCTATAGAGATCCAATTTTCTAAATGTCAAATGCACAAGAGTACAGGTTCTTGACACAGCAACATCAGCTGTTGAAGGATATTGAAGGTGAGAAAAAGGAAATCAGGGAGGAGTACCTGGTGGAGGGCTGGTGGACGACGCTCAGCAGCACAAACTTCAACCCAGCTGTTTCAACTGAACTGAAGGAAGAAGAAAGAAACTCAGTAAGCAAAAAGGAAGATAATAACCAATACAGTAAGATCAGTTTCACCACAAATCGATTTTTTGCTTACATGGTGATCTCCAGTCTGCATGTGGGAGAGCCCTGGGCTGCTCGTGTGATGGCAGCCTCGGCGTTCTTCACGGACGGACCATCAGAGTCCTCGCAGTCCATCTTTGACAAGGACAAGCTTCAAGCTAACGAGGTTTGTGAGGCCAAGATCGGGACTTGCATGGACGACGGACCTTGCATCGCACCGGAGACGAAGCTTCCAGAGCTTCGGTATGGCTCCCTTATCGAATTTCAGTCCGGTGAGCGTGACGTCGCCGCTCTCGTACCAGAACTCCTCCAGGCTTGTGAACCCCTGGTTACCAATGACTAGCCCGCTGGATGCTTTGACACGTAGCTTGAGGAAGATCAGTGCAGGTAGGCCCCTGAGGATCTTGAGATCTCCCTCTTGCACCGTGGCGATCCCAATCTCCAGGCAGGCTAGGAGTTTGGCATCGGCCATCTTCGTTGGAAGCCGAGGGAAGTAGTAGTGTGAGCAGGCCAGCTTGAATTGCCCAAGCTTCAGCGACGGCTCCGACGACTCGAGGAAATCGAGGGAGCTGTCCTTACCAGCATCGAGGCACAGAGACTGCAGGCTGAGCCCCCCCAGCTTCTTCAGAGCTTCGACCAACCTCTTCTCGCAACCTTCGCAGTCGTTGTCATCCTTCTTGAGGCTCCACTTGAGCCCAAGGATCCTGAGGTTCTCCAGCTTTCCCAGTTCTTGCACGTACTGCGCTGTGCTGCTTTGGTATATCTCCACCATTGACAGCTCTTGCAGCTCCTTCATGTTCCCCACACCACTTGGCAGCTCCAAGTCTGTCCTCAGGAGATGCACCAGCTTCCCGAATCCACGACCATCCACGGCCAATAATTGCCGGATCCTCGTCCGGCTTATCTCCAGTGTCTCCAAGTTCTCCAGTACTTGAATCTGTTTTGGGAGCTTAGAGACCCCTCCACAGAGCCCCAAATACTTCAACTGAAATAGCTTGTGTATGCTCTGGAGCTGATGATCTTTCTTCTTCAATGCCTCGGCATCTTCCAGGTCCAACACCCGCAGAAAACGGAATTGGCCGGGATCATGCTGGTTCTCTTCATCGCTCCCAAAGACGGTCAGGGATCGGAGATTTGACAGGATGCCGCTGCTCGGCATTGTGGGGGTCACCTCTTGGTTGAGCTGGAGAGACAGGCGCCGGATCTAGTCACGCGGCACAAGATTGATCAAGTGAGCCGACACCATCACAAAATTCTCTTCAGCTGACAGCGAGATGATGAGCTCCCGGACCAAATCATGGACCACGTAGCCTGCTACCCCTCCACTCTCCTCGGCGGGCAGTGGCTGGATCAGACCTCTATTGATGAGCGCGCCAAAGCAGCTCTCTCCATTCTCCTGCGAGCTTTTATTCTCCCCTTTGCCGATGAATCCTTCAGCTACCCATCTCCTGATTACACGATCCTTCCTCATCACATATTCTTCGGGGAATACACTCACAAGTATAGGAAGCAAGACTTCAGGTAGTTAGGAAGGTCGATGTAGCTGAGGTACAGTATCTTTCTTATTTGTACTTCTTCCTGGTCTTTACTGAATGACTTGTAGAGCGACTTCCACGTTTTCTGATCTTTACTCGTTGCTAACAGGCCTGCCATAACAATTATGGCCAATGGAACGCCACCACACTTATTCAGTATCTCATTGCCACATGCAACCAGTTCGTCTGGACATTCCTTTTCTTTTCCAGGGCCAAAAATACTCCCATGAAATAAGGCTTTCTGGTCAGCAATACGACTGAGAAGCTCCATCTTATACACACAGTTCAAACTGAAAGACAATGAATTGGCTACGTCTTCATTGCGGGTTGTTATGGTTACCCTGCTGCCTGAATTTTCTTCGGGCAGAGCACATTTGATAACCTGCCATATGGTTGGACTCCAGACATCATCAATCACAATGAAGTACCTATGACAATAAAAAGAGGCCCAGGTTAGCATGTCACGAGGTCATTTCTAAAAAATCACAATGACCTGCTATACTATAAAAATTAAAACAATTGAAATTCTTTTTCATCAAGATTAGGCCTACCATACACCTCACGGAGGTCCCACATGCCAGCGCGAGAGGTTTGACAGGAGGTGTGGAGATCCACGAAATTGATGTTTCAAAAATATTTCTGCCAAAATTCTAATATTTTTTACACCAAAGCCTTTTACATACCCACCCGGTATACCCACCGCATGGAGCATCCTCATGCTCACAATTAAGAGAGAAAATAGATCCCCGCATATTTATTTCCTTATGCATAAATAGGAAATAGAGTAGTATAAATGGAGGATCATAAATTAAGTAGTAAATAAATTAAGATATTCCTATCAATCAATCAAGAGACAAATTCAACATCAAGACACGCACAATTAAAGGAGAAAATTGATTCCCGCATATTTCTTCTCTTATGCAAAAAAAACTCGACTTATAAATATTTCTTTCCTTACTTATGAACCACTCATACAGTCAAATAGGAAATGGATTAGTATAAATGGAGGGGCATAAATTAAGCAGTATAAATTCTTTCCATACTAAATTAAGATATCCCTACCAATCAATCAAGGGGCTAATTGCAAGTGCTTTGATTGCCGCAGCAAGCCTTTCCAAAAGCATAATGTCTCTCTGCCTTCCATCACCACACTTATAAAGTCATACACCTCTAGGGTTAATCAGTCACCCTATTGCTGCTACCATCTGATTTCTTCTTCCAAGACACGACCTCTCCGCCGATCGGAAGGGGGTTAAAGCTACGCCAAGCATCTGCTGCCACAAGAGCAACAGGACGTCGCATCCAACGCCAAGGTCTGCCTCCTACCCATGTTGAAATGTTTGTTGTGAATAACAGTTTTATGTTGTTGGTTAGGCAGGAGATGTTGTTCATCAGGACGTTGAAATCATGTCTTAGGTCACCGGCGTCCCACATCATCCGCATTTCCCTGGTCGTCGCCGGCGTTCCCCGTTCTCCCTGCCCCTCCTAACATCACACATCGCATGGTCGTCAGCACCAACGCCCGTTCGTCCGGCTTCTGATTTGTCTTGCAACCGTGAGCAGATGGCAGGACTCCTCCGCCGAGAGCTGATCCACCAGCACAAGGATGTGGACGATGTCGTCAAAAAGGATCCAGCGGAGCATGATCCTCTTCCGTCGAGCACCTGCAGGTTTGGCTCCCTCCCATCTCGGTTCTTGGTGGTTCATCAAAGAAAATTGTTCTTGATCCTTTTTTCCTCCTATACTGCAGAAATTTATGGATTTGATTCTTCCTCTAATAAAGTATAAGCGGAGCATGACCTTCCTCCTCGAGCATCTACGTGTCTGACTTCCACTGGGCCAAGCATTTCGTGGATTATTTCATTTTTTATTCTTTCAGTTCTTGACTGGTTCCTCAAAAAATCACAAGAATTGCCTAATTTTTCTTAATAGGTTCTTGGGATTGAAATCATAGGTTCTTGATTTCCCCCTGAAAATGCAGGAATTTGTGGATTACCAAAATTGGTATACACTTTGCCCTTAAACAGGACATGTAATGTAATGTTTAGTTTACTCATTAAATAGGAAAATGCAGGAATTTGGTTTTAGGACTTATTCTTTTATTAGCACAAGGCGAGCGAGACCAACTTTTAAGCGTGGTTTTCCAATGCTCTTTTAAAATTACGAAAATCGCACAGTTGAGACACCATTTGTGATACTTTTGCCACGCCTCACGATGATGGTGTGGGTTTGAGCCCGTCGAGCTCTCTGCGCTGAGCCAGTCTGTGGGTTCACTGCTGGTCGAGCTCGGTGGGCCCTTACCCACCAAAGGCAATCTTTTTTTTAATCTTTTCAATCTTTTATAGAAAATCTTCTTACAGCTATCACGGTGATGTAAGGAATATTTCATCCCTTCCTTGTTACTCTTTTTTATGCATATACCCTAATAATATATATGTATTTTGAGTGAATGTGTCCAATGAATATCCCATGTATTTCATCAGTTATTTTCATATTTGATTTGATTCACTAATTCATTTACTAATCTATAAGGAATATATGAATTCATCCACTAATTCCATATAATTATGCCGAGGTTTTGTAATTAAGGAATAAGGAATTCGATTAGCTTGTGGTAGATTAGATTGGGTTGCCATAATATACTAATAAATAAATTAAATTTTTAATAGTCTTGATGTAATCCAATTATTTTAAATAATTATTATTTAAATACGTGACTGTGGCACGTACAACTCCACTAGTAGTTAAAAAAAGAATCAAATAACAGAAAACTTACTAATTCCTGATTGTTTTTTGTTGCTGGCTTTTGGTAACTTTATCAATATGTTATTAAAAATGTAGGACTAGGACTTGCATTTTGTTCTGGATTTATTTCAGAAATAAACAACAAGGCAGCGTGCAGTGCTGGTTTCCTATTACACAACATAATACTACACTGATCTTACTATTACTAATTGGAGGCTCCTTTTGAAGTCTCCATGTGAAGCCACCTAGGATTCTAGGTGGTCACTCTAAAAGAATAGAAATAGAGAAATCCTAAATATTCTCATAAAAATCAGAAACATCCGACCATAATCCGAGAACTCTAATCATAATAGTCACTGAATCTTTTATCTTTCCTAATAAATTACTCATCTATGCCATTATAAAAATAAACTAAAGTAACGCTATAAATATATATCTAAATTACCCACCTCTGCTATTATAAAATAATTATAAAGTAACCCTCTAATCTTCGTGTAAATTACCCACCTATGCTATTGTAAAAATAATGCAAATAACCCCCTAAATTTGCATATAGATTATCCAATTGTATTATTATTAAAAGTTAAAGTAATCCCTAAATCTGAATCTAAATTATATAATTATAATAAAATATTAAAGTGCACCAATATAAAATTCTAAATTACTATTTCTATCATTATTAATATATTATTTATGTTATTATTTATATAAAAATATTACCCGTAATATGGGTCACCATGTATTCATGTAAGATGGAAGAGACAATGTAAAATGAAATTTATTGCAACTAGATAATGATAAATGTGTATTTTAGATTATGTGTTAGAATATTTAATAGATGAAAGAGGGTTTGAGATAGATAATTATAATTATTAGCTATAAGCCTTATTTTTATATTAATTCTAATTAGCCCGTGCGGGAGCACGGGTTGATAGGCTAGTGTAGCTAATTATAGTGAACAAAATCAATATACCAAGATATATACGAAATAGCTTTGATGGTTAGCAGAGGTAGCTGCATGCCCTACCCGCCTCACGTGATCAATGAGGTTTGATGTCTCGTGTGCACCATTGGAAGTACACATGCAGAATACATGTAATTGTTGAAGAGGGAAGTGAATCCGTGAAAGTATTTAAATGCTTGGTGTATTAGTGACCTGAATACATGCAATCCAATCATGCGTCTCTTCAAAACTTCGACCATGCATAAAAGTATTTAGATATATGCAAAATTTTGTTGGCATGCATATGTTACTTGTGTCAAAATGGCATCCATATCATGTCCAGAACTTCCATATTGCGAGAAATTTAAATAATACGGAGCATTAGAACTATATATATAGAACTAGATATCTATATGTGCAGAGAGAGAGAGATATTTGTATGCGTACTTTTTGCCACCGAGGAAGATCTTGAGCTCGTTAATGAGTTCGTCTTCGTTCCGGGATTCGGAGCCCGGAAGCCGCCCCTTTGGACATGGATATTTCATGTGTACATGTGACCACATGTATTATCGTGGCCCTTTATTTTTGAATCAATGATGAGATTGATCATCGGTAGGTGAAAAAATTCATGGGTAGGTAAGAGTACATGGGTAGGTGAGGTGAATTACCAATAGTTGGATGGAGTGAAATCAACGGCTGAGATAGATCTTGTGGTTACATGTACACGTGGTTCACATTTTCCCGCTCCTTTAATAGTTCATCATATATGTTCATTAGGATGGTCTTCACGGATGGGTTGCGGCCAGCATGTACGAAAGCCTAGTGTCACGACCCAAAGTTGTTAAACATGGTTAACAATTAAAACAACATCATCATGAGCATCATCCAAGCATAATGAAGGATCATGTGCATGTGTTTGGCTTGAGTTAATTAATTTTCTTGCCTTGTTCAAGTGAATGTTGTGAAGCAAGTTTTAAATTTTGCTAAGTATCTGTGCTCCCAAAACTTTTATTCAAATACTAGATTTCAAATGGTGAATTTCAAGTATTTTTGCTCAATTTTGTGATGTTTATCCCGAGCCATAAAATTCTTGGAAGCTTTGAAAACTGCAATTTTGTTTGAATTTCTGTGAGCAATCCATAATAGCTTTTTGAGTTTTTGTTGTTGCACTGTGTTCTTCATATTTGATCTTGCTCCAGTAAAGTTTTGGCAATTTTTGGAGCCCGGGAAGTCCAAGTTTTTGAATTTGGAATTTGAATCCCCATTTTTCTTGTTTTCACTCGCCTCGGGCCCACCCGTCAGCCTCCGGCTTCGCCTTCCCCGTGCCTCCGGCTTCGCCCGTTGGCCAGCCGCGCGGCGGTGCCGCGCCGTCGGCCGCTGGCTGCGCCAGCATGGCCGCGGGTGGAAAGCCACCTTGCGGCCACTCGCCTTCCTCCCCCTCCCACATTCAAACGCCGCCCTCCCATTTTCCCCTGAAAACCCTAGCCCCTCCACCTTCCCGCCGCCTCCTCCTTCCTCCTCTCCGTCGGCCGCTGCGATTCACCACCCCCGGTGAGCCCCTTCCTGATTCCTCACGCGCACGGCACCTCCTCAACCCCCTTGCTCGATTCAAACCCTCACCGACCCTTTTTCCTTCTCCGCAGGAGCTCCTCGACGTCGGCCTCCGCCCGCCGCCGCCGCTCCTTGCCGTGCCGCCGCCCGCCGCCCTGCTTCTCCCGTTGGTGCTGCGGGTGAGCATTCCCGCTGCGCCAAGCTCCTCGGGAGCACGCCGCCTTCGCCCGGCTCGCGCTCTTGGCCGCGTCCCCTCGCCGGCCGCCGCGACGCCGAGTCACGCGGGCCGCGTCGTGGGCGCCCTCTGGCCGCGCCCCCGCAGCGAGTCAAGGCCAGCGGCCGGCCTTTACTTGGCCCGGGCCTGCCTGGCCTCCTGGGCCCACTTGTCGGCGCCTGGGAGTGCCGGATCCGGGTGGCTGTAGTGTTTTTCAAAGCCTTTATTTTTTTCATTTGAACTGTGAAATTGTAAATTCCATGAAAATTTGTGTAGGGCTCCAAAAATTATGAAACTTGTTTTGTTTGGTTCCTATGTGATATATCTACTTGGAAAAAATTTTGTGCATGTTAATGTCCTGTATACTTAGTTATGCTTTATCTTTGCCAAAGTGACTTAATTGCTTAACAAATGGTGGGATACTCTAAAAATGCCAAATTAAAGCTTGTTGGAATCTTTGTGAAATGTGCTATCTAATGGTGCAACTTGTGCAAATGAATCTATGCTGTTTGATAGGGTTTTAGTGTGTTTAAGTGTTCTCTGCCTGCAAGATTGTTTAATTCATAACTTTTGTTTAGAAGGTGATAAAATGGCAAAACCACATCTTTTATATTTTTTTTCATATCTATATCCTCTTTTAATTTTCTAAGAATTTATGGAAATGTTTTTCATGTCTTTTAAGATTTAACTTGTGTAGAGTAGCTGAAAATGGTGAATTGCATAAGTAATTTTACAAAAATGACTTTGCTGCAAATCCAACTCCCATGAGTTCCTTATGATGTCCCCTGTATGCAAAAATTAAATCTTGATTAATACTTGCTAGATGAACTATTTTGAGCAATCCTCGCTTTCGGTCTTTATGTTTAAGAGCGTAGTAAGCTAGATCCTTTTCCAACGTTCGTGATGCTTTCTTGTTTAAGTGTGTTATTCATTCCTCATTTCATACCATGCCATTTTCATATCATCGGCATCATGCTAATGCATGCATTTCATTCATGCATTATAGTGACCGAAACGCCGGAGAACGAGCCCGTTGAGCCCGCCGAAACCGTCGAAACCGAGCCGGGAGTTGAGTTCGTTGTCGAGCCGAAACAAAACCAAGGCAAGCAGCTAAGCATGATTCCTTGACACGCTTAACTTGGTTGGATTTAGTTATCTCTCTTGGGTATATGTGTTTATGCTATATGGTTATCTATTGCATCGTTGATCCTACTTTCGCACATTTACCTTCCTTATTTTTATATATCCATGTCCTTGACACTTGTAGTTAGAAATTAATCAGTGGAATAAATGCTTAGCCATGCTTAGAGTTGGTCTATAACTTGTAAGGAATTTTCGGAATAGGATCACCTTGCTCACTACACGACTTTTTACCTTTATCGCGCTTGTCCGGTTTTGAAATGTTGGAAGTCCGGAACGGCCTAGTTGGAAAATGGTTTCGTGGTTTGGGCGGAATGTAGGGCCTAGAGAAAGGAGTCTCGGAGGCATAGTCCGCTTGAATCAGTTAAGGACCGTCCATGGATGACCTCGGTTTTTAGCATTTTATCGTACTACCACATATCCAATCATGGTATGGATGAGCCGATTATCTTCTAAGTTTTAATCCTTGATGCACGGTCCTAGATGCGTGGCCATAGGGCTTTGTAGAGAGGCTTAGGGGTGCCCCCGGTGGACATAGATGACTCTCCGCGCAAGTTAGGCGTGATGTTCAACGTTTGAGACTTGTTGAAAAAGGTTGATGGGAGTACCCCCTTGCCCAACGTGATCGGTTGGGTGAGTCGCATGGTCCTTGTGTCGTGTGGGTAAAGAAGTACACCCTTGCAATTTTATTTAATCAATTCGAATTGCCGCGCTCTCGGTCATGAGCAAGCTCAATATCCAATAAATTCTTCGTAGAAGTATCGTTTATGGTTGGTTTTGGCTTATGTCACCTATGATGCTTTATTTGTTTAGTAATGCAATCCACTAAAAAATGATGAGGTGGGTTGGGCAAGATAATTAACTTGCTAGAAAGCTAAGTGTTGGATTAGAGAGCTCATGCTTATGCAAATTTATTTAACCCTAAAGCCTTATCTTGTGAAGGCCTCATTTGCATACTCCTTGGTTATTAATTGTGTAAGTCTTACAAGTGCCTTTGTACTCATGTTGCTTTTAAACTAAGTTGCAGGTGAGCCGGTGCGGGTGAGGAGTAGGTCGATGAGACTTTGATGGTGTTCTTGAGCAAGACTCCATTATTTTATCGCGCTATCAATTATCCGCTGCGCTATCGTTCTTTTGGGGGATGTCAAGTTAAACATTAAACCTTATGATTCATGTCCCTTTTTAAATGCTAAATTGTGAGCCCGTGGCTTGTATTTGTTGATTGAACCTTAAATTTTTAAATCTTCCTATGTTGAACTTGTAATGTTTAATTGTCATACCTTGTATTGCTTAAAATTGCTCTTTGTGGTTCATCGGCAATATATGTGATTGTAAACGGTATGTGTGTATGCGTGATCTTGGGCATATGGTGGGGCACATACCGGGACTACCGGATTTGATATTATTTTTGGCGAATGACGTGTCGGATGTCCATGACTTAGATGTGGGTTAACACGTGGCACACTCATGGTGCGAGCGTATATTAGCTCTCATCTTACAGATAATGACCGGCGGTTCGCTTAAAATGGTGTCAAATTGGACGGTTGTTACACCCAGTGCTTGAATTGTGGCTGCTGCCTATACCTCATTGGCAAGCGTGGTCTTGCCTACTCCGCCGCATCCAACAAGCAACACAGCCTTGTCGTGAAGCCGCTCTAGGACATCCTTCGCCTGCTTGTCGATTCCGACGAGACCTGTTTCCTCAGCGTGGAGAGCTGCAGGCACGCGCGGTACGGCGGCGGCGGCGACAGCAGCAGCAGATGGATGGCAGTGTGAAATACCACCGGACTCGTGCTTTAGCTCGTACCTCTGGTAACGATCGTTGGCCTCCTTGATGAGCTCCTTGAACTCCTTGATCTGGGTGTTCGGAAGCTCGTCCTTGGCCCCCTGCAGCCACCTCAGCTTCTGCACCAGGCCCTGGACGGCTCCGACGTGCTTGTCGGCGTCGCGGTCGGAGCGGTGAAAATGCTCATCCACCCAGTCCTCGATGTCGTAGACCGTCTCCCGCACTTGCCTCATCCACTGCTTCGCCTGCACCGTCGGCTCCCGCGCCTCCGCAAAATCCCGCATGTTCTGGTTTATGCTGCTAAGCTCATCCTTGAGGGACTTGATCTCCTTTCGCAAGCCTTTCCGCTTCGCGTCCATCCCGCCTAGAAAGCTTGCTAGCTTTCCGAGGAGAGACACCATGGTGCCGGAGGAAAAGCTCACCACGCCGCCGCCGGCCTCCATGATGATAGATCTCCGCCCCTCGATCTCCCTCCCTCCCTCCCTTCAGCTAGAGACCTCTCTCTCTCTCTTCCCCCCTCTCTCTCACACACACACACTCAATCACGTCTTTGTAGTTCTTTTCCAATGACCTTTCACATATAGGCCCTCTAACTACACCGCCATTGCAGGGCAGTACATTACAGGACTTTGGACACTTTTACGAAAAGACTCATGTCTTAATCAACAATTCTAGATTGTAAAAGAAAAATGATCAGTGGGACATGACAGATGGTGGACCAAACATGTCTGCTAATGTATTATCACTAAAGGTACTATATGTGACCACCTCTATTGCGGAGCGGGTTGAAATGGATTTTATTGGATGAGCAGCTATGTCATGGAGTGTATTTAGATGGGTCAAAACGGATTATAATATTTAAGTCCTGAATGGATCTAAGTGCTAATGGGTGAAAGTGCTAGCTCATCCAAACATAAGTGCTAATGGGATTGGCTAAGTTTATCCAAGATTTAAAAATTTTAGTATAAGGATGAGTGTTAGTATATGCTCAAGTTTATCACTTAAGTTTAGTCCATCCAAACAAACTCTTAGTAGGTCGGGGTAGGTTAGGTAACATGGGTTTACCCCAAATGCGGGGTGGAGCATGTTAGAATAGGTTCAAAATGGGTTATATATAATATTTAGTTGGCTTATATGATCCTACATGATATTTATTAAACACAAAGGTTCTTATAGTAACCTATGAATTCTACAAAATTCTACCAATTAGTGGGTTGGATTAGATTTGGATCTAGACTGTATGATTATGAGCTGACTAGAGTGTTTAAAAGGAAAAAAGTTCCTCCAATCCCCCCCCCCCCCCCCAACGACCAACACAATCTGATTTACCCACCTCAACCAAAAAACCGGATATTCAACACCTCCAATTATTGAAATGTCCAATTTACCCTCTTGGCAGTTTCAAAAGGCGGTTTTGCTGACGTGGCGCAATATCAGCAATCCTACATAGCGCCACATCAACAACAAGGGGGTAAATTGGATCGTGTTGATACTTTAAGGTGGTCAACTAGACTTTATCAAAAAATAGTGTTGGTTTCGAAAATGGCCGGCAGCTAAATCTACTCGAAGTGTGTATCGCACGTCTTGATCGGATATGACCTAGCACACAATGACTCAAGATTTATACTGGTTCAGGCAAAATGCCCTACGTCCAGTCGGGGGTCAGTCGGTTGTATTGCTTGAGCTCAGGTGCTCGAGAGAGTTTAGGAAGTTACAAGCTTTCGAGTGGAGGATGTGATGAGTTGTCTACCTTGTTTCCTAGGTGGAAGACCCTCACTTTTATAGTCCAAGGGAGACCTCCTTTACAGGGGACTAAGAGGAGAAAAGTGAGGTAGAGAGAGAGTGAAAGTCCCGAGCCCCGCTGGTCGGGGTCGTCTACTCTATCAGTCGGGGCTGCCAACCCTGTCAGTCGGAGCCCTCTGGCGACCACCGTCCAAGTCCTGCGTCGTGGAGTGGCCGTCTCATCTCGTTCTTGTGCGTCGTGCTTCGTCGGTCGTGGCGGGCGTGCGCCGATAAGTACGGTACAACCGTCACGCCCCGTCCCTGGTGCCACACCCTGTCACTCCATCGTGACGAAGGTGTGCCCGTCGGATCATGATGGCGTTGTGCCCTGTCCCTTCGCGAGGACGGGCAAGTGGAATAGTGCCCCCTTGCTGCCACAACAAAGGGGATTGCGCCTCCTGTGACTGGAGTGGTTGGTCCTGTACGACAAGTTGAATCTAGCATCCGCCCTTATCCTCAGCACCTACTCTCGAGGACCGTCAGTGCACAAGGCCTGGCCGGCCCCCGACCTCGTCAGTCGGGGGCAACGACACGTGTACGGCGGAGTTCGGTCGGCGCCTTAGTTCAGGACCATGATACGAATCCAGACCCCGGTCGTCCCTCGGTCGGGGACGCGGGTCGAGGCTCCTGCCGACCGGCCGGCCGGTCGGGACCGTGGGCCTGGGCGGCCGGGAGAAAGCCACGCCCAGGATGGCGGTCGTTTGATCCATGCGTGGTCTTAGGCTATCCAGAGTTCCAGCGGGAAGTGGGTCCGCTGGGGACCCCGGGTCCTTCGACCCGTCAAATAGTTACAAAAATATTTTTTCCTTTGAAAACATACGCAACTAAAATTACTAAATCTGGTTTCATCATAGAAAAAATCATATAAAAATTTCTTTTAGCTAAAAAATATGAAAAATCAGTTTCATACTTCTTTCTGAAACCATGCTCTATCGTTTGGTTCCTAGTTAGGAGTTATTAGATCTTTCAAAAATATTTTGATTGAAATCATTTTTGTTTCCAAATTAAAATTAGGCATTTTTAACGGAAGTCAACTTCAACTCCGCTCGTTTAGTTCGTCTAAAATTGAGCCTCAAACGATACTGGAGATGATAATAAATAAGTTGAGACCACTCACAATAAATAACAAAACTAACTTTTTTTTAAAAAAAGTTAAAGTATAATTATAGGATCTCAATAATTTTGAACTGGACACAATAAATAGAGCATGATTTAAAAAAAAAACTAGTTTCATATATTTTGGAGCTAAAATAAAAATTTTGGAGACTAAACCCGACTTTAGGATCTTTAATTACATATATTTTCTAAGAAAATGATAGTTTTTAATATTTTTTTATAAAGTTCAGTTGAACCCTTGAAACTATCAAGACAGTCCAATTTACCTCTCGTGGTCCTACGTAGGACCGCTGATATGACGCTACCTTAGCAAAACCGCCTTTCGAAACAGGGGGTTGGACGGTTTTAATAGTTGGGGGTGTTAAATATCCGGTTTTTCGTTTGAGTGGGGTAAATCAGATTGCATTGATAGTTGAGGGGGTTGAAAGGACCTTTTTCGTGTTTAAAAAATATATTAATTTTATATGGATCGGGTTAGGAACGGGTTTTAATCCATTGATTAGCAGGCCTATGCTTATTCGAGTGCCAGCATATATATAGTGCGCTCACCGATCATTGATTCATTCCTACTTACGCTGCTACGGCCACTGTGCATTATATATGAAAACCACAAGAGTGGTGGGAGAGCTTGATCACTAGCTGCAGTGAGCGGCATCAAAATCACCTCTGTCGACCACGTACGGTCGGCGGGGGGGGGGGGGGGGGGGGGGGTGGGGGGGGGGGGGGGGGGGCAGCGTACTCATCGATGTTCTCCTAAGGAAGCTCACTAGCGTGATCGAGGAGAGACGGAAGCTGCGGAAGGAGCTCAAGCTGGACCTCCAAGTCATCAAGGCCGAGGTCGACATGATGAATGCGGCCATCAAGCAGTTCTCGGAGCGGAACCAGCGCACCGCCGCCGCCGGGGGCAGAGGAATCTGATGACCACGGAGGAGAGGTTCCGAACAATACAGGAGCTGCTCTATGACATCGAGGACTGCCTGGATCTCCACATGGACCCTGTCGTCCCCCCTCGGGCCGGGCCACCTCGGCGTTTCCGATCCGCCGGTGGATTCGCCGAGCCAAGAAGCAGTCGTTCAGCACCAAGTTCGCCGACGAGATCAAGGAGCTCCGGCGACGTACACTCCGGAAGATAAGCTTGTGGGGATAGAGAAGCCCAAGAAGGATGTCCTCGACCTGTTGCAGCCGCAGTCGGAGGAACAGCTCAAAGTGGTTTCCATTGTGGGGCCGCGTGGCTTGGGGAAGACTGACCTTGCTAGGGTGGTGTACAATAGTCTCAACCACGACAGCAAGTTCAGTTGCCGAGCCTGGGTTGACGCGTCCGACTGCATAGGAGAACACGGGAAGAGCCGCCTCCACCGGAAGATACTCAAGGAACTTAATCGACAGGCTGGTATGAGCAGAGAAGCGACCGCTGCAGATGCCAGTGATCTGGCTACGAGTCTACAAACGTACCTGCGAAATAGGAGGTGAATTGATTTATCATGATTGCATATTCTCCTTTTTCTTTACTTATTATTAGTAACCGTCCAGTGTAGTAGTGTTTCTCCTTTTTGCTAGAGGAACCATCTAGTATTTATCCGTTGAAATGGGAAAAGCTAATTCTCACCTAACTGTTCTCTAGGATTCCAACACATTATCACCTCTAAAAGTCGTCAGGTTTCTAACCATCGGATCTGTTGAAACATTATCACGCATAAAAATTATCAGTTTTCTAATAACCATTGGATTGGAATCCAGTAGTTTAGATTCATTCATCTCTTGTCGTTCCCAAAGGAAAAAAAGGGCGATAAAATTATATGTGCTTTCTTTTGAGCATTCTATTTCTCTACTTTGAATATTTAGTTTCTTCCCTGAGGTGACACGTCAAGTAAACATGACCTGAGGAAGTACTTGACTAGCCCCCGGGTACAAAATCAAACATATAGTCTCTGTGAAGTGGACATATATATCTAGAAAAAACATATTTCGATAAAGATGTTTACCTCTTTCCGCATGCAAATATTGTAACGATTTTTAGATATTTAAATACTTCCCATGTAACAACACATTTCTTAGAATCATATATTTCGGAAGATATTTATTGATTAGAATCACAATGTTAGTTTTTTATGGGGCCACATAGTCACCCAAATGAGTGTGTCCATTCTCCATTCCCTATCTATTTTTTACTTCATTTTTTTTGGATTGTCGACATGGACACCAATCAAGAACACCTAAAAGATGACTACACGCTACTTATAAAATTATGTCATATCTTGTTGTATCACTAAATTTGTTTCTCGATCTAATGTCGCCTCTTGCAACTAACGGACAAAGAGATTATGTGTTGTAGATTTAGATTAAGTAGGGTGGTAAGTTAGGATAAAGAAGAGGCATGGGTTCCTGAAACTTTATATAGAAAAGGGGGAATATTGATTTTCTCTAATATCAACCAGAGAGGAAAATTGAAAGTGCAATATGGCATGCCGTTATTTTATTTTGTTATGCTTGGAAATGGATGTGATCGAGATTCTTCTATTCACTAATGTGTGAATATATTGATTAATTTGTTTATCAGGTACTTGATTGTAATTGATGACTTGCAGCTACAAGATTGGAAGAATCTAAGATATGCTTTTCCTGATGATAACAATAGTTATGGCCGAATACTTGTGACAACTTGTGTTGAAAGAATTGCCAGGGGCTGCAGCTCACGGAGTGGCAGCTTGTACAAAATGCAAACTCTTGGCAAGGAACACTCCTGGGAGTTATTTATGAAGGAAGTTTTCGGCTCTGAGGAGGAGGAATGTCCGCGTCACCTACTGGGTAGAATAGTGAACAAGTGCGATGGTTTGCCGCTTGCCCTAGTGAGCATAGCTGAACTTGTGAGAACCAGAAAGTCAGAGCTTCATCGTCCTCAGACAGCGAAAAGGACGATAGAGTCGGTGTGCGCCTCGCTAGGTCATTACCTGGATAAGAATGGTGATCTCGAGAGAGTGAAGCACGCACTTGAGAGTACCTATTACAGTCTACCTGGCTATGATCTCAAGAACTGCTTGCTGTCGGTAAGCATATTCCCGGCGGGCTACCCAATCAAGAAGGATAGGCTAGTCAGGAGGTGGTTAGCGGAAGGACTGATAGCGCAAGACACCCAGGCTGATGAGGACTTTGAGGAGAACAAGGTGTTAGGTCGGTTAATCGGGTCGCTAGGTGCGGATGGGCTCGGGTTGGTGCTCTGGGTCTAGATCTAGGATGAACACAGACGTGTGCGTGCGTATGCGTGTGTACGAGATCAAACCGAGAGGCATTAGGGTATCACCTTGTTCTGAAGAAGACGATGCCATCATCGTCGTTGATGGTGTCTGCGCTAGGGCAGCGACGCGTAGTGCAGAGCTCGGAGCCGATCCGCTCTAGGGCGGCGGTGGCCGGTGCAGTGTAGATCGGCCGGTGGTGCTTCCCGCCGCCGCAGCGCCACCCCTCAAGATCGGGTTAGGGTTTAGGTGTTGGTGGGGAGTAGGGGCACGGCGAACCTTGGCGTACGTGCCCCCCGGCCCCCACCTCTCTATTTATGTGGCGCTGGCGACGGGGGCCCACCAACGAGAGTTGGGTTGGGCGCCCCCGATCAGGGCGCGGACCAAGGCTAAGGCCTTTGGGCCTTAGATTAGAGATCAATCCAATAATCTCCCCCTTGATCTCACATTATCTTTCTCTTTCACTTTTCTATTTTCCTTATTTCATCATAGATTTATGTATAGGGCATATCTCTTCGTCACGGGCAATTGCCGATAGAATCAATAGCCACAATACACGCCTCTCTTCAGAAATAGATTCTGTATTCTATTTGGGCTAGAGATCATAAGTTGTACCTCATTCCCATGCCGGCTACGTGTTCCATGAACACGCTGGGTGGTAGGCCTTTCGTTAGCGGATCCGCAAGCATATCTTTTGTTCTTATATGCTCGAGACTTATGGTGTGATCCTGGATTCTATCTTTTATCGAATAAAATCTTATCTGTATCGACTTGGTAGCCGTGCTCTTCTTGTTATTATGAGCATAAAACACTGCTGGCTGGTTATCGCAGTACATCTTTAGTGGTCTTTCTATACTGTCCATCACTCTTAAGCCAGGTATAAACTTCTTTAACCATTCTACCTGCCCGGAGGCCTCGTAGCATGCTATAAACTCAGCATACATCGTCGATGTTGCTGTGACCGATTGTTTAGAGCTTTTCCATGAAATAGCTCCCCCCGCGAGCGTGAAGATATAACCCGTCGTGGATTTTCTATCATCTTCATCTCCCGCAAAGTCTGAATCTGCGTATCCTTTAATCTCTAAAGAATCGCTTCTTCTGTATGTTAGCATGAGGCCTTTTGTGCCTTTCACATATCGCAAGGCTTTCTTTACAAGTTTCCAGTGTTCTAGACCTGGATCTTTCTGAAATCTGCCAAGCACGTTAGTGATGAAGGCTAAGTCAGGGCGTGTGCACACTTGAGCATACTGTAAACTTCCGACTGCCGAGGCATACGGAACAGTTTTCATCTGTTCTTTCTCATACTTATTTCTGGGACTCTGAAAGTCTCCATATCTGTCACCCTTGACTATCGGAGCAGGAGTAGGTTTACTCGCATGCATACTGTATTTCTCTAGAATCTTTTGTAGGTATGTCTCTTGTGACAGACCTAGCACCCCATTCCTTCTATCTCGGTGAATCTCAATCCCTAGCACAAAAGAGGCTTCACCAAGATCTTTCATGTCAAAATTCGATGACAAGAATTCTTTTGTTTCTAGCAGTAGACTGACATCACTATTCGCTAGTAAAATGTCATCCACATACAGGACCAGGAAAATGTATTTCACTTTCTTGAATTTTGCATAAATTCAATTATCTTCAACATTCTCTGTAAACCCAAACTTCTTTATAGTTTCGTTAAACTTCAAGTACCACTGTCTTGAAGCTTGCTTTAATCCATAAATGGATTTCTTTAAATGACATCCCATGTTTTCTTTTCCTTTTACGACAAAATCTTTAGGTTGTGCCATGTAAACTTTTTCTTCGAGATCCCCATTTAGGAATGCCGTCTTTACATCCATTTGGTGCAATTCCATATCGAAATGTGCAACCAAGGCCATAATTATTCTGAAAGAATCTTTACATGAGACCGGCGAAAAAGTCTCATTATAATCTATGTCTTCCTTCTGTGTGAATCCTTTTGCCACAAGACGAGCCTTGTATCTCTCTATATTCCCTTTGGAGTCACATTTAGTCTTGTAGACCCATTTACAGCCTACTGTTTTGGCTCCTTCAGGAATTTCTTCCAAGTCCCAAACCCGGTTGGTCCTCATCGATTTCATTTCATCTTCCATGGCTTCAAACCATTTAGATGAATGTCTGCTTCTCATGGCTTCTTCGAATGAGATGGGATCATCTTCCATTCGAAACTCTTCTGTGTTATACACTTCATAATCAGCTGGAATGGCTGATCTTCTTTCTCTTTGAGATCTCCTAGGAGCCTCTTCTGTTCGAATATTTTCTGCTGGAACCTGTGACGGCTCCCCCTGATCTGTGGAAACGTTATTATCTATAGGATCCTGAAGGACAGGTTCCACATTTTCATTCTGCGTCGCCACAGGAGGGATCAATTCGGGAACTTGCATCGCAGTATCAGTCAGTGAGAAAAACGGTTCCTGAATCATTGGAGTGGGTGCATATACCCGCTTCTCCTCAAGAACAATCTTTCGAACTGTTGCGTTTCCCCGAATCATCTCTTCTTCTAGGAAGGCAGCATGTCTCGTTTCTACAAACTTTGTAAATCTATCTGGACAGTAGAAACGATATCCTTTTGATCTATCTGGATAACCAATAAAATGACAACTCAATGTCTTGGAATCCAATTTCCCAATGTTCGGGTTGAATATCTTTGCCTCAGCAGGACTCCCCCACACCCGTAGGTGATTCAGTGAGGGTATCTTTCCTGTCCACAGTTCATACGGTGTTTTTGGCACCGCTTTACTGGGCACTCTGTTGAGAATATAGACGGCGGTTTTCAACGCCTCCATCCATAAACTCACTGGCAGTGTGGAATAGCCGATCATGCTTCGTACCATGTCCATCAAGGTACGATTTCGTCTTTCAGCCACTCCATTCTGCTGAGGATCGCCCGGCATAGAGTACTGGGCTACTATTCCTTGTTCTGTTAGGAACCTCGCAAAAGGTCCTGGAACCTGTCCGTATGGGGTATGCCGACCGTAGTATTCCCCTCCACGGTCGGAACGGACAACTTTAATCTTTAAATTGTGCTGATTTTCAACTTCAGCCTTGAATTCTTTAAATTTATCTAATGCCTTTGATTTCTCTTTTATTGGATAGATATATCCATAACGGGAATAATCGTCTGTGAACGTTATGAAAGAATCATAACCGTCTATGCTTTTAACTGAGAACGGTCCGCAGATATCTGTGTGAATTAATTCTAAAATACCTGCGCTGTGCTCAGCATTTTTCTTTGTAATCTTTACATATTTTCCTTTAATGCAGTTAATGCATTTATCTGAGTCTGGGAACTCAAGAGGAGGTAGAATTTCATTCTTAACCATCCTTTCTATTCTCCCCCTCGAAATATGGCCTAAACGACAGTGCCATAATTTCGACGACGTGTCTTGAGTTCTCTTTCGTTTTCTGTTGTTATCTGTGGTTTGAGACACAATCGCATTCACATCACATACGGAATTCACACTTTCACGTAGCGATAATAAATAAAGATCATTTCTTCTAAAAGCAATCGAAGCAACTGTATCATCAAATTCTATTACACACATGCCGTCTCCAAAACGACATGCAAATCCATCGTCATCAAGACGAGATACACTAATCAAGTTTCTCTGAATTACGGGAACATAAAATACATTTTTAAGCAATAAATTAAAGCCTGTGTCGAGCTCTAAGAGGAGGTCTCCAACCGCCTCAACATCTGCTTCGACTCCATTTGCGACTTTAATTCTGTTTTCTCCTCTTCCCGTAGTTCTCGTTGAACGGAATCCCTGTAAGGAGTTTGCAACATGAATAGTTGCTCCTGAATCAATCCACCAAGTAGATTTCGAATAATCTTTATACAAGGATTCATTTATAAATGAGATAATGTTCTCACCTCTTTTCTCCATGATCATCTTTAGATAGTCGGGACAGTTTGACATGTAGTGTCCCTTCTGTTTGCAGTGCAGGCACTGGTCCTTGTCCACGAGTGGTTGCCCAAACTTGGGCCTGTGCTATGGTTGTGGCTGAGCCAACTGGGGTCTCTTTCCCTTGGATGAAGAGGGAATATCTTTATTATATCTCTTTTTATTCACATAGTTTATGGATCCACCATGTGCACTCTTTATCCTCTCTTCTTCTTGCACACACATCGCTATGGTCTTTTCAATATCTCATTTTTCAGGGTTCATGTTATAATTGACAACAAAATTGTCAAACTCTTTTGGCAACGAGGCAAAAACCAAATGAACTATGTGTTCTAATCTGAACTCCATATCCATTGGCTTAAGTTTGTTGTTAATGTTCACCAAGCGATGGATGTGCTCTCTTATCCCACCTCCCAAGTACCTCTCTATCACCAGTTGTTTGATCAACTGGGTAGCATAAGTCTTTGAGGAGCCAGTATACTAACTCCTTATCTTGTCGAGGTACTCAACAACAGTGGGTAGATCTGTTATTGCCCCCAGAATGGCGGGCTCTATGGTGTTCTTGACTACTGCCAAACATTTTTTGTTGGCAGGTAGCCACCTGGCATGATCAGCGTCATACCTCTGTTTGCTCGCCCTGTAGGCGAGCTCTGTTTGCTTCCAAGAAGCATCTGTAACATCCTCTCCCCTGACCGGTCTCTCAGGTTCAACTGGAACCGGTGCAGTGAGTACCCAATCTAGCTCAGCCATGGTAAAGAAGAGATCCAACTTCTTGTACCATTCATTGTAATTGTTGCCTTTCAGAATCGGAATATCCTTGATGGAAACCATCATAGAAAAACCAGCTGAAAACAGGTTACAAGTGAGAACAATATAACAATAATTACAAAAGCATGAAAATCATAATGTTGTCATTATCAACTTTGGTCAGAAAATAACAACATTACAATTCAATCTGGAAAAATATTCTGTAAAATTATAATATTGTTATCATCAACTTTGGTCAGAAAATAACAATACTACAATTAAATCTGAAATTATCTGTGACTCAAAATTTAAATTATCCCTTTGGTTCAAATTTAAATTCAAGTCTAAACAAGTATCTATGCAGCGGAAACATGAATAAAATTATTCTATTTTGAAGCAATATCTGTAAATTCTGTATTTCTATTCTCTAAACATTTATCCCTTTGGTTCAAAATGAAAAGAGATCAAATTCTGTGCAAAAATATTCAAATTTGTGCATAAATATTCAAATTTGCTTCAAAACAGAATTAAAATTATCAAAAGTTACTGTTCATCTATTTAAACGGGCCGAAAAAATGTTACTGTGCAGCCCGTTACTGTTCAGCCCGTTACTGTGCAGCCCGTTACTGTGCAGCCCAAAAACCACGTCCGCGGCCCGGCCCACTTCGCTAAAACGTCCTGACACTGTGCGGCCCGCGGCTAACGGGCCGCAACCTGGGCCTGGGTCGCGAAAGCGGCCCACCCGCGCGCGCCGGCCGCCACCCCCCCCCCCCCCCCGGGCGATCTCAGCCGTCCATCCCGATCGGACGGCTGAGCGCGCGTCTCGGGAGGTATAAAAGCCTCGCGGCCGGGCGACAATCACGGAAACCCTAGGTCATTTCTTTCCTCGCTCGTCCACGTTCACTCTGGCTTCTCTCTCTCTCTCGCTCCTCTCCCTCCTCTGGCCGCCGCCTCCGCCGCCGGCCCGAACTCCGGCGCGGCGGACGGCATGGCCGCCGGCTTTCTGCTGGCGGTCGGATCTACTACGCCTCCTACCCTTCTCCCTCTCTTTCTCTAGTTCCCTCTCCCTCTCCCTCTTGTCTCTGTTCCGGCCAGGGGTGCGTCGCCGCGTTCGTCCTTGACGCCGGCGGCCGCTACCATGGCCGGATCTATTTCTCCAGTACCCAAAACTCTGTTTGATTTGGCTCGGTGTGTCACACGAAGCAGTACAACTGTGCCCTATGGGCCTCCTCGCCGGAGTCGCATGCGTCTCGCGCGCGGCTCTGTCGAGGGGATCTCTGGGGTACGGGAAAAGAGGGAGAAAGCGGAGGGAAGAGAAGAAGAAGAGACGAACAGCAAGAAGGAGAAGAGGAACAAGGGCCAGGTACGCCGGGTTCATTCAGATCTAGGGTTAGGGTTTGGGTTTAATCGAGCTCTGTTTGGTTTTCCCGTTCGATTTGCATCTATTTGCTCGATCCCTTCCCCTTTTCTTTCCATAATCAAGCCTAAACACAATTGATACCATTGTTAGGTCGGTTAATCGGGTCGCTAGGTGCGGATGGGCTCGGGTTGGTGCTCTGGGTCTAGATCTAGGATGAACACAGACGTGTGCGTGCGTATGCGTGTGTACGAGATCAAACCGAGAGGCATTAGGGTATCACCTTGTTCTGAAGAAGACGATGCCATCATCGTCGTTGATGGTGTCTGCGCTAGGGCAGCGACGTGTAGTGCAGAGCTCGGAGCCGATCCGCTCTAGGGCGGCGGTGGCCGGTGCAGTGTAGATCGGCCGGTGGTGCTTCCCGCCGCCGCAGCGCCACCCCTCAAGATCGGGTTAGGGTTTAGGTGTTGGTGGGGAGTAGGGGCACGGCGAACCTTGGCGTACGTGCCCCCCGGCCCCCACCTCTCTATTTATGTGGCGCTGGCGACGGGGGCCCACCAACGAGAGTTGGGTTGGGCGCCCCCGATCAGGGCGCGGACCAAGGCTAAGGCCTTTGGGTCTTAGATTAGAGATCAATCCAATACAAGGCGGTTGACTACTTCGAGGAGCTATTAGACCGGAACATCATTCAGCCAGTGGACAGCAGCAGCAACTCGACGTGGGTCAAGACCTGTCAAATCCGCGGAGTAATGCTCGACTTCATTGTGTACAAGTCGGCCTCTGAGAACTTCACTCGGGTTCACAAGGTCTCGCCGGACAAGCCTCCGATAAGCAACATAACCAACAATCGCCTGGTCCGCCGGCTCTCTCTCCAGAACACTAACGCAGCAGCGGCTATTGAGTCTGACACAATGGCGGCAATGAAGATCGGCTTATCTCATGTGAGGTCGCTGGCCATCTTCAACCACCACGGCCATGATATCCTGAAGCTCCTGAAACGCCAAAGGTGCAATCTGGTGCGAGCGTTGGATTTGGAAGACTGTAAGGGGCTCAAGGACGACGGCGTCCTCGATAGCATATGCCAGCTGCTGCGCCTCAAGTATCTGAGCCTCAGGGGCACTGATGTTACCAAGCTCCCGAAGAAAATGGACAGACTACAACTTCTTGAGACACTTGATATACGGCGGACGGGAGTAAGCAAGCTGCCTATGGGAGAGCTCACCCTGCCCCGGTTAGTGTTTGGGGAGAAAAATCACACGCTGGGGATTTCTCTGCGGGGAAGAAAGGAGTGCGGGCGTGACAGCGTACCAAGTACAGAAAAAGACAAATATAGGGAATATATATTTTACTTATATTTTGAAAATACAAATACCGGTTCCTTTGTATATATGTGCGCTCCATAGCGTGCCGCCGTTGGGCAGATCCGACTTGGACGATGTGGTCTTCTGGTTCTCGGAGCCTCGGAAAGCTCTCGGTTAATTATCTCCGTAAGATTGGATTGCCGGAATACCTCCAATTCTGCTGCAGTGGTCGTCGTCTTCGGTCTTCACTTCACGTTCTCCATGCATGTTGATGGTGGTGGTGTAGATGTGGGCGTCGGCGTCATCCATAGTCTCGTCGGTGTCCATGAGCCGGTGTAGCGCAGCTAGAATATCAGCGGCGCCCGCCTGTGTCGTCCGGCCTCATCGGTCCCGAACGGTGGAGTAGTCGTAGCAGGGGTATGTCGGCGATGCATGGTCGCGTGAGCTGGATCGAGCCGATGTCGCGGAGCTTGGTCGTGATAGAGATGATCCTCGAGATGGACGGTTCCACTGATCGGGACAGAACCGTGAGGGCACGAGCTATCTGGGCACCTCGACGATGCTCCACTCGCGAACGTCTTCATGTAGTGGTAGTGGTCTTCGCTTGCTTGCCAGGAGCCTGTACGTGCATGCGCGCACACGAGCATGAAAACATGCAGCCCCATCAAGAGTGCACGTACACGTCCAGGGGCCATCCTAGGCGGCACCAAGCGGATGGGCAGCGCGGTACCCTCTGCAGACCTCGGTCACGCCGATGCAGTTCTACGGCTTGCCGTAGATGGGCTCGACGTAGTCTCACGATCGGCAATCGTCCGTGTCGCCGTCGTTGTTGTCCCCCGGCAGCGTGCAGCAGTGCCATTGTCGTTGGCGCCTCCGTGGCCCTCCGGCTGCCTTGAAGTATACGCTCTCGATGACGACGGCTGCTCGTAGTTGATTGTGCTCATCAGTTAGAGCGTGCGCGAGCTCCGGTGCAGTTCGGATGCATCGGCGTCGGCGATGCCATCTCGACTTGGGCATGGCTTGCTTGACAGCCATGGCTCGGGTCTCGGACATGGAGTTCACGCCCTCTTGTATCGTTGAGCCGCGTTGGCCGGCGGCGGCTTGGACTTGCGGCACTTACACTGGCGCCAATAGTTCAGCTCCTGGCCATCCATGTATGCACGCACGTAGATGGAATAGGCCGTCTGTCTCCTTCCTTGCTTCATGCGCCGTTCAATCTAATCTCGGCAGCCTTGTCTGCGTGCTTGCCGAGGTGGGTGCGAAGGACGATGAGCACGAGGGGTGCCGTCGCTCTACCGGTGGCCGAGCCGAGGTGGCCGTCGACGATGAGCAGGTGGACGTCGATGACGAGAGGTGCCGCCGCTCCGTCGGCAGGCGAGTCGAGGTGGTCGTCGACGATGAGCAGTGGACGTTGACGACGAGAGAGGTGCCGCCGCTCCGCTCGTTCTGCGTCGTCGATGGAGCTTGATGGCGGCTCACCGCGTGATGATGAGCCCAGTCCCGGCAAGGTTGTTGTAGGGCTCTGGCGGCATCTGTATGAACAGACATCGTGGTGCATGCAGCACCATAGAGCCGTAGGCCTTGATCAGGCGACGTACGTGGCCAACTAGCAAGCACAGCCACATGGAAGCTCACGCTCGGCGCCGGTCGACTGCACCTCTAAAGATCAAGAGAGAGACCATGGCTGCCTTCTTTCTTCCTTGGCGCGTTCCTCGGCTTCGGTCTGGCTCCGGCGCGGTCGCCGACTCCTGGCTTTTAGTGGTGACGATGGACGGCGAGCTCGATGGTGACGGAGGTGAAGGGTGCCGGGCCGCCGGCGGCCTGAGCGACGACGGGCGAGGACGTTTCCTGGCTTCTCCGTGCGTGAGGCCTGGCCGTGGTGTTGGTGGTGGAGACGCCATCTGCTTGGGCATGGACTCCTTGATAGACGCGGCTCGGACGGCGGAGCCTCGATCGAGATAAGGTCTGGTGACGGTGACCGACACTAGTGGAGCTTGGTTATGGTCCAGCGGCGCCTCCATGAACGGCCACCGCGCTGGCCGTGTCACGGGTCTTGAGCACGACGATCTAGATGTCCGGCGTCGAAGTCGGCAAGACACATCCCCAGGGGGCAGATTCCAGCACCCACCGGCCCATGCATGCCGCAGAGCCGAAGTGGACTTGCAGTGGATGACGCGCAGGAGGGCGCCGCCGGGCTGGCACGGAGGTGACGATGGATGCCGGCCGCGCGCCACCCGAGCGACGACGATGGATGCGAAGAGGATGGGCACGTCTGGCTTCTCCTCGTGCGTGAGTTCTGATTGAAGAGGAGAGCCCCTCTCCTCCGCTCGTCAAGGCGAGCAGGAGGCGCACGGCGTCGGCATCTCCGATGGAAGTCGGCTGGGGAGCGCCCCGCCCCCTGGCTCCTTCGCCTGGCTGCTCCGATGAAGTCCTG
This sequence comes from Panicum miliaceum, assembly GCA_032594955.1. Classification (NCBI taxonomy): domain Eukaryota; kingdom Viridiplantae; phylum Streptophyta; class Magnoliopsida; order Poales; family Poaceae; genus Panicum; species Panicum miliaceum. Next base: position 2,268,507 of record CM064065.1, on the reverse strand, counting down.
ATGGCTGGACTTCCTGGCACCTCCGGGCGCTCGATGGAGAAAACAGCCAGGCCCCTCCGTCCATGGAGACGACGAGGACGACGGTCGCCCCCGGCGTGGTGCCGGCTTGAGCAATCTAGATGAGAGGGACGAGCGTGGCTCTCCCTGGTTCCTCCTTGCGCCGGCTCTCATTGGAAAAGCCCCTTGCACTGGGGCCGCACATGTGTTTATATAGGTAGGGCTTAGGTGACGTGCTGTGTCCACAGTAAGGGGTTTCGAGGACTCTCGATGCTTGTAGAATCTTCCAGACCGCGCCGGCTACCCTGTGGGTCCGGCAGCAGCTTGAGATGGACAATACGTATATTGCAGAGGTCTTGAATACGTATCCATCGTCAGTTCAGGACGGAGAAACGTGCATGCATGCATGCCTGCCTGCCTTGCTAAGCTCGTTACCACGTACATGCATATGAAGCCCACGAACTTGGTAACTTCTTCTCTTTTTCTTGCTTCTTTTCTCTTCTTGCTTAGAGATATAGCATCTATGATCCGTATTAACATATATAGCTTATATGGTACAAGATCTCGTCAAACAGTTAGCAGGCCGGTTTCGCCTGCCCAGTGAGCTCAGCAAGGTTTCGACAAGCCGGGAGATGCAGAAATTCTTCTCAAAAAGCAGTCAACTGCAGACGCTCGCGGGGTTCGCCATGGACGAAAGCCCAGGTTGCAAGTACGTTATGGATCATATGAAGGGACTGAGGAAGGTCAAGATATGGTGCGATGATGATGCTCCTGCTCCAGGTCAGCCTAAGATTCAGCTCGGCCAGAACATCAAGTCCTTATCTGTTGATTTCGGTGATCGTGATGACATCATCAGTTTCCTTGACTCCATGGGTACTCCACCAATTGCTGGTGTTTGCGAATCCATAAAACTAAAAGGCAAATTGGACGCCAAGTTGACTGACTTTATGCTTTCGCTGAATAGTCTTCAGAAGCTGCGCCTTCTCTCATTTGATTTGGACACCGAGGCTTTGATAGAACTGGGAAGCTAAGGTTAAATCTTCTGAGGTACCTGAAGCTTTCTGATAATGGTAGCAAGTTCAGCGACGGCACCTTTCATGTACGGAGTGGCCAATTTCCTAGCCTTGAACACAAACACCCAAACTCCCCAAGGTTAGCATTGACAAAGAAGCTATGCCGAAGCTCTCGTATATTCAGCTCTTCTGTGAGGATATCAGCTATAGTCTATTTCGCGAATCATTATACTAGCTAGCGAGGTAGTACATATGAAGAAATACAATTACCTTGCTTTGGTCTATTTAATGTAGATTCTACTCAGCATATACTTATTTTTGTTCTTATTTGCTATTAAAATTTTAATATGGTCTTCAGGTTGCAAAATTGGTACAATTATTATTATATTTAGTTTTAAACACTACTTGTACAGCCCAATTATATACTCTCAATACTACAAAGCCACTTTTACAGGCTGCTAAGTTTTGGATCTCCTCGAGCACTACGACTTTGGTATAGAGTACATCTCCATTAGAGATTGTTTGAAAAAAACAAATTCAAAATTTTAATTTTAATAAAAGATGTGAGAAATGGTAGCAAATATTTGCATCAGTAAACTATCTCCAATGAAAAATTTATATCGCATGGAACTATATAATCTTGGTATAAATAAAGTTTGTCTTCAATAGACCTTATATGAAAAAAAAATAATGATTTTTTTCTTAAAATAAAGTTGTTTAAATTTGGTTTCTAAATGCGGTAGTTATTTGCCCTGTCTGCCTTTGAAAATGAGGATTTCTAGAGTTGCTTATGTGAATTGCCTCTAGAAATATGATTATTCGGAGAGGTTGCTGGCTTAAGCGGAAACCTCTCTAGAGGCGTTATTGTCCATGGGACCCTTGTTGTTCTGCACGATAATAATAACTGAATAATAACTGCCGGTGCAAAAAAAAAGGCGCATGTACAAATGTACATATTTCAATTGCATGAAACAATAAATATTCTATAGAAAGAAAAGAAATTACTAAAAAAATTCTTGAGCCAAATTTACCCATTTTAAAATGTAAAATTAATTTAGCTTTGCCACGTTGCTATTGTTAATATGTATAGTATATACTAATACCGGCTTGTAGTCCTCCTTGTTCACACAATCACACTATATCTCTTAGTATTTTACCTCATGTTCACTATTCACATTATATCTATTATGATTTTATCTCGTATTCGGAGTCTCTTGTAAACCTATATCTCTTAGAATTTCTGTCACTTGAAACTACTCTAAATTGAAGCCAAGGTTAAGTTTAAATTGTTGAGCTGATGATTCAAACTAGACTGAATCCATAGTAAAGATTCATGAAATAGGCATACATAAAGAGGAAAAAAAATGTTCGTTCTGCAAAATGCATGTTGAATACCCACCCACGCACAGTAAAATCTTCGGGTTGGGGTACGTAGTGATAAGAAGTAACTCCAGCTTTGTACGGATCCTCGTGTCCTCTTCGTTAATGAATGTGAACTAAATTTCCTACTGTCCAGCTGCTCCCTCGTGGGCCGATTTTTATTAGAGGCTGTTTGAATTTAGGTGACTGAAGTTTAGTCCCGTCATATCGGATGTTTGAACACCAACTAGGGAGACTAAACATGAGCTAATTACAAAATCAATTGCATAAATGGAGGCTAATTCACGAGATAAATCTATTAAGCTTAATTAATCCATTATTAGCACACATTTACTGTAGCACAACATGGTCAAATCATGAACTAATTAGGCTTAATGGATTACCTTCCATTTATGCAGTTGGTTTTATAATTAGACTATATTTAATACTTTTAATTGGTGTGCAAATATCCGATGTGACGGGACTAAAGTTTAGTCTTCTGGATCCAAAGAGGACCTTAACTTAGTAGTCTCCCTTCGTTCCTAAATATTTGTCCTTTTCGTTTTCCGAGAAACAGCTTTGACTAAATATATATTGAAAAATATTAATATTTATGATATATAATTAGTATCATTAGAAAGATCTTTGAATGTAGTTTTTTAATAAATTTATTTGGAGATAAAAATTTTGCACGTATTTTCTACAAATCTAGTTAAACTTGTGGCACAAACACCGATAGCGACAGTTAGTTAGGGAGTAGGTGCGTCTGAGCCCGACTTTCGGTGAATGGCGTGCCCCGCGCGCGGTACCGGCCGGCCGGTAGGTTGATCGAGTTTCAAGGCCACGTACGACTGTTCCAACTGGCTGACTATGATCGATACAGCTAGCAATAGCAATTAACATCCAGCCAATGGTGCCCCGGATCACAGCAACTCGGTAGCTGGGTTCGTCCCATCCGTCTCTGCATGCATCTGCGAGCTAGCAGTCTGCTTCGTGAATGCCTGCCTGCAGCATATCCTAATCCTAGTCCCTGGTCCGTCGTCGCCCCCCAACTCAGACAATGGAGTTAATGATCCATCAGTGCACGTTCAAAGAAGGCGGCGATGGTGCACAGCACAGCCGTTCACAGTGCGTCGATCATGGGTATTCTACACTATGTTAGGGGGTTTTATGCTAACATGTTCCCATCTTTTCTCTCGATTTCGGCAAAGGTCAGGGTCTTCTGCGAAAGAAACCGTGGTCCATACTCCTGTAAGATGATTTCCCATGCACGAGTGTGATTAGAACCTTTTGAATCAGTCGTCAGCTACTACAATTCCATGCCTTCTCCCCCTCATCCTCACCGCTAACACTGAAGACCTTCAGTGCTGTATGCAGGCAACAGGCATTGTGATTTGTGAAGCGAAGTGTTGTGCTTCAAGTGCGTTCGGCCTCCGTCGCTGACATTCCGTACGTCCTGCCTACCAATGTTCATTTCAATTTTTATTACTGAAGCAGATGAGGGCACCTAATCTCAATTTATGTGGCTTGAGAAAACCTTTTGGAATCAGACAGACGAGCGTCAGCCACCAAAGGCCAATTATAAGCAGGAGATGCAGTCGGACACATCCGAAACATCCAGTCCCATTATAAGCAGGTTGGCGAGCCAATTTCCTCTATGTAAGAACAATGAGACCAAAAAAATTAGGCCCCAAGATGCTTGTTCAAATGTACACCAAAGCAAAACCAGCCAAAAAAAAATGATATGCTACATTCCTCATAATTAGTGACCCGAATCCTAAATACGCCAAATCACCGAATTGAGAAAAATGTCAGGTATGTGCAGGAGAAGTAATCTTTTTTGTTCGAGTCATTAGCTGGATCTTGGACCGTCTTTCCTGAAGCTCCCTGTCCAAGGGGTGGAGAGAACATTGCAGTGTTACTATGAGTGAACTGGATCATGTTTCGTTAGGGTTTCTCTCTCCAAGGAGGCAAATGCGAGTGCTTCTGGAGATACCTGGACATGTGACAGAAGATCCTCTACCTCGACTAGGATGTCTGGGAAAGCAGGCCGTTTAGATGGATCGGCTTCCCAACATCTCTGCATCAAGTCCAACAGCTTTGGATGTGCCTTTTTGGGGAGTCCTGGGCGCAATCCCTGGTATGACAGTACGTTTAGCACATTTCACTGTGCACATAGAATGCTATAACAACTAATCCTTTCCTTACCCACCTGTCTAACACCTACAGCCGCCTGGAGTGGGGTCATGGTATCATATGGGATCTGGAAACACCAGAAATAAAAAATAAGAAGATTCAGCAATTGCAATGATAACTGCATCATTTGTGACAGGGAAACTATAAGTAGTCACAGAAATAAGTGCAACAGTACCTTAGACGTTATCAGCTCCCAAAGAACAATAGCAAAGCTAAACACATCTGCTTTGTTATCATAGGGTTGATGATTTATAACCTAAACATGTAGAAGATATATCAGAAAGGAATTCAACCTTTTCATCACTTCACGACAAACTGTTGAACAAGAGTCTAATCATTTTGGAAGCTTCTACCATATGAATTCTCGACTTAAGCAATATGAATAATAGATTGATTGATATCTCGAGCTAGGCAACATAGTGCATTTTGATATGATAAGCTTCTATCAGCAGCTTGTTTCTGAAACTTTAAGAACACCAAGATTCACAAGATCTGAATTTCTATGTCAGGTAAGTTTTAATATACAATCACACTGCTCCAGCAAATAGAGTTGTACCTCAGGTGCCATCCATCTGTATGTTCCAGTTTCAGCTGTCATGATACCTCCTTGATCCTGGAACCGAGCCACACCGAAATCAGCCACTTTAACAACCTAGAGGAACAAGCAACAAAATTATTCATCAGCCAGAGTAATTTTTATTTTTATCACAAATTTTGCGATGCATGCACCCCCCCCCCCCCCCAACCCCCACAACACACACACACAAAAAAAAAAAATGAGACACGGGTATAGGCAATGCACATCAATAAATCCACAGGTTTCACCATCAGTATTCTTTTCATCCCATTTTTTTCTGCCCTAAACATCTCCTTCGCAAATGAAATAGTAAAAATTCCCTTGGTTCCAAATTATAAGTCGTTTTGGATTTTCTAGATGCATAGCATTTGCTAATACACCTAGATATACGCTATGTCTAGATAGATAGGAAAAAATATGTATCCAGAAAAGCCAAAACACCTATACTTTGAAAAGGAAGTAGTAGTTAAATGCTACATACGTGATCTTTGTCCATTAGAAGGTTGGCAGTCTTTAAATCTCTATGGATGATACCCCTTTCATGCAAGTAGCACATCCCTCGGCATACATCAACTGCGAACTTCAAGAGAGTTGCGAGGTTTAGAACATTATGCTGCTTGTGCACAAAGTCATACAGGCTTCCTCCAGACATGTATTCTGCAAGTTAATTAAGGAAAGGTTAACAGAGTATTACCAGAGCAAATTACTAAAGCCTACAAGGGCATTGGTTAAGAAGCAAGGGTAAAATTTGGTTTCAGCAAGTAACTAGCAATCCTTGAAAGCTGCAAGTTATACTAGGCCAATGCTATGAAAAGGAGGGCTTTGCGTTGCTCGTATTCAAGACAGATTTTCTGTATGACAAACAATGTAGGTTCCGAATACATCCAGTAGATGCTTCATAAATCTCACCTGTAATTATGCAAAATTGTGGTGGTTTTGTGCACGCACCAATGAATCGCACAACATTTGTATGTTGAACTTCTCTGAAAAGTGTGGAAGGTGAAGGCATGCCATACATCATTAACTTATTCCAACCAAATTTTTAAGTAGGACATAGGATATTCAAGTACATCACAAAAGTCATAAGTGGTACCACGATATGTTAGATACCTTAGAATATATACTTCTTGCGTGAACTCGTTCCAAACATTCTTATTCAAATGCTCGGCCCTTAGAACTTTAACAGCTACATCCTCACCAAGGTAAGTCCCATGATACCTTCACATAAGCATAACACACTAAAAAGAAAGCACTACTGAATACAGCAACTAAGTTGTCAGAAGTATAAGCTTGACTCACAAGTCCCCACAAGAACCAGAAGCAATCATCCCTCCCATCTTAAGAAGTCGTTTGTCGATTTCCCATTCACCACCTTTAACTTGGAAGGGCAGTGTTCTTTCAGCTGCTGAGGAATGAGATGAACCAGACCATGAACCCTGTGTTCAGAATGCAGCAAATGTGTTGTTAGCTTTGGACAATGGAACAATATATACTGACTCCCGCATCAACCACAAGCAGGATAGACCTGCCTGCCTAATACTGAATCCATAAATTGTATCTTTATATGAATTGTTCAGAACTTACCTCATTTCTTAAAATGGATGCTTCCAGTGCTTTGTTCAAACCATCAGTGTCCTGATCATAAATTATGAATTTAGCATCATTGGAGGCGAATTCAAGTATGACCCCTTGACTGATTCTGGTTTTGTTTATTTACAAACTATGTGTACACCATGAGCTATGGAAGTTGGTTAAGTGGCAAATTTCAGATCAAACCCTTGCATCTTGTGCAACAGAACGTAACATGGATGCTAAGTTGCTTCTATATGCACATAGAGGTATTGTAGGCCTCAGAAAATTTCAACCAAATTTATAAGTTGGATATTGAGAAGGATTAATGCCTCAGGAAGTAATTGAAAAGGTCTAACTGGAAGTTTCATGAGGTTTGTTACTTCACAAAGTGGTAATTTAGTAGCACATATAACTATTCAGAATAAACTCCGTGCCAGTTTAATGTGCACCAGTGAACATTGCTAAGGCTGCCATAACTCAAGATGAATCTTATTACTGGCAGCGGCCAGTGCTACCAAGGACAAGAAATCCTTTTAGCCTCAAGCAAGTTGGGGGCTAAGTCTAGGAACAACCCCAATGTATCGATCTCTCAACCCTCAACAATTCAACCAATGCCATGATAAGGGCCTAACATGTTACCTCAACAAGCCAACCATCAACCACAAAAACATCAAGAGAATAGCCATCATGAGTTGAGAAAACGTGTGCTTCTCTGATGTTCAGTCCAATGTCAGATAGCAACGCAGAGAGCTGGCAAAACATGTTGAGTAAGATGCTAAACTGTGAGCAAAATGACCAATTATTAACATCATAGAGTGTACAGTAATACATGGTTGAATGCCGAAAAATGTCCTTCTATAAGATATCTTGAGTGTAAGCATGGATATAAATTAACCAAGTGATCCAACTATATTCTAGATATTATTTATCAAACAACTCGAGCATGTAGATTTATTGAAAAATGCTATTACTTGCAAAAATGTATCACGAAGTTGAGCATAGTTTAAGAGGCACACAACTGCTGACCTGACTGAGTAGCTTTGGCTTGTCAATTGTGGAGAAAACAATCTCATGAATGTGAGTATATTGTGTGTCTTGCCTGTGAAATATACACAGTCAAAATTAGTGCATTAAATATCAAAGTTTTATGTTAAATATGTGTCTTGGACATGTCATAGTTGTTCATGCAATTGAAAATGCATGAGCAGTTTTAACTTTTCTTTTTGCAGAACTAGGAGCAGTTTTAACTTCTGCTCGTTTATCTGACACACAGACTACAGAAGTGAACAAGTACTTTTGCACAAAGGCCAACATCCCTCTGTGTGACTCCAACATACAGTCAAAGCAAAGACAACTAAAATGCTAATGCACTTGTATTCAAAGGGTTGCAACCTTTAGCATGCACTATTTAGAAGGAATGAAAAGGAAATGGGTAACCATGAGATACAAAGGCTGACATTGCTCATCAGACAAAGTTAACTGTTGTGCAAGGGTTTTTGAGTTGTACCTTTTTACAGAGCTTGTATAATTAACTAAAAGCTACTTTTCTGTGCACAGACAAAAAAAAAAACAGAAAGGGCTTTGATCCTCCCTGACTTGGGAACACCAAATTCACTGCAAATATGGAGCCTAACCTATAAGGAAAATTCTTATTTGCACCTCCTATTATTAATTGCACGTTCTATTTTTTTTCATTGATTCTTTAGCATGTCTTCTGTTTTTCATTTTTCTTATGCATATAATTGTCACTCAATAATATTGTGCGCTACAATTATCCAAGGATGTAAAGATATTCTATAAGATGTACAACCACTCAACCAGCATATGGAAGAGTCGTAAGCTTAGTGAAGACATGCAAGGCATTTTTTTAGTACAGATTACAAAACCAATGAGCCACATGTTACTGTGTTACTAGCCACGTAGCACCCAATTTGGGGATCGTCAAAATATATCGAAGCAGCACGTATCATAGGCATCTACCTTACAGAGAGATCATCACCATCATCATCCCCTTCTTCAGTTGCATCGGAGTCATATGCTTGATCCATATCTTCAATCTTTGAACAAAGTTTAGAGTCAATTCGACAACTCCAATTTCTATTGGGGATACTAAAGACAAACAATCATTAATGCACTGAAAAACACTTAGCCTCGATAAGAGATAAAATTGCAAGCTAACAGACCTCTCTTCCAAATCCGTAATATACTAGCCTGTGAAGATTCTTATTATACAAGCTAAAATCGCATGAACAAAAAAGCAGGCAATTGGCTGAGCTCAGCTCAAGGTAGGTTTTGAGCCTGTATGAATATCAGCCAAAGCCAGTCAATCTCTCCCTTGTTCACATTTTGCAAGCAAGTTACATTAGCAGTTTTGCAGCAACAAAAAACAAGCAAGTTTACTCAGTTACTCATTAATTATCTAATTGTAGTTAATTTTCCACAAAATCATCCATACATAACTTAGCACTGGTAAGTATTGCTTTTTAAATCCACTATCCTTCATACTTCAAAACATCAAATACACTTTTGCTCTATGCATAAAAAAACAACATGAATATACATCAAACGTTCTATTCCACAAACCAGTTGTACCACGCGGGGAGTTATAGTTACTTCCAAGCATGCATTTATTTGCCAAAAAATGGCTGCTACAAAGGGTAGTGTGTTGGACTGTTCATCTAGAATGAGAAATATCGTTACCATTAACTAGCACGCTAGTTTTCCCCAACTAACTTTGGCTGCAATAAAATTAATTCGCAACCACTAGCCACTAAAAGCAGGTAACATTGTTATATTGCACACATAGTTGCTTGCAGAACTGTCCAAACTCTCAACCAGGATAAGGAAGACCTTTACCCTCAAGAAACGGACATGGAATGCGGGGCGCCTGTCAGGATCCTTTGCTTCTGCTAAGACGTTCTGGTGGACCAAGACATTGGCTGCTTTGTCAACATTGATATCCAGCTGATAGCTACAGCATGAGAAAACAAAAGAAGAACCAATGTTAGTTTATGATGACACGAATGAGACAATGAAAGAATTAATTGATTGGCCTAGCAATGCTAATCCAAAAATGGTGACTGCAGCTACCAGCTTCCTTTGCAGATATGACTATCATAAAAAAGAACAAACCCACAAGCGAAGAATACAAAGGCAAACTACAAGACTAATGGACCAGTTTCCAACTACTGTGCTCAATACAAAGGCAAACCACAAGACTAAGAGCTAGTTTGCAATTGTAGCGCCATGCAGCTCTGGAATCTATAACATTTGCTAATTTCAGAAAATTTTGCTGCCATAGATCTAAAAGAGATGCTTTCAACTAGCACAAAATTCAGCCAATTATGCCTCAACTCAATCCAAATATTTTCTTACAAAAGGAAACCCAGAAGGATAATCATTCAATCGGAGGAAGCAAGCAGCAAGTGAAAGACTAATTCAGACAAAGGATCATATTTTTCCTTTTTGGAACATATGATCCCACCCTGCAAGTGAAATTAACAAAACCGTTCACTCCATTCACTTCCAACCTTAGCATAATCCCAGACCACACTGGATCAAAATCGAGCAAGACACAGCTGCTAGGCACCATTCCGACACAAAAGTAGTGTAAATCCATCCAGACACCAAGCAAACAGTACCGAGTCAACTCCAATTCCACGGCCGAGTCAAACAACACTCACTTAGCTTATCAAGCACCAGTTGGAGCTAACTCAAAGGTCAAACATCCTACAAGTTCACGCTAAGACGAAGCTCACCAGTAAGCTTCGCGATGCCCACTTAGAAGCCCAAGCCTAAACGACCACGCTACCCTCCTTGACCGAAACAATGAGCACAGATTTCCACAACCACGAGCTCTAAACCACAGCAAACCTAAGATGCGACAGCTGAAAGCAGGCGGAGCTAATGGATCACCTGTGCGGAAGCCGCCCGAAATGGGCCACGAGCTTGTCTCGGAACTCGGAGTCGGACGCCTCCGCGTGGCCATCGGCGATGAGTCGCTCGAGCACCTGGCCGCAGATGTCGCGGGCGCCTCCCCCGCCTCCCCTCCCGCCGGAGCCTGCGGGCACAGGAGCGGCATCGCGCGGCGGGGACGAGCTCTCCCCAACGCCCTCCTCGACGCCCCCGCCGAGCCCACCCTCCGCCGCCGCCGCCGCAGCCACCATCCCCGCCTCCCACGCAGCGCTGCACGTCACCTGCCCCGCATCGCCGCCCCTCCCTCCCCCTTAGCCTCGCCTCGCCGACAGGAGTCTCGCCCGCCCGCCAGCTCGCTCGCGTGTTCCAGAAGGTTCGCGGCGGTGGGGGCGCTGGGGCAGTCGGAGTCGGAGGCGAGAAGGATAGGAATGCGAGAAGACGAGGAGAGCTCTTAAGACAGGCGCGAGGTATGAGGAAGAGAATACGAGACCGCTGCAGGGGCAAAAGCGTCTTTCCGCGGCGCTGCGGCCTCCGGGCCGAGGATGTCGCGGACCATGGGGGCCTTGTTGCGAAATGCGCGGCGGCGTGGCAGGATTTGGTTGTGCGCCGTGGGCGTGGTCCTTGCCTCGGTGTTTGAGTGGACCCGGATGTCAGTGAGAATGGAACGGTGGACATGGTGTATGGAGTGGACAGATTGCGCGGACGTGGACGCGGGTTTTCTGAACGTGTGTGCCTACGTGCACGCCACGAAGTTCTCCTGCAGACTTTACTCAGACAATGACTGGTGGGGCCGTGTTCTTTTAGTATGATGAGATGGGATAAGAGCAACGTTTGGAAGGGATCTTAAAGTAGTGCCGGCACTCTACTGGTACCAGTGCTATTTTAGCAGCAAGTAGATCAAGTGACAAATCTCCAAGAGCGCCGGTGTTAGAGACTAAGCCAGGTCATTTTCGTAACCCATTTATTATAACCAAGGTTTGTCGATAATATATTAATTTTTGCGAGGTTGATGAGCTATGACATCAATGTATTCATGCCTTACATAACCAAATTGAGGCAAATTGTATGTAATATAAACAATTGGCTTTAATTGGCAGGACCAGCTTTCTGTGTAGGAAATAATAAATTGATCATGGAACCTATAATCACCAACTTTGAATTTAGATGCGGGCAACCAATATTAGAACGAAATATGTCTTAAAGTATCCCTAAAGCAACTTGATCAAACAGTCATCTCACAAGTTGCAAATAAGCAATAGACTATTGATGGGAGATTATTACTAATCAACCTTACTATAATGGTTGATTCTTTTGGAGTTTATGGGTATCAGGCTCTCATCTGTCAAACCATTTTGATGAATGGTCCAGCCAAACATCAACATCTCAACATAAATTGGAAATTGCTAGTGTCTTGTACTCTCATTCAAGGATGATCCTAAGCATCATTCTTTGATCCAGTCGTTCTACATTTTACTATTTTTTTTGAGGTAATTTCAACAACTTACTATATTGCAATAGTTGTAGAAAAACAACAAATGACACTACTTGAAACTAAAAGATTAGTGGCATTTACACTACCCAATCTCCTAGAGTATTGGTATTAGGCACAAGTATTTCGATTAAACGAATATTTTTCTTCTTATAATGGAATACTCAAATCCAAACTATTTTCTTATTTTATTGACAAATATAAGATACATTTAAAATGGCTGATCCCAATACAATTAGTATGAAAAACTGAGATCAAATTATCCATTCAACATAGAAGCATGTGACTTGTGTACTTGATTTTAGCAACTCTATCAAAAGATTACCTCACATTTTAGTATAGCATATTGATAAAGGATTAACAACAGACTAAGACCGTTAGGCCTATACGTTGAATTTTGTATGATTATCCCTACTATTTTTTTTTCATTCACGGGTGTTGTCTGATAAATATTTGAGCATTATTTTGGTAGCCTAAGACAGGCACCGACCACCTCACTAAAACTAAAAAAGTGCGTGTTCCTCGAGGTTGATCCTAAGCACATTCTTTGATCTTCAAGTTAAGCTTGTAATAGTCGTACAATAACAACAAATTGGTATCAACATAGAGGAGCCAAGTCCCAGCATTAGCTTAGTTGCATTGAGGCCCTAGTATATTCCATTTTCTCGTGCTACCTTCATCACTCACGACATGAAATTGTTGAGCTGAAAGGACTAAACTTAAGGAGGAGTCCTTAGACAAAGGAGACGTCCTTTAGTTGGTCGATGTGAATTTTGCAAGGAAATGACAACGATGCCCTTGATGTTGATGGCTCTAAACATTGTTCTTTGCCTTTATCCAAAATGTGGATTAGAACCAGGCCATAGTAGTGCTGGATGGAATCTGCTTAAAGTGCGTGGGAGGGAAGGGGAGAACCTGAGCTGATGGATCTCGCTTTGGGGTCCATGCTTATTCTCATGCAAGCATGTCACATCCCCTGTTCCTCCATTTGTCACCTTAAATGCACAAAGATTTGCACAAGTTTCAATGATTCGGTAGATCTACTTATTCCAACGTTTTCAACGATTATACAAATCTGCTTATAATGTCAGTTAAAAGGTAGTTAGGTTGCTTATAATTTTAGAGAGAGCTTTTGATCTTTCAGTAATGCTTTACGGTGTTTTCCGGAGAAAACATCCCACTTAGACAGGGTGCAAAAGACTATCTCGGTCCAGCCAACTTGAGAGAGATACTATATATACTACTACTAGTTCTTCATTGTAACTTTTTTTAAGGAAAAGTTCATTGTAACTAGAGATTAGAATATACCGCCATTCTCTCCCAGTGTATTATGGACTAATTTCTCTGTTAATCCCTCTCAGCAAGTATGGATTTGAAGGGATCACCATCTATCTAAACAATGTCTAATAATGGGCACGGGTGAGGGGTGTAGCGTTAATTGCAGCATGTCTCACGCGTGCTGGCTATCTATTCCGATCCCTTACTAGTCCTAACTAATGGTGCTTCATTAGTATATGTTCTATTAGTTAGATGTGCGCGCGGTGACATCATCAAGCATATATACTCTTAGCACCAAAGCAAGATCTCTTTTTGACAAATCGCATCAAAGCAAGATACTATATATATAGTTCATTACCGAAAGTGATGATGATTATTGCAGTTCAATGTGCAACCATCAGCTAATTGAAAAAAAGCCAAATCTAACGGGGTGTTTGGTTTGGAGGGGCTTATTATAAGCCCATAAGCTCCTTATGTGAGGGGCTTATTATGAGCCTAAAGTAGTGTTTGATTGTAGCGGCTTATAAAAAGCCCATGTAGTTGGTAATGACCTTTTTACCCCTCATTAATGCCCCTGTAGGTGAGGGAGATAAGGGTAATGGGAGGAAAGAGGGGATATTTTGGTAGGATCCACAGAATATAAGCCCCATAAGCATCCCTTGGAAGGGTTTATGGGTTTATGAGGTTTATGGGCATAAGCCTCTCACCTATAAGCCTTCATGTTTGGATAAAAAAAGGTTTATTAGAGGTTTATTGGTGGGGCTTATAATTAGCCCCTCCCAACCAAACACCCCTTAATGTTTGTGGTTATCTCTTGCACAAGCACAACATATTTAAGCACAAAGTGGAGGGTAATAATTATGGCACAAAATTACCGATCCCAAACAGGCGTAAGAAAAAAAGAGATGAAAAAAAATCAAGGTCGCATAATATCTACACAATATCTAAGTGAAAGCTGGGGCTTGGATTGGGGCATCTCTAATTTTGACGGGTGAAGTGAACCATGCAACGCAGCATTGGGTCAGGCAGGCTCACGGCTGCTGAGATGGATTGGATAGACGCACACATCACGTTGCCGATGAGAATTCGCTCAAAAAAAGAAAGCTCGATCGCGAGGTTGATGGCTGGGGTAGTACTAGGCTACGTAAGCCTGGAACTCAAAGGGCACTGCTGTCGGCCATTAATTAGCTGATACGTTCGTTCCGTTTCCTATTCATTCCTTCCTTTTTAGCCCCTTGGGCAAAAAGGGTGCCACCCTTCTTGGTGTGCACTTAAGGGGCAGCCATTTTCTTGGAGAACTGGAGCCTTCAGACTATACCTTTTGTAGGGAAAGGGATCTCATATCATGGGAGTAGAAAGGGGGGAAAATGGATTGAATAGGGATGTAGAAAAATGGATTGAATGGATCTCATATCCAGATTTTGTTGAACAACATATTGAATCCAGGCCAACTTGTATGTCTTCAAATTATCCAAGCTATTCACACCCTGCATATTGTTGCAGAAAATAAACATGTATCCCTCATAGATGGTGAAGTACAGATCCTCCTTATTTTCGTGGTACGTGGCACATCACATGATGGATATAAAACTTAGGGAAACTTATAAAGTATTATGTATTAACTGTCAAAGCTGATAAGGTTTGGTTATATTTTTCAATGGAGGGTCATGTTAAACGAGGATAAATTAAACAGATGTCTACAAGAAACTCTCTTGAAAGACATCATGCTCTTGATAAGGCGGATGGTATTATATATAGTATCAACCTTATCCACAAGGTGTAGGAATGCCAAGTACACAAGGGTCTTCTGAGAAATCATCAAAGCTAGGAACAGCACGAAGTTCGGGCATCATTGCCTTGCCGTAGCTGCAAGGCACTTGCGATGTGAGAAGGTATGCATGAAAGCTACTGAATGCTACAAAAGTCTTTTCGAAGCCTTTCCCTTTCATTGGTAAAGGTAAAAGCTTCAGACATGTGGTTTTGTTGAGTGAGGCAAACAAGTGTTGCTGGTACACTATTTTCAATGTAGTGGAGTGCTGGTCCTACCCAGGTCACAGTATATATATGCAAAGAAATGTATATAGAGAGCAGCGTGCGTGTCATCCATAGTTATCCATTTGTGCAGAGAAGGCTTAAAAGATTGGGAGTTGGGGAAGCTTGGAATTTGGAAGGGTTCTCATGGAGATGCTGGAAGTAGCTTTCCAAAGGTTGAGGGTGTTTATGTGAGCGAGGCTGCTGCTCTGCAGTCAACTTGCACAATCATGGGCAGCCTTTTCTAGTTCTACCCTCCACGTTTGTTGGTCTAGTCTTGGTTGGCCCCAAGAAACACTCTTCCTCCTTTCTGCAAAAATTAATCAAGATCGTACATATATATGGACCAAACTTGTTTATGATCCATGATCGAGAAAAAATAATTGTGATCGTACGCTTCCCACTCAGCTTTGCCTGTCCTAATAACTCTCTTGTTTGGATTGTGCACACATGTGAATAACATGCATGGTGGATAGGATCATACTCTATATAGGAAGGACATGCAACTTCTTTCTTATCCATATGGCCATACCTAAGTGACCAGTCTACAAGAGGAGGAAAAAGCTCTACAGTTTGAGCTGTTGCAGCTGAACCACCGGCCACCAATAGATTAGGTTTGTTAGTGGACCACAACCTACCACAGATGACCTAACAACAGTGTCATTTCCATGTCTATGTCAAGAAATGTTCCAACCTGTCCACGGCGGAGCACAGCACGGGAGGCGTTTGGTTTGAGAAATCAGCTCATCGTGAAAGTGATCATCTACTTGTAGCTCATCAAGCTGATGAAACTGAAATAGGCATCAGCAGGAGGTGTGACTTTCATAAAGGAAGCAGATTAGAGTCATGTCGTGGTTGCCATCTAGCTACTGCTAAGAAACCAATGCACCTGTGGAGAAGCGATTTTCGTACAGAGAAAGCTGAGTAGATGATGCATCAAGAGAGAGACGATTAGAAGCTTGAGAATATGGGAACAAATCGATGGAGGCAGAGGTTGTACTAGCAGTTCTTTCATCAGTGTCTGTCAAGAGTCTGGCTGGATTCTGGAAGCACCAGCAATCTTGGCCCAAAATATGTCTGACTCGAGGGAATTAGTTACACCGGGCTTGGTTGGTTGGTTTGCATATGGGCCGACAAATAGTCTTTTCCTTTTGCTTCTCAAGAGTACTACCAATGTTATCGATGTTGCATGAATCATGAAGTCTTGTCAGACAGAACAGTGATCTTGTCCTTTTCTCTTGTCAGAAACCTTCCTCCTGCAATTCTGCCCTGCGTGCCACTTGCAACTGCAACGCATCGATCGACAGATCATATAAAATCAGGCCGATACAATTCCATTACAGGTCAGCAGCTGCATATGAAGAAAAAGAGTACGCCAGCAGCCAAGAGGGGTTGCCTTTTCGGTATCGCGCATGTCGTTTCCTTGTATATATGCTCTCATACATATAGTGGGAATATTAATTTCTTCTCACCTCACCCGGCCTGTTCGTGCCCACCTGAACGTCACATCGCACTTGCAGGAATTAAAGAAACCCCCCCCCCCCCCCCCAAAAAAAAAAAACCAGCATCAGATCCTTCAAAGGGGCCAAAAACAAGAGCTCCAAATCGTATTGGAATCACCTGAAAAACCATAGCCTGGCTTCAAGAAACTTCTGCGTCAACCGGGGCCTGGCAGCCCGACACGTGGCTCAAATCAGAGGAAGACAAACACCAAGATCTGATGCGGGCATGCGGCGGTAAAATCATCTTACCTCATGCACGTAACCAGCCGGCCGGCTGCAGGTTGATCGAGTCTATGCATCCATGCATGAAACTTTCTCTGGTGAAACTGACGCCTGGGGAAAGTTACAACGGATGCCCAGTCATGGATAGGAAAACAAAGTCTCACTGCTGTTTTACTCAAGTGTTTCTTCTAGCCTCCGCGACCAAAATTTTGGGAACCCGGTCAGTGCTCCAATAGTTCAATTCGGGAGATGATACTCTCCTGTCTTCTCCACTTCTTGCGAGGATCTGGCAAGGCCCTACTGTGGTTAAGGACGATCCTGGGTTAGAAATTTGGAGTTTTGGATTAATTTTGGGTAATTGGAAAAGGTTTAGAGGAAAGGTCGGGGTGGCAGCAGAACTGATGGTGCGCGGTGAGGTGGTGAGGACTCCATCGGAGCCGTGGTGTTAGACTGCTAGTGGCTAGAGATTGGCAGTGTGTCTGGCACCAAATTTGAGATACATGTCATAGTTTGGCAGTGGAAAGCAGTTGCGCTGTCACACAGTGCAACTGCTTTCCACTGTCAAGAAAGAATTTTTAGGCTGCACGCACCAATGATCTTAGTAGAAATTTGAAGAAAGAAAGAAGATGAATAGATTTAGATCAAATGGGGGGGGGGGGGGAATTCAGGTGTGAGGTCGAAGAATGATCCGATTTTATTTATTGCGCAAGATGGAAATGAATTTGTAACATCTTTTGTCTCGCCATCATCGAAATCCATTGCTTATGATGCCCGGTGGCAACCATGCCGATGCAGCAGGCATCTTCACTATTGGAATCAACCTGTTTTTCTAGAGTCAAAATCCTAAGTGGTTGAAAAATTCTAATATTTCCCTAGAAAATTTGGTAGGAAATTCGACGAGAAATAAGGATTGCCTTATGGTTTTGACGGAAAACTCTAAGGAAAGTTTCCCTAAAAAATTTTGGACCTTGGGAACATGTCTAGAAAAATTTTTCTAAAAAATCTTAGCCCCCGGCCACGAGCCTCGCCGACCGTGCTGCTGCTTCCCCGCCGTCCTTCCCCAAGCTCCCTCGCCGGCCCCACGCGCCGCCTTGTTCCGGCATCGCCGCCGCTGTGCTCTGCCTGTCCAAGCGCCGCCGTGCGCCACACCGGTCTCACCCCGTCCGTGCGCCCGCGCCGCGCGCCGCCGCGGCTGCCCCCGCGCGCTGCCGAGCCACGATGCCGCGGGCCCTCATTCGGTCGCTGACGTCGCCTCTATTCATCCTCCACTAACTAATTCGGTTGCTTGGTGCAGATCAGTAATGGAGTCGATTAGGAGACCAGTGCAGATGAGTACGTAGAGCCTAGTCACCTGAGTTGGTGCTGACGCCGTTATCTTCTTCTGTAAAAATGCCTAGATGTGATGTAGCCACGCAAAAAAATTTATAACAAAACTGCAATCCAAGAACAAAGTACACGCTGACCAAGTGACCACTGACCACGACTCCTATCTTTTGTGTTCATTCACACGGGACTCCAAACAGAGACTGAGGTCAAGGGCCTAGAGTTCCAGCACAATGCAAGCCTGCCCTCCTCCTGGACAACCCCGAACCCTCTGCTGAAGAGCCCAGCCAGCATCTTGCCCTGAGCAACGTTGAAGCTGCTGAGCTCACGAGCCCTGAAACCCTCCAGCTCGGCACCGGCCCCACCTGCCAGAGGCTCATACTGCCTCACGGCGTCCTCTATCATTGGGCCCAGCGTCTCCTTCTCCACGGGCCCCAGGCACCCGCCGTAGCCGCCGTCGCGGAAGCAGCTCTCCAAGGACTCCAGCGTGGCGGCGAAGTGCCGCAGCACTTCGCAGAAGAACTCCGCGAATGGAGCGAGACTGCGGTCGATCCTGAACGGCTCTTGTTCGATTAGGATCACCAGCTTGGGCCGGAGGATCTTGACACTGCCGAGAAGCTGCATCTGCAACCTGATCAGGGAGCTGTAAGATTTATCCGTCGTGTCGCATGAGACGATCACTGAGCCGCCGCCGTCGCCGCTCGTGGTGAAGCCACGCAGGTCCTCCTCGCTGCGCAGGTGGAGCGAGCTGTACCGGAAGGGGAGGTTCAGCGACCCCGCGAACTCCGAGAGCCACCGTGCGGCCGCGGGGTGCGAGCCGGCGGCGGCGGAGTCCGCGTCGTCGTCGGCCGTGACTACGGCCGTGAGGTGGAACGGCTTGCCACCATGGCGGGCGAGGTCTGACATGAGTGACGCCCACTGGACGCCCTCGCCGACGTTGAGGTCGACGACGTGGACGCCCGTGTCGTCCGCGGTGGCTTCCAGGATGGCCTGGTTGGCGGTGAAGTGCGCGAACTTGATGAATGGCGACAGCTCTTGCAGCATCCGGTACGCCGGCATCCGGTTCTCCGGTGCTGGTGCAGCAGCCGGATGGCATTCGGCGCGCGCGCCGGAGATCCGGGACCGCAGGCCTCTGGCGAAGTAGCAGGCCAGATGGTCAGATGAGCTGGCCGCTGCATGGTGACAGCTTCTGCAAGGCACACCGGGGATGAGGTCGTCGAGCCTCGACAAGATGGCCGAGGCGCTGATCGAGTCCTGGGCCTCAACCGCCCTGGCGCCGGCGACGAGGAGGTCGCTTAAACTGCTCTCCTCCATGAACTCTTCTTGGACTGCCAACAGGCTGCCATTTTCTTGCCCTTCCAGCCTCTGATCAAAACCGCTCAATAATGGATCACCATTGGAGAGATCATCTTGAAGCAGCAAGCGATTGGCTTCTTGGATCATGATGTCCATGAACTCATGATCTTGCTGCTGCTGATCAGGGGAAGGATCGGCATCGCCGTTGCACATGTTGCCATTCTCAAGGGGGATCACTACTTGAGGAGACCACAGGAGATAGCTGCTCTCTTCATGCTGTGTGGGGAAGGGGATGAGAGGGGAGCAAGGATATGACATGGTCTCCATCTGGATGATGTCCTCAGAGAGAACGAACTGCCTGTTGGAACCTGTGGTTTCATAGAGCTTATGTACACAATGAGGAGGCGAGAGGGTTAGGACCATTTCTCAAGAGGATGGAATTTTATATGTGGACCTTCATGGATTGTGTAAGCTAAATTGTCTTACCTCGGGGCCCCGATTGGGCATTGATCTAGCAGAAGATGTACCATTTTTGTACAGTTCTCTACCAACTTCAGAGGATATGATGTGTCACTGTGTCATTTTCCTGTTCAATCAGAGTTGACAGAAATAAGTGAGAGCATGACAGAGCATATTCCTAGAATGCTTCTAGCTAGGTGTCAGCATGGCAGCATGTGGCACAATGTATTCCATGCATCTTGCAACATCCATGACAAGTGGCAATGTTGATAATTGCACAAAGCAAACCAAGTTGTAATCATAAGAGAGAATTGTGATATAGGTAACCCTTCTATGCCGTTGCAGATTTTCCCAGTCCCGGATTTGCCATGAACCTGTGTCATGACATGTGAGTCTGGGATTGGGTAGATGTACAGGGGTGCAGACTCATTTGAAAAAAACTAGTATATCGTTGAATTAAAGAGGGGTAATGGATATTTAGGGGCATTAATTTGACTTCCTAATTTACAATGGCATAATTCTGAGAACAGGACAGTAATTCATGGTCTATTGTGGCTAAGTATATACTGTGTTCTTCAGTCATCTCTAGAATTAGTGTTGAAAGACAGCAAATTTACTTAAGACCAGATCTTTAAGAAAAATTTACTTAAGACCGGGCCAAGTACAGTTACTTTCTTATGCATCTGTGGCTCTGTGTGCCCAATTTTATAATATATGCGGCTCTGTGTGCCCAATTTTATAAAGATTGCCCAATAAGCTTAAGACACGGACCAGCTGCCATCTCCAGTTCTTTTATGTGCAAGTATATTACCAGCCATACAGTACTATTGTTTGCATATGAATATTAAACTCTTTGCAGTTTCATAATGTAGCTGGTACAGCATTGATTCTAACACCACATCAATTTTTAAGAGAGATGCAGGAGAGGTAGCCAATAGAATGTAACTGGAAGAGAACAATGCTGCTTGTCTGAAGGCTTAGAGTTGATGCAGAAAGGGGGGACTCACACAGAACAAATGTGGGCCACTGAGATATTCTCGGTTCCAATCTACCTCTTGTTTTTCATCTCGACTTGTACTAAGACTCTTCTCTTTGGTAATTTAAAATTACAGTTAGCTACAACAGGGTTGAAAATCTGCAATATAATATTGAATGTTGAGATAGTGAGAAGTATATCGAAGCAAGATCTTGAATAAAGCAGCTCAGATGGTAAAAAACCACGAATGTTATGAGCAGCAATAACTGTAAACTGGAACAAAGAGAAGAGACAATTTTGTTGATCACTTGCCAAGCGGCACATAAATTAGATGGTATTAGAGGACAAGCTTAGATGTCACCATCCACACGCCAACAAGGGGTATCTTGTGATTAGCCCAGTGCCAGTACTCCCATGCATTGTTTATCGCAACTATTAATTCTTGTCATCATTAAACAAAAGGGGACATCAAAGTATAATAAAACAAGCTTGCACAGTTGGAAAGTGAAATATTTATTCTTTTACAACAAAAGATTCTTGGCCGCTTGGAACGCATGCAAGCTACGCACATGAATTCATAATTCGTTTTGTGAGTGAAGAGGGTAAGAAGCCTACCGTGATCATTGCAACCACGAGGCAAACCAGGATGAAATCCATGGTACAAGTGAGCAGACCTGTAAATATGAAGGAAACTAATAGCCACAACTCAAACTTTCATGGGGCCATCATATATAGAGTTTAATTAGCAATTATTTTGAAACGAACAAGGAAGTGACCGCATAGTCTACGTAGTATTGGTTTGGATGTTTGCCATGCTTATGAAATACTCTACCAACAATGAGGTACATCAAATGAGTCAAGGCCGGCCGATGGAGACCTTGGTGTCATCCTAATCGTACCAGAGCAAGAAGCGAAGCATTACATTAGGGAATAGAACAAATCACAAATGCAGCACTGGATCAATGATTCCATCAGACCAATGATTCTGGTTGAAAGTCAGGGAATCAGCATATTGAAACAATTCTATAGGACATGCAAACCTTGGTTGTTTTGTTCTCCCAAGGTAGGTGTCAACATGATGATCACAGAATCAAATAATCAGAAAAATCTAGACATCTAGTAGACATTCCTCACTGAAAAAAACATGACTTGATATGGCTATTCAAGCACTTGTCAAAATGTGAATGGCAGAATTTTTTTTCAGTGGAAAACGTTCAGTTCTTGAGGGGAAAGGTAGGATGCGCCTTGTACTTGTAGCAATAGAAGGAAAAAAAGGGTGACAGCATACTAACCTGTTGTTTTCTATTTGAAATAGCCAGGCAGGCTCGAGTCTAAGGAATAAGTAGCTACGGCGCTCATCTCCTTCGGTTGAGCTTCTGTCAACACACCTGGTTTTGAGTCCTTGGACAGCTTGGTGCCTGTCTCCTTGTTGAGTTAGCGCCACAGCTCGCAGTCAATCTCTCAAAACCAGGAAGCCCAAAAGAATACCTGAACCCCAAAGAGAAGCATAATGCAGCAATCTGCATGCCAATCAGGCACTGTAAGATATCCGTATCACTAATATGAAGAAGAGGCACTAAAAGATGCAAATTATTGGGTAACAGGTAAGTTGGCGTAGAAAACAGTAGAAGCATAATGAGCTCTGAAAGTGAAAGGTAGCACCAAACTCTCCTTATCCACTTGTATGAACTATACAGCCTACAAGTTGAAAAACCAGCAAGCAGCTGAAATAGCCTCTCTCTTTTTTCTTTTTTTTAATCGAACCAGAGCAAACCTGCTCCTTCTGAAGAAAACACAAGGTGACAGTGCAGCTTAGGACTTGCAAAACTACATTAAATAGTAGCCATCACCATCGATATATGATGGTTGACAAAATGTGCAGCTAACACCATTGAAGAAAAAACCGACACAAATTCAAAAGGCAAATTTCTAACAGATGTCCGAAGCAAGAAGACTGGACAGCAGGTATAGAACGAATTCCAATAAGCTGAAATAACCTTAGTAAGGCCGATCCTTCTTTTCAGTGAGCTAGCAAGCAGGATCAATTTGACCATCCTAACAAGTAATATATCCAATGGCCTGTGTGTTCCAGAAATAAGGCTTTGGAAGCTGTAAAAGAATGTAGCTAAATGCTGTCGTGAACGTGTTTGTCATAAATACAACATGACCTTTGGATCCTGCGGCTTTGAGCAGCCTAACATGTTTTTTTTTTATCTTCATGTTCACCTGTCAGGTAGAGATAACAAGCTTACAAATGGACATCAGTGCATAAGGTTGTTGAGGGTCACTGCACCCATGCTGGTCAGATAACGCAATAAAAAGTATTCTTAGAGAAAGCATGCCCTTTTGTTTCCTATATTGCTTTTGATTTTTCATCTGGACTTAAAAAACGAGTTTCCTTCTTAAGACTTAAGAGTGTGCCATCCATAGTGAAAAGTACATTATTGATGGAGAGAGTCCGCTGTTCCTTAAAGGCGCGTGCACGTTTGGCAAATTTCGGATCAAGCTATGATATTGGTTACTGCATCACCTACACTAACACAGGGGAAAGTTTAGGAATTGCTGTTAGTGCTAGCGCTATACTTGAATGCTACAAGAGTTGTGACTTATTAGTTTCTAGCAGAGATTAGAACAATCAACAAGTTCCACACGTTCCTCTTAATTTTTTACTATGAAACTTTATGCAAAAACCATCAAAGATTGTCAGTGATACTTCTCACTCAAAATTAGCAGACGTCAAAAAGGCCTGATGTGCAGTCCTCAAGCTGAGCACTTAGGCAATGCATGCACCAAAAGCCTTAAACATATATTTGATGCTACCTGAAGCAAGTGTTAGAATCTGGCCCTCTGGGCATGCCCCACTTTTTGTGAAAAAAGGCCATACGACCGGGTCTTTTTTATAAAAAAACCGCAGGTGCCATCCCCAAATCTTGTCGAAGTGGATATTTTTGTCCAAATAAATGGTTAATATTAGGTTAAAAGTGGGGAGGAAAGGTGAGATATGATAAGGGTGCATCACCACCTGATTTGCTGCCCCCACCCCCCCCCCCCCCCCCCCCCAAAAAAAAAAAAATCTGATTTGTCAAATGACTTGAGAGAGACCAACCGCCTGCCTGTCTGGCAGGTGAGGTCCAGATAAAGCATGTTCTAGCCTTCAAGGAGAGCTAGTAAATCTCAAATGCAAGTAGGTCTATTATCTTGCTTTTGAACTAATATATAGCTTTACACTATGTGATGGTTTAGAATGCTCATTTTTTTTAAAAAAAATCTAGTTATCAATAATTTAAAAGGTAATTCAAATGGAGACATAATCTGTATGTACTAGCCCCAGTTCATAATTTACCAATCACAATACAAAGCTGTTTTGCAGGTAATTCCAAGCATCGTGTATTTTGCCGCTATTATTTGATTAAGATCTGACATACTAGCGCTAATTTGATGCACATTGATGCCTTGCTAACCAACTGTATCCGATGCTCATAGCAGCAACGTGTTTAGAAACCCAATATAGTGAACCAGAATGGAGCAGAACAACTGACAGATAACTAAATGCTTCCACTGGTAAGAAAACATGTACAGAAACTGTAAGGGTAGTTAATTCAGTCTAGCACATTACTCCAGAAACCAAAAAAATTACAAAGATAAAAAAGGAGATTATGTCATACAGGAATTACTTGCTGATTAATGATACAAGAGCTAACTACCCTACCAATGAGGCATATGCATACATTGTACATTAGCTATCTTTACAATGCTGGACTGCAGTTGGTATGTGATAACATTGGCCCTGATATTGTCCTCAAATGAAATCCATGGAATCGTTTAGGGACTGACCACTCAGCGACTGGCCCCCATTCGATGGACTCTGGTGATGATGGTTTTGATTGTGATGCTGAGCCTGGTGGCCACCAAAGTACGACATCTGCTGCTGCTGTTGTTGCTGCTGCTGCACGAAATAGGATGGTATCTGCTGCTGGAGTTCACCATTGAAGGGGTTCCCGTTTATGTTCACGGCTTGCCCTGCAGCTATCTTAAGTCGCTGGACTTCTTCTCTCAGGGCTTCGTTCAAAGCTGTAGAGGTAGAAAATGGAACATGTCAATGTGCTGATTCCCTAAATAACTAAGAAACTAGAATTGCTCTATCTCGTTTTACTAACAGATCAATCAATTTGTCAGTAAAATCAGAAATCTTGTAGCACAGAAAGTTTGTGTTTAAGAACATGCGATGGTTACAACCAGGAGGTCAGAAATAGTTTCAATGGAGTATCAGAGCATACCATCCCGCAGTTTAGCTTGCTCTTCCATGGACTGCAATCGAAGTTTGAGCTCTCTGTTCTCAGCAGTTAAACCAGTTGTGTCCCTCTGGGTTTGAAGTAAATCGCAATACATCAGATATGAGGATATTATATATGTGAGGAACAAAAGAAATTGTTGCATCATAAAATGTTAAACAGCATATTCGCAGAAGGGGTGGAAAGGAAAATAAAACTGCTGGCTTAAACCTCCCTATCAAATATTCTCTGACATACAGAAGGTAGCAGTGTATTTATTAACAATCAGTATTAAGTACAGCTCACACAGTTTATTAAGATAAAACCATGATAACTTCCGTTATTGTGAAAACGTATCTATGTCCTACCAGTATAGAAATAAAATTCTGTTTAGAAGTTTTAAGTGGTACATGAAATTGCAAATTACCAAGATGAATTAAACTCAGCCATCTCATCATCAATCATCTTGTTTCTTTCTTTAGAGCATAGTGTTACTCCTGGACTGTGGGTTGCCGGTGTTAGAATATATGTGCTGTGTGCGTGATGGGCCTGGTGTCAAGGCCCATGGCCGGCTCCCTGCCGTGCCTAGATAGATTATGATAGGCATCCCCAGTTTGGTTAGGACTCTATAAACCTCTCTCAGGGCTGCCTATATATGTGTACATGTATTGTAACAACCTAATCAATCTATTATTCACGATATTCCAATTGTCTTCATGGTATCAAGAGACCAGGCCTTTCCCGATCTCGCTTCCGCTGCCTAGGCGCCGCCGTTTTGCTCCCTGCACCGGTTCCTCGCCGTCGTGCCCCGAGCACCACCGCCGGCGCCACCCCTCCATCCCGCACCGGCCACTCGCCGTTGCTGCCCGATGGCCCCTGGCACCCCTCCCCCGGGCGATGTTGCCGCGGCTGAGGCGGAGCGCAAGTGTCTCGAGGACGCCCGCACCGCACGCCAGGCAGAGCGTGATGCCGCGCTCGCTCGCGCCCAACAGGCCGAGCAGGAGGCCGCCGCTGCCTCCACCGAGCGGGACGCCGCCGCCGCCCGCGCCCGCGATGCCCTCGCTCGCGCAGCTCGCGAGCGCAAGGCAGCCGCTGCCGCCATCGCCGAAGACGACATCCACTCCATCGCCTCTTACACCTCTGTTGCCGACGGTTCTGCTAGTGCTGGCGGCGATCTTCCTGCTGCCATGCTCCTTCACGAGGCTGCTGCCCTCCTGAACCTACACTCTCAGGCCGTCGCCGTGCAGAGCATCCGGAGCCTCGTTCCCGTCGTCCTCGACGTCAACTCCAACAGTTATTCACGTTGGCGTGAGCAGTTCCTTCTCATCCTCGGGAAGTACTCCCTTCAGGCGCACGTTCTCGAGGGCAACGCCACGCCCGCTTCCCCGGATTGGGCACGCATGGACTGCGTCGTGCGCTCCTGGCTGTACGGGTCCCTCTCCAGCGACCTCCTCGACATCGTCATGTCCAAGACCTCTAAGGGCGCGTCCTCTCGCGCCACTTGGCTGACTATCGAGACCGAGTTCCTCGGGAACAAGGAGACACGCGCTCTGCACCTCGACGCTCGCTTTCGGACCTTCGTACAAGGCGATCTGTCCATCACGGACTACTGCAACCGTTTCAAGCGTATGGCCGATGACCTCGCTGATCTTGGCGAGTCTGTCACCGACCGTACGCTCGTCCTGAACGTCCTTCGCGGCCTCAACGAGAAGTTCGCTCCTCTCGGTCGTCTTCTTCGTCGCAGTCGCCCGTTCCCCTCCTTCCTGGAGGTCTGCGACGACCTGATCCTCGAGGAGGTCCACCTGGCGGACACGGCTCCTGCTCCCTCCACAGCGCTCCTCACCGGGACCTCTTCGTCGAGCTCCCAGTGCCCTCCAGCACCCTCCAACCGGTCTACTTCCAGTTTAGGGGGCGCCAGGGGCAATGGGGGGGGGGCGGTGGCGGCAGCAACAGCTCCAAGTCCGGAAAAGGCAACCGTGGCAACAGGCGCTCCAACAAGGGCTCTTCCAAGGGCTCCAACACGGGCTCCAGTGGTTCCCCCACCCCTGCAGGCGGCGTGGGGTCTGGCAATCGCTCTTCTCCTGCGCCCAGCCAGCAGTCCTCGGCCCCTTGGCCGTCCTTCTACAATCCTTGGACCGCCACCATCAACATGTGGCCCGGTGCAAGACCGCCACCACCTCAGGCGCCTGCTGGTCCGCAGGCGCCCAATCCTCAAGCGCTGGTGGCTCATCAGCTGGCATTACAGGCGCAGCAACAGGGGATCCAGACGCCTCTTCACCCGATGCAGTATCCCTACTTCGTCCCTCAGGCGCCCTTCCCGCAGCATGGCGCATCACCTGCGCCTCAGGTGCCGCCTGGGTTCCAACACCTGGCCTCGGGCCTGCCTTTGTCCTGGGATCAGCAGTCTCTCGCCTCGTCGTTTAGCACCATGACACTACAGCAGCCTCAGCAGACTGACTGGTACTTCGACTCAGGTGCTACTTCTCACATGACCTCTCATCCTACTACTCTTTCTCACATTTTCCATCCGCGGTACCCTTTTCCTTCATCAATTGTTGTCGGTGACAGCTCTTTGCTTCCCGTCACCGCTACTGGCACTACACCCCTTGACTCTTAATAATGTTCTTATTTCTCCAAAACTTATTAAGAATCTTATTTCCGTTCGCCAGTTTACTTCTGATAACAATTGCTCTGTTGAATTTGACCCCGCTGGTTGTTCTGTGAAGGATCTGGGAACCCAGAAAGTGATCGTCAGGTGCAATAGCTCTGATCCCTTGTACCCGCTTCAGCTACCCACGGCCCAAGCTCTTGCTGCCGTCTCTACTGCGTCTCTACTGCTTCCTCGCTGTGGCACCGTCGTCTTGGTCATCCTGGTCATGAGGTCTTAGCAAAAGTCGCGTCGGTCATCCCTTTTTGCAATAAAGCTCCTAGCTCTTTATGCCATGCTTGTCAGCTAGGACGCCATGTTCGTTTGCCTTTTCAGTCATCCAACTCTCGTGCTACTAGTAATTTTGATCTCATACACTGTGATTTGTGGACCTCACCAATTCCAAGTGTCTCAGATTTTAAATACTACTTGCTTATTCTAGATGACTGCTCTCATTATTTGTGGACCTTTCCCCTTCGGGTGAAATCAGATACTTTTTCCACTTTGGCAAATTTTTTCTCATGTGCGTACTCAGTTTGGATCCATGGTGAAGGTTGTCCAATGCGACAATGGGCGCGAGTTCGATAACTCCAGCACGCGCACGTTCTTCCTCACCCACGGCGTGCACCTACGCATGTCCTGCCCATACACCTCTCCTCAGAACAATAAAGCTGAGCGCATGATTCTCACCATTAACAATGTTGCTCGCTCTTTGCTGTTTCAAGCTTGTTTACCTCCCTCTTATTGGGTTGAGGCTCTTAACACTGCTACGCATTTGCTGAATATCTTGCCCACCAAAACACTGAAGTCTTCCACGCCTCATTTTTCCTTATTTGGCGTTCCACCATCATATGATCACCTTCGTGTTTTTGGCTGTCTCTGTTATCCTAACATTTCAGCAATTGCCCCCCATAAACTTGCTCCTCGAACGACGGCTTGCGTCTTTCTCGGCTATTCCGCTAATCACAAAGGGTACCGCTGCCTTGATTTGCAATCTAACCGGGTCATCATCTCGCGCCATGTTGTCTTTGATGAGGCTTCGTTTCCGTACTCTTCGCAGCCTTCCCCTCCGGTTTCGGATGATTTCGAGTTTTTGTTGGAGCAAACTGATACTATATTGGCACCTATTGGTCCTATACAGCCTCTGTCTGCAGGAGTTCTTCCCGGTGATCCCGCACAGCCACGTGCGGCTACCACTACCGCACAGCCACGTGCGGCCCCCTCCACGGCGCCCCTCCTGCCGGCCGTTGCGCTGCAACCCCACGTTGCGGTCCGGTCTGAGCGCTCCCTGCAGCGCTTAACCGGGCCATCTGTCGGCGCTGCTGCCCCGGTCAGCCCTCCAGCAGGTTCTTCTGGCGCTGCTAGTTCTCTTGCCGATGCTGCCGGCCCCTCTGCTGGGCCTTCGGGCGGCTGCACCGCCACTCCTGGTGTTGCTGCTGCTTCCCGTGACGCTGGCGGGCAGCAGGTGCTTCCGGCTCGTCATCGACCTCTTCGCGACTACGTCCACGTCTACACTCGTCGAGCTGTTCATGCTCCCACGAGGAACCCCCCTCGGGCCACTCCTGTGCAGCTTCCACCTCGTGCTCTTTCAGTGCCACCCGTGTCCAACCAACCCGGCATGGCCACACGTGGGAAGCGCGGGTTTCGGTTTCCAGCACTCTACCACTCGGCGCATCTGTCACCCGTTCCTCGGACCTACCGGGGCGGCCTTGCTGATCCAAATTGGCGAGATGCTATGCAGGAGGAGTTTGACGCCCTGTTGGCCAATAATACGTGGGATCTAATTCCGCGTCCGCCTCGGGCCAACGTTGTCTTCGGCAAATGGGTCTTCAAGCACAAGTTCAGGGCGGATGGATCCCTAGAGCGCTACAAGGCGCGCTGGGTGTTGCGTGGCTTCGACTATGCTGAGACTTTCAGCCCCGTTGTCAAGCCAGCCACAGTCCGTACTGTGCTCTCCCTGGTGCTTTCCCGCAGCTGGCCGGTTCGTCAGCTTGATGTCAAGAACGCCTTCCTCCACGGCACTCTGTCCGAGACAGTCTATTGCGCCCAGCCTACAGGTTTTGAGGACTCAGCTCACCCTGATTATGTCTGCCGACTTAATCGCTCTCTCTATGGACTTAAGCAGGCTCCTCGCGATTGGTACAGTCGGTTTGCCACATATCTATTGCAGCTTGGGTTTGTGGAAGCCAAGACCGACACATCACTTTTCGTCTATCATCGCGGCAACGACACAGTTTATCTTCTGCTCTATGTGGATGACATTGTGCTCACCGCCTCCTCAGACAGTCTGCTTCGCCGTACTATTGATGCTCTTCAACGGGAATTCTCCATGAAGGACCTTGGCGAGCTTCATCATTTTCTAGGTATGCATGTGCAGCGCTCTAGTGGTGGTTTTCTGTTATCATAGAGGCAATATATGTTGGAGATTCTTGATCGTGCTGGTATGGCTGATTGTAAGCCTTGCTCTACTCCAGTCGACACCAATCCCAAGCTGTCCGCTGAAGATGGTGCTCCCGTCGCTGACCCGACGGACTTTCGCAGTCTTGCTGGAGCTTTGCAGTACCTAACGTTCACCAGACTAGATATTGCTTATGCTGTTCAGCAGGTCTGTCTCCACATGCACGACCCGCGTGAACCGCATCTTGCTGCATTAAAGCGAATTCTTCGCTACATCAGAGGCACACTACATCTGGGGCTTCTTCTCCGTCCGTCTGCTCAGTCCGATCTCCTGGTTTATTCAGATGCTGATTGGGCTGGCTGTCTAGATACTCGCAAGTCCACCTCGGGCTATGCTGTTTTTTTGGGCGCCAATCTCATCTCCTGGTCCTCTAAGCGTCAGAATGCGGTTTCTCGCTCGAGTGCCGAAGCTGAGTATCGAGCTATGGCAAATGCAGTCGCTGAGGTTTCCTGGTTGCGCCAACTTCTTGTTGAGCTGCATGTTCCTCTGCGCCGTACAGCCCTGATTTATTGTGATAACATCAGCACAGTTTATGTCTTCAAACCCCGTTCAGCACCAACGCACCAAGCATGTGGAGATTGATCTACACTTCGTTCGGGAGCGTGTTGCTACAGGAGAAGTCCGCGTTCTACATGTTCCTACCAGTTCACAGTACGCCGACATCTTCACCAAAGGCCTACCTTCGTCTATCTTCACGGAGTTCAGGTCCAGTCTGAACGTTCAGGCTGCCGACGATCAGACTGCGGGGGCGTGTTAGAATATATGTGCTGTGTGCGTGATGGGCCTGGTGTCCAGGCCCATGGCCGGCTCCTGCCGTGCCTAGATAGATTAGGATAGGCATCCCCAGTTTGGTTAGGACTCTATAAACCTCTCTCAGGGCTGCCTATATATGTGTACATGTATTGTAACAACCTAATCAATCTATTATTCATGATATTCCAATTGTCTTCAGCTGGCCTTGCCTAACCAAATGGTGGGTTACTACTCAAGTTTTTCTTGACAGCGAAATATTTTCTATCTGTGACCACTTAATCTTCAGCAAAACCATATACATCTGATTCTATCCACTTCATTCAAATCATAATCGGCAATCGAGCATCTGCGGGCCATTTGTGGTGGGTAATGACCTATCGGGCCCAAACATTCGCTTTACCTCTAAAACTACTAGCCACATTGAATCCCACCAAACTCCTTATCCCATGCCAGTTACAATTCCATAGGCAGAACAATATTGAGTAAAGGAAAATGTTTAAGCTCTGATTAGATATTTAATATCAATATATAGACAAGCTGCCCTCATGCACCCCCCCCCCCCACCCTAAAACACCGTGCAACTTGCCATATAGATTCCAGAAAAGATATGGGAATCTTAATAGAAAACCAATTTACCATGTCTTTCTAACTTACCATGAAGGCACAAACAGATTTAATTTCAGTGCATACTCATGTCACGATTTATTTTCTATCAGCACATCTATCCTTGGAACAGATTCCCACTAACTGAACTGTCCCAAACATGTAAAATCCCTTTGTCACAAACAATGCCTAACAATATGTTACATTCAAATACTAGGTGCACATGTATATACATAAACATTAGCTTTTCGCAATATGGAGATACTAAAATTTTCAGCATGTAACTGCATCTGCATTCTTAAAGGCTTGTGCAATCATTTAGAAATGTTTAATAATTAGGTATCCACAGCTGTTCATTGTTCAGTTTGAAAACTCTCACCTCCCTAGTGTTTTGCAGCTAAGAGCTCCATATGCAAACTGAAAGACTGTGTTATTATCCAAAAATGTACCAACTGCCCAATCCAGTACTAATACACATTACATGGCATGCTAAATTCCTTAAAAACTTCTGGGTTCTGACAAAAGTGGCAACAATAAAGCCACTCCAAATTATTGTTTGATGAAAAAGTCATTCGGTAGTGTATGGATTTGATTCTAAAAATGCAATTATCCTATAGCATAAACCAGCTACTTGACTCCACACAGCAATAAAAAACTGTAGTTCCACCAAACATGAACCAAACTACTGCACAGAAACCAGCAACATGTTATTACCCAAGTACAACAAAACATGTTATTAGCCAACATACCAATTCATCGACCAGTTTAACTGATTTTGGCAAATATAACCCTATACCTGGAGAAGAGTGAGCTGCGCTGACAGCGTAGTGGCCTCGGTCTGCAGAGTCTGGACCTTCCTCTCCAGTTCACTAGTATACTTGATCTTCCTCTCCTTAGACCTTGCCGCTGACTGCCTGTTCGCCAGAATCCTACGCAACAGCACCAGCACAAGCTTAAGCTTAACATAATTTGGTGATAATGATATCTCCAACCCTAAAATCTCGCAATTATTGTTATTAAAATGATGCAGACAGCTCAGGTTCCATAACAGATAGCACACTAACACTAGCAGCAAATCGCTACTAAACTTTGAGGACTCAACGTGCATACATGCTAAATTACAGTATTGGATAAAAGGCAAAATCCGGATCTGGGAAGCATCAAATATCGATTGACGGGGGATAAAAAAGGGAGGGAGCAGGCCAAATTTTCCCAACCTCTTTGCGCGCTTGGGGTCGATGAGCGCGAGCTCGGCGATCCTCTCGGCGGGCATGGCCTTCTTGGCGTAGTCCGGCAGGCCGCTCGAGAGCGCCGACTCGCCCTCGAACGGCGAGCTGGCCCCATCCATGGACCCGCTCCTCTTGTGCCCAGCCCCACCTCCTCCTCCACTTCCCGTGCCTTGCAAGGCGAGTCCCTCGAAGAAAGCGGCGTCGAGAGAGAGGCTCCGCGTGTGGGACCCTCCAGGCGGGCGGGGCGCGGGCGCCGGGGCCGCCTGCGGCGGCGCCGGGGGCGGGGTGGGGTCGGAGACGGCCGGGGAGTCGTCGGAGAGCGAGGGGATGTCGAGGTCGGAGAAGGAGAAGTCGCCGTCCGGGTCGAGGAGGAGGTCCGCATCGGGGAAGCGGAGGAACGTCTCCGAGTGGGCGCGCCGGTGGTGCCCCCGGGGCGCGCCGCCGGCGCCGCCCGAGGACGGCGCCGGCGCGGCCGGCAGCGGGAAGCGCGGGTCCATGTCTGTCGGCGACGGCGGCGAGGTCCTCGGCTAGCTCGCACCCTCGCGGCGGCGGCGTTCCGGCGCGTAGCCTGTCTCGCGTGGGGGCTGCGAGGAGAGAGTGTGTCTGCGTGAGGGCAGTGGGTCGGGTTGGTGGGCTGGCGTACGTGTGAGGAGTAGAAGGGCGGAGAACGCGGGGTTGCTGCCGCTGGACACCGCGTGGTCGCGGTTCACGGCCTTGACACGGATCTCGAGGTGGATGGACGGTGGAGGAGGGTCTCTGTTGGTGGGGAGGGTGCAGGGATACAGGGAGCGTGGGAATCTTCGCGTGGAGTCTGCTGGATGGACTCGGTGTACGTGGTCCAGGTCTAGGCAAGTCAAAGGTGCGAGGGGGGCAAAAGCGTCATTTCCGCGGTGGGAGAATGCCTTGCCGCGTTGTTCCTATCGGGCAGCAGCGTGCTGCAGCAGACGCGGGCCCCCGGGCGACTGTTTGCCGGTGCCTTCCGAAGCCGCCCAATGACGCGTGGGTCCCACATGCCAGTGCGGGTTCCTGGTGCCTCTGTGTCGTGTCAGTTGGATGGCGGTTGGGTCTTGCGGTTTGGAGAGTGTGGGGCCAGCGCGTAGGGGCCTGGGTCCCTGCTGTAAAGTGCGTGTGGGGGCTGGGGGAGGACGACGACCGGGCACCACGCCGGCGGCACAGTTGGCACGCCATGGCGGTGGAGCTGTGGAAACTGGAAGGAAGGTCGCGTGAACTTGCATCCCAGTGGCCAGCGCCCTAGCTGGCGGTGGCGTGAGAAGCTTGCTATCTGGTGTGTCGTGATGTTCATAAGCTCACAAACAGACTGCTTACCATAGGGCTACAAGGGGTTTGCGTTTGTGTTTGATTATGTACCTTATGTCCAAATACAAATTATATATGTAGAAAAATTAAAACAATCTATAGTTCGAAATGGAGTGAGTAATTAACAAAGTTCAAACAATCTATAGTTTGTCTGAGAACTCTCGATCTATCTGGAACTAAGAGATTGATATCGCACCAAGCCTTCATCCAAAGACCCTATTTTTGGGATGGCGTGGACGCATCATGCGCGAGATCGTATGGTTCTAGCTTGCGTGATTAATATACCTATAGTATTTCTTCTCATATTAAAACAGCCATTTGCTTGTGAGACATTGTGCAGGCGCAACGATTCGGCTGATATGGGCCTAGGGCCACTGGAACCATGGTCCTAGATGTGGCCCAAAAAGCCTCTTATACCCCTCTTTTTCTTCCTTCCATGGTCCAACGAGTATTTATGTGAAGTGGCCCCAGGCGTCGGTGGCCCAAACTCCGTTCCCAGCCCAGCAACTCGCCCATCCACACATCCCGTCGACCTGCTTGCGTCCGAGTCGACGACGAGAGACGGAGAGAGAACGAGAAATCGGCCGCGTCTCCCATCTCGTCCTCTCTGCGCGCCCGACCAGCGAGCCCTTCTCCTCGCTCGGCGCTCGCCAACCCTAGCCAGCGGCGGCGCGCAGCAGGCAGCCCGAGACCGCAGCCACCTCACGGCTCCCAGGGACCTGGATCGACGAATTCCCAAACCGCAAGGCCGGAGGGCGGAGCCGACTCGCCGACGAGGCCGGACCGGCGGGCGCGCGCCGGCGCCTAGACCTAGAGCAGGATCACTGCGGTCATGGGGTCCTACACTGGGTCCGGCCCTGCGGTCATCGTAATTGCTCCACTACTGCGGTCGTGGGGTCCTGACCCATTCGTTGGTTTTTGCAGCTGTGAACCGCGTTGATTTGGGGATTTGGATCGCCGTTGGTAGCGTGTGAAATGGTGGACTTTCTGCGACGGCTTGCTGCTGGCCTGCTCAAGTGCTGCGATCTTGACATACCCAATCGGCCAAAGGGCCTTGAGGAGCCCGAACGTCTGGCCAGGGAGACAGTTTGTATGTTCTCTTTTACTCTTGCTTGCTTCTATGGAATCAGTCTGTATGTTCAGATGCTTGTTTCATATTTGTTGTCTTTTATTCAGCAGCGAATATCATGTATTTGCAGTTAATGTAAATGAAATCGAGGCTTTGTACGAGCTGTTCAAGAAGATTAGCAGCGCCGTGGTTGATGATGGCTTGATTAATAAGGTCTGTAAGTCCTGCTAATTTCTTTGAGTGTGAAGTGGCAGTGAATGGTAATTTGTTACACCTGAACCATGATGCCTTATCTCGCTTGAGGCTTTGACTGTCTTATCTGCAGGAAGAATTCCAATTAGCACTGTTTAAGACAAACAGAAAGGATAGCATGTTTGCTGATCGGGTATGTACAACGGAGCCTTGTACCTCTAGTTAGTGAAAACTTGTTATGAAATGAAAGTTCACTGTTGCTCAGTTCATCATGGTGTTCAGTCTATTCTTTCCCAATTATTGTTTCATTTGCGCTATTTGGGACACATTTTTTTGTATTTGTGTGTTACAAAAGGATCAATGGTACACCATGTGTTTTGTGAACATTGACATTATGGCAAGCTATCTAGAACAGTGATAGGATGGGCATGGATCCTGAGCTTTTTCAACCTTCAATCATGTGCTCATGCGTGGAAACGTATATTTCAATGTCTCTGCTTGTGTAATCACCCACTTGCAATCATCGCGATGGAGGCCCAAGTGTGAACTCTCTGATTTTATTTTTGGGTTACAATTTTGTTTGATTTCTGAAACTTGCATATGTACACTTCTTTTGGGTTGACCTGAAATCAACACTAAGGTATCCTGTTTTCAATTCATTGACTTAGGTATTTGACTTGTTCGACACCAAGCATAATGGAATCCTTGAATTTGAGGAATTTGCTCGAGCTCTTTCTGTGTTCCATCCGAATGCACCAATTGATGACAAAATTGATTGTAAGCCTTGATGCTTCACTTTATTTATCCATTTATGTATCCTTGATAATGCCACATAAGTGGCCGAGTATCAAGTTACAGTTTTTCTATTTGATAATATTTCAAGATAAGACGCTGAGTCATTACTGCTTACTACATATCCATGAAAAGGCTGTTGGCCGTTGGATTCATTGGGATATCCCATGTGTATGTGGACATGATTGGTAGCAGGAACTGCTATGCATGTTATGTTCTACAGTTTTACTAAAGATTGAACATTTTTAAAAACTGGACAGACATCCATCCCTCCTTCACATGTCAAAATGGACTGTCACTAAATCCTATTTGTTGCAACTGGGAATAGTTTCTTTTGATTTGGTTACCTGTTGAGGCTCTGTAGGTAGGGAGAGGCTTGTAGAGTATATTAGTGCAAGACCTGCGTCTTTGTTTCCAAGAATATACAAAATCTCTAGTTTTGGAACTTTTCTGTTATGAACTATTTAGAATGACTTTATAGTTAACCAATTCAGCTGATTCTACTTTGAGAAATCATGTTTGTGTCATACTAAGCCATTCATCCTCATGAACTTGTCTCACATCAACTTGCAGTTGCTTTCAAACTGTATGATCTCAAGCAACAAGGTTTCATTGAAAAGCAGGAGGTACCTTCTGTTTGCTTATTCTTAAATAAACAATTTGTTCTGTGCTATATGTATTAGTGCATGTGATTGGTTTGCATGTATTTTCCCAATATGTGCTATAATACCCCGTACGTGAGTGCCATTATTAATACTTTCAAGTCATGTTCCAATTTTAGCATATGATTTACCGTCATTGAAATTTGGAGTGGTAATTTCTCAAGTTGAACTGAACAAAATTGATGATGTTGAACATTACGAGTCTCCGAGGCCCTCATACACTACTCCTTTTATGGATTGTTCTTATATTTGCTTGGAAGAAGCATATCCAATTTGGCAACAAATGCAGCCAGCAACACTGAAAATGTTGTGTTGCACCTTCTTGATTGTCAGGTCAAGCAAATGGTGGTTGCAACACTTGCTGAATCAGGAATGAATCTTTCAGATGATATTATTGAAGGCATTATTGACAAGGTATGTCTGAGTACATGTTTTTCTGTATAGGGTATATGTCTATTGAATTTATGCTTAGTTGCTTACTCAGCAAATCCTCATTTTTGATATTACTAGACATTTGAGGAAGCAGATACAAAACATGATGGGAAAATTGACAAGGAGGAATGGCGGAACCTTGTCTTGAGGCATCCATCTTTGTTGAAAAATATGACTCTCCCATATCTCCGGTCAGTACTCTTGATGAGTTTGCCCTTTTCTTGACAATTTGAGTTTACTCCCTGAATTTCTACTTGGGTTCCTAGGGATATATTTGAAGCTCAGCATGAAAATGATGTTGCATTTTATCCCTGTTTTTTGCTGTTTTAACTTAATCCTTGCATGTTAGATCAACTAATAGAGTTTGTCGAAATATATCATTCTTATTATTGATTAATTTTTGAACAGGGATATTACAACAGCATTTCCAAGTTTTGTATTCAACTCTCAAGTAGAGGATGCATGAGATCCCGAAGACACCATTCAAGCCTCTGGGGCACCAACAGAACAGATTCTGCGAGGGGGCACTTGTGTGCTTTTATTTCCTTGAAATGTAAATTTTGTGTGGTGGCAATGCCCTTCCGAGGGTTCTTTCTTTTGTATAGTATTGTTGAGTATATTCTACCCAAGATTTTAGTATGAACAATCTCTTGTCATGTGTTTATAATATGTTCTTCAAATATATTGTTTAATTAACAAGTTGCACCTGCTGGCATGAAAATGTCAGAAACTGAGAAATGGGTAGTATGTGATTATTTCCTCGATCAACTGTTTGTTCGGACTTCGGATCTGCGTCTGCGTCTGTGGCCACAAATGCATCGGTCCCAAAAATTCAGTTTCATCGTCATTGCCTATCGCCCTATCTCTATCTTCAGGATGGCAAGCACCCTCACGAGATACTCGCTCCGTTTTTATTTACATGTCGTTCTGCTTTTATTTACGTATCGTATTAGGTTTGTCCTAAGTTAAAGGTAGCTAATTTTGATCAAATTTATAGAAAAATATAGCAACAACTATACTATCCAACGTATGCTTTATGTTGAATTCAATAAAATACATTTGGTATTGTAAATGTTATTATTTTTTGATAAATTTAGTTAAAGTTGGTCAAATTTAACTTAGGACAAATATAATATGATATATAAATAAAAATAAAGGGAGTAATTTAATAAATAATACGTAGTGATGAGATGTAGGAGTACCAAAACACCTTCAGTTTTTGACCGACAATCACTTTCCAAGTGTGCTTGTAGCCTTGTACCAATTGAGCAAGCCACCGCGGTCTGCAGGCAGTTACAAAAAGCTGAAGTCCATGTGCGAGTGCGACCGTTCTGCCCAAAAGCTCAAAGAGAACAGCCTTAGGCAGTCGCAAAAAGATCAAATCCATGCGATTATTCTGCAAAAAAAGAACTAGTAGAAAGCAACCTAGACAGACAGAGATGGACTTATAGGAAATTGAACAGGAATACGTACGTCTCAAGGGACAGGAACGCTGTCACGCAAGGAACAAGAGAATCCTTTGATGATTCCGAGCTAGCTATACTTGCTGATGATGGTCACAGGGACGCGATGAACGGATGGGATAGCAGCACAGATCAGGTCACACGCACGAACACAAAGCCACAGGCTGCTTTTGCCGGAGATGAGCTCCAAGAATCACAAGTTCGTAAAAGCGAAAAGGGATCTACAGGAAGCTCAGGCCGATCGGTCAAAAGATCAAAGGCCGCTCATCATCATGCTGCTAGAAAGGCACAAGCCCACGCTCCGTCGCGGCATTTGCCTAATCGGGATGGTGGGGTTCGCAGAGCTTAATCATTCCCAAAGCAGCCAAAGATGATCTAAGAACGTACTTTCGCTAGAATGTAAAATTATAGTTCTAGCGCAGAGCGCGTACTTGCTCTCCATCAGATTCTGAATCTTGGCTCGGTATTGGCATGCATCCATTTTAGAGTATTTTGTGTACGTATGCATTAGTGCATTAGTGCATTAGTGAAAATCATAATTGCTTGTGTAAATGCGTCTCAAAATAATACGTGTTTGTGTGTGTGAAGTGGCGTTATGTTGTTGTGCACTAAGTTAAAGTACCTTTTATTCAATTTCTATTGTGTTTAGGAGACATGAATGTGTGCATGTATGAAACCATAGTATCTCTCAATGATTTCATAGCTACGTCCTGCGTACTACCTAGGATCGCGGCACCCTCCTCAGCCAAATGTAGAAATCTAATCACACCCTCGTCACCGTTGAAAGCAAGATCCAATGATGCAAGGTGCCTTTAAAAATTGGTCTTGAAGGTTTGGTCGTTTGGGAGAAGAGTGTTTTCTGTTTTGTACCTTGGCTCTTGTGTGTGTCAGATTCGGTTTCTTAGAGATGTTAGAGTTGGGATAAATCTGAGTTCAAATGTACAAACTCATTTATCTAATCTAAATGTTTGGTTTGGCCGCCTGGGTTCATGGAGCTTAACCCTACCCAAATCGGCCAAAGATGATTTTAAGAGGAGACTTCTGCACGCAACAGTATATTTTTGGTGGAGCCTATACTCACTATCCACCAAACTTCAAATACTAGGCTCGATATGGTTCAAATAGAGCTTCTTCCATTTAATTTCTATATAACATGCGTAGGAGACGCGATCGTTTGTTACGAGGTTGGTACGTTCAATCTGAAATCGTACCAAGCTTTGATCTTGAGAGAACCCAAATCCAATCGCGGACGTTCGGCCAAATCCTCCGGTCCTCCCCGAGGCAGTGACCTCATTAAACCACATCGGCCAAATGCGGTAACCCAACGATGATCACACCGTCCACAGCCAGATCCAACGGCGCCCCGCGCCCCCAAACCGCACGGTCCCACCCTCCTCTCTCTTCGCCGCCTTCCTTCGCTAATCCCCGCCATTCCAGGGGGAGGGACGCCATCATTACCTTCCTGGCTTCCCCTCCTCTCCCATCGGTTCGTCTGCTTCCCGTTCTCTCGGCCATCACCCGCTTCATCCTCCCATTTGTTTCTCGCCATCTTGGGGGAGAAGAGGGGTTTGTTGGCGCCTTCAAAATCCATACTTGGAGGTTTCGGAAGAAGAGGGTTTTATGCCTCGGGTTCCTGGGTGTGTGTCGGATTCTTCTTCTTGGAAGATTTGCATCAGTCTGAGTTCCTGAGGCTGGGCGGTTCTTGGAGACAAACTTGGCTAGGCTAAAATGGTATGTTTCCCATATCTTCTCCCGCGGTTTCTTCCGTGTTTTTATTGGTTCTTCGCGGAAGAAGTGTGGACTGAATCGATTCGGTAGGCAATGCGCCAAGAAAGATGAGTTTTTGGCGACCGATTGCGCGTGGACAGGAGGGAGCATTTGATCTTGGCCCCGGCCTTGATCTGGATGGTCCCCCACTGTGCACCAAGGTTGGGGCATTACTGATGCGAACTGCATTTATTTTAGTGTCCTAATCGTTTGATTTCGTACTCTGATATTCATCAGTCCGGATAAAAAAATCGTCTCTGGAAGTTCAACCCTTTTCAACTGCTCGGGCTGATTGAGGACCACAGCTTAAGCTGGTTTCTTTGCGTAGAATCTAAATCCAGATCAGTCTGAAGTGGGGACTGCTCAATGGCTTCTGTATCTAATGCTGCACAAGCTGCCACGGATTCGGCGTAGCCACATCAGGCTTGTTGATTACCTACCAATGCAACCTTTGGCTTTTTAGATTACAGCGCATGCGTGACGGCGTGACGCGTGGCCTCACTGAGCATGACACTCACTTCTCGTCGATGCACTAGAGTGGGCACTGAGATTTGATCCATGAGTAGCAGAGTATCCATGTCGCCTGTCCCCCATGGCACCAGCCTACAGATAGACCATTGGGCTAATAGAGCATGAAGGTGTTACAGTTGCAGCAGGAGGAGTAACTCTCTCAACCTCACTCGTTTGTACCTAGGCTGGAAATGAACAAAGCATGGTCTAATTTATGCAGATAGCTCATGGTAAGAAATGAATCACAAAACAACATAGCTACAAACTTATGGCAAAAGTAATGGTGGACAAAACGTGAATGTTTGTTTCTTTAGGGTGTCAGCTTTGACTCAGACTTGCAATGGAATTCCATGAATTTCCTCTTAATGAAACATGCGTTCAGGTGCGTTCTCTAAAAAAAATGGAATTCCATGAAGTGGTTTTAGGTTGGAATTTTGGAAAGTGTCAAATTGGGCTAGTTCACTCTCTGAAATTTGTCTTTTTTGTTTTTCCTTGTACGACTTGTGTTTTAGTTTTAAATTTTGTGGGGTTTGACCTGACGTATTAACTCATTACAAAAATACATCCAATTTTTCATGATTCTTTTTTAGGTCGGGTATCTAACATTGGTTTAACCCTAGTAAACCAAAATGCATGAAATAAATCACAAAGGCTCTTAAAGTATGTTTCTAAATAGGGCATGATATAATGCATCAGCTTACAGAATTGGAGCTTATAACCAAACTTTTTTAGGGAGAACCAAAAATGACAAATTTTGAAGTATTTGTTTGTCAGTTATTAATGTCATGAGGTAGTGATACAGTGGTGGAATGATCACGTAACCAGTAACAAACAGCACCTTTTTTAGGCAGATAATCATGTGTTGGTGCACAGTACAGCAGGCATTTCGAATTTCGATTTGGCAATGTCAAGGATGATGTCAGTTCTTGTAATGTATGGGTTAGGCGCGATGCAGTGAAGGAAAAGCAGACATGAGGTCAAGTAGCAAGGCAGGAGACGAAATAACGAATGCATCGCAAGAAATATATTTCAAGCCGTTGCATCTCAAATAATTATGTTTAAACCTTTCGTTACTATTTTGTAGCAAGTTTAATATTTTGAGTAGTTATTAATGATTTAATGCGGGCAAACTTTGATATCGTACTAGATAATATGCGAATATCATCAGGCAGTTTTATGATGTTATCGTGCAGTACTTCTATAGTTGATAGTTTATAAACTAACTACTTTCACATTTATGCAGAACAATGTGTGTGAAGTGTGTGGAGATATTGGTTTCAAACATCTTCTTTTGTGTTGCACTGACTGCAAGGGAGCTTGCACGCACCAGTATGTTTCTTTTCACCATAAGGATGCTTTCTTGTAATAAATGCAAGAATGGGAACAGATAATAACCTGGTCCATCCTTCTTTAAGTATATGCAATTGTCACATGGTCTATTAAAGCTTTTGCTGCACCTTTGAATCTATGTTGTTGAATCCAATTTGTATGTTTCACTTATTAAGGGTATACAGCCCACGATATATTTGTTCTCTTGATCTCTTATGAAAGTTTTATCATAGATCACATCAAATGTGTTTTTTCTGTCATTTAGTTATGTTGGTACTACTCAGTTTTCCTTTTTTGGATTTAAGAAAAGTAATGCCTTGCCTTTTTCTTATTACAATTCATCACTGATGCAGATACTGTTTGGACAAAGTTCTATATGATGCATCATTAGTAGATTGGTTGTGCAATGAATGCCATCAAAGGCATAGCGAAGGTTCTTACAGCAGGTCTCTAGGGAAGGTGTCAAGTGAAAGGTGGTCAAATCACACCCACTTTGGCTCTACATCACAGCAACCAATTATCAATAGAGTGGAGTCAGCCAGAGTTTTTGGTTCATGGGGACAACGGAAAGGTAAGTCCTACACAGCTAAAGGTGCATATCTGAAGAAAATCAATTCTTCCAAGATGAATTCTTTGCGCAAGAAGTGCATTAGAAAGAAATCAAATATGAGAGGCATGAGCATCAATAGAAGAGGATGCAGGGATGCAAGTATTGCCTGCACCAGTGGGAAGGCATCACATTCTTGCCAGAGCATCGGGGCAGAAACAGCTGAGAACAAGGATGGGAATCGGCAGGTTGCCAATGAAAACTCTGTTCAAACTTTGAAGTTGAACAATGATGTTGGCTCAAATCATTTGACACCAGGATTAAAACAAATCAATCACCTAAAGCCACATGATGACAGATCAAAATGCATGAAGGAAATGACAATTCTTGCTTCAACATTGGATAATTCTAATGAATCAGAGCCTTCTAATATGAATGAATGCTTTGTTACTCATGAAGTTAATTCGAAGGCAGGGAATAAACCATCAGATGAACCCTTGGTGACCCATCAAGTTGGGGATAGACGAGGGGAATTGACCATTGCTTCGTCTCAGAACACATCAAGAGGTGATGTCCATTTTACTCATCGTTATCCGAACCAGCAACATGATTCGTTCAAGGCAAACCAAAATCTGAATCCTGGGTCAGCACCTGAGCTCAACCAAACTGGTCAGAGTGATCTCGAAAGAAAATTTTCGTTTTCTGTTGGCAAAGCGGCTGTAAACCAGGTATCAGGGTTGAAAGATAACAGTGGCACAATCTTATCTCCCAAACACACTGATCATGACAAACAAACAAATCAACACGCTCCAGTTATCTGCAAAAATATGAAAGATAAGTCCAAAAAAGATCATAGAACTGTGGTCGGTGCACATCAAAACAAGTATTGTGCAAGGAACAAGGACAAACTTGACCCACATGGTGATAATAATATCAATGTCCTAGATGACTTCATGTTAGAAAGAGAGAATAAACAGATCAAACTCCAGCTTGATCATGAGGCTAGCAATGAGTTACAGAAGAAAAGCATAGCTGCCAATGGACCACAGCCTTCCACTCCACAAAATGATAGTTTAGGCAAAGCCATGTCAGATTTATCAAATATGGGTGTGTTGCCAAAGGAAAACAACTGTCTGCCATCTATGCGCATTGAAAGTGATAATCTGAAGAAAAACCACAGTGGACCATCAAAGCTATTAGATAAGGATAATTCATGTTCATCCTTAGAGATCTCCTCAGAAGCAATTGTTATTAAGGCTAGTGGTACAGAAGTAGAGATTTCTGATACTCTTGAAAACTTTGGCAAGGTCAAACCAAGAAAGCGACGGCGACTCATTCTCAATGATGACGATGAAGTTGAAGAAAAGAAGGCTGAAGATGTGCGGAAGGAAAATGCCGATCCTCATCCTCCTAAGTGTGATGAACCAATGACAAAGCATAGGGTAAACACTGAATATTGTGTGGAAGAGGCTGTACAGACTGGTGAATTAAATGATCGAAATCTCATGAATGGTAGGCCTGTGAAGAGAAGGAGAAGATACATAGCTCAAAATGAAGATGAAGAGGATATTTTATGTTCTGCAAATGCTGAGTGTGCTCTGAATGAGGCTATGAATCGGTCTCTAAATGATGGTGCAAAGATGGTGCCACAAACTTCAGTTGCAAC
Organism: Panicum miliaceum; assembly: GCA_032594955.1. Lineage (NCBI taxonomy): Eukaryota > Viridiplantae > Streptophyta > Magnoliopsida > Poales > Poaceae > Panicum > Panicum miliaceum. Next base: position 2,223,595 of record CM064065.1, on the reverse strand, counting down.
AGATCATTCCCAACAATGCAGGCCATCTCATTCAGAATCTGACGATCAACAATATTACATTTACTCGCAAGCCCTTGATGAGCCTGTTTGGAGGTATGTTTGATGATATTTTTCTATCTTTGAATCAAAGCAAATTCTTTTTGTATAAAATGGTGATGTATTCTATCTTTTTGTCAACAGTGGAGTCTTTAAGATAGACACTGAAGTGCTTATGTTGGATGCCCACTTGTCCACGAAAGCATGTCAGAGAGTAAGGGATTTGTCAACATCGTTACAACCAGTAGTTGAATTAAACAAGCTCCCCCGGTCACAAGCCTGGCCAAAGAGGTGGAAGTCTTTTGGACCTACTGATGACAACATCGGGTTGTTTTTCTTCCCACATAGTTTGAGGTGTGTTTGCGTCTCTTATTGCTTGCTTTTCTCCTGCTTGATGTGATTCGATTTACTCATATTCTCATCGTATCCCAGGCAAAATGAAGTGTCAAACAGACTAGTTAACAACTTGATCAATAGTGATGGTGCCTTAAAAGTTACAGTTGGTATCGCGGAGCTATTAATCTTCCCCTCTTCTTTATTGCCGGAACAATACCACTGTAAGTTTCCAATTGGATAATTTCTTTTTTCTTTTTGCCTGATTCCTCTGTGTTCCGGACAATGCATGCACCCATTTAGGATGCGGAAACAGATTATGTCCAGCTGTTATGATTTTTCTACTTTAAAATTTTTCCATGTGAACCAGTGTTGCTTTTGATATTTCTTTGTGCGGGCAGTGGGAGAAGAGTGGCCTCTCTGGTGCGCTGCTGGAGCTAGGGACCTCCAGAATTTGCTGGCAGGATAGTGTAGGATCTGTTGTCTTTTTGGTTGCTTCTTCTTGTTTTTTTTGGTATGGAGCGTATGTTCTAAGATTTTTTTTTTATAACAACATTCTAAGAGTTGTTCAGAGGGTGGGACTTGGCGGCACATCTCTTTTTTTCCCTTATATAATGAATGATACACAGCTCTTGCATGTTTTAGAAAAAGTATTGCTATTGTATAGCCTTGTCTTATATTGTATCACAATATTTTGCCCACTTTTCCAGTTACTGATCAAATTGTCTTGAACTTTAGTTTTCCAGGGGAATCACTACCTGTGGGGAGTGTTTAGGCGAAGGAAAGATATGGCTGATGAAACTGTCCTTGTCAAAGAGCAAGATGGTTCAGTGAAACATGCCGTAGAGCAAGGGCAACAGCAAGAACAAGATCTTTTGGACCAGCGGGATGAAGTATTTTATGAGTCATCAAACCAAGAAACTTTTGCTGTGAAGCATGTTGTGCATATTGAGAATCAGCTGCTGGTGGAGTGCGACCATGAGGCAAAAAAGGAGGCTGTGGAAGCTGCCACAAGAGAAGGCACTAACTCACCTGGCAGGAGTTGGTCCTTTGCTAAGACGGATTCTGCAAAAGTTGGATCAAACTGCTCTGTGGAGCCAAGAAATGATAGTGAATTGGAGGCGCTTGGAGACTTGGACCAGCAAGAAGACTTCACCTCTTTGCCTGAGCGTAATGCCTCAAGTATTACTGAACAATCAAGTAACTCTGGACCTGCTACAGCCAGTACCAAACTGATCAAACCTGTTGAGCACGGTCATGGACAACCCCACTCAGGCTCAGAACCGTCGACAAGAAAGCTGTTTGGATTTGTCAATGCCCAGACACCAAGATCTCAGCAACTAATCCAGGAGATGGTCAATGAAGGTGCACTGTTGTTCCCAGTGCCAGAGATTGCGACTACTGATTCCATCACAGGCCACAGCACTGGAGCTATATCTTCTGAAATGAACCCTGACATTGAGCGTCCAGATCTGCTGCGTGATCCCCCTCAGGCCTTCGACTTCGTATCCATGGGACACAGTGAGCCCGGTGCAGATTCTGAAGCCTGCCTGGATCTGTTCCCGGTGCGACAAGAACATATTGGATGGGCTCCTAGGGTGGAAGTTAGCACGGAAGTGGACCTCGACCTGTACCTTGGCAAGCAGCCGCAAGCGCCCTCCTTGCCACCGCTGCTCTGAAGCTCACTGCGGAGTTTCTTCTGTACAGGACTCCCTGGACGATCTCGATTTTGTTCAGAATCATAATGTGGTATTGTGTCTCGTTGTCTCCCAATGGTTGTTGCTTCCTTAGGTTACTGCCAGCGCCTGTAAGTTTTGTAAAGCAGTGCAGGGGGTTTCCTTGTGATGAGTTAGTTTTTTTTGGTGATGTGGATCCCAGACAGTAGGGGTAGCACTGAAGAGCTAACCATAATGTTGTTGGCAAAGTGCGTTCATTGGTGTATTTGCATTCAGAGCCTGTAATTAGATCAATTCTGTTTGTTGTCTGGCCGTTTTGGATGACAGGGTGCAGAGTTAAGGTTTGTAAATTTGTATCAAGAGGTAGATGTGTTTGCTCAGAACTTGACAAGTTAAAGTTGTTGCTGGCATGGCTTCACTGATAGTCGGTGAGTAACACAGGAGCAACCCGGCCCTTTGCCATCACCACCACGGTCACATATATGTTTCTTTCCAGAACAACTCGATTACGTATGTGAGCGTGTGACTTTGGGGTTTAGCTTTTGGCTGTGATTTTTGCCTCCGAAAAGCTAAAAGCCAACTAATTCAATCTTCACAGCAGCTCTCTCCCTGCTTTTTTGGCTGTGAGGGATAACTTCTGCTCGAAATTACCCACCTGGTACTGTCACCTGGTACTGTTTATGAAACGGCCTTTCTCCTTTCTCTGCTGCCACCGCTCCTCCCCGCCGGTTCCCGCCGCCACCTTCCTCGCCGGTCCCCACCGGCGCGAGCCTCGCCAGGTGCAAGCTCCGCCGCCGGCGGGCAGGCCGCCGCCTGGCCCCCGCGCGGGCGAGAGGCCGCCGCCGCCGCCGCGGGTAGGCCTCCCGGACCCGTGCAGGCGATGGGCCGCCGCGAGCCTCCGCCGCATGTAGGCATCCCCGGCCGCGCCCTGCTCCGCCGCCCTGCTCCCTAGCTCCGCTCCGCCCAAGCACGGGCGCCGCTTCGCCCTGCTCCGCCTGAGCGCGCGCCCTGCTCCGCTTCGCACTGCTTCGCACGAGTGCGGGCGCCGCTTCGCCCTGCTCCCTAGCTCCGCTCCGCCCGAGCGCGGCTCTGCTCACCAGCTCCGCTCCGCCCGAGCGTGGCCCTGCTCCCCAACTCCGCTCCGCCCTAGCGCGGGCGCCGCTCCGCCCTGCTCTGCACGGGCGCGGGCCCCCAGCTCCGCGGCGGCGTGTGACGACGGCGGCGGCAGGAAGCCACGCCATCCCGACGGCGAGGAATCGAGTGGTGGTGGTTGGAGAGGAGAGGAGGAGGTGGCCGGAGGAAGAAGAACTGACGAGTGGGGTCCGCTCGTCAGCGAGAGAGGGAGAGAGTTAAGTAGGGTGGACCGCGAATGGCACGTGGGGTCCGCTTGCAAGTGTGTTTCCAAAAAACCACTAACTGTTTTACCAAACGGCTTTCAACTTTCTCGTATTCTACAACTAAAAATAGAGTTTTTTCATAGCCTGCAGTTCACAACTATTTTTCCAAAAACCACAGCTCAACTAAACGTACACTTTATATGGTGTTTTGGAAAACGGAATTCGTAATCACCCACCACTCGATTATTTTTTATTTTGTTTGTCAACCAGTCAAATTTGGATGGCCATGCCTATCTTTTCTGTTCTTTTCCCTTCTCTCTAGCTGCTTTATCGGCTGATTGTTGTTGTGTTGTCTTTTTTCTTTCATTCATTCAGATTCATCCCATTGCTCAGAGCTTTGCATCTACGTACGATTCTTTAGTTTTGCATCAGTTACGTGGTGCCAAGTTTATCATGCCGCTTCTCTCGCCACGTCGCAGTTGGCGTCTGACATCCCAAAACCCATCAAATGAGTTCCTCGTGTCCACGGCATCCATTCATCCCTCTCCTCGCCATTCATCCATGCATGGCCACTAGCAGTGATCTTGGGCTAAGCCCATTTAACCCCACTGAGAGACCAGGTGAGTTGGGCCCAAAGTAACGGAATCGATCCAAAATAACGTGTCATGGTTTTTATTGGATTGAAAAAGAAATCGATTGATCAAACAGAAATCAGCCGATTTCATGTGTTGCTGCACCTCCCGTTTTGAATGGATTGAAAAATTAAGTGACACAACAACAAAAAAAAAAAGAAAAACCCTCGAGTGCTGTATAACTCCTTGATCGTCTCAACAAAAAGAAAAAGAGATTCTCAAAAAAGTTTGATGATTATAACCACCAACGGCGACCTCTAACCTCTCCACGCGTCGTCCCGAGCTGTGTCGTGCGCGTGCGATCTCCAGAACCCAAAACCCAAGGCTGTCACCTCCACCGCCTTAAACCTTAACCATACCACACCTGCCCGCCGCCTTCCGAGTCTCCAGCAACTCCAGTCTTCTAGTACCTTCTCTTCCGTTCCGTTCCTTGAGGGGAGAGAGAGAAGGCCAAGGGCCCCGTCTCCATCGAAACGGAGGAGGAGAAGGGCACCTTGCTTGGTGAGAGAAAGGGGCTGTGCGGTGGGCCGTTCCGCCGGGGTCGGGATTGATGGGTCTGCGTCGTTGAGGCCGAGGCGGTTCTTGGGAAGTTGGTCGGCGTCAGAAATCACAAGTAACATGGTACGAGTTCAACCTTTCCTCTGTCAATCCCCCCCCCCCCCCCCCCCCCCCTCCTCTCTCTCTATGCCTCCCGTTCCTGATGCAAGAGATGTGGCCGGAATGAGTTTGCTTGGCAATGTGTCTGGGTTCCAGTCTTCCAGATGTATGCGCGAGTCCGACCGGTCGGTCGTGTGCAGTGATCATTGCTGTTCTTCATCTGGACACCCACATTGCTCCATAGGATCGCAGCATTACCACTGTGAGGAGTTAATTTGTTGTTGTGCACAGTTAGTTTGGTTTTGGTGCTCCGGTAGTATTCTATTCCATCTGGATGAAATCTGTCTTTGAGGCACTGCAATCCATTCTAACAATTTTTCTAGTGTTTGCAACTGTGAAATGATCCGCCCTGAATAGTTGGAGATGCGGCGCCTCCTGTTATGGAGTTAGACTTTCATGTGTGCAAGGAAATACCCATGTGTGTGTGCGTGACTGTGTGTTCAGGGATGGAGCTAGGGAAGTGCTGGCAGGGGCCTGGGCACCCCCTATGCTCTCTACAATCTACACACACCCTTGCAACTATGCTTGATTGATGTTGACTATATAAATATAGTATACCAAAGATTGTTTTGGCCCCCTTAAACACAATAGCATTGGTTGTTGGTTCCCCACCGTCCCGGGCGGTAAGTATGGTGGTCTGAGTGTGTGACGCACTGGCAACGCACTGGCATGGGTATATGTGGCAGTGAGTATGGCGGGTCACAATTATAGGAATTCATAGTTGTCATTGGCTTTTCAGGTGCAATGAGTTGGAATTACTTGTAAGAAAAGTATATTAGTATTCATATAAATATAGCAAAACTTTACCCTCACCAGATCCGACTGTGCTAACCACCTTGTTGCTTGCCTCTCTGCCGAATTTGCCATTGGCACCTACCTCGTTGCCCAAGTCACCTGATTGCCACCTCCTCCCACCTTGTCATGCCCGTTGCCTGCTCCGCAGTCCGCAGTTGCTGCCTTTCTACCAAATTAAACGATGTGCCTTGCATCAGCTATTAGCAAACACCAGATCACAATATGACAATATTGCTATAGAGTTTGGTGACCTTATCACGGGGTACCTTCTACATATGATAATTTCATAAGAAACCTTTCTGCAATGTTATGCAGGGAACTGTGTGTGAACTGTGCGGGGATATAGGATTTGAACACCTCATGGTATGTTGCAGTGACTGCAAAGGATCTTCTACACACCGGTATGCTTTCTTTTCTCCCTAATGATTTTTATTGTATTAAATATGTGAAAAAACTTGGCTACACCTTCAAATCTAGCTATCTGTTATCCTTGTTGTTGGGCACGGCCTAAACTAAATTTGTTTCCTTATAAAAAAATCATCACAAATTACACCAAGTATGCTATCTTTTCGTAGTTCAATTATGATTTCAAGAGAGAATTGACTGTTTTCATTAATTTCTTATCATGATTTGTGATTGTGTAGGTACTGTTTGGACAAAGTTCTCTTTGATGCATAATTAGCAGACTGCTGGTTCTGTTATGACTGCCAACAAAGGCATGGTGAAGATCCTTGCAGCGGATCTATAGATAAGGTGTCTAGTGTAAAGAAGCCAGGTTATGCTCATTTTTGTGCTTTAGCGAAGCAGCCAATTACCAAAAGATCAGGGTCAGCAAGGGATGATGCAGCGTCAGGGAGAAACGGAAAAAGCAAACCATACAAGAAAAAAATTAAATCTCTCGAAAAAAATATATTCTCCAGAGAAGAATTCTCCACAGAAGAAATGCACTGAAAAGAAGTCCAGTGTGCAACCAATGGGCAACTGCACCAATAGAAAATGGCGCAATGCTGTAAGTATTGCCCGTACAAGTGCAAAGGCATTACATTCTTGTGAAACTATTGGGACAGAGACAGCTATGAGGAACAATGGTGAGAACTGGCAGGTCAACAATGAAAACTCTGTTCACACATGGAAAAATGTTAAGCAGCCTTACCCTGTGATTGTGAATTGCTTGGGTTTTAAATTAGGAGATATTGACCTCTTGAAAATTAGGAGACGTCGCAAACCGAAGAAGATATCCCAATCAGTAACAGCACCACTCAGAGGATTTGTTGTCATGGAAAAGAATGCTATTTTAGGATCAAAGAATCTAGAGCCTTCAAGTCCCACATCTGGGCGTGGAAACTCAGCTAATGAGAAAAGTGGAGACAAATCGAATTGTATGGACAGTGGTGCAGACTCTTCTTTCAAACCCAGAGATCATGACGATCTGATAGATCACCCCGATCCACTTGGATGCAAGAATACAAAAGTTAACTCTGTAGAGGATAATAGAAATTCAGCTGGTGCACATCAAAACACATATCAGGCAGCGTCATTACCGACGAATGACAAGTGTCAAGTGCATGATGGTAATAAAAATGCCATAGATGACTTGGTGCTATGAAGAGATCAGGTCCCGACAGGATTGTAGGGCTAGCACTGAGTTACAGCAGAGAATCATCGCTGCGAGTGTAACACAGCCTTGAAAATGGTGTTGTGGACAAAGTCACACTGAATTCATCAAACATGGGTATGTTGCCCAAGGAAAACAACTGTATGCCATCTGAGCACATTGAAATTGAAAATCAAATGGAATATCAGAGCGAGCCATCAAAGCTATTGGATCCAGCAAAATTTATTCCTGCAGACAGTGCTACAGAGGAGGAAATTTCCGATTCTGTTCAAAACTTTGGCAAGAAAAAACCAAGGAAACGAAGAAAACTCATTCTACTGAATGATTTTGATGACAACGAAGAAGAGAAGGCTGTAGATGTGCAGTTGGAAAATGTTAGTCCTCAATCTCTTAAGTATGATGGACCAATGATGAAGCATAGAGTCGACACTGAATATTATGTGGAAGCAGCTGCACTGACTGGAGACTTCAGGAATCAAAATCCTGATAATGGTAGACCTGTGAAGAAACAAAGAGGATACACAAATTTCAACAAAGATGAAGATGCTGTTGTCGGTGCTGCAAATTCGGATTTTGCTCTGGATGATGTCACAAACTATGCTCTAAATGATGGCACGAACATGGCATTAGAAAATGTTGTTGCAAATGATCATTGCCTGCAATCTAGAATGATATCAAATTCAGAATCTGCTGATCTGTATATTTACTCGAATCCTGCTAATGAACCTATTAGGAGGTATGTTGGATGCTCTTTTCCTTCTGAATAACAAAGTAACACTTTTTTGTATAAAATGGTGATGTCTTCATTTCTTTGTCAACAGTGTAGTCTTGACGGTAAACAGTGACGTGTCTGTTAAGATGGATGTACACTTATCAAATAAAGCATGTCAGAAAGTGCGGGAATTTTCAAAATCATTGCAACCGGTACTTGAAGTAGAGAAGGTCCCTTGGTTGAAAGTTCGGCCAAAGAAATGGAGGTCTTCAGGACCTACTCATGACTGCATCGAATTGTTTTTCTTCCCACATAGTTTTAGGTATGTTTGCCTTTCTCTCATTGCTTCTTTTTCTTCTACTTGTTGGATTCTGAAGTACTAATTGTGTTGATGCATTTCAGGCCAAACGAAGTATCAAACGAACTCATGAGGGAAATAATAGAGAGTGACAGTGCGTTACAACTTACAGTTGGTATTGCTGATCTATTGATCTTCCCCTCTACCATATTGCCAGAACAAAATCACTGTAAGTTGTTCGGTTGGAGAATTCCTTTTCCCCTTTCTTATTTCTTTCTGTGCAACACAGGCAAACACTTAGTTGATATGCAGGAAATTTTTTTTGTTGTCTGATATAGAATCTTTCTTGTGAACCAGAGTTGTTTTTTATATGTAGCCTTGTTCTATAATTTATCACCGTTTACCAGTTTCTGATCAAATCTTATTCTTCAGTGTACCAGGGGAAACACTACCTTTGGGGAGTGTTCAAACGAAGGAAAGACATGTCTGACAAAGGTGTTGTAGCTAGAGAACAAGATGGTTCAGCATTTGCTGAAAAGGAATGTAAACAACAAGAACAGAATTTGTTGGTCCAACAAGATGGTTCAGTGTGTGCCTCAGAGAAAGGGGAACTACAGGAAGAGCATCATTTGTGGCAACGAGATTTAGGACAGCATAAGTCTTCAGACCAAGACACTAATGTCGTGAATCATGTAGAGAATAAGCAGCTGATGGAGTCCGATTCTGAGGCACAAATGGAGGCTATGAAAATTCCCATAGTGGGATCAAACAGCTCAATGCATTCTGAACAAACGAACCAGCATGAAGGCATCACCTCTTCACTGGAATTTAATGCCCCAAATGCTGCCGAACCATCTGCTGAGGGTGATCACGGACAATCCTGCTCTGGCTCAGATCCTCCCACACGAAACTGTTTGGCATCCTTATGGCTCAGACACCAAGAGCTCGGCTATTGTTCCAAGAGATGGCTAGTGAAGGCGCACTGGTATACCCAGTGCAGGAAGAGATTGTTATTGCTGATTATACCAGCACACGCAGCAGTGCTGGAGTTGGATCTAGACTTAACCCTGACTATCAACATCTGCTTGAGCGTTCTCAGCCCTTTGATTTCATTTCGACGGGCCTCAATGAGCCTCCTCAGGCTGATGCGGTGGCTTCTGACGGCTGTCTGGAGCTGTTCCCAGTCCGGCAGGAGCAGATTGGATGGGCTCCCGGGGCAGAAGCCAGGAGCGTGGAAGTAGACCTTGAGCTGAGCCTTTCCAGGCCCTCGCGGCCGACTCCCGTGTTTCAGCTCTAAATAAGGTTTTGCTCCGGAGTTTTTGGGGGGAATGTTACAAGGTTCATAGATATTGTAGTGCCTTCCATATGTGACATATGACTTGCTTTCTTCAGTTACTTCGGCCCATGCAAGTTTTGTAGTGCAGGCTTTCTTTGGCGTAATGGGCAAGGCTGTCTGCAATAAGTTTTGCATTGGCCATTGGGTATGATTTTCTTTTCTTTTCTTTTCATAGGGACATGTTTGGTTAATATGTTTGGCCTTTTGGTAGTGCTGACCCAAAGGGAAAAGCTTTCCTAAGGTGAGGTTGGGAAAAAAAATAAGTGGACGGTAGTTCGATCACAAGAACCACTGATGGCGTTTCAGTATATGCTTTGGTAGTGGAATCTGTGAAATGTTCAGCCTTTTGGCAATGAAGACCACAAGAACTTTGTTTTATGACACATGGAGGCTAGCTCTTCCTACTGCTCATTTGTTACTCGGAGCCTCGGACCTGCCTCCAACTCATTTGTCGTTGGATGGCTCTGCAATGCTTGGAATCATGGTGGTTCAACTTTCATGCAGTCCTGTAACAGCACTGCTGCGTGCTCTTGTTTGTAGTGGCTCTCAGGACAAGTTTTTCTGCCACCTCGTATCACTTTATCTGTCAGTAACATGCGAGCCTATATATGGCACCTGAATGCTCTGGAGCATTTGTGTATGATACCTGAATGATTTGGAGCAACTGCACAGAGTCTGAGTTTCAGGACATCACCTCTTCTTGCTTGGGTGAAACTGAATCGCGCTGATGGTAATTTCACATATGAAATTAAATTAGCGTGCCATTTGGCAGCTCAATTATCGTGAGAGCTATGTGTGCACGCGCCGCGTTTGACAAGCAGATCACAAGCCACGAATGAGTGATGAACGCCGGGGGATTTTCATGGACGGAAACTGTCGACGGAATCTGAAACGTAAGCTCAAGCAGGAGGAAGGAGCATGGACAGCGGCATCTCAATGGCCGGAGGATCCACCAGGGCCGCTCTGGCGGGAGGAGACGACGCCGAGGTGCGGGCCCGGCCGCCACGCCCGGCCACTGCCAGTGCCAGCCCAGCTCCGTCGCGCGGCTCCGGCCTAACTCTCGTAGCTGCGGCCTGAGGGAGCAGATAAGCGAGAGCTTCCCGGTGCTAGGGCTTCAGAGATGGGTGCCGCGGGGAGGGGAGGGGCTTCGCTGCTTCCGGCGGGGAGGACGGCGGCGGCGAACAGCCGAGAACAGGAGCCCACCAATTCCAGGGTGTTTTCTGGAAAGTGTAAGGGGTTATATGTAAACATTCGGATCGCGGTTAACAATCGCGATCCAAATTAGGGAGTTATTTATAAACACTAGGGGGCAATATGCAAATAGTCGGATCGCGATTACTAATCGCGATCCAAACTAGGGGTGGGTTTCTGTAACTGGTCTGGCCGCACGGCTGCCGCCGCCGCCGACCTTCGCTTAGCCCCCGGTGTGCCATCGACCTTTCACTATCCAGGCAGCCCAGGAGAGCCTCTATCCACCCACTTTAAAGTTGTGCAGCCGATGGCCCCTCCGCTCATTTCCGCTCCAAGCCCCTAGCTGCTGCGTCAGAGACTCATAGTCCCCGGCGTCGGCGCCGCCGTCAAGAGAGCTTGGTGCCTGGAGGGAGCATGTTCGCCGCAGGTACAGCCTGTGGAACGGTTACAAAATGGAATGGGCGTTGCTACAATTCTCTGTTCGTGGTGTCCGCCGCCGCTGCAACCACGACCACGCCGTTTGCTGCCGCAGTTCGATCAGAGACGAAGATGAAAACATGCTCGGCCGCAGCCATACAGCCTACGAAAAGCCGTGGTTTCTCGCCGCACGGGCTGTGCATGGGGCAAGTTAGCGCATGGCTGCAGTGCACGCTAGTTGGTTGCGGCGACGTCCGCACGCCAAGTGCTCGACGCATTGGCTGCAAGACGGCTTTCTAGTGTGGAGAAAGGAGGTCGTTTCCTTAACACCCAAACAAGGGCATGCCTTCCCATTAGTTTGAATTGTATGATGTCCACGCGAATCCATCCTATCATATAACATCCCCTGTTGTTGGCTGCTGCAGCCTTTCCCCCCTTTTTGCTCTTTTTGCTACTAGCCAGGTGTAATAATTGTTGAAATATCAGGGCATCTGTTGCATTCTGTGAAGCTTGGAAGCCTAGTTTTCAGCTGAGTCTCATGCATATGGACATACAGAGGACCGAATACTTAGCAAGCTTGCGTGGTACTTCTGTTAAGGATGATACATCATCTATTTTTTCTGGACATGGATAGGATGGGTACTCTACAGTTGATTCTTTGTCAGTTGTTATGATTTACTAAAGAATTTCATCAAGACCAATCTTTTTCCAAGAATACCTCACAGCAGGTGCATGTTCCAGTTGCTGAAGTCCAGGTATGTAGTAGTCATTCTATTTAGAGTATTATTGCTGCTTAGAGTCCTGATATAAGATGAAACAATACTCTGTAGCTTTTTACTTCCTCAAAAAAAAAACTATGTAGCTTTTGTATGATCAGAACTTGCACGAAGCCTAATTGGATTATGTATATTTGGGGTAGGGAATTGTGCATCAATCATAAATTTGGATTCCAATTACTGAAGGCACATATTACCTCATCTCCCAAATCACTGAACATGTCTGTTATCATGGCCACTGTTTAATTGGATATGGTATACTGTATAAATATGAAATATTAAGAGAAGTTTTTGTTACTTGCAGGAATGCTTGACTCAATAATTCATCTATGTACCCTGCAGAATTTGAAGACAAAAGCAGGGAGGACATTCAACAGAAGACAAAAGCTATTGCAGAATTTGGAGAATTGAACAGAGTTCATTTGTGCAGATTCAGAAGTCACTGACAGAAGCAGATGGAGTTCCCATGTTGTCTATGATGTGCCTGTGCGGGAAATGTAGTCAATAACACTATAACACTACAGGTTCTATAAGGTCCACTAGCATCTGAGATCTGACATGCAGTTTTGTTCTAATGTTGAAGATGGCAGCAATAACACCATCGAGAACGTGCATGGAGGGTGGAGTCTCGGAATGGAATGTTTGTTCAAATGGAGAAGATGGCAGCATGGTCAAGGATGAGACAGTCAGTTGACCATAGCAAGACCTTTTGTCCGACGCAGGAACACAGCTGTCGAGCACCCAAATACCATGTCACGTTTCCTGCGAGAGCCCGTGACAACCCACGCAGCAAGGGCCGCCACCAAAGAAACTGGAACCACGAGGCACACCCTCCGATGTGTGAAGTGTAACTGAAGTTGACTCCGGATTCAAAACTCGAAGGGAACGGAATGGGTGAACTCCGTTCAGGCGGCAAACGGAGCCGTGGCTCGCGTCTGATCGGCTTCCAAGTTTCCGTCCATGTTTCCGCTGTTCCGTTCCGTTCCCACCTGCTGCTGCGCTCTCCCACCGTCCCACGGCAAACGGCACCGCGCCGCGCCGGGTACATAAAAGGAGGCAGTTGTGGGGTTGGGGCTTTGGCGTTTCGCTTCGCTCCTTTCTCCCTCCACCCGCTCCGGTGGGGTTTTCACTCGCCTCACACCGCCGCCGCGGCCGCCAGGTCTGGGGCTTCCGGCGCCCAGGACCCTAGCAAGCTCCGTCGGCGCGCAGTGGGGGATTGCTGGGAGGGGTGGTTGGTCCTCCGCCGGCGTTGGAGGGGATCAGACGCCTAAGGTACCGCACAGCCTCCGTCACCGTTCTTCCGCTTCGTAGGATTGTGCTGCTCGGATGAGCACCCCGTTGTTGTAATTGTGCCGCCGGGGATTGTGCATGTGCTTGCGCCTTCCATGTTTGTTTGATCGATTGATGTTTGGTGTGGTCGGGTCGATGCTTGCCCGAAAATTTGCTCTCTTTATTTTGAAATTCATAGTGATTATTGGCCGGTTTCTGTGGTTGTAAGGTTCGAACTTTTGGGTGGGGTTCGGCCTTGGCTGTGTACAGCCATTAAAGATTGGAATTTTGCCGCGATCGGTTGGGCATGATTTGGGTTCTTCAGGGGCAAGTAGAATTGAAAGCCTCGTTTATGACTGGGTCGTAGAGTTCTGGTGCCGTGGGTTTAATTTCACCATGGTTCGGCAAATTTTCTTCTTTTTTCCTAGAAAGAGTAATGCTTAGTGATTTGTCAGCCGATCCGTGTCAGCTGTATCAGTGGGGGCTTTGATTTCTGGGTGGGGTTCGATCTTGGTTGTGTGCAGCTATTGCTAATGCCAATTCAGTGGAAATCTGATTTGTGACTTTGATTATTGAGGGGCAAGAGGAATTGAAAGCCTCATTTTGTATCGAGTTAGAATACCGTGGTTCTTGGTGCTGTAGGTGCATATTGATGTCGAGCAGAGAAGGGACGATTTTAAGGATCTTGATGTGTGTAACTATATAAGCCCAATGGATGATTTGAATGCCTTCTATGCAGTGCTCTTGTGGTTACATTAGGCCTGATCATGGGCCGCTCAACCCGATAAACCTGATCCAACCCGCCCGACAAAAAGAACTAATCCGGCTCGACTCGAGCAGCGCACCGGGTGTGGTCGGGCTAACTGTGTTATGACACAGTGGGAATTTCGGGTCAAGCATGGGCCTTATTTTTAACCTGTTGGCTGGCTTGATGACCTGATAAAAAAAAACACTGTTCGAAACGGTGTTAGTTGTTAGTTTGCCCTGGCGGACTAGCCCCGTGCGGCCCACCCTAGACCAAGAGTAGCCATATATATACACTATTCTACTCTCCTTTTCCTGAACCTAGCTCTCCTCCCATCTCTTCCTATCCCCTAGCCGCCACCGCCATCGAACAGCTGCACCTTGCACCCCCAGACATTGCCCCTCTCCTTCGACTCCAAGCTGTTCGTCGGCCCCTGCGTCCCCGCTCCTCTCCTCCAGCTCATACTCATAGATTTAACCACAACAACGGCGGTCATGCTTGTCGAATTGCAAGATGCAAGCTGAGACGATGGGCAGCCAGTAGCACAGGATGAGCTAACAACGTGCCAACAGAGCTGGCTGCTCATGGCCAAATCCCACCGAGTCGACGAGCCAAACAAGTCCATTTACTCCCTACCATCAGTTAGGATTGGCTAGTGCGCTTGTGCCTTGGGTGCACCAATTTTTTTTTTATCTCAATTTCTATTTAGTAGTTGATATGCATGCTGACCTGCTGAGATCCGGCAAGAAACCATGGCTTTTTGTAGGCTGTATGGCTCGTTAGTTTGTGTATTCATGCTTTTGTCGGGCCGTCTGGTCAGCCTGTGGCCTGTCAGGTCAGGCCACGTGCAGGCTTGAGCCAAGATTTTGAGTTTATTTTAAGGTCAGGGGTGGGCTCGGGCCAAGAATTTTTTTAATCGGGTTTTCTTTAGCCCGACCTGAAACTTGCCCAACCCGAGGTATGATTAGGTCTAGGTTGCTTGAAGCAGGGTTTCCTGCAGGCTACTATGACAGGTAAGTTGCGTTTCTCCTACCAATTCTCCTACCATTGCGTTTCTCCTACCAGTGCTTTATACCATATCGGCTCATCCATAGATGGCATGCCGCACGTGTTTGTCCATTTGTGGCCAATATAGCATTTATGTTTAAAAAGATGGCACCTTGATACATTTCCAGTTCCAGAGTTTAGTTTCTTTTCACTTCGTTCCATTCCATTCGGATGGTTTGAACGAGTTAGTAGAGGCCTAGAGGGTAGCACATGTTTATGCTTTTGTGTTGTTAGTCATTTGAAATGTTACCTTCAAAAATTGTTAACTGGATGGATTGCTTATTTTTGTTGAACGCCTTGTTAAGCAAAGCTTGGCCTTTTATAATATGTTTTTATGGTCGGCTAAAAAAACTTATTCGTAACCTATTTTTTCTAGATATACTATTCACTTTAACCTTGTTTGTAATACCATAGCTTGCCAAAAAGGTAAGTTTTTACTAACTCATTGGTTTAGCGGATATTCATTACTTGTTAGCGTCACCTTCCACCTAACCTCTGTTCATGTGCCCTCTTCATATCTCTTCTTCGCTGAGGCATACTGAGTGCTTTGGCATTATTCCATTCTTGCAATTGGTGTGGACACAAACTTTAATCCCAGCATGGCATGACTGAGGAGATGAGGCGTGCCGTGACAACCATGGACTTAGCAGGCGGCCCAAGCATTGCATGGTGGAGGCCTGGCCCTGTTAGCCCCACGAGTCCATGCTTGATCGGAAGTGCGAACACATTGTTCACACTTTGCTTAGCACAATTCATAAATGCACATTGCATGAGAAAGAATAAAATTCCATTGAGGAGACGACTGCTATTCGTGTTCCAAGATAGAGACATATCCTTCCAAGATGGAAATGAGAGACGGAGAGGACAGGAGCTTGTCGTTCATCTTCTCAAATGCCATCCGCAGGTTGGCCCACCTTGCCACTGTAGCCAAGCAAGAGGGCGGAACAGTCAGGAGGGCACTCCTCGCCAGGAGTGTGACATGGTGCACTTCGCCACCGTCACCGAGTAGGAGCTCAAGGTGCCATATTGGGATGACAATTTCCCCCGTGGACTGAACGACAAGGACGGGGGCCAAATTTCCCCCGTGGGGGAAGCGGGGTTGGGCCCCAAAACGATAACGAAGCAAGGTGGGGAGGAGGCTGTTGCGGTTGGATGGGGGCGAAATGAGGGAGAGGCCAGGTTGCAGGGTTGGAGGGCTTTTATTATGAGGACTGGAGGGCAAGGAGAGTGCATGCGGGCCTTGATCGGCCAGCTCTTTTAATGGGTTGTTCCTGTCACCCATCGAATCTATCACAGCAGGTCACATGCCTCCCATGTGGCACGACCTGTTTGGGCACTACAGCTAAGTGGCATGTAGTAGTCCAAATCAAGGAGATAATGTGATGTGCTCAAATTTATGTGCTTGATTCAGTAATCGACATGGTCAGCACAACTGCAGTATGTCGAATTAGGATCATGTACGTGAATGAGAGGGTTATAGCAAGAAAAACACGATGTACAAATGACTTTAACATGCCAAACTGCAATTGTTGTAAAACTTACTAGAATTGGTATGGTTGAGCAAGATTATGATAATTTGATCCTTTTCAAAGCGCATGTACATATGTGCTGGTTTGTCTGTACCTATAGAGGTTATACTAATCTTTTCTAAATATATGTTCTCTTTGTAGATATTTCCTGGATGCGATCATTTTGAACTATGAATTTTGATTTGGCCACCCCACTTGTTTGTAGTTGGGGCTGACTTAAGTCACTAGAAGAAAGATGAATGGTCAGACCCAACCAAGTCGGTCAAATTTTGGCCCAAGGTTGAAGTTGGCAGATCGATTACCTTTGAGGAAAGGTAGGTTTAGATCTAAGTCTATGTTGAAAATTCAAAGGGAGTGCCAAAATCATCAAGCAAATATGAAATATATGAATATTGTCAAGCGCAGTCGCATTGTTAATGATCAACGAGAGAACGTTGCAAAACAACTAGCCGAAAAAAATCCTCCTAAAGATAGCAATGTTAGGCCACGGAGTGGTTTGCTAGCAAAGAATAGCGAATCAAAGCATTCAGGGCAACCTACTACCTTGAGCCTAGAGAATAGCTTGAATCTTTCTCCAATGGATTTCGAGTGCTCCAAGACCTCTAGAATTCGAAATATAGTTCTTTCAGAAAAAATGAAGATGGCAGCCCCTTCGAAGTCAAAGGATGACTCAAACGCCACATCAAGGTGTTTGGAGCAACCTCACCATGTAGAAAGTTCATATCCAACTCAGTTGAATGTAATGGCAAGTTTAGTTCACAAGGCAAACAATGTTGATTTGTCAAATCTAAACAATGGTGCCTTGGGTTCAAGGTCCAAGGGCCGGTCAAATCCTTATCAAGGAGAATACATCAATGTTCGGAAGGATGGCACAAAAAAATCAAATCCCATAAAGAAGAGAAGAGTTTCTAGAAAATCAAACATCGCAACGGTAAGTGGGCTTTTGGTTGATGACAATAATGACCCAAACAAAGAGAAGGGAAGGCAAGATGAAGTTATGACCAAAGATTAGGGAATGATAGGTCATACAAGTGAAATCATTGCCATGTCCTGCAATGGTCATAAGCAAACAAGCACCACAAAGACAAATGAAGTTCCAAATTCAAGCTCATTGTTGGTTGGTAAGAAACATGTGCAAGGCCTCAAGAATAATTTGGGAGATAATTCATCCCATTTGTTTGGTAAGAATCATTCTAGACTTCAAGGCAACAATGCATCATTCATGGAAGGTCGCAATTGTGCAAGAGTTTCTTCCAAACATGTTCTCTTGAATGAGTTTACAGAAACAAACTTGAAGTTGCCTAATAGGGACAAATTGGTTGGAGGCAATGGGAAAACCAATAACGGCAAGTGTAGGAGGAAACAACCATTGTTAGAAGAAATGCTTGATACAGATCGTGGTATTGGTAGTGATGGAGCCGTGCAACATAATCTAACTTGTAGGTCAATGAAGAGGTGGAAGTGCATTGAAGACACTGAAGACGAAGAAGATAATGATGGTGATCAACGTGCCACGATTGTTGAACATGACGAGGGTGCCCACCTAGAGAATTTGACTTTTGTGCCGGTGATGAATCAGGGAAGATGCACAGAAACAAATGAAGGCGAAGTTGATGGTGGTTATCAAAACCCATTTGGTGTTGAAAATGATTGTGAAGGAGTTCAACGATTGGGGACTTATAAGTCAAAGAAGAAACGCAGAAAATACATTGAAACAAACAAATATCAAGATGAGATGTGTGACCAACATCAAGTGCGTGGTGAAGATGGTACCAATGAGTTGACACAAGCTGCTCTTTCAAAGCATTTTGTCGAGCGGCAATGCTATTGTTGCTCAAAGCCTATTGACAAACCTGGATGGAGGTGCAGTAGATGTGGATTTTTTTACATTCTGAAACATTACTGTATTCTTCATATGCTAATGTTTTTGTTGTTTCATGTGAACAGTGGAATCTTTAAGATCGATGATAAGGAATACATATCATTGGTTGGATATTTCTCAACCAAGTCATGCGAGAAAGTGCGGAAATTATCATTGTCACGGTTGGTCCAAGTGACAAAGGTTCCTAGATTGACAGCCTGGCCCAAGATATGGAAGGTATCAAAACCCACTGTTGACAACATTAGATTATATTTCTTCCCTCATGAAATGAGGTGCCTTTGCATTTCTTTCCATTTCTTGTACTGTTATTTCCATGTGAATAATTGTCTAATCATCTTGTATCTATCCCTAGGCATGATGAAGAACTAGATCAACTAGTTAAGGAAGTCATGGATAAAAATTTGGTCTTGCGGGCTGTCATTGATGAAGCTGAAATGCTGATATTCCCATCTCTTCTACTGCCTGAACGACATCAGAGTATGTGTTTTTTTCCGCTTGAAAATATGACCTCATCTTGTAATAGACAACATATCCGGTGCACCTGATTTCTTATTTCATCAACCAGATTCAAAAGTAGCAGTTATTAGAGTTATTGTATGCTGCTACTGAGAAATATATTTAACTCTTCCAAACCAACATTTGTTCAGAACACGCCATTCTTTACATTGTACTGTTTATATAATTGCAGGATTCCAAACAAAACACTACCTATGGGCGGCATTCAAGGCAAAGGAGGATAAAGGTGTTGTAATTGTAGACGACGACAACAACAACATAGCCTTTTATCCCAAGCAAGTTCGGATAGGCTAGAGATGAAACCCATAAAAAAATAAAAAATAAAGATCACCGATCTTCAGGTACGTGGATTGCGAGTCTCCAAGCACTCCTATCCAAAGCTACCTCTTTGAAGATATTCCACTCCTTAAGGTCTCTCTTCACCGACTCGTCCCAAGTCAGTTTAGGTCGACCTCTACCTCTCTTTACATTTTCGGCCTGCTTTAGAACCTCACTACGCACCGGCGCCTCCAGGGGATCTCTGTTGGACATGTCCAAACCATCTCAATCGATGTTGGGTAAGTTTCTCCTCAATTGGTGCCACCCCGACTCTATCCCGAATAACTTCGTTCCGGACTCTATCCCTTCGTGTGTGCCCGCAAAACCACCGCAACATCCGCATCTCTACTACACTCAGTTGTTGGACATGTCGTCCTTTTGTAGGCCAACATTCAGCACCGTATAACATCGCCGGACGAATCGCTGTCCTATAGAACTTACCTTTTAACTTTTGTGGCACCCTTGTGTCACATAGGACGCCAGAAGCTTGACGCCACTTCAACCAGGCAGTTGAGATTCTATATCTAACATCTTCATAAATGTCGTCATCCTTTTGAAGCATCGATCCTAAATACCGAAAAGTATCCTTCTGGGCTACCACTTGCCCATCGAGGCTAACATCTCCATCCTTATGCTAGTCGCGCTGAAATCACACATCATGTAGAACAGAAAGAAAAGGAAAAACAACATGATTCAAGCCAGCTAACTGAGGTACAATCTGAAGAGTCAGATCAAGAAAAGATTTTGATGAAATGTGACAAACCGTTGGTGTTGGTGAACAAGCAGCTGCCTGCTAACAGCATTCAAGAAGTTGAAACTTGCTGCATTCAAGGGCCCACCAACATGCGCCTTGGACGTGAAGCTCCTGAAGAAAGGATACTGAGAGAACCATTGCATCAAGCTGTTGGCACCAGGGCATCTACTGCTGTTGCTACTGATGCCACTACAGTTGCTAATGCTGCTACCGTTCCCTCTGAAGCTACTTCATTTGCTACTAATACAGATCCCGTTCCTGCAAATCATGGACCGATCAGTCCAAGCATGGAAGCACGCCCATGCAGCAGTAGTGTCTTCAGTATTGTTGTCCGAAAAACTCCGGATCTTGAGCCGAAAGTGCAGCAATTTATCAAGGATATGGAACGCGAAGGTTCACTGGTAGCTGTTATGCAAGGGGAGGCAATTGGTCCTCGCTAGTGGCCAAGCAATATCACAACCGCCATGCCGTAGCTGTAGGGAGTAGAGAGCACGCCATGATCGAGCTGCTCACTGGGGATAGCAGGCTAGCCAAGGTCCCATGTTTGTAAGGTGCATACTTAAAGAACACCACCTGTTTGTAAGGTTCAGGTGCTTGTAGTGTAGTTAGCCTAGTCTGGTGCAGGTTTGGTCGTGCAAATAATTTCTCCAGTAACACATACCTGAGCACCTGTGTTCTGAATGCTTGCCATTTCCTTTTGAGAGAACCAGAGTTATGTCAAACCCATGGTGATTTCCTTTAATTGCAGTTGTGTCTGTGTAGCATCTGGAGGCTTTCTCGTCTCTTATATTGCGTTGAACGATGTTGGATCGCATTCTGGTAGCTTGAGTGCTTCCTTATCTAGTTTAGATCCGAGCAATTGAAATGTAAGCCAGCTTCTGTTCTGGACACTTTTGTGCTGTAGTGATATCAAGGGCATTTATTCAGTTGTGTTTCTTCTATGGATTGATGCCCGTGTTTTCAGTCAATCGGGCTGCTGAGCCTCTTACCATACTGCAAGCCCTTTCTCTCTCTTTTTTTTCAAAGGAAAAAACGAATACATAACTCTGCCAGGTTTAGATTCACGTAATAATAATGGCTAATGCAGCAGCAACACGTACTGTCCGGACGCCGCGAACACGGTCCCCGTTGCACAACCTTGCAGGTGTTCGATTCTGAATAGGCGCTCGTGAGTCATGCCTCGCCTGTCACGGCTGCAACCCGTTGTTTAAATGATGATTCCATGAACAACACAGCTATACACGATACAACAAATGATCGCTTAATTTTAAGCAGCTTTGCCTTAATCTGATTGCCCTCGGGTAACAAAGCGTTATTGGTAAGGCAAGATGCGCTCTTGAAATAAACAAACACCGGGGGACGGGGACTGCATGGCCGCCGGCAGGCGTCCACGTGGCAATTCGCAAGTTGACGTGCCCAGCTATGAGCTATCGCCTATCGCACTGTAGGTCGGATGGACAGGCACCAGCTCTCCTGCCAAAGGCTGCGTCCATGTCTAGTCCCGAGAGTGGAGCGAGCACTGTTCAGCCCGCGCCCCTGGTACCCTGTATCCGCCCGTGAATTTGCAGCTTTCGCCGGAACCATCTCGCGAGCCGCACGAGGCCACGGACACCGTAATGTAATGTAAGCCGCGCTCTCCATGTATCGCGAGTAAACGCATTCGAAAGGTGCCTCACGGGCGCGGAGATTTCGCCGGACGCACCGCCTCCATATCCAATCCCTGCAGGGCAGTTCCCACAAGTCCAGCGGCTGCACGCCTAGCTTCTACAAGAAGGAAACTGCTTGGCATCTCCTCTCTTCTTCTTCTTCTTCCTCCTCTCCGTCCGTCGTCTCTAGGTTCTCTGGTTTCTGCCGCGGCAAAAGACATCTCCTCGAGCTTCCATCGGTTCCAGGAGTCGCCGTGGGGGTTCCTTGGTTGTCTCTGTTCCGGATTTCTTCTCTGAAGCTGTGCTGGAGATGAACGAACGCCGGTCATAAGGTACGCGCGTGCTCTCTCACCGATATTTTCTTTTGCGGTTTTGCCCCTAATTCTTTACCAGCATTGTGGTGCCGACTTCCGGGATGAGCTCTGTGTGCTTGCTTGTGCTATTTTTGCTGGTGAATGAATTGATACTTGCCTTTAGGATTTGTTAGCCGATTGGTTTGGGCTGGGCGAGTCGGGGCCTTGGCCCTCGGGGTTGATCTCTCGTGGGGATTAGCTGGGCTGTGCGTAGTCAGCAATCAGATGCTAGGTTGGGTCTTATCGTGGTTCCTCCTGGCCGGAAGCAGTTTGGGTGGCGTGCTGTGGATGGAGAGCAAATGAGACTAGGAAAGACCGATTACTGTATGGATCTTGATGCATCAAAGCCTGGACGGCCTGGCAGGTATGCCTGCCTCTGCAGCTCGTGCTCTCACCATTATGAGGCAGGGTGTTCTACATCCATGTATGTCGTGCTTTACTCTCTTGGGTATTGGTTGGGTATATGTGCCGCGCCATCCCTGCCCAGTGCCCAGCATGGTCGTTGCAGCATTTTAGTGCCAAAAGATGGTTGCCTGATTCACTTCCAGATTGAAAGGTTTATTCCTATGGCTTCCATGAACAAGGACAAGTCTTGATGGACTTATGCTGATGCTTAGATAATTATTCTGAATGGTATGTTCATGGATTGGGCAAGCAGTTAGGCTAGATGGCCAAACAACATAACTTCTACCGGGCAAAGCTTGTGCTGCAATCTGACACACACATTCAAACAGCCACTTAGTCTCTATTTATAGTACGGACAGCTATCTACTAGTATGTAGAGGTGCACTGGAATCAGACACTGATGGATTATGAATTTCCTAGTCAGAATAAAAAACATTAGTGTTGGAAACAGATGCAGATGTGGTAATATCTATTACGAGCACATATTAATACAAGACGAGTTCGATGCCAATAATATTGATCATGTTCCTTAGATTTTGAGTGAAAGCAACAACAATATATATCACATTCGTTATGACCATTCGAACATTTTACAAACTACATTCCAACCAACAAGCACATTACTGATATATAATATACCACATACTCCGAATCACATAGAGCCATAGCCAAACATATAGTGTCTTACAAACACTCGAACAGTACACAATATTCCAACACATTACATAAAGAATTGATATGTTGCACGATGACATAAAGCCAAATAGTTGACACTTTATGTTCTCTTTAAATTAAGTTGGTTGGTCACAAAACCTATTGAAATCAAAACATTTATAAAATTCTCTAAATAAAAAAACTTTAGTTGAAATGTTTCAATAATAAGTTACAGTTGCATCGCATTTTGAACTTTGTTCATGATTCAAACTAGCAAATACTCACAAAAATAGGAACTCTGCTTCATTTGTTCTCTTGGCCCTAAACTTACCTTAAGCCTTAATCAAATTGCCCTACAACTCATGCCTAATGGATATCCTGACTTCATCCAACCTCATTATGTGGACATTATTTGTTGAAATTCTTGGATATCCGATATCCAAAGGATACTAGTTGTCCATATTTGAAACTGGTCCAGGGTCCAAGAGTTTTTCGAAGATTCAATTCTTTTGATCCAACTGACATTTGGAACCCTTAGGTCGATCAGTTGTTTAGAAATATTTGACCTGTTTGCAGCCCCTACTTATGCAATCTACTTTACGGATAATAGCTTAGAATTTTGTCCCTGGAATCCTAGCAACTTGGCATTGCCTTGGTGGGTCTTGGTCAGTTTGTGTTATGTCTATGGTAACCTTGTTACCTTATGTAATGCCGTCTAATGTGTAATGTCAAGATTTATCTCTTGGCAACATGGTCCATGTGATCTGAGGTCACTATTAGACAAGCTCACATCCCTAGGCATGTTAAAGATCGTGTCACGTTTCATTGGAGCCTCTAAATGTATACGTAGTGTTAGTTGTGGGTCTTCAATCACGCTCACATCTGCCGTGCTCCTAGTTTGTTGCACCGGGAGATGTGGCAAAAGCATTGTGTTGCCTCCAGAGCTAGATGCACACTAGGGTGGTTGGCTTGTGAGCTATTGAGCTAGAGATACAACAACTTGGGTGGCAAGGGTGCCAACCATCATGCATGGAATAATTTATGTGTGCCTAGTTGGGGCAGGACGATTGTCATCTAGATTGTCCCTTATTGCCTATACCTTATTTCTTCGTGCAATTCTTGTTTTTCCTATTTCTACATTTCTAGTCTCCTATAGCAGAATTCCTTTTGTTTTCCAGTTTTAAATTTAAAATAATTATGATCTTTTTGTCTATGTAGCCATTCCTTGGATGCTAGCATTTCAAACCATGGTTTTACTCTGACACTAATCAAAAGTAGTTCAGGCTAACTTAAATCATTTGAAGCTATATGGAGAATCAAAAGCAATCTAGTGGCTCTTATTTTGGGCCAAGGTTGCGCATGTCAACTAGATCGAAAGCAACAAATGGATCTAGGAGGAGACGCGAGAGTAGGTTTAGATCTCAGCGTATGAACAAAATCGACAAAGACATGGAGAAATGGAAGGCTTATATGCTACCTAACATGAGAAATAGGGATGGTAGAAGTGTTGTCGGTGTTACAAGTAATGCTCATATGCGTAGTGGCAAGCCAGCATGTGGGAGTGATAAGAAGGATCAAGATGGTAACATCATCTCACCGCAAGCCAAAACAGTACCTCCCATGGATAGTAGAGAGGAACAATCTTCTGATGTGTTGCTAGTGAAGAAGAATTCTTTGATTCCTTTGGTGGATACCAAGTCTTTTAATCCTTCTAGAGTGAAGAATGTACTCCCTTCGAAAGAACTAGAGAATCCAACCCCTGTGTTGCCAGAGGAAGGATCAAACACCAAATTGAGATACCAGAAACTATCTCACTTCAAGAATAGAACTTCACATCCTATTGATGTGGAGGTAATGGCCAAGTTGGGTCACAGGGCAAAGGATAATGATGCATCGAAGAATGAAGATGATACCTTGGCTTCAAAGTCAAATGGTTGATCAAGTCATACTCAAGGACAAGACATCGATGTTAAAAGGCATACCAAGGAAATCTCAAAAAACTTGGCAAGTGAACCCTTGGTTCCAAATGAATATGACTCAAATGAATACATGGCGAGACGAGATGAAGTCATGAATGTCAAAGATATTGAGGCAAAAACTCGTATGTTTAGTAATGACCTTTCAAGGCACCAAGCTTATAAAAGGAGAAAGAAGGAAGAAGAAAAACTTACAACTTGTGACAACGATGATAGTGCAAGAATTGTACAACGGGATAAGTTGACTAGTAGGTCGATAAAGAGAAGAAGATGCATTCCATCGAATGAAGAAGATGAAGGTGAAGTTGGTGCTTGTGATAAGAATGTGATGGGTGTTGATGCTAGCATTGGATTAACACCACAAGCAGCTATTTTGAACGATTGTGTTGAGAGACAATGTGATTATTGCTCAAAACCTATCAACGAACCTGCTTGGGGGTAAAGTCCCATGTTTTGATATCTGTATTTACGTTGTTGAAGTTGATTGTATCATTCTAGATATTTACAATCATGTTGTTTATATTAATAGGGGAATCTTTAAGATTGATGGTAAGGAATACATATCACTTGTTGGATATTTGTCGACAAAATCATGCGAGAAGGTGTGGAAATTGTCAAAATTATTGCCTCCGATGGTTGAAGTGGAAATGGTTTCGAGATTGGTTGTCTGGCCTAGGATATGGAAGGTGTCGGAGCCTAGCAGTGACAACATTGGCTTGTATTTCCTCCCTCATAATATGAGGTAGCTTTTTCAAAATTTATAATTATTACTCCATACCTTGTACTTTCACCCCCCTGTGAAATAAAATGTCTAATCAACTTGAATCTATTCTAGGCGCGATGAAGAACTAGATGAACTTGTTAACGAAGTCATGAAGAATGATCTAGTCTTGCGGGCTATCATCAATGAAGCTGAGATGCTTATATTTCCTTCTGTTCTGTTGCCCAAGCGATACCAGAGTATGCATGTTGTTTTGTTTTTTTAAAAGATAATGTCTTTTTTATGGGCTAATTGGCGAGCTTTGATAAACATATTTGAGATATATGTCGTATATTGTTTATACAAATAACAAAAAAAATTTGTCAATTTTGGATATATTGCCTAGTTTCGGTCATATTTTATCCAGAAACTCAAACAACTTATGGTCAATAGAATACCAATTATGCCACATTGGTTGTTTCACCGAGCTCCGGTAATTTTATTTGACCAACAGCTTTAACACTGGTTATGGTATGCTGTTATTGAGAAATCATTTTTAATTCTTAAGAACCAGATACTAGACCTTCCTTTACATTTGCATTCATCAGTTGTGCCATCAGTTTCAAGCGAAACTCAACATCGGTTATTATATGTTGTTCTTGAGTAATCATATTAATTCTTCCAAATTAGTACAAGGCCTTGCTTTACATTTGTTCTATTTTGTCCGTCCTTAGTTGAGTCATCACGCTCTTATACATTTCACATTTGCAGAGTTTCAAGCCAAATACTACTTGTGGGCTTCGTTCAAGCCCAGGGAAGATAAAGGTGCTGTGCTTGCAGAACCACTAGATGGTACTGGGAACCAGCAGATCAAGAAATGATTATGAAGAAAGGCACCATGCATGCCTTTGATGTGATGATTATGGTGACCTCGGCCTTGATTTTTGAGATGGAAACAAGGGAGTGGCTTTTGTCAGCTTGTATATATGCACCTTCTATGCGTGTCTAAAGAACGACTGCTTGTAAAGCTCAGGTGTTTGTATCCCTGCTGTTAGCGTTGCTTAGTGGTCGTAGTTTAATGCAGGTTTGGCCTTGTATTTTTCTCTAGTCTGTACTCTGTACTATGACATGTCAGTGCACGGGTTTTCTGAATGCTTGTCCTTTGGTAGCATCTGATTGCTTGCACGTCTCCTAATATTGCCTTGGATGCCTGCATGCAAAATAAGATGTCTGGTTAGTCTGTATGTTAAATTTTTTTTAGAAAGGGACCGGATTTTATTAAAAAAGAACCCCTGTTACTGTTACAACTGAGACCTCAATATAAAATAAAATTACATTGAAGCATGTTACTAGGTCCCTATTCTCCATCTTCCTTGCATCCGGCGATGTCCACTGCTTCAGGAAACTCCATCGTCATTGAACTTCACCAGATCCGACCATGAGAATCGTAAATTCCACCAATAGAAGAGTCCACAATTGTGAGGACCGCAAAAGAGACGCAGTATGCTCAACCATTATGGGGAGTAAAAGGTGCCGAAAGTACATCTACCATATCTTCTAAAGGTTGAACCGACCATAGGATCCGACACCGCCGTTAGCTATCACCAGTGGCGGCGGCGGCTGGAAGGACAGATCCGCCACCGCCAGTAGTATCACCAGCGGCCGGAAAGACGATTCCACCAAAAGAAAAAATAGATCCAATCCCTTCTCAAAGTGGACTAGGCCAACATACCTCGATCCCTCTACGAGAAACACGCCGCCATCGGAGAAAATGACGCATCCCCTAGAGAAAATCCAGTACAAAATAGAAAGCCAGATCAAAAATATCGAAACGACGATCCAAACCCTAGCCCAATTATTCTGGAGGAAAGGAAGGTTATTGAAAAAAAAATCTAGCAAAGTAGTAGATCTACTAGAGACGGCGACCCCCGCTCCTCCTTGCCACCGGCCGGAAGCGAGAAGAAACGGGGGCTGGAGGCGGCGGCGGCGGGACTCGACGCGACGCGAGGCGGAGGTCCGCCCGAGTCGCCCGTCCTGATTGCGGGCACTTATTACATTCTTGCATTGGGTGTACAGTCAGATTCGCTAAGAAGTTCTTGATCGATGAAGCTTATAGCAGCTGCAAGTTGTTCGCCTGTAGTTGGTTTATCGTTGGGTGGGTAGTATAGATGTTGCTGGAAGTTTTGGTCAGATCTCTGCATAACTGATCTTGTGCTTACATCTTTCCTTGTTTGAAGCTTCCAGCTTCTTTTACCTCACTTTTAGCCGAGCTTTTGGATCTAGAGGTCGGACAAATGAATCTTCATCCGGAAACTGCCAAAATGTTTTAAGAGAAGGGAGATGTTTCAGCTTCCTCGTGCGCACACATCTACCCCGTTTTCTTTCCTTTATTTTTATTTCTATTGTTTACTCTTCAGTCTGCCTTGAGAGTTGAGACTGTCTTTCGGTTTATTTAGGTGAGTTTTGTGTGGTTTGGCGGAGCAGTGTTTTCATGCTTGGTAGGTAGGGGTGGTAAAGAGATTTAAAATTTAACTTGATAATATAAAGATCGGATCTTAAAAGGACCGGACTCCAATATTATTTAATTTTAAACTAAAAATATGTAAATTGTAAAGAGACCACTGGAATAATAATCCGTTACCATCCCTACGTAACATCACTACATAGGGTAGATGTACACTCCAATATTCTGTCAACCGGGGAGGCGCTCTCACCGTGATGGCTAATGCAGCAGCGGTCGTTGCGGTGGTGTAGTCCGGCTTTGGCGAGGCGGCAACGGTGTCGTCGGCTCGTCACCGTCGTTGCCTCTGCGTGCTCCCTCCCCGTGCCATGCTCGAGCAGAGCTAGCCCGCCAGGACCGACCGACTGCTCCAGTGCTCCGTAGTACTAGCACCATGCATGACAGTATGCCACCATCTACCAGGCATCAAGTTGGAGTCGTCGTTGTCGTGTCTGGCGTGCTCAGCAAAACCAGGGTCAGAATGCCTCGTGCGACGTGTCCACCTTGAGCAATCGTGGGCACCGGAGGCGTCAAAGGCTGCAAGGCCTCTCGTCTCGTCTAGTCAAGTCTACATTGAACGCAACGCAACCGTGCCGCGTGGCATGGAGGCACCAGCACGTGCAGGCATGCCATAATTAACCCTGCTCCATAGCCGCGGTTCCGCATCCGAACCGCCGGGCGCGAGTGGAGAGCGAAGCGGCGCCGGCCCCATGGCGTGCGGAATCCTCACCGGACGCATCGCTAGCTGCCGTCGTTTCTTCCGCAGTGTGGTGTATATTTTGATTTTCTGAAGGAAATAAACTTCGGTGGTAGCGTATATATGGATCGCAGCCTTCTGCACAGCAAATGAACTGATATTGCTCGCCTCGTGTCCATGGGTGGCCGATCGGGTGCAGCAAGTTTATATTAGGCCGAAGCTGTTGCAACGCGGCACGATGTTTCTGGTACCGTGTACCAGCGTAGCAGAGCCGTAATGCCCAAGTTCCAGCCTTCAACCAATGGGGATTGCTTGATGGATTAATGTTCCTGAGGTTACGGTGGGAGAGAGGCTGTAACCAGTAGAGGTGCATGCTGTGCAAATCAGAGGCTGGGATATTGCTCGACTCGTGTCAACAGCTCAACAGCTAGGAACACGCACAAATTGATGGGGTCCGTCCCTCTCCCTCCCATAGGGTTGGTAGTCCGCTCGCGGCATCAAGTCCAGGGGCACGATCATTGTTTGATCGTATTGGTTTCTTAAAATAAGAGGATCGTAGCATAATAAGATCTGACGATCGTGCCGTGGCAGCTCCTGATTGTGATTGGAATCTATCGTCAGAACGGGCGTGAGTGGAGCAGTAACTAGCACGGAGGATCCATCGAAAGAGCCGCGCGCGGAGTCCTCGGCGGACGGATCGCTCGCCTTCCGTTACCTCCGGCCAACTCCGCCGCGGCCGCCTGTGCCGTGTCCTGCACGACCCGGCCGTTCCCGATACCCAACCGCCTCAAACCGGCTATAATAAATAGCAGCGCCCCCCGCCTTGGGTTCCGCGCTCATCTATCCCCTCTCGCCTCTCCCCTCGCCTCTTGCTTTATTGCCTCGCTCGGGGTTTTCTTCTCGCTCAGTGCTGCTGCCCAGGTTCCGCCCATAGTTGGGGACGTGTTGATGCCGGGGTTCACGGGAGGATCGATTTGGTTTTTCATCTCCGGCGCCTCTTCCCTACTGCCTACTGGAGATCAAGCGAAAGCCGGCAGAGGTATGCTTGCGCCCGCCTCTCTTTGATCTATCTTTTGTCAGTCTCGTTTTCCTTTTCAGATCTTGCTAGACAAAATCTCTTTTTGTTGCTCATGTTTCGCGTGTGCTTGTGTTGATACTTGATTAACTAACGAATCTATTAGTACTGGTTGCATCGGATTAGCCAGTGCGGTTGATTACTTGATGTGTTAGTTGCCCACCGTGCCTGTTGCTTCGCGTCCAAACCAAGTGGGGATGATTGAGATTTCTTCTGCTAATGTGAGGATGAGGAAATCGAGCATCATAGATGCTCAGGGGGCACGGCAGTTAACTAGCTTACCAATTGATTGGAGTAGAGAAGGGCCGACATTGGTAGATTCATTTTTTGTGCATGCTACTATGGATGGACTGTGTGCTTGCATTGCATGGCTCATGCTATACAGATCAGCATCTTCATAAGCCAAACTTGTGACGGATGAGCCTAAGCATTGGCATACCGTCCGGTGCCTAGCATGGTAAAGGAGATGGCTGGGGCATACATAGGTTACCAGAAAATTTCATGTGCATTTTAGGCAACCAAATATAAACATTTGTTGGGTGCCTTAGTACCTAATTTTGGGTACCTAACTTGCAAATGTATCTCACTATTTTTTTACAAAATACAGTTGTTTGGTTTAGACAAGTTGAGCACTTAGATATTTCATGGTGTAGGGGAGTTATTTTGAGGGTGGCTATGTGATTGTGATTGATGGAGTAGAGCAACAAATTCATCAATCACTTTTCTCGATGCACATTCCTTTTCTTAGTACCAAGTAAAAAGTATATATGTAGCAAGTAGTGACACACTTTGATATAGTATAATCATAGTTTGTTTTTCGTGTGTGTATTAGGAAATTTGGCTTACCGTCAATCAATAAGATGGTAAATCGAGGGGAACCTAGTGGTAAAGATTTTGGCCCAACGCGACGGAAGCCAACTCGACACAAGGTGTCTAAAATCCTTAAGAAGTCTCGGAAAGAATACCAGAAAACAAAGGAAAATATGAGAGTAGGTCCACTACCCGCTAAACAATATCCTTCGAAGAATAGTAATGCTGGTCAATTGGATGCTAGGATAGTGGGAAAAAGAAATAGCAAGTCAAATCAAGTTCAACCTATCTTGAGTTTGAAAAAGCACTTGATTTCCTCTGAAAAACAAAGGACTTCTACTCTCTCGAGTTCCCGGGAAGATACGGATGCTGCATTGAAGAAACCACGTCCCCTGAAGAAGAAAGTAGGGGTTCTTGAAATTTCACCACCAACTCGTTTGAATGCTATGCCAGAGTTGGCTCACAAGAAAACCAAGAGGTTAAAGAAGCAATCAAAATTTGATCGAGGGGGAGCTATCATTGTTCGAAAAGGTGGTACCAAGAAATTGGAATTCTCAAACAACATAGAGTTGTTTGTAATTTCAAAAAAATCTAATACCTCAATGGCAAGTAAGCTCTTAGTTCCTAAGAATAATTACTTAGATGAATGCAAGGAAAGACAAGATGGAATTGTGAGTAGCAAAGGAAAGTGTAAAGACCATGCAAGTGGAGGTCATGATATTCATGGTGCCCTTCATAAGCAGGAAGGCACCAAGTCTTTGAATGGTAACCAACCGATGCAAGGACTTCAGAGAAAATCAGGGAAGAATTCCTCCAAACCATTTGATAAGGATCATTCAAGATGCCATAGGGATAAGGCATTACGTAAGGAAGATGGCCATTCTCCCCATAATGCTGACCAAAGAGGGCTCACAGAGATAAACTTTGACTTGAGTAACAAGAGTGAAGTTGCTAAATGTGATGGAAACACCAATAATGACATGCCTAAGAAGAGGAAGGTACCGTCGTTGGAAGTAATCCCTAAGACAATTGAGGTTAATGTTAGTAAAGATTTACAAGGGAATAATACGGATAGTAGGCCAAGGAAGAAACAAAGATGTGTGACAAGTAAAGATGAAGAGAAAGGAGTAGAAGATGGTGGTGGTGATTTTAGTCCTATGGGTGTGGAAGATGACATTGCTAGATCTTTGTCACAAGCCGCTATTTCAAAGGATGGTCATGCTAAAGTCTCCATGCCATTATTTGTCGAGCAACAATGTTGCTCGAAGCCCATTGACCTACCTACTTGGAGGTATAATAGATGTTTTAATTATAAATTTGAAGTATTCTTGTATTCTTTCGTCTTTATGTTCTAATTTTTTGGTTGTTTATGTCAATAGCGGAATCTTTAAAATAGATGGCAAGGAATATATATCACTGGCTGGACATTTGTCGAACAAATCATGCGAGAAAGTGTGGAGTTTATCTAGACAATTGACTCCATTGGTTGAATTGAAAAGGCTTCCGAGGTTAGAGGTGTGGCCTAAGGCATGGGAGACATCGAAACCAAATGACAACAACATTGGCATGTATTTCTTTCCTCTTGATATGAGGTGCCTTACTTAACCTTTGCATAACTTTTCTCCACTTCTACCTTCCTTTCCATAAGAGTAAAATGCCTAATCTTCTTTTTTTTTTCTCAATTCCTAGGCAAGACAATGACATGGATCAACTAATTAAAGAAGTCATAGAGAATGATTTGGTTTTGCGGGCTATTGTTGGTGATGTTGAGATGTTGATATTCCCATCTATTCTATTGCCTAATCGTCACCGAAGTATGTATAGCACATTCTCTTGTTAAAATGTGATCTCTTCTATTGATGAAACCTTTTTGTAACCTGTCAGATTTAAGATCCCGTTTGGATCACCTAGGACTAAACTTTAGTCCATGTCTGTTTGGATCCATGGACTAAATTTTAGGTGGGACATAAAAATATAGAAATATCATTTTTGCTCTTGGATTACGCTGCTTTTGTGCTTACATGCGCATAGTGAGGGGTAGTTTGGTCTCTTCGCAGTTCGCTGGTTGGTTTAGTCCAAATTAGGTTTGGTCTCTTCATAGTTTGAGGACTAATGGACTAAACTTTAGTTAGGGTGGAACTAAACTTTGGTCTACATTTTAGTCCACCTGTTTGGATCACCTAATGGACTAAACTTTAGGCGAAGCTTAGTTCATGGATACCATCCAAACGGGGCCTAAGACTTGTTAGTAGTTATGATATCCTATTCTTGATAAATCAAATTTGATTCGTTCAAACCAGTATCTGCATAGGCTAAGCCTTTCTTTGCATATGTAGTTTTTACTTATGGGATCATTCGCTCACAATGTTCTCTTATATGTGCAGCATTTCAGAGAAAACACTACCTGTGGGGAGTATTCAAGCCTAGAGAAGATAAAGGTGTTGTTGCAGAACCACTAAGTGCTATAGGGCGTTTTGCACATGAGGTAGAGAAGGAAAAACAACAGCATGTCTTGGACCAGCAAGATGAAATGATTCTGAAGATGAGCACCATGAACCATCTGCCTGCTAAAGACACTCAAGTTGAAGCTAGTCATGTCAAAGGGCCACCTAACATGGGCTTTGATCTTAAAGCTCCTAATGAAGGGACAAAGGCAGAAGCTGAAGCTGCTCCAGTTGCTACTGATGCTGCTGCATCACCTGCAAACCATGGACAGATTGATCCAACATGTATGGGACTTCCCGTGGGCAGGCTTATGGGTTTTGTCGTGCGACAGACTCCGAAACTTGAGCAACTTATTCAAGAGATGAAACGTGAAGGTGTATTGGTATTTGCTATGGAGGGAGATAGTTTGGGTGCAGGATCTTGGCCAGGCAACATGGCTACTGCCGTGCAAAAGTAGGGGTCAGAGCATGAGTTCCGTGCTCTATGGAATCTGACCTCAACCAGCGTCCCTTGTCGGCATGAGCTGAAGGTTGCCTAGCTTGTACAGGTAAGACGATACGGATTAGGGGCCTATTCACCGGTGAAGCAGCTCGGGGGATATTGAGCAGGGGCAGAACTTGGATTAGAGCATTCACTGCCTTTGTACCACACCTTCTGTGCCAATCTCTTCAGAGAAGGCTGCTGTAGGGGGTTCAGATTTAGGAGTTTGTATCTCGCCCTAGTAACGTGACGTAGTGTACCTTAGTCCAAGTCTAGTTTCAACGTAGACCAAGATGTAAATACTGTTTCAACATCAGCTTGTGTTTTCTGAGATTGTCACAACTGCAAGTGATTTCCAGTAACTGCTTGGTCACTATATGGTCTCTCTATTTTTCTTTGATGTTTCTGTTTACAGCCTAAATGCCTAATGTTGCACAAATGAGTCCAATCGAAACGTCTCGACCCTTCATCATTTGGTACTAATTAAGCACTAGCATGCATTGTAGAACTCCAGCCTTTGGTACTTCAGAAGTTGAAAAAACAATGAACAATATAATAAGGTTATTGTGCGAGCATTGGTAGCTAAATATATCCCCTGTTGATAAGTAATATTACTTCTGAGTTTTTTTTGTCAAATCCTGAAATGTGGAAGAATAATAGCCATGTTGCCTTCTCTCTGAAAAGTTATTCTGAATTTTATGTCTAAGGTTCTAACTTCTTCTAAGTCCTAAATGCTTCATTTCGTTCACAAAACAATGATCAATGGTTGAAGATAATTCTTCTTTGCCTCCTCTACTATCGTGAATGCTAATAATTTAGTTTCAGAGTTTTGTGGGTTGGCTGATGCACATAGAATCAAATCATTTTACCTACCTAGAAATTTTTTGAACTTTTCAAGCGGTGATATTTTTTACATCTCTTTGCTTGGATCACTGATTATTCTTTTTTTAGATTTTAGAACAAGCTTTCATGTGTCAAACCAGTAAGGAACTAAGGACTGTTTGAATGAGACTTCCGTAATCCGAATCCTTATGGTTATCCCCAGATTAGTAGCATCTTCTGTTCAGAGCGTCTTTTATTTAGATCGGATAATGGATTTTCTTACATTAAAGGTAGATGTTTTTGTTGTTTTGCTTTTCCCCCCTCTAAATTACTGGTTCTTTTCAGTGGAAATGCGACTTATATTTTCCCGGAAAAACTGAAAGTAAGCAAAAAAGAAAAGAGGAACCAAGCATCTAGAGGCTTATACTTAAAAAATGTTCTTGCTTCCTGCAGCCTGCAAGGAGTCTTCAGCACACAGCAGGGTGCACAGTGATGGGACTACTGATGGTCACCAGAGTAAGCAGCTCAAGAAATTAGCAATAGACATGTCACGAGAGTTTGGGCGAAAACAAACAAAAAAAAACTCCTTTCACACGTAAACTCCTGGAAAAATACGCCACAAGATAATAGTATATCATGGATTTCAGACATGGATGCTGGATTTAGAAGATATTAGAATTAACATTAGACAAGAAGTAGAGTTAGCAAAGCATTTTAGCGTTGAGAAAGGCAACGGGCCGTTGTTGTTTGCCTTCAGCTGGTGGGCTATGGAATGAGATGCTGCCCAAACACCCCACTTTAGTAGACCAGAAGTTCATAGGGAATTGTTGTTCAGCATGACTGGACAAGTAGTTCAAGTATGAATCTGGATGTGATGCATACGAGTGTTCACACATCAGGGTACGACCTAACACATTGTTCTGCAGCAATTTTTTATGAATTACAACAAAATATAAATCACTGCAAGCGATGCATCCTCCCAAAAGTATGCGTGCACCAAATTACTCAATCAGTTCAAAAAAAAACGCACGCGCTGACTCACACATAGCTTAAAATTCAAATATTGTAATCCTTTGCCAATAATGCGAAAATGCTATATCATTGTACTGATGTTTAAAAAGTACATTCCTAAACATTGTTATGATTTCGTTGCTATAAATACTGTAGCATGTAAATAATTAAGAGTCAAAGACTAGTTCAAAAACCATGCCAGTCCGCCTTATATTTTAGCCCAAATTAAAGGGAGCAGTTACTATAGTATTCGAAGAATGACCTTATATTCTTGACCCTGTGTGTCCAATAATTCCATCTGAACGCTGAAAAACGTGTGTTTGCATGGGGAGCTGTACTATAACCCCCTCGATCCTTCATCCATGCGACAGTGTGAATATGATCTCGGCGCCCTGGTCCATCTTCTCTGAACAACGCTACCGGTCGCTAGCTTCTTCCCGTCACCTTTCTCTCTTATCGTTCACACGAACGAACCTGCTCCTGATGCCCGGCTTAATGTGCCCAGCATTTCAAGCGCCGAGGCGGCTTCGGCTAGTTGAGGGGCCAATCATGGTTATGGCTAATATAATGGAACGACGAGGTCCTCTACTAAAAATTTAACAAACCAAACGGGACAGTGTGCAACCGCGTGTGTACGTTCTACCGACCACGTGTGCCCTCCCATTGTTTTCCAGCCGCCATAGCAGCATCCGTGTTCTCTATTCTATGGGGACTGTGCAGTCCAGTCTCTTAGTCTGCTATGACACGAACCAGGCGAAATCTCTAGGCTGGTCTACAATACATGCCAGAGGGGGAGGTGGCAGAAGAAAGAAAGACGTGTGCAGTGTGCCATCGGATCTAGCGTACGTACGCAGTCGTCTCGTGCTCGAGATTGCTGATTCAATGGAACTGAAGTCCTCCAAAATTGAAGACATGTATGACCGTGAGCGCTCGAGCATGTGGTCTAGGTTGGCAAACTGACTACCTCATCAAGCTATGAATTCGAAGAGGGGAGAGTGTGAAACATTACAAGTAGCGTTTCCAGGTATCACGGTGCAAGTGAGTTATAAAGTTCCAGATATCTCTGTAGTTTTTTATTTTATTTTTTGAAAGTAGCCAGGAGTACTGGCCTATCATGTAAGATAAGATATTAGACGTCTACGCTGACCGGACTCAACGCAGACGAGGCTGCACGAGTAGTCTCGGGACGCGCCATAGGTATGGTACACCTGCGCACGCAGGCACCCGCCCATGCACACACCGCCTCAGCACCCGACGAGACACCCAGGTTGCGATCACCGAGGATCGAACCCGGGCGGGCTGCCTGCACACATGCAGCGCAGCCATCCGAGCTACGCTCGGTTCTCCTTTGTAGTCTCTTTATGCGACGAAGATCAAACTTAAAAAGGTTTGACAAGAGTGGATTACAAAGCAACATCTATTCTGAACTGAAGGAAGTACGAGAAAACTAAAAACATGGTATATTGTAGGGGTGGTCAATCAAGACGTATACATATAACGTATAGGCTATATATGACATGGACGTGCCTATCTGTCCATCCCTAGTCATTGTACATGCATGACCGGCCATCGATATAGACCAGGACCCTTCCAGAGGGCACATTGCTGTCTTTGACTCTTCTCTGCCAAAGTTCAGTCCAACTGAATTCTCGGTTCTTCAGTTTGCCTGTGTCCTCCAACAATCGATAAGCTCAAGGTTACGCTGGCTGTCATTATTCTCTCTTCCTCTCAAATTCAACTTTGTACAATCCGATATATATGATGGCACTAGATCTTTGTATCAAAACAAAATGACTCCTCTGTCTAAAGACTGTTTTCCTTTGTGACGGATCGACGGACTACCATTTTCAGGCAGCAAACTTTTGATCGATCAACCAACTAAATCAATGAATATCACCTACAAGCTAGTTACAACTACTAGTAATCAACATGTTTTTTGCTCTGCAACTGCAACAATTGCAGTGCTTGGCTGCAATACTTGCTGTCTTGTATTCTCGCACCACGGTCGCATGCCATTAATGGCGACGACTAGAGGTACCTAGAGAGCAGGTAGGCGCTGACGCAGGGCGACCCGCTCCAGACGCCGGAGTGCAGCCTCAGCACGGCCCTGGCCGCCTCCTTGACGGCGGCGTCGCAGTCCGCCTGCAGCGCGCAGCAGAGCTTCCCCACGGCGCCGACGCGCGCCATCTCCCGCAGGACCTCCGGGGACGCCGCCCGGCCGCCCACGGCCGCCAGCACGCGCACCACGCAGGCGTCGGCGGCCGCGGACACGCGCAGCAGCCGCCGCGCCACCACGGCGACGCCCGCCGGGTGCGCCGCCACCGCCGCGCGCCCGTCCGCGCACGCGCACAGCTCCGCCAGCAGCGCCATGGCCAGCTCCGTCGCCCTCCTGCCACCCGCCGCGGGCGGCGGCGGCGCGTCGAGCTCCAGCTCGATGGCCTCGTGCGCGGCGCCGGCCTCCACGATCAGCGCGCGGTTCCGGCCCACGGGGCACGCGTGCAGGAGCGCACGCAGCGCGGACCGCGTCGCGCTAGGGGACAGGCGGTCGCGCACCACCGCCGTGACGGCGCGGAAGAGCTCCGGCCGCAGCCGCTCCAGGACCTGCGCGCCGCACGCCTCCGTAACGGCATCCAGCAGCTGCACCGCGCTCGCTCTCGCCGCATCGCCGCTGGGGCCGGGGACGAGTGCTGCTACCAGCACGTCCGTCACCGCGTCAACGAGTTCGTGCACGTGGTTGTCGGCGACGAGCGGCCGGAGCTCGTCCCCGGAGATGGCAAGCGCGCGGACGAGAGACAGGCACGCCGTAACGGTGGCCATGTCGTCTAGGCTCACCTCTTTATTATCGCCGTGACAGCTCTTGGCCTTGGCGCGCGACACGGCCAGGCGGAGCACGCGCTGGAGCACACCGGCGTCCACCATGTTCCGCCGCGCCACGTCGTTCTGTGCCGCGACCTCCGCGGCCTCGCGGAGCACGTCAACCGGCGGGCAAGACGCCATGGCCAGCAGCTTCTTGGCGACGTTGGCGGCGACATCATCCGGCCGGTGCCCTACACCCACCGGCGTGGAACTCGTCTGGCGCCATGACTGGATGAGCCTCCGGAGCGTGTGGTTGGGGGTGAGGTCGGCGAGGGCGAGCGGCTGGCCGGTGACCGGGCAGGTGGCGTGGCCGGCGGCGAGCCAGCGCTCGATGGCGCGGCGGTCGTAGGTGATGCCGGTGGGCGCCGTGACGGGGTCCTGCATGGGCTGCAGCGAGATGGGGCACATCAGGTGGTGACGCATGCTGCCACCCATGTCCTCCATTATCTATCTGTCACCACCAGCACCGTGCGTGACTTGGAACTGAACACGGACATGAGCTTGGGCCTTGCTGGTTCCTCCATGGGGTTGCTCGCTTTATATAGGGGAACTGGTGAAGCGGTGCGCACTGCATATCAGGGTTGGACCTTTTGTGAAAAATTGAGAGCCGAAAAATTTTACAGTCATACTGTGCTGAAAACGATTTTTAGTCGACTGTGCATGGAAAAAGAATACTTTTAAGTTTGACTTTTTCTAAAATAAAAAAAGCGCCTTACATTGATGGATAGATGGAGAGCATGAATGAAACAAAATCGAACTCAGGTAGTAGGTGAGTCCTACTTAACGTAAACAAGTGATAAACATGTGCGTAAGGGCCAATACATGGCTTCTAGCTGGACGAGCAATTCAGGTCGGTTTTACGCTGAATTCCCCGTGGAGGCATGCGTTTGTGGCAGCGAAAAACAGTCGAACTCGTAGAGTCTTTGCCTCTAAAAAAATGTTTCTCCCTTAACTTTAGACGTTTAGTTTCAGCAGCCGTATTATTTGCATTGTCTACGTACGTACTCCGAAGGCATGAAACACATGCGTCAGTGTGTCCTTAATTAAGATCGAGTGACCAGGCAGGTTAATCCATGTCTGTGTCCACACACAACACAAACCTGCAATGAAGACTCCATCTCCTGATGATCTGAACCTTTCGCTGTCCCGGATGATGAATCGATCATATATTCTCGCACGATTTCAGGTCTGGAAAGAGGAGATGGATTTCTATCTGACGAACCGGCGTATCCTTGTTGTCAAAATCGTGACGTGGACACATTGAAGAGGGACATGGGAACCAACCTGTTTAAATGATGTGCGCGTTCTTTGACCGGGCAACGCTAGAAATTTTGACCGGGCAGCTGGTTGGCTGCCGGCCGGACGCCGGTGGCGATCGAGCCGCTTAGCAGGCTCAGCCCGTCAGCCCCGCCGCGCGTACGTCCGCCGTCCGGGCAAGAAGACAGCGACCGCCGGCGTAGCGGTCGTCGTCCCAGACCGCACACCTTTTTGGTCGTGTCCGGCCCAACAAGCACGGCGGTGGAGCGGACGTGCTACTCGAGGCTTCCTCTATTTTTATTTACATGTCATATTAATTTGATAAGCTTTGATCAAATTTATAGAAAAAAATAATAGCATTTACAATACTAAATTTATTTCGTTAAATCCACCATGAAGTATACGTTGATAATGCATATGTTGAATAGTATATTTATTGCTATAAACTTTTATAGATTTGATCAAAATTAGCTAATTTTAACTTAGAATAAATCTAATACAATATATAAATAAAAATAAAATAAAAACAGATGGAGTACTAGTTTCCGTCTCCCGCACGTCCACGTGGAGGGAGGCTTCCTTCTTGGCGCGCCGACCCACACCAAACCATTTAGGTTCTGGTTTTGGTTTTGGTTTTAGCACTCTCCAGGCTCGCTCCAGTGCTAGCTATAAAATCATATCATCCACAATAATATTTCCGAAAAGAATGTACTTAGTATAAATCTAGAGGCCAACATATTAGCAAGGAGGCATGCAGGGCTAGCTATATATGTAGTGGGCATACTCTTTCCGCAAATAATAATAATTAATATAAACTAAAAAAATAAGAAACTGAGTATCTTGGTTTCCCTCTAGAGAGAAAAAGGCCGGGTAATGTCTTTTGGAAAGGAAAAGTGACCTTCGCTAAAGGACTAGCTAGCGACTGGTGATCCATATGAACACAAACACAGTTTGCATATAGACTGTATATCTGAATGGAGAACTAATGTAGCGGCCGTTTCAGTCAAGTTGACTAGCCAAAGGGGCAGTTTTCTCGGTGTTAGGGTTAAGAACGGATCGCCTTGCAAATTATTGGAACGATTAAATGCCTCCACATTCATTTTCCGCCAGAATAAACATTTGACCTTGACTCTCCCCCAAGGACCAACTACTTGCAAATAGTGTTTTCTGCATACAATTAATTTCGTAGTGAAAGATTTCCTGCCACCATCTACTGCGCAATCAAATCGACACAAAATTGTCCCAGCACGAAAAGGCATGTTTCTGATTATTTCAGCAGATCCAGACAGTTGACCAGCACGCCCAGGAATACCTACCAAGCAAGCATAGTGCATTTGCTGTGGCTTAACATTTTGAGCAATCATTGACTCAAGTCTTCTTTCCTCTCTCAACGAGCCCACCGTGGCTGCATACTGACAAGGCTGCAATGTAGGATACATACATGATCATATGGGTGTTTGTTTTCGGAATGCTAAATTTTACTCCTGTCATATAAAATCTTATCATTTAGAAGTGTCAAATAAAGTCTAATTACAAAACTAATTGGACAGCCCCTAGACTAATTCGCAAGACGAATCTAATAACATATATAAATCCATAATTAGAGCATGGTTACTGTAGCAACACTATTGCAAATTATGGATTAATTATGCTCATTAAATTAACTTCACTTCGCAAATTAGCACCCATATCTTAAAAAAATTTATAAATAAATTTTATTTAATACTTCTAAATGGTAATATCATGGTGTTCCCCGAGACAACGTCCTTTTCTGTTCCTTGAACAGGGGGCTGGAAGCAGATTCACTATGGGGAACGCCCACATTCTTCTGCATCTCAATGAAAAGCCCGAAAGCCTCAGACTCCGCTCCATTTTGTGCAACCTTTGCAATCATTGCATTCCATGAGATAGCTGATGCTTTCTCCAAAGAACCAAATTTGGCATACATATCCACAGCGATTGGCAATGGAAACATCAGCGTCGAACGTGACGAGCGAAGACTTCCGCGAGGAGGAGGCCGCGCCGGAGAGCCGCAGCGTGGAGCTCGAGGCCCTTGTCCGGTCGCTCCCCGGCGGCAACGTTAACGGCGGCAGCGTGGAGGGCGAAGGGGAAGGTGAGGTCGTCGGGGTCACGCCGGAGCGCACCATGCGCTTGTACACCCGCAGGGCCTCGGCGGGGAGGGCCGCGGAGGCGAGCGCGCGGGAGAGGGAGTTCCAGAGGAAGGCGGAGCGGGTGGTAGCGGAGGACGAGGCGCGCCAAGGGGACATCGCGGAGCGCGGCGTTGGAGAGGAGGAGCGCGCCGCGCCGGCAAGCGGGAGCGAGGCGGGGAGGGCGCCGGAGACGAGGGCGGCCGCAGCCGCCGCCGCATTGGTGGAGGCGGAGGACGAGCTCGTGGAGGGGGCGGCGGGAACGGGCGGCATCCAAGCCAGAGGCGGGGTGTTCGGTCAGCCCCAACGCCGCCCGGCCCTTGGGGCTTCGCAGAACCTGTGGCAGCTGCGAGATAGGCACGGGGGAGAAGAGGCTTCATGGGACGCGCGGCGGAGGGCTGGACAGCGATCCTGATTTTTGCGAAGGCCCCCCTGGATTGGATCGCGATCAGTAATCGCGATCCGAGTATTTGCATATTGCCTCCTAATATTTACATATAGACCTCTAATTTGGATCGCGATCAGTATTCGCGATCCGAATATTTGCAAAATACCCCCTAAAATGTTCATATGACCCCCTGGTCTCAGATTGGGTAGTCTCCCCGCCAGCGCCGCCCTCGCCGGCCTAGGCCCCCGCCGCAGTTGCATAGCTCCGCCCACCAACCCCCTGGCTCAAGAAGATTCGCACTCATTTCCTCCCGCAGGCCGCAGCGATATCGGGACCGCACACCAGCGCCATTCTCCGCGCGACCGAACTCGCACAGGTGG
The DNA here is from genome assembly GCA_032594955.1 of Panicum miliaceum. NCBI lineage: Eukaryota > Viridiplantae > Streptophyta > Magnoliopsida > Poales > Poaceae > Panicum > Panicum miliaceum. The sequence continues at coordinate 2,181,122 of CM064065.1, read as the reverse complement.
GGTATGCGTGGCGAGCTCCGGCAATGGCGGACATGAGACGTGTTTGTGAAGACGCCATGCCCGCTTGGCCTCCGACGGGGCTTTTTTTTTTTCCAGGCGCCGTTCTCGGATGGGGACGGAGATTCTTCCATGGAGCCGCCGCGCCGTGCCGATTCCTTTGGGCGGAGAACGATCGTACAACGCGCCCGGCTCGCCTCGGGCGTCGACGCGCAAGCGGTTGGTCCGGCCGGCCGTTGGCTGGCGGCGACGCCGGCTGGATCGATCGGGCTGGAGCAACAAGGGGCCGGCTGGACAGGAGCAGCAACTCGTGCTGTGTCTGATGAGGCATGCCGAGTTGTCAGCCGAAACGGACGGACATGGGCAGCTTCTGAATTTCTGACGAGTCGAAGGAAGAAGCGGCAGCACACGCTCCAACCGGCGAGCCTGCAGGTGAACGCAGCAGCGTCAGCAGCTTGCGGGGTGACGAAAACGAATTAATGATCGCAGGCTCCAAAGGAAAAAAGGTCTCCTTCCTTCCCCTACACGATTCTTAATTGGGTAGGTTTTCCTTCGCATATGGCCGTATCATCCTCTGTGAACCGGACAGTAATGCAGGCAGGGATCATTGTTTGCTGACACATTTGGCTTTGAGGATCATTTCATTGTATAATCTGTCAGCATCCACCATACGGAGTTCAAGCATAACCATACTGAACATAAGATACATGGAGATGAAACCCAATATGCATCCAATTATGAGATTTTTCCAGTTTCAGTGGTAACTGAATGAAGGGTTCGATTGCCAGGTGCTCAGTCATTTGTATCCCATCAGGAAAGATGATCATAAGCCCGTGGGAGCTTTCTTATATACGGGAGCTTTTCATGACTCAGTTTTCTTTCCCAATCCAAACTTCTCTGAATCAGAGGATTTGACATCCATAAACTATGGAATTTATTGAACTGGGGATAATTTAACAAAAATATTTAAGCTCATTAAGACCATATACTTCAGTGGATGGGCTTCCAACAGCATGAACAATTGAGGAACTACTTGTTGGTTGAATTTGATGTAATCATTAGCAAGAAGCGGAGAGGTCAATTACTATAACACGATGTTTCCATACCATACAAGTGAACAACAGATTTACATCTAGTACATCAATTAGCAAATTCACAAAAAAGGAAGGGAGAAACCTATATCTGCTGTTGCTAGGTTGATGCCTACTGCCTAACGAGGAGGTTCAATAAACCATTCACATACAAGACACAACAATCAGTAGAAGGGATACAACAAGATATTCACACATCAATGGTACTGCGTCTTCAGAAATTTCTTTCACCACCAAATTGCGATGGTGGCTGAACTGCAGCATATGCTGAATATTCCTGCCGCATTTCACAACACTAAACTTACTAATAAAGTAATAAAGTTTGAAGAGTTGAAGCAACTATGGTGAGATCAGTACAATAAGGGAACAGAAATAAAGGTCAATCCCCTTAACTGAAGAAGTGAGGAAGCAAGTATATGTACACTCTGATAAAGACAGGAACACCTAGAAACTAAACCAAGGTAGCCTAAGAAACACCAAAAATAGCCCTGTTGTCATATGTCCAACCTTATTGTCATGATGATTATTTAGAAGCAGATTTTGTGTATGTTTTGGAAGTTTGAAAATAGAAGAAAAGAATAAGCTAATATGCAAGATTAACTTATTGCATGTATTCATTTGCTTAATGTTAAAATGGTCAGGTTAATTGTATTTCACCACGAATGCTTTGCAACCTCCAATTGTATCTACTTCTTAACACTCGACACCCTCAATTATGATAAGACATAGACTAAAAAGCTCATTTAAGTACCTGTGATGCACACTGAGGCACTGATTGCATATTTGTATGCCCTTGAATCTGACTTGTTGAAACACCAGTAGCAGGATATCCCTAACAAGCATAAAAGGTGCATTCAGCAAACTGGAATCAGTTAATAAAACAACATTCATAAAGAAACACGGTAGGACCACTACCTGGTAGAAGAAAGGTCTACCAATAGATGAGTTCGATGCAATATCTTCCGCTGCATAATATGGATCTTGATTCGGTGGATCGACAAAAACCGAGCCAGCTGGCTGGGGTAAAACCACTTGTTTTACATTTCCTATGAAACAATTTTATAAAATCAAACTTAATCGCTGCAGAAGCAGGATTGAATGCAAAGTGAAAGTGGATATACTTGGATGTTTCTCTTGTTTAGTTGATTTTTTTCTCCTCTTTTCAACCCTACTTCCATCTTTCTCTTTTCCCAAGGGATGCATATGCAATCTTTTGAGTTCACACACACTTTCCAGCGATTTTTCTCCGCTCTCAAGCACATCCAGAATTAGTTTTCTTGTATTTTGATGACTTTTGCTCTCCATCAATAGATCATAAACAAACCTCATAGCTCTGTTACGGTACATAAACGCATAGCTGCGATCTTGTTCTGTAAATCCATCAACTGGAAATGGATATGTTCCTTTTCTGACATATCTTGTCCATCGCTTTAAAATATACATTTCAGGAATCCTATCAACATTCTTGAGACCGAGTGCATTTAGAGCATGTGAACAAAGTACGCCCATGGTCTCAAATTTTTTGCAACTACAGCTCAACTCCATGGTCGAGGTGTTAAGGAAAACTACCCAAACTTTTGGACCACTTCTTTGCATAATGAACTCAAACCTATACAATTTTTCATCACACTGAACTTCCTGATACGAAGTTGCACCACATCCATCTAGAAAATCTTTTTCAAGAGACTTATAGACCTTGTGCGTGTAAACTTCAGCAGCGTGTTGCAAAATTCTGCTATGCTTAACTGTACACTCCGGACCAGCCTTGTTGCACTGAATGTCCTCTAGAGATTCATTTTTACGCCAAATCCCTACAATTTTATCCAGCTCATGAACAAAGGTGGCAAGTGAAGTTGATTCATCGTCAATGCTGCTCAGAACATTGTTTGAACCCTCACTCCTATCCAATGATTCAATCCCACCATCAAATGCATCCTTATGAAGAGCTGTGCACCATTTATGCCTCTGCTGATACAGATCGCTGAGCCACTGGTGTTCTTGCATGTTATATTCATGGTGCATCATGGCCCATGCTTCATCGAACTCTGCTTCTGACTCGCATTCTCTCATGCACTTTGAAAGCATGCTATGGAATGTTCCAGAATCATTGATAGTGCCTAAATGGGACTGCAGGTTCTTTTCAATGAACCGCTGACAAAGACAATGACATGTCCCAGGAAGAACATCTTCAATTGCCTTGGAGATTGATTCATTCTGATCAGTAAATATTGTTTTAGGAGGACGACCACCCATTGACTCCAAGAATGACTTAAACAACCATTCATAGGATGCTGGTGATTCATCCAACAAAAATGCACATCCCAACATGACATTTTGACGGTGGTGGTTCACACCAACAAATGGGGCACATATCATATTATATTTGTTGGTACGATGTGATGTATCAAACATCACAACATCTCCGAAACTGTCATAGTCAACCCGGCTTCTCCCATCCCTCCAGAAGAAATTAGCCATTCTACCTTCTTGATCTACTTCTACATCCCAATAGAACATACCTTGTTCATTTGCTCTGCGCTTGAAATATCCAACAAGGGCCTCACAGTCCTCTGGTTCAAGCAGTGTGTAACTACGGATGCTAAGCTGGCTGTGACATTCTGCACCATCTTCATTTATATGCAAACTGTCATGCATTGCTTGGATTTCCGCATTCACCATTGCATTCAGCACACCAGGCTTTGGGACTGAAAGGGTCCTCACGGATCTCAGTAAGTGTATCTCTTCCGGCCTAACCAAATCATGATTGTGTTCAGGAATTATCTGAATAACTCGCCATTGACCTTCAGAATCAACTCTAAAACGGACCATCGCTTTGCAATTGGTTCTGGTCTCTGGCTTATTAAAGTTTGCCTCGGTAAGCTGCTCATCATCCTTCAAACCTTCTTTCGAGCAGTAATAATCTTTTGTACGGATGGTTTTGGTTCCTGTAAAGTAGTATTGCTTTCCCTTTCGAACACTAAAGCCCATACGGTGCCCATAGTCGCAGTACAGCCTGTAAGCTTCTTCCTCACTATATGCAACTTTATTCCGCAATTCTTCGGTCAACTCCTCACGGCTTGGGATTATAGAACTATGTTCCCTATCCTCTTCATTTCCTGCGGGCTCTTCTTCCCTTCCCTGTTCTTGGTGGTCGAAGGCCATTTGCTCCCCATTTTCAGCACTGTAAATTATTTGCTGCATCTCTCCATTTTCCTGAGCTTCCTGTTCATCATCTCCAACACTGTCAAGACAGATAGCCTCGCCATCAATCTCGATAGCAATGCTAGTACCTTCCATCACTGCATCATGAAAGGCAATGTATTGGTCCAAATGCCAAGAAAATGTGTGAGTAGACCTACCAAACAATACAAAAGCATGATTGATGCAACAAATGAAACAGCTAAACTAGCATCAGAAGCAATATTTGCAACCCCAAGCACCCCGACTCTTTGAAGGTGAAACCTACTTGTTATTGTCTTAAATTATCAGGCTTCTATAGGAGTAGTCAGTCCACAAATTCGAGTAAACCCGATGCTAATTGCTACTCCCTCCGTCCCAAATTACAATTCGTTTTAGTTTTTTTGGGGACGGAGGTAGTAAATTGCAATTAACCAATGAATGTGACAAGTGACGACCTCTGCAAAGCTTGTCATTTTGAGACTCAAATAGAACGAAGATGCCAAAATCTCGGGCATCAACTAATCTGAAGCTCGAATTGAGTAGAAATTTGGCGAACCTGTGGGCGAGCACTTCAGCCCTCAGCAGCGGCAGAACAACGAGGATATGCCCACCCGGAGTGAAACCGAGCGGGCCACCTGACGGCAGGAGGAGGAGCGGCGGCAGGCCGGCCGACTGCTGCAGCGATACCGGGAGGAGGGAGAGAGGAGCGGAGGCCGGCCGATTGCTGCAGCGATACCAGGAGGAGGGAGCCGGGAGAGGAGGGCGGGAGAGCAGCGGTGGTTTTGCTGCTGCTCACGTGCACGCGGCCGTCAACTTCCCTCCGTTCCGGTGGTGGCGCCGACGCGTACGACGCCCTAGCTGGTTGCCGTCGGGAGTCCCCGCCGCCTGGGCTGGGTCGGGTGGGGCTCGACTTTGGGAGAGAGATGGCTTTGGATGGGTCGGCGGACCCGGCTCGGCTGCACCAGGCCGAGAGCCACAGGCCCACAGCCCTCAGAGAGGTGGTTTGGCCCGGTGAAAGGAAAATAATAACTAGGGTAAAAACGGAAAGGGGACTTTTAACTTCATGGTCAAACAATAGATATCCCGTGTTTGTAAATGTCAAATCTTGGGTCAGGCTTAAGAGCGGCAGAATTGCAGGTGATAAAATGACAAATTTAGGGCCCGTTTGGTTCCTCCCATCACATAAAAAAGAATCTTAGAAGTATTAAATAAAATCTGTTTATAAAATTTCTTTTACAGATGGACGCTAATTCGCGAGATGAATTTAATGAGCATAATTAATCCATAATTTTACAACAATGATGCTACAGTAACCATCCAGTAATCATGGATTAATATACCTCATTAAATTCATCCCGCGAATTAGCCTAGTGGTTATACAATTAATTTTATAATTAAATTTTATTTAATACTCCTAAATAATAAGATTCTCTTTAAGGTGACAGGGCTGAAATTTAGCCCGCCGGAAGCAAACATCCCCTTAACCTCAGCTTTACGGCAAGGCCAATATTGTTGCACCCTAAGGTGACACCAAATGGAGTAGCAATAGTTACTGCACAGTACACAATTAAGGATGGAAACGGATCGGATTCGCATGGAATCGAATCCGGATAGCACTATTTATCATATTTTAATTCGAATACGGATACGGATTCGGATATTCTCGGATAAGAATGCAAAATGGATACCTCGAATACGGATTTGCATTCGGATATTTACTCACCGTATAAGATAATATTTATCTATTTTTTTATTGGTAGTTTTAGAATATAAATTCGTTACATATGTAGAAACTAAAGTTTAATAACATAACAAAGATAACTAGTTAAAAATAATACATTTATCAATAATATTTAATAGATAAATATATAAAAATAAAATAAAAATAAAAAATATATTTAAATAAATATATAGATAATTTTTATTAATATATAAATAAAAATTATAAAAATAGTTTCACATATAAATAGATATAACAATAAAATATTTAAAAGTAAACTTACTTTTCTTATATTTTTATTATAAAAATTAATATAACATTGGTTATAGGAAATGAACATGACTTTTAAATAGTTTCAGTCAATACGGATACGGATAGTGTCAGATATTGTCGAATACGAATGTGAAATCGGATAGAGAAAATCAATGGAAATCGGATTCGGATGTATCCACTTTGGTACCACATTAAATTCGAATACGGATACGAATATTCATATGGATGTTTAAGCGGATACGGATATCGGATAATTCGAATATTTGCTATCTGTTTTCCATCCTTATACACAATGTATACACCTTAAGGTGGATCCCACCCGATAATAAAGAACTAGCAACTTTGCAACCGTTCCTCTGGTAGTGGTGTGAGTGGAGAACAGTATTAGAGAGCGAGAGAAGGGACATGATGGATAGAAGTGATAGATTAAATGCTTTTTTATTTGCTTGTGGTGTATCTTAAGTTTGAGGTGCACTTTTAAGAGATTCTTTCTTAAGGTGTTGCTGCACAATGGTTATGGTCTATCCCTGTAGCAGCATTGATTGCTTAATGCCACCTGGGCACAGAGAAAGGTATGAAGGGACAAGTGACAGGCAGACAAAGGCTGGGAAGCAGCTTGGGGTAACTGGGATCTACCATCCATAAAAGAATGCAATTATGCAATTATAGGATTCGTACCGGTCAAACTAATTCAAGTTTGATCAAATTTTGTAATAAATAATATTAGCGCTCATGTCTCCAAATAAATTTATTATAAAAATATATTCTACAAATTGTCTTTTGTGGACGGAGAGAGTACTACGGCTTCATCCTGTCATTGGGGAATAGATACACATCATTGCAATACTAGATGAATATAGCTCTCGTTTTACCAACTGGTACAGCCATGCATGGCCTTTATTTCATGATGTCTGAATGATATGCAGGTCAACCACGCTTTAGTATAGCGGTGCCGAGAAGCTTCTTGAACGTAACCCATGAATCCTCTTGATGAGGATTTGGGAGGACAAAGAAATATCTCATGAGTTAAAAGCAAAACTAGTCTGTCATGAGTAACCAACCACACGGGAATACTGAAAAAGGACAGCTCTGACCTGAGTCAGTACCAGAAAAAGGCCTACAAATCAACTCAGAATTTCCATTCACTAGATGAACATCACAAAATTCACTAATATGCAGAAGAAAAAACAAAAGCATCAGCGACAACAGAAACTAGGATTATACAACCAAAACATCGATCGCCTAATGATCATCTGCCGAACCAAACTATCCTCCTCTCGTACGCGTCTACTGTTAGGCTTTCCGAATGCACACTGCAGGGGGTGCTGCGCTGCATGTCAGAGATTCCAGCTCGTCGTGAGTTGACAATGCTAGTCATAGCAGAAGTGGGTTGACCTCCCGCTCTTAGCATTTCGAAGATGCCTCCGGTGACATTTGTGCTCGCTGGCTTGCTCATCTAAGATGCCCCGTCGCAGGGATAATGGGATATTGCACAACTCCAAGAGGCATTTTTACGCTGTTAGGGTTCTCTCCTGCTCCACCGCCATCACAGCTAGGTTCCAGCAAGCGCATTAGGGACAGGAAGATTTCCATTCTAGTCACGTCCCTGTTAGCCTGAATAAACATGACAAAGTAAGAGCTACTACCAAAAGGCAGACAGCAAAGGAAACAACAGGAAATTAAATCCATGAAAAAGAAAATATTGCAACATGCTCTGAGGGGAAGCTAATATTGGCTTCTGAGTTCTCAGCAAACCTAGCAATCTTCTTAACGCACTGAACTGCTTACCTCAACAGTGAACCGTGCCCAGATTTTATTTTTGCGTGCTTCCATCACACCCCTCAAGATGGTTAATCCTAGTCCTTTGATAAAGTCAGCTATCTCCAAGAAGATACCCCTATCCTCACAAAGCATCTGCAGAGACACCAAAGTCAGCAATGGAAAGAACAATTGAGAACGACAGAATAGAAACAACTTGCAATAGCAGGATCATTTACCTCCACAAGCATCTGCCGAGGCCGGTCAAGATCCTCAACAATGATCGGGCATGTCATAGATTGACTACCAACATCAAAGGCCCAAGTTGCACCACCTTCGAAGTAGTCTTTAAGCGGACCATTCTCACCACCAAGTATCTGTTTGGGGTTTATCGATAGTATCACAAAGGATTCATGAGTTTAGCATCATCTTATCAAATAGGCTGCACATAGAGGATCAAAGTATATGCAGTACCTTAGATTCATTAGAGTCCTTGAGGTTGTCCGCATGCTTTGTCACACTTTGCAAGAAAAGCATGTGTTTAATGGTCTTCTCCAATAACGCATCGATGCTACACTGTTGACAACAAACAACGTGAGAATAACATTGATTGCAATACAAGGATATGAAAAGTTTGAACCAAGTGCAATTGAAATCTTAAATAACCATAATAGACATTTAAAATGAGCCAAGTCAACAAAAGAGGATACCTTTGCCCCATTAGGCACGAGTTCCCGGAGCTCCTTTATACGATCCTGAATAAGCTGACGGTCCTTTGGTCGTGGCTTAGGATTCTCTCCTTGTCGAGATCTCTTCCGACTTGCCTTGCTTGACGTATCAACGCCCTTGCTGTTTGAGGCTGAAGCACTTTCACATTTCATGTTCTGTCCACTCTCAATCCAAAGGCGTATCTGAGATTTGTGTATTCCATTATTTTGGGAAAGACAACCATCCTCTTCCTTCTCTAGGAAAGATGGCTGTTTAACCAAATTTGAAACAGCCAACTCATTCTTGATTAGCAAAGGAGGAGCACCAGATGATTCACAGTGCTTTGGCTCATTTGAGCGACAATACGAACTGCTAGGAATATCTGTCACTGAAGTCTTGCAAGAGGCACTGTCACCGGAGATCTGCTTGCCACCGGGATTGACATTGGAAATAACCGCATCCAATAGTTGGTCGGTATCAGTTAGGGAGAAGATCCCAGAATAAGGGAACTCGCCATCCACTGAATCAAAGGCTGGAGATGTATCGACATGAACAGAGGACTCAGGCACACCTCTATTTGAACTCTCAGGTTTCGCAGCTTTCCCGGTAAGATCATTATCCACATTGCGGCACAAGTGATGAAATTCAGAACCAAACATGTCAAACAAATCGCTTTCTGCAATAGGATCCATAAGGAGCGACGGTACTTTCTCATTAGAGATGTCTGGGAGCTTGCGTCGATCCATATTCTTGACAGCTTGAACAATTACATCAGCAGGATCATGTACTTCATTAGCCTTTTTTGGGCCAGTAAGATCCGAGCTACTGATATGCTTCTCTTGAGAAATGGCTGTTTTCAAGCTACTAGAAAGATTTGAGCCAGACGACACAGCTGCAGAAGCTTGAAAGGTCTCTCCCTTGGAACTCTCCATTTTCATAACAACTTGAGCGGATTGGGGCATTTTATATGAAATAGCTGCTTTATGCCCTGCAATCCCAGAAGTAGAATTGCATCTTTGTTCTAGAATTTGATTTGCAGTGCTGGCATACAGGTTACCCTTGACTACCCTAGTACCTTCTGGGAGAAAATCAAAACCCCCATGACTATTAACAAAATCTGACACCTGGCTTCTGCCATGCAACAGAGTCATGTTTGTGTTTTCATGGACTAAAGGGTTCCGATATGCAAGAGACTTCAAGAGAAAATTTCTGGGATCTGACTGCTCACCCATGTTTCCTTGTTCTAACTGTCTACTGTTAGTCATCAACAATGGATGTTTTTCCATTGATGCTGAGATAGATGAGATAAAATCAGAGCTCACAACACTACTTTGAGTGTTACTTTCAACTCTCCTGTCACAGTAAGGGTTTTGGGGTCTGAACCTCATGTCAGGAGCATATAGAATGTGCTCTTTAACCGCTTGACCATTTCTTTGAGCAACCATAAGCATTGAAGCATTACTGCCTGTGTTTGGCAATGTACTACTAGACACAGTCGTGGCATCCAGGCCATAGCATTGTTGATATGTTACTGGGGATCCACCAAAAAAATTTGAGCGTACATCTGCAGAGTAGATACTTGAGGGGGCATTCAAAGGGCGTGACTGGACCTTCTGGTTCAATTCGTTTTTAACAGATGACGATGAAGCCATACTTGATCGATTGTTTAGCTGAGAACACAGCTTCTTATATTGGAGCACAAGGTTAGTATCTTCCACTACCTGCCAGAACGTAAGCATTTGTAAGCTCTAGCATGTCAAAAGAATGGTTAGCAGAGTCTACATAATGAGAGATCATAGTAAGATAATAATAAAATTCCCCTTGATAGTCCTCTGGGAATCTTTTTCGTATTTCTTTCACAGCAATCCCAATTGCTAAAATAGAGAAGAATCACCACAAGTTGTTCTTTTTTTTCAGGTCTCCATTACCATCCACAAGGTTTTGTCTTCCTCGGATCTCACCACAATATAGTTTATACAGATATCAAGAGAACAGAACATTTGACCGGTCAACAATGTAGATAGTCATAAAGAAGTGCGTCATGGGTCATGGCCCATATTGTAATGATAGAGAACAACTTCAAGACATGTAGAATGATATATCGTAATCCCAATTGCTAAAGCTTGGATATCTTACCACATTTGTAGAGCCTAGCTGCAATACACCACGTGGTAACACAGGAATAATTGCAATAGTCTGCACAAACAATAACTTATTAAGTGTTCAGAAGCAAACACTGTGTCAGTGAATAATCTAGCACGCAAAACAACGATCATACTAACCTGAATACCAGCTACAAATTGATGATTCATCTCAGCAGAAACCTATCATCATGAGAAGAAACTAATTATTTACAGAAGCCAGTATTGCCATTCAAAATTTCCAAAACAAATAAACATCTCTGCTTAGGCAATAAGTAAGCCTGAGATCAAAGATAATGAGGAAATCCTCATGGAGCGAGCATGAAAAAATGGACATAACAACATGGTTGACTTCAGCTCTAGGGCAAACCATACAAACAAGAACCTCAAAATATGTTTCCACTTATTCCACATGTCTATTTGTTTTCTTTTGCAGCTAGCTTATCGCAATGACCACTTGTTCACAGAATAATTGACAAAATTCACTACATGCCAAAATTTCAAGACGTAGAACAAATACTTGAGGACAAAATAACCCCACAAGGACTTCTGCAGTGGTATAAATCCCTTGGCCTCACGCTTTAAATAAGGTGGCAGCAAAATGGACCACGGAAAACTGGAAATGGGCTACATTAATATCAGTTCACAAGGAAAAGGGAGGAATTGTACCTCGGATCTGAGACTGTGATCATTGGCAGGATCGTGGATGATCCATTGATGATTTCCGGTAAAAGCAGCACGGCCAATTGTACTAACAAATACAAGCACAGCAGACGTACATCAGTACAACTCGAACTTCTCCAACAACACCCATCAATACAAAGCACTTAGCTAAGAACATTGTAAGCTGGAAATGACATTCTTGCTTACCCTTCGCCAACGACATGAATTTGTGATGCCATAATCTTCCTAACAAGCGTGCACACGCTACTGCCTGGTTCGCACCCGGCCTCAGGAGCCTCAGATCCAGCGGAGCATGATGCGTGACCACAAAAGCCGTCCTCCCAGACCAAATGCCTGCGCATCACCGAGGCAAAGACTCGAATCAGCAAGGGAAAAGCTGAATTCGTGCACCAAGCACATGACGAAGCTAAACGCACAGCACATTAGCATTACACAGGATTGCAAGAGCATTTCGCGCATTCACGCCCTTGCACACCCCAAGTACTAAAACACATTCGCGCCAACTCTTTGGGTACATGTTCCAGTAAATTTGCAGCACTGCCAAAAAGTTTCAGACACTAGTTTCTCCAACGACAGAGCTCCCTTATTAGGGAGGATGCCTAGGAATATGCCCACCCGAATCTTCCCCACGCGCGCGCTTCACTTGTCTACTGGGCAAATCTAGCTGAAACGGACGGAATGTGCAACAGAACTCCAGAGCCCAAACCGGCAAATAAGAAGCGGAATATAAACGTTCCGAAAAAATGAGATGGGATTTCTCGCAAGATGGAGCTTAAGATCCAAAGAGAAAAATCACACCAAAAAAGAGAGAGGGACGGAAGGGAAAGGCTTACACAGGGTCCGCGGCGCCGATGGCCTTCCAGAAGACGGCGTAGGACCAGCCGACCTCCTCGCAGAGCCGCCGCAGCGCGTCCCCCACCGCCATCCCCGCGACGCAGAGCGAGAGAGAACCCTAACGAACCCTAGCTCCTCGGGAGGCCGCAGCCGCCTCCAGCGCCTCTCTGAACAGGACGGACGAACAGGACCGCCGCCTCCCTAGGCGCCGCGGCAGCTGGCGCGCCCGGCCTAGCCCGCCGGCCCTCCTCGTCCTCACGCTTCCCCTCGCCGCCGGCGCGCAGGCGCCCATCAGGGGGGCGGGCCCACTCTTAGCCTCCCAGCAGGCGCGGGTCCCAGCGTCAGCGGTCAGCGTAGGGCCGCTTCGCTTCACGGGGCGAGGTAGCCGCCGGCGGCGGCGGCGGCAACGGCGAGCGAGCCTGCCTCCGTCCTGGGGCTCAGGGTAGAGTGGATTCGCTGCTGGGTGCTTGGGCTGCTTGCTGCGGCTCGTCAATGTCTTTGTGTCTCTTCCTCCTCGCTTTGGCTTTGGCCTCTTTGGGTTCTCACTTGCTGTTGCTGCTCTCTCGCTCTTGCTGTGTGTTTTGGCTTTCTCTTTCGTGTTGCTTTGCTGTGCTCGCCCTTTTGCATTCTTTCCCTCTTTTCTTTTCTTTCTTTTTTTTTCCTTCGCTGCTCCCGAGGCAGGCATCATTCTCTCCACGGAGGGCAAAACGGGGATGCTAATGATACTAGCATTGCGCCCTCTTCCTACGTTTACCATGTGTGTGGTATGGTAGTACCATGTGACAAGAATTTTGCTCTAATTGGCGGTGTGGGGATTTTCTCACTTGTCGAGCAAATTCAGCTCTAGCTTCTAAACGTCTTAGTGGAATTTTTCAAGTTTTGAAGGGATCCTTAATGTCCTTTGATTAATTAGCTTTTGAATGGGATATTCTTGTTTCACGGCCAAAGATGTACTCTTTTGATTTAATTCTATGGTGTGCAAATGGTCTCATAGAGGTGGCGGGTTATTTTGTCTGCGAAGACAGAGTTTCTCACTAGCAACTCGTTCAGAAGGCAACCAATAAAAAGAAACTCGTTCAGAAGGTATAGAGAAAAATTCTGTATGCAAACAATTCTTTTGTTTACCAAAAGTATAGGCCATTTTGTGTGAAGGCTAGTATTGTATATTACCACAATCGTGCTTACAAACCATCTTCTTAATGATGTAACAGAGCTTTCCTCACATTATGCCAAGCAGCATTATTTTTTGCAATCGTACCAAGCAGGAATTCCTTTTGAAAGCTTTATGTACAATATTCAGAACACTTCTAAAGAAGACAAACAGGATAATGTAAGCTAATCCAACAAATCGAATGTCGTGTACCAGATTTATTCCGTAATGACAGATATGCCCTCGAGGTTGCAGGACAATTAACAGCCATGCCAATATGGGCCTTCAAAAGGTGGGCATGGAGTGCAATTATGTGGTCGTGTATTCTTTTGAGGGAGTGGTGGGGTAATTCTAAATTAACAGGCATATTAAAAAATTTACAGAGGGGGCAAAAGGCAGAGCCTAAACAATCAGATGGCAGAGCCTGTCCTCTTAGCCTAATTGAAACATATTCCAATGGCTCTGTTAGCTTCCATCTGCAAATGGTTAGTTTAAAATAATCTTGCTACCTTCTTTAACTGTCATGGTTGGACATGTCCTGATCCCAACAGGCACTGGTGGGTGGGCCTGCAATATTCTGTCTGCACTAGGACCCATTGTCAGTTAGCATGGCTGCATCAGACGTGTACTCTTAGCAGCTAGTTTTGTTTTTTGTTGCTATCTTTTTGCAGGGGCATTTCATAATGAGGTGCTTTGTGAGATCTTAGTTGTTTTTGAATGGAAGTCTGACTGACCCTGCTTTTTGTTAGAAAGATATGCTATTATATCACAGTTGTTTGATCTTGGCTTTTCGTTCTGAAAAAAATGGTTTGGCCTTAGCTGTTTGATTTTGAGATCTTGGTGCTGCTCTCCTGCTGATAAATCCAAGGATCCTCCTTTTTTCCATTTATCTGTTGAGATTCTCTATTCGCAATAAATGTGGTGAAAGGATTATCCTATGTTACATAATATCTCAAGGAAAACATTCCTACATTCTAGACTAGTACACACTATATCCATTCAGAGTTTCAGACTGAACACAGGGTCTGGAAAAACTAGAAAAAGTTACATACAGAGAGCACTGTCCGTGCTGGAGTTCACAGCTACAACAGTGTTACTCGAGCCCCGGTCCAAGTTTGTTGCTTCTCCATTTCACAGTCAGAAAGCCAAAAGCCCCAGGACAAAAAGAACCAGCTTTTAAACTGCCAAAATATATTAGTCTAAGTCCCATTTCATACTCATTTCTTAACAGTTTGGAAGCCTCAAAACCAAAGCCCTTTAACCTGTCCATCCTTTTTCTGCGACGGAAACTAAACATATCCATCCTTGAACGTGTGGCATTCCATTTGCATTTGTTTATTGAGAGGTGGCCAAATCCCAGAGATAAACGAACCATTGATCCAAAGACTATGTTGACTCATTAGTGGAGGCTTGCAGACTAATCCTACTCCTCTTCTTGATGTGGATATATGGATGGATGTGTCGCTTTTAGAAGTGCTCCACTAGAGCACAAACAGGGACGTTTATTTGAGTTTAGTCACATCATGAAACAGGCCAAAACTGCTTTTGGCTGGAATGCTTGAGTCTCATACGTGTCAGTTTATCATTCAGTTGGATCCAAGGTAGAGCCAAATTAGATGGTCACTTCATTCTTTGGGGTCATGAGGTTGGGTGCCTGAATTAGGATAATCAGCAACTCATTTAGGTGATAGCAGTGGAAGATTAGCAGTGCTGAACATGAGATGAGGTCATGGGACAAATACCTAAAAGGCCATAGATTTGGAGAATGAGATCACACATCCAAGAGAAAAAGAGTGACATCAGCTCAGAAGAAAAGGTAGAAAACATGGGACCTACGAGTGATGCATATTTGAGTACCAGGACAAAAGGGTTGAGCATTTGTGACCTGAAAAACCTTGCCCTCTATGCGGTGTCCAAATTCAACTGAGAATCCGTTTCAACATACAAAAAATTAAACACAGATCGATGCCCTTTTGTTTGACGAGAAAATTGCAATTTTAGAATTCCAAACATCGTGCTTCGCAGTTTTGCCATTGCTAACATTGATATCGTAAAAATAGGACTCCAAACATCAACAACTTGATTGTATCGCCATTTGGTGTATTTTTCCTCTTTTTTATTTTTTTTCAGATATTTGGCAGGGAGAAATAACCTTTTTACCCCCTCTGTATTGCATACATCTTCTCGTTTGGACACTGGACGCATCGTCTTCTCAACGATCGCTCGTGACCTAGCGCTGTCCCGCCGCCCCACCGTCGGCCACCGCCCCGCCCTTGCTGCGCCCGACCTACCCGAATCCGGTGGCGCCCTGGCTGCGCTCGGCCTGGACGCGCCCGCCATGGCCGAGGACCGCGGCGGCCAGGCGGCGGCGGCGGCTTGCCTGCGCCCAGGGCGGCCAGCAGCCAGCCAGCCTGCCCAAGTGGCGGCGGCGGCCTGCCTGCGCCCAGGGCTGCCAGCAGCCAGCCTACCTGCCTGCAAGAAAACGGTCGCGAGAGATGTTGAAGAACGTGATGTGCGTGGGGAAAAATGATGAAGAGCAAAAGGGTCTTTTTCACATGCGAAATACATGAGAAAGAAAAAAGAAAAGAGGGGAAATACACCAAATGGCAGTAGAATCAAGTTGTTGATGTTTAGAGTTCTATTTTTACTATATCAATGTTAGCAATGGGAAAACTGCGAAACACGATGTTCGGAGTCCTAAAATTACAATTTTCTCTTGTTTGACAGCTAAATTAGCACAAATGTGCATAATGATGAAGGCAACAGAACCAAGTTTGTGCAGGAGGGATTTGGAGTGAGATGAATAATAGAGATAGGGCACCAACCCACTACAGGACACAATCCGTATGAGAATCTTGACCTTGGCGTCTTGCAATTAATACCACTTGTAAGAACCCCTAGGCAAGAGGGCAATAGTTCCTTTGATTTGAAGCCTGCTCTGTTTGCTTTGCCCCGCACTGATTCTGATTGTGCTATTAGCATGGGTATTGGGTCTCAAGAAAGGAGCACACATGGATCAGCAGTGGTATCAGGGAAAATGGGTCCCCTGATGTCTGTTTTCTTTTCTAAATACCATTATTTGCGTATTTATATAAATTATTAATTCACTATGGTTAGATATTCTTGTGTCACGCCATGTTTTGTGCACATTTTAATTTGTCATGGGTATGTGCTGACTGATTTTTTTTCTCTATTCAAGGTGATAATTTCCATTCAAAATAATGGTGGTATTGTGACATGATTCCTACTAACCAAAAACTGCCCTATGATTTATATATGGGGGCGGGTTTTATGAAGTATGAGCCATCATAAGGCTTTCGCAAATGATAACCGCAAAACCCTAGCTAAGCTCTAGGGTAGAAATGAAATGTAAAAAAAAAAGATGGAGCGAGAAGGAGCATACAGTTCCTGGGCATGGCGGATCCATGTGGCATGTGCCCACCTAGCCAGTGTGGTCTCCGTGGTGCTCGGTGATGGCGATTGTGATGTGTCCCCTCCTCTTTGTTTTTGTTTGCTACCTTCATCGATTAAAGCCCTAATCATGGGCGGCAAGAAAGGTGGCCATGGCACAAAGGCACCACGGCAGGGTGAAGGACAAGAGTGAGGGATCGGAGGGCAGCAGGCATTGCATTGCAGGCTTGCAGCTGGTAGGTACCAGCTAAGCTATATCCGTTCCCCAATCAAGCACTGCTCCACAGCTCTGCTCCTCTACAACTTTTTTCCCCTCTCTTGTCTTTTGATTCTTTCCCTTTACATGCTACTTTTGTCACTGATTCCATATCCATAACTTCTCTCTAGGAGAAGTAGACATGGCAATCCATGGAATGGGAAAAAAAATATATTCAGGTAATTTTGTGTGATTGAAGAAACGTGAAGGCTACAGATTTTACTGCTATTGAAATTTGTTCCTGATAATCGAGAGAAACATTGTGATCTATTATCGGAAAATGTGACTATGCATAGGGACGGTAAAGATTCTTAAATTTTTAGATAATTTAAGTACCGGACCCTAAAAGGAATCGGGCTCTAATCTTATATAATTTTAAATAAAAAATATATATATGTGTGTGCCAAGTTGAATTGTGAAGAGAGTATTAGAGCAATGATCCGTTACCACTTACCACCCCTAGGTATGCACAACTCCAAGCATGCTAGTTTTTTCTTCTTTCAAGCACATTCTTTTTCTGAATCTCGAAGTTTCGTACTTTCGTAGCGAACCTGAAAGTATTCCAACCAATTTGTCGCTCTGATCCACAAGAGACACCGCCATGCACATGATGTGTTAGATCAACCTTTGAAAACTTTTGCCACCATAGAAAATATTATATATGTCACATCGAAATGATTCCAACAGATTTGTTCATCCCAAACAATTACAACGTCTCGGCAACTTGTTTCTACAATTCCTCCGTAGGAGAAGCAGATCTCACTGTAAAACGCACGCAATCAATCTTTGAAAACTTCCTCCACTACTAATACCGAAAGTACTATACATATCACGTCGAGACGATTTCAGTAGATACATCCATGATACTGGCGGAGCCAGGGGGCCGGCCCCTAAAGATTCATGTAAATAAAATCTAATTTACTTGATCATTTATTATTTAAGCTAATCAATAATTATTCAGATCTTATTTTTTCTGCAATTAAAACTTCTCATCATTTAGACCGAGCTCGGTTGATTTAAATATCATATTTACTACATAAATTATTATTTCTAGACCCGTTTCAATTATAGTTCGTTTAGTTTTTTAGATACATAGTTTTTGCTAGGTATTAGATATAGTGTACATTCAGGTACGTAGCAAAACTTATGTATTTAGAAGATAAACCTATAATTTCGAACAGAGGGAATAAACATGATGGGTCCAGGGATCCGGCGTCCCCAGCGGGCCCACTTTCCGCAGGCATTCAGACTAGCCCAAGACACCACCTGGAACGAACACTCATCTTCGCGGGCCACAACTTGGTCCAGGCCGTCTAGGTCCATGATCCCGACCGACCGACCGGTCGGAAAAAGTATGGCTCGCGTTCCCGATCTAGGAGACGACGATCAGGGGCTGGTCCGTACCATGGCTCCGACTGAGGTCCTTCGACCAGGCTCCGCCTTACGCGTGTCGCTATCCCCGACCGGCGAGGCCAAGGACAGCTAGACCCTGCGTGCCGGCGGGCCCCGAGAGCAGGTGCGGCGGATAAGGATACACATCATAGTCAACTTACCGTATAGGCCAACCACTCCTCCCATGGATGTTGCAGTGCTCCCCGCTGCCACAGCGGGAGGCACTATTTCACCTGACCGTCCTTATGAGTGGACGGAACACAACGATGTCATCACGACGCGGCGGGCACGCCTCCATCATGGCGGAATGACGGGACGCAACGTTGAGGACGTAGCGTGACTGCCATACCGTGCTTATCAGCGCACGCCTGCCCCTCCGACTGGCAAAGTACGACGCACAGTGACAGAACAAGACGGTCACTCCGCGACACAAGACCTGGACGGTGGCCATCTGAGGACTCCAACTGACAGGGTTGACGATCCCGATAGACGGGGCAAGGAACCATCTCTATCTATCTCTTTTTCTTTACACTTAGTCCCTTTAAGAAAGACCCCCTTGACTATGAAAGGGAGGGTCAGCCGCCTAGAAAATGGGACCGGCCCAGACCAGAAATCCAAGAGATTCATTCTCCACTTGAAAACTTGTAACTCTTCAACTCTCACGAGCACCAGGGCTCAAGCAATACATCCGACCGACCTCCGACTGGACGTAGGGCACGTTTGCCTGAATCGGTATAATTCTGAGTCATTACGTGCTAGGCCACCTCCGATCACAACGCACGACACACATTATGCTAAAATGGTAAAAATACTCGATTCATTTCTCTTTTGACCATCTGTTGATGCGGTTAAATATGGTTATTCATACTATGCCAAAATATAGATAGGTATTATCATAGTATATATACTTCTACCGTAACTCTTAAGAGTTATTTAGCCTATTTGGGGAATAGTGTCACGCGGCAGCTCTTTCTGCCTGAGCGCATATGGAAGCGCTCCCTTCCTTTGCTTATCACGTTTATTATTTGGAGCCCGCATCTTAATTGTTATTCAATGTAGAAAGTGTAGAAAAATATGTCATAATTAGGGGTGGTAATGGATCATAGCCTAATGATCACTTCACAGTCCAACTTTAGTTCAAAATTATATAAAATTATAGCCCGGTCTTTAAATTATCTGAACTAAAACTTTACTTAGCTTTAGCTTTATGTGGGTGCCGTAGCTTTTCATGGTGCCAAACTATCAACGCCGTAACTTTATCTATTTGCTCGAGTGGCTTGGTTTGGTCTCCTCAAGTTTAATTCCTGGTTCTGCGCCGCTGCATGATCCATTAAAAAAGAGAAAAAGAGAGAGGAACAGCAACTGTGCATAGCGAACAAGATCAGGCCCTGAACAAGATCTCATCGGCGTCCTGGCGACCAGTGAATGAATATCAATTAAAGCGCGGCATCTATCGTCATCTCGGCCAGATCTTGCGTCTGGAAAGCGAGATCACCCGGCAGCCCATCTGTCGGTCGTCGCAGCAGTAAACAAGTAGCCATGGCTCCCCTATTTTCCCCGTAGGTCGGTCTGAAAGGAAGGCCAGCGCGACGCGAGACCGCAAGAATGTCCGATGCCATTGGCCGCTTCCGCCTGGCTCTATCATGAGCTACATCATCAGAGGTGTCGTGCCGTCATCGTCGCCGCCCCGCTCTGCGGCGCGGTTGCTGCGGCCATCACTGCGTCTCACAGCTGCTACGGCCGCCATGAGTGTTGAGTGTTTTGTGCGAGATGGAATGGAAGGGCGAGACCGCGAGATAGACAAATGTGCAGTCCGGTCACTCGATTGGAGGATCTCGTGGCAGATCTCGGTGGCTGCTCGTCGGAAATAAGCCAGCAAGGTATTTAAGACTTCGTTGGCATAGTTTCAGCTTATTTTAAAATAAATAGATTTTGAATTTCTCTGGTGAAGCAGCTTCTCTGATAAAACTAAAGTTATTTTTAAAATTGTTTGACGAAACGTGTGACTGCGGAAGAAGTTAGGCGAAGCTACGATTTTCAGCTTCTCCTCTCCAGTATGCTTCATGGATGAAGTTGCTGGGAAAATATTTCTTTAACATAGCTTCATGTGAAGTTATTTTTAAAACTCTTCGCTAAACTATGCCAAACGGGATCTAATTCTGGTAAGAACATTACCTGCACCTGCTGCAGTTGATTTTTTTTTCAGAAAGAGAAAATATTGATTTTGGTTGGGTTGATGAATGCCATCCTGTTCCTGTCGACCATCAGGCAATCTCATCGATGGGCTGCAGATGGTCCCTCGCGACAGCAGCAAAAAGCTCATCACACATTCGTAAAGGCCCACCTAGAGCCCACATCGGGTAGGACCTGGAAATAAAAAAAAGTGGCGTGGAGCAGGCCTCCACTACTGTCAAGCGTCAACTGGCCCATGAACTTCCATAGTTTTCTGTGATATACTGTTAGTACACTATTCCACATTCCAAAACCCTCCGTGCATTATTCATCATCGGAACCACATAATGGATTTCTGTCAATAATAAAGAAAAAAAGGAGCAATATGGATACGGAGCATGGTTAACAGTCACTACTTTCAGCAGAGTGTGCAACTCATTACAAAATTACGGAGCACATAGAGAAAGAAAAGGAGGCTGAACTTAGCATATGGGGTGCATCTGAATTCTGAAATGGAACGTTTTCCGTACCTGCAACCGTTGCCTTATGCTGATCGATCAATCTCCATCGGCTCATCAACTTGAGGTTCGTCCAGATCTACACTCGCATCAACCTTCTGTGCACTGGTTCTTCAGCTTTGAGAATTGCAGTTCCTTTCTGCCGAGCTTGACCACCTGAATCTGAATGTGGCATCAGACCATCAGGATCATCAGAACCAGGCAACCAGCAAGTGCTCCACTGAGAACCAGCATCTATCAGTACCGTTAACGGTTAAAGTTAAAGAGAATATCATAATGTTTCGTGTTATTTCCAGTTATTTCACGGACTTGTCTCTGGTCGACAGTTACATCGGTGGAGATTTTCTGTCTTCAGGAAGATCATATGCAAGTTTCCACGCCCACATGATTCAGAAAGTTCTCCGGTGTTGTATCTTGGTGGCATGAAAATACAATTGATTCCGATGCTACATTTCATAGAGTAGCCTCTCGAAATCACCGAGTTCATTTGCTGCAAGAAAAAAACAGGGGAAGAAGGTGTGGTGTATACAGTAGGGTATTCTTTTTCTACATTTCCTGAGGGAAATATTCAGAGTGACATCACATCTGAATAATCCATGTCTAATTGAACAGCTTCGTTTTTTTTACTTTGAAAATTCGTTTTAGCAGAGTTTTTACTCTTAGATTGCACAATCTGACAGATCAAGCCATCAAGGCGTGTGCCAACTGAAATTATTTCCGTATGATGTTACTTCTGTTGCCTGCTCCCTCCGTTCCAAATGTTCCAAATTGTAGGTAGTTTTGGTAAATCTGGATACATAATTTTTACTACGTATTTAGACACAATGATTATCTAGGTGCATAGCAAAATCCATATATCTAGATTTGCCAAAACAATTTATATTTTAGAATGGAGGAGTACCATGCAGTCTGTAGATTTGTTCAGCTTGTACCAATGCACAACGGCCAACCATCACGTTTCCGAGATTTGATAATGATACCCTGTTTATTGGTTCACTTCTCACTGAAGCAGAGCTGCAGAGGAGGGCAAGAAGGTGCCATGCCGCCCAACCTGAAGCTCCGGCGCTTGCCCCACCGTCGCTGCGCTCTGCATCGCGTCGCACCTCGTCACGGCACGGACACGGCCGGCGATGGTCCAGCTCGCCGCCTCCCCTCCTTCCAAGCAGCCTGCCACCAGAAGGCAGCCACCGCACACCGTCCGGCCGCCCGTCGAACGTCACGGCGCCGCCGACTTCTGCATCCACCACGGCGCCGCGTCCGACGTGGACGCCGCCGCGTTCCCGCTTGCGGCGCGCTACTCGGAGCACCCGTGCCGTGCTACGGTACGCCAAGGCGGGAGGACACCTGCAGGCGCCGCCTGGAGGCCGGCGCACTGCGGAGCGGGCGAGCGGCACGCCACGCGCGCGACGGGGCAGAGAGAGGCTGCCTTGCTCGGTGCCGACGCAGGCGGCGGCGGGTGGCTAGCCGGCGCTCTTAACGCTTATTCCGGAGCAATGTCCCCCTCCTGGCCTCGCTTGCCTGCTCTCGGCTCGCCGGCGGGTGGCCTTGCTGCCGGACCCGGCGACCAGGGGGTGGACGGTATTCCAATTACCGTCCACCCCCTGGGCAGCCGCGGACCGTCCCATCCTCCACCGACGGCCAGGATCAGTCACGCTGGCGAAGCGAACGGGGCTCCCACGTCGAGGCGTGATCCCGGGGCACTGCCCCGCCGAACTCCGGCGAGCCCCCAACCCTTGCTTGCACGAGCGTCAAGCCAGAGTTCTTTCGATCTGGCCGGAAAAATCTCGTCGGGGTCATCTTGTATGGCAAATCGGATGCATTTTATTCTTCTCTTGGACTTCCTGAACGCTGAACGCATTCTCAGGTCCTTTCTGCGTCCATGGCTGATCGGGATTCAGAGCGCCGGCGCCGCCATGCGGGGTTCAGAGCCGGAGATGAGTTTGGCCAAACAACCGAGAGTCCATCTCGCACTGAAATGTTTTGAGTTTTCTATGCATCGTCTGAGGAAGAAGGAAGATGCCTGTCATCGTCAGAAAGCCTGATGGGCCTTGTTGATCAGTTGATCGCCCCCGCGAACTTGTGTCATTCAGACTTTCAGAACGTTTGCGGCCACCAATATTGGAGTGCCAAACAACGATCATTGTTAAAGACCACATAACGTCGGTCGGTTGGAGCTCAACTGGTTGATGGACTGTTTGCAGGATCTAAACCTAGTTAGATATTCCTACGTCGAGCTAGATTTCCTGAGGGTATACAGTAGTATATTCTTTTTCTGCATTTCCTGAGAGAAATATTCAGAGTTACATCACACCTGCATGAATGATCCATGCTTATTTCTTAATTGAACAGCTTTTCATTTTCTTTTTTTGCTTTGAAAACTTTATTTAGCGGATTTACTATTACGATTGCACAATCTGACAGATCAAGGCGTGTGCCAAGTGAAATTTCAGCATGACGTTACTTTTGTTGACTACTAGTCTATGTCATCTCTAGATTTGTTCAGCTTCTAGCCTTCTACCAATGCAAAGAGGCACACAATTGTCCATTTGATGACGGAAGGGAAGCACCACGATCAACCATATAGTTTCAGAGATCTTACAATTTTTTTCTTTTGAAACAAAGAGATCTTACAATTGATACCCTGTTTTTTGCCTACACATGAAGTGGCAATGGCTCACTTCGCCCAGAAGCAGAGAAGAGCAAGGAACCGCCATGCCGCCAGAACTGGAAGCTCCGCTGTCGCCGCGCTCTGCATCGCGTCGCACCTCGTCACGACACGGACACGGCCGGCGATAGCCCAGCTCAGTAGCTCACCACATCCCCTCCTTCCAACTAGCAACCTAACACCGGCACACAGCCACCGTCCACGGCCCGCACGGCGCCCGTCCATCGTCACGGCGCTGCCGACTTCTCCTCGGCCACCGCGCCGCGTCCGGCGTGGACGCTACCGCGTTCCCGCATGCGGCGTGCTACTCGGAGCTCACGCACCGTGCGGCGGAACGCCGTGGCGGCCGGCCACCGGCAGGCGCGCGGCCTGGCGCACGCGCACTGCGCAGCGGCATGGCGTGTGCGCAACGGGGCATTGCGGCAGACAGAGGCTGCCGGGCTTGGTGCCAACGCAAGCGACGGTGGGGTGGCACGCCGGCGCTCCTAGCGTTCATGCCAGAGCAGTTTCCTCTTCCTGGCCTCGCTTGCGGACTCGCCGGCGGGCGGCCTTGCCGCCGCAGACCGGAAGTCCGGAACCCGGGGGTGGACGATATTTCATTTACCATCCACCTCATGGGCAGCCGGGGGCCGCTCGGTCCGCATCCCATGGTCAGGACGGGCCCAATACGGACAGTAGTGAAGCGAGCGGAGCTCTTCCCCACGCCCCCTCATCAAGTCATGATCCCGCGGGGCTGCCTCGCCAGACTCCGGCGAACTCCCGAGCCTTGCATGCACGAGCGCCTAGCCGGAGTTCATCGAACTGGCTGTAAAGTCTTGACGGGTTCTTTATTTCTTTCTGTATGGCAGATTGGATGCGAACAGAAACTTGGAGTGCTGGCTGGAGGGGTAAAATCCCTCGTGCCCCCTAGATCCGCCCCTGGCAGCAGGCATCTATGTAAAGGAAGACATTATAGTGCACATGTATGATCTTGAAGGTACCTGGAATGTGAATATGTTGATACAACTTTTTTTACTAATCAGGCATACACTTCGATTAGTAGTACAATGTGGTACAAAGGTTTTCTTGCGAAATGGATCCATGTTTTTCTCCAAAAAAAAGGGCAAATAAAGGAGACCTACATTGCCCTCCAAAGGGCAACTACTTTGAAACTGTCACAGACTTGGCGAAGCTGGGAAACATGCTGATTTCATCTCCATTCTCCCCGCTAAAAGCCGAAACGCAAACATGATAGATGGACGGTTTAGGTTATTATTGCATTATATTATAAAAACTGCAGCCCCTTTTTTTGCTAACTCCACAGGTTTCTCTCGACAAGGTATGATGAAGACTCTAAAGTGGCAAAGATATGTCCTAGTAGTGAACATGATAGGTTAGGTTCCGAATTTCGCGTATTAGTCGGCTGACGAAGCTTATCGTCTAGGTAATTAAAGATTGTCGTCTAGGTTTGGATTATAGACAACATGGGTGCTGTCCATATTGGCAATACCACAATATGGATAGTGTTAGAGATGGAGTAGGATGGTGGCGGCAAGTTGCATATTGGAGTATTCGAGTGTCGATGAAACCATGTGATAAAAACTATTTGAATAACATTTGATCTTGAAGGGGGGATTCAACATCAGATATGGAAACGAGGCTCACTGTTTTTGTAAGCCATATTAGGATTCCAGAGTGTCTTTTAGAAGTATACTTTGACCCTTAGTTGCTCTTGAAATATAGTCGTGTTATCAGTTGATACACAATCGACTTGTAATATGAATCCGTTGATACAATGTTTATATACTAATCAGACATATACTTTGATTAACTATTGTTCAAAATTTACAAAAGTAACATTTGAAAATCTAAGTGTGCCTTACATTATTTTGAAACGGAAGGAGATTGTTAACTAGCCACTTTAAGTAATGGAATAATGGGGTGTTATTAAGTGTAGATACGACAAAATGTATTAGACACTAAGAGCAGCCATGTAGACACAACAAAATGTATTGCACACTAAGAGCAGCACAACAAGGCATAAATGTTTTATTGCCGAAGTGGACCCATATTTTCCTCCAAATAGCGAAGACGAGGAGAGCTATGTTTCACTCTAAAACGTGAAGACTTAGAAACCAACTGAGACTTGATGATTGAGCTGGAGGACATGCTGGCTTTTCACTGCACTAGCTCTAAAAGTTGAAGGTGGCTTTCAAAGATCTTCAAAGTGACAGATAGACGTGTTGGAGTATTATTGCACGATAATAGAAAACTGCAACTAACTTTTTTGCTAACTCCGACGTTGTCTCCGCGCTCCCAGTAAAAGGCGCCCTTCAAAGCAGATCAAAACGTAAACGCGGTAGACCGACGCGCAGCCGTTTTCCGCTAACTCCGGCGCGCAGGTTTCTCTCGAAATGGTACGACTAAGACTCTATAGTGGCAAAGGTACGTCCCAGCGCCGAACCTGCCGGGTAAGGCTTTGGATTTCACGCATCAGTAGACATGTTTCGTGGGACATTCATTTGTGAACGCAAACATATACGTGGTAGATAGACGCGCGTTGTTGTGTAGCAACCGCAACCGTTTTCTGCTAACTCCGGAGGATTTCTCTCGAAACGGTATGCTAACTCCGGCGGGTTTCTTTCGAAACGATACGATGAAAACTCTATATTGGCAAAGGTATATCCTAACGGCGAACACACCGGATTAGACTCCGGATTTCACACATCACTCGACACGTCTCGCGCGGCGCATCCATTTGTGGACCCACATCGCCTTTTGAACTCCTTTCTCTTTTTTTCTGACCCCCACCTTTTTCACCTTCTAAATGATCCTTTTAATCTAACTAGAGTATATGCCATGATCCCAATCTTCTAATAACATGGTCCTTTGATATAATTAGAGCATACGGGATTATCTTCACGTTCACACTTTATGCGCTAAACTCCTATTTATGAACAAATATTCTTCACGGGTGAGGAAAAACCCCTCATGTTCCATCCTCCAACAAAAGTGTGAATGTGAAGATCATGTCGAATGCTCCAATTAGACCATGCTCCAGTTATAGCCGCCGCTCCAAAATTCACCACGGAATCCATGCCACACACCGCTAAATCCATCCGTTATAAACTCCCGTTGCCAGAAACACAATCCAGCAGCGAAGCAGAGAGCTGCATCCACATTACACGCTGTCGTTACCAAAAATCGGCGAGAATAAGAGGCAAACCTTTCCAGGAACAGGAGCAGCAAAGCTCGCCGGAGGTGCTCCCGAGGCAACCCCCCAACCCCCCCCCCCCCCCCCCCCCCCCCCCTCTTCTCGTCTCATCAGGGGGAAAAGGGTAGGGGAAAAAATGGGGAGCAAAAACGAAAACCGTCCCCGTTTCCCGTTCACAAGGTGAAATCCCGGCTCTGCCCCTGCACGAAACCACGACACCCCGAGGACACCGCCTCCGCCCGCCCGCAGCAGCCCGTCCCCACACCGGCCGCCTCCACCTCCCCCACCACTACAAGAACCCCCCGACGGGGGCCCCGGCTCACCCGCCTCGCTGCTCTCTCCCTTCCCCTCGTCGGCTCGTCGCCTGCGCGCCCTCTCCCATGGCGGACTGCTTCCCGCCCGAGGCCGACGACCTCCACCGCCGCTGGCTGCCCCGGGAGATCTTCGCCGACATTGGCATCGTCGACACCGAGCCCGTCTCTGACGCCCCGCCCGAGGCCGCCGGCGTGGAGGAGCTCGCGGCGCAGCTCGCCGGCATCCTCGGCGGCTGGAGCAAGATGTGCCCGCTTCCTCCGCCCCCGCCGCCCCTCCCGCCGTCAGTCGCCGCCCCGCGCCACGGCGCGCAGGTGAGTGGTCGTGGTGCTTCTTGCTCGGGAGGTCGTGGTCTCCGGCCGGTCCCCGTTGTTTTGCTTGGTTTGCTGCCCCTGACAAAGTTCCCGGCGTGTGGTTGCAGGTCTGCGGGCTGGAAGGGAGCGCCGTGTCGGCCTGCGGCGGGACCAATGGCGTCGGCGGCGCGGCGGCGATGGCGTGGCCCTTCGTGCCGTACCCCCCGGCCCAGTGGCATGTGAGAACCGGGCTCTACCGCCGCCGCCTCCCCCTTCTATCCCCCTCCCCTTTCTTGGTTGTTCTTGGTGGTGTTCCTGGAGCGATTTCCTTGCAAAAACCCTCGCTGTTTCCCTTTCCGTTCTCCGTTTCTTTTTTCGGTTGCGGAGCCTGCGATTCCGGCCGCCGCTGTTGTTCCGTGTTCTGTGCAATCAACAGCTAGGTTTAACTATCCCTGGCAATAAAGCAAGCCTGTTTTTCCTTTGGAAAGTAATGATCCGTGTCATTGGTTAATCATGAACCAGCCATGTTTCGCATTTTCTGCTGTCTAAAATTCCATAGTTGGGAACAAATTAAGGTGATGCTGATTGCTGTTGCTGTTGCTGCAGGGCGGGAGCAACCTGGTGAACCTGGGCGGCGTGCTGGACTACTACTACTCGGCGTTCCCCCCGGCGCCGCCGTGCCGCGTCCCGCCGCCGGCGAACCTGCGCGGCGGTACCGGCGTGTTCATCCCGCGCACCGCCTGCGCTTTCCCCCCGGCCAAAGGTAACCCGCGCCGCCGCATCCCCTTCTCGTGTCCTGTGTGGCTGCGTGCAAATGTTTCGGTTCTTGCGCCGTCTAATAAACACGGGATCGATCAAAATGAACAAAAAAAAAAGAAAAAAAGAAATCTGAAGAAAACGCATCCATTGTTCATTGCAAATGCATGATCATTGTATCCTGGTTCATCATCAATGAACGACGATTGCTCCGGGTCAAGTGCAAATGAGTGCTAGCCCCTGGTTCCCGAGACTTTGCGTGCGTTCCCTTGAGCAGTGTGAGGCGTTAATGGCAGCAGCAGCCAAACACGCAGTACGTACCGCATGCACTGCTGGCCTGGCTGTGGTTTGTTTTGTTGGTTGCAGCCGGAGTTGAGGTGATTAGCACCTGATGATAGCGTGGGACCCCTGTACTTTCTCTCTGATGCCATCCCTGCCAGCGGGATGCGATGCATGGCATGGCATGCAAAAGCTGCGAGCTGTTCCATTGGATGCCATGGATGACGTCGCTGTAGCATTGCATTGGTAGAGAGCGATTAGCAGGGAGTAATTAGGAAAGGAAAAATGCTTTACATGACAGGGTAAATCTCGGTAACTGCAATGCAAGAACCATATCATATCTATTGGATACACCTGCTGCTGTACTGAACCATATCATATCTAGGAGTGGCACTTTGGGATATACTGCTATAATTATGCACCTGGCTTTATACTGCTAGTAGTAATGCAGTGTGATTGCCGAAAGAATCATCAGGGGTGTGAAAGTAGTAGGGAGTAATTAATGAAGTTTACAGTTTACTGATGCACAACGTTGGTGATGCAGGTGGGATGGCGACAAGCGCGTGGCCTGGCACTGCCACTGGGACCGGGGCGGGCAGGCCGGCAACGGGGAGGAAGCAGGAATGGCAGCAGAACGAGACGCCGACGCCGACGACGCGGCAGCAGGTGGTGAAGCCGCAGCAGGCGGCGGTGCCCGCCTGCCCGCGGCCGGAGCTGACGCTGCCCCAGGATTGGAGCTACCGCTGATCGACGGGACGCTTCGAGGCGCGTGGCTGCATGGATAATGGCGAACAGCACAAGCAAAGCATTCACATTGGTAGTAGAGTGTTCTTGTAGCAGTAGCCAGGAACGAAAAAAATAATAATAAACAAGAATAAGATAAGATGATGGACGGATAACCAATGTAGTTGTAGTTGGGATTTGGGGATAACAACAAGAAAACAGGAGGGAGTGTCAACAAAGGCAAAATGGGCTTAGCATGGTAGGTCTTGTACTGTTAGTGCTTCTCTGGTCGTATGTTACAGTAGAACCAAAAGCTATGGCGATCCGTGGCGTCCGTTGTTGCTGAAATAAACAATGAACTGTTTCCCGAAATAAAGACAAAAATAATTGTGTCTATGAGAGAAATCGTGCAGGGGTTGCAAACGTGATGCTTGACAGGTAGTACAGGATACAGTGCAAGAGGTAAAAGTACACCTAGCGCGGTAGCTGGGACGTGACAGGGTAGGCGCTACAGGGCAATACTGATGGAAAAGGTATTTTTTACCGCAGCAGAACTGGTGATTACTTCTACAGTGGTAAAAACTGCCCTGCTTTTACCGTGAGTGAAGTTCAGAGTTTGTGAATACTGAATACAACAGGCAAAGGCAGCGCCGTGCAGGCCTGACGAATGCACATCGCAGCGAGTGTTGCATGGAAGAGGGACTGTGGCAAAGCGCAGCATTGAATGCCCCCCCCCCCCCCCCCCCCACCTCGCTGCAAAGCTGCTGCTGCTGCTTTGCAGGCCGGTGCACTCCTCCTGCTGCTGCCCCCCACCCCCCGCGTCCCCACCCACCTGCCTCCGGACAAAGGGAGGGAGAGGGTCTTCTTCCTTTCCATGAGCTGCTCCGGACGAGACGAACACGAACCGAGCCGAGGCGGTCAAAACTGAAAAGGATGCACGGGAATGATGCCTGGTATGGTAGCCTGTTTCAGGGGCGCCCCTGTCCCTGGGCCCCGCCCCTCTGGCCTGGCCTGGGAGGCTGGGACAAGACGAGACGGACAGACACCAGCAGCAGCGGGCAGCATTGGTGGTGGCCTGGTGGGCATTGCAAGCAACTGCACTGGCTACTGATCCGCGGTAGGGGCATTGATCTGCGTGGAGGCATGGCATGGCCAGCCAGCCGCACCCACGAGATGACGAGAGGGAGGAGGTGTGCTGCCGGAGTGGATGGAACATCCAGTTGTTTAATGGGCGGGGATGAGGCATGTTCCCAGGATCTAAGCGCCTGTCGAGTATCAAGTGAACAATCAGTGGTGGATTAAACTATTGGACTGATCTCTAACCTAAGGTCCAAAGACCTTAGTTTTGGTCCGCGTCCTGATCGGGAGCGCCTAACCCAACTCTCGTTGGTGGACCCCCGTCGTCAGCGCCACATAAATAGAGAGGTGAGGGTCGGGGGGCACGCACGCCAAGGTTCGCCGTGCCCCGACTCCCCACCAACACCTAAACCCTAACCCGATCTTGAGGGGTGGCGCTGCGGCGGCGGGAAGCACCACCGGCCGATCTACACTGCACCGGCCACCGCCGCCCTAGAGCGGATCGGCTCCGAGCTCTACACTACGCGACGCTGCCTTAGCGCAGACAGCATCAACCACGATGATGGCATCGTCTTCCTCAGAGCAAGGTACTAATCTAATCTCTCTCTCGGTTCGATCTCGTACAAACGCATACGCACGCACACGTCTGTGTTCTTCCTAGATCTAGACCCAGAGCACCATCCCGAACCTATACGCACCTAGTGATCCGATTATCCGACCTAACATAAACTACTGCCAGCAAGTAGCAACCCAGCCCCAGGAATCAAGATGATGGCTGCAGGCTCGCACCTCGTGCGCTCGTGCACGCCTGGGCGCGACGCCCGGCCGTTCGTCGTCGGCTGGTCCTCCGCGCCGTGGATCGGAGACGGAGACGGCTTCGAGTACGTTTCGAAGCCCGGCACGGAGGAAGCGATCCTTGTATTTTCAAAAAAACAAAAAGAAGAGTAAGCGATCCCGAGCCGTGGACGAGACAAAGATGGCACGCACTGTGCAGTGCCTCCACTGGGCTGGGCAGGGTTGCTGCTGCAGTGCAGTGGCGCTCGTCGTACAGGGGGGCTTTGGTGCTATGCGGAGGCCAAGGAACTTTGGGCGCAGGCCGGCGCCGTGGAAAGGCCGACCGAGCCGTCCCCATGGGCCATGGGGAGGGAGGCGATCCGCGAGCAGGGGACACTGGAGCAGAGGGACCCTGGCCCTGCCCGGACCTAAAGCCGGCTTGCTTTCCGGTGAATGGTGTAGCAGGTACAGAGTTCAGACCCAAGTACCCAACCATCCAAGATAATATGGAGTTTGAGGCTTTGTGCTGTGGCTGCCTGTTTATACAGCAAAAAATTCGATTAAGCTCTGGCTACAGAGTACTTCTACTTGCTACAGTACTCGTCATTAGCATAATGCCAGCAGGTTGCGTGCTTGAGTTGCATGGGAAAGCCGAGCGATGGCCTGACCACCTGAGGTAGTCCGCCGAGCTGCGGCTGCGCCTGCGCGGTGGACGCGGGCGGCGTGCTCTCGCTTCGACCTGATTGGTTTGTTTGGTTCGGTTCGGTTCCGTTCTGTTGGCCTGGTCACTCTCCAGCCCGGCACGTCCACCGGACCCGGGCGCGCACGACACCGGAAGCGATCTGGGCCTTCTGCTCGGCGGGGACGTGCGTACCTACGTTGGCCAAGTGGCGACGGGCTGCTGGCTATATATATTATATGGATGGGTGGGCTACTGGGCTTTGCGACTGGTAACAAAGAGCTGCCCGCAGCCCACGAACAGTATCACACGCTGCGGGCAGGTCGTGAAAGAATTTGCTGCCCGCGCCTGTCTCTACTGATCCTGAAAGCGACGCCCCCTCAAAAAAAAAATCCTGAAAAAGACGCGGGCGTGCGCCGCCCATTCGGACAAGTCTCATCGGACACGCAACAGCATGATCACGATCAAACACAAACTACACAAGGAAACCAAGCTGCTCGTACACATCGCTGGAAAAAAAAAAAACCCCAAGTCGCTGACGAAATACACAGGCGAGCCGAACTTGCAACAGCTGCTGGATGTACGGTGACCGCCGGGGAGGAGAACACCCGCCCGGAAGCCACACATCACTCACTGCAAGCTAGCGACCACGGAAACCAAGGCAAGGAACACCAGCGCGTAGACGCTCGCCCCGGCGCAGCTGCTCCGGCTCCCCGCGGCGGTGAAGAAGTAGTAGTAGTTGCTGGGCCGCCCGCCCTTGCTCTGTCCCGGCGGCGACGAGGACCCGCCGCTGCCGCTGCTCTTCGGCGTCGGCGGCGTGGTGGTGTCCCCCGCGTCCGACGGCGAGGGCGGCGGCGGGGGCGACGAGCACACCGTCGGGCACGTCCCGCACTTGCTCACGCACAGCACGTTCGTGTCCGGCCCTGTCGGCGCCGCCGGCTGGCCGCTCGCGGCCTCGCCGCTGGAGGACGCCGACACGACCGCGGACACCAGCAGCGCCAGCCGCAGCGTCCCTCTTCCGCCCACCATCGCTGCGCGAAGCGGAGACCTCCTCACCATGCGGTGCGCGAGATGATCGAGCGTGGTTTGTTACTTGTGGGAACGAGAATGAGATTCCTGCTGCACTTGTGTGCAGGGTTCGTGGTATATAAAGCAGAGGGGGTGTTGGGCAGCCGAACCTACCGAAGCACGGCGTTGTGCCAAGCTTGAAGATGAAGCTCCAACGGAATATGAGCTGCGGCAGTAGTGGATGTTGCACAAGCTGGCTGTAAAGGGAGATGCTTCGATTCTTGGCCTCAAAGGATTGCGGATGCTCGCCACCGCTGATTGGTTAGTTACATCTCGACGATTCGGTTCGGTCCATGTCCGTGTAAAAATATTGCTGGTCGATGATCTGGTGCCACGGCAGCATGATCTGCATGTTGCGTTCCTGAGTGCAAGGCAGGCAAGGGATCCACGGGCACCGACCTGATGACATTGACCTGAATCGAGAATTCGCAGTAGGCTCTGCCGCATCCTCTGTTTAAATACTCGACATATTTCTGTGAAATTTTGAGCATAATTTGGCAATTTGCCCGTTCTGGCACTGGCAAGAAAACAAAAGAGTGACGTTGCATTTTTCTAAAAAAAAGGCGCTCGTGAGGCCTACGATGTCATGGACCTAAGAAAAACGGGCTTGCTTTGCGGTCCATAAGCCCACGAACTCCGCATTACGGCTTTGCGGTCGAATGGGCCCCACAACTCGGACCGAGCCCACGGTCCAAATAAGATCCAGCCGTCCGTGCCGCGAACGCCCATGAACCTGCACGCATCTCACAGCGGCTCCCACGCTTCCCACGCCTCCTTCCTCTTCCTCCACGGCGACACCACCCCGCCCCCGAGTAACAAATCCGCCCGGCGGCCACACCAGTGACGCCCCGGGTCCACCGCCACCTCTCCGCATTGCGTCACCTCGCCGTCCCGTCCTCCCAGAGTCTTCCAGAAGCGCCTCCACGACTTCCCTCCTCGCAGGACGTCCGAGGAGCACTCCTCCGCCGGCTCACCGCGGAGGGGGACGGAGCCATGGAGCGGACGGGGCCAGGGCTGCCGGAGGGGATGGAGGCGCTGTCGCGGCAGGCGAGCGCGCTGCGGGAGGCTTTGGAGCGGAGCGAGGAGAACACGCAGGGCATGGTCGCCGCCCTCGGCTCCTTCGACAGCCGCGTCTCCGCGATCGAGGCCTCCATCCGCCCCGCCCAGGTTCGTCCGCCCCTCCCCCCTTCCCGTTTGGCGGAGAGGGAGAGAGAGTGAGAGACGAGCTGCCTGATTCGGCCGCGTCGCAGGTGAGGACGCAGGCCATCACGATGGCGCACGAGAACATCGACAGGACCATCGAGAACGCCGAGGCCATTCTCGCACAGTTCGACATCGTCCGCCGGGTGAGAGACCGCTCCCATCCCCGTGTTTCTGTATGATGAGAATGCTCTGAACCCATAGCGAGTTGGGTGATGTTTTGGGTTTGATTGTGGTTTTGGACGACTTTGGAAGGGATTCAGGGCGCCAAAATTTGCATTCAATGCTCAGGAGTTTTGGCGTATGCCTCATATTATAAAATTTGGAAGGTATCTAAGGTCCATAGATGGGTTATAAGTTAGTTGCCATGTTGGTGTAGTTCCAATGGCATTTGGTTATTGCAATGTCAAGAATACAATCAATGATTAGCTTATCTACTGTTGTTAGTTCAGTGCTTCGTCAAATTCTTCTGCAAATGATGTAAGCAGTATCTTCGACGGTGTTAGGCCATTAGAAGTTTGTTTTCCCCCATATTTGTGCAGTCGTGAAGTGCTGCTTGGTCTTCCTGTTGCAAGATTAACATCGATAATCATTGATTAG
Source organism: Panicum miliaceum (assembly GCA_032594955.1). NCBI lineage: Eukaryota > Viridiplantae > Streptophyta > Magnoliopsida > Poales > Poaceae > Panicum > Panicum miliaceum. Next base: position 2,146,218 of record CM064065.1, on the reverse strand, counting down.
CTTTTGTACTTGCTATCTCAGTGCGTCATCAAATTCCTCAGCAGAATGGAACTAACATGCAGAATGGAACTGTCCATCCTTTTACATTGGAAGTGATTAAATATGTTAAATCCCTATTAGAGTAAGTACCACGATTTCCATCTTGTTGTTACCTTCTTGGACAAATGAGTATTAGCTCTTAACTTTATCCAGATTGAGATTTGTAAATCCATCTCCTCTGATTTTTTATGTCTTTGAGTTTGCCTTTTCTTCCATCTGGAAAACTCAAACTAGTTCTTGTTTGCGTTTTAAAGAATTGACCAAGTTTTTTTTTCATAATTTTTTTATTTACTCAATGGCCCTGAAGCATTGGGGGAGTCTGCTGGAAGTAGATACGATTTCTAGAGTCTCAACCTGCTAGTAAGAGTGTTTTACCAGTCACTATTTTTTACCTTGACTGACTGCCTGCACATGTGTTGTTTGAGGTAGCATGTGTTCTGCTATAAACAATGACTAATTTGTTTGTTCTTTAAGTGTTGTTTGATATGTCAATCATCCTTCTCCCACCCATTTTGCTAATTGCATGCTAACATATAATTGTTCTGATTTGAACAGTTACCAATCGACACTGAAAATACTATTTCAGCAATCTGAAACTGGCAGTGAGACTGAATCTCAGCTTGCAGTTGTTATCATGAAGATTATGCAGGCCCTTCAGAATAACTTGAATGGGAAATCTAAACAGTACAAGGATCCTGCATTGTCTCACATATTTCTTATGAATAACCTTCATTATATGGTTACGTCTGTTCGCAGGTATGTCTCTTTGGTGCTTCAGATCCACATCCTCAGATGTCTTGGTAGTGTGCCTGTTCAATAATTTGTTTTATCTCGCCTCAGATCTCAAGCCAAGGATATACTCGGTGATGACTGGATTCAGAGGCACGGTAAGATTGTACAGCAAAATGCCAATCAGTACAAGAGGGTAGCATGGGCAAGGGTAAGTGTATCATCAACAATCATATGCATTATGTTTCTTTACGATTTAGGATTATTCATCTTTTTGCAGAGCTGTTATATTTTTTTATTCAGCATGGAGTACTATCAGTTTGAGATCTCTTTGGCATTTGTCAAAAGCAATGATGATTTGGATGCTGAACTCTTGTGGTAGCTGATAAAAAAATTAGTTCTTATCAAGATTTACGTTTAAGTCCAATTGGTTAGATAGTCAAGATTTTCATTCTCCTATATTTTCATGATTGGAAATACTGTACAGAATTGCTTCTTGTTATAATTACTTCACTTCTGTCATTCTAGATTCTTCAGACACTCACCATTCAAGCCACAGGTGGCACTGGTTCGTCAGCACCATCAGATGTTAGCAGCAGTGGAGTTTCAAGGAGTATGATCAAAGAACGGTCTGTACCATAGCAGAATGAGTTATTCTATGTACCATGGTAGCAAATAAGTGTAAGAGGTCAGGAAATCGTATGCTCCTTTGGCAGGTTTAAGTCCTTCAATGCGCAATTTGAAGAGCTTCACGCAGTGCAATCTCAATGGACTATACCTGATCAGGAATTGCGAGATAATCTGAGGCTTGCCGTAGCTGAAGTTTTCTTGCCTGCATATAGGTCTTTCATCAACCGTTTTGGGTATGTTCAGTTGTCTTTTTCTTGATTCTCTCAGGATCTCCACCAAATTTCTCCATCCATTAACTGGTTACTGTTGATAATTATATTCTGCTCCCTCCATTCTTAAATAAATGATGTTTAAGATAAGCTAATTAGTTCGAAATTGACATGGCTTTCCCGGCCAGTGCGATCATCTTGTTTTGTTACATGACTGCAGTACTGCTTCTAACTTTCAGGAATCTTGTTCAACGCGAGAAGAACCCACATAAGCACATCAAACACTCACCAGAAGCTTTGGAGCAGTTGTTGGGTCAGTTCTTCCAAGGACAGCAAGTTGGTGAACAGAAGCATTAAGAACTGCGAGCATTTAAGAGGAAGAGCCTTAAGTAAAGTTTTGTAGCGCAGCTTATGGCAAATATTTTCATAGAAGTAACTAACCTTTTGTTTTGCACCGCCCCGTAAACGGTACTGGAACTAGTGGTGTAGCTTAACTTCGACTCTGCAACACCTGCATAGCTGGATCTCACGTTCTTGGGTTACTTGGCTGGGTAGCCTCCCATGTTAACAGTTGAAAAGACATTATTGGCACCTGCAACCGCAGGATATTTTCCCCGATTTCACTTTGTTATACATGGGCTAATTTGCCGTTCCGTTATATCTTGCCTTGTTCGTACTGTTGATCTTCATATCTCGTTTCTTTTTCTGGCAACTTTTACTCTACTAGATTAAGATGCTTGAAATTTGCGCAGTGTAACGTTTCTGGCCCCTTCCTGCTTAACAGAAATGATAACTGCAACGCCTGTCTGTGTCTTGCTTTTGTGAGCTAAGTATTGCTGCTAGTACTTTTGTGGCCACCGTCATCTCTAGTAAATGTAAAGAACATAGTGGGTAATGGTAGGTTTGGTGTGTTAATCGTTGCCTGGCCGTCAAAAGCAGGGTGTTATGTTATAAAACAGTTCGGTCCGGCACGTCTCCGGCTGCGCTGTTTGTTCAGTTGTCGCTTGCTTGCTGGTGCTGCCACCTGAAAGTTTTGTTGGCTGAACTGCATGAGAGGCAGAGCCTCCAATGATTGTGCTGGACCTGCACCTGCGTGGGGTATGCTGCCTGAATGAACTGGAGCATCGTCCGTTTTCCTGGTTTTGGTCGGCGTTCTCGAACGGTGAGTGGCAATTTTGTTTATTTCTCTCCTTGCGCAGCATGTTGTAGTCGGTAGGTACTAGAAGACGATTGTCGCCAGTTGAGCGTCCTTCCGATACCTGCCTTGCATCATGCTGTGTGTGTACCAATTGCAAGCTGGGAGCCTAGAACGTGCGTGGTGTGCTGTGTTAGGTGCGGATTGGGAGCATGAGGCGGCAGCGGTGGTGATGATAAACATGACAGCATTTGGGGGTCATGGTTGGTAGGTGGTCAATTTGGAGCAGGAAGAAGATATGGTGGTCTTCCGTGTGGGGCTCAGCAGAAGGCTTATCAGAATCTGGGTGTGGCTTTGAGAACTGAATTTCTGTGGCCGTTTCCGCTGGTGGCGGTGGAGAGGAATGATGGTGCCTGGATGTTTCTGCCCACCTGATCCGAGGCGTGGAGTCCTCTCTGTGGCAGAGTTGGAAGCAAAAGACTGTAACGGTTGGCAGGGAGCGGCCTGAAATTCTTGTGCACATACTCTGTCTTGAAGAGTGAAGACGGGCTCGACGCGGAATGGAGTATACAATAACAACAGGGATACTGTCTGAGATCAATGCAGAGTTAACTGCATAGTAGTTTATGGCTGTGCTTTGATAGCCGAGCGTGGGCCATTAGGTTGGACATGAATGTCCTTGAACAATTATCTGCACAGCGTTTGGTGTCACTTTCAGTACCTAATCCCTCTCGCTGAATGCAGCGATCAGTACTTCCATCGTCTTTGCTTTTTCTCTGTCTGCAAAGGCGCGCGTTAAGGAAAGAAGGCTTTCGCGAGCAGAGGGTCCTTTTTTCTGAGCCCGGCCTGCTTTATCTAAATTTCGGGCACGGCCGGTTTTCATCTTGAACCCACGGACGCACTCCGATTGCTGGGATGGCGACTATTCTCGAGCGACAGGCCAACAGAAACCGTGCTGACTAGACAGAGTCTACCGCCGTGCCAAGCTGATCGGATTCTGATTCTCGCGAGGCGCAGGGAGGATGGGGGGATGGGAAGGAGGAGTAAAAGCGGGCGGGAATTCATCTCTCTTTCGCCGGGATTCCTGCTTCCGCTTTCGCCCAACCGCAAAAGCCGCTTTTGGTACATGCATTCATTCATAGACTGCTCAACAATTCGAAAAGGTCTCGTTTTCGAGAAAAGAGAAACTGAAAGGATGTCTGTTTTTTTTTTCTTTGAAAAAGTTACGGTGCGAGGTGCCTGCGTCGAGTGAGCCGCGTGGATGCCGGCTCCTCGACGGTCTCCACCTAGGATCCCCAAGTAGGAGGAGGAGCCTAGCCTAGCCAGCATTGGGTAGCAGGGTGTGTCGGTACACGGACTAGTACCGGAACGGGAGCGTGAAGCGTGTGCTGCTGCGCGGCCGAGGACGTGGTGGATGGGTGCGGGGAACTCCGCGTTTGGCCCGCACATGGCGCTCGCCGCGTCCGGACAATGCAGATACAGAGGCATCGGCCGGGCAGGCGGTTCATGATGAGATTGACAGGAAGCTTCTTCGTTTCGGACGCGTCCTCCGACCGTCTCCGCGCCGTCCTGGCGTGCACATGGGATAGGAAGACGAGGGGCACGCAAACCCCACGCAGACGCGTACAATTTTTTTTTTTGTTTTTTGAACCGCATCGGTATTCATTCAAACTTGTGAGTCCAGTTACAAGCGAATCCTCGGCATACCAAACAGGGCCTTCGTTCCATCCGCCTGCTCCCAACCCGAACCGAGATGTCGCCTGCAGCCAGCTACCGGCACAAAAGCTGCCCGAGAGAATTCCCCCTCGATCAACTATAACGAAGGCGCCATGGCATGGAGCGAGCAAGCCCTAAGCTTTTTCAACTAGAAGCCGCGTGCTGGGTAGGATGATGGTGCTTAGGCGAAGCTGGTAAAATCGAACTCTGCTCCCAACCACTGGACACCGGAGGCTTGACACAACTCAGGCGGATACTTGAGTTCAGAGCCAAAAATAAAAAGAGAGAGAGAGCAAAAGATGAATGGAAAAAGAGTGACGATTGTGCTCCTAGTTTAGTTAGTTTACGAGTGCTACTCACAGGGGTCTAGGCGGCGGTCGCCTCGCCTGTCCGAGGTGTATGTGCTAACTGATAAAGCGCCCTGGGCCTGATCAAATCTCCTCCTACTCCTAACCACAACCAATATAATTGACCTTCCTCTCCATCCAGTATTATTCTAACGAGTAGTCAGTCACTGCTCTGCCTGCCTGTTACACTCGCTCACTCACCTAACGTTAAGAGTTCTCTAGCATCCGCAAGGGGGCACGTTTGCCTGCACAAGCCTCACTTGGAACCCTTCTTCCCCGTCAGGCCATCACATACGTACACCTGCTCACCTCTCTTGAGAGCCTATTAATTGACCCATAACGCCCACTTTACTCACCTTCCCAAACACTGCATCATCCACCATCAGGCCACCTCCTCCTCTGCTCTGCCTCTTCTTCCTTCCCCTTCCTCATTCCCTCCCCATCCCATCCCATTCCACTCCTCCAGAGAAACCAACAATCAAGCTCCCAAGCCCCAAGACTTGTCCTCCGATCCACCACCAGTCCTCCAGCCATGAGCAAGGACTGCGGCAACCACGGCGAGGACGACCTCCGCCGCTCGTGCCGGCGCCTGCTCGCCCTCCTCCTGGGCCTGGCCCTCATCGTCGCCATCATCGCGCTCATCGTCTACCTCGTCCTCCGCCCCACGCACCCGCGCTTCTTCCTGCAGGACGCCTCGCTCCGCCAGCTCGACCTCTCCAACGGCTCCTCCAACCTCCTCTCCACCACGCTCCAGGTGACCGTCGCCTCGCGCAACCCCAACGACCGCGTCGGCGTCTACTACGACCGCCTCGACGTCTACGCCTCCTACAAGTACCAGCAGATCACCGTCGCCGCCTCGCTCCCGCCGGTGTACCAGGGCCACGGCGACGTCGACGTCTGGTCGCCCGTCCTCGCGGGGCCCAACGTGCCCTTCGCGCCCTACCTCGCCGACGCGCTCAACCAGGACTGCCAGGCGGGCTACCTCATCCTCCAGGTCAAGATCGACGGCCGCGTCAGGTGGAAGGTCGGCAGCTGGATCTCCGGGCACTACCACCTCTTCGTCACGTGCCCGGCCTTCCTCGTCACCAACGGCGGCAACGGCGCGCCGGGGGCCAGCGGATTCAAGTTCCAGACCACCACCTCCTGCCGCGTCGAGGTCTAGCCAGCTAGCGAGGCTGCTGCCGGCGAGGTAGGTGCCTGCCTGTCTGCCTGTCCATAGCAGAAGGGGAAAAAATACAGAGGCCGCAGAAGCAGAGAGATCTTGATGGTCAGGGACAGGGCGAGGTGGAAATAATCGATCAATTCAGTACCAGGGAATCAGTGATTGTGCTGCTGCTCCGTAAAAATGTAAAGGAGGGTAATCTGTTTCTTTTCTCTCTCGGTAGGGTTGATTAATAGTAGTACGATCCATCAATGCTCATGGTCATATATATACTTACTATTTATACATATGCTGCTGCCTTTTTCATCTCGTTAGCTGGTTGAAGGAATTACTGTTGTTGAAGGAAGCTTAATTGTCATAAACCTTTTTGATTGATGCGAAATTAAAGGGGTAGCAATTGGCATGGCCGTTTTCATGGGATTGGCTGATTGCTTGATTTGCATTTCCTTCCTTTTTTTTTTGGAATTTCATCGTTTCCTTTTGTCCTGGAAATAAGAATTGTTCATGCTGTATTGGTTTGCGTTTTTCTTGGTCTTGGAGCGGCCAAACCATGTTGCTTGTTGGTGATGTTACTAGCAGCAGCAGCAGCAGTTCGAGCGCGTGATCTGGGCTTTGGAATTTTGCTGGGGGGCTGCTAAGGGGTTTGGTGGCAACCACCAGATCCGAGGCAGCAGGCAGTAGCTCCGAGTTGAAAGCCGAGATTTGGTGTGGGGAAACCAAAGTACACATGGGGTTCCATTTCTTGGTGATCCAAAGCGTCAAAGCGGTGGTTGATCACTCACTATCCACTCTTGTCTCCAACACACATTGGATGGGGCCTCATCTTCATCTTCACTTCGCCGGTAAGAAACCTTTAGAGAAGATCAGAAGAAGACACAAGCACAACAAAGCAGAGTGAGGGTACGTGGGCATGTGGCAGCCGTTCTTCCTCTCCTGTACAGTACAGTACAGTACAGCATTAGAGAAGTAGCTTAGCCCGTGTGCCAATTGCCGATGCATGCGCTGGCTCTCGCATGTGGAAGCATCTATTCTGGCAACGGAAATTACCGGTAATATAATTTGGAACTTTGACTTTGGAATCTGTTCCTGCCCATAGTTTAATCAGCAGCAGCAATGCTAGATTAGACACGTGAGACCATGGCAGAAACTTTGGGTTACAGAATTATGCTACTCAAAAGGCCCTTTTCTCTCTCTCTCCCCCTTAGCAGTACCTCTCTAGTATTCTTTGTGCCATTTCTTTTCTTTTCTTTATATCAGCTTTGCACCAAAAGCTTCTTTTTTTTTTGGGAAGGAAAGGGAATAATAAAAGCATTAATGAAACGGTCGCTGGAGTCATGGATGGGATGCATAAAGTGGCCCCATCCCAGCGGCCAAACAATTACTCCTTTTATCCCTAAATAACTGTCATCTGCGTGTCACAAGTTTAACTTGGATTTGTAGAAAATACGTACAACACTTGTATCTCCAAATAAATTTATTAAAAACTAGATTCAAAGCTCTTTCAGTGATAATAAATATATACTATAAATATTAATATTATTTAATATATATTTAGTCAAAGTTATTTCTCAGGAAACGGAAACCACAGATATTAGGGACGGATATTTAGGTACGGAGTGAGTAGCGTTCAATAATTTCTCTGAGAACCATGCTCCTTTTGTCAGGCAACGGACCATTCTGAACATGCGAGCAGACTCAGAGCGAGATGGAATGGATGATGCGTCATCAGAAATTCAGAATTCGAACCCGCGTGCATATGCATGTGCGTTGGCGCGTCGCTTTCCTAAGTGCTTCGTCCGGCTGCGCTGCCATCCCCTCGGCATTGGTGGCTTTTTTCGTTTTAGAGAAAAAACACGCCACCTTTTCGAGCGGCCGGTCGCTTGTCTCGCCTCTCCTCTATTTGTTGCGCTTGCGCCATGGCATGTGATGGGATGGGCTCGGTGCCTTGGCGTCTACGCGCTCCCCCCATCCATCCATGATCCATCCAGATGGCATGGAGTGGTGGGAAGCAATCGCTTCCTGCTGCTCGATCGATCGCTAGCTGTGCTGCCAACTGATCCTCATCCCGGCGTCTGGTGCTGCCCTGCCACCGATTTCATTTGGGCCAGGCTCGGCTCGGCTCGTAGTAGATCAGTCTCCAGATGACACCGATCCGTTCCGTTGCCTTGGCCTCTAGAGTCTAGGCTACAGGATATCCTTGGCTGCTCCTGCTGCGGCGGCAGTGACGTCGGACTAGGAAGATGGCCGGGTTCTAGGCTATGGCAGAGCAGGCCCCCCGGCGAATAAAGTCGCTGAAATAATAATGCGCAAATGAGCGGCGCACGATCGGAAAAGCAAAGAGGCGAGGACAAGAGAGATCGAAAAGGAGGAGGAGCGCTGCCAAAAGTTTAAAGATAATGATGATGGACTCATTAGCGTCCACGGATGGATCCCTGCCTGCTACTAGTGCTACATACAAGCAGCATCATGGTCCATTACTCCAGTGAGCCGACCCAAACTGAAGGACACGGCGATTGAAGATGATGATTTATTTGGCCTCCGCCATGGCCAACGACGTACGCGAGCGTCTGTCTGTCTGATGGTGAGATGTCTCCAGGTGAAAGTGAGCTCAGTACAGTTTTCAAAAAAAAAAAAAGTGAGCTCAGTACCACCAGTGATCTCAGACGGCGCGCGCTGAATATCCATCCATCCATCCCAGTCACACTCGTTGCTTGAGATGAGGAAGAAAGCACGCAAGCAGGGTAGCCTTTTTTCTCTCGCCATTTGATGGGTGTATTGTCAACTGCAGCAAAAAAAAATAGTTGGGAAAATTGACTGCGGGCAGGAAAGCAGATGGAGGAGAGCCCCGTTGTTTTCAAACTGGACGCGACGGAGTACTGCCCTTGGAAAGCTCCGTTTCTTCTTCTTCTTCTTCTTCCATTATTTCTATCAGTGCAGCGCCGGCGATGCTCCATTCCATCCAATGACCGGAATCGGAATAAAATGGTCCTCCTCTTTTTTGGAAATCATAAAAGGGCCCTCCTGACAAGCAACCACCACGCCTAATTTCGAGCTCCCTTTCCTTTTGTAAATTCGTGAGCGTAATTTCAAGTAGGAGTAGTATATCTCATCAGTTTTTTCTTAGACAGGAATTACATCATCAGTTAGTTAGTTACTAGACCAGCGATATAGCAATGTGCTGCTGCTCTTTTTCGGGGGAAAATACCAGACAGACAGGCGGTTAGACACTTTGGACCTCCTCGCAAAAAAAAAAGACACTTTGGACCAGCGGCGAGAAAACTAGCAGACAGTGATACAACAAGGCCCACACCGACCACTTTCTTCGCTAGCTTGGGGATGGGCCCAACGGTTACGGCTGGGCTTCAAGGTTTTCCCTCGCGCATGTGGTTGGTTTGTTGGACGCAGGCAGGTGGCCCGTTAGGTGAGCCGCGAGCCGAACCTGGAGGCCCAAGAAGCTGTGTCAACCGGAAGAAATGGATCGGACTCAGACGGTCAGCAAACAACAGGTAGAGCGTGAAGCTCTCGTGGCCTCTCGCAGTCTCGCTCGCGGTGCTTCCCCCGGCCTATACGATGAATACATCGCGAGAGAGCCAAGCATAATCAACCCATCAGCCACAAAGCATTCAGCACTTGTACAAGCAGGAGGAGAAAATGGCCAGCAGGAAGATGATCGTCCTCGTGGCGGCGCTGCTCCTCGTCGCCGTCGCGCTGGAGGCCGCCCCTCGGGCGAGCGCCATGGACTGCAAGGCCGGGTGCGCCGAGCTCAAGGACTCCCCGCTCGGCGGCGCCGCCGACTGCGAGAAGAAATGCGCGGAGATCGCCGCCACCAAGGGGCCCCAGGACCCCAACAAGGCGGCCAAGTGGGACATCCCGTAAGCACGAGGGCTCGCGCACGCCATCGTCCACGTCCGTCCTTCGCCACCGCCCCCGGCAGCGTCCTACGATGGATCTCTACACGCGCAATAATGTTGATTATTTATTCTTTTACATGTTGAGCAAGTCAGATCCACGGATCGACCTGTAATAATGTTGCTCAATTGTATTAGACAAATAAATTACTCCAATGCAAAGGCAATGGAGCAGGCTTTATTGTTTTTTCACACTAGCCATCTGACTACATGCGTAATTAATTCCACGTCAAATCTTTTTTTCTAAATGTTCTCTCGCTTAAATCCATGGAAATGCGATTCTGTAATACATACAGCGTTGTATGGGGGACAAAAGGAGCTTGGTTTTATAGGGAATATTACATTTAGCTAAGTAATGAGAATTTGATGTGGAATAGTGACAAGTACTAGCAAACTTGACGGTCTCGCGGCAAATTTTGCTAATAAACAAATCCCGTGACGGTGAGAGAACTTGTAGCAATTAAACATTCGATTTGCTCCTAATCTGTATGTCAGGCTGATTTTTTTTATCTAGACTAGGTGAGTGACTGTACGTTGCTACGGGATAAAAAAAAGTCAATATAACAAACATAGTATGGAAAAAAAATGATGTTAATCTTAGACCAAATTGTTGTAAGCCATATTAAGATTATTGCCATCAACTTTACGTAACAATATCAAATAGCAAGCATGAACAAAGACGGTTACTAGCGCGGCAGTACTCATCTCGTAATTGAGTCACTGAATGTAAAATAGGCGGACCGCGTCGTCCGGAGCGAGGCCATCCCGACAGCATGATCCGTCAAACCAAACACTGTGTAAGGGAGCCTAACGGGGCTCGACCTAAACCTATCAACAGTGGCAAAGCTAGAGCAGATAAGTGGAAGGTGCATTTATCTTACGGGTGCATATATAGTAAAAAATTAATCTAAATTATTAATTTTTTATTTTTCTTGTGGGTGCATGTGCACCCCCTAAGTATTACGTACCTTGGCCCCTGCCTATCAGCTCATTAAATTCTCGAGAACACGAACATTGCGCGCGTCTTCGCGCACATACATTTTTTTATGTGTACCTGTTTGCCTATGTAGATTGACTTTGAGGGGTGGGGGAAGCAGTACATAGTCTTGTAAAAAATTTAAAAATATGCACACCTAGCATCCAAATAATATTGAGTTGGATTCTAGGCGATAGGCAATGACGTAGCATGCAGAAATTACCAAAGAGCATATCTAATTATAAGGATTGAGGATCCAACGTAGCTTCAGGCGGGTACCACGAACTCACCTCGTTCCTTCAATAAATTGGCCAAATAAACTAAACCTCTTACTCTTTATATGGCACTGATATTTTCTAATGTGAAATTAACTATATTATCTTTGATGTGTAAGTTTGAGCTTGAGCTTCTCGTGAACCAAAAAAAAAAGTAGTTAGCGAGGGCTACTTTATGATCAATATATTCCCTACAGCTGAGCCTGTTCATTTTTATTTTCATAGGTTTATGCCCGTGCGTTGCTACGGGAGGCAAAAAAATTTCAGAGCAATACATAAAATTACATGCAATAAACTTATAGTTTGCTGCCAAGTGAAATTCGCACAACTCAATTTGTGTTTTGTCAATCAAAATTACATGCCTATTGCACTTATGGAGGGTGCACTATTATTGTCGGATGGCATACATGAAAAGTATAGGTGCCCCTGCCTCCAGCAAAATCGGCATCACTCACTCCATGCAGAGCATATAGATCTTTTTCAAATATCGCAAAAGTGTCAAGAGGCCGCATTCTACTGAACCGTTGTTTAAACTTCAAAACCAAAGTAGAAACGTCTTGCCGACCTCCAGACAATTTCAGCCATATTGCAAATCATAATAAGCTTTACTGTTTCATTTTTGTTCTCCGGAGTTGATTCCACTGCCTTTTCCTCCTGTTTCTTTTCTTTCTTGCACTGCATCAATTATTAGAAAATTGGAGTGGGGCATCCGAAGTGCAATAGACAAAAGGATTAAGTACATAATAAGCATAAACATGAGAAGCAACTTGATCGAAATTCGGAATGAAGCATCCATTAGAGTTCTTTCATGCAGGGACATAGATAAAAGGGGTGGGAATATGTGTTGTTTTATCAGCTTTGCAATTACTTCGTCAAATGCCTGCACTGATGTGGACTGGCTTACAGTTGGGTAAACATCAGTACCCATAACAAGCGGACTCCTGCACATATAGTTCGGGTATATTTCAATTTTCACTTTAAATGTAAATAGCTTCTCAAATTGTGCTACTTTAGCTAAATCTGCAGGTTCAACTTACAGTTTCTTGCACAGTCACATGTTACTTGTGTCACAGCATTTCCTTTTGATCTTAAATATGGATGCTATATATTGCTTGAAAAGTAGAAGAAGACACAGGTCATTTCTGTCAGAACATCATTTTGGTCTTAGACATGGATGATAAATTGTCCAAACAGCAGAAGAAGATGCAAATTCAAAAATCTTTCTCACAATAGAAATTTTACCAGACTTGGTAGCCGTTTGTTGAACATTAAAAGAAAAGGACTAAAAAGTTTAATACTCTTAGCAAAATGGTAGATTATTTCATCTTCAGATCCCTCATTCTAAGTGAAATTTAGGAGTTTGCTTAGCACTCTAAATTAAAAAAGAAAAACACAGTTGGCTTCATGGAAAAAATGTTATCTCCAAGAGAATAATCTGAAATAACACTCCATATCATCCATAGATAGGCAAAGGACGTACCTTTGGAAGAGGCCCTTCTGCAGCATTGTTATAGTCTGATGTGTGGATTGTCCTCCACAAACATCCAAGGTTCATGATAATTGTTATAGTCCGCTTAGGCCTTCAATCCTAACATGTATATTACTACAATTCTCAAGCACCTAGTCTAACTTTGTGACATCAAAAGGACCAGCTAGGTAAAAGGTCTACAATCCCATGAGAATCCACACAGATTTCAAAAGAAAAAGAAAAGACATTCCTCAAAAAACATCACAACAATGCCCCTGTAGTGCACGTAATTTGGGAGTTAAACAAGAACTTGCTGTAGTAATATAAAAATTCTTAACCAATATGCAGGATCTTAGGATTCTGAAAGAACTTGCTGTAGTAACATAAAAGCCAAAAACATGGTAATAGTTAACCAATTTGCAGGATTGTAGGGGGCTTAATATCTCCATTGCCTAACATCTCCATTGCCCACCTTTTCTTCTTGAATGTTAACACAGGCTAGCCAAATCAGGTAATTCTTGAGATAGCTTCTTCCAAATATAATATCAAAGACAGCAGCCGCATCCTGATCCCCGAAATACCGAAACATCTGCTACTCCAGCAAGAGTATCCATAATATATTGCATAGGCAACGTATAGAAAAATCTGAATATTTGATTGTTGGGGAAAAAAAGAATAGTAGCACATGATATTTTACATGTCTAACTTTCACTGCTAATGAAACTTAACTCCAATTTGAAGCTTACTATGTGGAATCGAACAGCTAAGGTAACAAAATGCATATGCATTTAGAAGTAGCAATGGGATTGGAGTAGTGTCTAATTATACGTTTTCTATCTATTCAGGTAAATATTTCAAAAACAAAATTATGGTGCTAATTACCCATGCATTGATATATAATATTCTTAAGGTCGTTGACCCATTTAGGCATAGTACCATGATAGCCTCGAATTAATCATTATACCTAACCAGTATACAAAGGAACACCAAAGCAAAATTCAGAGTTAAGAAATATGATAATCACCAAGGTAGACAATGTGTAACTTAAATTCACTGTTCAGATGTATTTAATGTTTGATTTTACATTTTCAGGTGGCTAGCATATGACCATAATAATGAGGTCTGTGTGCAAGAGAAAACTCACACCGACCTTTTCAAAAAGGAAAGAAAACTCACACCGAGATCTAAAGCTTTAAATTCACCAAAAAACATGAGTGGAAGACACACTGTCTGGTATCTACCAAAATGCCCTCATCCTGCTATAAAATTGAAATAGCTACAGTACGCTCACAGCTAAATCAGAACAACCAGCACTGGAATCAAAATGTAAGAGGAACTCGTTTGTAGAGGAGAATGATAGTTGATCTCTTCAGACAAATTAAACAAGATCTATTCATGTTTCTATTCTTCAGACACAGAAAATAGCAAATGTGAAAAAAAGGAAAAAGAACGTAGAAGAAGATGAAACTGGTCAGACCACAATGCGACATCACAAATTGGCAAAGGTGGCACCTGTAGTATTGGAATAAGATAGTTATATTAGTGAGTTCAAATAACTAGGAATTGGAGCCTTGTTTTTGACTGCAAGTTATAGACCAGCATCTCCCCCCGTTCTAATCAATGGGGTTTCAGTATAAAAACATGGTAGAACCAATACAAGTATACAACAGAAAAAAAACTTAGAATTTCTGAATATGGTTCAATGCGGTCTGAGTAACGAATTGTATGTTCGACTGAATAATCACCACTGACATTTAACTCACATTGCCACGCCAAATTTCTTCATGAAGTCAGAAGCAGTGGCATAATCAACAGTAGGAGGGACGGAGGGGGTAGTCGATAGCTTGTTTTACCTGAGCTCACATGGCTTGATTCTGATGGTGGCGAGACAACACAACTTAGTCCCACGAGGAGCTGTAAGCGGATATGTGCTAAGAGGCAGGCCTGTGCTGGGCGTGCTGCAGCACGGGCCTGGCCTAGCTTCTCCCATGTAAATCTGCAATAATTAGATCCCAAAATAGTAGAATTCCATCCGATTTTAGTTAGCCTAGATTTTATCCACTGATCAGCTCCGGGTGGAAGCTCTTTTTGGCTTCGCCCCTGCTAAGAGGCAACCAGAACGGGAGGTGGTTGCAGATCCGTGCAGGACTACAGGACGAGGTGGCCGTGAATCTCGATCCAGAGGCATTTACCCGATTCACACGACCACCAGGGATGGATGGTCGGCGTAGACCGACGGGCCTGTCTTACTCCACGCGCTGCGCCATGGCGAGACCCCTCGTGCTCAGCTCACCATGACAGCGAGGTTCATAGGGCAGGGGCTGGGGGCCGGAGATTTGCCAGTCCGGCGAGCGGGATTCGGCAGCAGCAGCGCATATCGTGCCGCCTTCGTAAGCCGCTGCGCTCCGACCCCGTCGATCTCAGCGGCGCGAGGCTGGTCGGCCATGGCGGCGCAAGCCATGTCGATGCGGCGCTGAGGTTGGGATCGCTCGACGGGTCGTGGGCCGGGAGGCCAGCGTCGAGGGATGCCCGACCGTCTAGGATTTTGGGTTGCCAGGATTCGGCGCCGAGGTTGGGTGGGACGGGGGAAGGGCGGGCAATGCAGAGGAGATCAGACCGCGGCACCTTTGGTCGATCTCCCAGTCCTCCCTCCCAGGGCGGAGGCAGTGCCGCCTTCCGCCGCCGCCGCACTGGTTGGCTGCGATCGGCGTGGGCGAGGGCGCCGCCGCCGCCACGCTGGTTAGTTGGCCGAGGGCGAGGCGAGCAGTTTCGTTTTCTCCGCGAGGGCGAGGTCGCGATCGTCGCGGGCGCGGCCGTCAGGGCGATGGCGGGGGCGACAGGGCGTGAACGTGATATGGAAGGGCGAGGTCCAAGATTATCGCTCTTTTGCAACTAATTGGCAGCGGCGGGCGGCGGGATTGAAACGCTGGCCGTGGATGCGGGGCCGATTCGAACGGACGCGCGATGATACACCGAGGCCGGACGAAACAAAGAGGGGGGACGACGGCGACGTACGGAGGGGGTGAGACGAAGGGGGAAAAAATGATCCTTAGCCTCTTTTTCGTAGTAGAGATGTGTTCCGAGAGGCTTGTTTACGTAGAGACGATATGGACACGTGTAGTCCAACCCAACAGGTACGTATGATGCTTATATATAGCAATCCAATTTTGTACAAAATGTAGTCCAAGATGTGGACGCGTGTAACTTTGTTTGCTCAACCTAAACTGTCTCCATGGTCAGGAAGCTTCCGCACATCCCTTAGAATTTGGTGAAGATTATTGGATTCCATTGGGGCATATGCCCCTTTATGTGAATTAAATAAAATAAAGCCACAAGATCATTTTAATAGAAGTTATGTGCATTTAGCCTCATATGGCATGTGGGTAATCAAGAGAAAGGTGAACCGACTTAATAGGTGGGATCTGTTGCATACTCGCATCTGTTACGGAACTAGAAAAAGTTGGGGAGAGATCATCTTACCAAGCCATGACACTGCTCGAGTCATGCCGTGATTGTAGTGGTGGTGACTGTAATGTTTCCATTGATGATGGTTAATGCCGGCGTATCAATGAATTCATATGTTTTGTTTCTCTTCCTCTCTCTACCCCTGGCACCGGAGGTTCTGATTGACGACGCATCCATTTCTAAATTAAATTAAGCAAAAAATTGCTACGAATCATTTACTAATACATCCAACGCCCTCGCATACTAATACATCCCTACTTGACTACAGCAGCACTCAGGGTATAAACAAAGACCCAAGACTTTGATCGCACGCCCACCAAAAAGGTGCCGCGCCAAAGGCCTAACGCAAGGGTGAAGAGAAGGCCAATTGGTGCATCGCGGCTCTATCAATAGACTATTGCCACCAATGGTCATAGTCAACTAGCAATTGGATTGATATTAACTGGAAATGGCAAAACAGCCCACCCAAAACTCATATATGTATCCCAAAGGTCATTTGGAGGATATTTGCATTTCTAAAGAGTACGCGCGCGTAAAAGTTTCAAGTGTGCAGATTAAAGATGCTGCCCAATGCGTTGTGTTTGTGTACCACTGGCATTCCTTGAGGCATGTGCTTAGAATGTTCGAAACTCTGATGATTAGCTTTTAGCTTTGGTACTGTTTCTCGAAAGTCGGTGTCAAGGTTAGAAACGCCGATTTCTCGACACTCACCATCTCCGATAACACGGCATCCGCCGCGGACGTCTCCTACCACCTCGCGGTCAAGCTCAGCCTCTACAACCCCAGCGCCCGCGTCAACATCTACTACGACGCCCTCGACGCCGAGCTCCGCTTCCGCGACGCCGTCGTCATCAGCCCGGCCGCCAGCGACACCTCCCCGTCCGAATTCTACCAGCGCAGCAAGACCAACGAGGTGGTGAAGGTGGAGTTCGACTACGGAGCGCCGGGCGTCGCCGTCGCTGGCGACGTCGCCGGGGAGCTGGAGAAGGGGATGAGGAGCGGGGGGCCGGTGAGCTTGGATCTGCACGTGGGCGTGCAGGTGAGGTACGTGTTCAGGATGTTCAAGCTGCGGCAGAAGCCGAGGATCTGGTGCCCGCTGAGCATTCCCGTCAGGAAGGAGAGCCGGGGCCGCGGCGTCGGTGGCCTTCTTGTCTCCGGCGACCGGTGCAGGGTCAAGTACTGATGATGAGGGCTGGTTGTACTTAATTTTGTGCTTTCTTATATTAGCTTGCTTGTGAGATACGTACGTGAGCCATTATTCTCAGTCTAATTCTTCGTGCGTAGATGGTCGTTGAGGCGATTGATTGCTGCACACACTACTACGAGTAACGCTGTGTTCTTAATCTTTATTTCGCTGTTGTTTGCGAATTGACAATAAAATTTGTAAAATTACGAGGTAACTTCATGATCAGTATATATCATGGTCGCACACATGCATGATGTATACATGTTCAGGTCTCCCAAAATATATCAACCTTACATGATGTTTGTTTGTTGATGTTTGCATAGTACAATGATGCCGCGTCGCAAAAAGAGAGAGAGAGAGCGCAAAATAAAGTTAAAAGTTGCTGCTGTTAGAGCAACTCTAACATACTAGGTAAAATTTCTAGCTAAACGAAGGGCTAAAACACTAGGTAAAAACATAAAAAGCTTCCCAAAGAATTGGGAAACCAACAACCTCTCCAAATCTTGGACTCTCCATACTCAAATCACAACCATGTCAGAACTTTTGTTTCTCACTTCCTTTCAACCCTACTCACATGCGTGGGCCTTGGACCCACAACTCCGGAGAATCAGAGGTCGCCGGCCGCCGCCGGCAGGTACGGCGGCGGCTGCCGGTGAGACTGGCACCCCCACAACGAGGAAGGCCGCGCGAATCTAGCTAGGTGGTCGCCGGAGAGGGGCGGCGCCACGGCGGAAGGCGGCGGCGGCCATGGCCAAGGCATGGAGCTCGCCGGCGGCGCGCTATGGGGAGGGCGGAGGCGAGGTAGAGGCCGAGGGAGGTCGGCGAGGTTGTGGCGGTGCTCGTGTCATGGGGTCGACCTGCGGGGCTCCGATGCGAGCGAATCGACCGGCGGCGCGGGATCTCCGTGCGATGTCAATGGCGAGCCGGCCATCACCAGCGGCTCCGCCGGTGGGATCCATGGCGCTGCTGCCCGGCGACGGTGGGAGGATGACGGCGGGAGGGCGATGGAGGGAGAGCGAGCGCGAGGGAGGGAGTGTGGCGTGCAGGAAGACGATGGTGAGATGGCAAGCAGCGTTGGCTCGCGAAAAGTGCCGGATATAGAGGCGAGCCGGATAACGAGGCGGTTGGATCGTAAATTTAGAGAATTTTTCTAAATTATACATATCCACTGAGTTTTACAAAGGCTCTTGGAGATGTTTTTAGGTGCTGAAAAAAAAATATCTGTGAGCGTGTGTATCGCTCACGCGTGAGCTTAAAAATGCTGTGGTTGATCTTTGTGAAGTCGGCTAACAGAGCAGCCTTTGTCGAGGCGCGTGGGCTGGCTCGTCGATGGGCCCACCTTCATCTCACGTTCCGGACTTCCGGGCTCCGGCAACATGCCAGCTGTGCGTCGCGGCGGTTTTGCCAATGCCAGGGAAGAAGGGGAGGAGGAGCGCTGGTAGCGTGCACACACGGTGTCGAAGGCTCGAAGGTCGAAGCAGCCAAGAAGCACGTCTCGGACCAATAAACCAAGTGACCAAATGGTAGTACCAAGAGCTGGTCAAGGTCAATTCATAGTTACTCCTATAATGGATCCATCCAATTGTGCAACCATGATGTACACCAAGTACCTCTTTCGTTATTAATATAGAGAAAAAAGGGAAATGTTTTTTGCGCACTACCATTTGACTACAACTTAACAATAACCATGTTGTAGATTTAATAAGCTCCCCAGCTAATTGATCCTAACCACTGCTATGAAGTTTACTTCAATACTCATATATATGGTATCGTGAAGCTAGACGTATCGCTATGTTTAATTCGCCAATCCTCCCGGCCAGCTCGAAATCACCAATAAGCACAAACCGCCCTCAATCCTTCGTCTCCCGCATCGACCACCTAGCGAGCCGGCGGCGGCGGCGGCAGCAGCAAGCTCCTCCTCCTCCCCACCATGTGTTGCAGCGGCACCGACAGCTGCGTCGTCAGGTGCTGCTGCCGCTTGTTCGTGTTGCTCCTATCCGCCGGCTTCGTCGTGCTCATCTACTGGGCCATCTTCCAGCCCCACCAAATTCGCGCCACCGTCGCGTCCGCCACCCTCTCCAACCTCACCGTCTCCAACGCCTCGTCCGCCGCGGAGGTCTCCTACAACCTCGCCGTCACCCTCAGCCTCTACAACCCCAGCGTCCGCGTCGGCATCTACTACGACGCCCTCCACGCCGACCTCCGCTTCCGCGACGCCGTCCTCGGCCCGGCCGCCAACGACACCTCCCCGCCCGAGTTCTACCAGCGCAGGAAGACCAGCGACGACGTGAGGCTGGAGTTCGACTACGGCCGGGGCGTCGCCGTCGGCAGCGACGTGGCCGGGGAGCTCGAGACCGAGATCAAGGGCGGGGGCGCGGTGAGCCTGGAGCTCCACGTCGACCTGCGGGTGAGGTACAAGTTCAGGATTTTCAAGTTGCGGCAGAAGCCGGGGATACGGTGCTCGCTGAGCATCCCCGTCAAGGCGGAGGGCCGGGGCCCCGGCGTCGGCGGCGCTGTGGTCTCCGGCGACCGGTGTAGGGTCAAGTACTGATGAATAATGCTGTTTGAGTGGATCGGACTTTTTTTTATTGCGAGTGAATGTTGGTTGAGCAGCTGCGCGCGTTTGTCCTTTCTTATATGTTTGGGGATCGGTGAGCCATTCTCGATCGAGTTGATTCCCGCAGAGCCAGATTGTGAGTATTGTTCAGGAGTGAGTAACGGTGACGCCATTATTCTGAACCTTCAATCTACTTAGTATTGGATTATCCATTCAATTGGGAGCTGTAATGAATCGCTTGAACATATGCCGCGTGCAGCTATATCTGGCCATTCGCCCGGCATGGCCCGAGTCCGAGCCCGACTCGGCCCAGCATGATTAGGCCCGGCACAATTGGCCCGGTTATTTATTCGTTCCGTGCCGGGACAGTCCACGTGCCAAGGCCTCGGCTCAGGCACTGCATGAAGGCCTATTATCCGTGCCGGGCCGGCCCGATATCCCATACGGGCTCGGCGTGCCGTGCCAGCCCGTGAGCCCATGTACCTATTAATCCCTTATATAATTCAGAATTGTCTCAAATTTCACATATGATAAGAAATTTATTGAAATCTCAACACGTTCTCAAATTCAAACACTCCTCTGCATCCGCAACCAAATCGTTCTCATCATCTCCACGAAAATCCATCACACACAACTCATAGTTATGGGACGTCGGGTCATCGCCGGCCTCTGGTCCCTCAACGGCCTGCACAAGAAACAAGTGAAGCAGAGAAAGACACAAGTCAATAATCAATCAAAAAGAGAAAGAGAAAGAAAAGAGGAAGGCGAGCATAGGGGGACACCGGAGTTACCTTTGGCCGGAGCACCGGAGTTGTCGTCGACGACCTCAACGGAGAAATCTTGGGCAAACCACACAGACTCGGAGAGGGAGAGGGAGATTGGAGAAGAGGAAGGCGAAGAAGGTTGAAAAACAACAAAACAAGGGAGGAGGAGCAGATCCGATGGCGAGCAGATGAGCCGAGGAGGCCACCAGATCTGGCACCGCTGGCTCGCGTCGCCGGCCACAGGCCACAGGAGGGGGAGGAGAAGGGCTGCCGGCGTCGGATCTGGCCGAGCAGCGGCTCGGGAGGCGAGGTGGAGGCGCGAAACGGCAACAGGCTGGGTGGGAAGTGAGGAGGACCGCTGAGGAGCTAGATTCGGCGAGCAGAGAGGAATGGGAAGGGAGGAGGGACACCGGATCTAGGCGAGGAGAGGCGGAGGAGGCAAGGGGAGCGGCGGATCTACGCCGGTGACGGCGGCGAGGCTAGGGTTTGGGGGTTAGGGGGAGGTGCGCGCGAGGAGCGGGGGAGGCGAAGAGGCGGCCAGACGGCGAGGCGAGTGGGGAATGGAGGCTAGGGTTTGGGGGACGGGCGCCTCGCGTCATATACGTGGAGGTGCTCGGGCTCCCGAGCCTTGTAGGCCTCTCGTGCTTTCGGGCCGGCCCGCATACCAGGTCGGTCCGAGGGTTATTTATGTCGTGCTGGCCCGGCCCACGTGCCGATGTGGCGGCCCAAGCACGGCACAAGGTTCGTGCCGGACCAGCCCGGGTCCGATTAATTCCATGCCGTGCCCGTGCTGGGCCAAAAAGCCGTGCCGTGGGCCGGCTCACAGGCCTCGGTCCGGATGGGAAACTAGCTTTGTTCATTCCGCAATTTCGCTTTATGGAAAGAACGAAGCTGCTTCTGAATTTCTGATGCTCGCTAAATATACTCGCCATCCACCAAGTTGTTCCGGCAAGTACAGGACATGTCAGCGCGGCGCACGGACGTCACCGTCGGTCCCCGATCACTCGCCGCGCGGGAAGGCGAAGGCGATGGCGCGGGCTCGCCGGCTCTCCTTACATATGTCAGTAGGCGCCGAACGAAGAAGCAAACGGAAACAGATAACTAACTAAAGCTGACCAAAACTTGCATACCAGCACTCACCAAGAGGACAGTGACCAAAAATGAAGAAACAAAAGCAAGCCAAAGTAGATTTGAGTGTAATCGGAAGAATGGGAAAAAGCAGAGCCAAATAAAATCGTGGATAAGGCAAACCGAATCAAATCTCAATTCAACCGGAGATAGCAGCCAAGAAGGCAACAATAACCAGAAAAGAATGGCATCAAGGGAAGAATGATTGGGAAGAGGCAACCAAGCAGAATCGTGGTAAGTACGGATTTGGCAGTTAAACTGTCTAGATGGTGAAATCGACATGGAAGCCTGCTACTGCTGTTCCCAGGCACCGCGCCAACTCGGACCAGCTCGTGCTCATATCCACCACTTCATGCAGCAGCAGCGCTAGCGTTGGAGTGGATTCACGCGCCGAGCGGCCGGCCTCCACCGGCGAGAGGTGGTTGGCTGGCGGCGAACAGGAATCCAAAAGAGAAAGCGATGGAATCAGAAAGGAAGAAAGGAGCGAGTGACAGTGGCGCCATTTATTTTGAACCTTCAATCTACTATTGGATTATCCATTCAAATCTTCAATTGCAGCACTATCCCGCGCACTCAACAGTTCGACCAAGAAGAAGTCTACCGCGGCAGGAGACACAGTCTTAGTTCTCAAGTTGATCTCCCTCCTGCAGAGTAATTATCCATAATTTTAAAGTTTTGCTCGGTTGCTCACCCTATCGTGAGTAATGGCTTATTGTTGTCTCGCTTGGCAATACTCCTACTTGCTATTACAACGATACAATTTCAAGAGAGTTCTCAAGCGCAAAGTTATAGGAGATATAAAGAGCAACGACATAGAAGAAATCCACGTCACCACTATACACCGACACTATGGATAACTGCACAACTTGCCACACAAGTTGCACAAGTTCCCTAGCTGGATCTTTTAAAAAATATATTTTGAACCTTCAATTTACTATTGGATTGTCCATTAAGACATGTAGAATGAATCGCTTGAACTGTTGTTTATGAAAAGAACAAAGTTGCTTCTGAATTTCATCCTGATGCTCGCTGAGCTTGTTAAAAATGCAAATCTCTAATGTAGCCCGGGCGTAGACATACTTATATATAGCCAAACGGGCCGCCCGGTCCGGCACGGCATGAGCCCATCTTGACATGGTCCGTTTACGGCATGGCTACGTAAACGGGCCGTGCCGGGCCACCCAACGGCCTAGCCACGACACGAGGGTAAGAGAATTGTGCCGAGCCGGGCCAATGAGCACGACGGGTCAGGCCGGCCAACTAGCCCCTCGGAGGCTGGAGCAACAGTCGGAACGGCGAGC
The DNA here is from genome assembly GCA_032594955.1 of Panicum miliaceum. Lineage (NCBI taxonomy): Eukaryota > Viridiplantae > Streptophyta > Magnoliopsida > Poales > Poaceae > Panicum > Panicum miliaceum. Next base: position 2,123,223 of record CM064065.1, on the reverse strand, counting down.
GGCAGAGCTGCTACGGGCTGGAGCGTCGACGACGAGCGATCTCGGCCTCCCCGCACGCCTCGTGCTCCGCTGCATTCTCCGCGGCTCCATCCGGCGCCCACGGATCGGCCACCCGCCACCGTCCTCCCCTGCCTCGCGAGGGGGAAGTTACCGGCGGCGGGGAAGCGGCAGCTAGGGAGGGGCGAGACAAAGAAGGGGAGGGGAGCCGGCGCGCCTGCGCTTGAGCCACGGGATTGCGAAGCAAGAGGCGAGAAAGGAGGGGTTCGGGCAGGCGGCGTGAAATCGGAAGAATGAGAGGTTGCGAGCGTGGCTTAATCTGATTGAAGGGGAGCTGTGGAGGTTGGGGTGGCTGCCCAGGCATGGCCCGCTCGATAATGTCGTGCCAGTCCGGGCACTATAAAAATCGTGCCCGGCCATACTTTTTCAGAGTGTACTTTGACCCGCCCATTTAACCTGGCCCATTTAGCCAACTATAAACATACTCGTCATCCACGCAGTTGTTCCGGCCAGTACAGGAATAGAACATGTCAGTCCGGCGCACGGACGTCCCCGTCGGTCCCCGACCACTCGCCGCGCGCGAAGGCGACGGCGACGGCGGGGGCTCGCCGGCTGGCACGTTGCGGCTGCCTCTGCGGCCGGCGGCGTCGCGCGCGCGGGAATTCCATGCGAATTTACCTGCGTCAGACGCGTTGGGCTCCCCGAGCGACGCGTCTCGGCCATGGCCCCGCCTACGCGGCTGGGCGCTGGTTCGAAGACCTGAGCACGCCGGCCCCAAGTCTTCTCCAATGCGGTTGGGTTGGGTGGTTGCAGGCACACGCGTTTTTTCGTTCTGTCACGTCCCGAAGCAGCCAAGAAACAAGGCTCGTGCCCCATAAATAAATAAACTGGACCCAAGGGTTGATGGTCATGTTCTATTGATATGATAATTCTATTTTATGGACCCAAAAATGATGTAGCCAAGATGCTAGCCCTATCCCTAAACTCGTCTTCTCGATTTCTTAAATAATTACTACTTTCAATGTGTCTGAGAACGATAACTAAGATCATATTATCCGTTAGTCTTGCATGTCGCTAGACATCTTTACACATTTGGAAACCAAAAACTGTCGCCTTCGACACACTTTTTAATTAAACTTTGGGAACTCTCGCTAGCCGAAAGAGTTTTTTTTTTTTCAAATGTTTGGGCCGAAACCACACAAAAAAACATACGTGCACGCGCTTCTGAAAAAAAAAATCTTACTGTATGCTCATCTCCGAACCATCGTCAGTTCAAGTAGTACATATCCCAAGAGGCCAAGTCATCACAACTCGCACCATACTAAGCCAAAGAGCCAAATCGCAGCTCACAGGAACCGGCTACCTCCCTCCCTCTCCTCTCCCCGTTGACCAACAACTCCAGCCAGCGAGGCAGCCGCAAGCTCCCCGTCCTCCTCCTGCCCGCCATGTCCGGCAGCGGCGGCAACACCCGCGAGAAGACGTGCTGCGGCAGCTGCTGCACCCTGCTCATCTCCCTCGGCTTCGTCGTGCTCATCTACTGGGCCATCTTCCAGCCGCACCAGATACGCGCCACCGTCGAGTACGCCGAGCTCTCCAACCTCGCCGTCTCCAACGCCTCCTCCCCGGCCGTGGTCATCACCTACCACGTCGCCGTGAACCTGAGCCTCTACAACCCCAGCAAGCGCGTCAACATCTACTACGACGCCATCGGCGCCGAGCTCCTGTACCGCGGCGCCGTCCTCGGCCCGGCCGCCGCCGCCGCGTACCCCGCCGAGTTCTACCAGCGCAGGAGGACCGCCCAGCCGGTGCGCCTGGAGTTCGACGGCAAGGGCGTCGCCGTCCCCGAGGGCGTCTCGGCGGAGCTGGAGGGCGAGGTGAAGGCCGCGGCGTCGCTGGGCCTGGAGCTGAGCGTCGGCGTGCGGGTGAGGTACGTGTTCGGGAGCATCAAGATACGGCAGAAGCCCAGGGTGTGGTGCGCGGTGAGCATCCCGGTCCCGCGGGCGCCGGGCGGCCTCGGCGTTCTTGGCTCCGGCGACCGGTGCTGGGTCAAGTACTGACGATTGGAGTCGAGTACCCTTCTATTATTGGTTGGAGATTGCTATTGTTGGGGTTGGGGATGATAGTTTCTGCATTTGTGCCTATGTTAGAAATTACTGCGCTATTGGATTATTTGTTTGCCCGGTGAGTGGTTAGAATTCACAATAACACACACACACACACACGCATATATATACGATGATTAATTTACATGATGAGCATGTAATGTTTTGACATGATGTCCTGCATTTGATTGGAGGAGCAACCATGTGATCTGCAGTTCACTGAGCTTGTGATAATTTTTTTTAAGCTAGGCAGGGCAGCTAGGCTGGTTGAGGTGAGATGTTGGGTCAATGACTTGAGATTGCTCAAGTCAACGCCCGGCCATTTTGTGCAAACATCCCAATCGCCTGGCTGGCAAGGCCAGAGTGTTGTTCAGCTAGTCGACCAGGACTCCAGGAGTACAGATACTTGCTGCCTTGCTGACGATAACGAGCTGTTCAGCTGTCCTGGGTCCCTTCTCCGCTAATGTTCAGGGTGGCTCACGCGGGTGCGATCCATACCATCGCAGAAGCGCGTAGAGCCCGTTTATTCTCTCCGGCCCACGTCATCTAATTAGCTGCGCATGTGCGTCCCGGCTACTTCAACTTTCGTGATAACGTGAGCGTGTGCAGCACATGTTTGGTACGTTTCCAGTTTACTTTTCTCTTTCTTATTTTTTCTATTCTTTCTTTTATTCTTTCTATTTCTAAAATATTTGTCTCTAGTAAACAAATATTTTTTGTTCCAAACCAACAATATTTTAAATTCATCGTAAACAAAATTAAATTTTTGTTCCTCCACGGTTTATTTGTCCATATTTAACAAATCATGATTGTTTATAAAGTATTTGTTCCTTTGAAGTTAATATTAATTTTTGTTTCCTATAGTGTTCAAATTTTTATTCAAGAAAAGGTACTCATTTTGTTCCAAGTAAATAGATTTTTTGTTCCATGGCAACAAAAGTTGATTTGTTTGCATTAAACATTTTTTTAAGTTTTCCTATATTGCTAACATTTTGTTACACGGAAATAAATATTTTTCATTTAGTTCCTTGAGTGTTCAAAATTAACGAATATACATTTGTTTGTATTAAACATTTTTATTTCTTTTTATTCCTATATTGTTCAAAATATGTTTGAAGATAACAACTACATTTATCTGTATCAAATAAATTTTCTTTTGTTCCTAGTAAATAAATATTTTGTTGCACACGATAATAAAGTCCCACAGATTGCCTTTTGAGGATTGTAATACAATACTATTTCGTCCAAGATAATATTTAAACCTAGCAACTGTGAATCAAACTTGCTCTAAAGTTTCAACCAAAAAATTCATCATTCTATATGTGTTGGTTGCTGAACCTATCTAGTCTAATCTACTGGAGTATTTCTTATGCATTCGTGAATCAATCATGTACTATGGTTTCATTTGTTCTCAGTTCAATTCTATTTATTCAATCTTGTAATTGAAATAATCAAAATGTTTAAAAGACGCGGAATACAAAAACATACGTTCGCACAACAGACCAGTACTCGCGCGCAGGTAGATTTCAGAATTTGAATTACGCTGTTCGAACTTTAACCTTGTATCATTTTTACTATCGAACTGGTGGAAAAAAGAAAAAAAAAAGGAAAAGCTTCACAGGGCACGCACATAAAAGAATAGTTCTCCCGCTGTTCGTCTCGCTCCTGCTTCACGTGACCGCGAAGAATCAACACGGGCCATCGAAATATCGGCCCAACAAACAACCAGCTCTTGCGCCAACTCACTTCTGCGATGTGTCCAACTCCAGTCAGGCGCGTTGCCTAATAGCACCCCTTCTCCGCTAATAACAACACGCATCATTTGGGCTTTCATAGGCCCTCTGCCCGGTCCCCTTCTCCTCCTCTCTCCCTGGGCCAAACCCAAAGCTTTTGGGTACTGTTTGAGTGGACTGCGTGGTTGGGCTGTGATGACCGAGTTGGGCCCAACAGGCCGTGGAGGAGTGTTCGTTTTGGGCTGAAAGAAGGATCCAGTGAAAGATGGGCATGGGCCATAGGCCGTTTCCTGAAAGAAGTGACAACACCGTACGAACGCTGTATATGCACACTGACAAAGCGACAAGACCTGCACGAGAGTGAGATCAGATCCGTCCAGCAGCCGCATGCACTGCATAGGTAGCCCTAACTTTGATGAAAGAAGAGGAAAGCAAAAGGTCTAAATATAGTTAGTTGTGCAGTGACAAGGTTGGGAGCTAGTAGAGGTGCAAATGGATCACTCTTAGACGTATCTCCAACCCTCTTTAAATATTTAAATATTTAAAGTAATTGTATTACTTCTCCAAAATAAGATCTCATTTTAAAGAAGTAGTACAAATATTTGAACTAAAGAGGATTGGAGGTGCACCTAAGTTGATCCATTTGCACCCCTAGGAGCTAGTAATTGCTAACACTGCTACCTCCGTTCTGAAATATATATAAAGTTGTAGTCAAATTATTTTAAGTCCGATGCATGACTAAACTTATATAAAAGGAAATTACCAGCTAGCAATATAATGATACCAAACATATATCAGATGAGGTATAGCTTTTCTTCTTTATTTATAGTGGTAGCTGTTCGATCATACTTTTTCTCTACGATAAAATATCTTGATCGGAGAATGGCATAATAATACCTTTTCTCTACGATCATAGCTCCTTCTTGCTCTGCAATCTGTAATCTTTTCCTCGCTCCCATATTTTCCTGCTCCTTTTGAGCAGGTCACCGCTCTGTAACTCTAACCCTTTCGGCTGTTGCTGTGTTACTTTAATTCGCCGCCGTAGTTCGCCTCAAAAGAAAAACAGACGCAAAGGACCGTATCTCTGTGACTCTGCGTGTGCCCTCCTTAACTGGCGGAGGCACGTACTAGTACTAGTACGCGCGCGGGGAGAGCACGGAGGGCAGGGATACGATCGAGCCCACGGGATCAACCGGATACGCCCGCCGTTGACATGCGCTTAGCTAGCTACGTATTGCGACGACAGAGTACGCGCGTCGTACTCCACTACACGCATGCAGGTGATGCGATCCGCTGCATGCAGGTGAGCAGGTCCCCGCCGCCTGCGCACGTGTGATTGCTCGCGCCCGGCCGCCTGCTGGATGACTGGCAAGGCAGAGGCGTACGACAAGCTGCCGCTGCCGCTGCCGCTGCCGCTGCACACTCGGCACCACCAAGAATTCATGGTTGTACTGTCACAACATAATTATTGTGGCAATACCATCTAGCCGCAGTTGCAACAGGCTATGTACATCTTGTTGTAAATATTTTTAGGGCAATAGTAGAAAAATCACACACACACACACGCACGCGCAGAGAGAGAGAGAGAGAGAGAGAGAGAGAGAGAGAGAGAGATAATAGGCAAATAAAATGCCCCAAGTACAAAGTGTACATGCATTACTGAATAATGTAAATGCGTAAAACACCATGCATATATATGCACATGCATGTAGAGAGAAGATACAAGTAGCTAGCCACCTTCTTTTAAGAAGAAAGTAGTATGGAGCTTCTCCCCTTTTGAGATAGAGCAAAAGGTAGAGGTAAAACACAAAAGTGTAACGAGATACACGCAATCGACTATACAGACTACAAAGCTTGTGGAAAGAATAGATATAGTCATGGGGGGGGGGGGGGGGGGGGGGGGGGGGGGGGCGCGATTCACAGAATACACAGAGGCTCTCAGGTTTCAACACATGGCGTCAATTTTTATCTCTGAAAAGCAGCAAACGACAAGTCCCCTACTTACACCTGGTTTGCGTATTTTAGTGGTCTATCATCAGGGTACTGAGAGGAGACTAAATATATCTTTCTAGGATTCTAAAGCATCAAACTTTAGGGCCTAATGACCAGGGAGAGATGCTTATCATCTTTGATCTCTTGCTTGCTTTCCTCCAGCCTAAGCTTTTTCACACCCACTGCTTTAAGATGGCAATGTGGATTTGGAGATCTAAAGCACGAAAAGGAGGATACTTTTATTTTCCATTTTCTCAAATGGCATCACCATACTACGCACTAAAAGCATATACCTTTTGGTCATCTCTACTGAATGAAAGATTTCAGCTCGTTGCCTTGTAAAGTGACGCCCCCTTTCTACAAACCCAAAGTCTTTAATCATATTAGGCAACACATCTATGCCGGCCAAGAAATACGCAATGATTACTACTCCAAGTACCCAAAAATTGTGTTTACGATTCTATTCTATATTATAGATTCCAGGAGAAATGTGAAACCAAGTACTACTATACAAGCCATCTATCCGATTGCACTGAATACAATTTTGAGGTTCATGCAACACCAAATTTTTTAACACAATTTTTCCATGAATCACATCAAAATTAAATCGGCTGTATGATTTGAACACCAAATGTGTAATTTAACAGATGCTTTCTTGAGCAAAGGATAAGTGAATGTTTGTTTTTAACTTTGATCAATAGAATCTTCGTGAATGTTTAAACTGACCATATATATGCTTGAAAATGGTATGTATTATCAAGATTTGATGAATAGTTTGGCGGAAACAGTGTCGATGTACGTCGATGGCGACAGAAGTTTACTGTGGTTTGCGGTACTACGGTTAGAGGGTGCCATTTTTTTATGGATGGATATCATGGTGTCCACTGTCTAGTCCTTGGAGCCTGACATCACAATGCAACGTTCATGAACTTGTCTTCTGCTACTCCTCATTAATATACAAGGTGCATAGTTTTCCTATGTTTTCTTGGAAAAAAATATTCAAGGCAGAAATAATAGGGCAACAGCAACAGGTAAAATTGTTATCAAATGAAGCAAAGCTAGTAATCAAACTATTTTTCCGTTAATATTGGAAGAAAAAAACGCCATCCACAGCTTTAAGGATCTCCATGTCATTAGGCGAAGAACTCCCTGCTTCCTCCCCTTCTCCGTCCATGGCGGCGCAGGCATTCAAATCCAAGCCAAGCCGTGGCACAGCTCCTTTCTCTGCGCCGTCATCTTCCGCCTTGCTGTCGACGTCACCCATGAAACGTCGTAGCTTCACCGCCCGAGGGGAGGAAACCCTAGACCTCCACTCGGAGACTTGGCAGCTCACTACGATGGCGTCCTCCAAGCTGACCGTATCACCATCGCAACCCCTCACCGTTCCGGTTGCCATGGCATTCTTGATACCTGCTTCGTCTGAGTCATACTCGACGCCATCGATCATCACGACGCGGTGAGGGTTCTCGCGGATTGCCTCGTAGAACCTCTGCATGTAGCCGTGCTCGTTGTCCGGCGACCTCTGCCTCTTGAGGCTGTCGCCGGAGTTGGAACCGGAGGGAGCTAGGGTTAGCTTTGCTGCGGTGATGCAGGTGAACTCGGCGTAGGAGCCAAAGACAAGCCTGGCGAGCTCCCGGGCCATCGCCGCCTTGCCGTCATCGTTCCTCCCTTGGAAGAGCAGCCACGTCGCCGAGCTCGGCCGCGTCGTCCTTGTCACGCCGGAGCGGCGCTGGAGCACGGCGCTAGCGATGCCCGCAGCTAGATCTCTGTGGCGCGGGACGCGCCTCTCGAGTGCGCTGCACAGGATCTTGAGATTCTCCGCGGTGAGCTCGGTGAACTTTGGACGGCAGCGAGCTGCAGTTTCCGTGGCGGCGTCCGATGAGTTAGATTTAGGGTTCGCGAGCAGTTGCTGATCGCACGACTCGGCCATTGGGCCGTCGTGCCCGTGGTTCAGCAACGGCTGCCCGCGGTCGATGAGATCATGCCATGGCTCGCAGCTCATGTTGGCGTCGTAATGGGTAAAGCCGCAGAAGGAGGGAGATGCCGGAGAGAAGAAGCTCAGTGTGAGCTCCGATCCGGTGAGGACTGGACCTTGCTGGCTGCGGCGAATCCACGAGGGGACGCTCGCCGCCGTCGCCACGACCATGTCGGCGCCGCAGTGTGTGATCTCACTGAAAAGAACAGATCAAGAATGCCCCGTCAATGAAAAATCGTTGAAAACACGTTGACTAAACGAAAACTAATTAAGTGATCAACTTGACGCATGCATGCGGCACGCTGGAGGATCAATTATCTAGTAGTGTCGTGTACCGTACCTGTCGCCGCCGAGGCTCAACGCGAGGCTGTGTTCCGGCACGACGACGGGGTGTAGCTCCAAGACGGCCTCCAGGGAGGGCTGCCCCGACCTGCAGCTCGTGTACGATGCGTAGGTTCCGAAGCCCAGCAGCCAGAACATGTCGTGGCCACGGCCGCCGCCGCCGCGCACCAGGCTGCTGAGTACCATGACCGCGTGCTCGACGGGGCAGTAGTACCGACCATGCGCGCGGGGGTCACTTCTCTTCCACGACGCGGCTGACCAGGCCTCGGCGGCGTAGCCGAGGTCCTCGAGCACGAGAACCACGCCTTTGCCGGCGGCGCAGCCCTCGCGCGCGAGCGCGCGCAGGTCGGCGACCCTGGCCTCCACCTCCTCCCTCGGCAAGCGCTGGAAGGACGCGGCCGCGAAGGGCACGAACTGGGCGTTCTTGAGGCAACCGTGCTGGAGCCGCAGGTCCCCCTTGCTCACCTTGTCCATCACCGCCTTCACCACTCCCTCCGCGTCTGGCGCGCTCTCGCCGACGACCACCACGCATCGGTCTCGTCCGCTCGCCATGCAGTCCAGCACGCGCGCGGCGTCGCCGATGACGTCGACCTTGTCTTTGGCCTCCTTGGGTTTAGGATTCGGGGAGGCGCTGGTGCTGCTTGCCGTGTTTGACGACTGCTCCGACGACGAGACCGCCTTCTCGACGTTGGCCTTGACCTCGGCGCTGGAGAAGCCGGCCTCGCGCATGACGCGGCTGACGCCGGGGTCGTCGAGGATGGAGATGACGAGCTGCTCGAGCTCGACCCTGGCGGCGACCTGCTGGCCCTCCGCGGAGGTAGAGCCGCCGCCCCGGCGCTGGTTCGCCTGCGCGCGCTTGAACGCGGCGGCGAGCGCGTTGGACAGCGCCGGCGCGCGGTGTCCCACGTGGTGGGCGTGGAAGTGGTGGAACATGGCCGCGGGGGCCCCCACCGTGGCGAGGCGGTTGAGCGCGACGTTGAAGCAGAGCTCGAGCGCCTTGCACTGGAGCGGGTGGGAGCTCGCCCGCGACCGGAGGCAGGCGGCGCGGAGGAGCCCCCCGGCGTCCGCGAGCATGGCGCTGGCGGCGTGCAGCGGCGTGACCTGCGCGTGCCCCCGGCGGCGCGCCAGGCTCACCGCCTGGTGCATCACGGCCGCCGCGTCCCCCGCCAGCTCCTGCTGCACCGCGCACCCGCCGCTCCGCATCTCCCCTTGCTTCTTCCCCGGCCGGCCGCCTCTCTCCTGGCCTGGGACGTACGACGCCGGCCTGCCGAATCCTTGGCTACAGCTCGATCTTCTGGCGTCACTGCGGTACGTGTGCAGATGGACGCAAGCATCGAGGTTTAGCTGCTATATGTCGCCATGAGACGCGGCAGGGATTGGAGGAGTACTGGCTGGAGGAGTAATGGAGCTGCGATGGCTGTGTCGTCGTCTTGCCTGCAGGCTCATACTAGCAGAGATGAGATGAAGATGACTGACAGGGCGGACGGCTCATGAGATTCGGTTGACCGTGGCTGTCGGGATGTATTATACTATATGTTGTACTGTCATCAACTCATCATATACACACAGAATAAGACGAAATGCTAATTCTCAATCGCCTGAGGCTTTCTTCTATGTGCGTGTATATATTCGTTTCAAGAAAATGTCTGAATTTATATATTCGTTTCAAGAAAATGTTTGAATTTATATATTCTTTTGAAGAAAATGTGAAATGGTGGGGCCTTTTTTTTTTGAAAATTCCGGTTCACACCCTCTAACTATCATAAAAGTCCATTTTTTCAACCTTCAACTATAAAATCAGATAACATAGTCCATCCAACTGTCGAAACCGGACGAATTTGGCCCTTTGAGTGATTTCGAGTGTAGTTTTTCATTTTATAAAAATAGAAAATATTTAAAGTTAAACTACAAATATATCTTTCTAGGATTCTAAAGCATCAAACTTTAGGGCCTAATGACCAGGGAGAGATGCTTATCATCTTTGATCTCTTGCTTGCTTTCCTCCAGCCTAAGCTTTTTCACACCCACTGCTTTAAGATGGCAATGTGGATTTGGAGATCTAAAGCACGAAAAGGAGGATACTTTTATTTTCCATTTTCTCAAATGGCATCACCATACTACGCACTAAAAGCATATACCTTTTGGTCATCTCTACTGAATGAAAGATTTCAGCTCGTTGCCTTGTAAAAGTGACGCCCCCTTTCTACAAACCCAAAGTCTTTAATCATATTAGGCAACACATCTATGCCGGCCAAGAAATACGCAATGATTACTACTCCAAGTACCCAAAAATTGTGTTTACGATTCTATTCTATATTATAGATTCCAGGAGAAATGTGAAACCAAGTACTACTATACAAGCCATCTATCCGATTGCACTGAATACAATTTTGAGGTTCATGCAACACCAAATTTTTTAACACAATTTTTCCATGAATCACATCAAAATTAAATCGGCTGTATGATTTGAACACCAAATGTGTAATTTAACAGATGCTTTCTTGAGCAAAGGATAAGTGAATGTTTGTTTTTAACTTTGATCAATAGAATCTTCGTGAATGTTTAAACTGACCATATATATGCTTGAAAATGGTATGTATTATCAAGATTTGATGAATAGTTTGGCGGAAACAGTGTCGATGTACGTCGATGGCGACAGAAGTTTACTGTGGTTTGCGGTACTACGGTTAGAGGGTGCCATTTTTTTATGGATGGATATCATGGTGTCCACTGTCTAGTCCTTGGAGCCTGACATCACAATGCAACGTTCATGAACTTGTCTTCTGCTACTCCTCATTAATATACAAGGTGCATAGTTTTCCTATGTTTTCTTGGAAAAAAATATTCAAGGCAGAAATAATAGGGCAACAGCAACAGGTAAAATTGTTATCAAATGAAGCAAAGCTAGTAATCAAACTATTTTTCCGTTAATATTGGAAGAAAAAAACGCCATCCACAGCTTTAAGGATCTCCATGTCATTAGGCGAAGAACTCCCTGCTTCCTCCCCTTCTCCGTCCATGGCGGCGCAGGCATTCAAATCCAAGCCAAGCCGTGGCACAGCTCCTTTCTCTGCGCCGTCATCTTCCGCCTTGCTGTCGACGTCACCCATGAAACGTCGTAGCTTCACCGCCCGAGGGGAGGAAACCCTAGACCTCCACTCGGAGACTTGGCAGCTCACTACGATGGCGTCCTCCAAGCTGACCGTATCACCATCGCAACCCCTCACCGTTCCGGTTGCCATGGCATTCTTGATACCTGCTTCGTCTGAGTCATACTCGACGCCATCGATCATCACGACGCGGTGAGGGTTCTCGCGGATTGCCTCGTAGAACCTCTGCATGTAGCCGTGCTCGTTGTCCGGCGACCTCTGCCTCTTGAGGCTGTCGCCGGAGTTGGAACCGGAGGGAGCTAGGGTTAGCTTTGCTGCGGTGATGCAGGTGAACTCGGCGTAGGAGCCAAAGACAAGCCTGGCGAGCTCCCGGGCCATCGCCGCCTTGCCGTCATCGTTCCTCCCTTGGAAGAGCAGCCACGTCGCCGAGCTCGGCCGCGTCGTCCTTGTCACGCCGGAGCGGCGCTGGAGCACGGCGCTAGCGATGCCCGCAGCTAGATCTCTGTGGCGCGGGACGCGCCTCTCGAGTGCGCTGCACAGGATCTTGAGATTCTCCGCGGTGAGCTCGGTGAACTTTGGACGGCAGCGAGCTGCAGTTTCCGTGGCGGCGTCCGATGAGTTAGATTTAGGGTTCGCGAGCAGTTGCTGATCGCACGACTCGGCCATTGGGCCGTCGTGCCCGTGGTTCAGCAACGGCTGCCCGCGGTCGATGAGATCATGCCATGGCTCGCAGCTCATGTTGGCGTCGTAATGGGTAAAGCCGCAGAAGGAGGGAGATGCCGGAGAGAAGAAGCTCAGTGTGAGCTCCGATCCGGTGAGGACTGGACCTTGCTGGCTGCGGCGAATCCACGAGGGGACGCTCGCCGCCGTCGCCACGACCATGTCGGCGCCGCAGTGTGTGATCTCACTGAAAAGAACAGATCAAGAATGCCCCGTCAATGAAAAATCGTTGAAAACACGTTGACTAAACGAAAACTAATTAAGTGATCAACTTGACGCATGCATGCGGCACGCTGGAGGATCAATTATCTAGTAGTGTCGTGTACCGTACCTGTCGCCGCCGAGGCTCAACGCGAGGCTGTGTTCCGGCACGACGACGGGGTGTAGCTCCAAGACGGCCTCCAGGGAGGGCTGCCCCGACCTGCAGCTCGTGTACGATGCGTAGGTTCCGAAGCCCAGCAGCCAGAACATGTCGTGGCCACGGCCGCCGCCGCCGCGCACCAGGCTGCTGAGTACCATGACCGCGTGCTCGACGGGGCAGTAGTACCGACCATGCGCGCGGGGGTCACTTCTCTTCCACGACGCGGCTGACCAGGCCTCGGCGGCGTAGCCGAGGTCCTCGAGCACGAGAACCACGCCTTTGCCGGCGGCGCAGCCCTCGCGCGCGAGCGCGCGCAGGTCGGCGACCCTGGCCTCCACCTCCTCCCTCGGCAAGCGCTGGAAGGACGCGGCCGCGAAGGGCACGAACTGGGCGTTCTTGAGGCAACCGTGCTGGAGCCGCAGGTCCCCCTTGCTCACCTTGTCCATCACCGCCTTCACCACTCCCTCCGCGTCTGGCGCGCTCTCGCCGACGACCACCACGCATCGGTCTCGTCCGCTCGCCATGCAGTCCAGCACGCGCGCGGCGTCGCCGATGACGTCGACCTTGTCTTTGGCCTCCTTGGGTTTAGGATTCGGGGAGGCGCTGGTGCTGCTTGCCGTGTTTGACGACTGCTCCGACGACGAGACCGCCTTCTCGACGTTGGCCTTGACCTCGGCGCTGGAGAAGCCGGCCTCGCGCATGACGCGGCTGACGCCGGGGTCGTCGAGGATGGAGATGACGAGCTGCTCGAGCTCGACCCTGGCGGCGACCTGCTGGCCCTCCGCGGAGGTAGAGCCGCCGCCCCGGCGCTGGTTCGCCTGCGCGCGCTTGAACGCGGCGGCGAGCGCGTTGGACAGCGCCGGCGCGCGGTGTCCCACGTGGTGGGCGTGGAAGTGGTGGAACATGGCCGCGGGGGCCCCCACCGTGGCGAGGCGGTTGAGCGCGACGTTGAAGCAGAGCTCGAGCGCCTTGCACTGGAGCGGGTGGGAGCTCGCCCGCGACCGGAGGCAGGCGGCGCGGAGGAGCCCCCCGGCGTCCGCGAGCATGGCGCTGGCGGCGTGCAGCGGCGTGACCTGCGCGTGCCCCCGGCGGCGCGCCAGGCTCACCGCCTGGTGCATCACGGCCGCCGCGTCCCCCGCCAGCTCCTGCTGCACCGCGCACCCGCCGCTCCGCATCTCCCCTTGCTTCTTCCCCGGCCGGCCGCCTCTCTCCTGGCCTGGGACGTACGACGCCGGCCTGCCGAATCCTTGGCTACAGCTCGATCTTCTGGCGTCACTGCGGTACGTGTGCAGATGGACGCAAGCATCGAGGTTTAGCTGCTATATGTCGCCATGAGACGCGGCAGGGATTGGAGGAGTACTGGCTGGAGGAGTAATGGAGCTGCGATGGCTGTGTCGTCGTCTTGCCTGCAGGCTCATACTAGCAGAGATGAGATGAAGATGACTGACAGGGCGGACGGCTCATGAGATTCGGTTGACCGTGGCTGTCGGGATGTATTATACTATATGTTGTACTGTCATCAACTCATCATATACACACAGAATAAGACGAAATGCTAATTCTCAATCGCCTGAGGCTTTCTTCTATGTGCGTGTATATATTCGTTTCAAGAAAATGTCTGAATTTATATATTCGTTTCAAGAAAATGTTTGAATTTATATATTCTTTTGAAGAAAATGTGAAATGGTGGGGCCTTTTTTTTTTGAAAATTCCGGTTCACACCCTCTAACTATCATAAAAGTCCATTTTTTCAACCTTCAACTATAAAATCAGATAACATAGTCCATCCAACTGTCGAAACCGGACGAATTTGGCCCTTTGAGTGATTTCGAGTGTAGTTTTTCATTTTATAAAAATAGAAAATATTTAAAGTTAAACTACAAAATTCATAAGTAACTCGTTTCTCCGGGCGAACCTGCGACGAAGGGCCGCCATGTGCCATGCCCAGCTGGGCATGTGCACCTGCCAGTGTACAGCTATCGTGGCGCCTCGTTTCTGGATGGCTCGGCCGGCCGGCCTCTGTATCTATATCTGCTAGTAGTTTCGACCATGCATGTATAGTATAACTATACAAAACCTTTTGTGTTCTGATGAGTCACAACGTACGTAACACACACACACACATAAGAAAAAGTAATAAGTCGGGACGAAACCTTTTTTCATGGAAGCTAGCTCTTGAATCTTCATGACGGAAAAAATCAATGCGCGGGAAGATCGGGCAACGGCCGGGGTCGGGACGCGCGCGTGTACGTTCGTGATGGCAGTGCGGCGGATCGCGCAGGACGGATCTATCTGCCGGTGAGCTGAGCTGAGCCTTGCCTGCCACGGCATCTATGATCTATCTACATCTATATACGCGCGCGCGGCTCCCGATGAGCCCAAATAAATTTGCATTTCATCCCGGCGGTGCTGGCCGGGAGGGAGGAAATTAAAGAAACCGTGGCGGGCAGGCAAGGCGGTCCGGGCCTTGTAGGTGCATGCTCTGCGCCGCGTCTGCTCCGCTCTCACGTACTCACCCAAACTAACTAAAACCTATCATCCCTCTTTACCGGCTCACCCAAATTTATCAGAGTATATTAGGCAACTCCAGATATGGTTAGTTTAGGAGAATTTACTTACGCTCCAAGCCTACATAATCTTACATATATGATATCACGAGTCTAGGTTCAAACTCTAGCCTCCGGCTTCCACTGCCCTCGCGCCGCCCCCGGGGAGATCGGTCTCCGCCGGGGGCAGCGTCTTCGTAGGATCTGCGTGCGGATCCCTCTGATCTGCCGCGCCGTCGTGGTTAGGCAAAGCAGATGGATCTACCTCCCATGGTGATTCGATCTCGTCGGGCTGCCTCGGTGCCGCTTCCCGTGGTCGTCTCCCCCGGCGTATCTGGTCCAGCGCTGCCCCTCCCTCCTCCTGCGTTGCCGCTACCGTTGCCTTGTGTGCGACCGCGTGGCTACGGAGGAAGCATGAGGGGACACCAAGCTGCTGCGCCATTGGAGCTGTTGGGATCAAGCCGGGCTGCAGTGCCACCGGTCGATGCCTTCGCCCTCCATCGCGGGACGGGTACCCATGGTCTATCTGTTGTTGTTCCTTTTTTCGATCAGAGATCGGATTGCGTCGCCCTGCCATTCGCCGCATCGTCGTCGACACTCCTGAGGATGAGGTTGTCGCCTGTGCGAGCGCCGACGCTTGTGATCAGCCACCGTTGCCGGTGTCGCCGCCTTTTGAGGTGGTGGCGCCACCCATGCTGCCGATCCTCGTCACGCTGGCTCTCGATCCGAGTCCGCGCCTATTGTTGCAAGCTCGTGGACACCGCCGTCCATGTTGCTGAAGGAAGACGAGTCGCGCTCTTTAGCTGCACCGTCTACCATCGCCATTCGTTGCTCATCATCGTGCCGAACTCGTCGGCAAGAAGCTGCTGATTTTGTGCACTCGTACACCTTCGTTGACGCTTCGGACCAGCGCCCTCCTCTACGGGTTTGATCATGTCCACCTCGACCTCAGCTACTTCGGCACTAAGGAGCTATCATCTGCATGAGCTACTCCAGTCGAAGCATTCGCACCGGCGTTCGGACCGCGGAGGGATATCTCCATTGTTCTCCAGTCTGTCCGTTCGTGTTGCTACCGCTGCGACTGCGGGGGCATGTTAGAGTATATTAGGCAACTCCGGATATGGTTAGTTTAGGATTGATTGTAATTGCGGGATAACCTTACTTATCTCTAGGAGATGCTACTTGCCCTCCAAGGCATGTACTTCTATATATTCACCCTAGAGGCTCAATGAAATACATCCCACGCATTAACACAATCGTACAAAATTAACTAGAGCCATTCCAATTCTCGGGAGGGGAAAAAAGGATTCCCTCCTAGTAGTAATTCGTTTCTTCTTCGCGGTGGATTAGGCTTTAGTGACTTTGATATATATATTGTAGAGCTTTAAGCTTTTTCATAAAGTAAAGAAAGACCGGCCATCAAAAGCCTATGTGTGTATTTATTTTTTTAAAAAAGCCTATGTGTGGCATTTTCTGACCGAAAGCTGATCGCAGTACATTAATTATACTGGGAATCTCTTTTGCTCGTTTCAGGCACAACCTTTCTGAGAGGCAAGAACAATGCCATTAAACTACGTCTCCGTTCGGGGGGAAGGATAAACACCATTTCCTTCCCCGGAAAAACTAGAAAAAGCCAGCATAATCGCCTTTCATTAATTCCTTTTTGTAAGAAACCACAAGTATTAATTCCCTTTGCGTGATAATAAGCGCCTTAGCTTTGCGTCAACACAAAGATAATATTCCCCATAACATATTTGGAAAAAGAACTGGCACTAGGAAAAAAAAGTACCAGCATATGTACCATTATTGCATTTCTTTTCTTTATTGAATGTGTCCGGAGGGACAACAGTATTGCATCTCTTTAGATGATCCCCCTTTTTTTTTCCTTTTCTTTTGGAGCTGGCCGGAATGTACTTCCGTTTAAATAGAGGCCGACGTAATTTCTGCGGCAACAAGGTAAATAAATTATATCATTCGGACCACTGTCAGGGCCAGAGCAATGTGCTAGTACCACAAGAACGTCGAAAACTTAATTTCTGCGATAGATAATGACACCACACGGCGCTGAACCAATCAAGAGGTCAAGTGTTCAGAGATGACTTTAAGTTAACTGCATCGGTCTTCAACTCCACCCGTATGATCCCAGAGCATCAGAAGCATATAGCTCAGAGCTAGCCTGCACAAGTGCCATAGCTTTCAGAATTCAGCCCGTAAAGCATCAGACAAATGCTCATGTTTCTTCGTCTCCTGACGCATCACTGCTCCCTGAGACCATCCGTATCCCCTCAGATCATCCTGCTGAAAGAACGAAGTATCTATCAGTGTGAATCTTCAGATATGCTTCCTGGTACAATGCCACCTCAACTGTGGGTGTTGTTTCTGATCCACTGAGTCAGGAAGAAAAAAAAATCCAAATAGCCAGCGGTAATAATAAGCTTCTGAATTAGGAAAAGATATCTGTCCAGCAGGCTGAGGACAATCAGCGGCATTAACCCGATTTCGCTCTGACCATTATCACACCCACAAGACGACGATGGTAACAACTCTGATCGATCTGTAACTCATCTGGCCACTTTCAAATTTCTAGAAGATAGAACTTCTTTTGGTGGTTGCAATGAAACCTCAGTAGCAGCAATGTCCTGAAACTGGGCCATGATGGCCCGCTTGTCTATCAAACCACACCTGACCGCCGCCAGGCCAGAGGGAAAGCATGGGCTGCACCAGGCATATATAAAGTCCAAATTCCGGAGCCCGTAACGTTTTGGGTCGGACCAGCCAGTACTGCAACCAGATGGGGGGTGGATTCCCGGTTTCACGTGGACCGCCCCACCCACATGTATGGGCCGCCAAGCTAGCTTGTGTTAGCTAGAGCCTATGGGCTTCTAATGGGTCTACTTCCCTCCGGGCTGCAGATTTTGTCGGCCCATATTCTCGCGGTGCCACGCGCCAAGCTGAAATTTGCCCGAGATATTTTTATCAGGATGGCCCACATCAGTTAAACCTACAAGAAAACCACGTGCTACCTACCACCTCCGCGCACTGACAGGTGGGTCTAACATCCCTGGGTCCCCGTGTCATGACCGTACTGCTACTAATCTCGTGTAGCTTCCCGCGTGTTTCAGTTCAACCTCGTCGTGCGCTGGCGTGAGCCAATCAGGATGCTCCCCGCCAAAACGCGCGCGAGCCAGCGCGTGGTCCACCTGTCAGCCTCACGAGGTGGGGGAGCGCCACGAGGCGCTCGGCTGGAAAATAAAAGCGCGCGCACTTCACGTCTTCACCAGGGGGGTCGGACCCCACAACAGCTGGACGGTTTCTCGCCCGGTCACGCTTTACTTTCTCGCCCATGCCTTTTTCCTTTCTGCGATCGGATGACGAGCACATCACATCGCCTCGCCTCGCCCGTAGTTCAGCAACGTACACTATTTTGCAGAATTGCTCAGGCGCAATACAGTTTACAGCAGCCTACTATGTGGTAATCCAACAGTTCAAGGACATAAAACATATTTTACTTTGGAAAATATAACCCTATATGTTATGGTCAATAATCAGTCAAACTACAAAGATAGCCAGTGTGAAAAATTATGCAATTTGACATAAATCGCTAATAATTCATGCGCTCTTATATCTTTGCGTATCTATACCCGATATTCTTGTTAAAAAAGGATGGACACATCTCCTCCGGTATAATTTTAGGAATGCATTGGGATAAAATATTTCTTAAACTTATGAACCAAGTTATTACCTTTTAGAATAAACTAATATTAGCTATGAGTTGGATATGCACAAATTTTAAGCCACCACACAACAAACCCAAGACATATGTTTTTGGTTAAAGTGCTCTAGAAATCCATTACTTGAAAACAAACTATTTAAGCGCACCCGAATAATTGCAACCATTTCTTTATTACATAACATCGTAACATGACAGAATTCTAAACATCATAGCATCTATCTCGTCTTGAACTGTGAAAAATTCAATAATTGAACGCATCCCTCTACTTTTATATATCACAGTATACGGACTAAGTATGAAGGACCTTCACTAAAAATTCTGAAAACAAAAGGAAAAAAAAGGTTCCTAAAACAATTTCTAATTTACATTTTTGCCCCTTCAGCCTCCAGTAGAGCTACAGCGCTCCCCCCGTCCACACCATAAACTCGCAACCCCCACTGAAAACTCCAATTTCCCTCGCTTCTCCCACCCCACTTTTCCCTCGTTTTCTTCCCTGCCCTCCCTTCCGCCGCGCAAACCCTCGCCCGCCGCCTCCTCAGATCCCAGCTCCCAAACCCTGCCGCCCTCCCGCGCGCCGTCCCTCCGATCCGCGGCTCCACGCGTGCCCCGATCCCCATGGCGGCGGCGGCGGCCGGCGGTGGGGCCGGCGAGGCCGGGGCGCGGGCGCTGCTGCAGCGGCACCAGCCCTTCGCGCCGCCGCCCGGCGAGTACCACAACTTCGGCGCGCCCGCGGCCGGCGGCGACGAGATGGTGGAGGCCGTCGTCCTCAGGACGCCAGTGAGTTCCGGGGGACTGGTGGTCGAGTCCTTGTGCTGAAATTCCCGGTTGTTGGGTCAAACGCTAGAGCGCGGGCGGTTGATGGCCCCTCCCGCCAGCAGCGAGGGGAGCCGGGGGAGCTCGTGTGCGCTGGTCAACTGAATCGGCTTTAGCAATGCCGACGCGCGTCGCCTTGGATTTGGTGACGACCGAGCTGGTGGGATGGGGTTGGTTTGGGTGTTCGCGGAGACGAATTCGCTGAATTTCACTACCGGTGATGGAATCTGCTGCAAATTCTGCACAGATTTCGCGTTATCTGCTTTCTGTCGTTCCATGAAGAGGTGAACAGATGGATAGTTTGCTGTGGTTTAGGTGAATGTTGCTAGGATGTAGTAAGAGAATGCGCTAATCTGGTGAAATTTTCTAATCGTGATATTTGAGGGAATAGCTTTGCTTCTTTGTGCGTGCGCATATTACAACATATTAATCAATGAACTTATATTTTTTTGTTTGCACATGGTAATCAATATGCGCCAGCTAGAGTGCTATATTGATGGTGTTGTTTGGTGTTTCTTGTGCTGATGAATTGATATAGTGTGTGCTGATTTATCTGGCATCACCCCCCCTCCTTTTGTGATTATCAGATTACATAACAAATTGTTACCTAAATTTGGCAAACACTTGTCTAAGTCTATGCAACTTGTACGATGCAGTTATCTAAAAGCACTAGACGCTAGCAATATGTTGGCGGTAGCTTGAAAACCCCAGTTAATGCTCCAAAACTCTGGAGATTGAGCGCGAACTATCTTATGGATGGTCAATCATAAATAATGGTGAAACCTCATACAAGTGCATTGTTAAAAGCAGCGCAGGATTTGAATTTACTGAAAAATCTACAAATATTACAAACCATATCAATCTGTCTCCTTTCGCGCCAAAATAACACTATTGTCAAATTTTACCAAATAATCAGTCTGGCTTAATTTATTACCATCCTAACAATGTTCCCAGGAGGTTCTACACTTGTCGGCTTGTGGAGACTATTTAGATGACGTTGCATTTTTGTTGTATTAATGTAACGCTTTTCAGCAACTTGTGCTCATAAATATAGGATCTCAAAGCATAACGACATATATGCATGAATTTTTTATTTAGCTCTGGTTCTAACAAGAATATTCCTCTTGTAGTTGAAACGGAAACAGAACAGAGAAGGAAATGGAGCTGCCGAATCAACTGACTGGATGATGAGCCCTGGATATGCTAATGCAGGCAGCAGTCCGGTTCCTACACCACCTTCAGGGAAAGGTTTAAAATCTTCTGCCAAGCCTAAGGCTACCAAGGGTCAGAAACCTTGCCCTCAGACCCCTTTGAGTTTTGGTGAGTGATGCACATTCAATCAGCCATGAATCATCTTTGTCTTGGATAACTCAATCTAATTGTATACTTTTTGACAGGTTCTCCAGGCAATCCTTCTACTCCTGTCGGTGGCTGCCGCTATGATAGCTCCCTAGGTGACAAGAATCAGTTATCAATTTTCCTGTTTTGGATGTTGACATTTGCATGGTATCTTGATCTCGGATTTCCTTTCTTTTTTCATTATTGCCTTTTAGGGCTCTTGACAAAGAAGTTCCTGAACTTGCTAAAAGGTGCACCTGGTGGCATAGTTGATCTGAATAATGCTGCGGAAACTCTAGAGGTAGTACTTCTTTGTTGGTATCTTGTTCCAAGCACGGTTTTCTTTTGTTAAACATATACATGCAAAACTTGTTTTGCAGGTACAGAAAAGGCGTATATATGACATTACTAATGTTCTCGAAGGGATAGGGCTTATAGAAAAGAAGCTTAAGAACAATATCCGTTGGAAGTAATATTCTTAATACCTGTATTTGTGATTGGTTCTTTATGGGCATTACTCACTTCATATGTCCTTTTGCAGAGGAATCGATGACTCACGGCCTGGAGAAGTTAGTGATGATATGTCAATTTTACAGGTACTATGCTTCATTTTTTCCTATTTTTTTATAAAATAGTTCTTCTCAAAGCTGATGCTTAAGTACGGTTCTTATTCTCTAAGAAATATTTATATTTATTCTATTTGTCACCACAGGCAGATATTGAAGCTCTCACAGTGCAAGAGCAAAATTTGGATGAACGGATAAAGTTAGTCACCAGCTATTTAAAAATTCCTGTTATTGTTTTTATTTCAGTTTTGCTAAGCATTCTTCTCCAATGTTTCTTGCAGTGAAATGCGGGACAGGTTAAGGGAGCTTACTGAAGATGAAAATAATCAAAAGTAATTATATTCTATTTTCCCCTCAAGACTTGAGTAATTGCCTCGCATGTCAAGGCATTGCAGGTTTTGGATCTGATTAATGAATCTCTGTACCCACAGGTGGCTTTATGTTACAGAAGATGATATCAAATCTTTGCCTTGCTTTCAGGTTTTTTTTTTTTGCCCTGACTTTAGTAACTGTTAAAATGATCAACAATTCAACACTACTCAGTATATATATGAATCAAGTAACTAAAAGTTCGCTACAACATGCAGAACCAAACTCTAATTGCTATAAAAGCACCGCATGGTACAACTTTGGAAGTCCCAGATCCTGATGAGGTGGGTTGCAAAACTATCTTTGTTTGTCACACCCACGGTCATAGACGGATGTTACATTTCGTTAACGGAGTCAACTTCCCTACGCAGGTTAATGATTATCCTCAAAGAAGATACAGGATTGTGCTAAGGAGTACCATGGGTCCGATAGATGTGTACTTAGTTAGGTATATGCTCATTATACCCCATGTCTGGCATATGCTAGAAAAACATTAAAAAAAATCAGAATGCACATCTCCAACTTAACATGAAGCCTAACATTGTTTTGTTGATTGATCGTAGTCAATTTGAGGAGATGAGTGGCATGGAAACTCCTCCGAGGCCTACACCGACAATAAGCATGGATTCTCTAGAGAATCCTAGGACGCCTTTGGCTGCAGAATGCAGCAAAGCTGCAGGGACAGAACCTACCATTCAACAAGGGTTTACACTACCTCCTGATGCTCCTAGTAGTTCGCAGGACATTGGCGGGATGATGAAGATTGTCCCTTCAGAGCTTGATGTAAGTTCACTTCCATGCATTATTATTCAACAGGATGTGCGAAGTGAAATTGATTTGTCTATAATCATGTTCTTAATATTTAAGTGCATGGTTTTTTTTTTTGCACCCGCTCAACTTCACGTGATGCTTCAATCACATTTGGTCTTGCTTCGTCTAATTTGGAAAATAGTGTTAACTTTGCTTTGCTTCAGTATATCTTCCTTTTATGGAATATCAACCTCTTTATAGCACTTCATTACTTAAAGATTGATCTGTGAAGAGGTACAACTTGAGTTTCTTTACCAATTATCACCGAACTGGGCAACACAACCTTTTTCCTAATATTGAAACACGTGGTAGACAAATTTTTTTTTGGATATATCTTATATTACACATCTGAGTTCAACAGCAATACTTGCAGTTCAGGAGCGCAAGCACCTTGTAAGGCCTTAACCCCCCTTTTTTTCTTGGCAGACTGATGCAGACTACTGGCTTTTATCAGACACAGGAGTTAGCATCACAGACATGTGGAAGACAGCACGTATCCTTCTAACAGTCTCTGTCACCATATCCATGTTTCTCATGTAGTATAGCATATGCAGCATTTTGATATGAAACCAGTAGACCCTTAACTCGACAACGCAGCAGATGTGGAGTGGGACGGGATCGAGAAATTCAACGCGGAGGATTTCCTGGAAGTCAGCACGCCCCGTCAGCAGGATAAACCGGCCGACGTCGTGGATGGCCCCTCCTGTATGAGCTGAAAGCAGATGAAATCGTGGCAGGGAACACCATTCATATTTTAGCGGCCGATCTGGTCAACCTGGAACGGTAGATGGCTGAGTGATGTACAGATGCTAGCCCAGAAATAGCTCAAATGGTCTGATCATATAACCGAGCGTGGAATGTGGACTGCTCAGGCTGTCCTTCACAGGTTGACCTTGAAACCATGTGCCGGGCCTGCAAGTTGCATGCTGTGCTGGGCATCGCACTGCATGAGTGTACAATTAGGAATATGCTGTGTGCTGATGATGCTCGCGGAGATCCATTTGTAAAATAGTAGTCACTATTAGTTATTTATTATTTGTGTCATACTGATTCATCTCTCTTTAAAAAGAAAAAGAAAAATCAAGCGTGTAAATGGTGGCATCCCGGCATGGATGGATGCTGCTACGAACAAAGCCCTGCTCTGGAAGTAACCTGTCGTCGGTCTTCGAGTGTCTTGGCAGATGATCTCTTGCCATCACAATTCACAAGGCACGGGCGCACGGCAACCTCTTGTGCTGATGATGCAGTGCATGTGCATCGTGATCTCTGCTAGCATTTGATTATTCCGCTGCTTCCCTGCAGCTTCACATCGAAGCAACTCTGCTACTCCGTTTCCTTTTCTTGCTTGTCACATCGGGCATCCGGTTGACTAGTATTTTCTTTCCCTGGTCGCCGTTGATGCGGTTTTCTTCTATATCTTCACACCATTACAAAATGGAGTCACGGTCAGTGTCGATTGTCAGAGTATCCTGTACGTGAGCAGTCGTAGATGGCACCACACCATGCCAGTGCCGCGTCAAGCTTATCTGCTTCATCTTTTGCCTGGGAGCATGATGTGGCTAATCCTTCAGCTTGGCGCCTACTGCTGGTCAGAGCCAGAATCCTTTGCTTCAGAAATGAAAAATAAAATGCAGAACCAAACTCTCAAGTAATTGATCATTAGTTATTTAGTTCGCTCATATGTGTTTGGTGTTTTTTTTTTTCTTTTTTACCATATGCCGGTGATTGGTGTTTTGCTGTATCGATCAACTCTATAGAATAATGGTGGACTGATGCCTCTTCGAAAAAGGACGTTGAAGCCATATCATTTTTCCATTGTCTAAAAAAGGGTACTCTGTGGAAGACCACAAATGGAGGAAATACAACACCTTTTGTTGCATAATTGCATTACTCTCATTCTGTCGCTGTTTGATACAGGCAGGCATTTTGCCATTTTATGGAAATTCATGGACGACTTGATTAAGAGGGGTAATGACCATTGACCACTGATATTTGCACCTTGTTTAATCTATTGTTACAAGCTGGCCAGCTGGAGTGCTACCCAATAAAAATGGCAAGATGCCTAAACAATTGCAATGGAACATGCGCCAACTATGACCCAGATTTTATCTTTTGTTTTCTTTGGCCACATGTTGTGGAAACTATCTTAAGCCTCAGTCAAAGAGGTCATGAATCAAGTCCCGGAAAAAAAACCCGGATAATAACTAACCAACATTTGATTAGTGTATTTCATCTCTCCCACTTTGACCCCCTAATATTCTGCTCAAATTATGCAGGTATTATATGCCCTTTCACTGATTCCTACTTGTCCAAAACAAAAGCGGCTTTATGCATTCTGGTCCACCCCACCTGGCCTGGCTCATCCGGAGATGTTCGATTCTGAAAGACTCCAATGTGGAGTGCTGACGATTGAGCATAAAGTGAGTTTTTCCACCTTACTGTATTCTTGAGCTACACAATGCAAGTAAGATCCCACCTTGAAATGTTGACATGGACTGATAATGCCTCGTTGAGACTTGTTTTAAAGCAAGTGCATCGTGCGTGCCCAACCGAATGAAGCAGTAGAATGGTTCTATAAAAAGAAAAAGAAAGAAAGAAAAAACAAACAGTGGAATGGTGCCAAAAAAGAAAAAGAAAGAAAGAAAAAACAGTTCAAGGATAGAACAGTAGAAGTATTAGGAGTTTGGTTCCCTAGGGTTTATTTTAAGCTCCGTCACATCGGATGTTTGATGCTAATTAGAAGTATTAAATATATATTAATGATAAAATAAATTTCAAAATTCTAGATTTATTCGTGAGACGAATCTATTAAGCCTAATTAGTCCGTGATTAACCCATATGATGTTACAGTAAACATATGCTAATCATGAATTAATTAGATTTAATAGATTCGTCTCGCAAATAAGCCTAAGCTTATGCAGTTAGTTTTATAATAAATTTTTCTAGTTGGTATCGAAATATTTGATATGAAATGGCTTAAAATAAGCACAAGGAAACACAGCCTGCAACCTGCTAGGCTGCTATGAGACTAAGCCTGCCATAGTTCCGTCTGATCTGATGTGATGCTAGAAACAGATCGCCCAAAGGAAATGCAACAACTGTCTTGACTAGACTTTGATGTGATTCTATATCAGCTTCATCCCATGAGGCTCCGGGTACCAACTTCTGAATTCTAACTCTTTATTTTTTAAAAGAAAAACGTTTAGGAAAACATTTATTTTGCACCTTATTTGTTGTTACAAGCTTAACAGTAGCTGGTCAGATAAAAATTTGCAAGAGGTCCAAACTTGTAAGGCAATCTCTCTACAGCATGCCTCTGCAAATGCCAAATGGATTTGTGGGACCTGGTAAATATACTGAATCTAATTGTTTCCTGTGAAATTTGTACGCGCTTTAAGTTTCGAAATAGACCTAACTTATTTAGAAAAAGAAGTAGCTTACTGATAGTATGTATGTATGATCAACAAGTATCCCATTTCTAAAAAGGTATGTAGACTTAAATTTTCTAATGAACATTATTTGTTTTTATTCATTTTTAATAAATTCTAACGAATTGGAGCTCTAATATTCTATCCTAAACTCAGCAGGTACACATGTGCTCTACCAATATGTCCTACCTGTCCAAAACGAAGAGGAGAATTCGCATCGTCCACCACTTGCCCAAGCTGCTAGCTCATCTCTGTTCCTCAATTCCCAAATTAAGAATATATCCCAAGTGCGCCATGCTGACCGTTGAGCATCGAACTCTCTCCAACGTGGACCAAGATTCCAACGGAATGCGGATTGCTGACTAGGACTGATCCCGAGCGGGCCCCACCCCTGGGCCCCGCATGCGGCAACTGGGACGAGAAAGGTAGGCGCTGTGCTGTGACGCGAAATGCGGCAAAATTAGGGCCACAATTTCCTCGTTGCACTGGTGCCAGTACACTGCTGGGTAGCCTTCCATCCTGGCCATTCGATTTATCAGGAGGGTTAGGTAATTGCTACTACTAATAATTCCCATCCCTGTTTTGAAATGTTCTTTGTAGTGGCCCCAAACTTGTGATAGAGATGTTTCTGTTGCTATCCACAGGCTACTCTTCTTGCTGTGGAGATTTTGCAGTCCTGAACATATATATGACCATGCTATATATATTGCTCTTTTATTCCCAATGCCCTTTCAGTATTTTGATTGGTCGACTTCCTAGGTCTGGACAAGTAACTTCGTTGCCAATTACATTCTCATAACTTTTGTCACTACATGCACAGATGAAGAATGCTTTTATAGCAGTGTAGCTAATGACAAGTGCAATAGTATGATTTTTTTTTTCACTATGCTAACATGTGGTTTTAAAATGTTAATAGTCAGGTCAAATGAAAAGCACGTAGAGACTGAATACAAAGTAGTCTATCCCCAAAACACTATTAACTTTTACAAAAAGAAGCAACGGCCAATGAGGTGTTCCATACTAGTACTATTCAATTATGTTAACAAACCTTCTGTGCTCTAGTATTTTCTAAACGAACTCTAATAATACTTTTGGGAGTCTTTTTCTTGGAAACAGACTCCAAAATTGACTAGCAATTAGAAGCCACATTTTTTGTAAGTATCTAGAAGATTTCTGTAATCAGTGCTAGGATTTGTAAATTGTTCCAAACTATCCTAAACGAAATCAAGACGTCAAGAGTGCAACCTGACGCTGAAAAAGAAAACCATGGGAGGAAGAGGAACGCAGGTCGGCCAGGTGCTGACGTGGATACCAATAATTTCTGTGGGCCCCACCCGCCACCCCGAGCCGCTCGCCCCGCGCGGTCTGACAAGCCGTTTCAGGTTCGCTAGCCCCAAAAATTCCATTCCCGTCGTAATCTCACCACTGAAATTCACACTACTGATTTCCCGAACATCTACCCGGCCCATGACATGTGGGCCAGCTTATGCTATTTCGCAGCGTTTTTAGAGGCCGCTATATATCACACCTGTGCAAAAAGAATTCTTCCCCCCTTCCTCCCTCCCACTCTCTGTCCCGAGCAAGTCGTCGTCGCCTCCTCCTCCCGAGCTCGCTGTTTGATTCGTTTCCTACCATCGCCGATCGCTTCTGCTATGCCGTCGGCGCCAGCCGTCGTGCCGCCGGAGTTGCCGAAGCTTTCGCCGACGTCGCAGCAGGCCCGCCGGCCGCGCTCTCCGCTCGCCAACGGCTCGGCCGGCGGCGATTTCGAGCTGCGGCACTGGCGCACGCCCAAGAAGCGCGCGGCGGCGGCGCCGCCGCCCTGGGCGCCTCCGGTGATCGATATCCCCAACGGCGCCGGGAGCGACGACGATAGCAACAGCAGCAGCGGCGGCGGGCACGGGTACACCAGCCTCCGGGACATCCTGTCGTCGCCGGAGTACGCCGCGACCACGGGCGGCTCGCCCGCGGTCTGCGGCGTCATCGGGGGCGGCTGCGGTAGCTGCGGGGACATACACATGATCCGGCACCCGCTGGTGAAGCACGCGGCGTACGCGTACCTGCAGATGACGCCGTCCGCGAGGGAGGACCCCGGCCGCCGCTGGCGGGGGCCGCTCTGCCGCCTCCTGCTGGGCTGCCTCAGCTTCATCGGGGCGCTCTTCCGGCCCTGACTCCACCGGCGACACCGTGCTTGCGGTTCCTGGTTGCAATTTCTTCTTTGTCTTCCCTTGCTCTTCCGGTTCTTGTGTGATTAGAATTTTTCTTAGGATTCTCTCTTTTTTTGCGAGGATTTTCTTAGAATTTTCGTGCTTTCCCTTGAAGTGTAATTTGTGTAAATAATTTGCTAGGATTAGGCACAAATGGAGATGAGATTATAGCAGGAAGAGAAATGATTAATCGCGCACTAACAGCATATCATTGGTTAGCTTGATTCTGCTATGATTTTTTTTAGTCGTCATGAAGTAATGATTGGCGCAATGAATATGAGAGCAATCAAATGAAGGCAAACAAGTAATGAAGCAGGCTGAGATATATTCCATTGCAGAAAGAAGACTGAAGCATACCGATCAATGAAAAACTAACGATTTCTATCATATCACTTGAACCATACTTGATACACATCCATCTGTTCTTCACAATGGTGAATGGTGAATGGGTTGCTGATTTTGCTATGTACTCTCCCTCTTTTTTTTTCCTCTTCCTTTCTTTGATTCGTTCATTCATTCTACTTTCTCTGATAATTGATTCGTCCATTCATTCTATGTACAACAGATAAAACCATCCCCTATAGTTTGTGTAGGAGTCTCTTTGATTTCCTCTAGTAATGCTTGCCGTTGGGCGCTCGCCGGGGTTTGGCGCCACCCCCCGCGGCGCCGATGGTAGCGCGCAGAGCCTCGGCCACCACGGCGGCGTCGGGGTTGCTCTCGAAGATGGACTCCTGCGGTGGCGGTGACGGCGGCCGGCGCTTGGTGGCGAAGGGGCTCCATCCGGACTTCTTGTTCTTCTGCTGCACGTAAAAACAAAAACGAAACCACCCGTTATTAGTGCCTGCTGTGAAAAAAAAATACCTCCAGTCAGCGCCTGTGCTTCACAATCAGGGCGCCGTGATTCGTGCACGTGGACGCACATGTCCGTTTGGTGGATACGAATACGACGCTGCCTCGCTGTGCAGCTGAACCTTTGTACAGGGCGGTGTGTACCGACCAGGCAACAACCAGTCGACACGACACGATGTCTCCTGATTTCACACTGCTTCCTGTGGCCCGGCTAATCTGGGTTTCATCACGTAAAGTTACTCGTCATAGTACGAGATGCCAATAAGTGAGCATCGATTTCTGTAGTTCATCATACCCAAAAGACCATGCCAGGTCGGATCAGAAAGAAGTGAGCATTCACCAGACCAGTTCATGGAGCGTGCCAGCGTGGGAGCTGGGACAACGCAAGGAAGGAGAACGCAACGTTGCAAGAGCAGAAGAGCTGACAGGAACGAGACAAGGTCAGAGCTGGGCAGGATCAGTGTGTGGAAGCTGGAAGGGGGTGAAGGAAACGGTCAGGTCGACAGGTTGTGCTGGCCCTTTGGCTCTTGTGCAGACAAGTGCCCACGTTCTCCGCGCGGGCTGCTGCTGCTTTCCCAGTTGCTGCAAGGCCAGAGCCGTTTGCGAGTCACTGTCCGGCGGGCCAGGATTGAATGGGAGCAGCGAGAGGCTGATAGGGGCAGGCAGGGGCCGCGCCCGCATGGGCGAGCAACCGTGGCCTCAGCTTGAGGTCGGGGAGAGGGGGCAGCCGGGCAGGCGAGAGCCCCTGGGAGTTGGCAGGCACTGGGCATGGAAGGATTGGTGGATAATGCTGCATTGCTGCTGTCTGCTTGTCAAAGTGGGGCGGTGAGAGGGAAACCAAGGGGGAGTGAGTTGGCAGGGTTGGAGGGCTGGGCTTTCTTTGTTAGCAACAGTTTGTTCGATGCCGGTTGGAGTTTCTTTAGATGTGACAAGCAGGAGATGTCATGGCTCATCCAAAAGAAAAAGGTTGGCCAAAAAATAGTTGGAGTATGTTGATGAGATTTCGGTAGAATATGATTTAAAAAAAGGGCAAACTTTTCAACCAAAGCTCAATTTCATATGTTTGGAGCTAAAAATCATCTGTCGCTGGTAAAATGTAAGCCTGCAATTGAGTTTCTGATTGTGATACTTTGATTGGATTGCATTCAAAGGAGCAATAATTTTTTTAACTCTAGGATAGCTAATCGATGGCACTAAATTTGATCAGTAAGAAAATCTAATGAATCTACATGGAAAGTAGTGTTATTAAATTTATTTATAGCAACCGTACTGCACGTCCTTCAGACTGCATGATGCATAGGATGATAGGACATGAACTTTACCAAGAACAAACAAATTTGTTTAACAAATTCAGTGTCAATTGTTTTCTGTAAACCATAACCTATAGCAATTTAACACAGATGAGAAGAATAAATTTAGTGTCAAAAGTCAAAACTACCCCGCATGCTGAAATTTAGTCAAGAACAGAAAGGGTCATGTTGGAGCAAGGAGGAAATATAGTGCACGCTATAGCTATACTGAGTAGGTCTGATGGAGAAATTGTTGTTACCTCTGCATTGAATCCTTCAGGTTTCTCTGATACGACATAGCGAAGGACATCCATGAAGAAGGCTGTCCCTTTGTCTGCGAAATTCTTCACGTAGAAGCTAAGCAGTTGCCCAGATTTCGCCCTCAGATGCAGTAGCCTCTTCTCGATGTTTGGTTCATATTGCATCACTATGGGCCGAAGAAAGGTGTCATATACCACATCACTTCCCTGCAGATACGGTGAAGATAAAAGCAGATTTTGACCCAAACAAAGGTATGGTTTGCTGGAGAAGGTAAAATCTGAACGAACAAACTTGTTTTCTTACCTTTGTTTTGGGGTACCAGAGATAGACAAAGAAAGCTAGCTTCATTTCTGAATACATCGGCATCCTGACAAGGATACAATACGATAGACATGCATAGATAAGTGATAGGCTTCAAAATTATAAAGAAAATAGTAAGCAACAAGAATTGAACTGACCAAGAGATCACGCTCTCAAAGGCTATAACCATGGACACAATAATCCTGAAACATTCACAAACAGGACAGTTTACAAGGATATGTTAGCCTATCTGATACAGTGGTACTTCTACTCAGTCTGAAGACAACACTAATTTTGTACTAGCAAACAAAATAAGCAACAATAAACCTATATGTAGGAACAACACTAGTAGCCCATGCAATAAGACATGATTGTTTTTAGTCATTGATTGTACGAATAACAAAGTTATTTCTTTGTTTACTACAGCATTTGTATTTTGTTTTGTTGTGTATATCCATAGATTTCTTCAATACTAATGTCACTGCTAACTCGATTGTCTAGTAAATAATACCCCAAAAGTCCAGTGAATTCCCTTAAAATAAAGCCTATGATTAAAACCTTACAGCTACTCTATTACTTTTAGCATAGGATGTCAGAAAAAATAATGTAACATAACCATGGCTGCTCACAATAGTTGAAGTACATATTGCCAAAAGTCTCTTCATTTCCTCTGCTAGGGCAGTATTAACAAAACAATTCTAGTGAGTAGCGCACATTTTACAATACCTTGCATTAGTGGAAAATGTTCCTATGTTAAAATAAAAAACACCTTGAAAAAGAATTCCTCCCTTCTAGCATATGGAGCATCTCCTTTTCATATTTAACTAACAAGTTAACATCAGATTTCAAAACTATATCACCACATATAATGGTGATTTTATCGCCCCAACTGGTATATATTCTACAGAAAGAACTAGATTATAAAAATCATTCCCTGAACTTGGTTCTTTTTTTAAAAAAAAAAATCCCTGATAACAAAATGGAACTGTTCATATTTGTATACTAGATTATAAACATTTCTCAGGTCAATCGACCATTCCATTACCAGACAACCATGTAACTCTGACAAACAGGACAACAGAACTTTTGTCCAATCTAAAATGGCCCAGCAAGAGAAATAACAACTGGTACCAGCTGAGTGATTTTATGGAAATGATCACTGAATAGGCAAAGGGAAAGACTCGTATGGCCACAGGCAAACATTTTGTTTGCATAACAGGATTTTCTCTCTCTCTCTTTTAGATGACAGTCTGCAATCCGCATGAAGCTTCTTATCTCTTTCTTTGAAGAGCTTCATGCTGAAGTCAAAGGAAGATTAGGTAAAACCTAGTTTTGCATCATTTTCTGGTAAGATGTTGAATTGGCCTCCCTTTGGTCAATTGAGCCAATTAAAATGAATATGGTGGGCCTTCGAGCCTACCATATTTTAGTTGGTCAGTGACCAAGTCTGGTGATGCTCAAGTCTACTTAAATAGGTAAAATAACAAATCAGGAAACATTCAGCTCACAAACAAATCGATCCTCTTATGTCAGATATCATGAAATGAATGACTATGCACAGAATCAAATTGATGTTGTTAACAAGGCAAATGTTTGATGAATTTATAGTCAATTTCTTCCAAAAAATGCGTTAGTCTTTGTACTAGTTACTAGAGAACTACTACCAATTTACATGAGGCTAATATTTTGAAAACTTTTGTCTAAGTTGAAGAAGGCATTCGATGAAAGGATATCAATTCTTCCAGTAACTCATATGTCTTACGTTCCACTAAAGTAATGGCGGCTACTGGTTCCATTTACTACTGAGAATCAGATTGAAAAAATTTACAAAGAATCAATCTCAGTGTTATTTTTTCATTGAAACAAAGAATTCAGTCAAGTAGGGTTACATAAAATGAGTCAACATGTTTCTAAATCCAGTATATACAACAAAATGCCAAAATAGAAAACTCTGGTCTTGGAAACAAAATTGCGTGTAATCCCACTGGGAATGGCAGAAATGCCTCAGTCTCACAGTAGATGCCAAACAAAAGGGACATGGAATCTCTGCCTTCAATTACATTTCAATAAGCATGCCACTTATTGCAGAAATAGTTTGTTAAATCTTGGCCGGGTAAACATAGAAATAGGCAATATAACCAAAATAGCAATTAATTTAGTGATTAGTAAATCATATATGATGCAAAACCCTGTATAGTAGCAATAATGTCAGAACATTTTTCCCGCACTTCACCGGTGCATATTGGATGGTCGCCCCGATCATGCATTTCACACGGAGAAGCAAACCAATCTCTTTTTGAGTTGAGGCTTCTACAAGATGTTAAAACTAGTGCAGCACAATTTGTCCCCCTGCTCTAATCCATTGCATTGATTTCTAATCAGAAGTCTTAATACAGCATTTCTAATGTTTGGCAGCTTTATTTTCGCGCCTATTTCTAGGTGGCAGAGGCAGGAATCTGAAACTGAAACAGAACTTGCCCAGTTTTATCAATCCTAAAATAGCATAGAGCTGGCAGTCATTAACAATAAGGCTGAGGAATGGGCAAGAACCCTCTGATTGACACCACTTTCTTCCGTGGAATGCAGGATTGAGGTGTCATGATCCAACCATCCACCTAACAACCAACTATTAACGCACCATAACGAATGTAATAGTTTGTAATTGAAAAATAAAGGGAGGCAGAAATAAAGGTGGCACAATCATTTCGCATGAACTTTTGCCTATAAACACACATTAAAAAACCACTCCATGTTATGTTAGTCAGGGAGCAAAAGGCTAAAGGTGGGCGAACTAAAGTCAGCATCATGAAACCACTTAAAAGTTAAAACCACGCTATCCAAGTACTGAATCTCACGCCACATCGTCAGAGGGTAAAGAGAAAGCACGCAATCGCGATAGCTAATGGTAACACACAAGCAGGCCGATTGGCGACGGATGTGGAATCGGCAGCGGCAAACGCATGGTCGATCGATTGAAACGAATTGAAATCCGTTTGCGACTCGACAACCCGAGGAAGGTGGCGGTTGACCGAGGGAGGTAACAAGGGAGTGAAGGAGGCAGGGACGCACCAGTACTGGCACCAGAAGCGGAGCATGTGCGCGTCGTTGGGGCGCGTCTCCACCGTCTTGAAGCACTCGAACGCCGGCATGGCGTACCCGAAGAGCAGCCTGTCGGCGAACCAGGTTTCAAAATCAGCACGCGTCAGCGAAAGCCAAAAAACCAAAGCACCGCCATCCGTCCGACCGGCCCGGCGAAGGAGGCAGCATTCGGGTGGGACGAATTCCGACGGGGGCTTACAGCAGGATCTTCGACAGGAGCTCCCCCAACATCTCGCCGGACCCGGAATGCCGGCCGCTGCGGCGCTCGGTTTCGCAACCCCCCGCGCGCGGAACCGCGGCTCCTGACTGCTCGCGGCGCCGCTTTACTTGGGGAGTCGCGTGGAGCGGCGGTGGCGGAATGGGAGCGGAGAGGAGGCGGAGAAGGAAGCGGTTGCGTTGGCTTCGGGAAGACGCCTGCGGCAGACCCGCGACGAGTGGGAGATTTGAGAGGGGTGGGCAGGGCAGTTGCCGTTTGCCGAGTCCTCGGACGTGGTGGGGTTGGACCGTCCGTCCGAGCCGGGGGATTGGACTCGTTCGGCCACGGCCACGGCCACGGCGGCGGCGGAGACGACCGACTGGGCCTGGGCGCGTCTACAATGATGGGTGAGGAGTTGGCTTTACGGCATCTGGTCCATGATTCGGTGGGGCCAGGCAGGGGGTGGGGTCGCGGATGGGGGTGGCTTACGCTTTTCGAGCCGCCGATCCTTCTGTGGGCTGTGGCCCCGCGTGTTGCCCGGAAGTAGAATAGAACAAAACTCCACCGGCGACCTTGGTGCGCCATGTGCGTAGACGTCTTTGCATACGCCTTGGTTGGTTTTCCCGTACCGGTTCGTCCGCAGGCGCGTCTCGTACGGGAGGACACGTACAGAGCAACGACCTCCTAGCTGAAAACAAATGCAACTGTCACGGAGTACGCCAACAAAAGCGGCATCTCTACGCGTGTGCAGCGACGAAGACCCAACCGCCAACCCGAGCCCAGCATTCCAGCAACAATCTGGAGGCAGGCGTGCATGGACTCGTACTCGAACCCGGTCCAACCAATCCACCGCGGGAGCGAGCGAGAAGAAGCAGGGCCGGGCCAAACACACCGCCTCAATCTCATGCCTGCCTCACCTCGACCGTTGACGCTTTTGTTAATTTTGACTCGATTTTCTGTGATTGATATTTAATAACCTTGACCTGACAATCGGCGCCAAGCCCGTCTTCGAAGTCTCTACCTGGTTTTTTCCTGCCATGAATTCCCCGATAGTTTCTTCTCCTGACATCCCCTGGTGATATGATTAAATTTCCCCACGCGGCTTATCCGTTCGTGTCCGTATCTGGCAGAGCCTACAGCGTACGCGCACTTCTTCTTCTTCTCCTGTCCCCCGATCCGGCGTGAAAAATCACAACACCAATTGCTTGGCAGTTGTTCAGTTCTACCCGTCCACGAACATGGATGGAGTAGCCGCGCCGTGCGCGCGTTGCTCGATCGCGCACCGCCGCTGATCCCCGTGCATGATAAACTAGGTTGCAGGAGTTGCCGAGGAATTAGGGATGAAGGTTACATATATATTGAGTCATTGGATTAATCCAAAATATCGGTATGCAAGTTATACCGACCGACCACGATGTAAAGTCCGTTACGGGTTGGTTGGGTTTAGGCCTTGGAGTTAGGTGCTTGTCAGCTCACCGGTTCAATCCAATCAATCGAGGTCGATCATCAGCTAGCGCATCCTCTCCGACCCGTTGCTGATTCGACATCCGCATGACGTCTCCGTTATCCTATTCGAGAAGATCGGATTTCTCATCTCGAAGGCACGTCCAACGGATTGAGCCAGGCGTCAGAGTCTCGGCTTCCTGGATTGAGCCGATGGCCATACGAGGGCTCATGGCTCCAGCGTGACGCGCAGTAATTTCTTCTCCCCTTTGGCCCTTTCAGCTCCTGCAATTGATGGTCGTCCCGCGATTAGCTCCCGAGCAAGATCGTCGGTAAACTGTCCGGTCTAAATGCAGGGAATTATGGTAAACCATTGCAGCTTCGGATCGAAGCAGGAGCCCATAACTGGACAGGACAAGTCTCGAGGATTGTAATGAAGAACAGACGAGCGCTGAATTCGCTCGCGGCAACAGCTGGACGCATCAAATTTCGTCGCAGAGTCGGGGGTAGCAGAGGGGGGTGAAATGCGCCCGCCCGCCCGCCCGCCCGCTCGCTCAGTCGTCAGCACGAGGTAAATGCTAGCCAGTGGCAGGGTTACTAGCTACCACAGCACACGCTGAAGACGCAGGCTGCAGGCATCTTCATAACAGGGCGGCCTTGGGCTTGGGCCGGAGAGGAGCCGAATCTCCGGACAGATTTTACTACTGCAGCCCAAGCTTCAAAGACCCTGCCTGCTCCCTCTGATACTCAATGCCCTCCTTTTCGGCTGCACTGCAGCGACGCGTACCTAGGCAAGGCTCACCCGAGTCACGGCCAGGGAGCGCCATGATTTCCGGCTCAGATGCCAGGCCAGGCTGTCTGCCTGCATGTTGTCACTCGCGTACTAGGTGTTTATCCAGTGCTGCCTGCTTTCTCCGGAGGGGGGCAGCTGGCCAGTCCAAATTCAATCCACATTCAGTAAATGGTAGTACCAGGCTCTCAAGTCTGAAGAGGACGAGCCGTGCGAGTCATTGCCAGTCCCTCGGCCGGTTTCACGGTGTGTGGGAGTGTTCAGTACGCGGGAATACAGTCCAGTTTTTTACTGCAAACCACAAAATCTTCACTGAAAAGAAAAAGGGTCCACCTGGTCAGTAGGCTAGGCCGCGCATAGGCTCACATAGCACAAGTGCAGAACCATGAACAAATCAAATTGATTAAGCCACAAATTCGGCGGCTTACATCAAAACCTCCTCATGCAGCACGTGTATTTGTTCGTTGCCCGTAGTAGGCCATAGCAAGAGGCCGGCTCAGACCTCAGAGTCATGGTAAGCAAGCTGTCTCCTTGCCGGGGCGTCGAGCGCTCTCGCGCGCACGCAAGCGAACAAAACCCTGCAGCTAGCAGCCTGCAAAACCACGCATCGCAGGCAGTGATGAGCGCTGTTTCCGGCACGCCCAACGGCTCAAAAGGTCTGTGTCGCTACTGTTCCGGCGACACGCGTGCGCCGCCGTCATCCGGAGAAGATCCATTGGTGGTGGTGGGTTGCCGGCTCTGAAAAGCTGCGGCGCCTCGTGTTCAAGGGATGATCGCCGGCCGCTTTGCCCCTCGCCGACGACACGGCGACACGATCAGGTGAGGAGGGGCATGCATGCATGGGATATGCACCCCCGTCCGGAATGCAAAACCTTCGGTGTGGTCTGCACGCATCAGCTAGTAGATTACTAGCTTGGTCCATGTATTGCTGGTCCACGTACATGGACTGCAACTGAACACGTATGATCGCTGCATGTGCATGTGCTCGCACAAACCATGACTGCCAAACCTGCTCATCAGCATGCTGCTTCTCATGGTCACGGCAGTCGGACCCTTTTAAACGTGTAATTGAGTTAGCTTTTGGGGCAAGTATGGAGGATTTAGGGACAGATTATAAGTTAGGCTATTTTAATAGTGAATGGTGGGAGTGGGCAATTTAGACGCAAATTTAGAATGATATACTTTAGATTG
The DNA here is from genome assembly GCA_032594955.1 of Panicum miliaceum. Lineage (NCBI taxonomy): Eukaryota > Viridiplantae > Streptophyta > Magnoliopsida > Poales > Poaceae > Panicum > Panicum miliaceum. The sequence continues at coordinate 2,085,666 of CM064065.1, read as the reverse complement.
TTGGCATGGGTGAATGCTACTTTACGGCATGATTCTGATATAGATCGATGGGTTTCTTTAGTTTATTTTCAAAACGGTGGGGGCGGGTAATTTTTAGGAAAGAAACAAATCTGACGGCTATTATTGTCCATGATGGCAAAGGCGAGTAATTTAGATATAGGTTCAGTGATTACCTTAGAAATTTTTTTAGATCTGATGCTATCATATACTGTTAATAATTATTAGAGTTTACGGAGTTGGTATCTAGATTTCTCTAAATTTCTTTAAATTTTTCCTAGTTCTTAGTACGTGTGGATTACCATGTGGACTTGGAAGAAGATACTAAATGTCTAGCTAGTAATAGTAAGATAAGGTCGTGTTTAGCTGGGCTTATGCGGTATTGTGCCGTCAGAGAAGCCAGAGCCGGAGGAGCTACAGTTTTAGTGACAATTTGTGGCTCCTCCGCTGGATGCGAGAAGGATGGGAAGGAAGGGGAAAGAAAGGCTCCGTGCTATAGTGAAGCTACAATGCTGCTACAGCAAACTGTCACAAGGATTGGAAGCCTCGTGAAGCTGCACCAAACATGCACTAAGATGGGACTCGAGTGTGAGCATGTACATTGGAGAAGGAGCATCCTGACCACGTACAGCCAGTAGGAAGATGAAAATGCTCTGACAGCAGCGTGGTGAAGACTCGTCCACTCCATCCCTGCTCGCGCGAAGACCTGCCGGCACCCGGGCTTAACGGTTAACCCTCTTTGATGATTGCACCGAACCCCCCGAACTGGACGCGGCCGTGATTGTATCTTGGGCAGGAGCCTCGGCGAAGAATGATTCGTGGCCCGGCAGAACGCTGCCAGGGAGCACCGTCCATCCGTGACTTTTTGCGCGCAGTGATGATCCTGCGTGCAGAGCTAGGTAACCTCCCAGTATAGGCGAAAGCGGCCGCTGGACGACGACATGGTACGTTGCTCGTGAGGCGTCATGATGACCCTGGAGAGCTTTGGAGGAGCTAGCCAGGCCCAAGGAAGGAGACCTGCAACTACGAGAGCGTTCACACTTTTGCTGGTCCGTGTGTACGGGCCGCCGGGGAGGGTCGTCGTCCTCCCTCGTGCTGGCGCCTCCCACACTAAACCGGTAAATCCTCAAGCACGCCGCCGGCCTCAACAATCAACGCCATGTCCGCCAGCAAGGTGGTCCGCCACACCGTCGAGGCGTCGAGCATGGGGGCCGTTCGAAGCAGAGCCGGAGAATCAGCATCCCGGGCGCCGGGCGCGTCGAACACGGACGAGTCTTCACGACGGTGCGGTGCCATGGTGGCGGAGGTGCGAGAAACACCGGAAGAGGTGAGGGAGGAGACGCCGGCGCCGGCGGAGACGGACGCGCGCGGCGCGGTGCTGGGTATTTTGCGACCTGGTCCTCGGTCAGAGGCGGCGACGGCTGAGCTGGGCCAAAATGCCCGTGGCTATTTTCTGAAAGAGACCCTAGTATTTGAGGATACGTTTAAACACACCTCCGAATCGGATGGCTGATCGAATCTGGAGGGGTACTTTGAACCGTTGGATTGAGGATGTGCAGGCCACGACGGCGCGGGCCAAAGGGCCAGCCGCTATTTTGCAAAGAGAAAAGTCCAATTTACACACTTAAATTATCGTAAAAGTCTGATTTTCAACTTTAAACTACAAAACCGGATAAAAGAGGTCATCCAACTATTTAAATTTAAATTTGAAGGTTAAAATTTAAATTTTTGCGATAATTTGAGAGTGTAAATCGGACTTTTTCCTTTTTTGCAAAATAGTGACTTAGTTTTCGCGGTCCCTTCAAACATAGCCCAAATCGGGTCGTGATCCGATTTTGGGTGGGTTTGAGCCGTTGGATGGCTACTGCGCGGCCCAGATCGAGGAGGGTAGAGACGGCGCGGTGGAATTTTACAAAAATAACCCTCCATCGACGAGGCCGGTCAAGCGGGGCGGTGAACTAGGCAGAGCGCCCGCGGCGACTGGCCGGCCGTCACGGGTCGCCACCGCTGCTCCCTTCGGGTTTGCCCCTGAGTGATCACTACCTCTGCAAGGCGGGAGGACGCGCCTCTGTCGCCGCCTCGCACTAAAGTTCCCCGTGGAGTACGCCGCCGGCCTCGACCGCGTGTTCGCTGGTGAGCTGTTCCACCTCGTCGCCGAACACATCCGTGGAGCGCCACGACCTCAACCGCATGCTCGTCCATGAAGATGGTGAGGCAGAGCTGCAGAGCCCGGTTTCAGAGCAGACGAAACCAAACGTTTCTTCTCCAGGTACAGGATTTCATGAAGAACCTTCCATGGCTTCGCCCTCTTTCGGAACAGGCAAAGCCCCGTAAGAGTCTTGCTATAGAACAACTGAAGCTGCATGGCCTCTGCAAAGTAGATGAGTATGTAGGATCTTGTTGTCTTCCAGCAACCGGTCGTACTCATCAAGGAGAAGCTCTTCCGACTGCTTCTGCGACGCGTTCACATGGGGCCTCGATCTGCTGCCGATGCCTTCCTCTCGTGTTCTTCGGTCTCGGATTCCAGCTTCCTCATGCTCTCGTTGAGCTTTACAATCTCCCGCCGGAGCAATTTCACCATGGGACGAAGACGCCTATACTGGGACGCAATTGCACTAGGGCGGACCGGCCGGGCACACGACCCGCTGTGTCCAGTGGTGAGCCCACAAGCATATTTGTGGCGTGGCACGGCGTCGCCACCCCGATGGTTCCTGACTTCCTGTGCACGTACGTGTAGGTGATGATTGGCCGCGGCACGGGCACTGCACGAGCTCATGAGCGTGCGTAGGAAAAGGCTAAAGCCTACTAGAGATGGTCCGAGAGCTCATACTCTCCGTCTTCGGCACGCGCGCGAGAGCTCTCCTTTGAAGGCGGGCGAGCAATGGCAAGCTCCTTTCCACGCCGCCGTCTGCGCGCGCCGGCGCCGGCGTGGACGGCATCCCGGCCAGGGCAGAGAAAGGCGGAGCGGGGCGCGTGGGACCACCCGGTGATTATTCGGACGCGCGGCGCAGGTTCCCAGGGAGAGAGGGGTGGGGGTGGGGGGCGGGATGCGATTCGATTAAACGTAGCTCCGGCCCTCGAGCGACCGGATCCCGAGGGAGCTCGCTTCATCCAAAGCTTAGACCCGACCTTGCCATGTCCTCGTGTTGACCGGGTTAAGTAATACCGGCACCGGTGGTCCGGTCCGGTCGGCGTATCCTACCCCGTCGGGTCTCATGCGATGTACGCCGGCCGTGGTAGGCACAGAATACCCGTAACCCGTATCATGTCATCAGATGATGGATGCACCAGAGGGTTCGTTTCGAACAACAACTAAAATAAATCTAGTCGACTTTGCCTCACAGCCTTCCGCTATCCGCCCTGGATGGACCGTGCCGTCTCAATCTCAGTACGGTAACTTTTGAGCCAGTTCGGAAATTAAACAAGCACTTTGCGACGGTGTCTACGCGTAACCTATAACACACAGCGGAAGCACCTACATGGTCTAGGCTCTATTACAGTAACACAAATTTTATGGAAGTTTCATAGATATGTAACCCAATTAAATAAGATGCCATATCAGTTAATATGGTACTATAGTAAAATATCTGTGAAGAGATATACTACATGAGTGATGAGTAGTTTTATCTTTTATGCAATGGTGCATTGGTGTTTTTCATTGTTTCCAATACGCTGGGAATCGAGTGAAACTCCTAGTCAAAGGGTACGTGTTTCATCTCCATACGTTGTAGCATCTCTTATTGGTCACTTAGATGTGGGATCTAAATGTTAAGATGCTATGGTTGGACTGGGAGGGAGAAGAAGGTTGAAGAAGGATTGGGTCACTACAACAAAAGATGGAGTATGTGATCATACATAATGCAATTTAGGGAACCGAACACAATATTTCATAATACAAAATGGACTATGCAAATAACCAAACACCAGCACATGCACATTAAAAAAATTGGATCCATCAGCTAATTGGTAGCTAGCTAATTTTAGCTATGGTGGATCAACCTAGCTAATTACAGCTCATCGGCTAATGAATTAGCCGGTGGATCCAAACGGGCCGGGCCTTAAACTAAACTGTAAACTTATTGGGCGTAATGCAGACTTCCCGGGAGCACAATCAACCAAACACACTCTCTCCTACTCCACCGTATAGTACATTTCTACCGCCTTGTACAACTACACGTGTCACCACTATGGCAACCTTTGCCCTGCGGGTACGTGTACTCACGTACGTGCTCCCTTTTATTTTGTTTTTCCACCCGTACTCGCCGCAGCGTAGCATGCATGCAGGTAAACATTGCTCTGGCTGCTGGCGAGGACGGTCAAAGTCAACACCATCGACAAGCCGCAGGGAACGGAATGATGAGCGAGCCCTCCCACCAAGGACAAGGAGAAGCTCACCCAGCTCAACGCATCACGTGGCCCACTCATTTGACCCCACCAATTAACCGCCCCTGGGCCCACTCCCCCCGTCTGGCTGGCCCGCCCCGCCCGTTTCACTTCACCCAGATCGCGCATATAAAACGGCGGCGTCCACTCTCCTTCCTCCCTTCACCGGCGCCGTCATCTCCGTCACGCACAGAGCCACATGCACAGGAGAGCCAGCTAGGCCAGCCAGCCACACTACCACACCGCACGATGTCGTCGGCGTCGGCGTCCAGGGCCCGGCGGGGCGGGAGCCTGCAGTTCCCGGTGGGGCGGTGGCGCCACGTGGCGGTGGTCGACGCCGGGTGCGGCTGCCGCCCGCGCCGGGCTACCTCGCGCCTCCTCAGCCAGCTGCCCTCCTTCCTCCGCCCCTCGCCCAAGCCCCCGCAGCAGCCGCCGCGGAGCAGCTCCCGCTCCTCGTCGGGCTTCTTCCCGTCCTCGGCCTCCACCGCCTCCTCCTCCGCCGCCACCTTCACCACCACCCGCTCCTCCTACTCCAACTACTCCGCCTACTCCTACTCGGGCGCCGCCTACACTGCCGCCACCACCAAGAGCAAGAAGCAGCACGACCCGCCGGCGTCGACCAAGGCGCTGCCGCCTGCTTCGTCCTCCCACGCGGCGGCGTCCAGGAGGAGGCAGCAGGGCAGGAGGAAGAAGAGGTACGAGAAGATGGGCACCGCAGCAGGACAGGAGGAGGACGACGTCGGCGTGGCCGTGGAGAAGGAGTCCTCCGACCCGCGCGCCGACTTCCGGGAGAGCATGGTGCAGATGGTGGTCGAGATGGGGCTGTGCGGCTGGGACGACCTCCGCTGCATGCTCCGCCGCCTGCTGGCCCTCAACGCCCCGCGCCACCACGCCGCCATTCTCGCCGCCTTCGCCGAGGTCTGCGCGCAGCTCACCGCGCCCCCGCCCCCGCCCCCGCCGCACCCGGCGTACCACGCCTACGACTACCACTACCACTACTGACCAGCCGACGAGCTGGTTCGCCGCGCCTCTCCACCAGCGGCGTCGTCAGCGACCTCCTGCACGTTCCGGAGGTCTCGAGATCCTGGCACCACCCGTGTGCTGCCTGCGCGCTCGTGCTGCAGAGTGCTGTACAGTCACCGGTGGTGATAGGATCTCGCAGTACTAGTACCATCAGGATTAGTAGTACCTGTTCCTTGTGTTCTAGCTGCAGTAATCCGTCAGGTGGGTTCAGCTTTATTAGTTTCTGATTTTCTCGCTGCTAGCTTGGAATAACTAAGCTGGCTTGCTGGTTGTTGCAGTGTGCTTGTTTCAGTGTGTTCGGCTGGCCTTTGGTTTTGGATGAAGGTCTCTGAAATGTAGAACCGTGCTAGTTTAGCAGCAGCAGCAGCAGCAGCAGCTCTGTTTTGTTCTTGCTTGGCTAAGTATATGTAACTTGCTGTGAAATGTTTGAGGTGTTCGTTCATGCTTAATAACGCATGGCACTTGCTAGTAAAACGATTTGTTATTGTTATACACTACATACTTGTCTTCTGAAGCAGTAGTTATTCAGTGATGAATGGTGCCTACAGGCTACAACCCCCAAGCAACCATGGTTCAACGGTACTACCATTTGGTGGTTAAAAAAAAGGTTCCACCGTACTACCTCTTGGTTAACAGGCTGGAAGTAATAAACTGTGATGTCCTGGTGTCTGCCTGATGCAGCGACGCGTAGTTACTACTGCCTGAGAAACCATCTGAATGTGCATTCATCGTTGAAACAGAGCGCAGGGCCCATGCTGGCATCGGTTAGATCTTCATATCAGTAGGTGAAGGTGAAGCGCTGAGACGGGCATTAACGTTACTGTGCACATTCAGGCGTCGTGCCTCGTTCAGGCGCTCTGTTTTGTTTTTACCACCACTTTACGGGCACTCGCTGAATACATGTACCCTTTTTTTTCTGGAACGTACAGTGAATATGTACTTGTGGAACTGATTCAGGTACTTGGCTCGCGTCATTTGTTTGAGGTACTTAAAATCATGCCGTTCTTGTTGCAGTAAAAAGGATCCATCATGCCATTTTTTGTTGCAGTAAAAAGGATCCGATCCATCATGCCATTTTTGTGGAATTTTTAGCTGTATTTCTCGCTCGTGAACCACCAGCACTGCTCCATATACGTACAGTACAGGTATAGGAGTACACTCCGCCTTCAGGAGGTGGTACTACTTGTCCCTATATTTCTTGCTTTCTGGAAGGAGGTGCGTGCGTGCGGCAGCTTACGGCCTTGTGCTTTGAGCCCCGGAGGAGCCTTTTCAGGAGCTCAGGCGAGCGAGGCGTTGGGCACCTCTTCCTCGTTCCTCTCCTGGGCAAGCACAACACAAAGGGTAGCACGCATGATGATGATGTATCTGCAGCTGGGTTGAGCACGATGATGAGCTTTGCCTGACGTGCATGCGCGCAGCTGCAGGCGCCAGTGATCATGCATGCAAGTTTTTTTTTTTTTTTTGCTAAGTTGATGCAGGGCAAGTTGAACTCCTTCTTCTGGGCCGTATCAGGTGCAGTTGTAAGCCCACGTAGAGCCCATGCGTCTCCTCTGGGCCTTCCCATTGAATTTGGCTCGGTCCAGCCCAAACTGCACCGGTCAGCAGAAACGGACACGGACCGGATCGCCGGCAAGAACAGCAGCGCAACGCCATTGGTTGATTGCGTTGACCCTTGTTCTGGGCGCGACGCTCCTGGATCGATGCAGCAGCGGCAGCGTCCTTCCTCCGTCCATCTGCATTCTGCAAGCTGGCGGAGGAGAGGATGAGGTCCACGAAATTCAGCTCACCACCAACGATCGATGCCATTCCTATGAACCCGATCCACTCGTCAGCCATCAGTCATCGGCTGTTAATCAGTGACACTGGGGTAACCAAACCATGCAAGCAGCAAGCAGCAGTAGAAAAATTCGTCTTACCCTCTTCTCCGTACGACTAGAGCCTGGCGTTAGTTAGGAAACCAGGACGGGTGAGAGGGGCTCGCGCTTACTGAATCCGGACACATAATTGAGCCTTCTTGGAGTCTTCTGGGTGCCTTGGAACGAGGGAAAAGCCTGCGCTACTGCACTCAGGATCACGCACCCTAGATATACTATACAGTAGTGAGACCCTAGTCCAAAACGGATGCGCTTCGAGGTCGGCTTACCACGCGTGGCTCCCCGTGCCGGTCCACGGGCTGGAAAAGGTTCCTGGTTTCAGAAGCTTCTTCCACGGAAGGATCTTGCCGCACGCCGCGCGCCATGGGAGACTGCATGCCGCGGCTTGTAGTTTCGCACTAACAGTAATAATAATGTGGCCATTGATTTGTCGGGTTCTGTAGCTAACAGTCGACACTAACAGTAATAATAGTCGTCGTCAGGGCTGATTTCGAAAAATTATGAGCAGCTAGCTCATTGCCCAGGTCGTCCTCATCAAAATTTTGAGGCAGGAAACATGTACTCTAACCTGATCCCTACCCTAATACTGTGGACGCGCGTGTATCCTGATGCGCTGACTAGGTCCGGTAGATGAGGTGGGCCGCACCGATGGTCCGATCCAATGCACCTCTGGCCTCTACAGGTTGGGCGCCTCGATCGCGGCCGGCTGGACCGCACCGCCAGCGCCGGAGCAAAAATCCATTGACGACGGATCAGTGGCGTGCGCCGGGCCACACACGAACTGCTCACCCTTTAATGGAGATCGGAAGGGGGCCCGATCGGTCTGACCCGTCTCGCGCGCGCGCGGGCCTCACCCCCACCGATGGCTCGCGGCGACGGCGACATGTCAGGTCCTCCGCCCGCCTGATTAATCAGAGCCTCTTACCGTGCGTCCTACTGCTACTGCCCGTGTACGTGTGTGATGTACGCATGCGCATAAATACGGGCACATGCCCGCTCTCTCCACTAGTGACCCTATTAAATGGCGGGCATGCCTGCCTGCCCCACCTACCGGATCATCAGGGAAGGGAGCAGGTGACGCCGTGACAGTTAGTTAGCCTCGGATCAACGTGAACAGGGCCGGTGATTGGTGACTAATGAAGGGGAGTAACTAAGCAAGAGGATACGTCTGAGATCACCGTGAAGGTGCTCCATGAATTGTTCCTGAAGCTAAGCTGCTCTCGCTGCATTGAATTGTCAGCAATGAGCTTGCGTATCTGATCTCTACCCATGCAATTAATGTATTACCTTCCCATACATCGCATTGCATAATTTGCATTGGATCCTTCCTACGATTCCCACCGACCACTTCTCCTACTACCACTAAAATAAAACGAGCTCGAGAAGAAAACCTACCCCGATTAATCATCTTGTCGTTAATTTGCTTGGTTAATCATCAAAACACTAACCAGCACCAGCACCGGCAGCCGGCAGCAAGCCATCGAAATCGAAATCGCTAGCTAGGCGATCGATTGCGGAACACGCAGGGGAGCACTAGCCGCGGCACGAGCTCGAGCAGCACTACTGGCCTTCTCCTCCTCCTCCACGTCGTCCTGGATGTCGGGCCCGGCGGCGCACGAGGACGACGACGAGGAGCAACAGGCGGTGGCTTCGTTTCCTCCGCCGCATTGCGCCGCCGCCGCCGCTGCGGTCGTCACAGCTGTAGCAGCAACAATAGCGGCGTCGCCAGCGGCACTGGTGGTAGTGGCCGCTGTGCTCGTGCTCGTGCTGGTGGTGCAGCGGCTGCCGGCGGACGCGCTGCTGCTGCTGCTGCTGCTGGTGCTTGTACTCGTCTCGGCGGCGGTATCAGAGGGGGAGGAGGACGCGAGGCCGAGGAGCAGGTCCACGAAGGCGTCCACGATGAGGTGGTGGTGCTGCTTGCCGTTGATCCGGAGGTACCAGGCCAGGAGCTCCTCCAGCGCCGCCCAGTCGCGGAGCCCGTGCGCGGACACCATCTCCTCCATGGACGCGCGGAAATCCCCGTACGCGTCGCCCGAGTCCACCGCCACCGCCACGCTCCCCTCCGCTAGCGATTTCGACGGCGCGCACGGCTGCCGTGTCTTCGCGTCGTCGCCGTCGTCCTCTGGCTCTGGGTCGGGTAGCGTCACCGTCTTCGTCTTCGCCTCCGCCGCCTGGGGCGTCTTCATCGACGGCGACGGGGCGGCCGTCGCGAGGATGGAGTTGGAAGCCGGCAGCGGGCCCGGGTCGAAGAAGAAGCGGTCGGTGGACGTCCGCCCCAGGCTGCGGATCACGGCCTCCGACCAATCCTCGGAAGCGGTGGTGGTCGAGAAGCTGTCGACGTCGTCCAGCAGCTCGCCCTCCTCCTCGTCATCGTCGCCGGCGAGGGAGAAGAAGTCGACGTCCGCGGCGGGGTCGTCCATGTAGACCGAGTTGACCGTCTTGTACATTTCGCCGGGCGCCGCCCCGCGGACCATCAGCTTATTGTTCCCGGTCGTGGCAGGGCCGCCCCGGCTGACACCGGCTGCTCCTGGCGTCGTCGTGCAGCAGGGCTCCCCGCCGCCGGCGCCGGCGCGGAAGGACGCGGTCCGCGGGTTGGTCCCGCAGGGCGGCCACGGCCACGGCGGGGGCGCTGGGCCGGCGGCGGGGGAGGAGGCGGGGGCGGAGTCGACGGCGAGCCTGGAGAAGATGGAGACCAGGCCTTTCCTGCCCATTTTTCGTGGTGGATGGATGGATGGAACGATCGACGGAATGCACGCAGTGGAGTGACGATGGATCGAATGGAGTGAATTAATGCTCCCGAGCTCGAACGAATTGAAGAAGGTGCGCAGAGGGAGAGGGTGAACGGGGAATTGAAGAGGTGAGCTCGGAAGTGGTTGAGGATGCGGAGCGGAAGGAAGGAGGAGAGCGAGCGGAGCTCGGCGGGCTGGGCGGGTGGTGCAAGGTGAGCGCTGGCTGACTGGCTGGCTGCAATTAAGGGAGGAAGGGAGGAACATGGGGATGGGCCCGTGGCTCATGCATGTGCCCGTACTTGCTCTGTTGGTTGGTTAGACCCTAACGGAGATTATAGGGACTGGCCACCATTGGGCACAAGAGACGACGACCGTGCCATTTTTTTTTTGTTTTGGTACACCATACTACAACTTGTGCAGCACATGATAGGGACTAGGGAGGTCAAAAATATGGCCACCAAAAGGCATACTGTGCTCCTTCCATTTCTGACCACATACTAATGCCTCTCTTTAAGTTCTTTGAAACAATGCTTCCTTTTTATTTGGATCTTTTCTATGCATGCACTTGTTTTTACTGCCTTCTCCCGTCGCGTCGAGCCATGTATATATTGCAGTTGCAGTAATGTTACTGGATGGTTAACCATGGCAGGTTCGCGTCCAAAGATATCTTTACACCTTTCTGCAACTGAACTGCTTCACCGTGTATCTGCATGCCCAGCAACGGCAAGCATACACGGCAAGGAATTCGAAAGAGACCCTGCACGAATGGCACGGCAAGTTCTGTACTCTCGTTGCAAACGGGGTACAGTACAGTACTACCAGCCTGGACCTGGGTGCGGATCGATCCCGTTGCACTTGCACGGCGAGAGTAGTAAAAGCTCACGCCCCGTTGGTTGGTGGGCGCACTGCATTGCAGCGAGCGAGAGTTACTTTACCCGGCGTTGCTGTAGCAGCTGCACCGGGCGCGGCAATGTTTCATTCCGAGCCGGCTGCTGCCATAGTGCGTCTGCCTCTGCGTCACTGTGCACGCCCGGGCAGCAGGCAATCTTTGCGTGCGGCGGCCTGCGGCGAGCAGAGCAACAGAGCATGCTCCGTAACGGCATGAACTGCGGGAAAATGCGGCGTCTCGCTGTAGGTTCTTGAAGTGGTTCGAAATAGCAACGGATTTTTTTGATTTATTCCGTGTCCTGACCTGACGCGGGGATTTGCTTGTTGATCTGCTAACCTTTGGCTTTGGCTAATGGGTTCGCTCGATAATTAGCCGCAACTTATATAATTAGCCTTTATTTAGTCTATCTAGTCGGTGTTAAAAGAGAGAATTATACTTTAGTCGCTGGTATCCAAACGGATGATCGACCCATACCAGTCGTCTCCTCTGCTAGCTGCATCCCATCCATCGATGATCGATCCGGCGGGCAATGAAACGCTGCTTGAGCATTGAGTTCTTCCCTTTTGCCTGAATGGAGTAGCATTTGCAGGCACCTGGATTTCTATGGCTTTCTGCAGCAGGAAGCGTTAGTTGATCCAAGATTCAGAGCCAGAGAGTTCAGAGTTTCAGGCCCCGATGGCACGGAATGATTTGCGACCTGGATTGTTAACCGAAGACAATTAATTAGCATTCCAGGCATGCATGGTAGCTCATCGACTATCAGCAGTCTATCACCCATCGTGCACCACATGTTATATATGCATGCAGATGCGCATCAGCTTGAGATTCACATGTATCGACAGAGAGATCGATGCCCTTCGGCCACAGGGACCGTGCATGTCCATGCTTTTTTCGTTCCGCACGTGATCGTCGCGCGCATGGATATCTATATGTATACGGTTGACTGCACGAAGACAACATCCTGCGCTGAGTGGTATTTGTTCCAGTTGCAGTGTGATATGCCAGGCTAAGAGAGAGGTGAAGCAGTTTCAGAATTGTCGGCGGCAGCGTGCGTGCTGTCTTGGAATGCTCTCGCTCTTGTTCGTTTGACCATATTCAAAATCACGCTCTGATCAACGTACAGTTACTACTCCGATCCAGTTCAGTATTATAATATTTGTAGTTATCAACAAGAATTTTATCAATTTTGTGGACATACAAATACTCTCACCAAAAAGGTTATCAACGGAGTAGTTAGTTTAATTTCTGTCGATGGCGCTGCAAACTACAGTATTACTACACATGGCTGTAGGTAGGTATGCGCATGATTTCATCCGAAGAACGGATCGAACTGCCTAATACCACATTTAATTTTCTCCGTGGATGCATTCGTACGCCCGGCCGCATATATATATATATATATATATATATATATATATATATATATATATATATATATATATATATATATATATATATATAGAGAGAGAGAGAGAGAGAGAGAGAGAGAGAGAGAGAGGGACGTTAGTCCAATAATTATTACGCAACCAGCGCGACAAGAAATCTTACTACTATATAAAATCGTAATATACACGCAAATTAAAATAAATTAAGCATTATTGGCGGTCTAGAGATGCTTGTCCGTCCAATGGCTAACGTGAACACAGATGCAAGTGCCTGCCTAATGGATCGATATATAGTTGCATTGTATGCTCCGCTCCATCAGTGCAGTGCAGGGTTGTTTCTACATTAGCCAAATTTTCACCCTAACGCACCTTGTCTGTTGGCAGCCGTGGCTCTCGCTGTCACCAGCGGAGGACATATTAAATTTGAGGTATGGCGGGCAACAAATTTGAGCACGTATTATCCATTAGAGTATAGGAAAATAAGATCGCATCAGTGCAGTGCATTGGCAACGATCTTCCGCTGTAGGCATATGATGCACGGCGGATCGCTGTAGCGGCTACCAATCACCGTCGGATGCATGTGTACGTACTACCCAACTGATACTGCTGTGCCGTGAGCAGAGATCTGCTATTTAGCTGAGGAGCTTGCAGCTTTCATGACACTGCGACGCGCGGGTGGATCGACGTAAGACATGCAGGTCCGTCTAGATCGGCTTGGAGGTTGGAGCTTGTTGCTACTTGCTGGCGGGCTGCTGTCTGTATACCTGTAAACTGTGTCTCGCTCTGTTTCCGATCCCAAACTGAGCTGTCAGTGGTGACAACGACTGGAGAGACACGTATGAGAGCTGTAAAGATAGATTGGAAAAAAAAAACTTTTCTGGTCGTATACATAATTTGTGCAGAGATCCTTGGGTGGTTATGAGCTGCTCCTTTGGGCCCTTGCCAGGCCTGTAGTTAGCATTTTTTGGGCCTGTCCGCGACAGTACAGGGTGCTGGGCCGTTCTCATGTGTCTCGCTCGAACGAAGGGCATGGCCCAAAGCCCGTATTTCGTGACCGCGCGGGCAGCCCAAATTCATGCCGGAGGGAGGCCCGGTGGGGGAAGGAGAAGGTCAAATTACACACAGAGACAAACACACACACCATCGGCGTCGTTGGGGTACGTTAGGGCATGAATGAATGCGAGTGCGATGGAGACGGCCATGAATGAAGGCATGGGAGAGCCGGAGGTCATGCGCGCTATCGGTACGTGTGCCGCTCACGTACGTCGTCTCCGCTCAATAACCACGATAGATCTCGATCGATCATCATCATCACTCATCAGCGCAGCGGCTCGATATATAATTGTCCTGTATGGCTTCGTTTGGATTTGGACCTGAAGCTGGCAGGAAGCAGGAGTCGGGAGCACGATCAAGGAGATCGATCGCGATCTCGTAGTAGACTCGTGCACTACTTGCTCCTGCTTGCTCGATGGGAGTGGCAAACAGATAGCTCTTGGTCCGAGCAGAGCAGAGGGCCATCATCCATCCATGCAGGCAGCAGGATGCAGGTGGTGGGATCAAAGCCTGAGTGAGAGAGAGACTGACTGGCGGAGGGACAAGAGCATAACTCAGCAGGTGGCCGGCCGGCCGGCCGGCTTTAAACCGCGCGCGCAGGATGTAGTAGTAGTAGTATGCCCAGGAGAGGAGAGGAGAGGAGAGGAGAGGAGCAGCCTGCAGAGAGCGAGGGCGCCTTGATGGCAGGCACGCAGAGTCAGAGACGAGCCGAACGGAATAAATCGATCGAGCTAGAGCTAGCAAGCTAGGAGGCGTACGGCTCCTGCGGCTCTGCTAAACTGCCGTGACGCAGCACGCGCAAGCATCCATCGATTCGGGCCGCGCTGCACCGCGCGTCGCGTCGCCAGCAGCATTGCATCGCGTTGCGTCGAGGCCGCACCGCACACCATTACTCGCGGCGATCCATCCGTCGGCTCCGCTCCCCTCCCAACCGCATGCATTCATGCCGGTTTCCTGCACTGCGCTGCCGCATACCATCATGATATTGATGGCACGCCTCGATGCAGAGTTAGCGAGAGCTCCATCATCTGACGTTCGCTAAACAGGGTGGAGTTTGGATCCTGACCGGATGGTCCAGGAAAGAAGAAGATGTCCCTCTGGTGCCTCTACTAGCTGGTGGGTCAATGCAGAGGATCGCCAGTGACCTCTCTTTTCTTTCGCCTCTGGCCCTGTGGCCTTCGTTCGTAGTCGTAGCCTCGCTCGGCCAGCAAGTTCAATGCGCCTTAATGCTTAAGCTCAGAGTCTGCACGCGCTTGCCTTCCACTACAACATGCATCATTGAGTAATGATGCTCTTCTTATTTGCTTCAGGCCTTCAGTGTGTGCGTCTCTGTGTTTGCTGCAGCGGCCACCGAGCTCTGCATCCTCAGGCAGAGACGCTGCTGCCTCAAGCAGTCAAGCTCAAGGCCGAAATGAGTTTGATCCGGGCCACCGGTACTCCATCCGATGGTCATCAACTCGTACGGGCATGCCCTCGTATCACTGGCCAAATCAACTGTACAAGACACGTCCGAGTATACAAATACTACGCCGGCACACTCCTATTGGATGTTGAACGCTACGCTAACCATTTCTCCATGCAACAAAAAAAGACGCCCACGAAGCAGGACTGGATACAGGGAACCTGAATACCTGATTCAGACCGCGCATACTCTCGACTTTGACACGACAACAGTTCCAAAACCACAGTCCGGCCAGCTGCACGAATCAAAGCCCAGCTGGACCAAACAGATGCAAGAGCACCGCACTAAACATCATTGCACACTATAGTACTCGATAGGTTAAATAAATAGAAACAGCTCACGAACAATGTTCTTGCATCTGCAAAGGGTAAAGCTCCCTTGCGAACATTTTCTTCAGCTAAACTGGAGGGAGATTACAACTGAAAACACCACCACAATCATAATAAGTCTCCACTACACATACCCCACAAATGACTGACAACCTAATCAACAGCATCAAGTAAACTAATAAGCTGCTGCTACTAGAACTACTAGCCTCCTGCTAACGAGGAAGGAAACCCTGTCCAGTGGATGATCCAACGGCAGTCACTCTCCCCCACCCCTGAGCTAACCGTCCGTATGAGCATCCACTGGGCGGGCGGGCGCACGACACGATGAATCTCCATTCGCTCCTTCACTTGCGCTTGCCGCGCTTCTTGTCGTCGGCCTCGGCGCCGCCGGCCTCGCCGTGGAGGAGGTCCACGAGGCACGGCTGCTTGCAGTTGATGCAGGTCGGGTAGTCCTTCTTGGCCACCATGCAGTACATGAGGCAGCGCGTGCAGGCGCCGATCACCATCGGGGACTTGCTCCCGGGGCTGCCGCCGCTCGAGCTCCGCCCGTCCGACGACACGCACGAGCTCGGCGACGACGAGTCGCTGTCGTCCTGCCCGACCTCCATCCCCACGGCCGCCGGCGGGGACAGGTTCAGCTGCAGCTCCAGCCTCCCGCTCCTCACCCCGCTGCCGCTGCCCCGGCTCATGGCTCACTGTCACCACCTGAGGATCACAGCCACCATTACACCACAACCTATCGAAGCATGATGATGAACAAGAACACAGAGCAGATAACAGAACTGCTGTTACCTGAAGCAAGCCTGGAGGATCTGAAGAGGAGATGAGAACAGCGAAAGAGATGAGCTTTGATGCGTCTGGTTGAGCGGCTAGGAAGTTATATAGGGCAGGCCAGGGGGGTGTCATTGTGTCAAGTAGGGGAGAGGTCAATGCTTCTCTTTACTTGGCATTAATGCAAAACAACAAAGCTCCCACGTCCTCCTCTTCTTCCTCCCTACTGGACTACTATCTCCTTCATTCACATCTCCTCCTTTCTCTCTATGTGATCCCATCCTAGTCTGGAAGATCATAAGATGGAGCCCTGCGAGATTCATGCGTCGTCCTCAAAGATCATGTTTTACTCGACAAAGATCATGTATTCAGCCGCTGGAACCAAACCACTCTACTCTACTAGTATGTCCCAACTTGCCCCCCCTGCAGCTGCAGTAAAAATGTAAACAGAGACATCCATGGAGTATGGACTAGGAATTAGGCAAGGAAATCGTATCTTCAGCTAGCCATCAGTTGAGATTTCCTCCTCCTTTGAAAAATAGGTTTTTTTTTTTTTGCTCTCTACGACTCCACCGTGCAGAGCAGAGATGATGGCAGGCAGTACCTGCGAGTAATTTTACTCCATACTGTTGGCAGCAGCTGCATATAGTTTTAGCACCTTGAATGCTCCTTTATGATGAGATTTATGGCCGCGGCAGCTGATCAAAGGGTTCTACTCCCATCTAGCAAAGTAGTAAATGTGCATCAATGAGCCACTGCTTATGTGAATCGACTCCCCTTAAATATTAAAGCCATTTTAGGTAAATATAAAGCCTTTTTTCTCAATGTTAAAAGTATGGAGCCTGTGAAGAGAGGCCGGCATATATTACTTACCTATGCCTTTGCAGCCTATATCCTTCAATGCCGTTTGCTCTTCAATGAGCTTCCATACTTTACTTTTGGTGCCTCAAGGATGCAACTTGTGAAATGACACCTAACCAACAAGCATTTAGAACCGCGTTGCGTATTTATTTCCATCCTCACCATCAGCTTATGAATCACTCTAGCAGTAAAAGTGTAGCACTAAATCCATTTCTTGAGGAATATTTTAATCAGAGAGGATTTGCTCTTGCCTGTTTAATCTGACGAGCAGGTCGAGAGCATTGTAGGGCCGACTCTGAGTAGAGAGTCGACAACGTGACTACTTTGACAAAACACGCACGTATTGCAGAGGGTGGTAAAGACCTCCCTCTGCGTCGAAAAGGAATAATACAAAGATTCCCGTTACTTTTGACAATTCCAAACTAACCAGGCTAAAATATGCCTAATAAAGTACCACCAAAACATCCTATTTCAGCCGAAGTTTTATTTGCAACTTTCTAGTCGACTCTGGACACTTTCTGCGCTACAAACGCAATGAAGGAAGCGTCCAATCCAATCAATTAGCACTGTGTATGATCTAGTCTTTCCACCATCACTTATTGGACCACGACATTTCACTCGGAAATTAGATCAAGGAACATGGCTGCATAATTGAGGGATCAGGATGCATACCATATTGTAGAGACCAAAGCGTATTATGCAAACCTGCTACTTAAGCTTCTCATAGAATAGTTTGCAATAGTAAGATAACAAACTCACCGCATTAGGGAGTACCTTAGAAGGGATCCTACTCGCTGGATTGGATGGATCCAGGCGAAACTGAAAAGAGCTGCCTCACGATCCTATTGTAATTCAATCAGGACGACCAAGTCATCAACAGTAAAGACTGATACACAATTGGACCCACTCAAGGTGAATACTCACTCCTGACCTGGTGGTCATCTGTGGAGATGGAGATGGGCGACGCGGCATTCCCCGAGAATGATTTTGCCATCGAGATCTCTCATCTGCGTGCCTTTAAGTTCAAATACGTATCATAATAAAACAAGTAAAGGACAGTCAGATCTTGAATTCCTATGCAGTAAAATCAGCTACAGTCGAGGCAGAGCACTTCAATGTTCTGGTTTCGAATTACATGTCAATTTCCAGACTTGTCTGAACCAGGGTTATCAATATCGTGGTGGCAGAAATTAATATATGTACACATAACTGTATAAATCACAAAAAAGATGAAATATGTATAGTGCAAGATTGATTGAACCATGGCATCAATATATTCAATTGAGACTTCAAGACTTGATAGATATAGCTACAAGTTTACCAACATTTTGGAAACTTTATTGATTTTGTAGTATGTCTTAGGAAACCTTTTGTTTTACATTTTTGTGGCACCCTGAACAATAAATTGGCATTACTTAAAAATTAAGCAACCTACAGGCTCTCTGTTTCAACATTTATAAGCTCTATGCATCAATGGCATCAGCCATGGATAGTCCGATACTTAAGTTGGCATCTTCCCTCAAAATGTTTGTAAATTACCAAAAAGATGAAACATCGACTCTGCAATACTTGATTGAGCCATGACACCAACATATTAATTGATAATTCAAGACTTGCTAGATATAGCTTCAAAAAACAGTCCATCAGCATTTTTGAAACTTCTGATAATGCAACCATGTCTCGAGTCTTAGGAAACCTATTATCTTAGATTTTGTGGTACCATAAAATCGATATCTTTGTATCAATTAAAAATTCAGGAAATTATAAGGCCTTCCACTGAACTAAGATTCACTTCAACATTTATAAGGTCTGTGCATCTCTGCCATCCCACCATCCGCTATGGATTGTGAGTCCGATGCTAGCACTTACGTTGGCATCTTCCTCAAAATGGGCAACAGCCTTTATGAGGACAGAGCTGTAAAGACGGCTATATAAAAAAAAGAAAGAAAGAGGAAGCTGTTTAAATCTTTGACCAGAAAGCTTGAATTAATCCAGCAACCAGTACTGTCGTGGGTGATAAAATCTCATCGATGGAACAGAAAGCTTGAATAATCCAGCAAAAAGTACAAAGAACTCAAGAAAGTAAGGAGTACTGTCTACGGATATAATGAATACATGATGGAACAAAGACCTCTTAACATATGCAATGTAGCGTAATAAAAGTGAAGTGAATTCTAGTACTTTATTCTTGCTATAAAATACTATTTTGATAAATGTACCAGACAGCCAAGCTTGTACAAGATGAGGATGTATGGCCAAATGGCATACAGCATAGGAAACATGGAAGTGGTCAGAAGTTAATATCTCGAACCAATGCAAGAAAAATTAGTAGTACTAATAAAGACATATAATTTGCAGTATGAAACAGCTTAATATAGTGGCAGCCATTAGCAGTGCACAATCAATATAACTGAACAAACTAATTATGCTAATACCTTGACGCATGAACAAAGAGGCCAAGAACTCTCAGTTGAAGAAGATCGTGGAACTCCAGGAGATCCCTTGCGGTCCCATGGGAGCATTGGACACAGATCCTAGACCAAAGTTGCACAGATGGTGTGGTCAGGCAACGGCGCCGTCTGCTGCTTGCCTCCCGGCAGACATCCCTTGATGAACCAACTGACAAGCAGCCAAGCACAAACACGAGTTAGGTTGGACCGTCGCCACATGCTGCCCACGAGAACACCTGGGTTACCTGGGTTTTCCGGACGCGGCATTTCGTCGAACACGATGCGGGCAAGCCGGCATGGCCAGGACCAGGGAGAAATCCTGGAGGACAGGACTGGACCACCGAGCAGCTAGAGCCAGGTCATATTCTCTTGTGATGGGTGTGGATCACCTGCACCTGCTCACCGGAAAGCTCATCCAGCGGATCGCCCGCGCCGGTGCACGCCGTCGTCGGCGCGCTCCGCTCCGCGCCACAC
The DNA here is from genome assembly GCA_032594955.1 of Panicum miliaceum. Classification (NCBI taxonomy): domain Eukaryota; kingdom Viridiplantae; phylum Streptophyta; class Magnoliopsida; order Poales; family Poaceae; genus Panicum; species Panicum miliaceum. Next base: position 2,065,986 of record CM064065.1, on the reverse strand, counting down.
CACACCTGCCGCCGCCGCCGCCTCCGGCCCAAGAAGCGCTCGGCCCTTGTAGCTGTTTGGGCTTGGCTGCCAACATATGGGCCTCCAAAGGTGAAAAGCGAGAAAGCAAAAAGCCCACGAAGCGAAGGCGTCCCTTGGTGGCGCGAGGGGCCGTCCAGTTCGGTTACAGCGAGAATTGAAAAAAAAAACTCCCCGAAAAAATAGGGGAAAAGAAAAAAAAAAGATCCGCGAGGAGTTCAATTGGCAGTTGCTGAGCCTGAGCGCGCTCGCCCTCGCCGTCGACGTTGCCGGCGGCGATGGGGAACTCGCAGGCTTCACCGGCGTCCGCCTCCAGCTCCCGCTTCGTCATGGCCTCCAGGTACCACCAAACTCACAGTTGCCACCTCCGTCGCTGCGGAGATTCGCGAGCTTTGTCCGGTGAACTCACTGCCGCGCCTCCTCGCAGGGCCTTCTCGAAGCAGGAGCTGGATAGCCTCCGCGCGCTATTCACCTCCCTCGCAGCGCAGTCGCAGACCAGCGGCCGCGCCATCTCACGCGCTGTCTTCCTCGTGAGCAACCGTGTTTCCCCCAATTGCTTTGAATTTGGTTTGGATCTTGCTGGATGTGTATGATGGTCTCTAACGGGTGTGGCTCTCTTCGTGCAGGAGTACTATGGGGTGCGGGGGCCGTTAGGCGAGAGGCTGTTCCAGTTGGTGGCTAAGGAGAGTGACGGGAGCGATGGAGTCACGTTCGAGGATTTGATCATCTCCAAAGTTGGTACCTCTGATCTAATGCTTGACTCAATTCGATCCATTCTGTTGTTTAGTTTGTTGCCGCAAATGAGAATAGTGATGCCTTGGTGGAATTGATCGAAATTGAATTGGATATATGGATGCAATATTGCTCGATAGATTGCTATTTGCATGCATAGACTGCTTCAGTGCTTTAATTCAATGAGAGTTTTCGCTGTGATCTTATAAACTTGTCTACTTTGTATGTATTCTAGTTTGAAAATCTTTTCTTTGTTACATGTAGGCAACATATGGAAGGGGAACTCGAGACGAGGTTGATGAGTTCATTTATCAACTATGTGACGTTACAGGAGATGGTGTCTTAACAAGGTACATCTCGAGGGAAATGATTATCTTCTGAGTTCTGACACATTGACGTGTCACGTGTGGACTGTGTCATTTGCTAAGCTGGTTCGATAGTTGTACACTTCAAATTTGAAATTACCCCAAACAACTGTGCTACAAAATGCAAGTGAATGAAGGAGGAAAAGGTCTCTTGTTACCATTGGGCCTCTACGCATTTCCATTTGCATGTTTTAGGTAGCTCTTTCACTGGGTGCCATTAAAAGAGATGAGTTTGTCTGCACTTGTAAGAATTTATGTTTTGTGTTTTTAACAAGGCTTATGATTTATAGTCTCGTTGGGGGTTCTTTTATTCAAGGTTTTAGGCATCGATTGGTATTTACTCTTGCATTTACCCCTTTCGTGCACTTCCAGGTCTGATCTGGAAGCTGTCTTGGCGTCCATTCATGAAACTGTATTTGCAGAAAACAAGGGAGTTGGGGAAGGTTCCAATGACAGAACGTTTGAAGCATTCCTCAACTCTGCAGTATTTTCGAAGGATGCTGAAGGGGTCTCAGAGAAGGCTATGTCATTATCAGACTTTAGGAACTGGTGCACTCTCTTGCCATCATTGCGGAAATTCCTTGGAAATTTGTTGATGCCCCCTGATTCAGGTCTGTCTTATTCTTGTCTTTCTGCTGGTATTCCTAAACGCAGCATTTCCATCATTAAAATAGAATAAAAATAAAATAATTGTATATAGCATCTAAAATTAATTCATACGATCATGTTCAGTCCATATGATGGTGTAGAAGTAGGACTGGCATTTTTTTCCTCAGGCGGTCCCCCATTAGTCTTCACATCTAGGAATTGACACAGCGCTGATTCACATGATGGCCGGGGTGAAATTTTTCGCTCTTTTCTCAAAAAAGTTGTTGCACTCTACAGCTGGAGTGTTAAGGAGAAGCTCATAAGCATGTGCTCACAGAATTTTCTCATGCATGTAACTATGTGAAAAATACAGCACATATAGGAAAACTATTTTCTTGAAAAATGGGACATTCCAGACTGTTCATCCTCAAACTTGTACCTGAAGACGCTGATATGGAAGTTCCATTATCAAACCATTACTTTCTAAGTCTCAAACCAGATCAAATCAAATAGTCCTGAGGCATTCATTTTTTTTGCCTCTTACAAATACCCCTTAATCACTTATGTCATTTCACACTCTGAAAGAATTTCTCAATTAGTTCTGCACATGCTATCTTCAGTTGTACATTTGTACCTCTTGCATGTTTATTGATATTTGAGAAGTTTAAATGAAATCTTAATTTATGTTAAATACCATCCCTATCCGCAACGTATATGATATATCATGGCATGCTTTTGCTGACTTATAGTTCGTTTGCAGGCAGACCAGGGTTTGAAGTACCACTGCTTCACTATCCTGAAAACATCTCCACTGATTTGCTACTTCTAAATAAAGAGTATGCCTGGCATATTGGAGGTGGCTTTTCCCAACATGAGGTGCAAGAATGGAAGCTTTTATATCATAGTTCTCTTCATGGGCAAAGCTTCAACACTTTCTTAGGCAAAGTAACGTGAGTACTCTTCGGTTTTGTAGATCTGCTTGAGTGAAAGCCACATTTCTTTAACTTCGATCATGATTATAAAGACGTGTTACTATGTATGAAAATGACATCATGAAACTAAGTTCCACCATCATGGCATGATTTCAGCTACTTTTTCTTTGTTTGGATAGCTGCCACATTGAAGCCAGTTCTCATTGCTAATAATGCGCATACAACAGACTGCCATGATTGATGGGAGTCCTTACGCTTGTCCTATCATTTCTTATACTTTTGTATTAATAACTTTTGAACTATAAATGTAATTCTTGGATATGTTTTTCATTTTACAGGAATGGTGATGCGCAGACTGTTCTAATTGTTAAAGATACAGAAGGATCAGTTTATGGTGGATATGCATCACAGCCTTGGGAAAGGCACAGTGATTTTTATGGTGACATGAAGACATTCCTCTTCAAATTATACCCTCAAGCATCCATTTTCCGCCCTACAGGAGCAAACAAAAACTTGCAATGGGTATGCCTTGCTCCGTTCTTAACATCTTCTCTGTTTTATTTTCTTCACTGTATGTATTACTACTCGTCTCGAGAACTAGAAATGGTAGTAATTATTAGCTTATTTTTGCAGTGTGCTATAAACTTCAGTTCTGAGAACATACCTAATGGTATTGGCTTTGGAGGACAGCCCCACCATTTTGGGCTCTTTTTATCTGCAAATTTCGATCAAGGGCACTCATTTACTTGCAGCACGTTTACCAGCCCTCCCCTTTCCAAGACAAACAGGTTCAGGCCAGAAGTCATTGAATGTTGGGGGATACAAATGAGGGGAGCACAAGATGAAAAACCGGAGCTTGTCAAGGGGACAGTCCTTGAGAGATTCAAAGAGGATCGCAACATGCTGAAGTTGGTTGGTTTGGCAAATTCGAGTGATTAAGGACTGACAGAGGATCACATTTTGCAAACTGTTAAGTCTTGGAGAGCCTGTAGAGCACATGTTTATAAAAGCAGCCCATCTGGATACCATGTCTGTGTGTGCATATTTTTCCATCGTGGGCAAGAGCCCGAATTTCATTACCAAGGCAACGAAATTACAGTGTTTTTAAGCCAGCGTTCTAACTGGTCCAAAGTCTGAAGCAAACTAAAGAAAAGGAGCAGCAAAACGGTTTTTTAAAGATCAGAGACCACGCGGCTGGTTACACCCAGGGCTACCACCAGACATATAGCCGGACCGGCTTCACGAGCAGCGGCCCCCTCAAAAGATCACTCTCTCCACAACTTAGAAAGACTAGCTACTCCAAAGAACAAAGCAGCGCTCTTCAGGACCTCCGCACCTGCTTCGAGCGGCGCAACCCTGCCCAATAAGAAATAAACGAAGAAGCCGAGCAAACTAACTCAGTGGGAGTTTTTTGTTCGAAACACACCAAGTTTCTTGCTTTCCACAAGGCCCAGCATATTGCTGATAAGCCCACCATATGAAACTGTTTATGTGAGGGGATGTAGCTGTTCGCCCAGTGCCAGAACTGCTCAAAAGAGCAGGGTCTGCAGCGCGCACCCAGCACGAAAGCTACCAGACTCCAGACATACTTGGCTAGCGGATCACAGATTCCTGCTCTTGGCAGAAACTACACCGTTGGTCCCCCTGCCACTTTCTTTTTGCCATGTTATCTTTAGTTAGAATCGCCTCCTGCTGGCCTAACCACATGAACACCTTGATCTTGAGGGGAAATTTAGCTTTCCATATATGTTTATTTGGCGCTGTAACTTGGTTGCTGCAGAGGAACTTGTATACAGACTTAACTGAGAAAATTCCTGATTTCTCCCACACCCACACAGGTGAGTCAGTATCATTAGATAAGGCTACGGCAGCTAGCAAATCCCTCAGTCTGCGGAATTGAGTTTGCAGGTTCTCGTCAAGCCACCTTTGGAAGGTCAATCTCCACCCTCTGCATGCAAACTCAGCCACTGAACCCACCTTCTCGTTGCAAATGTCATACAGATCAGGGAACTTCCCTCTCAGGGATACAGAGCCACACCATTGATCCTCCCAAAAATCGGCCATTCTTCCATTCCCACACTTAATCACTCTTCCTTGCAGATAAATATCTTTCACTTTCAGCAAATCATTCCAGGCTGGAGAATTTGAGCTCTTGTATTTCAGCTGTGAGATACTCAGTTGTTTAACATATTTCTTCTCAACTACCTTTTGCCACAATCCTTCTCTTCTCTCCAGTTTCCACCACCATCTACACAGCAAGCTCTGATTCATTTTCCTGATGTCTTGCACTCCCAAGCCACCTTTCTTTTTAGGACTAATGATCTTCTCCCATTTCACTAAGTGATATTTCTTTTTCACTCCACTGCCTTGCCAGAAGAACCTCCTCCTTGTTTTGTCAATTCTTTTACATATTGTTTTATGATTGCTCTCGTTGAGTTTTATCACTCTAAAATTTTCATTTGATTGAAAAGTGACATGGAGGTCATGGTTTATACTTTATACTATTCGACCTACTTTTGTGCCTGATCATGAATGGCAGAGGAACTAGGTTTGAAGAACATATATGTATATATAAAAAGAGCACTGCCATCTGTTCTTCCTCGTAGGAGGGTCAGGGGCCATAACCAACTGGTGGTACATGCCCAGATCCCAAATTAATGTAACTGTCGATGGAAGAGGTCTGTTGTTGGTTTGCAAGTCAAGTGCAGCTCATGTATGAGCAGACTGATAGGCTCCTCCTCGGCGCATGACTTAAATTTCTTTTGAATTTGAACGGTGTTGTAACAAATCGGTTGATTTTTATGCTCTAGGGTTGGTTCTATTGGAAGCACTGGATTTCAGGTTATTCATACAGGAATTATACCATTTGTTTTATTTAGGGAAAGGGATTGTACCATTTCTTGATAAGAATTCTTACAATATCCATGTGAAATTGCTGTACGTTTTGTAAGCCAAATGGGCCGTACTCGTGAACTTGCACGTTGGGCTGGGCTACGGAAACTATGAAATAGACTTATGTTCACCTTTCAACTGGGCCGTGTGGATCATGACCAGGGCTGAAATGGCAAATGAGTGTTCAACCACAACACCCAGAGCAGCAGCAGCAGCAGCATGTAGGTTACAGTTTTAGAAAAAAATTGATACTAGTTTCATATTTTTCTGATTTAAAATAAATTAATTTTAAGTTTTTAGATCTAACTAGAATTTTTTATTTTTTTCTAAAAAATACAAAATCACCTTCGAAACCATCTTAAGGGCTAAATTTGCCGGGTTTGAACAGTTGGATGACCTCTCTTATCCGGTTCTGTAGTTTAAGGTTGAAAATCGGACTTTTGCTAGGGTGTAAACCGGACTTTTCTATTTTCTTTAACAACCATTTCTCCAGGGTTTCAGTTTGAGTCGATAGTGAACATCCTAACCTTCTCGGATTAACAAAAAGAAAATAGCTCATCTAGGCCTAATGCCCAAACACCCAATTCAACAAAGTGCATGCTCCGATGATCCCGATCCACGTCCACAGGCTGCAAAACGACGAGACCCGCCCGGGCGCTCTCCTAGCCTGAACCTGGCGAATATATGCTGCCATGGTGGTGGCAGGTCTTCTCGATCCTCTAAGATCGCCCACCATGAAAGATGAAACACACCATGATATTGACAGGCTTGCACAAGGGCAGGTAGAATAAAGGAGACGAGAGAAAACCATAGCACATCGCGGCCCAGACACTAGCACGATGATGGAGGCCTAGCTCGAGTTAGCATGCCGCAAATGGGGATGCACGGGATCGGTTCGAATTCGATCCGTCCGCCCCTCTCCATGATACGTTCAACCGAGAGGAGAAAGGCTATTCTATCTGTGTGTATGCATAGCCAGGAACGAACAAAGGCATGATGAGTGTGTCGATCTCCTCTCCTGTGATTGCAGCCACTTACAAAGAGACGACATTCTGAAGATCACTTGCACCGTACAACTGTCGCTCCATGTCCAGATAGAATCTAGCTGCTCATATGAGAACATTTTTAGTGTAATTCGGACACTTGTAGCTAGACGGCCAAAAAAAAAAAAATCGGCGATCTGAAGGAATTATGTCCTAGCGACATTCTTATAGCGAATGCACGACGCAATCAGCCACTAAAGAGTAGTATAACCCTCGGAAAAATAGTGATTAGGTGCATGGACTACCACCTCTGCTGATGGGCACATGAATGATCGGGTAATAACAAGTTCCTTTATTTCGGGAACATGACAAAATAGAGCAAAGGAAACGCTGCTTCCTCTCTTGAGGCGTGCAAGCACCTCATCCAACCGAAGGAGAGCTATGAATTTTGTCACGGAGGCCCACCGACCAGGAGGACAAAGTGCGGAGAAAGCACGTGCTCTCAGGTAAAGGTAACATCTATCATCAAGGCTTCCTGTTACCATACAATGATACAAAGATACCACATCTGAGACCAAAACATTGGCCATCATCTACACTTGTTTGGTGCCCACATGCCGCGTGCAGCCCATACTGCATCCACAAAGCTTGCATTTTTTCCCAGGGCCAACACGACCACGTTATCATATATACAAAGAGTCTTGAGCTAATTAAGCCAGGGCCACTCTACATGCATGCACCATTAAATAATTTCCTGAGGCCTGATCTCGAGCCTATCTGACCCAACCCTTCGATCATCAACGTAACCTGCATGCATATAAGTGGCCTTCATCAAGCAAGCAATCAGAGCCGACACGCAAAATTCAGACAGAAATTGCATTGTTCCGTTCCTTCGTTCTTGTTTGCCAGATGCCATATATAACCTATGTATGTATGTATGTATGTATGTATGTATGTATGTATGTATGTATGTATGTATGTATGTATGTATGTATGTATGTATGTATGTATGTATGTAAAATACCATCAAACTTTACCAAACTTATAAGGTTTTTTTTTCCATAAAACCCCTGCTTATCATTGATATTTTGAAGTTGTCTGTATTTCCGACATGAAAACCCATACATAATGCTTATTAGGTCGCAGAAGGTGTGGTGTAATAGACGAGATTGCAAGTTGGTGTGAGGGATGGGGAAGGGTCCTGAAAATCTGGTCCCTCTGATCTATCTCGCGCCCATCTCTGATCTCTCATTCATCAGTTACTGGTCCCCAACCACGAAGGACTGACACGACAAGATCACTAGATCATACTCATGGGCATGGACGTGTTGACGTCGTACGGTACACGGCGTGTGTGTGAGCCGAGCCGAGCCGAGACGGCCGAGGACGACGGCCGCCGCAGGGGCAGGGCCCACGTGCCCAGCATAGGTAAGGTAGCCCAGGCCCCAGAAGGCCCACGCCAGCCATCTTGGCGGCACACGATGTTCAGGTGGTGTCGGAGGGCCCGGCCGGCCCGCAAGTGGCGCGAATTATTAGCACGCTCGGTTTGGATCTACTGCGTCACTCGCTCGCCACATGACACACATATATATCCTCCTGATTCTAAAAAAAAAACATATATATCCTCCAAGAAAACTAGCAAAAAAAAACTATTACTGTCTGCTTGCAGTAGGAGGTAGGAGCCCAGTACGTAGCTGATGAGCACGCTCGGTTTCTTGAGGCTTTCAGGCACGCAGAACCCGGCCGGGGCAGTGCTGTGTGTCTGTCCTCAGGCCTCAGCTGACAGTCTGACACACACACACAACCGAGCTGCTGCCGAGCAGTGTCATGCATCAGGCAACGCGCACGCCGGCCGGCCGTGACCAGGCTACAGGACGGCGAAACGGATCGCCACTGTGCCGCGCTAAGCTAGCTGCACTGGCTTGGAAAACCAGCGGCATGTACAGGAGTGAAGTGAAGTGAGCTCATCACTAGCTAGACAGGTACGTACACCCATGTACTACCATCTCATACCTGACGTCAGGTTCGTCGTCATCCTTGCAGCAGTTGCCACGTGCTGAGCCAATGCCGGTGGGACACGACGACTGCACGCTTGTAATATACAAGCTGTGCCTGCCCGCGTACGTACGTAGTACAGTAACTGCGTACGTGTACGTACACATATACAGTACAGTACGTGCCGAATGAATAAGAAAGGCTGCACGCAGGTACCTTGTGGCCAAGCAAGTATAGATCTGGGCGTCCACCCCATTTCCAGATTCCTACCACGACCGTCGATGGAGAGTGGGCCGACCTGTCGCGAGAACGATCGCTCGTTCCGCGCACTGTGGAAGCGTGACTCCTGTAGCACCATGCATGCGCCCCACCGCCCGAGAAGCTTCCTGGCGTTTTCCCCGGCCAAACGGCGACGACGCGATCTCACTGTCCCGGGGCTACCGGCGAGCGAGGCCCACGCTAGCAGAAGCCTAGACCTCCTCCTCGCCGACGCCGACGCCGACGCCGACGTGCGGTGATGATGCGCGCGCCCGTCGTGGGCCTGCCTGCTCCGTCTGGGGGCCGGGCCGGGACCCGCTCCTGCCCCGGCCACGCGACGCGTGGGTCGCCGCGGCCCGCGGGGCCCCCGGCCGGCAGGTGGTGCGCGGCACGCGACGCGCCTAACAGCGACGCCGCGCGGAGGACGGAGGGGGACCAAGGCAGGCAGCCAGCCAGGCACCGAGCCAAGGGCGAGCCGTGCTGTGTGCGTGCCAAATTATTCGCGTCGCGTCGCGCGGGGCCAGCACCAGCAGAGCCCCCCAGGCCGCCGGGGACGGAGAGGCCGGACGGCCGGCCGGCAGGTAGCGGCTGCTGGGCGCAGCGGCAGCAAAGGGAGCGTGCCTGCTGCACTGTGGCTGCCTTGGCTTGGCTAGCTGCTGCTGCATGCGCCATGTACCGGTGGCGCCTGACTTACGTTTCCCTCCGGTCATCACTGCCGCCGTCCGGCCGCGGCCAGGCGCCCTGTTCATCCCCTGTTCACCTGTTCACGTGAGGCGGTGGCTATCGTTGGTTTGTTATGTTACTAGCACCGTGACGCCAACAGCACTGTGCTGCGCGACCTCCATGTCCATAGGTTGGTTTTCCGCCGGCGAGGACGACCGGAGAGGACGACGAGCGGCTGGCTTGCTCACTGACCCGGCCTCGTCGGTGCCGCTACAGTCCGTGCTGTTTCATGGCGCTGTTCACGGCTTCTTCCCACCCGCTTTTTACTGCCACTCTTTTTTCCGGTCGTGCAGTGCGGACCGGTCGGTCAGTGCTGTGCTGTCTCTGCGCCGTATAGGAAGGAAACTGCCTCTGCCTGCACCCTGCAGGGTGAATAATATCATGCGAGTAAAAAGGGGGCCCGGTCAAATAAGACTGCTCTGTGCTCAGCTTTACCTTTGGGTCGTGGTAATCAGGCCCTTGCTTCCACTTTGTCTCCCTCCCTCCACACCACAAAAGGCGCCCTTTCACGCTGACACAAAGCGGCCGGGGCACCTACCTTACTACCACACCAGCATGACACCATGCTTGCAGGCCCTGGCCATTGGCCTGCCGATGGTGAAAAGGCCTCAGAAAACATGCCAGTTCCTTCTCTCTCTCTCTCCATCATCATCGTCATCAATCTCCTCCTTGCTCGGCTCCTGGCCTGGCCTCACGTCACGGCGCTGTCCGGTGCGCAAGAGGAAAGGCGAGCTCCAATCTGGTGGGGTGGGCAGGCAGGGCATGGACATCTGATCAAACATCATCTGCTCCTCGCACTGCACTGTTTGCACTGTGCGCCTCCCCTCCGCGCACTCATCCCCGGTGCCGGCCCATACTTTTTACAATTTAGCCTTTTTTATAACAAAATTCACATTTGGATTCCTGAAGAATTTATTCTCGAATTTAGACCATGAAGCTCGGCGCCGAGAGCCACGGCGCCGAGGTAAGACGTCTCGGCACCGTGGGTCACGGCGCGAGCTATCTAGGTCAGCTGCCACATGCCCACCAACGTGTCACCGACGTGGCGCCCCAGCTCGGCGCCGCAGATCATGGCACCGAGCTCGGCGCCACAGGTCGTGGTGCCGAGCTTGTAACCATAACCCGCCACGCCTGTCCGAGCCTTCATACCATATTTCTTACCCCATCTCGGTTTTTCTCTCTCTCCCCCACCCGCCCAACCTCATCAAATCGACGTATTTGACCATAAAAACTTGAATTTGATCCATAGATCTTCAAGAGCAAGGTATCCTCTCTCCCCTTCTCAATTTTTAGGTATCAATTTGCTCTATATTATGTGTATTATTCAGTGTAATTGCTTAAGATTTAGGGTTTAGTTATTAATATGTGTAATATGCAACCTTAGATGCCTAGGCGTGGTAAATCTAACAAACCAAAGGTGATGACTGGAACAACCTTCACCCGTTTGTCGTTGCCTAGTGGTGTTCCTGTGCCGATGTGCTTCTGCGGTGATCCTTGCAAGGTAGCCAAGTCAGATGAAGAGGATTCATATAACCAGAGGTATTGGATGTGTGAAAATTATGCATTCGACCCTACTCCTCGTCAGATTCGCATTGGGTTGCTGGTAAGAATATTTATTTTTTTATAATATTTTCACTGTCATATAGAATCTTGTATGCCTCATGAGTAATAGCATGTGTGTATCAATTGAATGTTTTGCAGACCCCTCCCCCGCTTTGTGACTTTGAGCAGTGGATCGACACTGAGATCAAAGAGGAGAACAAGGAGTACCTGCGTAGAATGAAGGCGTGGGATACAGAGCGAAAGGAGTTGTTGGAGCAGAGATGACAAGAGGAGGCAACAGAAAAAGAGCGGAAAAAAGAGCTGAAAAGGAGGCATGCTGCTCAGCACAAGGAGGAGAGGGAACAGAAGCTGGAGCGTATTCGCCGTGCGAAGGCAGCAATGGAGGAGAATCCAGATGCATTGAGAAAGTGAAAGTGGTCTCGTTGCACTCAGTAGTATGCAAGATTTTCTAGTTGTATGGTTTATTGAAGTAATAATCTTGTTATTGTGTTCTCATGTACTTGATTTATTTTTATGCTGTCATTTATTGCATCTTCCTTGACCTCAATTGGTAACGTAATGGAATCAACACTAACAAATTACATGCATTACATAATTGAACACGCACAACACATGCAGTGGCATGTGAGGACCGGTACGAAACAACGGTAAAGAGGTTCTGGACTAAACCTAACATACCTTAGTTAATTAAACGAAACAACAAACACATGGATGTATCCTCTAAGAGGCATACATTTTTGCCAATCTTCTTTGCGGTCATCGTATCCTCTAAGAGGCTTCTCCTTGGTGAATTCACCTTTGCTCTCAACTGGAAACTCACAGGAAAAATTCGCAAGAGCTTCCCTTGTTTCACGAGCATTCACAATGAAGATAATACATCATAATATGATACAAACATGTATTCAACGAAATACCACCAACATATCCACCAATAACCAGAATATCCACACATATCAGAATCATAGTCCACAGTCCATAATAATCCATACGCGCGGAATAGTCCATACAAGCTGAAGAGTCCATAGTATCCACGATCTAACCCTCAGTGCCTCTTAGTCTTACCCTTGCCCTTACCAAGAGCGTCGGTGCCTGGAGTGTAAGGGTCACGTGGACGGCGCTGCCTACGTCCTGTCTGCTGTGAAGGCTGTGTGAAAGGAGCGTCTTCCAGCTGAGACACTCCAATCTCCTCGGCACCGTCCTCCTCGTCCTCGCCATCACTATCCTCAAAAGTAGCCCTTGTTGACCTGGACGAGCTCTGTCCTCTGGAGCCTAAGCCTCGCTGCATTGATGTACTGAGGCATGCGCTGGTGTCGCATAGTCTTGTCGGAGGACTGTGCACGTCCATCGCCGCGCTAGTCCTGCAACTACAATGAGCAGCAGCACGGCGTAGGCGACCTGCAAGTCTCTGCATTTGAACATGAAGTTAGTGCATAAGGTTAAATGAGAGCTATATGTCCATATCTTTAGTAATTTCAAAAACTTACTCCAAGAAAGTTGTTCAGTGTCGTCTCGTCCACTCCTCGCCTTGGAAAACGTTCGATGTCAAGTACGGATTGCTTCAATGTGTTTCCCTGCACTCAAACAAAACAAATGGTTAGTCGTTGTACATGATCTTATTATTGCAATAAATCTGAATTGTTACAGAATAGTAGTGTTAGATGACAATACAACTCTGTCTAAGATGGGTGCGGCCTCGACCACCGTCCCTTCCCGTGTCACAAGGTCGTAAGACGTATCTTCGTTGTCCGAAGATTGAATGTCGGCATAGTCGGCTCCTGTCCATTGGCCCTTCAATTTGGTCCGTGTCACAGGTAGATACTGTCAGGGAGAAATATTAACGATCTCCTGATGACCATCAGAACGACGATCATGAAGGCCCGGGCCCACCTGCGGCAATGGCGGACGCCATCGGCCCAACGTGGGAGAGGAGCGCTCTGCTCCACCTCGCCCGACCAAGTGCCGCGGGGTCGGACGCTCCCGACCCCTCGACGGCCGGACTCCGCCTCGCCCGACCAAGTGCCTCAGGGTCAGACGTTCCCGGCCCCTCGACGGCAAGACTCCGCCTCGCCCGACCCGGGGTGTAGGGGGTCGGACTCACCCGGGCCCACCAGGCGAGTATTTGCCTCTGGCGCAGACTGGAAGGCGGGAGTGCGGATCTCGTGGGCCCCCCGCCGATCTCGCCATAAATGCGCCGCGGCTCTGGCACGCAGAAAGGCGCCCGCGCCCCCGACGTGACCCGTCACGACTACCCAAGCGCGACCGCACGGCGCCGGCTACAGCGGCGCAGCTTTCCTCGATTCGCTGCAAGCCACTCATGACCTGCGTCGCCCGACACAAGAGGAAGCCGCGCCCGTCCTCGCGCCCCGCGAATCTGGCGACAGGGACGGGACGTCCGCGTCCCACGGGCCGTCAGCAAGGTAACAATGTCAGCCATCTGTCCCGACGAGCACGGATGCCGCGACCAAACGCCATCATCACGCCTGGCAGCACCGGCCCCCAAGGAGATCGTCGACAGGATCCGGAGGAACCCAGACGCTCTCCCGCACACTCTCACTCGCACACTCTCTCTGACTCTCGCACGGACTCCTTCTTCTCCGGTGAGAAGAACACACTCTCACCATTAGAGCTTCAGTGCACACCCAAGAGACTTGGGACCAGCTCCCTCTCTCGCCCTCATGTAACCCCTACTACAGACCCCGCGTGGGCAACACGAGCAGCTACTCATACTGGACGTAGGGCTTCTCCTTGCCCGAACCAGTCTAAACCCCGTGTCTCCCACGCAACCATCTGAAGCCTTACGCGCATAAAAGAAATTTACTAGTCTTAGTTTTGATCCGCGAATCTTGACGATGACAGATACCATGATAGGTACGCGCGGAAGTTGTAGTCCGTATGCGGTTGGTCGTTCTCAATCACGTTCTCATGGAAAAGGTCCCACATGTCGATGTGCGCGCGGTGCAGCGTCTTGAAATCGGTTGTCTTCTTCTGCTTCTGACGATCTATCCTGTAACAACAACAGTGACAACAACAGAAAAATCATATAATCAACTAGGTAGCATTATTGGCAACAATTGATGAATTAAGTACTTCACACTTACTTGTGCAACTCCACAGACGTCGAGAATGGCCTTACTGGCCACTCCTGTCTCAAGCCAAACTGACGTGCAACTCTATGAGGCAGGTGATACTCCACAGCGTAGAAACAGATCAGCAGGCACGTCATCCTGTACAGGTCCTCATCTGCATAACACGCGGTGCTCAACTGAAGCTGCACCACCCTTATGTCGTTGTACGACTGCCAAGTTACCTGCAAAGTATTGAATTACATATAGTCATTAAAACTGCATCTAAACATCAACATGTAGCATGGATACCATGTAGTCAACTATAACTAAATCAAAATGAAAAGACGAAATGGAATGCAATGAATGTACCATCAAGGGTGTGAGCGTGTCCAGCTCATTAGCGTACTCGACGTATGCTTGCGTACTCCTGGCGAAGGGAGCTTTGACCTGGTCCCATAAGTAAGCAACCGTCAGTCGGAGTCGAGGGTTGGCCACGTCGAACCACGGACGTGGAGCAAGAACTGTGGGCCGACCAATAGGTAGACGAGACCACATCCACAACTGGAGCAAGTACACATAATCGCCGATAGATGCATGCTCTGAAGCCCGGCGACACGCCTCGCATAGGTGGCGGTACAAGAAACTCAACACTCCGGACCCCCAGCTGTACATCCCTGCCGCGTCCCAGTCTGTCAGGCAAGGTATGTACATCCAAGATGCGATGTCACCTATGCTGTCGGGGAAGAGGACACACCCAAACAAGTGAAGTATCCAAGCCCGGCAGTAGTAGGCGACTGTCTGCTCGTCTGCATCCTTCGGACAGTGAGGAAAGTGCTGCCGAAGCCAGATGATAGGAACTCCAGAGGTTCGGGTAGCCGGCACCGCCTCAAGAAGCCCTCTGCCGAGGAAGGCCTCCACACGACCCCTCCAACCGTCAAGCCTGCACTGGCAGGTGACTGGACGACCTCTGACACTGAGACCAAGAAACTTCTGAGCGTCCTCCAGTGTCACTGTCATCTCACCACAAGGAAGGTGGAAACTATGAGTTTCCGGCCTCCACCTACAGAAAAAATGCACAGAACTTATGGTGAGTTACCACGTTGACCTTGGAAAACGAAGACGAAGTGGATTAGTCATTAATGATTGTACCTGTCAACCAAAGCTGTGATCGCTGCGGGGTTGATAACTGGCAACCCTCTCCACCAAAGCAAAGGCCAAAGGAACCAATGCGTTGTCAGCATCTACTGCAATGGCTATCAATAGCGTGCCCTCGTACTTGCCAATCAGAAAAGTACCATCAATGGATAACACCGGACGACAATGCCTGAAGGCCTCCACACATTGTGGTAAGCACCAGAAAGCACGGAAGAAAATCTGCCTCCCGTCCTTCCATTCGGCTTTCGAATGTACTCATAGTGCATGCCTGGATTAGCTGCTTTTATTGCATTGAACAGTGCAGGTAGCTTTTCATACCCCCTCCTCCCAGTCCCCATATATCATCTTCCAGGCCCGTTGCTTTGCCTGCCATGCTTTCCCATACTTGATCTTGTAACCAAATATTTTCCCAGCCATATCTATAATTGTCTTCACTTTCAAATTGGGCTGACACTTCAACGTTGAGCACAACTTTCTAGCAATAAGGGTAGAGGTCAACTGTCAATGCCTCAGCTGTAGATCTATGTCGGCACAAGTGTGTGGACCTATAATTTTGGTAATTTTGAACTTTGATGTGGCCTTCTGTTTTCGAGCACAGAACCCTCCAATTGCAATCAACCTTCTCACACACCACTGTGTAGCGCCGCTCCACATACGAGTGCCTAACCTTGAATGGCCTTTTACGTTTCACAGAATACTCCTGTAACCATCTTCTCAATGTAGGCAAGTCCTTGAATGGAAGGCCCTTCTTAATTTACATGCTATCCCCAGCCTCAGGAGCCTCTAGCAGCTCGACATCTCTTCCTTCAGCATAAGCACTACGAGAACGACTGAGATCGTTGAATTCATGAACTAGTGGATCACGATCAGGACAAAAAAATCTGATACGCTCCATATCTTCTTCGCTCAATGCTGCAATTGGGCGGTCATCATCTAAATCAACGGCTCTTGCATTCCCATAAGGCTCCTCGTCATCATCTATCTGAACATCCATACTATTAGAAGCTCGTCCTGTATTGGAAGACGGAGGCACGGGGGAACACCAATATTATCTGGAATAACTCCTGCATTTAAACAACAATTAAAGATGGTATTGGAACAAATAAATGCATGTTATGTCAACCAGCCGTATGAAAATCTGGCCTGATTTACCAAAGTGGACGACCCCTTGAACTGAGATGGCATCCTCACTGGAAATGCATTGAAGCTTATCACGAGCTCTACCAAACACCTCACTAAACAACGGCCGATCACTTAATATCAGGGAGACTCCATGCATTCCATCAAAAGTGACATTCCTAAACACATCTTTCTCGACACTGCCTCCATGATACAAGGTCACTAAATTGTCCATCTAGTTTATATGCACAACACGAAGGTTATGACGGGTATAATATACAAAATTAACTAATAACATTTTCTAACTATCTAAATTACCTAACTAAATACCTAGAATTACTACTGAACTACCTAACTAAATTACCTAATTATATACCTACATCTACTGTCTAACTGCATTTTCTAAATATGGTTTCTAACTCTCTAGAATAAAATAATAACTACATTACCTAACTAAACTACTAAAACTAATTAAATAAATTATTTAAAATTACCTAATTAAGAAACTACTACAATACCTAATTAAATAGAAAAACTAATTAAATAAAAACTTACGGAGGCGCGGCGGCCGGCCGGGGGCGCGGCCGCGGGACGGCGGCGCGGCGGCCAGCGTAGGAGACCGGAGGACGGGCGGGCAGAGAAGGCCGCGTGGCGGCCGGCGGGGGCGCGGCGGCGGCGTGGGGGCGCGGCGGCGGGCCGGGGGCGCAGCGGCGGGACGGAGGCCGGAGGAGGAGCAAGAGAAGTGGGCGCGGGAAGAGAGAAGAAGCGGTCGCCTCGGCGCCGTGATCTGTGGCGCCGAGCCGAGCTCTGCCACGTCACCGCCAAGTCAACGCCATATCAGCGACATCGTTAGGGGTCTCGGCGTCATGGATCGCGGCGCTGAGACGTGTTACCTCGGCGCCGTGACTCACGCCGCCGAGCTCCAGGGTCCAAATTCGAAAATAAGTTCTCTAGGAGTCCGAATGTGAATTTTATTAGAAAAGAGCTAAATTGCAAAAAGTACGGGTTCCCGGCCGCAAAGATCTGCCCAAAAGATCACGAATTTAGTTGCCGCCCGGTGTGGAAATTTAGGCAGCTGCGCGTAAAACGACAGCTGCAAGATGATGGACCAGCGCTGCAACTCCCAGCCCTTGCCAGTCGCTACTAGCTAGCCTTCCACAGCACGTCCACGCAATAGGAAGATGGAGTCCTCCTGCATCCTCCGCCGCACCAGTGCTAGCTGCATGAAGGAAGCAAGCAAGCAGGCAAGACAGACGTGGCCTCTCATGGAAAGCAGCTAGCGGAGCCGCAGGGGGGGCATTAGCATGTGTCCCCTTATCTCGAGCTCGCCCCGGTATTCAATTCAATTCCCCTGCATAAGATACCAAGCCGCTCATGTGCACGGAGAAAAGATTGTTGGGCAGGTGAGCTGCATGATTGAGCTGCGAGGAGGACCGGACCGGAGGAGAGAAGAAAAAAGAAGCTGTGTGCCCGGCCGGCCGCGGCGTGGCTGCCTCCTCGTGGTCACGCTTGAATAGGATACGCCCGCCCCTGTGATATGATATCATACACTTGGACACACTCCACAAGCCTCCCCCGCCCCGGTTGATGAGCCCCGTGCGGTATCTCGATGTGCTGTGCTGCGGATGAACATGAACTGACTGGGTTCCAATGATGCGGTTGCGGTTCGGTCCATGTTGCCGATCGATACCTTCAACGATGGGCAATCACTCAATGAGATCAGGTAAAGTATGCTGGACTGGATCTTGAATCCTGGTCAAAGGCCTGCAAGTGCATCCTAACTGTCAGTAGTGATAAACAAGTCCGAGTCCACCCCTATCAGTGTACCAGTGTTTCTCTTCTAAAGAACATGCCTACTGAAAAAATGTGATTATGTCCGTTTTTTCCATTAAGTCTGTATAAATGGATTTCTCGGGAAAGAGAAGTTAAACATAAACAATGAAATGCAGTTGCTATATGCATGCTATGGAAAGCCTCAGGTAAAAACTGGAGTGTTTAAGGTTTTCCAAATTAGGACCCTCATCATTTGGGTGGAGCTGCAATCGAGTAACCATGCATGATGACTTTTCTTGACAAGATTCCACAACAAAACCTGCCAACGTGAACTCAATCGTGCATGCATGATACACCATGGAGATGCTAAACATAGACTCATAGTTTAGTCCAAGCATATGTCTGCAATTAAAAATTACTCTCTAAGCACACCAATTAGCACATATATATAGTACATCTAGCTGCTAGTGGCTGCGCAAGGGAGCATCAGACTTGTTTATTGCGTATCTCTATGTGCATGCACGCAGGAAAGAAGAGCAGAATAAGTTCTAGGGATTGGTAGGGGATTAATGGGTGGAGGAACTATGAGGACCAGGGGTTGTTGTTGCACAGCAGTAATGCTGTGGAATGAACTGGGGGACAAAAATCTGTATCACCTGATTCGCGAACTTGTTGGAAATTGGAGATGAAGGGATCTCTGGCGCAGGTCCAATCTTGATCTTGTTTCCCATTTCAGTGCAAGATTTACTTTGGCGTTTGGGAACTTGTAGCCCCAGCGACAGCTAGGAAAGAGACCGCACCCAAGTAATGCCAAGGCCACGTGAGATGGTAAATCATACACCTCCCATTTTCCTGCAGTGTTGATAGCAGACCGAAATATGACTGATCAAATTACCAATATCCGATTAAGTGATCTAATGTCAGAGAAATATCAAATGAAATGAGATGAACAGGAGAGATTAGTTTTTTTGAGATCCGTTAGCGCACCGTTATGATTGGATTCTGGACAATACAGTACCAGCTGATATAATAGCAACAGCCTTCCTCATGGCCCCTCCGGTTTCTCCAAAGGTTGACAAGCTGAATAATACTCAAACATAAGCACGCATCAGTGCGAGAACAATGCATCTAACCACGTACCGCTCAGTTCAGAACCATGTGATGGAATACCTGTCTCCAAAGAAGCAAGCAAAGCGACATCGCCGATTTCATCCCCAATAGTTTACGGAATCTGATACAGATCCGCCATTAAAAATGCCAGGAACAGATCATCTGGTGTCCTGTACGCCAATCTTCCAACAAGAGGAGGTGCCTCCCAAATGGCGATGATGCAAGGTAACAACCGCTAATCTGCAGCAGCAGGGGAGGCATCGATCCAAAGACGAGCAGGAGGCAGGGGCGTGGTGAGGGCCAGTCGCTTTGCCCCCACGCAAGCCTCGATCACCCGCCACCATGTTCAACACTCCCAGCAGTGCAGGGTCCGGACCAGGCCAGGCCGGGTCAGGTCGTCCTGAACCGATGGTTTGAATGGGAATAATGCAGCAGCATCCTGCAGGCAATTCAATTCATGGGGGTAATAAGAATCCAACCAAAAGCCAGCTCCCTCGTCCTCTGGAGGGGTGGTCAGCCAGGCCTTCAATGGGACAGGCCTGACTGAGCCCTTGATGGTGTTGAATCTGAGACGAAAAAGAAGTGGCTGGTTCCAGTACAAGATGGTGCATGATAATTAGAGCTGCCTCAGAGCCCATGCAATGCATACACCTCAAATGTCACATCTACAATCTCACAAAGGCCACTAGTGCCCTCAAGAACAAGCAAGTTATTGCCTACCAGCTCCTCAGGCCTCAGATATTCCAAATGGCCACCACAGGGATGAACTGAGCTGCTGGTGCCTGGTAGGAGTAGACGGCTAGAGGCAGGCAGGCCAGCAAAACCTGTCAATCCATCCATCTCTTCAGGTTAATCCACTCCTACGAAACTAAATGCAGAGAGGAACAGAAGAGACAGGGCCTTATGGGAAATTGAGATGGCAACCGGGACTGGCTGGCTTTCTTGCACCTTCCCAAAGCCAATTGGAAATTGAATGGCTTGAAACACCAGGAGCCAGGACCTCTACTGCAAGCAAGAAAAGAAGTTAAAAAATGAAATAAAACTGGGGGTTCATCGGGACAGTGGTCATGTATAGGCCCCAACCCCCCTCGCACATGGAAAGCAATGGTAGGGCCTGCCGTGTCCCGGCCCCCTGGATGGCTGTGATTAGGCCACAATGTCCAGGCGCCAACTTTTAAGTACCACCACCTGATCATTCCTCATCGGCTACACTGGAGCTACATATTCTAATCTCACCACCTTTGAAGCCCTTCCCTCACTTTGATTCTTCCTGTCTACCTAGGTTAAAATAATAGTAATGCTCTCTCTCCTCAAGATCAAATGCACCTGCACCAAGACCTCCCATGAGTCTCCTACTCATCAGGCATGTATTCCCACCATGGAAGTATTATCAATAGTACATTACATGTACACATCTTCCTGACCATCTGGACTGGTGGTTTTACTACTTGGGAGGCTGGCTATAAATGGCCGGCCATGACATATGCATGCCTCCCTCTACACAACACAACACATCACCACACCACCACTGCCTCTCTTCTCCCCTCTCCCCACTGCCAAACTTTTCTGCAAGAGCTAGGCAAGAACTGAAGAACCTCTCTTCTTCCACCTCTAGCTAGTTAGCATTCCTCCAGACCAAGAAGTTCAAGATCAAGAATGGCCATGCACCATCTCGCGCAGGGGCACCCCCAGGCGTGGCCGTGGGGGGTGGCCATGTACACCGACCTGCACTACCACCAGCACCAGTACGAGAGGGAGCACCTGTTCGAGAAGCCTCTCACGCCCAGCGACGTGGGCAAGCTCAACCGGTTGGTGATCCCCAAGCAGCACGCGGAGAGGTATTTCCCCCTTGGCGGCGCCGGTGGGGTCGGCGGCGGCGATGGCAGCGAGAAGGGCCTGCTGCTTGCCTTCGAGGACGAGGCCGGCAAGCCGTGGAGGTTCCGGTACTCGTACTGGACCAGCAGCCAGAGCTACGTGCTCACAAAGGGCTGGAGCCGGTACGTGAAAGAGAAGCGCCTCGATGCCGGTGACGTCGTGCGCTTCGAGCGGGTGCGCGGCGGCCTTGGTGTCGGCGACCGCCTCTTCATCGGCTGCAGGCGCCGCGGCGAGAGCGCAGCACCAGCGCCGACGCCTCCGCCACCCGTGCGCGCCCCGGCACCGGCGCTGAACGCCGGCGAGCAGCAGCCGTGGAGCCCGATGTGCTACAGCACGTCCGGATCGTCGTACCCCACCAGCCCCGCCAGTCCCTACGCCTACCACAGCGACATGGCACACGCAGGTACATAACCTATCCAAGAACAGAACACTTTTATGATTAACGTGATGCTAACAAAGGTGAAAAAAGATCAAATAGATCATGTGACTTACGCCATTTCCCGTGGATGATTGCAGGCGAGGCGGACGCCAAGAGCAGCGGCACGCCTACAGCACCGTCGAGAAAGCTCCGGCTCTTCGGCGTGAACCTTGACTGCGGCCCAGAGCCAGAGGCGGAGGCGGAGGCGGCGACGGCAATGTACGGCTATATGCACCCGAGCCCTTACGCTGCAGTGTCCACAGTGCCAAATTACTGGTTAGTGCTACAAATATCACCGAGTTTCAGTTATTGCATCACACCTGGAGCTGGTAGAATTAATCGAAATCAACTAGGACCATTTTCTTTGCTCAAATTAATAATTAAGTGAAAACTTAGTATCTTCTATTTTCTTGTCAACAGGGGCAGTTCATAGGACAGAGGAAGGAGATCTGAGGCCATGCTTGCAGAATCCTTACAACCAGCAATGAAGAAACTAGCTACCACTACTACTGCTCTGTGGTCTGTCTGTACTGAGTGACAGGTTTGAATTGACCTGTGGAATGAAAAGGAAGGGGGTGAAAGAGATCCCTTGTTTCCCGGGCAATCTTCCTTCCGTCACCCAAGAATGCCCCTTTTCTTTCTTGTTGCCTTCCTTCCAGAAACCCTACGTGCAGTACGGGTCGGCCCGGGCCCCTTGCAGCTGCAGCAGCAGGTAGTAGTAGTTGGAGGTTTCAGGAAACATCAGGTTGAAAAGGAGAGGTAGAGAGACTGAGGGAGTGAGGGATGGTGACACACATGAAAAAAAAAGGACATGCCTACAAGCATGTATGTGTTTGTCATCTGTAGTAGGAGTATGTGAGATGTGGGTGGGCCCAAGAACAAACTGTGATGCATATCTTCTCCTCAGCCCCCTGCCTCCTTCAAGGAACAAAGAAATGTCCTTATGGAGACTTTGTTCTCTCCCTGACTCCCCTTTACTATTTTCTACTGTTCTAGCTTCAGGCACTCTTTTTTTTTTACGTTTAAACAAAGATTTAAAAATCTATCCTTTTCTCCTTTTTTTAACAGGGGTCTAAAAGGGGAAAATTAAACTATTTAATCCCATGCCATAGAGCTGCATTTCATTTGAAGTAAGAAGAAAGGTACAGAATGATACCTAAAAGAAGTAAAAGAAAGATGACTGTAAATTTTACGCTACCTGTCTACTTCATACAACCAATGCTTTCACCTCAAGGGGCAATCCAAGCAAGGTGATGGATGTGCAATGGCATTTCACCTCCTCCAGACAACCAAACCAAACAACAGGGTGAAAACTCATAGATGCCCAAGAAATATTAAAGAAGCGATGTGCCCCAGGCGATGCCGACATCTGGGGATTTCCATGTTCCGATCCCTCACTAGACTATCAATGGGCGGTCTCCACCTTTTTGTTCCCTCGGGAAGGAAAGACTCGGCAAAAGTTTCAGTGTCCAAGTGGGCTCAATTTGCCCTAATAGGATACTAAGAAAAAGGGTTGGCCAAGCTGACAGTCTTAGAGGCAGGTTTCAGACAGGGAAGGGGGCACTAAGCTCCAATAACCGGCAAGATTCCCTGCAGCACGTATCAAAAGATGGACGCAGATCTGTGACTGTCCCTGCCTTTTGTTGCCTGACTGCCTACGTCGGAAAGGCTTGTACGAGGCTAAACCACAGGTTACAAACTGCTCTTTTGGCCGGCCAGCCGGCTGGTCAATATAATTCAGAGCAGTGGTAGGTGCCTGGAGAAACCCGGCCTAACCAAGCTGACGTGGCACCGATCAATTCTTATAATTAAGGCAAGGCTGTAGCTAGCTGTAAGAAAATATGTGCACTGCCTTCGTGTCCACTTGTGAAACACAAGAAAGCTTAAACAAAGTGCATGAAGAATCTAGAGTGACAGCCTCTTACCTTAGGTCACCTAATAGGGTATGAGAGCACATCAGTGTAAAGACTCTGCAGCTGGCCAGCTGCAAGTAGCCTGAGAGATAGAAGATATATAATTAGTCAATTTGCAGTGCAAGTGCAAAATGATGAGAATCCTATTAAAACATAAACAAGGTCCTAGAGTACTGTGCTGATTAGGGAAAAAATAACTGGGATGCAGGTTTCACATTCATCTGAATGTAGCAGCAGCAACTGTGGTAATGATGATTAAACATATAGGTTAACTACCGTATCAACAGCAGGATTTCCTGTCTGCTGCTGGCGATCGAGAACAGGAGCCATGTGCAGGAGCGGAGGCTTTCCCTAATGACCAGACATGAACCTTATCCGAGGCACTCCAGGGTTACATGATTAACACCTTTGAACACCAGATAATATTATCTTAATCACTACAACTAAAGCGTCATGTGAGGGCCACAATGGTAAAGTAGACTCTCGCCTACTATGCTCAACACATACCAAGGAAAGGAAGTGTTTCTTTCATGCAAAAGAAAGGAGTTGTCAAAGGATGGATGCAACTAGTACAAAGTACAAACTAATCACGTCATCCACGTAATAGTACACTCCAGCTAAATATGCAGTTCTTTTCTCTTGTCTGACAAAGTAAACAACTCTTTTTATAACCAGAAGTCCAGAAGTTCCTTTCCAAAGCCACTCTTATGGGATAAAAATACACAGGGCCATGGAGGATCAGCAAGGAAAACCAAAAAATACTGTATGGCAATGTCTGATGCTAAACAGGCAATGGTGACCACTACTAGCTGAGAAAAATCCGAGATGAGAGTGCAATGACACACCACTCTTTTGAGAGAGAGGGAGGGAGGGAGGGAGGGAGATTAGGAAGCATCACATGAGTGAATTAAGTCCCGGGAGGTACCAGATGTCTGGCTCATGAAACTGGTCGGGCCTACAAAATGCTATGATATACCCATCAGGGGCATCAGCCACATGAGGCCAGTGACTTCACGGAGCTCATGAACAAGAATATGGTTGGTCCACAAGAAATGGCTAACCTGATGAATAGTCATAATCTCCAGTGTCAATTATTTTCCCTTTCCTCGGTACAGCTAGTGGTTCTAGACACCAGCTCTTTTGTACGAACACAGTACTTTTCTGGAGAGACAGATGTAAACATGGGCTGACGGTGGACCAATGGAGGCTCTTCAGGACCTAAGATATGTCATGTTGTACCAAACTATGCATAGCTAAGTTGGCAAAGATGATCAAATGACAAGTATTTTCACTGCATTGGTACTTCCTATGTGATAATGTAGTGCAGAGAAAATAAAAAAAGATCTTCAAATTGTTGATTAGAAAAGCAACATGATGGCAATGTACTAGGCTAACTGGTAATTAGAATGGGCGCTTCAAGTCATGAACTCAACTATCATCGCCTAATGCTCAAGCTGTCACAAGAGATAGAAGATATAAGACATCAAAACTTTGTTTATTTTTTGTATGTTTTACATAATGTTTACTTATTAAATAAAGAAAACTGATAAAAAAAGTTTCATTAACATTATGTGACTAGTGAACATACCACTTTGAGAGTTCACTGTGAACTGGAAAGATAACGAGGAAGACAGGAATAGAAGATATCCTCCTTTCATGTGCATTTCTATAAGAGGCCTTTTCTATAAACTCAACAAATCGTGCATCCACTTTCCATGTACACCTCTGCAGAAACAAATATTTCATTGCTAAAAAACACTGGCTGACAAAAGCACTGTACAAGATATACTTCATTACTGTATGTCACACTAGCTATTATGATAATAAGCGACTCAACTCAGCCTCGATACGAAGTGTTGATGTCACACTAAATGGGGCCACAAGATGACATTATTGACTTGAATAACAAAGCTATCAGTACAAGCACTGACATTTATCTTCAGTATAGAATGCCACTACTACAAGGCAATAATTTACTACATGATAAGAACACAGAGTGCCAGAAATAAATTGTTGACATCCCTCATTTAGCAATCAATTACCAAAAGTCCTCATAAGAACAGGGCCATCCTTAAAATGGCGAAACCGTTTGATATCTCTGACCATGACCAATGTTATTTGCAATCTTAATTAAGGAACGGCAGTCTGCACAAACAGCTCCTCTTTTTGTTCACAACCAAAAATGTGAGCTGCATAGATCCAACTTGACCCCATATCTTTCTTTGCACCACTATCATTCAGGTATTTCCTTGCCAACACAGCATTCTCCCAGTTTCCACTGGCCGCATATACATCTGAAAGCAAAGCATGGTTCCCTCCATTTTCTGGTTCCAGTTTGAAAAGCTGTTCAGCTGCTAGTCTGGCTAATCCAATATTTCTGTACTTACGGCATGATCCAAGCAAAGATCCCCACATAGAAGTAGTTGGCTCAAATGGCATTTGTTGAATCAGTTCCCAAGCCTCATCAGTCCTCCCAGATCGCCCCAAAACATCAACCATGCAAGAATAGTGAAGGACATTAGGTTCGACAGTCTGATCAGATATTAGCAGGCTGAAGTAGCAGCGGGCCTCTTCAACTAAACCTGCATGACCACACACTGACAACATGGAGAGATAAGTAACTTCATTTGGAGATATCCCTGCCTGCTGCATTTTCTCAAAAAGAATTATTGCTTCCCAAAAATTGCCATGCCTAGTAAAACTAGTAATCATTGCATTCCACAGTACGGCATTCTTGTGTTTCATATCAGAAAATATGAGATAGGCTTCCTCAATCTGCCCACACCTTGCATAGACATCCACGAGAGATGATGCCGCAAAAAAATTACCATGAAAACCATACTTGAAAATAACTGCATGAAGCTGTATTCCTTCAATCATCAATGCTAGGCTTGCACATGTACTGAGTATAGCAGAAAGAGTGAATTCAGAAAATTCTACTCCTTCCCTTAGTGATCTCTGGAATAAACGTAATGCATCTTCATGAAGACCATTTTGCACGAGTCCTGCAATGAATGTACTCCATGTAACTGCAGTTTTCTCAGGAATTTTCTCAAAAACCAAGCATGCGTCATTAATCATATTACACTTTGCATAAACATCAAGAACTGCAGTTCCAACAAAACTATTGGAGTCCAATGCTAGCTTGATGGCAATACTGTGCAATTGTTTGCATTCTATGGTAGCAAATTTTGCAGCACATGCACAGAGGGTGCTGGATAAGGTAAATTCACTCATCTGTGTCCCTTCTTCATGCATCTTTGAAAAAAGCTTCAGAGCTTGTAAATCATTTCCATTGCAAGTATACCCAGCAATCATGGTATTCCATGAGACTATGCTTCTGAAAGGCATTGCATCAAAAACACGACGAGCACAATCATTCATGCCACATTTTGTGTACAAGTTGATCAGAATATTGCACGTGATAGTATCAGTTTCCAGACCCAAATGGATGGCTAAACCATGGCAGCCTTTCCCAATCAAGAGGCACCTCCTCTTCGCACACTGTTGCAAAAGTACATGTAGTGCAAACATGTCAATCAAATTCCTGTCAAACCTAACAAGCCTCTTATCCTTTAGGACAATTCCATCGTTGAGCTTGTTACAAAAAGAACGAGCACGAAAATGAAGTCCCGAGCATACAGCAATAAGAGATCTCGCACACTGACTTATAGCATGACGGTTAAACCAAATGCCCATCCAAGCAAGCCAGCTGTCCGCAAGCTCTCGGTTTTACTTGAAGGCAAACTTCACCAATGAAATTTGTTACTCGCAAAAGGAAAATCATTGGATCCTTGCCTGTTGCTAAGAGCACATCATATTTTCTGCAGACTAAACTAAGAATGTTTCAGGTTTGTTCACCTTCAAGCTTCAAAAACTTATCAGACCTTTGAATGGTGTGGCTGAAAGAAACAGCAAGTTAAGGCATTGTAACAACAATGTAATACTCATCACAATTTGGTGCACCTTCTTCTAGCAAATTACATCCTGAAAAATAAGATCTATCAGAAAAGGAACACAAGTTCAGCTGACATTAGCATGAGAAAATATATTAAATTTCATTACAAATGGTTGAAAATAAAACAAAAAACAATTGAAAAGAATAATGCCGGAACTGAAACAAATGGAGTTCCTGGTTTAACACCTTGGGCTGTGCGAGCTGAATTTAGCATGGCACTTACACTATGCACCGGACACTATCCCAGTGATAATAGCCCCAGGTTTCATTTCTGTTTTACTGAAAGCTGCAAACATTAATATTTTTGAAGTTAGCATGACCAGTAATTTAATATGGGTTTTTAATTTGTCCATAAGAACTCATCCTGAATCAGAGTGCCGTTAAACAAAAATGTATATCCCCTTATCCTATTCCTCAAAATTCACTTTACTTAGCATCTTCTCATCGAGCTTCTCTGAGTCAGGCTTCTAAGGAAAAAACCCGCCCATCATGGAATGAAAATATCTTCCAGAAACTCAGAGGCAATAAGATCATAAATGGGGAACGAGATACAGAGCACCCGAAACTACTAAAAGCACACTCTCCGACTCTTCAGTATTGCTCGCAGCAGCAGGACATATTTTCAGTCCAGCGCCCTACGGAGAACTGATAGCCTGACACTATAATACACCAAAATTCGAGAGTTGTAGTAAATTATGCACAGAGAAGATCCACTGGCTACCTCTCTCGGCGGATCATTCCATCGAACATCCTCGGCGCACGGAGCAGATGTCGCACCACCCACCGGGCCAGCACCCGCTGTGCGCCTCGCGGAAGCGGTAGGACGAGGAGGAGGGGGAGGGAGCCTCGAGGCGAATGGGGCTTCGGAGGACGCCGAGGTTTCGGGGAAGCGATGCGAGCGATCGGAACCAGGCCACAGGTGGAGGAAGACGGGACGAGGACGAAGCGAGGCAAGAGAGTAAAAGAAAATTGACAAAAGAAAATCGAACGCGCGCGCGGCTGGTGGGTCTTGGGAAACTCCTGTCGGAAGCATGCGGCCCAATAGAAGAAAAAGAGCGCGTGAGGATTAGCGGCCCAGTATCTTGCGGAGCCTGTTATGCGGGCCGGCCCTGAAACTTGTCTGGTCGACGCAGGGACAACAGTACTCGGGACATCGTGACCTGAGCCTTTTCCTCATGTTCAAGAACAAGAGCATTTCATAGAAGTCCAAAAAGGCTCCAAATTTATAAGCCAACTCGTTTCTTCTGTTTTCCTTTTTTAAACTATCTTTAGTGACCCTTGTTACAAGCAGTTTGTCTTTTTAAGAGAGTTACCAGCAGTTATATGAATATAATAAAGTTATGAAAGATGGAGGATCTATTCTCTACCTTCTCACCTAAAGTAAAACAAGAAACTGAAAACAACTGCCGCCGGCATGCTCCAATCCCTTCTACTATAAGAGGGTATGGATCACGTCAGATGATTCCCATTGCGATTGCGTGATCAGATTACCACTCACTACTCAGTCGATCAGTTCACATCGCTCGAGTCCTTTGCCCTCCACAACCCGTGAGGATAGCCAGCCAGGAATCATGCCGGCCTCGGTGCATTCCTCTTCGATTTCACCTTATCAGGCCGTGCCTTTCCTCAAATCAAATTGGCTATTTGTTTCATGTTCATCTCATCTGGACTTCACCAGGGCGTGGTCAGTTTTTTCCACACTGCACTTTTCAGAAAGGGATGGCCATTCACACCCACCGATGTCGCGAGTGCTGAAACTCTTTTTAACCTTTTAACACTGAAACCTTGTACTATACGCCCACGCGTAACTAGTAGTTTTCATGTGATTGTGACGCAAACACCTGAGGCATTGCATTACCAGGTTAGTTTATTGTTTCATGAAAGTGCAATCTGCTGGCCAAATCTTATGTTCCCTACAGGTCGATGTGATACCAAAAGATTGTTAGAAGCAAGCAAAGCATATCCTGTTTATTTTCTTCTTACTGAAGAATATGCACGACCCACAATCAGGATGTTTGATTTTTCTAAAAAAAATGTGAAGAGCAATCAGCATAGTCCAACCCATGCAGCATTGGTTCTGTATAAACAGAGAGATTCTCCTGCTTAATGCATATGAAGTGCTGCAAGGTAATGTAGCAGGCTAGCAGCATACTAGATCAGCTAGTTAGGCCATGGGTGATGTAGGAAAGGGATTTGAAAGTAATTACTTGCAAATATGTTGTATCAGAATTCCTGGAGATACTGCGGCCTACGCACTTTGTAACTTTTGAATTCTGACCCATTTGCGGTCGAGTCTCTTGTTCTGTAAAATTGACATGCAGAGCTTTTGAACCCTAAAGATACAGCAAATTGGCACGTTATTGCCGGAATCAACAAATCACCTAGTTCAAGTATTTCTCTTTGCCTTTGTCTCTTGTATCATAGAAAACTCTCTGGAGTTCTATGTAAATAACAAAGGGAGGACAAAAAGCAGCAGAATTCTTTTTTTAACAAAAAGGCAGCAAAAAAGAATCATGGGTTGCATTTGATTGTGCCCATCGTCCAAGAGAATCCAGTAGGGTATATCTGAAGGTGTAAAGTGTAGTGCAGTGGAACAGATGTGCCTGCACTCACTAACAGCCATCAGCACTATTCCATCGCTTAGGCAGGCCACAAGATATGGTCCAAAGCAAAAGGAGGTGCACATGGAAAAGGCGATGAGATCGCTTGCCAGAAATGGAACCAACGCCTCGCCGTTTTCTCATTTGTCAATGCCCAGATAAACCACCAAAAAGAAGTGTCGGCAAATGGCGCTTACGGGACTAAGAAAAATTCTGTGAATCCAAGAGAACATGTGTCGTTGCTCTCAGGCTGCACCTTGAGTGTTTTCAGTTCGGTGGTGAATCGATGGCGGTGGAAGAAAACTTTCCTCCAGCCGCCCTCTGCTCCTCAGTGGATAATGGATTTGATTCTCACACTGATCGATCGTTTCGGAGACAAAGAGAATGAGTTATCTCGACATCTGGAGCTTTCTACTTTTCCGAAAGCTCAAAGCAAGGAAATTACAGCGTTTCAAGTTCACTTGTGTCTGAGCAAATGCTAAACATGAGTAGAATTATTATGTGTAAAGGAAATGCCTGTCAGCACCGACAGGCCATACAAGAAAATGATGTCTCGTTATTCTGTCTCAACATATCATACTCGTTTCCGTTTAATTGTGACTGATCGTGGTGATAAAGCTCTAAA
The DNA here is from genome assembly GCA_032594955.1 of Panicum miliaceum. Taxonomy (NCBI): domain Eukaryota; kingdom Viridiplantae; phylum Streptophyta; class Magnoliopsida; order Poales; family Poaceae; genus Panicum; species Panicum miliaceum. Next base: position 2,035,326 of record CM064065.1, on the reverse strand, counting down.
GCTATGTGATGCGAACCAGAAATGCAAAAACAAACACTCAAGGTTGAAAAGCTAAAATATTCAGGTCGGTCATCGAAACGCAGTGGGCGGCACAAAGATGTTTCGGACGAATTATTGGCACCAGCTGGATCAGCTTTATCTCCATTCCATCAGGCGATAACTTCAGTCCTCATCACCCAAGCCTATCTGCAGTTTTATATGGATGAAATGTTCAGAGAGCAAAAGTTTCAGAGATGGGACTATTGCAGACTGCAAACAAACACTGACGTGCAGTGGCATCACATCCATAGTGGCAAATCTTTGGAGCGGCGAATTTCCAATTCCCTTGATCGTTACCTACCAGATGATCCGAAGAAAACATGTGCCGATCCCCTCCGTATCATGCAGATTTGTAGACACATTCTCCGAAAGAAACATTTCATTTCAAGGGGCACAATGTGCGTTGGTGAGGCAGTGATGCAAGCATCGCAATCCATCTCAATTTCATTTCCACAAGCAATTTTCCAGGTAACATGGCAGATTTTCCACGAGTCCTTTTAGTAGAATCCAACTGAAAAAAGAAAAGGAAGAAGAAGAAGCAAGTGGCACCATCTCCATGCACGCGTGCGGATCATCCCGCCGGCCTCGACGATGGCCGGATCGACACAGGATCAGCATGCGAAGACGATCGCGATCCGGGTAATCATCATATGGTGGCTACTGCTGCTAGGTTCCCGCCGAAGTGGCCGGCGTGCGACCAACCGATAAGCGCGGCATGTTCTGGTAATGGAGGTCGCCGTCGTGGCTGCTCAACCTGCGTGCTCGTGGCAAATGTGTGCGGCGGAGGCGGCGGCGCGATCGTGGCTTTTGGATTTGTTCCTATCGTGAGGATCCGCGCAGAGACGCATACGCATTTCGGTGGCGATCCCTTCTCCGGTTGTGGAAATCGAACGCTACATGCTTTGAGATGGATGGTTGCACTGTGCTTCACTAACATTGCACAATCAAGCTGCATTTCCAACTTGATCTTATCGGATCGGTGTTTACAGGAAGGAATCAGCTACGCGTACGACCATTTTTCCAACTGGTGTACGGCTAGTAGTTTCTGATTGCCTTTGCTTCTTTGGATGTGACTGATGGCTGAACTGCAATGAGTCGGAAGGGAATCATACATATCTGTCGTCCGTACAGCAGGATCTGCTCCGACCTCTATTCATTTTATTTACATGATGGATTTTGTTTGATTAAATAAGACAAGGCTTTGACGAAAATTACTCCATGAATATGTGAAGCATAATCATAAATAAGTCTTTGTGGATTATGAATATTATCGTACTTAATTTTGTGTTGAAAAATTATGTATTAATGGGAGTAATTTTTTAATTAAAATTTTAACAGTATGAAATAATAACGTGAACTTTCACTCTTAGTCATGAAAAGCGGATGTCATGAACACAGGGATAACATTTTCGAAGAAAGATCAGAGGAATCCTTCCTTGAGCATATACACTTTTCATCTTTGCAAGTTTACAGGATGCATATCCCTTTGTTTTTCTCTATTCCCATGGGGTTGTTTTACCCACCCTTGTTAGATTCCTTTTTTTTTCTTTGCTCTCGTCAGCACAGAACAAGTCAAAAATAGGAAGAGACAAAAAAAACATACTAGAGCACATGAGCAACACCGAATTAGGATTAGTTCTATCTATATGACGTCAGCCAGGCATCCTGCTACACCGTGCACGCTTCGTCCTGCACCTTTGCCCCGCCGCCATCGAGACCGCTCTCCTCGGCGTCGTAGCTGGCGTGCACGCTGTAGAGCACGTATACCAGCAACGCGGCGACCGAGAAGAACCCGAACCGGATGTAGGAGGGCCGGTCCAGCGAGCCCAGCAGGAAGACGTTGAGGAACACGGACGCCGCGGGCACCCACGGCATCCCGGGCACGCCCCACAGCTCGGGCGCGTGCGCCTGCGGCACCAGCGCCTGGAACGCGGCGACCGTGGCGACCGCGAGCGCCGCGCACGCGGCGAGGAGGCCCGTCCGCACGCCGCGCTCGGGCGGGGCCAGCTTCCAGACCAGCGTGAAGGAGAGCGCGACGAGGGAGAAGGCGGCGAGGAACGCGAGCGTCGGCCAGGCGCTGCGGGCGCGCCCAAGCTCGGCGCCGACGTAGCGGCGGTACACGACGGCGTTGGCCACCATGTAGAAGACGAAGAGCGTGCCGATGCAGACGAGGTTGAGCAGGATGTCCAGCTCCGTGAACAGCGCCAGCGCCGCCGTGAAGAGGCCTGCGAGGGGGGAGGAGGAGGAGCAAAGCTGTCAGCGTCCAACATCAACAAACAGAGCTGCGGCCAGCGCCAAAGCTGAAACGGAACGCACCGAGGAAGGCGGAGGCGTTGACGGGGGTGGCGGTGCGGGGGTTCACCCTGGCGAGCCAGGCGGGCATGACTCCGGAGCGGCCGATGACGCACAGGTACCGCGCCTGCCCGAGCATGGCCACCATCAGCGACGTCAGGATGCCGAGGCTCGCGCCGGCGCCGATCACGTTGGACACCCACGCCATCCCCTTCCGCCCCCTGAACGCTCCCGAGAACGGCGCCTCCGGGTCAATCTGCGCAGCACAGCACCCAAAAAGGACAACAGCAATCAGACCAGGTGAAAAACTGTCGCAGATTCTTGACTGAGAATTAGCTGTCACTGTTATTCGTGGTCGCAGGTAGAATAGAACCACTAAAAGTCAGTAAAAAATCCTCGATGCTTTGTTCTGCCAGAAAGTGGGTTCGGGCCCGTCCTGCGATTGGGACCTCAGATTCATCCCAAATCATACGACCAACATCCCAGTAAAGCTGAGGGAGATATGAAAGAGAGAGAGAAAGCAGGTGCCGGGATCAGATGCCAGCCAGTGGCACCAACTGTTCTACCGAACTAGCCCAATTGACCATATATTCCCTGAGCTAGCTACCCCTCACCTACGCAACCAACGATGAGCTCTAAATATAGTAGTCTACACCGTGACAAAAAGGAAAGGAAATGGCTGGGCATCAGTTCTATTCTAAGTTCTAGGTGAGCGTGCAGCATAATGCATTCAGCTATGCCTGAGCTGAGCCTCAGTTTTGGCCTGGATGGAATTCTGAAACAGGATGTCTCTGAGGTTTCTGCAAATCTGCACTTGTACTACCAGCATCAACTCTGTGCACATCCTGTCGCGTTCAGCTAACTATAGCCACCCAATTGACCTTTAGAGAGCGAGTAATATTCGCCTGATTATCCCTAGAGCATAAAGATGAGCTCTCCCTCCTCTAGGTGAGTGAGGGAAGCTTTAGCAAAACGTGGCATGCGTGCCTATAGTGGAATCTCTCAAATTCTGTTACAGATGGAATCTGGAACTAGGCAAGATTTGGGCATCTTCAAAGTCTGCATAGACCAACAAGGCGAGCACGTACCGCGTCGTAGGGGAGGAGCATGGACATGGAGGCGGCCATGAGGCAGTAGAGCGCGGTGACGACGACGACGGAGCCCGAGACGCCGATGGGGATGTCGCGCGCGGGCCGCTCCACCTCCTCGGCCATGGTGGACACGGCGTCGTACCCGATGTAGCTCAGGTACACCATGGCCGCGCCGTTGAACACGCCCATGGCGCCGTGCGGGAAGAAGCCGCCGGGGTTCTGGGACGGGTCGGCCGGGCGCGTCAGGTTCCGCGCGTCGCCGTGCACGAACCCGATCACGATGATGAACAGGATGAACGCCACGTGCACCGCCGTCAGGACCATGTTCACCAACGAGCTCTCCTTGGTGCTGCAATTGATAGCAGAGCACAGAGAGGATTATTAGGAACAAATGTGTCTAAACAAGTAGTACCATTCTTTTCCAAAAAAAAAATGAAAATGGCTGTTGCAAATTTCAATCATCAGGGGTTGCGTTCCAAATTTCCAAGGCTTATTTTAGACAAAATCGTGTGGTTCTTGGCTGATCTGAGGTGTAAAGAAAGATACGAGCGAGAATTCAGGAACAAGAGGTCAGCCAAGCACTAGAATAGTAGATAGACTGGCTAGCTTTGATTTGATTCTCGTCTTTCGACAAAGTTTGCCAACATTTGCCAGCAAAAACATTCGATCACCAAACAAAAGATGAAGGTACACTAGAAAACAGCAACCAACAAGATTCTTTGCCACGGAACAAAATCTCCATCTGATCGACTCTGCTTTGTCTGAACCTCACAGAATCTGGAGAAAACAGATCGAAGGACAGGAGCAGTTGCAGAGCAAAAACGCAAAACGACAACCACCAGACATACATGTTTTCACCAAAGAAAAACATCAATTACCAGGCAGTAAAATCTGGGAGTCACAAAAGTGTTGTGCGTTTGCTTTTGAGTGCACAGAAACCAGGTGTTTCCTTTCCATCTCATCATATCACTAATGCAGAGCAGAGAAGCCGATTGGGGAGTGACACACGAAGAGACAACAAGGGTGACACTTGGACGCGACTTCTTCTTTGTAACGTCGAATTATAATTCTTTTTCAAAAAAGAAAGAAACTTGAGTGCTATGGTGACATCAGAGAAGCTGTGGTAACTGACGCGCGCACCTGTAGCAGATGCAGACGGAGATGAGGAGGATGACGCCGACGGCGACGAGGTCCACCTGGTTGAACCCCTCCGGCAGGCCCGGCACGGGGATCCGCCACTTGCTGGGCGCGTCCACGCCCACCGCCGTGCCCAGGTACGCCGTGAAGCTCCGCGCCACGGCGGCGTTGGAGAAGACGTACTCCATGATCAGGTTCGCACCCGTCAGGAACGCCGCGAACTCCCCTGCAACCAACACAGCAGCGCAGGCGTCACGTCACTTCGCCGCCACGACAGAACAGTAGTAAAAAAAAGAGTAGTAACTCCAAAGAGAAATCGCTGTCAGGCCAGCCTTACAGGGGGGGGGGGGGGGGGGGGGGGGGAGGAGTTAAAGCGAATTGCAAGGCAAATGCTAGGTAATTTACTGGGCGATCGGGACGGAGGGAACGGTGGTTGTGACTGAATTACTGAGAATGACCGTGACTTTTGTCCCGGTCCTGGCCCTTCAACAGGCCGAGGGCACCCGGTCCCATGCGGACGAAAAAGAGCAAACCGTTTGGGCGTGCGTGATAAAATCTGTTGGACGTCGCAATCGTCTCCAGCTTTTTTTAATCGTCGATGCCAGTTACAAAAGGGCCAGAAAACCAATTGACAAACAAGCCAGCCTGCAACACGGGCTGCATGCAGAGCTGGGCAAATTTATATTTAGGTAGGTCCTGTACTTTTCAAGCGTTTTGAAACAAAAAGGAATAGGATTACCAGCCGACAAAAAATGAAGACAAATCTTTTTGGAGGGTGGTGAAAAGAAAAAACAAATCTTGGGGGCACTTAATTTCTCGCTCAAATCGCATCTATCTATCTAACAAGTGACATGGAAGATAATCAAATTGGCAATTGTTCTCGTGGTTGCCGCAAATGAACAAACACGACTCCAGCAAGAGCAGCGCCCATAAGACGACACCTCTCGCAGGCCCTTAAATAGGCATGAAAAAAAGGATGCCGCAAATGGACAAACCGAGGAAAGGGGAAAGAGAGCAAGCAAGTACACATGCAAGACGATAACCATGAAATGATTTTTTAAGAAAAAAGGGCATCTTTTTCTTTGGGATATGTGGCGTCACAACTCACAACTCAGAAACAGCCCAATGCCGTGAATCGCAGGAGCTGAATTCAGTCGGTCGGCTGAAGAACGGAACTCCCCAAAAGAAGCTCACACGAAACAGAAGGCATCGATCGCGGCATGGTGTTGGCGTGAATAGAGATTACTGACCGAAGGTGACGCGGAGGTAGCTGAAGGCGCCGCCGGCGACGGGCATGTCGACGGCGAACTCGGTGTAGCAGAAGGCGGAGAGCAGCGCGCAGAGGCCGGCAATGGCGTAGGACACGACGACCCCGGGCCCCGCGTAGAGCCTGGTGGCGCGGCCCGTGGTGACGAAGACCCCGGCCCCCACCATGCCGCCCAGCCCCAGCCCGACGAGGTCCCACCACCGCAGCGCGCGCGCCATGTGGGCGCCCGACCGCGCCCGCACGCCGCTCATCTCCTCCCCGGGCGCCGTCGCCGCGCACGCCCGCCGCGCCACGCGCCGCGGCGTCTGCGCCAGCGCGCGCCCGTACGCGCGGAAGCTCGCGAACGATCCGCCGCCGCCGCCGCTCATCGCCCCATGGTCGGTGCCGGACGGTGGCAGCGCGGCCTTGTCCATGGCCCGATTGGGGACAGGCGGTGCGGCGGGGGTGCAGCCGTGTGTAGAGGAGATGGAGGGGTTTGGACGGAGAGGAACGCGAGAGGCGTGGGGAGGGGAGGGCGAGGGGGCGCGGTATATAAAGAGGCGGACGCCGGATGGATGTGGGTGGCGCCGCGCGCGTTGCCATTGCCACTAGCAGCGCGTCCCGCCCACCCCACCGGTGAATCGCAACGGTAAGTGAGGGCGACGCCGGCGCGGCGTGCGCACGGTACATGATGAGGCCTGGTGGTTACGGCAATTCACTACCCCACATATTATTTGCATGTAAACTGTGTTATCGCAGACCATATCCGGAAAGTAGAATAATTTAGGAGATACCAAATAAATGAAATGGATCCAAACAATAGACAGATAGGTGCAGCCAGGCCACTCGTAGTAGCTACGAGATATAATGGGCCAACCGGCAATGCCCTGTGATTGTGAATAAGAGTGAGAAGCAAGCTTGGGGGGCCGGCTAATCCGCGAGCGCGCGCCAGGAGCCCTCGCGGCGAGCGATCCCCCGACAGTAGGGCTTTCTTTTTATGGAAAGTATTTTCTCTTCACATCTTTCTACATTTTGCAGTATAACTTATAAATGCGATTATACGTATAATTTTTGCGCATAACTTTTGAGAGGATAAATTTTCATCATAATTTTTACGATGTACATGACTTTTTCACACAAGTTAACTATACAACTTCTAAGCATATCTTTGATATAGTTTGTTTAGTACAATTTTCATAAAAAGAAGTTGCCAAAAGAACTATTCCAGAGAAAACACAATAGAAGGTAAGGAAAAAACTGAAAAGAAAAAAATGATGGCACTTGCCATTACAGAACAGAACGTAAAAGGAAAAAAAATTGGAAATGTAGGGCACGGAGCGAGCGAGTGCGGAATTGGAATTGCGGAGCTTGGCGCCCATACTGCTACCGCGCTAGCAGAGCACACGGGAGAGTGGGCTTTATCTGCCGTGGATCAGACACAAGATCGTCGAAGCCGCGTGGTGCGGCGCGGTCGTGCCAAACCGTCCGCAAGGGATCGGATCCATCGACAAGCGGTGTGGATGGGAGTGTGACACTGACACGCATCCTACACTGCTGATGGATGGTGCGTGACTGAGCGCGATGGTTTGCTAGCTGCGGGGTCCGTCCGTACGTGTACCTGCAGGAGCTGCAGGGACGGATCTTCCCTGATCGCGTCTCAACTGTGATCTCGCCGGCAGCTGCTGGTTGATTCGGCTGCGGACCAGCTGATCGGTTGGGTCGAGCGGGCGGGGTCCACTCGGTGGTTTGGGCCTTTGGGTGGTCCTCCCTCGATCCCTATCTCACTCCAGCAGATACGTCTTAATTAATTATATTTGATTTGATTTGATTTCTCTACCAGTACCAGTACGCATGCACAAAGAACACACTAGATTAAGTGCGGCGCAAATGATTCTTTTAACCAAGAGAGAAGTTGTCCATGAATTGCATAGAACATCCAGGGCAGTTCGTTGCTCTATGTTTCTTTATAATCCCTCGCCCAATGTTCTCTCCACAAATATAAAAGGTATGGGTAGAAAAAAATAATACCCCGATCCTGCAACCTGACATTGAACCACACTATATTTCTGGACAATGGTGGCAAGAGAACTGAAACCCGAGAGGAGTGGCGAGGCCATTATTCATTTCCTTTTGCGTCGTGCTAAAACCTTAAGCGCGTAGCAAAAACCGAAGCCTTCCACTGATGCAGCGTCTGATTGGGAGGGAAATTATAAGGATGCAAAAAAAAAGGATAGATATATATATAAATAATAACGGGTGTAGACCCTGGCGTATATATAGTACATATGCAATGCAAGCAAAAGGCGAGTGCAAGTTGAAGCCCTGTGTTCCTCTTTCCGGTAAAAAAGGGGCCAAGTTGGAGATGGTTGCTAACGCACATAACCGTCCGTCTCCAATGGCGTTCGTGTGAAGCGCTCCATCTTTATCTGGCCTTGTGGTACGTTTCTTTTCTTGCTTTTCCCGCTTTGCAACTTCTGTCCTTGTCCTACAGATAGGTGACGAATTGACGATGCATCCGGCCGCACAATGCACGGTCCATTTGAAAATCGTAGTATTACTAGTATACTAGAGCCCAAACCGGTTGGTCTTAAATCTAAACTCGACAGAAATTATACGTAAAAGCCGGTTATGGTCTGATCCTTTTTGAACACTACCTGCTTAAACTGCGGCATTTTTTTTTAATTGAATGAACACAAACCCGGCTGCAAACTTTGAATGCCGTCGTCTTCTTCGCATGCACCACGTTTGGCGGCAGAATGGGATTGGGCTTGAATGCTGACCAGGATCCAGATAAACATCGGCGCCATTAATGAGCCGCCCAGACCCAATTAGTTACTGCTAGCAGGGGATGACAAGTGGATCTCCGGCGCTGGTGACAAGCTACTAGCTGACGGCTGACCTCTCGAGCGGTGTGCCGGCCCGGCCCATGCGCCGTTGCCTCTCTTGCTTCCCGAAAACGCCCTCCTAGCTTGCGCGTTGCCCCCACGCGATAGGGCAGCCAAATGACGGAAAGCGCCCCCTGCCTGGCGCACAAGGGGTGGCCCGCTACATACGGGTCCGAGGGCACTTTTGGTAACAAAGCGCGCGGTGGCCCACGTATACTAGTAGTACTAGACAGGGCTGGCGCGGCGGGCAGGCAGACGCAGGCAGCGGCGCGTGCGACGAGACGTGACGGGCGGCAGGCGGCGGCCGGCGGCGCCCATATCCACGCTTTTGCTTGCTTGTCCCGCACTCCTTGGTGCCTTCCCATCCATGATCCATGGACGACGTGGCCCTCGTCTAGTCGTCTCTGATACTGATAGGGCAGCTAGCAAGCCTCTGCACTCTGTCTGAGATGGCGATTCACTGCGAGCGCGGGGACCACCTTGCCCGGCCTGCACGCTCCTCGAGGACCGGAGAAGGTAGCTCGCCTCTCCGGCCGCGCCGTCCGGCATCGTCCGCGGTCGCCGCCCGCAATGTGGCTGACCCAGTTATACTACTAGCAGTTGGGAGATGATGTCGGGTTAACTAGAGGGTCAACGTTGAACGCTGTGCGAGCGTGCACAACGGTACGACGAAATTTACTACTGCCACCGTCGTCGTGGACAGAAAATTAAAAGACGAAAACGGAACGCGGCGGCGGCAAGGACCGCGGTTTAGGCGAAAAGATTGGCCAAACAAGGATCGGAAAGATGAAGGCTCATGAATTTGCAATGCCTTTCGCGTTCCATCACTTTGTGCCTGTAGTTGACTTGCCTGCCGGCCGGACAGGCTCGTTGGGTCGTACAACGCATCCATGCATGTGCAATGCATGCTTGGAACAAGTGGGCCGCGAGCATGCAGAACGGAAAAGAAGGTCAAGGCTCAACAAGTTGAGATCCGTGATACCCTTCCGTCCAGTGGCCGGAGAAAAGAACAAAGTTTGGCAGGGGCACGCGCGTCTGATCCATAGAATAAATTGTGATATCGTACGTGATCTCTGCTGGCAGGACTGATTCGGCGATCAGAATTCAGATCGATCGGTAGCGCTACGCCCGTGTTTCTTTGGCGGCCCGCCGTTGGTTAGCCTTCCGCGCCCGACCGCGCGCCTTTCCGTCATGGTCCTCCTGTGCTGTGCCCACGTACAATACGGCAGATTAAAGCGAGGCATTATACTACCAGTACGTACGTGCCGTGGAGCGAACACGGTGTTCCCATGACTGGCCGCCCTGCATTTAGTACGAGTCCCATGCTGCCACCGCTCTTTTCTCCCTGCCCGCATAACGGACTGGCTGGTACTGGTACCGGCCGCGTGTACTGTACGTTCATCGATCGGTTTCACACCCCGGTACAAGAAAAGGGACCTGCGGCTGACGTGTGGGCCACGGTCAAAGATTGTTCATGCAATTCATCAAAAAAGCCACTCACTTAATTTTGTCATGCGTCATGCAATGCAACTCTCTGTGCCGCTTCCCGTTCTTTCTGTTCTCTTGCAGAGGGTGGCTCCGTGTGTGTGTTGGCGCCACGCATACAAATCGTTTTTTTTATTATTAGCCATCAAACGATGGCTTTTGCATCTCGATCATATTCATCCATGTCTTCGATCCTGCGTTTCGTAGATGCCTGCTTGCAGCCATCAACTAAAATGCAAGCTCACATGGACACCATTCATGCGGTTGCGAGAGGGAAAAAGGCTAACAACTTTGGGCCACCTGCTACCTAATAGGCCGGATTTGTCCCATGCATGCTAATGATTCATGCCTACAGAAAAAAAAAACCTTCTCTTTCCTATTAACCCTCTCCTTCCTGCTATATGTCTCATTCTAGCTAGGCTTTTTATTCTATCGTGAGTCAAAAGAGAGGACAAAATAAAGCATGTAAAGTGTAAACCACTGCCATTCACATCATCAAATGATATGTCGAAATCTAGTTTATATAGCAGCTTGGCATACTAGTCATGGACCACCACAGAGGCCGATCTTGCACCTAATCACCATTATTCTAGGACCAGATCGTTGATAGATGCCTACTCTCCAAAAGCGACACACTATTGCCGCAACCGCCCACAGTTTTGCACATACTAGTATGGTTCGAAAGAGATATTTCCTTCCTTATTACCCTATAGCATCCATCAACCGCATGCAATCTGGTTTTGGTGTGGGAGCGAGGAGGGGTCTGGTTTCTGGTATTGTTGCAGTGATCATGGTCGGTTAATCTACATGTACTGAACAAAGCATGCATGTGCCAAGGGGGGATATATATAGATGGTTGTGATCCATGCGGCATATATTCCTTGCTATCATTGTAGAATGCAAATAAATTAAAGCAGCACACAAATATTCTCCAAGATCTCACCTATTTTTAACAACCTAAAAAATCACAGGGATTTATCCCTGTTCATGCATGCATGCTGCTCACAAGCAAGTACACTCGTACCAATACAATGTATATATGGTTTCAACCTCGTGGGAATCAGCAGAGGACGAACCAATAATGAACTGCAGATACATAGCAACCATTCATTGATTTTCCAGTAGTATATGTAGCAAATCAGCCAATTTATTTATTTATTTATTTATTTTTTAAAAAATTGAGTGATGTTGAAACAGCAAGCTAAAATTGATGCCCTACCGACCATTTAGCTACAGGTAGCAGAGGAAGCCCCACACAAGGTCCCTCTGGGCTATCCAGCGCCGCAAGCAGCAGATCATCTTTATTTTTCAGCGAGCTGATGGTCCAGACATCAGCCGGGCCGGGGACCAGAGCTAACATGCCGGTAAGTACAAGATTCATCTTGCCCAAATAATTAGGTCTTCGGAATCAGACAGGCATCGGTTGGAACATCACAACCCTTTCTTTCACTCCTTGCCGATCCATCAGGGCCCCTTGCTTCAATGCAACTGCTGCATTGGATGTTTATGTCTGCACGCGTGTGTACGTGCAGTCAAATTTTTCCCCGTGTGACTCTGTCACAGGCTCCACCACATGCAAATGTCTCTCATCCATGCAAACACAGTGTCTCTAATTAGGCCGTACGTTTTTCTGCAGTTGCTAGATGATTTGCTTCTCGTGCCAACTGATTTGGCTCCTGTAGTGTACCTGAAGCTCTGAATCCACAGCAACAAGTCATGCATCGTCTACACTGATCGATCCAAGAGTGATATATAGATGCCAGTTCATCGCCTGTCATTCACGCGCGAACCTGCTGCAATTGAACGGGAGGTTTTCGGTGCTCAAACCGAGCTTTCGATCAGTGCACACGCACCGTACGCTGATTTGCAGCAGAAGGGCAAGTGTTTTCATCTGAATCCAAAGAGGGAGAAGAAGTTCTATATATCAGACTGACACCAAAACTAAATTTGCAGTTTATTGTTTGTGGCTCCAACGTCCAACCTCATGGGGAATCAGCAAAACCAGCCAAAGAGGTGCCGACGTATACGAACCATACAAATTGCGTATGTATACCTTAAATTGTAAAGCTACAGACTAGGAGTACTCCTGATATTATGCCCTTTTTAATAAAAAAACTACAGTACTATATACTGATACTAAAGAACATCGATCTCTTTTGAGGCATGCATGCATGCACTGCGCAGCAAAGTTTAACTTAAAATTGATGCCCTACCGACCATGAGCTTCGAGGTAGGGACCCCCGCAACGACCACAGGGCTAGCTGCAGCTGGAGCCATCCACCGCCGCAAGCAGCCGATCCTCTTTTCCGATCCGCGAATGGACCAGGCAGAGATAGAGGGACCAGCAGCTAGCAGCTGATAGCAATCACCAGCGAGCGTACTACCGCTAGCTAGCTATCCTGCTCAAATGATTGGGCGGCCGGCCGGGCCTTGCAATCAGACAGACAGGCTTGCATGGTTGGAGCTGCAGAACCCTAGCTAGCGCTTGTCCATCGGCCGGGCCCATTCACTTGTAGTTTTGCATATACTACAGTGTGCAGTCAATATAATTTGCTCTGTCCGGGAGCAGACATGCGAATAGTCAAGGGGAGTTGGACAGAGCTAGCTAGCTAGCTAGCCCGTATCTTTCAGAGGCACTTTTCTGCAGACAGATGCATGATCGTGTGTGTACTTTGTGCTTGCTGATGATTTAGCTCACGAACCTCCGATCCGAGTGCACAGCAGGAAGAACAGCCAACGGAGCTTGCATTCGCACAGTGCTGGTGCTGGACTATTATTCCTGCTTATATTCTTGATAATTTCATTTATTAACTAGTTAGGACGACGAATTATTGACTCGCCGAATTCTTTGATACACCAATAGATACAGTCAAGTTTAAGTTCTGCAGATACACAGTTGCATATGCAGTAAGCTATGCTATGCTGCCTGAACATTCATGGCGCACTGTTTGTTTGCAGCTATAGCTAGGATAGCATGCAAGCAGCTGGCTGCCCTTCATGCAGTTCGAGATCATTAGTTAGTTGTAGTTCATACGTAGCCCACCATTCCATCATTTCCATGCCCTGGTGTACTGATCGATACAATACCGATGGACGCCGACAAGCAGCAGACCCATATACATGGGCAACAGGACCAGCTACATGCATCTGAATATGCATAGCAGCCTACCCGCTATATGCCATATTCCACAGAATAGCAATTTTATAGGGCTAAGCCGCCAACAATTTTTCTCTTCGAAAGATACGTCGCCAACGTTCCTCAACAAGTTCCTTATGTATGCATGTGCCCAACGTGGAGAGCAATTGATTCAGAAACATTTTGCCCCTTAAAGTTGGACAGATTCAGCTTCACGGTTGCTGAACTACGGGTTCTCCGTTTATGCTGACTATTGTCTTCATGAGTTGGACAAATTCAGCTTTATGGTTGCTGCACTACTGGTTCTACTGATGTCTTTTTCCCTTTTCACTGAATATCTAGAGGCTTTCTGAAAGAAACTAAGAGGGAACATACCGCTACTACAGCTAATGAACTCGACATTCAGCAACATATATATACATTGTGGTGTTGATCTAATTGAAGTTTTGTCCTCCGCTCGCACCGCCTCGCTGCACATTCCTACATCATTCCATTAGCGATGTTTGTGTTCCCTCGGTTCCTTATCCCCTTCATTCACTGAACTTATTTGTGCACTGCCTGACTGATCAGCTCAGACTTGTCTAAGAAACTGAAAACACTGACAGTGGAAACTGTAGCTTGCTCTTGAAGTTTTGATGCACTAATTTGTTTTCCTTTCATGAGAAACGAGATGAAGCATCCACAACCATGAACCTGATCATGTCAAATGCATCTTCCAGTTTTAGCATCTGTTTCTTGCCAATCGATCAGCATAGAGCATACCGTGTCAAATAGGTACTTCTGTTCTGAATTTTCCTCAAATATTCAGACTATCTGCACCTTTGAACCATACCGCTGCGGCTTTCGGCCAGTGGCCCCGGTGATGGAGAAGATAGCTGGACATTTCTCTGAATCTTTTGCTGCTTCAGAAATTAGAAGCGGCTTCATGTTGTGATGGCCTGTTCTCGACCTGACGCTGGCGGCTCGATCATAAGGAACATTTGGTTGATGCCATGTTTTCACTCGTAGCCAGTAGCCACGCTTGCAAAATGCCTTTTGCTGCAGCGTGCCGGCGTGTTTGTGTTAGGATTGATCTCGTACGACTTGGTCCAACAATCGAGTCAGAGTCCTTGATCGCGTCCTGATCGGGGACGCCCAACCGAGATGTGGTTAGTGGGGCTCCGTCGCGCAGCACTATATAGAAGAGGTGGGGGCCGCGAGAGCACGCATACCAAAGTGTACCGTGACCCAAAACCCCACCGACAAAAACCTAAACGATCTACGGGGAGCGCTGAAGCGGCGGGAAGCTCGCCGCCTACCGCACTGCGCCGCCACCGTCGTCCACGACCACGCCACCACTCCCGCATCCTCGACGTCTGCGTTCTCGACCACCGACATCACCGTCACCGTCGCCATGGCAAGCTCCTCCACCAAGTTCAAAGGTCTACATCTCTCTCTTTCCCGTATATGTGTATCCTAATGTAATCCATGCTTTATTCTCAAGATTAATGGAAAGATCCGGTGGATCTATTCCTAGAGATCCCGTAAACTCTATCAGTTTGCAGTCTGCAAATCGTCAGAATCAACCGATCTGTCCTTGGGACTGCATAAATCCCCATGTTCATCGATGAGACATTTCGTTTTCGAAATAGGAGTTCACCCCCATCAAGCATCGCAAGAACTCGTTGACACACCTGAAACAGAGCTCACTCAACGCCTTCGGTGACGTGAGATCAGGCATTTCGTCGAACACCCACTCCACCTTCCCCGGCACGCGCGGCGCCCAGGCTCCCCCACGCCGTGTTCTTGCGGCCGCCGTTCTCTGCCCCGTTCTCTTGAAGCTGCCCCCTCGCGACGAGTAGCAGGACGAGAAGGCAGTTCCGCCGGGCAGTACGCCTCGCCGCAAGGACACGTCATCGGAATTAGAAACGAGCTTTCCGCCGCCGGTGCCGGCGGCCTGAGGCTCGAAAGAGGCCCTCTCAGTCAGCGCGTCATCGAAGGGAGGCAGATCCTCTGGCCTGAAGAGGGAACGGCGGCACCGGTGGCGAGAGGAAGAAGGGGGGATCCCCTTATGTAATCCCGTGACCAATCTCGACCGCACACATATGATCTGACGGTTGATAGGGACCCAGGGGCGGACTGTATTTCATTTACCGTCCGGGTGGACGCTATTTCATTTACACCGCGCGTCCCTGCCGTTCGTCGCGCGCTGGACTCACTTCCCGCGTACTGGAGGCCTCCTGGAGGTATGGTCGTGCTCCTGTGAACGGAGCTGGTGCGGCGAAGGCCCTTCTGCCGGCCGAGTGCTTCCGAGACGCGTGTCGTGCGTCGCTGCATGCTCTGGCCTAGCTGCGAGCCTGCGAGGCCGATGGATCGTGTTCCTGGAGAGGATGATTTCACGGCGGCGCGGACATCTCGCGCGTGTTTATGCCTGTGTGTTTGATGTCCTGAGTCCGCTACCGGTGGCAGCGTGCTCCATGTACAGAAAGCTAGCCCTCTACCGTGAGCCCCTCCGGAGGTTCGCCGACCGCTGCGACCTTGGGCGGTGCCGCAGCTCAGCTCAACGCGGCGCCATGGGCAGCGCGGGGGGGGGGGGGGGGGGGGGGGGGGGGGGTGGGCGCTCGAGGGAGGAGAAAAGGATGGCCTCCGTACGCAATTATTACACAGATCCTGTCTCGCCGGAGCGCTACCCTGTCATGGTCGTTCCGTCCGTGCTCCCGTCTCCTCCATCCTACCGGAGGTCCAATCGCGCCACCTCAGCGCATGGCGTGGGCACGAGGAGTCTATCACCGCCCGCATTCGGCATTCGCTCAGCCGCCCCAGGGTCTCCGAGCGGCTCATCGATGGTGATTCGCTTTCGTTGCCGATAGGGACGAGAGGACAACGGCGATGGCGGAGGAACAGGCGCGCGGGAGGCGAGCGAGGAAGAAGAACAGAATCTCCTATCTAGTCTCGTGACCAATCTCGACCGCACAAGTCTTCCGAAGATCGACTATCGTAAATGTGGTGAGTTCGGACACTTCCGATCGATCACCTGCGCCGGTCCTCGGAAGCTTCTTCATCAGTCGGCAAGCAACCGCGGGTCGCAGCTGGCGGACCTCGCAAGGGCCGCCGCCCTGGACGCCGGCGCGCCGCCGAGTAGGCTGACGACGCCGTCCTCCGGCCCAGGCTCCTGCGCGCGATGGGCATGCAGCATCCGCACTTCGGCATGGACACTAGAAAGAAACATGAATCGCAGCACACACGTTACACCATGGCATGCCGTTGATGCCTGTAGAGACTGTACCCTGAGTCTTTGGATCAGTATGCAGGCTGTGTTCATTTTTCCTCGTGCAGTTGCTGCTTTATGATCATGCAGATTGATAGCATTGCCGCTTCTATTTAATTTCTCATGGAAAACCTCTCATGAGGCTTCCATCTCCCATGGCCCTCGGCTAACTGAATCTGGTCACCCTCTTCTTGGTCTTCTTTTGTGAAAATGCATGATCTTCTCGCCCAATTGTAATGCTACAGTAGTGTATAAGCTGGTGATGGCCCTGTCCTGTTTCAAAATGAACTTGATGCATGCATGTCCTTGCTAGCAGCTGTTTGTTGGCATATTAACCATTGCAGAGGCCAGAGGCAACATCGACCCATTATCTACAGAGGAAGTTTAGCTGCCCTTGGAGATCAAGCACGCCTGCTTTGTGCTTTCTGTAGGGCCCAGCCTATCGGGCCCGATGCGATGGCATGGCGATCTCCAACGCCGCCCGGCCCGGCAAGAGAATGGCGTCAAATCGAGTCACCAGAGGATTCTTCTTCGGAGAATGGATGATCCACGCCTCCGCCTGCACGTATCCGGTCAAGACTATGACAAAGGCAGCGTGGATCAGGTCCGAGCGTACCGACATTCATGGCGATGCTGCGGACTCTGAAAAGTCTGAATGGATGGATGCCGCAGCCACCGGACGCGCGTGTGCGGCCGCCAAAAGCGACTCGCCTACGCCTGGTGTTTGTCCAACACGATCCGTCGTCGTTCCAGCCTCCAGGAGCGATCGATCTCATGGTATCCAGTATCGATCCAGCTTGTTCGTGTGGCCGGGATCCGAAGCAGTCAGTCACGTACGAGGGGAGAGGGAGACTGAAATGAAACCACACGTGGCAGAAAAGGAATACATCACGCGGCACACGTTCCCCAGTGGAATAACCGGATATTATTCGTAGCACGTGCGACTAGCCACCGTATCGTCGCATATGTCCGCTGTAGATAATAATTTTCCTAAACTAAATAAAAATAAAATATTTTAGAAATTTTATTTTATTCTGAAATATTATTATCTTTAGCGGACATGTACGATGATACAGCGACTACTCGCACATACTATAAATAATATCCTCGAATAACCCGCCTCCTCCTCACGTGTTAAATACCCCGCACTGCACCACCGTCAGGCATCAGCATACTGTACTGTACTGTGCTAGGCACACCGACGCGCCGTTGAACCAAACCGACGGTGATGGCTGACCGGCGGCCGCCAGATCAGAGTCCAGCACACATGCCCATCAACGCGGATGTTCTGTACCCGTGCGCTGCAGCCATCAGAACGCGTTACCAGCACCAGCAGCAGCAGCCGCGGCGTACGGCGGCGGCTCCAGCGAAGCCTTCACCTTCCGTCCACGGCTCCACCAGGAAGACATTGCCCAGCTTTCTCTCACCCCCTTGTACGATGGTGACGTGCAGTCAACGAAGAATACCCGTCGATCACTCGGTGGTCCCACGTCGCAGCGACACCGCACCTTCAGCGTCGCTTGCCAGCTCGGCAGCTAGCGGCGGCTGCGCCGTGGCTTCTCAGCTCGGCAGGCCAGCAAGCACGCCGTGAACGTGACGAACAGGAAGCCGTCACGCTCGGACAGCGACCACTTATGTTGCGTCTGTTTTTATTACACGTCGTATTTGATTTATTTTAAATTAAATTTGACCAAGATCAAATTTATAAAAAAATAATAATATTTACAATACTAAATTTATTTTATTAAATCCACCATGAAATATATATTAATAGTGCATATGTTGGATATAAAACTTGATCTGCGGGGAAGACCGCCCCCACGGTATTATATTAAGAAGAAGACCTTCCCGCATAGGTTAAGAAAATTCCCGAACCCTCGTCCCACCCATACACAGTGGCCCGTTACTCGTGAGAAGGTCGGTCCATAACTGTAGCCCGTAGCCGGACCCCAATTATACTTTGGACATGAGGCGAGCGAGGAATTTTTTTTTACGAGAATCGGGAGTCGAACTCCCGAGCGGTAGCTTCCCATCACGGCGTGCTACCAACCGGACTAGCGTCCCTTCACATATATGTTGGATATTATAGTTGTTGCTGTATTTTTCTACAGATTTAAATAAAATTAGTTAATTTTAACTAAGAGCAAACCTAATACAATGATCAGTAATCACACACGCGCACGTGTGTACTAGTATATATGCAAAGGACAACTAGCTCGCCCGGTCGTATCCAAACCCAACACAGCAAGCTGGTGAGACAAGAAACCTGGGCTAGTTCCCTTCCCGTTGATATACCGGTCCCTTGCGATCCTATCCGCTCCACGCGTCGTTCACCGCCACCGCGCCGCGTGACATGGCGACCGGCGACGACCTGCGCTGCCCGGCGGCGTTCGCGGCGGACGGCGGCGGCGACGGGGAGAGCGCGACCGCCATCGAGGACCTGCCCACGGACGTCCTGGCCCTCGTGCTCCGCCGCCTCGACGGCGCGTCCCTGGCCGCGCTCGGCTGCGCGTGCGCCGCCTTCCGCGGCCTCGCCGCCGACCCGGACGCCTGGCGCGCGCTCTGCCTCGCGCGCTGGCCCTCGCTCCGCGACGTGCCCCCCGCTGACCACAAGGGCCACCGGCAGCTCTTCGCCGACGCGTTCCCGTTCCCGTTCCCAGCCGCGGCCGCGGCCGTGCCTGCGCCGTCGTCCGCCGTCCCGGCGGGTGCGTGTAGCCTCCCCACGCGGCTCGTCTCGGCCGTCGACCTCCATCACGGGGGCGCCTGCATCATGTCGCGCGTCGTGGAGACCGACGCCGCGTCGGGGTGGTTCCTGGGCGCGCCGTTCCGCGTCGACGCGCTCGTGCAGGAGGGCTTCTCGGCGCCGACGCCCATCACTCCCGCCGACCTGTCGCTCAGCTGGGTCCTCATCGACCCGGCCACCGGACGCGCCGTGAACGCGTCGAGCCGGCTCCCGGTGTCCGTGGACCGGCGGTGGCTCACGGGGCAGACGGTGGTGCGGTTCGCCGTGGTGCTCGGTGGGGGCGTCGCGCTGGACGCCGCCGTCACGTGCGACGAGCGCTTCGGGCATATCACGGAGGTGAGCCTCCGCATCGAGGACGGCGAGGGCGGCGGCGTGAGCGGGCGGGACGGGCTGGCCGTGGTGGCCGCGGCCATGGCGGGCGCCAGGCAGGGACGCGGCGCCGAGGCGGCGGCCAGGCTGCGGTATGAAGAGTTTGTCAAAGGGAGGGCGGCAAGGAAGGAGCGGAAGGCGAGGCGGGAAGGCATCTTCGACCTCTGCTGCTCCGGCGTCGGAGCGGCGGCGTTCCTGGGGTTCCTGGCGATGCTGACATTCCGGTGACATCTCGACGACCGCCACGCAAATGTACAGCTCGGCTGGCGAGCAATGTGAATAGTGGGGAAAAAGAGCTGTGTATAGTTGACGCTTGACACGCACGCTGCACACAAGAGCTGTAATTACGTACATGGTGCAGGTTACAGGTTTTAACAACACTAGCAATTTAGACAAGGGCCATCTCAGCGTACTGAACATATGACTCATCTCACTAATTCGTACAGGTTCGGACTTTTCCGAAAGGAAGCGTTGGTTTGCTCCATGACAGACAAACAGACCCATGTTACCCATGTTACCTTGCTCCAGAAATCAGTCCAGAGTATGCAGTTGCTTTGACATTGAAAAATCCTCTTCCAGCAAGATGCCCAATACCGTTATCGGACCCTGTTTGGATCCAAGTGCTAATAATGGATGAAAGTGCTAAACTAGCACTAGTATATCCAAATAGGAGCGCTAAAAGGGTGGGCTAAAATTTAGCCAATACTCCAAAACTTTAGCAAAAATACAAGTGCTAATAGCTGCTAAAGTTTAGCCCTCAACTTTAGCCTCTCCAAACAGGCCCTCAATTCTCCAGGGTAAATCACACGAAAAATATGGTATTTAAATATTCCTGCACAAGTCTTGTTTTACAAATCCGCGCACCCGAAATGGGCCTCCACGAATCTAACATTCTTGGTGCTCGGTTACATAATAAATACAAATACAAGTTATTTGGAAACCAGCAGGAGAAATACTACCAAATATTGCTATAAGCACTCTACATTAAAACAAGCTATACAGAAGTTTTGACAAATAAATCATACAAAACTCACAGGAAAAAAAAGACCCCAGACAATCTTGTCACAGCAAGCAACTCCCTACAGACTATCTTTGTTTTTAGATGAATTCCAATTCGACGTCTACATGTGCGCATTTTGCAACTCACGACAGATTAAATTGATCAACTCGTCACTCTGTGTTGGATACAAAAGTGTTAGAACATATAGCAACAAAGTATTTTTAAACTGAACATTTTTATAGGAGGCATACCTGAACAAGTCTTTGGAGGGCGTCCTTAACTTTATCCCTTGAAATAAGAGCCCCATCGTTGTGTGCAGGGGTCAGGGAAGGAGGTGGAGTCGGTGGGGGGAAAGGCTGGAGTAAGGGGGTGCCATAAGGAGGACGTTGAGCAGATGCTGAAGTTGGATGAAGAGGCGGCGCTGTAGGCATCATGGATGCAGCTGGTGGTGCAGATGCTACAGATGTTGAAGAGGGTGATGGAGGTGCAAAGAAAGCTGGTGTTAGAAGATTTGTTGAATGGCTGGCGTGGGCATTTGCGTCATGGAGGGGCAGTGGTGGAGCTGATGAACCCCCTAAAGGATGAGGTATTTGATGTGCCGGAGTAGCAGAAGGAACAATCAATGGCACATGGGCAGATGCAACAGCTTCAGTGGATGGATGAGCTCTTCCAGCCATTTGTGCACTTGATACACTCCCAATGCTAGGAGCACCCTGTGGATTTGTTTAAAACAAAAAATCAGTAGATATTACAATATGGAAAAACAAAGGAATAGTGCTAACTTCATACAGCCATTATAAGCAAGAAGCATTAATGAAATATACTGGCATGCATGTATCAATCAGGATGCGGCAATGCCCATCAAGTTGAGACTCCAGATACATGGATATTTACTACTGAACACAACCCATGTTGCCCATCAAGGTACCTAATAATGAAACAAAGCTAAAATTTGAAGAAAACATACATTGAAGTAATTGGCCAGTGATTCATCAGGTGCATCAGAAACTAGAGCACCGGATGATGGCGGAGGTTCAAGGGGGCCATCTATTGCAGCAGATGTCGGAACAGCCTCCAATTCTTCAAACTCACTGTGCACATTAGAAGATACTACACAAGTGAATCTAATAATAAGATAACTACAGTGCATAGGATGTGGGAATTATTGCCCAGTTGGATCCAGGAAGTCCAGAAGAAAAAGACCTTTTGGTGGAAGGCACTTTTGGTTTTGGAGGCACTTTGGCGAAAGCATTCAGTATTCTGCAAGAAAATGCATGAAACAAAATTTGAGCAGAAGCGAAAGGTTTCTGGGCTCAAAGCCTTCTTCGATACTAAAATCTGACTCTAATGTATTGAACATAATAGGGATCATTACAATGATATTACTCAAAAAAAGGTAACCCTTTTGCCCATAAATGGAAGGTACTTTGTTTGGGAAAGTCAAACTTGCAAGTTTTGGTCAACATTTAGTCAAAATCATATGCACATTTAGTGTACAAAAGTTGCATCAATAGATTCGATGGACAGAGAGAGTAATAGTTAGTAATGAAACCAATTGATGTGAAGAAGATATGCCTTGCAAGAATTTTAAGTTAGCCACAAGATCAAAGTTCTTGCCATACAGCATTTATATGTACCTAAAGTATCACGCTATCATGTGAACTTCTCACCTTTTGTGTGGTTACGCAATTTCACTTATCAGGACTAAGAAGATTGCATTTTTTTTCATTTCCAACCCCCTCCCCTCTTCTTTTGAGATGGGTGGTAGCTCTTTGGGGAGGAAGAATCAACAAATGTACAGAAAATGGTTTTTAGAGAAGGGGTAAACTGGTTATTTAAGATTACAGCTAAATGATACTATCAAATTGAGTAATAACCGATTTCAGTTAGCGAGTTCCAAAATATCCCATCCCAAGTCAAGCCCTACAGCATGTATAGTTTACATTGTGGTTCCACCTAGAGAAACTGCCTTTTGTTGGCATTATTCAGTCCTAGATAGTTATCATCCATCCATTTCTTGAGTTATGGCTAGACCAGGCCATCCACTTCAGCATGGAAATTCACTTGAATTACACATAAACAGCTTTCACATCTATACACACCGGCATAAGTGGAACTGTGGAAGAAGTATCAGAAAAGCTTTACCTTCCAAAAAGGCTTGCAACAGCTTCACAGTCGTGTTGGTTATAAAACCAAATACCATTTACTTCTTGTGCAGCATTTCGATACAACAAATATGGGGGCTGAAGTTCATATTCAAAATCGCTTAATACATCCTCCACCAGATTATCTGTTATGAAGACAGTATGAAGCTTTTCAACAAGTAATCTGGCACATTGAAAAGTTCGCCTCTACACGTACCAGTTTAACATCACAATATGAACTCAGAAATAAAGTTGAGGTGGCAGGTACTAACCCACTTATATGTTAAAACTATCAAGATTATAGTCAGAGAACTTCGTTCTTATTGTGCAGGATAAATAAAGTATGGATTACAGGATATCAGCTTGTCCTGCTACTCATAGATCAACAAACCTAGTTCCATGTTCCCCTTTCTTATTTTGTCAGGAGTACACATCTCTTAAATTTTTACATGTATTTGCAGAAGAATCGGTTCACTATTTATCTGGAGTACTAATTAAAAACTTCCTCACATGAATAATTTTTTTAAAGAAACAGTTGCTTGCCCTGTTCACTATTATCCATATTAGTAGAGGTTAGAGGTAGTATCACGAGTTATTTGTGAAGTAAGTTGAAAGATTCCATGCAGTCAATATGAGAAGCTGCAGCAATCAGCCAATCAGCGAACCCGCGCTACATTTGTCTTGCAGCACCTACATTTTAGTCTACTTTAACATCAAGTTAGTCTATGGAGTTCTTAGAATGCCCGGAAAGAATATATTTAATCATGATCCATCCATACTCCATAGTCCATAGCCTAAAGGTCCCAGTGCACTAGCGATCGATCCTACCAGCACAATGCACTGAACATCAAGCAAGCTGACAAATCGAAGCAACAGGCGAGCAAATCAGTCCAGATCGCAATGTACGTACCAGTGTTGCGCCTGTTCATGACAATGAATTGGAACCTCGGCTGCGAGTTCCTACATGTGATCCAACACGTTCCAGAAGCGATTAGACCAGAGACGAAATAAAAAACCGACGGAAACCCTAAAACCCCCATTGCCAGATCCCTGCGACCCACCTCTTGACGACGAATAGCGACCCCTCCACGTCCTTGCGGCTCTGCACAGCGCAAGCAGAACAAACCCCGCATCAGATCGGATCGGATCATGGTCCGGTCCAGGAACGGTCCAGAGGAGGGAGAATCGCTTGCTCACCCACTGGTTGAGGTCGATGTTGAAGTCGTAGAGCGTGACGTGCGCGGCGGTGATGAGGATGTCCTCGACGGCGGGGTCGAGGCGCTGGAGCACGGTGAGGTTGAGCATGCGCGTGGCCTCGGCGTCCATGGCCAGGTTCGGGGTCACCTTCGCCCCGTTGGCCTGCGGCGGCGGCGGCGGCATCGCTGGGCTCGGTCTTCGCGTGTTGGGGATGGATCTGAGAGTGGGTCGTAGGCAGCAGGAGGGGGGACTGGGGGAGGAGAGGAACACTGAGCAGACTAGCAGAGAGACATGCAGAGCAGCGGAGGATGGGATGAATGGGATGAGAAGACGGGCCGCGGCCCACGCGTGGGCTACTTACTTTACTTGGTCAGCTCGTTGAGGCCCGGTAAGTTGGTATATGTCTCTCAAATTTTGCGGCCTTTTTCCAGGTATTCTCGGCCCGTATGAGGCCCAGTAAGTCCACGGATTTGTTTAAAAAAAAAGACCACGGATTTGCGCCAATGAGACAACTGTTTTTTAAGGTCAAATGAGACAGCTGTCGAGCACATCGCAGGGCGAATTATTTTATATTTTTTATCTTCCCATTTTCGGAAACAATTGCCTGGCGAAATATTTACAAATCTATGCTCGCAACTAATTGAAATGGCGGTATGTTAAAGACTCACTGGTTGGAAGGTGCGGAGAAATAAGGGTGAGAGAGTGAGACTTTGCATTGCACCTATTTGAAGGAACAAGGGGATATGAGCAGTTTGCTCGGATAATTGAGGCTGTGCGACGAGGAATCTCTTGGAAGCACATTTGATTCCAGCTGGGGTTCTTTTTTTTTCTATTATCATCATGCCGTCGCACGTACAAGCACGTACAGGTAGAGATGGTAACGGATCATAACTCTAATATTTTCTTCACATCCAATTTGATCCTTAATTTTAGCTTAAAATTGTATAAAATTAAAGACTGATCCTTTTAAGGATCCGGCTCTTAGATTATCTAGACTAAACTTTAAATCCCTTTACCACCCCTGTGTACGGGGCGGCCATCGTATTCTAGAACTAGAATTCTTCTATATTTTGATTGGTCGGTTTGGATTACACGAGAAATTAAATATTTGGAGGTAAATTTTCGGACGACCTTGCAAACGCACGGATTAAAAGGTACAGAACTACTGGAGCAGCACCCGATTCAAAAGAGTTATGGATATATCCTTTCATACATCAGTCACCTGACAAGTTTTTTTTCTTTGAAAGGGGATTCTATACATGTTCCAAGAACTGAATCTTAATAAATGGCAATTCCAGCGCAGAGCTGTGTATTAGAATCATGTATATCTCATTTAACGCATAATGGGCATTTCAACCAGGGAAATTATCTAGGTTAGTAACACCAAACACCCACAGCCTTCGAACGATTGGCAATGGCAAGCATTGCAATAAGTAGAAAACGCCTCAAATAAAGC
This sequence comes from Panicum miliaceum, assembly GCA_032594955.1. Taxonomy (NCBI): domain Eukaryota; kingdom Viridiplantae; phylum Streptophyta; class Magnoliopsida; order Poales; family Poaceae; genus Panicum; species Panicum miliaceum. The sequence continues at coordinate 2,009,859 of CM064065.1, read as the reverse complement.
CCAAAACTAGCAGCATTGCATGAGAAAACATAGCTAATTTCAAAATAACAGTTGCCTATACAAAAGAAGTTTCTGACTTTATATTAATTCCGAAGGTTTAAACAAATCAACTAAAGCAATTTTGCTACTTTTTAAAAACACACACAGAAGCGAAATTGAAGGGAGCTTTTCGATATATCTCCAAGTAATGTGAAGAATGCGCAGAAAAATTATGGTTGGCAGGGTATTTAAATCAAGCACTTTTGATATTGAAAGTACTTCAAAGAAATGCTTTTGCTGGATCATATCCTCTCACAAGCATCAGGAAGATGGGCAAAGTGGACAGAATACTCCAACGCTGACAGAAGGTGCAAACTGCTACACTATTCACTAGCTTTCGGTTCAAGAAAAAAAATTGAAAAAACATACACTAGCATTTTGGCTGGAGGTGTCCGATTTTGTAAAGCTTCCCATGCATGACATACTAAGTTGTTAGGCAAGAGTTTTTCTGCCAGCCTGAAAAGCCAACTTGTATGGTGCTAGAATTCTATATGCATGGTCATCAGGACAGATGCCTTCCGGTAATAACTAATAATAAGGAACACTGAAATAATCATATGAACTGAAAACACATTCTTAACTGCATGCTTCACTGTATTAATGCAACACTAAAAGGCAAGTTGTATGATCCAAAATTCACTTCTGGAAATGCCAATTACTTGTCTCTAGCAGCCAGCATCTTCAGTACCATCCAAACTGAGAGTAGGAGATAAAGCCATGGTAAATTTTCCAGCCAACATGCATAGGGTAAACCTGTGGCAAATCTAAAGGCATATACATATCAAACTGCTAGCTGAGAGCTTCAACACGAGGTTCTGTACATACAGGAGAAAAACAGGAGAAAGTGAGGTGGATGTGTAAGGAACTAAGGATAGATAATAATTTAACCAGTACTACCGAAAAGAATATAAAAAACAACCTCAAGGAGAAGTTAACAATAAAATATAAATAGTGCCTAAATAAAGTTAGAAAGAAACAATAGATAAATAGATGAATGATACAGGGAGATATTTCAAGATCAGAGCATTCATATAATTGGCAATAGTCACATGAATGTTATTGCACTACGAAGTGCTACTTTAAATTTTAATTGTATGTCCAACAAGAACAAGTACTTGAGATAACAGACCGCATGAGAACCATATGAAACATTCTTTAAGAAAATTAGCAAATGATGCAAGGAAGTAGCCTGAGAACAACTTGTAGGTATCAAAGGAAATAAACCACACTCGCATTTAACTACAATCTCACTGCTTATCCACTTGGATGACACCAAAGATTTGTCTGTCAAACTATTTCATCTTCTACAAAACCAAGAATATGGAGATAGTGAAATCTTACTATGGCATGAGCATCACTGGTATAAGCACTGCAGATTAAAATGAGACAAACATGAACTCTAATTTTCCCTGCAGTATCACTGTAGCTACATACTTAACATTTTAACACAGCACTTCAAATACAGAAATCCTCGCGTTCTGAAATTACCTTTGTAAACTTTTTCCATCAGGATAGAGCCTGGTGACCCCAAACACGCTCTCAGAGATACGACAACCTTTTCCTGCCCAAAAACGGGAATGCTAATGGGATGTGCTAAACTTTAACCAAGACTTAAAAACTTTAGCATGTGCATGAGTGCTAATATATGCTAAAATTTAGCACTCAACTTTAGCTCCTCCAAACAGGGCTCTAAGTAGATTTTACAGGATTCAGTAAGCTAGTCTACAATTAAGTTATCGTGATGATAGTTATTCTCTGTTGGATGTTGCTCAAGGAGCTAAACAATAAAAAAATACATACTAAAATGTGGGACTTGAAACATATTTAGGTATTCACCTTATATAAGCGCATTTATTAGGTATAACAAGATACTCTGATCTCTAAATTTAACAGCTAAGCTCACTAAACTATACCTTTTAATTATTTGCTTTATTAGCTTCAACTTCACCTTTAGCCTTCAAATATTCCTGGATACCTGCAAAGGTCTACTTTGCGAAGTTAGTGCTTTCTATTTGACTTCAAGTAAGAATTGCACCACTAGTCCCTAAACTTGTTCAGTTGTCTCACCCACCCAGCCACCCGGCCACCCCCCTCAATTTTCAAACTACCTTGGCAGGTCGCTAAACTTTATTCCTTTGCATCATTAGTCCACATCACCCTCCACCTATAATCAGACCAAGTGACCAGCGGACTTCACGTTGGTTGACATGTGAGCAGCTGGGACATGAGCTCAAGTCTCTGCTATTTCTCACGTAAAATAACTAACTGATGAGCAAAAGTTGGACATCTCAATTAGTAGGTTTCTGGAAATCTTAACTGCACCCATAACCATAGGCCCAGAACAGTTTTGTACCATATCAATTAGATGTAATATTAAGTATATCAATACAGAATATTATGATTTTAAAGCACTAAACCAAGTGAACTAAATCCGATCAATCTGCAGCTTCTGCTTTAATGGTGAAAACCAACCAGTTTCAGGTTGGTGCTTTATAAATTACTGCACAGGTCATGAACTTAACTGCACAGGGTAGCTGACCTTTGGGAACTGAAAAGGTAGCCCGTGCGCCACAAAGGCATGCATAAGTCACTGGTTCATTTTCTTCAAATAACATAACTCCCATATATAATACAGGCTTATATTAAACATTTATTTTGGTATAACTTATGTCATGCTAATGGACGAGTATAAAATCTCAATGTATGGTCATATGAAGTTAAGATGGTCTAGGTACGGCAAATAAAATTAGTTCCAATGCTTCAGCTTCAAGGACTAAAAGCTACAAAGGACTAAATTCCACACAGATGAATGGTGATGGAAGTGTTTCCATCCCACTAATCAAGGCAACTTTATGGAAAATCGAATAATTTTATACCAGAAAAATGAAAAAAAAGGTTCAGAGAAAATTTAACCACGCAAATTAGGAACTGCTGTCCTATTCATGATTATTCCTAGTCTGCATATGTTGTCTGGGCAATAAGACAACCCTATGAAGCAAATTATTAGGACAGAGATGTAGAGGTGGTTAATGCATTAAAAAGTCTGTTAGATGACAGCAAGATGGAAATTTCCTACAAAAGTTTAAATAGAGTAAAATTAGACCCCAGCGGTAAAAGTCTTCATGATCATCTGAGGATGCACTCACATTATCGTCAGACTTTCATCACTAAAACTGCTCATCGAAACCATACCTCTTCCACTTCATCCATCTAAAAAGGAACACCATAAATCATCAACAAGAACAAAGGCATAAAGTTATGTTAAGTGCAAATTGTTCTTTTTAAACCCAACCTGTTTTGGAATGAGTTGCTACATTCTTCAGAGGCAACCTGTCGTACATTCAGCTTCGCCACGAATGTAGTCTTATCTGTTGGTCTATGTACAACTGCCTACTTAATTGTACACAACAAAAATTAGCATAGTAACAAAATCATTATTGACTGATGAAATAATTGGTGAAACTAACCTGGAGTACCACTGCATTTGGTGTATCCATTGCAACTTCGTATTTATCAAGAAACATTGCGGTAAACTAAGAAAATAACAAAATACACGGGCATCAGCTCCAGGGAGTGATGTGGGTCTCCTATACAATGCTACAAGAACATATTTAATTTCTTCAACCAAAGTGTGTTGGAAGAGCAGCAATGTTGGGATGAGTATTGAGTAATATATGATAAAATGAATTGAGGGCAGTGTTCCACAAATGCTGATTTAAATGCATGAGTGTGAAACCAAACTTTACAGGTGAGTAGGGTGACTTGTATCACACTGGCTGCTGAAGCTTGGCAGGATGGGAGTGAATTAAGGTCAATGGAAAATACATTGATCCACACTACGTTCTTCACTTCACCTTTGCACTTCGTCTCACTTCTCAAACGGAATCCTCCCGCGTCTGATTATCCTATTCCTCCAGATCCTATTCCCTTTTCACCCACAGTATGGCCGCCACCAACGTTGAGGGTGAGAGTCCTACCAAGTACTTGCCTCCTGCTTACATGGCTTTCTGTAACGCCTAAAATCTAAATTTCATCTGATTTCCTTCTTATTTTGAGCCTGGCCTCAAAGCTTTTGAGTTTATAGTCTTGAATGTTCAAGATAGAAGTTAAATTTCTCACTTGCTACAGATTTCTTCGCCAACACCAATCTGCCTATACTCTAGAATTGTTTAACGTAACTGCATTTGTGCGATTCTGGGATCCAAATCGTGGTCTTTTATTTCAAAGTTCCAGTTTCAAAGTGCCTATAACCTATGCTTCTAACTTCTAAGGGGATAATCGCATGTGACTTCCTCAAGTTACGTGCATGTGTAAAATAGAGCCTCTGAATTTTGTAACAAGTAATTTTAAGAGTTCGTCACCCTTCATTACCATTTAGGAGTTCGTCATTTTCATCAATTAAAACAATCATGAATTCATCAAGTTGAAAAAAGGGTACAAAATCTCATATGAATTCGCCTCATCTAAGGCAGAGACATTCACCTCAAACTTACACATGGACAGCGATGATGATTTATAAAGAAAGGTGATACCTGTGGTCCAGAGTAAACGGCAGCTCCATCAAGTTCTGAGATGATATCGCCAACCTCAATCCCTCCATAATTTTCAGTTGATGTGTCACAGATCTACAGTGTGCATAGGATTAAGCTCACACATGCAAATAAAGGAAATGCAGTAACCAATAATAGAAAACATTAAGTATGCTCATTTCCATAAATAGCAAACATTTATTGAACAAGTTAAACTTGCTTGGCCTGGGTACCAGTCCTGACAAAAAACAGAACACAAATGGAGATGCATGATGTAAATGTGCATGCAATAAAATTGCCAATTTCATTATGCAAAAGCACCTAAATGAATTATAGTATTGAAATGGACAGCATTAGTACATTGCCAAAGGCTTAGTTAGGACAGAAGGCCATATATCTTATATGAATTACTGATCAAGAACGTCCATTAATCCTGCATTTTCTCAAGAACTAAAGGAATTTAAGTTTTGCATCACTATAGAATTTTTTTCTCGAAGATATTATTTTGCATGTGATGTGGTACTCAAGCTCTATTTATCAGACCTACTCAGTTTTAAAATGAAAGAATATCTTACTGTGATCATTTTAACAAAACATATACTTCAACTAACACAAACAGGCACAACACAAGCTGCGTTACTCTTTCGAATCAACTCGAAGACTTAAAGTGAAATACTGGACCTGCATTATGTTCCTTGTACATGCTTACAGCACTAATCACATGTTCAGAATGCTAATTGTGCCAAGGATTCATCACCAAGTAAGTTGCCATTTAGAATGCATTAAAATGCTTAATATGATAGTAAAAACTCAGAACTAAGGGAACAATGCTACTTATAATTAAAGGAGTTGTGTGTCTATTGTGTACCTTGTCGACCAGAAGTCCAGAAGGAGGCCTAGCAAATTTGCAGCATATGGTCTCCAGAACATCTAGGTCTAGCGTGTGAAGAGCTCGTCCCCTTATGCGAAGCCATGGTAGTTTTCTGCAGTTATCATAAATTTATCGATATATCAATGTTAATGATAATGGCATATCAAGTATATCTTCCGCACTCTAGTCCTCACTTGCAAGATATTAATCAGTCTTTTGTTAAAGAAATTTTGGGCCGTGTATCAATCTTTCAAACTTGTCCATTGGAAGTATATCACAAGAATTGTTGTTAATTGTACTCCATACCATCATCATTAGTTAAATTCATAAATAACATGAAGTTACAAACCAATTATCAAGTAACATAACAAAGACTGGAAAGTACATTAAAAAGGCACATTGGACCGATAGAAAAACTTGAGTTTGGAGATCTTTTAATAGCACGGGATTCCTAGAACTCCTGCTCCTACAAGTAGAAACAAGTATGTCCTTAAAACTTGGAAAACAATGTTGCATCAATCTGTGTATATTGCATACATTATTGTGAAAAGAAAGCACTTCTGTATTTGTTGGCAATCACCACTGAGATGATGTGAACCAGGCAACATTCAATGCACCGTCCCAGATTATAGCTTCAAGGGTGGTATACTCTAATGACGAAAATAGAAATAATCATTAGAGAACAAGAATACTATAGTGAAGCGTTGAAACTCCTGCAGTATTATCTCAAAAATAGTTGAAACTAATCTTGTTGACACGTTATCTCAGATCAATCGAAGAACTTTTCAGAGGGACCCAGCTGCAGGTGCACACAACAGCCAACACACAAGAAAGCTATACAAGAGCAAGGAAAATCTAAAGTAGAGATGATATTACCAAAATCCAAACAGTTTTAATGAAGTTAAAAGGAAAAAATAATACTTCTCCTTATTGTAGTACTTTATGCATCTAGCTGCGATCTCAACTGGCAAAAACGGAATAGTTTCCTCAAAGGAATAAGTTATGCCAAGGAAATTTTTTTGAGAATCCATCACAGGCCCACCAATGAAATCCTGGCACAAAAAGGATATCAAAATGAAACAAGTTGAACATGAAGTTATGACATGTGCAATAACATCAAGTGATATATTAAAGGGAAAAACAACTATAGAAAACACAAATAGTAAACGTTTGTAAACTGTGTTGAACCTACACCTAAAGGTGCGAACAAAAATGCATCCATGTCAAAATTATTTTTTCCCCTAACTTGTCACAGTAAAGAAATATAAATATAAAGCATACTTCATATTTAACTTGGTTTTCCATGTTTGTAATGAAGTACTAGGAATGCTAAGCCATATATGGGAACCAAGATGTAGCACCAAAGCTAGTTTACCTCGTTGACATCACATAAACAGACCAAGAGCTCTTTGCAGTCCAACTCACTATTTTCACGGACCAGCTCTCCCCAGCTCACCAGAAAAGCTTTTGAGTTGACATCCCTACCTAGAGCAATTACAGGCCTAGGCTGCAAGGAATAATATAATGGGAGGTCCCTGAGTTCCACGGCAGGAAGATGTAGCAGAGCATCTTGAAACTCAATAGTCACAACTGCAATATTATAATGCAAATTGCACATTTCTAGGCACCCTCCAACAGTGTCCCTGGTGTGCAGAGCCACTTCAATCTGCAATCAACAGATCTGTAACTAATTATCCACTGCAGGATAGGACAAGGTCAGCACAAACAAACAAGTAAAAGAACTGGTGTGACATAGACCTTTATTTCTTCACATTTATAGGCCTCAAACTGAGTGCGAGGTTTTCTAACCAGAGTAGCAGAGTGTTGACGCCAGATTTTGACACGTCTTGAATCGGCGTCAGGAAGAGAAGATTGGCCGATGAAGCAGATCTGAAAGCTACAGTAAGGAATCGGCCGATCGAGGTAACAGTTGAAAATCGGCCGATTGGTGGCGCAGCCCATACTGACAGGATAGGATTATTCCAGAAGATCCTGGTCAAAAGCTGGTCAACAAAGTGTGCTAAGATGGCCGGGAAGCAATCGAAGGGGTCCTGATTGGATTAGGAAACGGCGGCGGAAGATACTGCGGGAGTCCGTTTCCCTTTTTAAAGTTATTATAATATAGTAGTTTTCCTGTTTTAAATAAGGTTGTAACAAGTCGTAATCGACCAGGAGTCCTAGTTTCAGGGTAAAAATAGGAGTCGCTAGGGCTTTGCAGAAAACAATCAAATCAATCAACAAAATACTTCTACTTTTTACCAGTACTTTACTTTTCAAGTCGGCGACTTCGCCAATATTTTCTTCTTCTACGAGTTCGTACGGATTGGCAGGGCTGCATCAACCTGATCTCCGGCCAATTGGTAGGTTCCGCTTATCGAGTAATATCCGAGCTTTAACTACGGGCGCATCGCTGTGGTTTCGTTTGGATTTATTCACAAGTTATCGATATTTACTGGAATTGCAAGTTTTACCTGTTAATTCTAGTATTATCACCAGTTATCCAGCTTGAGATCAGGATAATCGGCTTCGTCGTTATTCTCCTTCGATTCATCGCCATATAGCCGATTAGATCTGTTTCAAGTGTTGCTTCCATAGTAATTGTTTAGATTGCTCCAGCAGTCCTCTTTACAATTACTATACGATCATCGGCTGACCCATAGCCGATCATCTCTACAGCAAATCGGCCGATTTACCGCCGACGCGCTCCTCAGGACAGATCAGAAATCCAGCCGATCGACGCGCCTGGAATTTAATACTCTATTTCCTTGTCAATCAACAGGTCAGATTGACTGGCACGCCGCGCGAACCGCACCAGGGCGATAACCCGAACAGGAGCTAAGCAGATTCTCCCGGGTCGTGTGTCCGACGCTGAAGACCCATCGACCAATTCCTACCCGGCCGATTTTAGCGCCAACACACTTTTGGCACGCCCGGTGGGACCATCCAAGACCTGATATGTCGAACAACGCAGAAATTTCTGACAGCAACATCATTGGGGTCACAGAAGCTGATCTCAAGGACGACCAGAGGGAGGAATTGGCCAAACATCTAGAAGATTACAAGAAAATATACCTCCAGTCGTTCAGTCGTACCAGAAGCGGGGAAGCAGTTAGGAAGGCTCCTATTCCAGCACCTCGCCACATCACCATTGCTGAAGACTCGGGCAAGATGTTAGAGATGATTCAACAGTCCGTGTATCAAGCATTCATTGACCAATCTTCGGTGATGAGCAACACGGTGTACAACGCCGTCGTCAACTCTCTGGCCAGCGGAGCCGTCCAAGGTTATCAGGGACCGACATATGCCCCTCCAACTACTCTGCCAGCCAGAAGCTTACCGTACACATCCCAATCGGCTTCTCAGCCGATATTGACGCAGCGCGAGGGATACAGCTCACCACCACTTCCGGCGTCTCCAAGATACAGCGGTGCACCATGTTTCCCATCGCGAGCGCCGCTTCAACCCGTTCAAATGGCTTCTGTGCAAACACTGTCTACGAGCTCAGTGCCTTGGGGGGCATCAGCCACGACGTATTTCCCCGAGCCAGCGAACCGGCATGGCACTTATCCGTTTCAGGTGCCGTACCAATCGGCCGCCCGGCCGACGGTCTCTCAGTACCAGCCGATTTTACCAGAAATCGGCAGGGGGGCAAGCACTGTGGAAGCATTCAGAGGCACGGTGCCAGCAACGACGTACGAAGAGGGTGCGGACGCGTTTCGCCAGCAGTTATCGGCCGCTCAGCAAACTTCGCCGATTCATCACCTGGCCGAACCAGCCCTTCAGCATATGCCCGCGCCTCGAACAACCGTTCATCAGCAGCAGGTGGCCTGGACGGCAAAGATAGCAGAAGTAATCCAAGATCAGTTTGGGCTGAAGCCGAAAGTTCAAACTTATACTTACAAAACGCCGTATCCATCGGCCTATGACTCGTTGCCGTTCCCGCACCGTTACAAGGTTCCTAATTTCACCAAGTTCTCAGGGACGGATGACACATCCACTGTGGAGCACATCAACAGATTCATCATCCAGTGCGGAGAAGCTGCCACACAAGATGCTCTGAGGGTACGGTTATTTTCATCATCTCTATCCGGATCGGCCTTCCTGTGGTTCACCACTTTACCGCCAAATTCTATCGTCACGTGGGCCGATCTGGAGAAACAATTCCACAAGTACTTCTATGCAGGAGTACACGAGATGAAGATTTCGGATCTAACCAGCCTCAGGCAGAGGAGCGATGAACTGGTGACAGGGTACATACAGAGGTTCAGGGAAATCAAAAACAAGTGCTACAGTCTGGCTCTGACCGATGCACAGTTGGCCGATATCGCTTTCCAAGGTCTCTTGCCGCAAATCAGAGAGAGATATGCCGCCCAAGAGTTTGAGAGTCTGAGTCAAATCGTCCACCAATTGTCAGGGCAGGAGATCCGACCGCTTGAATAGCGGAGGAGCTTCCAGAAGAAGGTGGCGTACTTGGAGGGATCTGAGTCTGACGCAGAGGAAGAAATCGGCCTGGCGGAATGGGTAAAAGGGAAAAAACCAATATCCTGCCCCTTTGGCAAGAAGGAGCCAGAGACATTCGGCTTTGACACGTCCAAGGCCGATAAAATTTTTGACCTACTGATTCAGGAGGGACAGATTAAGCTGTCGCAACATCACACCATCCCTACGGCCGATCAACTTAAGAAGATGAAGTACTGCAAGTGGCATAACGCTACCTCTCATGACACCAATGAATGTAAAGTCTTCCGTCAGCAGATACAATCGGCCATTGAACAGGGGCGGCTCAGATTTGAGACTCCAACCAAATCGGCAATACCGATGAAGATAGATCAGCATCCCTTCCCGGCCAACACGGTCAACGCTGGAGAAGAATCAAGTCAAACCAAGGTGCTGACGTCAGAATCGGCGAGAAGAGACGGCGTTGTCAATTCCAGGAGGCAGATCACGACAGAAGAAATCAGAAGGAACAGGCGAGGGCCAGAACGACCACACAGGCCTGTCACCTCCCGATTTCTACTCAGTAAATATCGGCGGCAGCAAGAACAAGCACAACACCAGGAAGAGATGATACGCCGGCGTGAAGATCACTGGCAGTGTCCCTTCTTCATCCACTGCTGGGAGAACGATATCAGATTGCCATCTGCCGATAACTGTCCGGAGTGTATCGGATCAAACCACAATGATCGCCCAAGGCTACACTCTAGGAACAGAGGACCAGAGCCGATCAACAGAAATCGGCGCGAAGAACGGCGCGTTTCGGTGCAGGATCGACTGGGGGGCAGAGTTGACCAGTGCAACAGGTCAGAGGGCAAGATCGGCCAGCAAGATAGACTGGGGGGCAGGATCAGCGCACGCGATCGGCTGGAAGAGATGGCCGATAATGGCAGAGTTGACCAGTGCAACGGGTCAAAGAGCAAGATCGGCCAGCGAGATGGACCGGGGGGCAGGATCAGCGCGCACGATCGGCTGGTAGAGATGGCCGATGATAGGGTGTCAGACGAAGATCCCCTAGGAAGGGAACCAGATTGGGAACACGCTAAACCATCAGCCAAACTAGTGAATCCCAGGTGGTGTCCTGACGGCCTATCCAGATCCCAAAAGCGAAGGATCCAACGCCTACGCCAGTGGGAGCATCAAGAAGAAGAACGGAGACAGGTGCCAGAGAGAAGGAACGTGAAATCTCGAGTTTGGCGACCAAAGAAAAGCGGTCAAGAAACGGATAACCAGGAATCGGTAGCCGAGATTGATATGGTTTTCATACTGCCGATGGAGTTCATGGCGCCAAGCGATCGGGACAAAGTGACAAAAACAGAGGAAGAGCAAATGGCACAACTGGTATTAGAGCCGATGACGGCTATGTTCGAGAAACCAGAAGAAGAAAAACGGCAGCATCTCAAAGCGCTGTTTCTCAAGGGCTATGTCAACGGGAGACCCGTCACCAGATTATTGGTAGATGGAGGAGCGGCGGTCAACATCATGCCGTATGCCATGTTCCGCAAGCTGGGCAAGGGCGATGACGACCTCACCAAGACGGACATGATGCTGAAGGATTTCGAAGGCAACGTGTCGCCTGCCCGCGGGGCATTCTGCGTCGACCTCACCATCGGCAGTAAGACCCTCCCCACCACTTTCTTCGTCATTAATGGCAAAGGGTCCTATAATATGCTGCTTGGTCGCGACTGGATACATGCAAACTGCTGTGTCCCATCTACTATGCATCAATGCCTTGTGCAATGGGTCGGCGACAGTACAGAGATAGTCGCTGCCGATTCCGTCTACAGCGTTGCGGCGGCCGACACACAACAGTGGAGCTGCGAACACGTCAAGTGTATATCTGGCAGGACTTGGGACACTGACTTCCTGAGAGTGTCCGATTTCGGTCTACAGCCGATCCAAGCAGTCGGCTCCGAAGATTCAGAATAAATGGATCAGCTCATCCGAGAAGATGGGAAGCTGGGGCGCGGGTTCACGTCGGCCGATTTGTTAGAGATGGTAGATTTGGGAGATAGCAGCAAATCGAGGCCGACGTACGTTAGTGCCAATTTGGATTCTGAGTACAAATGCAAATTGATAAGATTATTGAGAGAGTTCAGGGATTGCTTTGCTTGGGAATACCACGAGATGCCAGGACTAGACCGGTCTATTGTTGAACACCGGTTACCTATAAAATCAGGATATCGGCCGTATCAGCAACCTGCACGGCGGTGTAATCCCAAGATTCTACATGATATAAAGGCTGAGATTACAAAGTTGATTGAGGCAGGATTTATTCGGCAGTGCCGCTACGCCGAATGGATTTCTAACATTGTGCCTGTATACAAGAAGAATGGAAAATTGCGTGTGTGCATCGATTTCAGGAACTTAAATCAGGCTACGCCAATGGATGGTTATCCGATGCCAACGGCCGATATCTTGGTGGATGCTGCCGCAGGCCACAAAGTCATAAGCTTCATGGATGGGAATGCCGGATACAATCAGATATTAATGGCCGAAGAAGATATTTCAAAAACGGCTTTTAGGTGCCCAGGCCATCTTGGTTTATTCGAATGGGTGGTTATGACTTTTGGCTTGAAAAACGCCGGCGCTACATATCAACGGGCCATGAACTACATCTTCCACAAACTCATTGGTTCATCAGTGGAAATTTATATAGATGACGTCGTGGTCAAGTCAAAAGGTCACCAAGATCATCTGGCCGATTTATAGGAAGTGCTGGAGTGCACAAGGAAACATGGGCTGAAGATGACCCGAACAATTGTGCATTTGGTGTATCGGCCGGACAATTCTTGGGATTTATGGTCCATGAGCGTGGGATAGAAGTCAGCCACAAGACTATAGACGCCATCAATAAAGTAGTGGCCCCACAAAATAAAACTGAACTGCAGTCCCTCATCGGCAAGGTCAATTTCATCAGAAGATTTATATCCAATCTATCGGGACGTATTCAGGCTTTTACCCCTCTGTTGAAATTAAAGCCCGACCAAGAGTTCACATGGGGGGAAGAACAACGCAAGGCACTGGAGAATATCAAGCAGTATCTGGTTTCACCTCCGGTGTTAGCCCCGCCACAGCCTGGTAAGCCGTTCAAGTTATATTTATCGGCTGACGAGCAGGCTATTGGATCGGCGTTGGTACAGGAGTTTGAAGGGAAAGAACGAGTGGTATACTACGTCAGCAGAAGACTTTTAGACGCCGAAACAAGATATTCTTCGGTGGAGCGATTATGCTTGTGCTTGTACTTTTCATGTACTAAGCTCAGGCACTATTTGCTATCGGCAGAATGCATAGTCGTGTGCAAAGACGATGTGGTGAAGTATATGCTATCGTTGCCGATTTTGAAGGGGCGGATCGGAAAATGGATCCTGGCTTTGTCAGAATTCGATCTAAGGTACGAATCGGCCAAAGCCGTCAAAGGTCAAGTGATGGCCGATTTCGTAGTTCAGCATTGTGGACCAGAAATTGCCACCGTTGAACCAGTTCCATGGACTCTATATTTTGATGGTTCTTCGTGTGGTGTTGGATCAGGAATCGGCATCGTTCTTGTGTCGCCTCGGGGGGCAACTTATGATTTCTCTCTGCCGATAGAAGCTTCTGCAACCAATAACCAGGCGAAATATCGAGCTGTTCTGAAAGGCATCCAATTATTATGGGAAGTCAGGGCGGATGCAGTCGAGATCTTTGGGGACTCCATGCTCATTGTGGATCAGTTAACAGGACGATCCGAGTGCAAGAACGACATTTTGAGGATTTATTATGAAGATTGTCTTCAACTTTTGAAAGGCTTCAAATCTGCAACAATTGAGCACATCCCCAGAGATTATAATGAAGAAGCCAACAAACTGGCTCAACATGCTTCTGGGTATCGGCCGATTCAGGGAGCGATGACGCTAGAACTCGCGGCCGATGACTGGCGGAAGGAGATCGCCGATTACATGAAAAATCCATCCCAAAAGGTGGATCGGCGGACACGTTTTCAGGCTACAAAGTATGTGTTGCTTGAAGATGACTTATTTTTTCGGACGATTGATGGAGTTCTTCTCAAATGCTTGGGAACAGAAGAGGCAAAGGTTCCAATGGGAGAGATCCATGAAGGCGTGTGTGGAGCTCATCAATCGGCTCACAAAATGAAGTGGATGATCAGGAACAATGGATATTACTGGCCGACCATCCTTGAAGATTGTTTCAAGTATTACAGAGGATGCCAAGACTGTGAGAGGTTTGGCAATGTGCAGCGAGTACCAGCATCGGCTATGAGTCCAATAATTAAGCCGTGGCCGTTCAGAGGTTGGGGAATAGATCTCATCGCGCAGATTCATCCTCCATCTAGCAAAGGGCATAAGTTCATATTGGTGGCTACAGATTATTTTACCAAATGGGTGGAGGCAGTTCCTTTGAGGAACGTGACATCAGCCGATATGATTGAGTTTGTTAAAAGCCATATTATATATCGATTTGGTATTCCTCAAACCATCACAACTGATCAAGGAACAATGTTCACTTCTGGAGAATTCGGAGAGTTCGCCGCCGATATGGGAATTAAATTATTAAATTCTTCTCCGTACTATGCTCAAGCCAATGGCCAAGCGGAATCGTCTAACAAGGGGATAATCAAGCTAATCAAGAGAAAGGTTGAGGAGCAGCCCAAGAAATGGCATATGTCTTTGGCTGAATCTTTATGGGCGTACAGGATGGCTTGTCATGGGGCCACTAAAATATCCCCTTATCGTTTGGTTTATGGCCATGAAGCGGTCTTACCATGGGAGATAAGAACAGGGTCAAGACGCATATCGCTACAGGATCATTTAACGGCCGATGATTATTCCTTTCTCATGAAAGATGAACTTGACGATTCGACGGGTTTGCGGTTAAGAGCTCTGATCAGCATAGAGGAGAACAAGAAAAGGGTGGCCAGATGGTATGACAAGAAGGTCAAAGTCAAACAGTTCTCTCAGGGAGATCTGGTATGGAAGCTGGTGCTGCCGATAGGATCTAAGGATCCCAAATTCGGTAAGTGGTCACCCATTTGGGAAGGGCCGTATAGAATCGGCCGATGTGCTCCCGGAAATGCATACATTCTAGAGACAATAGAAGGGGAGGAATTCCCAAGAGCTCTGAATGGACGATATTTGAAAAGGTACTATCCAAGCATTTGGGTAGATGCATAACTTACAGCAAGATATGTCAAGATGACATGGCCGACATGGTGTAAGTCGCCCTTAGAATAAAAACACTACTGGTTACGCCTGCGTTGGATTTCTCTTTCGACGCGACCTAATCTTATCATGAGTGTGAGCTTTTCATCTTTCAAGTCCTTTGCAGTGGCTCCAGCTTCAGCTTGGTTGCAGAGTTCTTTCAGCAGGCGGGCCTTCTCCTCTTCCAAATCTTTCATGACGACTTCAGCCTTAGCTTCAGCAAGTCGATGTGAAGATGAAGAACTCTCGTCAGAGGTTGGCATTTGTTCAAAGCAGACGAGATCCATATAATCCAAGATTGGTCGGACATTGGCAGGAACATGGTCTTTGAGTTCTTCAGAATGAGCTTTTATCAGATCTATATCAGCTTGCGACAATGGCTTGTTTGAATGCATGATTTCGATCGCTCTTTCCAAACCGGGGTTAAGATGGTTCGGCTGAAAGAAAGAATAGACAAATATGTTGGAACAAAGTAAGATATCTCAGGAAGGGATGGAGAAAAAATTGATACCTGGTTAACGGAAGAGGAGGATCGAGAAGACATTTTAATGCTTGACCAAAGACGGCGAGGGGCGGGATTCAGAAGGAAAGGAAGACGAGCAAGATGAGCATTTTTGGAAATAATACGAAGAGGCGTATTTATAGAAAAGAAGAGACAAAGGGTTGGCAAGACGTGTGCCGTCGGAGTAAAGGCATCAGTAAATGTAAAGCTGCCAGGGGAGATGGTCAAAGTTTGAGTCTACACGCCAACATGATGTTCGTCCTATTACCGGATTCCATGTCGTGGAGCTGATTCTAGAGCAAGGATCAGATGCAGAGGAGTAGGTAACGCAATTGACTCTGAGGTTTACTCCTGTCACAATTGGGAAGTTTCGGAGGAGTGGATTAAATAAAAGAGTTTCGAAGGAAAAGTTATATTTTACTCCGAAACTGGGGGGCATGTGTTGACGTCAGATTTTGACACGTCTTGAATCGGCGTCAGGAAGAGAAGATTTGCCGATGAAGCAGATCTGAAAGCTACAGTAAGGAATCGGCCGATCGAGGTAACAGTTGAAAATCGGCCGATTGGTGGCGCAGCCCATACTGACAGGATAGGATTATTCCAGAAGATCCTGGTCAAAAGCTGGTCAACAAAGTGTGCTAAGACGGCTGGGAAGCAATTGAAGGGGTCCTGATTGGATTAGGAAACGGCGGCGGAAGATTCTGCGGGAGTCCGTTTCCCTTTTTAAAGTTATTATAGATATAGTAGTTTTCCTGTTTTAAATAAGGTTGTAACAAGTCGTAATCGACCAGGAGTCCTAGTTTCAGGGTATAAATAGGAGTCGCTAGGGCTTTGCAGAAAACAATCAAATCAATCAACAAAACACTTCTACTTTTTACCAGTACTTTACTTTTCAAGTCGGCGACTTCGCCAATATTTTCTTCTTCTACGAGTTCGTACGGATTGGTAGGGCTGCATCAACCTGATCTCCGGCCAATTGGTAGGTTCCGCTTATCGAGTAATATCCGAGCTTTAACTACGGGCGCATCGCTGTGGTTTCGTTTGGATTTATTCACAAGTTATCAATATTTACTGGAATTGCAAGTTTTACCTGTTAATTCTAGTATTATCACCAGTTATCCAGCTTGAGATCAGGGTAATCGGCTTCGTCGTTATTCTCCTTCGATTCATCGCCATATAGCCGATTAGATTTGTTTCAAGTGTTGCTTCCATAGTAATTGTTTAGATTGCTCCAGCAGTCCTCTTTACAATTACTATACGATCATCGGCTGACCCATAGCCGATCATCTCTACAGCAAATCGGCCGATTTACTGCCGACGCGCTCCTCAGGACAGATCGGAAATCCAGCCGATCGACGCGCCTGGAATTTAATACTCTATTTCCTTGTCAATCAACAGGTCAGATTGACTGGCACGCCGCGCGAACCGCACCAGGGCGATAACCCGAACAGGAGCTAAGCAGATTCTCCCGGGTCGTGTGTCCGACGCTGAAGACCCATCGGCCGATTCCTACCCGGCCGATTTTAGCGCCAACACAGAGGTAAGTATCCACGTTTTTTTATCCACATGATCAACCACCGTCCCTGAGCAAAACATACGCCATCCATCTATGCAAAAGAAATTGTTTACACAGTAACATAAGCAACAAAGTAATAACAACTGGATGAAAAAGCCTAGATAACAGAAGTTACCAGTGGAAGCGACAAGGGAGACAACAGATCTATGAACTCTAAGCACTGGTTCAAAGTGTTTAGGTCCATCTTTCTTGAAGTCCACCACCTCTCCAGAATCATACTTGATAAATTTAGACTGGGGTTCATCGGAATCTGACCAGCATGCTCTATGGCCTGCGAATAGAAATATGTATGGTTACAGGCGTGAAGCATTGTGAAATCAAATGATGATATCGAGATCTCTGAAGAAAGCACGACTGACAGCATATGAGCGCCTCTTCTAATTTAAAACAAAGAGCATGCATATACCGCAATTACTGCCACCAGGAGTTTCCTTTTGACGTGGCGTGTCTGGAATCTGTCGCAAGAAACAGATAAGATCTTAAGCCCATATTTTTTTCGAAAGATCTGCAGGAGCGCCGCTATGTCATATAAGAAGGAGGAAGCATGCAGTTCTTACAGTCTGGATATTAAGGTTCTCAAATATTTGGAAAATAAACTTAGACATGAAAACTAAGAATCACAGGTCCTCCGCAGGCTGACTTCCTGCAGTTAACTTCCACCTTTATTTCTTGCAGAACCTTCGTTGGCGTTGCGAGCTTCTGATCGAAAATACAACGATTTCTTGCCTTCCAAATGTTCCAGGTCCCATACATCATCAGCGCCGCCTTCAGTCGTTGTGTCTTCTTTGGTAGTAGTGCAAGTTCTCTTTGCCACCACTCCTCCACTTCCATATCCTGAGCTGGTACCTGAATTATATTTCCTATCCACTGTGCCAACAACATCCAAACCTGACGAGCAAAACTGCATTGTAGGATCAAGTGAGTTGCTGTTTCATGCTCTTGATTGCAAAGGGGACACATCGGATTGCAAGGCCAATTTCTGATCAAGAGTTTATCTGCAGTTAGTATCTTGCTCTGAATTAGCAGCCATGCAAAAAACTTATATTTTACTTCGGCTTCAGCCTGCCAGATATGACTCCCCTTGAAAGTGCTGTAAGAGCCATTAAATTGCGCCATGTAGACTGATTTGGTAGTGTACTCCCCATCCACTGTGCATTTCCATCTAATCTGGTCTCTTTCAAGCAGAACGAGCCCAAGCAGAATTGGAAATCGAATGTAGGGCAACTTTACCCTAGTAATAATAAGAAACGGGAATTAGCCCAAGCAGATGCAGCAGAGCACAAAAATTGATAGCGACTGAAGGAACGACAGATGGTAATCGAACCTGCGGCTTCGTCGTTGCCTTCGCATTGCGGCGCCGGGTGTTCTTCATCGGGACTTGGGCCGGCGGCGGAGCTGGGGGTTGGGTTGGGACTTGGGTTCTGGGTTCAGGGTGGCGGTGGGCCGGTGGTGGCAGGATGGGTGGGTTGGGGGTGGGGCCTTGGGGGTGGGGGCGGGGGGCTACGATCTGTTTGCCTAGGGCTTCGGTGGCACACGTTTTCCAAATCGGCGCTGCCACAAATATAAAAAATATAAGATTGTAATAATAAAATATCTAAAATATAAAATTATAAGACTGTAATACTAAAAAAATATAAAAAAATAATTCAATGCACACATCGTATTCTGAGGAAAAAAAATTCCCGCCGCAACATCGAATCTATATTTCATGCAATATTACCAAACAAAATCACCAACAAAATCACCATATGCTAGGTTAAGATTGTTGAGATTGAGCACGGTGAAACATTAAAACACAAACGCTGCAACATCAAAGATTAAGAGATAAAACACCAAAAGTGAACTGTTGCAACATTCGCACACATCTATAGCGTTTTGCAACATCAAAAAAAAATATGCTGCAACACTACCTAATGCAACATGGACGTTGAGAAGTACAGAGTCTTTCTTCCAACTTGAGACCGCGGCAGTTCTCACGCGCCGCCTCCCCAAGCTCCCACCACCTCCACGGAGCTCCTTCCTGCGGTCCCCCGCGCCCGCGCCCGCGCCCCCGCCGCCCGACCGCCGCGTGCCGCCCTGTGCCCGGCTTGCCGCCGCCAGCCTCGGGTTGACGTGTCGCGCGGGACTCATCCGAGGAGAGCTCGACACGGAGGGGCGGCGCTAGCTAGGCGGGCCTTCGGATCGAGGACAACGTGGACAGGTAGACGAGCGTAGGGAGAAGCGACGGAGAGAGCTGCCGGCAGCAGCAGTGAGGTGGGTGTTGCACGGGGGAGCCCCGCCTACCTCGCACCGCCTCCGAGCTCGCCGCCCTCCTAGCAGCTCATTGGAGCACCGCCGCCGCCGCGTTGCCTCCGCGTGCCTCCGAGCTCGCCGGAGCGAGGCTGCGTGCCGCTTTCCCGGCAGCTCGCCGGAGCGCCGCCGCCCTCCAGTTCTCCACGGCGGGGGGAGGGAGGGAGATGTGAACGAGTGGTAGACACGAATGGATTGGAGGGGACGCGGTGATGGGCAGATAAGCCTGATATTGTGGGATCCGCGTCCGATTCTTTTCCGGGCATCGGACGTACAAGTCCTAGCATTACCGTTCCGAAATTCAGATTGTCATCGAGAGTTGGGAAAAGATAAAATCCGAACGGGAAGAGCTGTGTACCCAGAGCAATCCCAATTCAAAATTTCTATACTTATTATATAGGTATTACATATAGAAACTATATCTCTAACGTATAATTTTTTTAAAGTAAATTGTTATCCAATAATATCTCTTCTCTGGCCTTTCTTCCCTCTACCATCTCTTCTTTTTTCTTTTTTTCGTGTAGATATGGTTTCTTATATGAGGAAGGTTTTTTCATTTTTTTTCTTTTCTCCTCGTTAACTCTTTTGTCACCTTAATTTTTTTCTTACATGCCAATGTATTTAATGCTATAAAAATCAACTGAGGTAGAGGTTGGAACTGCCCTTAGTCTTAAGAGAGGTTCTTCTATTTTTTAAAAGTGAAAAGTCTGATATCATCATATTTTACAAAAGAAAAGTTGTTTTATTTATAATCCTGTATTAAGAAAAATATCTTTGTACTCCACGAAAGTTAAGAAAAACACCATTACAATTTATGGATATTAGAAAAGTAACTTTGTCATACATGTTTGTATTAATAAAAAGTAACTTTGTACTCTATGAAATTTAATAAAAGTAACAACATAGTCTGTAAATGTTTGAAAAGGTAGATTTTATGGTCCGTAAAATATAATTATGCACAAGAAAATTAACTTTTCGATTCTGATAGGAAAGAACTTATTATTAATAATATACATGATAAAGGAAGTAAGATTTCTTTTAAAAAATAACTTTCCAATTTTGACCAAAATATACTCAAGTGAATCTTATTTATAAGTTCCTATGGTAACGAATATAAATGGTATAACCATATTACGATTATGAAACTACAGATTTTTAGATTTGAGATTGGTTTACGTGGGTTGATGTAAGCGTTGTGTAGCCTAGTGGTTACAAGAGCACATCAGGTTCTGGGTTCGACTCCCCGTGGGAGCGAATTTTCTAGGATTTAACGGCGTTGTGCTTTCAGTGGTAGGCGACGCTCCCGTCGACGGCGAGTCGCCTATGGTGACTTCGTCAATCTCGAGAATTTGCCGACTCAATTTTTAAAGATGCTCATAGGGGTAGGGTTTGTACGTGTGTTTATAGGGATGAGTATGCGTGTGTTGTGAATATCTGAATTGTACTGTGTAATAAAAAAATATAGAGGAACGGTGTGGGCGTAGGGCTCTCCACTAATCGTTAGCCATGTCCGAAAAGATAAACTCTAAATGGTAGTAATCTGTCGGCCGATTCAGAGCATATGACACTAGATTTTGAATTTCTTTACTTTGTTGTAAAATACCCACACCCTTACTTGATTTTGATTAAAAACTATCCAATACGCACATCTTTAACCAACTCGGCTTGTTTTGGTTCAAGTAATATAATCCCGATACTTTTGTAACACCTACAGGTCCTTCAGCTCCCATGAGCGTTTATTTTAGTGGAATTCTCTATGAGGTGAAGTAGGGTTGTTTTTGCAACATATGGTCGAGTAAATGTTGGGCATTTGTATTTAAAAAATGCAGGGAACATGAGTGAGACTCAAGGACTCCCTGGTCTAGTTTGTTCTATGGCCAGTACAGTTTTTCATGCAATGCTACCCTATTGTCAGTTTGTTGTCCAAAAGTGCATTTGTTTTTTTTTGAAAGCTCAAAAGTGCATTTGAATGCATTGCTTTTGTAGGAGAGGTCAATCGCAGGGGTTGTTCTTTTCATCAAGCGACAGCTTCCACACATACCCTCCTCCATCTTTCATGCTGTCATGCACAAATTTCATCAGGAATGCAGCGGAAGGGTTTGCTAGGACTGCTCGCAAAACCTAGAAGAGGACCAGCATTTGTAGTGCTTTGAACGCCTCCACAAGTGCATTTCGTCACTTGGGTCAAGGACACAACGTGACGCGGAAGATGTTATAAAACTATGCCGTTTCCCGCAAGAACGGAGATCAACAACAACAAAACCTTTTAGCCCCAAGCAAGTTAGGATAGGCTAAGCCTAGGGTACATCCAAGTCTGCTAAAGCTAAACCCCATGTCTGACAACCCGTTAGTTGGTCGTTCACAGTATCTGAATTGAAGAATTCATTACAAGCATTTCTTTGGGTGAAAAATACACGACAGAGCTCAACACGGAGAGGTTCCTCTAGTACTGCCATATTTCTCAGGATTCCATTGCATACCATTCTTCAAGAACCTTTTTCGACTTGCTGTATTTCTGAACAATTATTTGCTTTGGAAAAGGCCATCTGGAAGTATATAAAGAATATAATAATTACCTTTCACTCAAAACACTTAACTAGTTCCAGAATTTTAAACATATTTAATTAATCTAATCACACAGTACATTACCTGTTTACTCCACTGGAAGCACACTTGTCAATGACAACTGTTTTTTCACCTCCACAACCCCTCACACCAAACTGCATTGAGAATATATACATAGAAGAGAAGCACAAGCAATTAGAACAAGAATTTCAGCACTGCTATAGCTTGTACCGGATGGTCTTTGGATATATGATTTGATGGATCAAACCTTAATGCATATCTCCATCATGTCGGAGCCATCGAGCTGCTTAGAATTTTGGTAGTCTGACATATATGTTGTACCTATATCCAGCAGTATGCCTCCAAGCTAGTGCAAAAAATATAAAACAAAGATATCTTCAGCACAAAACATAATGGTATATTTGATTGACTGCACCAAAAGCCTGGTAGAATACAAGAGGCCAGTGTTTTAGTTGCTTGCTGCTCAGTACGAAAATTAGAATGCATGAAGGAAGCACTTTGGCTGCCTGGTAGAGCCTGCGGGCTTGGCTTGTCTGACGCACGTCTATTTGCTACCACTGATTCTCCCAGGCTAGGCCAAAGGAATGCAGCATGTAGGGGCACAAACAAGGCAGATAATGTCCAGCTAATCTGGACAAACAATGTCAGACATGGAAATTCTTTGGACAGTGTCGAATACAAATACAAATTTGACTAGTTTATTTGGAATACCAACACGGTAATGCAGTTTCTGACATATACAAATATTTATAACATCATTTGGAGTTGCTCATGTTGTGTTGCCTATCCAAACATTTATAACATCTGTTCGAGGTTGATCATGTTGTAACCTTTCAAAGGCCATAGTTTACTTGCCCGGAGTCTTAAACTTAATACATGAGTAGTTGTTAGTATTTTTAATTAAACCAATTTATGTGCCTCAAAAATCCATCTAAAGTTTCTCGCAACCATTTCCTACAACCATTATTTCTCAAGTTCAGACAATTCTTTTCTTATTAGATGGTCTATAGAACATATTAACAATAAAATATATAACTGTACTAAAACTAAAACCTTTTTATAGTTACTCCCTCCGTCCCAAATTATTAGTCATTTTAGGTTTTTCTAGATAAATAGATTTTGCTATGCACCTAGACATAATATATATCTAGATGTATAACAAAAACTATTCACCTAGAAAAGGCAAAACAACTAATAATTTGGGACGGAGGGAGTATGCAAGTTGTTCAAGTGGTTTTCATGTCCAGAAATATTTGCAAATGTACTCATGTTTGGTCATATTCACTTTGTATTTAATATAATGATTGTCCACGTTCATATTCAGTCCATTTCTTATCATAGCATCATGTGCCCTCAAATGACTGTTGTGCTCAGCCCTCATATAATGTAAATTTGATTGAACAAAACATCTCAACATAGCCTGGTTTTAAAAAAAGCCAAGCAACTAAACACCTACAAAATGGAGCAAGTGAACAAAAGATTCAGAACATACCTCTGCCGCGTTGGAAAAATATACACCATTAACTCGGTTGATGATATCCCCTTCATTCAGGCCAGATGCTTTCGCTGAAGATTGATCTTCAATCTACAAATTCCAATATGGTCACGAAATAGAACACAAAAAAATATATATAAATCTGAATAATGCATAGTGTTGTGACTAGGCAAAGCTCCACAAGACAAAGCAAGATCCCATATGTGAGAAACCAAAATTTGGCATAAACATTAGTACAACCAACATTCATGAGTGTAAATTGTATATGTCGTTTGTATATTCACTAGGAAGAAAGAGGGTAACTGGATTGAAAGAAGATGCAAACCTTCTCGATAATCACACCAGTGGTCCTAAGGAAGTTGGTTTTCATATTTCCAAATGCATTGCACCCTTCCGTGAAAAGATTTCTAACTTGCAGCCCATGCCATGGTCTTACAACTTTCCTGGGGGGAATCAGTAACTCCATAATATGTAAAAAAATGAGATGAAGAGAGATTGGTACAGTGCAATAAAATATTTTACTAAAATTGGTAGGTATCCTCAAAGTAAGCAAACTAAAACTCTGACAAAAATAGGGATAATAATTGGCCCATCATAGCACACAACATTTCTCACTGCAGCTTTCCTGATAGGAGCATGAAGCTTTTTGGCACTTACATCCCATGCTCCTATACCTAGCACCCGCTACAGCTAATACCGCAACATCACGAATCATTAATTATCTCCAGCCCTAGCTAAGTAAACAGCCTAAATGATCGACCATATCCAGTCATGAACATGTCATGTCAGAAGCACAGATCTCAATCTAGGGATTACTAGTGACCCAGGACAAAATAGATGACTGATAAACTTCAACTCCTTAATATAATGATACGCAGCTCTCCTGCGTGTTCGAGAAAAAACAAACTGATAAACTTCAAGGGACAAGTAGAGATTTGAAATTCACCAAATATATTAGGTTTTTCTTTACATAATGCAAAGCGCGCATACCTGAATGATTTTAACTGCTGCAAACACTTCAGCACAATGAAACTTGGAATGAAAGGAGTTTCTTTATGGTTGTAATAGTTTAACCCAATAAATTTCCCATCAAAGCTCATCAGCGGACCCCCAACTTCTGCCTATCGAAATATGTTGGTAGTCATTAAACTATACAAAAAAGACATAGAAAGATGAGTATATACAGCTTTGGGTTACAGAAAAATAAGATTCATTGTTACCCTAAAGTTTTTCATTTGAGAAGGTAAACCCCTTATTTTATTTTCTTGGTTTCAGTTTACACAAATAATTACTAATACCAGGTCAATTCACTCCATAATGGCATTTGTGTTTTTATGTTTCTTCTTACAAAAAGTTGCATTTTAGGTTGAAGTTTTGTGGGACAATAGGTTTCACCATACCTTACTTGCATATCTCGAGGTTAAAAAACAGCACTTAGCTTTTTCCCAACCTACAAAATAGTGATGGAAACCTTGTACATTTTGTAAGAGGGTATGATGTCATCTGCCATCCCACAAAATTTCAGCTGAAAACTTGATTTGTACAAAGAGAAACAAAAACAATAAATGCCGGTAGGAAGTTAGATGATTATACGGTTCTATTAGTTTAGGGGTAAAATGATGAATCTTTTAAGGGTATAGGAGAGTAAAATGGACTCGTTCCTTTCATAAAAATATTAGGAACATTTATACCATGTATGAAGTGATGGTATATAAGCCTATTTTTCTATGTATATGTAATTTAATTGATATTAGATTTGGAAACACACAAAGAAAAGCATCAACTCTATTGTTCACAAGAGCATGTATATGGTAACATCATATCATTTTCAAGTTAATTACTGGAGTATATAACATGTGAGTATCATACTCGTACATTAATATGTATATCTCAGTAATCTAAAGGAAGGCAAAGAGGCGACTAATCGTTATGTGAACATTTGTTTGTCTAGCAACTGCCGTGGTGCATGGCAGCAGCAATACCTCCTGTCAGGAGCCATGACTTATTGCGATAATTCAGTTGGGAGATAAAAATGTTTAGTTAATGAATTAGCTACGCTATCTGTTGGTTAGGTCTTAGCAGTTTAGTACATGTTGAAAAAGTGCACAGAGATAGCGGAAGTTAGCATTTGTGATAGCTGATAGGTCAATTTACAAAGTTGCTTGGAATAGGTCTCTCAAGAAGTTTAGAGGCACCTATTTAAGGAGGCTACCGTCATTGTCATTGGACTTACACAAAATCAATACACAACTTCTTGTTCCGAAAGTCCTTATGCCAATCCAGTAGTTTTATGGACTAAAATAACTACCTTCAGCTATGAAAGGGCACATCAGGACAAAGTACCAAAATAATAAATAATTATACGAATTATTTGATGAAATTCAAATGAGCAGTGCAGCAATTAACATCATATCAAAGCAAACACATTTCATAACATGCTCACCTTTGAAATTCTGCAAGTTGATACAAAAAGTTCTTCACAGTCAAAATTGCTACTTTTTGGAATGATCTTTCCTGAATTAACCACCAAGGCGTGGATCTCTTTGTCACGACCCAATGTAACCACATCTCTTGAACAGATCTCGTCAAAGCTGATGGCCTCAGTATTTGAACTAAAGCCTTGTTCTAGCAGATGGACAGGATACTGAATTTCAATCACACAGATGTTGTAAAAAAAATCATGATACAACAGGTGGCCTCTACAAGTTTCATGATTTTACAAATATACAGTGATCTACAAAAAAATTAAAAGAGTAAAAACATTAATGTTTGTGGACAAGACTGAAGGCAAAACCAAAACTTCACCAATTTAATACAAAGATGGACCAACCGTAAGGCCTTCGGCTAGTTCATATGTGTCTGGACATTTTTTAACCAAATTTGTAACTGTCACAATTTTCTGACGCTCTCCGGAAGCCTCAACAATGGTACCAGAGCAAAAAAAATGATCTGTATCTCCATCTGTAAACAAATTGAATCAATTGTGAAATAAGTAACTCAAGACCAGAATAAGCATCAGCTGAGTGATAATCAATGGAGTAATCACCTGTAAGAGATTGCAGTCCTACCACGGAAGCAGCAGCCTGCAAAGCTAATTCCTCAACAGCCCAATTAGCACCCTTCAGAGTAGACTTCAGAAGTCCAAAATCCTTAGTTTCAAAATATGGGCGCCATTCTGGTTGTAGATTATGAATAGAAAGTAAATATTATAAAATTTTTACTTGTACTTACTAGGTTTGCATTATAATGCAGGGAAGGTATTCTGATGCTAAGTCACCGAAATATGTAAAGCATGAAACGGGTAAATAACAATGACTCATCTGTTTTTTTTTTGCAGATCATTAGTCTCTAGTATTGCTTTAGTTTAGCTTAATTGACACATTTTAGATGCATAAACAATTTTTTTTACTGGCGCATTTGAACTACTTGAGAATCATGAAATTACCATTGTTTTTTTAGAAAAAATTATCATATGGACTGTGAAAGAATGCCATGAACATTTTTCATCGATCATAGCCTGAGCTACTCAGATTAAAAAAAAACTCTGCCAAAACCTTCTGAATATTCACTTACAAAATTCTCAATGCAGAAAAATAGAATGAGAAGAGCAACTCACTTTCCATTTCCATTACACCACTTGTATCCGTATTTATTATCTCAGCTATAAGGAGTTGAAAATAAGCATACTTAGTGATAGTATTTAAGATAAGGATAGGATGAATGTGAAATGTTGAGCGCTTACTTCGATTTTCCATATCCCTTTCTCTTCGTTTAGGCATTCTTTTCATAATCTCTTTGATTCTTATGGAGGCCCTTTCCATGTACTCTCTTAGCTCTTTCTGTTCCAAAGCTTCAGCTTCCTTGCGCTCAGTTCTTTTCTGAGTTTGCTGCTCCCTCCATCTCGCCAATTCTGATCTCCGTTGTATTGTAACTGAATCATCCTTCCGTGGGCGAAGGTTGTAGGCCCTTTGCTCCACCAGTGCACTTAGCTCCCCAGTTCTAGAACTCTCGCCCTAAGCGTTTCAGCAGAATAATAATAAGTGAGCATACAACAAGGATGTGTACTCAGACAATGACATGATACCACTGGTAGATACAAATATTCTGCTTAACAGAACCTGCCCACCACATGAGTCCATGCATCAGCGCAAAAAATAATTGTGCACATAAGTTACCTCTACTGGTTCCCTCCTCTGATGGTTCGCATTGCTTCTACCTTCACTGCATGATGAATCTCCATCTGACAGGAAAGGCATCTCCTATCAAATGCACAAGTAACATATAAATTATGTGACCCACAACATAAACATAAAGGTGTACAGGAATCAGATTTCCTTAGTTGTTGCAGGCAATCCAGGTAACAATTTTGTATGATTGGGTCACAATGAGGGAAAATCATGGCAACAGAAACAGGGTAGTTGACATGAAGATTTAGAGAGCAATTATCCCGGAGTAGGCAATAGGAAGGACTCTGAAGCAAAGGTTGGACTGCAGGGGCACATTTCGGACCCAACTCACAGCTAGGCTAGCAGATTACTCGGCCTCGCTATGTAATATACCTGGTGTGGGCTTGTGGGCGCCCCGTGTGCGTTGTACCCAAACTATTTCTTCTTCTTAATATAAAGATACGCAGCTCTCCTGCGTATTCAAGAAAAAAAAGACTAGCAGATTACGGTAATGCGATTTGGGCAGGTCTGTGAGCTGGGTTGGGTGAACTGCTTTAGCTCTGCTTATCCAGTTTTGGTTGAGAGCTACGAGAAACCGGCTAACTTGCACGTGCAGAGCAATTAATCGGCTAGCTCGTATGGAAAATAGACCTGATTGCATTGTATCGCCTAGGTTTTCAGAGGCGGAAAAACAGATTTCAAAAAGGCAGTTTCAAAATACGCTTGTAAATAAAGTGCTTTTAGAAGGAAGATCAATAAATACTAGCAGCCAATTCCTCTTGATATTCCAGGGAGGACAGCAGAATCTAACAAAATAAAAATTGGGGTTTTGAGTCGATGGAGCAGGGGAAAGATGCAGCGCATCAAAACGGGAGCAGAACTGGACAGGATTCAAGATAACCGGATGATGAGGAAAAAGGACCCAGGGAGAGGTGACCCTGGGCTGATCTAGCGGCCGGCGGCAGCTGGCAGGGACTAGGGCGGCAACTGGTGGTGCCCTTGTGGGGGGGGGGGGGGGGGGGGGGGGGGGGCGAATACCTTAGGCCTTAGCGTCCAGCCGCGGAGGGCGTCAAGGACAGCCACGGACTCG
This sequence comes from Panicum miliaceum, assembly GCA_032594955.1. Taxonomy (NCBI): domain Eukaryota; kingdom Viridiplantae; phylum Streptophyta; class Magnoliopsida; order Poales; family Poaceae; genus Panicum; species Panicum miliaceum. The sequence continues at coordinate 1,981,024 of CM064065.1, read as the reverse complement.
CAGATGTGGATGGGGCCCTAGCCGGCGGTGGCGCAGTTCGGATACCCTCGGCGGCCGGCGCCTCGAAGCCCGCCGACCTTGGTCGCTAGCCCGCTCGCTCGGGGTCGGCTTATTTTGTGACGGCGCTGATTAGGGAGTGGATGCGGCAGTAACCAAAGAATAAACAATGACTTCAGATTTCCTATGCACATGCCATCTCCATGGGGCCCGACATGTATCCCCCGGATCCCAAGTCGCTGCTGGGCATATATTAAAAAAGTAAATATTTAATCTCTACATATCTCTGTACTAAAAAGAGGCTAAGGGAGACTTTTTTTTTCTTTCGTCTTTTCGTTTTGTCCGACGTCCGACGCCCGACCGTCGCCCCTCCCGCACCATCGTCCTGCCAAGTCAGGATTTAGGCCGTTTAATTTAATCGCCCAGCCGCACGATCAATCGGCGCGACAAATCAGGCTTTACCCTGACAGTCCTTGCCTCCTTGGCGTCGCCCCGCTGCAAGCCCTCGGTGTCGTCCCGGACTAGGTTTCGCCTCGCGCCCGAAGTCTTATGCGAACGCCGTTGCATGCGCGCCCCGACGTCCCTGCGACGGCGCCCGACGTCGGCTGCGTCACGTCGTCGCCAGCTCCCTCAGTCGGCCTCCTTCGACGGCGCCCGTACGTCGCCTGCTCCCTCCATCGCTCTCGCGCCCCGCCGTCGCGCACCTGGCACTCGTCGTCCTGCCGAATCGGCCGGGCTCCGCTAAGCCTCCCTGCGGTACGACCCGCCCACCCCCCTCTCTCTGGATTTGCTGCGTTCATGCCCTCCCATCTCTTGGTGGCCTTCACCAAACCCTAGGCCCGCCGCCTCCACCACCTTCATCTCCGTGGCGAGACGACAACTGCAGCTTGTGATCACGAGAAGGAAGTAGCGCGAGCGACGCTGGTAGTAGTCCTGCACCTCGGCTCTGCCTCTACGCGTGCCGAGGTGGCGGCGGCGGCCGCTGCAGCATCCCCTGCCCTCGTGAAGGAGAGATTGCAGGACAGAAGCCGCGTGCCTCCGCATCATCCACACATGGATGACCTCGCTCCCACACGTCGTCCTCCCCGGTGCTGCTCTCTGCTTGGCATGAGATGCCAGCGACCGTGGCCTTAGGTGAGTTCGTTAATCCTTCTCCTCAGCACTCCTTGTGTTGATTTGGGTGGAACAGGATTGTTGGATGTTTCTTCCAATATGCCAATAATTACTGAGTCCACCACTCCACCCTAGGATTTTTGGTGACGTACTGACGTTTGCCTCCAACTCCAATGAAGCATTCACTGACCACTGCACACCAGGTGCTTGCGTTTTTGCCAACACCGTTGATCTTTTATTTAGGCTAATCACTATAATGTTTTGTAGAATGGACACTTTAAATCAGCATGTTGAATGTGCGGATATCTCTACACAAGCTCTGGTATGCTTGTTCTGCTGCTACTCTAAATTGATTCCATATCTATCTCTATATACACTACTAAAAAGGGGTTAAGGATGACAAAATTTTCTCTCGTCATTACTCCTGGTGCGATCGTCGCCCCTCCCCCGTCGTCCAGCCTCCGATGATCATGATTCGTCCGTTCGAAATTGCTTCCCCATCTACCGCGATGGTTTTGTTCCCGGGCCGCACGCCGCTGTGAATTGGTTTCAAAAGAGCGAAAATCTCGGATCCCTTCCATACCCCGTTCAAGTAACCAGGTGAAGTAAAACCTAAAACCCAAACCCTGCATCGTTTCTTCATTTAGCACTCCTTGTCCCCATCGCCGCCGTGCCGGTCATGCCGAGGTCGGTCGTGCATATCAGGTCATTCTTCGCCCACCGGTCGCTGCAGGCCCAACTTCGCGCGTTGCTCTGGCCACGTCGCCGGAGGGATATTCCGTCACCAGCCGGGTCTACGACCACTACTACAAAAAGCATTTTTAGGGGCGGATAAAAACATATTTTTAGAGGCGGGTAGCGCACCCGTTGTTAGTTTCGCAGCTAAAAATAGTTGTTTGCAGGGGCGGGTCACCCCCTCACCCGCCCCTGAGGTGACCTGCCCCTGGAAATGGGTTTCATTTTTTACGATTTGCATTTCCCGCCAATTTTTCGCGATCGTGATTGCGATTTGCATTCCCTCCCAACCACCAAATCACGTCGCTCGCACATGAACAAAAGTGTGAAGCCTACACCTACAGGCGGCCTAGCCTAGGTCGTCTAGGAGGAGGTGAACTTGGTGACAGCCTTGGTGCCCTCGGAAATGGCGTGCTTGGCGAGCTCCCCGGGGAGGACGAGGCGCACGGAGGTCTGGATCTCGCGGGAGGTGATGGTGGGTTTCTTGTTGTACCGCGCGAGCTTGGCCGCCTTGGCCGCCAGCTTCTCGAAGATGTCGTTGATGAACCACAATGTGCACCTCCACAACATACTATCTCATTGCACTCAAGACTCTCTTTGTGTTTTAAACACTCTCAATCATTATATGTATTGAAATATGTTTGTCGTATTTTTTACTAGTTCTATACTACACAATATATTTTCTAGTGCAAATTTGAGTTTTGCTATTTCTTTTGAACTAAATGAGTTTTTGGTTTAAATTTGTGAAGGATTTGTAGGGGCGGGCTGGGGCCTCACCCGCCCCAACAAATCGGAGCCCCCCCTGCTCGGGCGCCGATTTGTAGGGGCGGGTTGGGCCTCACCCACCCCTACAAATCGGCGCCCCCCCGGCACCGATTTCACTCCCTCCACGCGCCCCTCCTTGGATTGGCTAGGAATCGTCTCGATATCACCCCCCCTCCCGCGGGGGCCGATTTCTAGGGGCGGCTCACCCCCCCAGGCGCCTCTGAAAATGGCACCCATTTGTAGGGGCAGCCGATGGAGTGAGCCGCCCCTACAAATGGATTTACAGAGGTGGCTCGATTGCTACAGTACCGCGTCTCATTTGTAAGAACAGGTGATATTTTAATCCGTTCCTAAAAAATTTCAAGGTATTGCTACAAATTATTTTTTAGCAGTGGACGTCGATTCGGACGCCAGCCACCGGGCTGCTGCCGTCCTCTCGAAACCCTGTGACGTCGCTGTCCAACGCCCAGCTGTGATGCCGACATCCATGCCACGATCGCCGACGTCCATGACTGCACCTGCACCGGACTCAAACTGATCGGCTCCATCCCCTAAAGGTGCGTACTGATGCAACATGTAATTGTGAGGCGCAGCACGTATTGATGCAGATGCATAATGGAGATGTCTGAATAAACATATGCCTAATGGCCATCACATGCAGTCACTTCGAGTTTTATTTCTTACCTAGCATCAGATACAAAATTCTCCCGTATGAAACTAGAGCCTAATCTATTTGCCAGGTTCATTCCACATACATTTGCCTAATCTATTTGTCAGGTTTCAGTTTGTAGATCAGAAAACATCGTGCTAATTTACTACATTTGTGCCATGTTTCCACATCTCATAACTTGTGTATGGCATTTTCAGCTCTTGGCAAGGTTTAAGAAAGCACATCATACGCAAATATTGGAGGAGCTACTACAGTAAGTTATTTCCTTATTCTTTTGGATAATTTTTTTATGTTTTCTAACTTTAACAGTTAAAATAAATTAAATTTAACTAGGCACTCTTCTTGTTATTTGCAGCCATATGTATGAAACAAACATAGTCAGTTTATTTAACTGCATTTAATTCATGCAGAAATTATGAAACGAGGTTCTTAGTGCATAATTTTGGAAAGCAGATGAAATAAACTATATATCCATTAGGTGCTTGTCAGCAGTTTTTTTTTTCGTTCAAACTGCGAGACTGATTTTTTTCCATGTGATAAAGCTTTCGTGCTCATTTCCTTTATCACTTGTGCTCGCACTCATGGGGAAAGGAAGGCTTGGATTCTTATTCTGAATTCAAAAATAGAGTTGACCCCACCTTACATCTATTTCTAATATTTTTCAAAAACCAAATACGACACTAAAAAACCGGAGAGAGTACAATCCTACCCTACCACCGTCTTCAGCAGCCACCGTGCTAATCCATCTTCGATATGTCTCTATCTGTCACCGAGACCGAGTCGCCCCGTCCCAACCTTGTCCACTTTGCCGTAACCATCTTACTGTTACTAACTAGCCTATCAATTCTTGCTCCCGCACGGACTAATTAGAATTAATATAAAAATAAAAATTATAGCTAATAATTATAATTATCTATCTCACACCCCCTTTCATCTATTAAATATTCTAATACATATTATAAAATATATATTTATCATTATATAGTTGCAATAGATTTCATTTTGCATCACACCTCCACGTGTGTTCGATATATTTAATTGAACTATTTGTCTGTGAATTGGTATTCTTATCTCTTCTATCGTACATGAATACATGGTGACACATATCGTGGGTAGTATTTTTATATAAATAATATATTAATAATGATAAAAATAGTAATGTAGAATTTTATATTGGTGCACTTTAATATTTTTTATAATTATATAATTTAGATTCAGATTTAAAGATTACTTTAACTTTTAATAATCACATAATTGGATAATTTATATGCAAATTTAAGGGGTTATTTGCATTATTTTTTTATAATGGTATATGTGGGTAATTTATACAAAGATTAGAGGGTTACTTTAGAATTTTTTTATATAATAGCAGAGGTGGTGGGTAATTTAGGTATATATTTAGGAGGTTACTTTAGTCTATTTTCATAATGGTAGAGGCAGGTAATTTATTAGAAAAGATAACAGATCCAATGACTTATTATGATTAGAGTATCGGATCGATGGCCGGATGCTTCTGATTTTTGTGTGGATTTCTAGAATTTCTCTATTTTTCAAAGTGTCCACCTAGAATTCTATGTGACGGGGATAAGTACCACGGGTACGCCAAAACACGGCTATTAGGGGCCTAAGCGAAGGACAGCCGGATGCCATCAAGCAATCCGGCCTGACTTAACGTAGGATGCGGCCAACGCCGGCCCATTAACAGATGAACAGTTGGGCGCAGGCCACGTGGCACTCTCCCAACCCACCGCGTCGACGCAGGGGCCGGGAGAGACAAGCCAGCCCCCGAAGGGAACCCGACCGCGGGATTTCCTCGGGAAGGCGCAAAAAGGCATTAACTCCCCAGATTTGACAAGACGTGCGTGCGCGCTCCTCCCCCAACTGTCGGGTAGGGGTGCCCCCTACGGACCAAAGGACTAGCGGGATCCGACGGGCCATCATGACGCCACAATCGGCGCTCACGCCAGCCACACCACCTCTTCATCAGCATGATGTGACGGACCGTACCGGGTCACCCTCCACCATCAGGCGTAGGGGATGGCAGGCCTGCCGAGCTAGCGGGCCCCGCCACGGATCCGACGGCCGCAGCAACCAAGGCGCCCGACTAACGATGGGGAGGTCGGGTCCAGCCGACCCGGCGAGAGCCCCCCACTCCCCCCTCCCCGGCGCACCCGGGAGGCGTGCTGCAAGGACGACAGCGCCATCCCCGGATGGCGAGCAGGACCAAGGACGTGTCAGGCGGCGCCGCGGATAGGATTTGACTTCGGTGAGCGGTGGGGCACGATTGGATGCGGGCCCCGGACAGGACACGCGTAGGGATGCCGACCCCTGGGGAAAGTGTCGGTGTTTCGATCACCGGCTAGTAATTTACACCGCACTTCTCGGTGGCTCGATGACTAACAATTGAAGGTAAGGATTTAGACTGGTTCAGGCGAATGCCCTACGTCCAGTATGGGGTGATGTTTTTCGTGTTCCTCACGTTCGAAGTTGGCCCAGCTCCAGCTTCGAAAATAACCTAGGATTCTAGGTGCTTCCCGCACAACTAGTACCCTGGAAGCCTCCACGTGAAGCCACCTAGAATTTTAGATGGATACCTTAGAAAAAGAGAGAAATTCTAGAAACTCTCTATTAAAGCAAAATATTTAGCCGTTAACCAAAATATGGTAATCATCATTGATAATAATAGTCGTTGGATTTACTTTGTTTCTAAAATTACCCACCTATGCCATTATAAAGAATTAGCCTAAAATAACCTCGTATATCTATATCTTAATTATCCACATATGCTATTAAAGTAAAAATTAGATCCAGCCTAATTTAGGTCCTATATCTATATCTTAATAACCCAAATATGCCATTACAGAAAAATTAGACCCAGTCTAACTTAGATCTTTCGAAAATTGAAGTCTACAAAATAGTACCAATCACATCTACTCTAACTATCCTTCTTAATCTCTTCTCGACGTATGTAGACCCCGGGGTACCCCGACAGAGGGCCCGACCGGCAATCCGATAGGACAGGCTGACTGCACAAGGAAGGTCCAGACACAGTTGTAATCCGACTAGATCTTATACATAATAAATAATTAGAAGACTTTCTATGTAAACCCTATCCCCCAGAGTATATAAGAAAGAGTAGGAGTACCCTAGGGCATAAATTAGACCAGCCTCGACGGCTCATCGTGAGCATCGATAGCACAACGCAATTAGCCTGCTCATTCTAGAAACCCTGAACCAATCAGTATAATTCCGAACACAGGACGTAGGGTGTTATGCTTTTGGCAGCCCGAACCTGACTAAAACCCTCACGTTTTTGTGTTACCATCAAGTTCTTGGCTCTGCGATCTCACTCACATCAAATCTACTACACGAGGAAATCCCGGATGGACTTGCCGGAATACAAATCCAACAGTTGGCGCATCAGGTAGGGGATCTTCAAGGTCCTTACAACGAACTTGATGGCAACCATCATCAATAACCGGGTGAGTGTTCTTAATATCACTACTAGATCGATTTGCTTTTCCACGTGACTAATCAAGATCCAATCGCCTCTTTCTGATTTTTATGCTCGAACCGCCTCATGATCGAGCGCCGCCCGGCGTCGGAGGGTGCTCCTTCCTTTCATTACTTTATTAGTTTCCGTTTGCATGCGCTATCAGCTAACGCATGCTAAGGATTCCTTTGTTTCTTCCATAAAATCTTATGTACTCAAATCTTACGTACTGGACTGCACGTACCGGATTCATCGCCTGCTGCTGCGGCGGAGAGCAATGCCGCACTATTGCGCGACCCTCACCGACTGCTACTATGGCGGCAACTCCAACTCAGCCACGCGCCGACTATTTCGACAACCGTCTTCTCAGCTGCGACAACTGCTCCGATTTGGTCACGCCGATTACTTCGATAACCGTCTGCTCAGCTGCGGTGACTACTTCGACTCGGCCACGCTGACTACGTCGACAGCCGCCCGCTCGGCTGTGGCGACTTCTTCAACTCGGCCACGCCAACTACGTCGACAGCTGCCTGCTCAGCCGCGGTGACTGCTTCGACTCAGCCACGGATTCAGCTAAGTCATATTTTAATAAATATTTATCAATCAAATATTCTCGGTCTCCTAGATTATCGCCGACCATGTCAGGACTCACGGTCCTCATCACTGTCGTGGATGCCAAGATTGTGAACTCGGCCGGAATAGGAAGCCGGAGCTGTCTGTCTCATGGGGTCCGCCAGCTGTGCTCTCTTCTCAAGCCCATGGTCTCTTCCTCCGGCTACCGCTGTTACTATTGAGCTAGTTCTCATTGCCGCCGCCGCCACCGTATTCGCCGATACAACGCAGCGAGCTTGGCGATTTGTGCCATCCCCGGGCAGGCGCAGCGGTGGCCCCTCCTTGAGCCCCGGCAGCCGGATGAGGCATAGGTGAGTGGCGTAATATGTCGCGACTCGCAAGGGGAGGAGGGACGGTGGGGGGAAGAACGACCTCGCGCAGCTGGCTGCTGGCCGCCCACGACGGGAACGCGAAGCGTCAAGAGGGCGCGAGGCCACGAGACTCTTTTTCTTCACTGTAGATGGAAGATCAAACGGCCGAGAATTTCACGCGACGTGGTCCAATCCCTGACGAGGGTTTGGACCCAGGTTTCGTGTTAAGGAGAAGGAGATAAGCTCAACCGTGCAGCATGTTTCTGATTTCTCATCCCCGCTGTCTACACCGGGTACCCGTCCGTTTCCTCTTCCTCGGGGACAACGGGCGATTGCAGCGACGGGAATCCAATCTGCAGGGATGACGAGCGATTCCAGCGGCAACAATCAAATCTGCAGAGAACCATGGCGTCCACTCTCCTTCCTCCTCCACTGGGCTACTCGCATCCCCTTCCTCCCCTTGATCAAGGACAGCAGGCAGTGCAGAGATTTCGAGCGAGCTTCCCAACCGTTCCCGTCGGTTTTGCGATCCACCTTGATCGATGGTGTCCCAATCCAAATTGACCCTCTCAATTCCTCAATTCTGCATCAACACCCACAAGTTACACAAGATCCCTCTGATCCGCATCAAAACCTACAGCTTTAGGATTTGGATTTCTGTATTTTTCCCTTTCCGTTTCCCAACTGTTTTGTTGCTTTTGCAGATTATTGTTAGATCCACCTTATTTTTGCCCTAACTAGTCAATCCAAGTTTTAGTGACTGTCCCCAAAATTCAGATCTCTGATGAGTAGTGTGTCTGTATCCGTTCCACCCCCGGCTAGAACATGTGAGATTTCATATACCCTTTGCACAAAAAATCTCATGCAGACCGGTTGAGGTTTTAATTATAGCGATACTATTTCAATCTCAAACCGAATCCCTAGAACTTAGAGATCTAGGCATATTTTCCATGTGAGGCATTCATGAGCCAGTGTATATAGGGATAATCCAAGTGAATCATGTAGCATTTGGAACTGCATGTTTAATTTTATTAGCATCCATGGATAACTTTCTCAATTCCCTCTGCTAATTTTTGTTTGCTGTTAGCTTATTCTAATCCTTTGATATATATCAAGTGCATAGAACGTATTGTGCGTTTGCCTGTCCTGTAAAATCAGTATTTCCTTGCATACAAGGAGATCGATCAAATTCAAGGATATCCTTTTTATTCGATGTCTAGCTGATGGGTTATTTCAGCATTTAGTTGGTAGACACCCGATAAAATTTCTGTTAAAACGTACTTCGAATAGAGAGCTTTGAGTCTGCTTCTCCTTTCTAAGCTAAATTAGACGAGTTCTTATTTCACCTGCATAAATACAGCTTGAATAACTATTTGACAATAATTTGGCTATCACTTACAGTGTTGTAAAATAATTGTTCAGAGCAGATGGACGATTTTTAACATGCAAATGGTTTGCTTGATAGATTGTTTGACACGGTTCAGCCAAACAATGTCATAGATCAACCGTGTTTTGGCACTAATCGATCCATCCATTATTTTGTTCGTGGTGTTCATGCTGATCCAGCACTATGCAGCCCATCGGTGTATTATTGATTCTATGGCTTTTCCCAGGGAGATTCAATTTTCCAGTGATTCCTTTGTCTAGATGTGGAGACTCGATCGACCGCTGATGCACACAGGTAATGACCTCAACAATAGTCATCGACATTTCGATATGATGTGTACTGGAGTAGGCTCCAGTGCTCATGTGACAGCTGATCAGACCACCACAGCTTAGGAGTTATGCATCAAGCTGTATCTACAACGTGACTTTGTTGAATATAATCGTTAGGCATGTGGTGTATATCAGGTGCATCTCTTTTAGTTTCGAGCTGGAGGTACCCCATAGGAACAAATCTGCTAGTGTGCGACTTTATGCTCTTCTATTAATATTTAGTTGCATGCGTAGATATCCAATCAAATTTCTGCCCAAACATACTCGTAGTCTTGTAAGTTTTCTTGTCACAGTTGCGTTCTCGGCCACTAATATTAAGTTGTTCATGATGGATTGCACGTGCAGAAGCTCAGTTGGGGCGCGTAGCCACTGGGCCGTCATATTTGGCCACCTCCCTGAAATGTTGGACGGAAAAAAAGGCTCAAATAGAACAATGCCAATATGAAGGCACTTGTGATCAGAGTCATTTTTCCAGCTTCGATGCTTTGCGATATATCGGAGTGGTTAAATTAATGTAACAAATCGTGTTTTATGTGTTGACAAAATTTCAGGTTAATGGTCAACCTTTTTCCTGGTTATAAGAAAGTTGTTTTTCACGATATGATCTGGTTATTAGACTCGTATACTTTTTTCCGGTCACAAATGACTTACTGTATGGGTTTAATCTTTCCGGTCCCAAAATGACTCCTGTTGCTGCCGAGGTTTAATTTTCCGGTCCCAATGATGATCCGAGTGCCAAACATCATTTCCTATCACGGCAGCAAGAATTTTCTAATCACGGCAGCAAGAATTTTTCGGTCCGTTTAGGACGAGTGTTTCCTGTTCAAATAGATGGGCTCTAACACTTTTTCCGGGAACGGCGATGAATTTAAAAGTCCACAAATCTGCATGGGCTGAGTTTCTGGTCGAGTTGATAATTTTCCGGTTCGGCAGTTCGGCTTTTCTGGTAACGGAACATTGCAGCTTGCATTTTCCGGTCAGGGGGTGCTACCTTTGTATATATATATATATATATTGCTGTTCGTCTTGTCCTTTTATGTCTCTTTTTCTGTTCAGTCATGCAAATGCTAGATAGAATATTGCCTCGGCGAGAAAAACCAAAATCGGAGGAGGAAATCAGTGACGAACTGCATCTGCAGGTCGGTCCATCGGCGGGGCGATGGTGCCGTTCAAGGTGGTGTGCGTGGTCGCCGCCGGCATCTCGGTACTGGTGCCTGCCCGCGAGCTGCACTGGGAGGGGCACCGTGACGGTCATGGTGCAGAACGGCGGCATCAGCTGGCACCGGCTGTACGATCCCACGGCCGGATGGCCGCAACCCCCTCGGCACGACTGCACCAAGCACCTCCGTCCGCGCAGCCTCGCCGGAGCCTCCCCTCCAGACAGCGGCGCCGTCCCTCAGGCCAGTCGACAGCCGAGGCTGCCTTCCCCTGCGCGGATGCCTTCTTTAGGCCGCTCCTGCTGCCGCTCGGGATGGAGGTCCGGCGGAGCGCTCGCTTTGCCGGCGGCGCCGACCGTGGCCCCCGGCCGAGTCCCTTTCCCTTGTGATACCAATGCAGCCTTTTAGGTTCATGTTCATCAACTTCTTCTTCTTCTTCTTCTTCTTCTTCTTCTTCTTCTTCTTCTTCTTCTTCTTCTTCTTCTCCCTTTTCGTTTGATAAAATTTGTCAGAATAAAGAGAAACCATAAAATACCTCTGAATCTCCATGCTGAAAGAGAACAAAGAACACCTATCTTTCTGATTCTTTGGATGAATTCATACATGCCCGTGATCTCCTGCCTATGATATCTTCTTGCAGCCTTTCCCCATACTACTGCTGCTGCAACAGCTACCGCTAGCCGGCCCACAAGGTTACAAAACTGCATGTATTGTACATGAAAGGTACTATACATCATGGCAGTACTGCAATCAGACACAAGTCTGCAGCTCTTAATTTTGCTCCTGCAAACTATCAGGGTTCAAATGTCACAGCGGCCAGTACTGGCTCGGAGAGCAGAAGAAAGGACATCAGGGCCTCTCTCTCTACATAAGCAGGGATAGCTGTGGCAAACCGCAAACATGGCGTGCCGTTTTGAGCAAACATCAGGTCATGCACAACGAGAGCATTTGTGTGTTGTGTCCAGCTCCAGGTCTCCAGCACACGCAGATTTGCATTACATTGTGTTGTGTGTAGTTGAAGGAAGGAGGAGGAAGAAAAACCTTCCGAATTGAAAAACCAACTATGGTCCATGCCATCGACGGTGAAGATAGGGAACTTCACGCGCATCGAGATTAGTATCTCGCTTTTCTTAATCAATCGTGTATCATCATCGTCTTGTGTTGGGAGTACAAATAAAATACCAGTAAGTATAGTTGCCACGCCACAAGCAACCACGCGCAATACGTCACAGCTGGACAAAGATGAGGCTGGAGGGTACATTTATAGAAACAGCATGGTCATTCATCCGTACAGATGTCAGAGCAAGGCTCAGCCGAAACAGTTCCCAACTCGGCTAGGTGTACGGCACTGACGACCCAGTAAAGGTCGGTCATGTGGCTAGCTTGGAATCGAACAACTGGATAGTTCCAGCCTCCAATTAATTTCTTCTTTTTCTTTGCTCGGCCGGCCTAACGATGCTAGCTAGAAGAACGAGAATAAGAAATTCCCTTGCTTAGTTAGAATAAGGAAAGCGAGAGGTCGTGTGCCTGAGCTTTCAGCTGCTTGTTCGTCTCTTTCAGGGACAGATACTCCTCCATCACCAGGTCCTTCTCCTGCGCCACAAAAAAATTCAAGGTAACCGCCAGGCCATTTGTGAATCAGTTAGTCACACGTACTGTAGCTAGCGTCAGATCTGGCTCACCGTACCTTTTTTATGGTCTCGTTCTCAGACGACAGGTCTGCAACTTTTCGCGCAAGCTCATCTCGAATCGCCTAAAATTCAGTTATAAATTGTCTTATTGACTCGAGCAAAAAAAAAAAAATTGGACGCTATTTTTTTGTACAGTAATATGCAGCAGTACAGAATAGTAGTAGAGCATGTAGAGGAGATCACCTGCCGGCGAAGGATGGTTTGCCTCGCCGACTCCCGGTTGGCGAGCACCCGCCGCAGCCTCCTTCTCCGCATGGAATTACGGCCAACTCTAGCGAGGCAACCAATTGGCACCGCTTGTCAATTACTAAGCAAGAGCTATGCTGGTAATTACCTCGGTGAGCATGTGCCGTGGCGTGAGTAGCATGTGGAGGGAGGGGAGGGGACACGTGGGCTGGCTCCCCGTGCGCGCATGCAGGCCCGAGAAGGATGGAAGCTCTCGCGGCGGTGGTGCGGTGCCGGACCCGCGTGGGCGCCCAGATGCCAGCGCCTCTCAAGTGGACCGGACCGGTCAGTCCCGGAACTGGATCGAAGACCCAACCGATCGGGTTCGGTCCTGGTTCTGGACTTGTATCTGGCTCGACTCCACCGCGCCGATCCGGAGAGCTAGCTAACCCAGCAGTGAGCTGGTCTTTCCCTCAAAAAAAAAAAAGGGTGCTAGTGAGCTGGTCTGTTCCAGGCACGCGTCAGGCGGGTCAGGCCTGACCTGATCGGCGCGGCTGCGAGTCTGTGTGCGTACGTACGTACGGCCTAGTTCGACTGTACGTAAATTGGCTGATGGCGCGCCGACTGACACGTCGCCGGCTCTGTGTCGTGCAGTCCGACGTTGGCCGACGGCGAGAGGATATGGCCCCTCTGACGACTCACGAGGGAGCAAGAGCGACGGAGGATGCTGTTTCCTTTTCTGTTTTTTTGTGGTGTGAAATTTATATCCTTTGATAATTATTACAGATAGATAGTAGTGATAAGGACTGCACAGATAAGAGGACAGAAATGTGATGGGCACACTTTTTAATGCTTTGCCGCTAGTTTTATTAGAAAAAAAAAGAGTATTGGTCTAATAATAATATAATCGGCACTGCTAGACGTTGCAACATTAAAAAAAGTATGTATATTCGATGATGGAAAATTTCCTTTAATGCAACATCCACCATGCAATAAAAAGAAATAATAATTGTAACATGGGTATTTCTCTCCTGCGACATGGGCTGCGCGTTGGAGGCCTGAATCCTAGCACTGCCCTAACATAAGTCTTTGGAGGCCGATTTGGTGGGTTAAAATTAAAGAGATAATTGGGCTAGGGGAAAGAGAGAGCTGATGGTTTGAAGAATGCGGCCCAAGGTTGGCCGACGGAGCGAGTAGAAGTCGACGTCGAGAGCACGTGCGTGGGACTTGGGGACTTGGGAGCACCTCTGGTGACCGTGCGTGAAGTTTCTGTACAGTACAGCTAGTCAGCTACACTACAACTACCATTACAATTACGCGTGTCTAGGCAGAGAAGCCTCAGCAGGTTTACAACTTAGGCAAGGCTCAAAACGAAGAAAAAAATAGTCAAGACAAAATTTCAGTACGTCCAGTGCCTCAACAGAAATGCTTGCGGTTGAACAGTGAATAACAACATGGAAAACAAATGCACTAGCTCCATCACACTTCTACTCAGCTGCGCACGCAGCTAACATCCCATTCTCCTGCATGCGCAAGAGTTGAATTGCAAAGAATTTTTCGAAAAAATAATAAAGGGGGGAAAAGATTGATATAGACTAGGCAGGGGTGTGTATGAAATCACAGGACAAACATTTACAGCAGCAGAAGATGACAACAATGCGTTTCAGGACCAGTGGACCACAATCAAATTCAAACCCATAGCGACAGCATCAGCAAACAGAAAGATTCCATCCCAGACAGATCTCACATGAAAGTCTGGGCCAACAAGAGTAGTACAGCGTTAAGGAATTCCCAGATGGGCATCCATTTTTGCTTTCAACCGCATTCATTCCCAGATTGATACATTACTGGTGTAGTGCAGTACAATCTTGATAAATAACCGTCATGTTCGCACCTGATCCTTATCAGTGTGGTGATTACAGTTTATAGCAACACTAATCACTTTGGCTATCAGTAAATGGAACTTCACTAAGAAATAAATACAAGGGAAAAGAAAACCCAAAAGCTGGGCAATAGTGTGTACAGGTAGCACATGAGTCACACACTGACTGATCAGGATTGCAACCACAAACGTATGGCCGTGAAGCAACATATCCCATGCAGAGTATTCCCACACGACAATGAGATCATCACATATTGAAACATAAAAAACAACTCTGAAATAGTCTAGGGAGTTGGAGATCTATGAGATGGCATGAGCAAACCATTTCATTGGGCAGTGGTCCCCCAAAGTTCCATCGCAGCACAGCATACAGAGCCTTTTTAAATTCTGATGATCACTGGATGAAAGCATCCAAGGCTATTATTCTGTACCAATGAGATGAGCTGGACCAATTCAAATCAAAATTATGAGCTGGACATCACATATGCTCATCAAATAATTTGGAGTCGTCATCAGCAGTACAGAATGGAAGATACATTGCATATTCAGAGCTGTTGGGTTCATAATGTAAACGCCCACAGGGCAACGAAATTTATAAGCACAGTTGCATGATGGAATCGAATAAAGGGAGATCGGTGGACCAAATCTTAGAAGCCATATCGAATGGTTAAGCATAAAGGCAGTGTCACTTTTAGGTCGGCATCACTCCATTAACAGCCAAAGTATGAGCCTAACATTGCAGTAAAATAATGTATCTAAATGGTGAGTCGCTTTCTGAAAAACTGTTCCCATGATCATGATATCTGAGAACTGAAAAGCACAATCGAGTATATTCATAAAAGAACATGCAATGGAACCCACTCAAATAGATTTATATATTTGGGAGAGGATCCACGAAGTCGGTAAGTGCAGAGCAACCTAACGAACAAGTGAAATTATGAGTTTAACCTTCAACAACTGTCATTCACGAAAGATGGCCGTTCTTTTTGACCAAATTTCAACAGCATGACTTTGTCATGGTGTTGGAATCGCCTTCTGCTACAGTGTTAGCCAATAACATAAGAGACTATTCAAGAGCCTCAGCGCAAGTCAATCGTGTATGTAACATTCAATTATTTGTTGGTGGCAATGTGCCATCTACAGAAATCTAACTAACTGCACTGTACAAACATATGAGAACTACTAACACAAAGCAACTTTTTGTTAATGTACAAATGTCATTAAATCGTAAGGTTTTGAAATGGCCCAAACAAAAGACTTTATGGCACAGGACATGATAGCAAATGCATGTTAGCTGTTTCTTGATTGAGATAATTGAAGGACTTTGCACACTTTGAATCACTGGCCAAGCCAATCACCGCATTCAAATTATGGGACCATTTCATAAGTAGCGCTACAGTATTACAATTGTGGTCCTCGGCCATGAATAAAAGCGATGGGAGTAAATTGGAGGATGGACCATTCTTATAATCAAATATCTTAGCAACAAATGATAATTCCAATATCAAAGTTGATCTTTTTGACCTAGCACCAACTATTGCTGAAAAGGACTACAAATAAATCTAATTTATGGTCTTTTGAGATAAGTTGTACTCAGTAGAGATAAATATATTCTCACTGTCAACTCATATTGTTTCACCTTGAAATTAATTTATCTACAGTCTAGTATATATGAACACAACTGATGCTTAAGGTTCACATCAATTTTCAGCTTTCTAAGTCACTATGTTTGACATGAAAAAAATTGGATTGCACTAACTAGAGCCATTCTACCGTTTATCCAGACCAATTTTGATAATCTCTAAAACAGAGGAAGAAAAAAGTTTGCATATCAAGCACTACATGTTTCCATTATTCAGATGAATTTTCAATATCAGAAGCTAGAAATGGAAACATGCTATAGGGACAGACCTACTTCAATTAATTACAAACAAGGTTATCAGAAAAAGAGAACTAAACAAAATCTAAACATGAATTAAAGAAGAAAGTAATGGTAACATTCCAAATTCAACAACTCCAATTACCAATTGTCACTAACCACAAAAGAATTTCTGTGAAATATAACCACCAACGACTTAATCTAGCATTTTTGTCATCCATTCTCTGCATGAATCACCTCCGGGAAGCTCCCAGTTCAGGCATTATTAGCAAGTAGACAAACATAAGCATAGAACTGGGCATAATTCATTAGGAACTACATTTCTTAGCTCAGCTAACAACTAAATTCTTCTCAACACACAGCACACGGATTGAACAAATATAAAGGCCAAAACTTCCATATATGCGTGATGGAATGGAACAGCACCGTAATTAAGTCCTTGCTCACTCACCTCACCTCAAATTTTTCAACCCCTTGCTCCTCAGGGGATGAAATCAAAATAGCCGGACCGGAAACACATCGGGAAACAAAACCGCAAAGGGGGGGAAAACATGGTCAAAACTTCATCGCGAAAGCGACGTGACGACTCGCCTCCGCCTCAGTCGAGGAAGCCGGTGCGGCGCAGGACGGCGTTGCGGACGCGGCGGAGGTCGCGGCCCTTGAGCGTCCTCCCGGCGCCCTCCAGCACCGAGCTATGCGCGGCCGCGCGGCGCGCGACGATCTCGTGCGGCGGGACCATGGCCTCCCCGGCGTCCTCCCCCGCGCCGGCCTGAG
Source organism: Panicum miliaceum (assembly GCA_032594955.1). Classification (NCBI taxonomy): domain Eukaryota; kingdom Viridiplantae; phylum Streptophyta; class Magnoliopsida; order Poales; family Poaceae; genus Panicum; species Panicum miliaceum. Next base: position 1,964,064 of record CM064065.1, on the reverse strand, counting down.
CCCACCTACCCCTCCGCGCTGGCTCCGACGGAATCCGCACCGGCGCCGACCTCGCCATCCCGGACGCGGCCATCCCGGCGGCCTCCGGGACGGGGCGCGCCGCGGATCGGGCGGTGCCCCCGCCCCCGCCCGCGGCGCGCTTCTTCTTTTTGCCCTCGTCCTCCGGGAGCGCGGCGAAGAGGCCGAGTCCAACCGCGGACGAGGCGTAGGCGCTGGCAGGCCAGAGGACGTCGAGCTCGAGGAGGTCGCCGTCGGCGGCCGCAGCTGCGTGGGCCGCGACGGGGAGGGGTGGGCGGGAAAGCAGGAGGCGGTCCATCGCGTCTGCTCCGGGGATCACCAGTACGGCGGATCTCCGGCGATGTGGCGGCGCTCCGGCATAGGAATTGAGGTGGGCTGGGCGTGCGCGGACGAGAGGACACACGGCACCGGCGAGGGGAGGCGGGCGCCATCGAGCGACTGCTTCTGCTTATAGGAAGGGAGGGAGGGGAAGTTGTTTCCCGCTTTTTGCATCTTGGTCCTCTAGCTTCTACGGAATCAGATTCTCGTACTGCGGTTGCTTTGACCGAAGCGCATGGGCTGGGTTTTTTAAATTTTGAGTGGGCATGGGCTGGTGAATATCTCGCCCATGTACCACACCACCACTCTAATAAGGCCCATTTGCAGATTTGGAAACCGCCCAGTTAGAGAATGGGGATCGAGTCGTTTGGTTTATTCATGGCTTGATGGCTCGATCGCATCTTGGGCATCTGCTTCAGTAACAGCAGACCCTGCGCACGCGGACGCCGACGCCGGCATGGTCGGACCTCCCGCCAGAGCTCGCCGCATCGCCGGCATCGTCCTCGGCTGGCTGCTGTCCCACGCGGACCGCGTCCGCTTCGCCGCTGTGTGCCGGCACTGGCGCCACGCCGCTGCCGTGGATCAGTTTCAACAACGGCCACTTCCAGTTCAAGATCAGTCTCTCCGACGGCGCCCTCCCGGACCCTGCGGCCTGGCTGCATGCGCGCTCCGCTAGCTGCTACTACAGCACCTTGGGCGGCCTGGTCCTGTTCTGCATGCAGCGGTGAGGTGACTTGTTCGGAAATTGTTGTGCACATATGCGCATTATTGCTACATTTGAGTATATTAAAGAAAGGAAACTTATTGGTTACTTTCTCGATTGATCAATTGTTTAAATATGCATACACTTTCTAGATATCAGATGATTGTAAACGGAAACCAGAAGTGCGTGGCAGAAAGACTCTGGTGAAATGGTAATGGTATCCTTAGATACTGTGCAATGCCCCCGGAACTTATCATGTTTATTATCAGCTCGTCAAACTGGGCAGCTGGGAAATGGCGAAAGAAGGAACATTGTTTTTCTGCTCACAAGAATGGGGGACTTTATTAAAAAAAACTGGAAATTGGGCGCGCCTTTGGCGCACCGATAGGGCCCGTGAGCTGATAATATTGTATCTCTTTAGCACTATATGGTATTTTCTGAGACAGTTGCTAGTATATATTAAATCAAAATAAAATTTATATGTTTATTTTTTAAAAAAGATAAAATTTATATGTAAGCATGCAGCAAGGAGGATGGAGTTTATTGATGGATGACCATGCGTGGTAAGCATGCAGCTTTGTGTGAGTCTATTGCTTCTGGTGTAAGCTGGCCACCACGATATGCGGGCAGCTGAGCGGTGCGACACGCCACTGGCTCAACAGTGCTGGTCGGTCCATCACTATCAACGCGTGGAGGTACCACCTCTGTACCCCGGTCCACTTCCAGCCCCTGCCGCACGCTAGCTGTCGAGCTATCTCCGTGTGCTCGTTCCTTTCCTCTATCCGCGTGTGCCTCCTCCGCTTCCCAATATCCTCCTCCTCTCCCTATTGACCTCACCCCGCCGGCAGTCGCCAAGCTCTGCGGAGCATCTGCTCAATCCTGGCACTAGCATGGATGTAGCCACCATAGGTCGCATTAGCTTCAAATTCAGGTGAGTGTTGGATTTATTCACGTGATCTTTCTTCTTTCCCTTGAGTTTCTCGATTGATTTCTAGTGATTTATGGGTGTGGTATATGCTCAGGTGCCGCAATGGTCTAGGCTCAGGTACAACGGGGGGAGCTGGGGAAGGACGTTGTGCCTGCTTCCAATGGGGGGAGGTCGGAGCAGTGGGGCGCGCTGGCTATCTGACGGCGAACCATAGTCGGTGATGGACAACGGCGGCTGGCGGATCTGCGTAGCAGGAAGGCGCGGTTGCTTGGAGCTTAGAGGCCGGCGTGCACGCCCGAGTGGTTGGCCACGGCGGCAGGTAGCAGAATTGAGCTAGGGCCAGTCGTAGCAGCTTAATTTGGGTGCCTGGCACGCCAACAACGACTACACTATCGCAGGTAGAGGTGGCGGCAAGCCGCATAGGGCCTCCACGTGTCCGGCGGGCGCAACCGGGCTATGCCTGAGCATGGAACGACGACAATGGGTTCTCCGGGCTGCGGCTGACGGACTGTGCGGCACCGGCATGTGAGCAGCAAGCAACCAATCGAGACAGTGACAGTAAGCTATTTTTTTTTGAAACGAAAGTGACAGTAAGCTATCAAGATCCAGAAATTTGCTCATATGTTTTTAAAAAATTTGACATTGCAATTTGCGGATACTTGTGAATTTTTATAGTAGTAGCAATGGAGCTAGTGACATTTACATACTCTGAGCCAATACAGAAGTGTCTTATACCACTTCTCAATAGATACGCTGCAAATCCAGTTGTGACTTTTGACTACCAGGGTAGTCATTTTCTTCAAAGTTATATCAACGATTACTTCCTGCACATTTACAGAAATCTTGCATTAGGTATTTGTTATGAAAAAAAGAAATGGTAATTGTTACATAATCTCTCCATTTTAGATATGAGATATGGACATTGGGTGTAATTGATCCTACAACTCCATGACTGATCTCTGCTGGTGGAAGACCATGCTGGAAAGAGATGGTGGCAACAATATAGAGCATTGTGCTGGAGAGCACAAGCAATGGTGCAAAGAAGCTGAGATTGCAGTGGGAAAAAGAGGATGTGGTAAAGAGGGAACAACAAGGATAGGAAGCAGCGGTAGGCAGGAAGTAGTGTCGTGAGAGAGATCTGCCATGCAGTCATGCAGAATGGTGTAGATGTGGTGAAGCGATCTTCACAACGGAGGACAGATGAGCAGATCAGGTGATTGGGAGATGAAGTGCCGATTTGAGCATCTCTTTACCTTGCTTTATTCTTTTATATATGTGCTGTGAATTGTGATGAAGTTCTTTTTTAATGTATTTAAGCTTTTGTTACAGGCTAGATTATTCAAGATGTCCATATTTGGTTGTCCTTTTCTCCTATTGTTGCGGCACCTGAGTGTGTTGTCTTCTACTGAAATATTCTAGATCTTTTGTTTGGTGGTCTGCTCTCATTTGCTAATAAATAATTTTACTATTATTTTTTTCTACTAGAGCTTTCTAGATTTTTTTTCTCCGCCAGTGCTTAGGCATCTCATATAATAGGATCTGACGGCTAATAAACAGTTACCTACTAATCTAACGAAAAATTAGCTGTTGTGGCTCAATGAGGAGCGCCGGAATGCACCGGCTCTAAAGGTTAAAAGATGCGGGACGGGGAGCATAAAAAAAGAAGTAAAAAAATGTTCCATTGCCGGGATTTGAACCCGGGTCGCCTGGGTGAAAGCCAGGTATCCTAACCGGACTAGACGACAATGGATCTATTGTGAAGGTTCACTCGATAAAACATATTTATCATTCACGTTGCTTAACAAACCAAGCTGCTAGAGTGCTAGTTGCTCTAAGCTAGAGTCATATACAGTAGTGGTAGTTGTTGGAGAGCATGGTATGTACTGTAGCTAGTGTGGCAAACATATACTTTTGTACTTCTTCTATTGCATAAAAAATGTGATGATGGGGTTAGCTGAAATCCTTGATCCAGCAGCATAAAAAATTTTGCTCCCTCATATCTCTAGCTCTAGCTCATTACCATGAGCATTGCTAACAAAACAAACTTGTGGTAGCATCGAGTAACTGGTGCGGCGTGCGAGCACAAGTACAGAGATAGAGATGGTCAAGACCATCATCATCTTCCATCCGTTTCCAATAGTCCTGATTTCCATCCCAGCCAAGTTCAGCCTACAATTCCTATCAGTTCCTTACAATACATGACAAACACCTGTCCAGCATTTGCCGCTCCACCAAAGTTTCGATCCATGACTTTCTACTTGATTTCAGAAGGTTGCTTTTCATTACGCTTGCGAGTGTTCAAATCAAACTTCAGAAGAATACTCTCTACTACAACTAACTGCCCAGTTAGCACACATCATTGGAACTTCCTGACCAGCTCAAGCTTGCGAGCCTGGAAGAACTTGCAACGGCCTTTTCCACTCGATTCAATCTCTTCAGTCTTCCTTTTGAAACCAGTAAAGCCTAGGCTAGAAAGCTTGACTTGTCGCTTGGCTCTTCCATTGTTAGTTGCATCTTCATCAACTTCATCGGACTCCCTTCATGTCCATTCCATGTGGTACAAATCATACTAGCAATCAGAATCACAGTTTGCAATTCACAGAGGAAAATTTATTCAACAAAGAAAGCATGGGAGCATAAAAATTCAAAATTTGAACACACCATGTAACCTCAACTGCATCCTTGAAGAAGGGCGTGCAAGTTCCCCAACTAAAACGAACAAGGGTCGGGAAGCCAAATACTGGGTGCTTGTGATCTTCTAGCCATTGCTTTGTATCAGGGTCTGCACCATAAACTAGGATGTTTTTTTAATGAAACAGTCATATGATTACAGTTTGATAAAATCCCATACAATGAGGATTACCTCCTGGATAGCCTGATCCAGTTTTCATGTGCATATTCAGAGCTGTTTCATCAAACACCCAGTTCCGTAAGGCCCTGTCCCTGATGACCTGCAGTTGAACATTAAGACATTAGAACTATTTAAGCCTATATAAATGTAGTCACATGAGAAAATTTCATATGGAACATTACCTTTGCCACTATACTTGCCCCACTAACAACTGGGTAAAGGCTATCAGCTTTTTTGGCAACCACAAATTTAATGCCTGGAAACTTTTCAGTCAGCTTGATCCGATACTTCTCAGGATCCCCCACTGTATCTATATATACCTTTTCAAGGAGGAATAAATTACCGAAACAATGTGGTGGATAATCTTATATGGATAACTGCAAAAGAGGTGCTTTTGTATTCAAGAACATATGCTCTTACTTCTGCCAGTATTACTCCCATGTCAAGAACTTTTCTAACAAGGCCCATGGCAGAGTTATGTGATATTTCATTTAGATTTACTTTCGACCTGAAACAATGAGACTATTAATTAAGATAAAAGATCAATTTTGCAGTTCACGAGGTACAAAGGTTACTAGACATACCTTTTTAACATTTTAGCAGATAGGTCCTTTGGACATATGACATCCACTTCCCACCCAATAGAGCTATTTACCTTTAAACTTTCAAATAGCTCCTCCCTTTGCTCCTCCTTCAAGGTCTTTGAATCTGTCCACGAAGACAAGACCAATAGGCTACATTAGTTATCAGTCAATGTGCTAATAGCACACCTACTCTTGAACTTTTCAAGGCCCATGGACAGTAGCATATTCAACCTACTCTTTTAGCTGGACCGTCCTGCGATAGTAAGCATCACAAACTGCCTAGATGGATTTAAGATTTGGCCACTCTAAAGGTTGGATTCATGCAATATGTCAGCATGCCACAGATAAACAGGCGCTGTCTCAACCACAACTCTAAAATGTCAGAAACTGATATTTTGCACTACAAGAACGATGCACATGGAAGCAGGTGCAACTTATGAGTTTATGGAAAAAAGGATTAAAGAAGAGAATGTTTGGCAAACGAGGGAAGCAAGAGGAGGATTGCAATTAGCACTTTAGCAGCACCTAATCAGGCTGCACCAAGCTCCCAGCTTTGGTTTGGAAAAATTCAGGATGTACCAAGAATAATATGTTCGATGTACCTACCCACGTGTTCATTTTGTCGTCCACAAATTGAAAAGTTCGTAACTATATGAATCAGCACTTGAAAAGATATGGTGTTACAATTACCAAGCTAACCCATTTCTCTCTCCAATACAGGCTCAAAGTCACAGAATCATTCATGATGTACTTGAAATTAAATTATATTTACATGTCTCTGGAACTAAAACAACTTTAACCTTATTGAGCTGTGCCTTGCAAACTAACATAGCCACCAAGCAAATCAGATTCAAAAAATAGATGAAGAAGAAAAAAAGTGAAGAGGACCTGCGAATTTGAGGGTGGCAAGAGTGTCGTTGTAAGACCGCGCACAGTACATGCATCCATACACCATTGGACCTGCACAAGCAGTAACAAGAACTGAATTTAGGCAAACTTCATTTCTGCTCAAACCCTGCAAATACGTGTCCTGTTCATGGCATGCCATGAGTTCAAACCAACTACAATTTCAAGAAACATTGCATATTTCCGCGAGTGCTCATCTTAATTCACTTTAGCCTACTGAAAACTTGTAAAACCCAAAAGGTTTCAAGCAACATTGCGTATTAACCAGCGAGTCGGGAGAGAAGTGTATACCAAGGACAGGGCCACGGCCAGCCTCGTCGATCCCCATGAGGCAGGGCTCCTTGGTTGCCCATTCCGGCGTCGTAGCCACCGCAGCGTCCGCCATTTCCACAATTCCACTGCGTTAGGTAAAGTACATGGTTAGATCCCAATACAAATAGCATACTTTAGGGGTTTGGGTGTTCGATTTCGCACAGAAGGATAGGAAGGGAAGGGAATTTGCGGACATACCCTCGGCCGGCGAAGCGCCCGACGAAGAACTGGCAAGGGCGGCGCCTCTCGCCCTGTCGCCGCCGCTAGGAGAGAGAGAGAGAGAGAGAGAGAGAGAAGAGAGCCGCCGGATGTTTTTTTTCCCGCGTCGAACTGGCCCACCCAGTGCACAGCAAAGGAAAGCAGGAGCAGAAGGCCCAGTTTGGCCCAGCGCGCGAGAAAGGCCTAGCTTTTAATATTTTCAGTAATTCATTATTTCAGAAATATATTATGCAAACGCTACTGTTATGCAAACAACACAACATTATTAGTAGTAGCAAGCTTCCAATACCTACCCTCCTCAAGCTGGAGTTGGACAGCCAGCCCTAATTGGGTTACTTACAAGGCTAATTACAGTAGATTTGTAACAAAATACTCATTCCGGACTGACATTTTAACGGATTGAGAGGTAGACGCTAGGTGGATCAGTTTGCAATGCATGATTTTCAATATCGATGGAGAGGTAGCTGTGGATAATCACTTCAGTACTGTATTGTAATAGCTTAATTTTAATTACCTCCGATATCTTCATCTAACCCAATCTGATCCAGGCAAGATCTCTTGTTATGTGCTTGCACAGATGGACGAATAGTTTAACTTGATGAATTGGTGGATGCAGGTTCAGGTACAAGTATGCATGATTGATTCTCGATTAGTTTGGTTGATCCATCACATCCATGGATTGGTAACGAACGTATGCAACTCCCCCAGGCAAAACATAGTTGCTCCCTTGCTTAAAAAAGCAGCATAATAAACACCTACCACCCCGAGCCGAAGGGTTACTAATCGTCACTGTCACAACTTCATCAGATGACACAAATCAAACAATTGACACAACAGCAGTACATTTCCATAACCCATACACATAGGATCATCTTAGAGAGGTTTAATATCATCAAACAGCCTTCCTCGATAGTCGATACCATCCTTCTTCTTGAGTTGGTCAGTACAAGGAGGTGGAATCAGGTCTCTCAAATGATACATAATCCTCTAAGATGCCACGTAAATATGCTTGATTTTGGATACAACTTCAGTCAGTGGAAGCTGATTTGTAGTGAAAATCATCGATTGTTGAGTAAATATGCCCAACATCCACATTATAAACAATTGCCTCCCTGCATAACAAACAAAGCCGTATAAAATATTTGCCACTGAGAATACTCTCTTCTTTTTGTGTGTGTGTGTGGGCACGCTAGTGAAAGAGAGGGGAAAGAGCTGTACCTTATCTTATTCTCAGGCAATTTGAACCGCTTGATTATTTCATCAATGTGCACCCCATGCTCACTCTCACTGTCAGCGATACAACGACAAATAAATCATAAATGAGCAACTTGCTAACCCACGCATTGCAAAAAAATCACTTTCTATTTGTTATGTGAAAAGGTAATTGTTTAGACTACGGACAGGAGATGGGGCATCATATTTTGGTAAGAAACAGATAATATGAGAAAGAAAAGGACAATCAGGTGTAAAAAAAACTTTTATCTGGAGGGCTTAGACAAAATATAGTGCAAGGCAAAGGGAGGGCATGGATATGCAACTTACATGTTCGCTGGTTCGCGGAAAATATTCAGCACCTGCGTGTTTAAATCAGTCTCGTCGGATCCACTTGCACCACTGGTCACCGGTGCCTATAGGAATCAGCAAGACATGATGAAATCTGAAAGTTTCGACTAAATGATCAATGCAATAACTGCAACCATAACTTACTGGATTAGATTTCAAAGATGTTGGCGTGCTTGATTCACTGAATACATTTGAGGCTGATGCTCCCATAGAAGAACTGGTTCGTGCAGGACTGCCAACCTACGGTGTAAAACAGAAGCCTTGTGAGACAAGCACGGGAAAGATAGCACGGGGATTTCATGGACCTTAGTACAAGAAAGGGTGACACCTTTAATTTAGTGTTCTCTATATGCATCCGAACACATTGAATGAAATGCAGCGTAACCTCATTGAAATCAGTTATAGGCCTGAAATAAAATCCATATGTCATCCATATGCTAAACTGCAAGAGTTGTTCAGTTTAAATGAATTTATTGCAAGGATACCTGATTGAGAAAGCAGTAGCGCGCTTCCTCTCTTGAAGTCCCTTGAGACTACCAATCACCGAGACATACATACCATTCCTTGATAAGCAGGATGAAAGGGGGAGAGAGAGAAAAGTGATGATCCCTCCACAGGAAAGTATGGCAACTAGGCTTTAGGAACAACGTAAAGATTTGGCTTATACTTACTGAATAGCAGCAGTTTCAGAAGAATCTGAAACGTCATTCACCCTGTGAAACAGAAACAGAAACAAAACAAATATGAGCGAGGAAACTGATAACTAATTGCAAATATAACCAACATGGTAGGCCATGAAGACCTTGGTTGAATGGTAGGGCGGTTGGCCCAACATTGAAACAGACCCTCTTTTCTAGAAAACAAGACAAATGGCTCTAAAGTTCACTAAGCATGTACACACCTGCATTGCATTGTGTTTAATCAAACAGTGTGTCCTTTACATTAAACTTGTACTGTGTTCCCCTAATGCTGCTAAAATTTGGTTTAATTATCAAGAAGGCAAATGGCTAAGGCTTGTACAGTGTAGTATCATCATAATCAGTATACAGTTAGAACCTAAAGTTGCACCCTTGAATCAGAGAGAAAAAAAGAACATTGGAATTTAGAGGAAGTGATTCATGCAAATGGTCTCACCATCTAATGAAATCGAGGCGACCAGTGCCGTCGTCGAGCGTGAATGACACATCTGTCGTCCGCTCTGCCTTGCCATTGACCATCCCCACAAGTCGAATCTGAAAGGGGAACCGCCACCGCCGGCGGCCGAATTAACCGCGAGAAGACGTCCATTATCAACAAATCAAAACATGATGAAGAGGAAACGTTGGGAAATGTAGACGGAAAGATGAAGATACAGTTAAACCCCGTACATTAGCCGTCTCTACGCCATCGATGACGAAGGGAGCGCCCTTCTCGCCAGTGCCAGATTGCTGCGCGTCGGCGATCTGCTTGACGGTGAGCGGCATAGTGCTTGATGCGCCCCGCATCTGCAAACTCAACCACCGAACACAAGTTAGCTCAGGGGAGCAAGAATATTTCATTGCCAAGGCGGCCAAAGGTTGAGTCCCGGATGTGGGAGCGAGAGGAGAGGACCTTGGAAGGGGTGGTGGAGTCGGCGGCGGCATTCTGGGAGGAGGTGAACTGCGAGGGCGAAAAATCGGGCTGGCTCGAGGGCATCATCTTGTCCGTGGCCCGGTGGCCGTTGCCCGTCGGACCTCTCGCGCGGCCGGGATGTGTCTGTCGCGGCGTCTAGCGCTGCTCGCTGTGGCGGCGCAGCTTGCCGGCTTGGACGTGGAAGGCGGGCGGGGGGAGCGAGAGGAGCGGGGTGCTAGGGTTGAGCGGTCTTTTCTTTGTTTTGGGCCGGCCTGTTGGGTTTTTTCTTTATTTTGGGCCGGCCTGTTGGGTCTTTTCTGCGTTTTCTCACGTTTAGCTTAATTTATTTTCATCTTTCTTACGGAGTACCAGTCCTCACCTTAATTGAAGGCATATTTCTTCTACATCCACATCCGACTCACATTTCTCAGGTATGCATGTCAAAAAACAAGGACTAATAGACCCTTTTTGTTGGGTTTAAACACCCCATGTACGCATCAGGGATAGAGACTGATCTGTTGAAGCAACAAATTGATCTAGTTCTTGCACATCATAGAAGATGATCAATGCACTCACCTGCAACAAAAGAAATCTGAACATTCAAAAATTTTGAAGATACCGCCAATCTTCAGACTCCAAAGCATGTCGATCGGAGGGGCAGAGCCTTGATGGAGTGGAGTGGATGAATCCAAGAACGCTTCGCGAGGTAGAGGAAAGGGCAGCCGAATCCGAGTCGGAGTCAGACGAGCGCCGAGTCGGCGCGACAGCGCTTCATCTGCGGCGCTCGGAACCTGGCCTTCGTTCCCAGTCGGACTCATCGAATGCCTGTTCGATCGGACTTGGGACGACTGGCGCGGCGCGCGGCGGCCCTATATAACTCAACTTCCACGGCCGTAACTTTCTCATCAGCTCCTGGTCTCTCCGCTTCGTCTCCTCTGCTCGATCGCGCGGTGCTTGCAGTGCCTCTCCTTCCTTGATCCATGGCGATCCCTGTCGCACGCAGCCCTTCCCGGGCTGCTCCCCAGCCCTCCCAAGTGCATGATGATGATGCCGCCACTGCTCCCGACGCCTCCGTGCGCCATCATCCTTCCCAGTTCATCACCTCCCAAACCCAGCCGCGCCGACGCCGCGGAGAGGTGGGACGCGCACAAGATCAAACCAGGCGGCAGTCCAACGTCGCCGTCGTCATCGTCAGGTGGCCGGCGTTCCTTGGACGGCGAGAGCAGCAGCCCTGGGCGCGCGTCCTCGTGCGAGAGGTGGGACAGCGACAAGAAGAAGAACGTGGCGGCGGCTTCCTCCTCGGCGAGCAGAACCAGCAGCCCGGGGCGCAGCAGCAGCAGCCGCGCCGACTCCGAGGAGAGGTGGGACGCGCACAAGAAACCGATGAGCCTGACGTCTTCGTCGTCCTCGGCGCGCAGCAACACCAAGGGGTGCGACAGCAGCAAGCGCCGCCCCAGCAGCCGCGCGTCGTCGACCGCCGCGCGCTTGGACGCCCGCAAGAAGCCCGGGGCGCGGCGGACGGACGAGCTCGACGACGGCGAGAGCAGTACTGGAAGCAACGACATGGAGTACTTGGACATGCCGCCGCCACGACCGCTGCCGCAGCGAGCACTCTACGCTGGACCCGGATTCATCGCCTCGCCGGATCCGAGCATGCTTCCCATGCCATCGTTGATGATCCGCGTGGCGAAGCGCTTTAGCAATCAGCAGCAAATTGCACGTACTGTAGCAGCGATGAAGCATTGAAGAAGATGATGTTGTTAGAAAATAGAAAAGTACTAGGAGCATGTAGTGTTTGTTTCATCGGCACTAATGGGATGGGGGTAACTCTGATTACCCAAAACTTACTCTTGCATGTTTGATGTTTGATTTCATGATTCAAATTTGTTCATCTGCCATCAATATGAACCGTGTACTGTAATATTTTTTTATTTTTACCAATAAATGGATTTATCATCATGATATACGTGTGCAAGTACTCTCTTGATTGGATTTGTTTCGATTTGAGCGTAAAGAATTCCGAGCATTCTTTGCTAAAAACATGGACTAGCTCGAGATGAACGTGCAATTTCACAATCTACATATTCATATATGAAACATGTTGGAATGTTGGCCTACCATCCATCAGTACGAGACAAGAATATATGGTGTTCAAAAAATGATCTAAAGATAAATAGTGCAACAATATAATTGGTAATTCAAACTAGTTGATCCTAGGTTTTCTTTCAAAATAAAAATAAAATTCGAGTTAGGTTTTATCCTGACCTTTCTTACAAAAATAGACGGTGGGAACATTAAGAACCCAGAAGGTTGCTTCTCTGCGGAGGCTTCAAAAACGTATTTCATTTACCTCTCTCCACACGGGCATCTGAGCAGCTGCTAAGTTCCTTTTCATCGAATACACAAGAGAATTATGTATCTTTTATATTAAGATAGAAAGAGATGGCAATGTTATGCGTCCTATGTTTAGCTCACTGAATTTACAAATTACAATAAAGGTACAACCTTGGTGCTCTCCTACACGCCTAAGGTATTACTCGCGGACTAAACAACCAAGTATGATCGCCCCGGCTTCCATCCACATTTTCCCGTCTGCTTGAGGGATTACTTTGGTGCTCTCCTACACGCCTAAGGGATTACTTTGCAAGTTGCAACTTGCTGCTTGCATTCCTGCCGGAAAAGTCCGAGCATTCCTTTCCTTCCAAACTTCCCGTGTGACAGGTGCAACCGAGCAGGTGTTGTACCATGAAGACAAGGATTTCAGGCACATCGCCGCTACCGCTACATTTGTGGCTGTCTAGCACCTGTGGGTGGCTCCTCGCTGGGCTAGGTCGGTGTTGCGCCCACAGCAGCAGAAACCATGGCGGACGAGGTGACGTATCGGAGAGAGATGGCGTGGTGCCCACGCGGCACGTCTCTGAATTCCGAACAAGACTTCGAATCCGACTCCGACAGTCCGACTCACCTGGTGCACACTGCGCGGATTCGACCGGCGCATCGGGAATGGCGGCATCCCTGGGCAGGCCTATATATATCTGATGCTGCTACGGGCAATCGCCATCGCCTCTCCGCCTCATCTCCTCTGCTCTGCTCACTTTCACTTGCGGCGTTCTTTCTCCTTGAATCCATGGCGATACCGGTCGCGCGCGTGCACCTTGCCATGGCACACGCGGCTCTCCCGGCGCTGCTCCCGACCCCGCCCAAGAGCAAGATGCTGCCGCTGCTCCCGACGCCGCCGTGCGTCCTCGTCGTCCTCCCCGTGCCGCCGCCCAAGCCCAGCCGCGCGGACGCCGCCGAGAGGTGGGACGCGCGCAAGAACGCGGTCGAGCCGCCGTCCAATAAGCCCGGGCGCGCCGACACCGCGGGGAGGTGGGACGCGCGCAAGGCCAGACCGGCCAGCCCGGCGTCGTCAGTCTCAAGCCAGCGCTCCATGGGCAGCACCAGGAGCAGTCCCGGCCGCGCGTCCTCGTCCGAGAGGTGGGACGCCGACAAGACAAGTAGTCCGCCCCCGCCGTCCAGCGGCGACGACCGCCCGAGCAGCCGGGCGTCGTCCTCTGCTGCGCGCCGGGAAGGCAACACGCGGGCGATCAGCCGCGCCCGCGCGTCGTCGTCCGCCGAGCGCTGGGACGCGCACAAGAAGCCTCGGCCGCCGCGGGCCGAGGAGCTCGACGACGGCGCGAGCAGTACTGGGAGCAACGACGTGGAGCTGGACATGCCGCGGCCGCGGCGGGCACAGATGTACGCTGGGCCGGGCTTCCTCATCGCGTCGCCGGAGCCGAGCATGCTTCCCATGCCATCGTCGCTCATGGTGCGCGTTGCAGCATAGCTGTAGTCAGGAACGGGGATGGCTTAGGCCTTAGGGTAGGGATGACTTTCCACTCTCCAGTGATCGTGGCGACCTTTATCACGCAGCGTGGCAGTCTTGCAGACTTGCGATTGCTCGTGTTGTTAGACGCTTGAAAGTTTGTTTTGCAGTACTGTGGTAACTTGGAACTCTACATGTCTGATTTCACTTGTACCTGATGTCTTGTGAGCTGCCCATTGCATCGTGTTCAGTTTAATTTCTCGATTAAATGTGCTGACGAATTTTCTTCCACTTGTTGTCTCCTCTCTATAAAAGTGGAAGTAATGCTAATGCCGATCTTCCTGGGGGTATGTTTTAATTTAGTCGCGCGGTCGCCCTGTACATCTCAAAGATCCTTTGCTGGCTCTTCCCGGATCTTTTATGTACCTAGGCCCGGTTTCGCATCTCCGAGACCAGCCAGATCCGAGACCAGTCAGGGCCTCGTAACTTATTTCTTCTTCCTCCTAATAAAATACGTGTTTAGGGTGTGTTTAGTTGGGCTAATAAAATACGTGTTTAGGGTGTGTTTAGTTGGGCTATGACTTTTAGAAAAGCTGTTATGAGCTGTGGGCTGTGAAAAAACAGCTGTGAAAAATCTGCTGTGGGAAAAGCAGAAGACCGTTTGGTTAGAGCAGCTGTGAGCTGTGGGAAACTGTGTGCTGCGGGTGAAACACCTGTAATACCCCTGAAGATTTGTGGGATACAAAACTATTTCGCATATAAATGTATCTTTTGGAAAGCAAAACATTAAATTTTCTAAATTTTCATCCATATGGTCCATATGGCATTAAATGATTCACCAGTGCACCCACACAGATATATTATCGAACACCTTGGATGCTTACCTGAGCTGGTGGCGCCCCTTGGATGCTTACCTGAGCTGGTGGCGCCGGAGTGGGGCGGCGCGGGGCGGCGCCGGGGGAGGGGCGGCCGGGGCGGGGTGGCGCGGCACTAGGGCAGGGTGGCGCCGGGGCGGCGGGGCGGGGCGGCGTGGGGCAGCGGGCGGGGTGGGGCGGGGCGGGAGGCGTGAGGCGGGGGTAGGATGGAGGAGACGGGACAGACGGGTTGAGAACGGACCGTTTTTTTAATAACCAGTTGGGTAATTTTTTACCCTAAAAACCACTGAAAGCAGGGAGATGTGCTTTTGCATTTGTACTACGGTGAAAGCTGCTTTTGGGCAAAAGCACCTAAGGTGTTTAAGCCCTTTGGTTGACTTTTAGCTTTTGCAAAAGCAAAACCAGGTTGAAAAGCCCAACCAAAGGCACCCTTAGACATGTTTGCGAAAAGAAACTGAGAAGAAAACAGAGTAACCTAGCCATCATTCAGTTCAGTATAGCGCAAGAAAAGTGTTTCAAAATGAATGGTAACATACAATGCAATTAATGGTAGGCGAGTTTGGTTTAAATCTCGTTTGGATCCAAATGCTAATGGATGAAAGTGCTAAGTTTTAGCACTAGTTCATCTAAATGGAAGTACTAATGGAGCAGGCTAAATTTTAGCTAAGACTTAAAAACTATAGCATATGTATAAATGCTAATATATGTTAAAGTTTAGCACTCAGCTTTATCTCCTCCAAACAGATTCTTAGTTGTTCCCTGTGGACATCTGGAGCTCCCGTGCTCGTCCATGGCCACCTTTCCGATCCAGCAGAAGCTCAAAAAATCACTACTGTGGATGATCCAACAGAATTACAACAGTGGATAAAATCCTCTTAACTTTGCCATCATTGTTTCGACATTGAACTCGTGTAGCTACTTGTCTAAGGCTCTATTTGTCGTATCGAATGTTTACTTGCTAATTAAGAGTATTAAATGTAGACTAATAAAAAACTAACGGCATAACCCCTAGGCTAATTTGCGAGACGTATCTATTAAGCCTAATTAATCCATGATTATCCTATATGATGCTACAATATGATGCTACAGTAAATATGTACTAATCATGAATTAACTAGATTTAGTGGATTCATCTCATGAATTAGCCCTAGACTTCTGCAATGAGTTTGCAATTAGTTTTATAATTAGCTCATATTTAGTCCTCCTAATTACCATCGAAACATACGATGTGACAGAGCTAATTTTTTGCCCGTACCATCCAAACACAAAATTCAGGTGGTGAATTAGAGCAACTTTAGTGTATAATCTTTTTCCACGCTGCTAGCCTAGATAATGTAGCACTTGCCCGATCTTCCAATAGGTATGATAGATTCGATTGATGGAGAACTCGATGTTGGCAATCCAGGAATCTAATCAGACACGATTCGAACCCCTGCAACCGTTACACCGATGCTCCATTGATTATTAACCAAGCACAACTCGATTGACCTCGCCAAGAAGGTTTTTCCCTGCAAGTGAATCGAAGAACACAAGCAAGAAAGTATAAGCACGCAATCTGAAATTGCAGATAGTATGAAGCAAAGATAAGTATGAGGTTCAAACTCTGATCACAAAAGGACTATTCGCCACAGTGATGAATAACAAGAACGGGGGCCCTGATTCATAGCAAAAGGACTCGATGTCGCAGTTACAATGAAGATGTATGTTTCTCAATGAAAAATTAGAACTAAACAAAACCCCAAACCCTATGTGACGGCTGCTACTGAGTTTATACCGAAGGGGGGACGTCCTAGGGTTGAGGGCGATCAGGTGGGGACGTCCTCAACCATGACTAAAGACCCAACATGATACAAAGCCGACTTGGCCCAAAATAGGTGACGCAGCACTTTGTCATGGTCACACAGATTGATCCACGAAACTTCTGGAGCTCGGACCAAAACCAAAAGAAAGCTTTCATTGTCTTCTTTCCAACGCATCAAAGAACGCCTCGTTTCGACGTCGTATGAAGGAGATATCGGCGTTTCTGTTCAGGGTGGCCGATTGAGTCCGAACCGGACGTGAAGACCAAGTTAGTGACGACTTGTAACTCGTAGAAGACCAAACCTTGGGTGTATCCAGCATGGTGATGTCCTCATCATCCTCCCCTTTTTGAATTGGAGTCATCCTCGACCCCATCCCACCATCAAACTCCTGCAAAAGATTAGTTACAACAGCACGCAATTTGCAAGACATAGATGTAGGATCATGTGAAAACGAAACATGTTTGCAAAGTATGATACGGCATGGTGCTGAATCAACATAATTTTCAGCATTAAGAGATGTCTTAGCAAGTAAAACATCTCCTTTCAACTTAATCTCTTGGGCTGGTGGGTCTAAAGCTGATCATTTTTAGAAATTTCAGCAAGTTTTTTGTCATGTTTCACAATTTCAGCAGGCGTTAAAGGAAGTAAAATAATTTTCTTGCCCTTATGCATCAAAATATATGTATTAGTTCTACCATTGTGTAAAGCATCAGTATCATATTTTCATGGACGACCTAATAAAAATGAACATGCTTGTATAGGTACAACATCAAAATCAGCATAATCATGATATGAACGAATAAAAAAACTGAATTCTTCCTAATCGAATTACATTTGCCTTACCACTATTGTTAAACCGTTCGAGGTGTAAGGTTTGGGATGAGCACGTATGGTCAAGCCAGGCTTCTTGACCAAATCCGAACTAACCAAGTTGTTGCAGCTCCCACTATCAATTATTGTACGAACACGACAATCCTTGACAATGAGGAACATGTTGAACAAATTATAACGTTGTAGCTTCTCCAGCTCATGCTCAAGTTGTTTACTCAACACATGCTGTACAAGAATAGATCATAGGATCAATAGCCTCTTCTTCACTCTCCGAATCTGCAACATGGTTAGAGCAAGAGCTAAATCATCTTCAACATCATTAGCACTTACATACCCTCCATCAATGATAGCAATGAATGCACGACAACCCACGTAATCCTTCATGACGTGTCACATGCCCTTTCAGCGGTGGCACACGATGTTGGTGGAGCGGCTCGATGAAGCACCAATAGAAACAACCTTCTTCTGCGGTTGGGACTGCACAGAAGATACATTACTTACCTCGGAAGTAGGCGCAGTAGCCAGCGATATCGCTGGTGGCTTAGCAACATATGTCTTGGGCTTGTCGAGATCAGAACGCTGCGGAAAAGATCTTCCAGGGTTGGACCTGAAATTCTGCTGTTGTTATCGTCCCTATACTTCTCTTTCAGCCTTAAGAGCAAGATGATACACTTGCCTGAATCTGGTCCATTCTTTATAATCAAAGATATCCTGTATATCACGATGCAAACCACCAAAAAATCTAGCATAAGTATCCTGATCATCGTCATTGTATATTACAACGTGCTAAACCAATAATGAGCTCCTGATGATATTACTCTACCACTTTATCACCCTAATTTAAAGTTTGCAACTTTAAATGCAATCATGTTGATAATAAGGAGGCACAATGCGAGATTTCATACGTTGTTTTAAAGCATTCCAAATCTGAGGTATAGCATTGGCATTGTTAGATGCAGTCTAAAGGTCATTCCACCATAATAGAGCAAAACTAGTAAACTCACTAGTAGCAAGTCTAATTCTACGCTCAGCAGGAATCAAATGAGAATTAAACTTTTGTTGAACAACAAGTTTCCAATCTAAATAAGCCTCAAGATCAACAGTACCAGCAAAAGAAATCATGATAAACTTTATTTTAGCAAAAGGATCATTAATACCATGATTATGATTACCTCTCATACCATGACAATTACGCTGAAGACGATCAGCATCAAGGTCGGCATCAACGTCCTCTTCCTTCTGACCCACCGATGGTTGATGTCGGGGTCGTCGTGGAGGAGGCCGTTGTTCAACATGTTTAATTGGGGTGATCATATTGTTAACAATTTTCATCATCTTCTCAAACTTCTCATTGATGTAGGTGCGCTGGTCGTAAAGAAGCCTCGTAAGCTCATTCTTGGACACACACTCGTTGAAGTCCGAAGGGGACTCCACTCCTTCCCCTGATCCTCCTAACATGGTTAGAAGATAGCAAAAGATAACTGCGGATATTATTCGTATCAGCTAACAGCTATCGGGTGGTGGTGAAAGCGGAGTGCAATAGCTCAATCGGCTTACCACCACCTTACAAGTGTTCTTATCAAAGCCAACAAGATAGTACAATCTATTGTCAAGGTTGAGTGTAACAGTTGCAAGGCGAACCTTTACTGACAGAAGTATATGTTTATCTTGGGTAGGCACAATATGACACCGAGGAATCAACAATTATTGAAAGCAGATTAACAAAATCCAATAAGTGTCCAAATTACTGGTCACCGTTGCTAGCTAAGATATGTCCCTATATGTAGCGCAACAAGTTAGAACAAAGAAACGATGGACGAAACTCAAAGAACAAGCAACCAGCAACTCATGCAATTATTTTTGTCTATTTCCCTAATTTTTCCTCCTATCGTTGTTTGTTGCAACTTTTTTATTTTTTCAACTATTTTTTTTATATTTTTATCCAAATAGGGAACACACGGAATAGAAGCACAAAATGTTTCAACCTGAACAGAGTCAAGATGTGGTCTACAGAAAATCAGACACGTTCTCTGAAAAGCGTGCAACAACTTTGGAGCTTGAGATCTTCCACTTAGAAAGGGAATTTTAGAATTCTATTTTTGCTCCGACCGGGTTCACCGGGTCATGGTTGGATGCAAAATTTAATTTCAACCGATTTCAAAAAAAATCACCCTATTTCGAGTTCGTATGCAAAAGTTATGCCTGTTTTAAGTAAGGGCCTCCGAATGCGGATTTTTGGAGGTCAAAAACAAGGCAGAACGTGTCGGCGCGGCTTGGGCAAAGCGTCCTTGTGAGCCAACATAGAAACATGGCTGAGCGAAACCTCTCAGCAAGCGAACAACCTAGGGCAAAACTTGCCTGGTGTATGCAACAATAGGTATCGCCTGATGAAATAAGGTGAGCTGCGATGCAAGGCGAAAAACACACGGCGGTTTGCAACCTATCTAGGGTTTGCGCGGTGAGAGTTTACATAATGCGGCTAGCGGGGGCAAGTCAAGTAACATGAGGGCTCAATTTGTTGTTTGGGCAAAGGTGGATGGGATAGCGGCGGAAACAAAAATAGTGACAGGCGATTGAACTACGATCACGAACACGCAACAACGACTCAACCACGAACACAAACTCAACAAAACGAATCTGAAATAAAATTGCAAAGGCTAAAACAGGTGATAAGACAGCAGGAAGTTTAAATTTTTTTTTGGTTTTTTGGACGGTAGGTAATGAAAACGAGATGAATCTAAAGGGGAATACAAACGTATACCTCACGGTTAACCTGAATCCTGATACCACTTGATGTAGCACTTGCCCGATCTTTCGATAGGTATGATAGATTCGATTGGTGAAGAACTCGATGTTGGCAATCCAGGAATCTAATCAGACACGATTCGAACCCCTGCAACAGTTACACCGATGCTCCGTTGGTTATTAACTAAACACAACTCGATTGACCTCGCCAAGAAGGTTTTTCCCTGCAAGTGAATCGAAGAACGCAAGCAAAAAAGTATAAGCACGCAACCTGAAATTGCGGATGTGTATAAAGCAAAGACAAGTATAGGCTTCAAGCTCTGATCACAAAAGGACTATTCGCCACAATGGTGAAGAACAAGAACGGGGGCTTTGATTCACAGCAAAAGGACTTGACGTCACAGTTACAATGAAGATGTCTATTTCTCAATGGAAAACTAAAACTAAAGAAAACCCCAAACCCTAATGTGGTGGCTACTACTGAATTTATACCGAAGGGAGACGTCCTAGGGTTGAGGGCGACCAGGTGGGGATGTCCTTAACCTGGACTTAAGGGCTAACACGATATAAGGCCGACTTGGCCTAAAATAGGTGACGCAACACCTTGTCATGGTCATACAGATTGATCGACGAAACTTCTGGAGCTCGGACCAGAATCAAAAGAAATTTTTCATTGTCTTTTTTCCAACGCATTAAAGAACGTCTCGTTTTGATGTCGTATAAAGGAGATATCGGCGTTTTCGTTTAGGGTGGCCGGATGAGTCCGAACCGGACATGAAGACCAAATTGGTGACGATTTGTAACTCGTAGAAGATTAAATCTCGGATATATCCAGCATCACGATGTCCTCGTCACTAGACATATCATGAGGTGCAATCTTAGCTTTAAATGCTCCAATGTTTAGTTCCTTCAGATTTTGTAACTGTGGAACCCGGAAGGAATAAAATAGATTTGCCCCTCTTAAATGTGTCTGTGAGCTTGAACGGTGGCTGAAGCATACAGAAGTTAAGCAAAGCAGCACACCCGAGTAATAGACAGTGGGACTAGTTCTAAGCGAGAAAGAAAAGAAACATGGCACCCGGTGCAAATCCTAGCTCCCACGTAAAGCGAGAAAGAAAAAAAACATTCTTTATTCAGTGCACCCGGTGCAAATCCTAGCTCCAGGTGCTAGCAGATTCTTGTTAGCTCTACCCGCTCCAATGTATTGCACCTTGTATTTCTTCTCTCTCCTCGGAGCACCCCCTAAAACACCATACTGGAGCTGCCCTTACAACCACCATCGTTGAATGGAAGCAGGGTCAATGACACGTGACGCAAAGGGCGGGAGAAATCACCGTATCGGTATCCCAGTCCAGCCGGCGTCAGAGAAAAAAAAAGTTTTGACACTGTATGTAGCCATGCAGTTGTTTGATCCGTTTGATTTTGACAACTTGTATGTGCCGAACTGAAAATTGATCCAGCAGGCACTCCGTACTGTCTTCATTTGACTCATTCGTTTCGACTTGTCTGATAAGATTCGGATAAATTACGTTGCCACTGAAATATTGCAATGTTTCACATGACCTTATAGCTGGAAAAGACTTAACAATAGAAAGGTGACGCATGTCTCTAATCCTGTATTCCTTTTCCTTCTTATTGTTTTTTTTCTTTTGAGAGAGGACAGTACTCCTGTTGCTTGATTAAAAAGTCAAGGTCAAGAAGCTCACAAACGACAAGTCCATTTTCACGTGGCCCAGGCTGATTCCACTAGCTCACAAACGACAAGTAGGAGAGTATATCAGTGTTTGGCTCGCGAGCTGCCCGAGCCAGAGCTGGACCGAGCCGAGCCGAGCCGAGCAGGCTTTTGTGCTCGTTAGGATAACAAGCCGAGCCAGCTCGTTATCTTAGCGAGCCGGACCGCCGAGCCGAGCCGAACCAAACTGACTCGTTATCCAGCCCTAGTGATAAGTGACCTCCATGATCTAAACACAAAGTTTCTATAATAATCTCTCTTGGTGTAACTCCTTTGCCACTCTTCAGTATTTATATCAAAACAATAGTACACACACTTATGATCTCTCTTGGTGTAACTCTGCCAGCACTCAGGGATTGGCCCTGCTGGTCCATTGCATTGTTCAGGACGACGAAACACATCAGTTTACACAGTTCAAGTTTGGGTGGCAGGCGCCGTAACAGCATTCAGGGATTGGATGATGCAAAAGGTTGGAACTTTATCCTTTTTCTAAAAAAACAGATTTACAATTGTGCAGCTCATCAGAGCACTGCACAGCAATAATAGTCTTAGATTAAACACAAACAGAATAATGCAATATTCTTATGCTAAACTTCTAAAACAATGCCACTGAAACATTTAAAATGGCAGGTAGAGTTTCAAACTAAAGTTGCCATACAGATCGGTATATGGGCCATCCTAGCAAAGTTCTTGATTACCAGTAGTCCTCGCTGCAATACCTTTTTGATTCTTGACTCCGCACCAACCGGCCTAGCTAGTAGGAGCTAGTACTACGGTAGGATACGGCAGAATGTTGTTTCGACTTAATTCTTACGCATGTGTACTGCTTTGGCAAGCATCAAATGCATGAAAACCTAAATGAGCTGGCACCTAATTAGTCATATAATTGGACATACCTAAGTTTAATAATTCATCAGCTCTTGTTGGCTGGTAGTTCTTTTCTCTGCTACTTCTGTTCTGATACCTAAATTCTACCAAAAACTCCTCTTGCTGTGACACTTGTGAGCCCAATCCTGAGGAGAGCACATGCACATCACGTGATCAACAGAGGAATCCTATATGTATCTTATTCATTTCTCCTGTAAATGCACCCGCAGATCTTGTCTCTCGCACCTGAAGAACTCTGAAATTTATTGTGCCATCAGATGATGGATGGCATTGCATGGAATCTTTCTTCCTGCACAGCCACGAAATGGATAACGTTCTAGATGTAACATAGCAAAAAAAAAAAGCATTTCCCAATTTATGCAGCCAGAAAATTGCACTTGTAGCAGCTAGTAAGTAGGGTAAGTTGATGAATGCTGGAGAAGGAGAAGAAGGTTTCTTCCTGTTTAGTACTGCGTTTCTCATGATGGACAGCTTTGCGGGCATGTGAATTAAACACATTAGTAAAAATTTCTGGTACAAAACATGATGGAGCAGGTATTTGATTACTATTATCTGCAAATTTTGCCCGTACCCTTAACCTTTGCCCCTAGCAGCCAAATTGAACAACTTTTTTTAGCTGAACCAAATTAGACTTTTGGTATCATGGAAATGAATCAGAAAGATAAAACAGACCATACAGTACATGGCATGATTTCCAGTTTGGAGTTTCATGCTGTTTGGAACGTAGTTTTTTTTTTCGAAATAGAACACGGGAATTATATTTTCACAACGAATTTCCACTTTAAAATCTCGTTTAGCTTGAGTTTGAGTACATATTTTCTTCTTGTCAGTAAAAAATAGTTTAGGCCTCCTTGGTAGGCTCTTCCTTTCCTGAGACTAATGCGGCAAAACTTGTAATTTAAAATAGAGGTTGTTTCAGGGAAAAAGGTACAAGGTGGAAAGCCATTTGTTTGTAGGTCCCAAATGGAGACAAGAACACCTAACGTTCAGTTAAATCATTCAAGTACCCTGAAAGCCATGACATGTTTTGCAGTTAATCCAGCCCATAAACTTTCTGTGACGTAGGCAATTCGAGACAGTTATAAAAGGTTAAGACTCTCTCTCATGGGTATAGTAGCTTAAATAGAGAAGAAACGCACGCGTGAACGAGACGCGAGGAGCATGCGCATCCATGCGTGCATAAAGGGGATGAAAAGAGTAGGAGCAGGAGAGGAATGATGGTGCCATCACCCCCAGCTCAAGCCCTCCCTTCAATCCAACTCCACCTCCACAAAAATCCTATCCATTCTCCACCAAACACAAACAGCCCACGAGATTTCATCATCCCCTGCTAAAAATTGCATCTTCTGGCTAAAGATTCCTTACTGGAGTTAAAAATCCCCTTTTGCCGTCCGTTTGTCGACGCGCCAATTATTTTTGTTGCGATTTGCGTCGTGGATTTGGACCACGCGCACCACTACAACCAATTCTCCCCCGTTCAATCCCATCCTGCCCCCAATAATCCCAATCTCCAGTCGAAAGCAAACATCAAGAAGTCCTAAATAGGGACGCACCAAGAACTCCACTACGACAATCCCCCAATCATTTCTTGGTGCATTTGGCCCCCCCTCCACCATCTGAGAAATCCATAGGAAACTCATCCGAAATCGCCCCAAAATCGGTCCTACACCGCACCATCAGATCACAGCTCATAATTCCGGTGAGAATTCGAAAAGGAAGAAGCAATGACGGAGGTGGCGCTCCTCCGGGGCCCGACCAACCTCGCTTCCCCCGCAAGCCGCGCCTCCGCCTCCTCCTCGCTGCGCTATTTAGCCAATGCCGACAGCGACGTGCTCCCAGGAAGCGGCAGCCCGGAAGACCCTGCGGGATCTACAGGGAGCCGACGACTCCAAGGACGGCGCGGGCAAGAGGCAGCAGGAGGGGAGGAGGAGGAGGAAGAAGAGGAGCGGTGGTCGTTCTTGGCGCTGCTGTTTGAGCTGCTGCGGAAGTCGCTGCTCGGGTGCAGGACGGTCGGCGGCGGCGGCGAAGGCGAACGCGGCGGCTGTGGGATGGAGATTGGGTTGCCCACGGACGTGCAGCACGTGGCGCACGTCACGTTCGATAGGTTCCATGGATTCCTGGGTCTCCCCGTTGAGTTCGAGCCCGAGGTGCCTCGCCGCGCTCCCAGCGCAAGGTTTGTCTCATTGCTCCATTCATCGATTGGTATTAAGTTCAAGCTTTGAGAAATTTGATTATGTTCTGAATTCACAGATACAATAACATAACTCTTTTAGTCCCAATTTGAATTTAATTTTGGAGTGTGTTTTCCAAATTATGTGGTGCTTTGATATGAACTGTTGCAGAAAAGAAGTACTAGATTGCCAATCTGTTTTGTTAAAAAATATAAATGGTGTTTGCTTGACACAGCTCGTTAAAAGTTCAGCACTTTTTACCATTTCAACGGCAGTTTGCGTGCTGTATTTTTAAATTCCATTTGAATCATGTGTATGGTATGAACTTCTGATAGTGGGTATGCTTTGGACCACAACTGTGCATGGAAAAAAACTTCTGCTGTACTTTTTCCATGTTCCATCAAATAATTGGTCAATCATGCTTCCGAGGCACTCTTATTGACTAGCTTCGATGATTTTGCTGTACTTGCTTGCCTCATCGAAGAATTATTTCGATTGAACTAGGTACATAAAGTTGATTGCTACACCATCTATCATTATGAAGACTAAAAAGTTGCCAGGGATTCCATGATTTATGTATGGCCTATTTTGTCTTGATTAGATTTTCATTTTTGTCACTAGACTTTCAAATTACTTAGGTTTTTATCATCCACCATCTACTGTTTGTATAGTGGACCTTGGGTTCAAATAATTTCTTTGTGCTTTGCTATACTATTTGACTTATAATAGGAACAGAGCACAAAGTATAAGGAAAGTACATAGGTATCGTGTTTCTTAATATATTGGGAGTTCCAAGATGTTGGTTTTCAGCACTAGGCTGAAAAGAATAAACAAAAGGTGAAAAGGGTTCTATATCAGTTCCACTTTATAGAAGGACGGGAGCCTAGTACTCCAAAAGAAGATAAAGTGGCACAAAGACCTAGCACCTAATCTTCAAACTCAAGGATTGCTGGTATATGATCAATAAAACTCACTCGATAATTAGAGATATTCTTGGCACCATTTAAAATTAAAATTTTGGTGCTTCAAAGATGCCTTGATATCATTGATGGTGGTCTCATTTTCATGTGGAATATCCTTGCAAGTCACATCTATTTTGCTCATTTTGCCATGCTAATATGCATTTTCTGAACAACATAAATTGTTACCTTCATTGCAAGTTTACTTTGACTGTTCATGTTCATTGGCTGACCAAAACATTATATGCAGTGCAAGTGTCTTCGGAGTTTCAACAGAATCCATGCAGTGTTCCTATGATTCCAGAGGAAACAGTGTCCCGACAATCCTCTTGATGATGCAGAGACGCCTTTATGAACAGGGTGGTCTTCGGGTGCGTTTTTAAGGGTCTCCTATGTTTCTTAATCTGTATCCATTGGTGTTTGGAAGCTTTGTTCTGATCAAATTACTGTTTTCTTGTTTTGTACTTTCAGGCAGAAGGTATCTTCCGTATAAATGCAGAGAATAGCCAGGAGGAGTTTGTGAGAGACCAGTTAAATAGTGGAATCGTTCCTGATGGCATTGATGTCCACTGTTTGGCTGGTCTAATCAAAGTAATCTTCTTTCTATCATGAAGCTTATGCTATTATAATCAATCTATTGGGAGCATCGGTTTCTTAATCACCTGGCCAGTAATTAAAGAGTTATTAATGATCACGCTTACCTTCACTGGTGGAATTTCATGTCAACACCTGCCAGAGAATACAGACATCACTTTCTTTGAGAACTTTATCTTCTCTTTTTCAAATTGCCTCAACCCTCAAACTTTTTTTTTCCAATGCATACAAAGTTGTGATTGTAGATTTGCTGTTTAGCAATCTTCTGTTGCAGAGTATAATCTTGCTTTTGGAAGCAGTCAAGGAGTTTGATCAACTTCTTTGACATTAACAGCTTATACTTTTGAGTCTGTCCATTTATTTTTTCATCTCTTTTCAGGCCTGGTTTAGAGAGATGCCAAGCGGGGTGCTGGACTCTATCCCACCAGAACAGGTGATGCAATGCCAATCGGAAGAGGATTGTGCCCGGGTTGCGAAATGCCTTCCACCAGCTGAAGCAGCTTTGCTTGACTGGGCTGTTAATCTAATGGCTGATGTAGTCCAAGAAGAACAGATAAACAAGATGAATGATCGCAATATTGCAATGGTTTTTGCACCAAATATGACTCAGGTAATGCATTGTGGTAATATCATATCAAACTAGCAATATATACCTCACCCGAGAACTGATGGTTACACATGCTAACTGTAACA
Source organism: Panicum miliaceum (assembly GCA_032594955.1). Classification (NCBI taxonomy): domain Eukaryota; kingdom Viridiplantae; phylum Streptophyta; class Magnoliopsida; order Poales; family Poaceae; genus Panicum; species Panicum miliaceum. The sequence continues at coordinate 1,936,977 of CM064065.1, read as the reverse complement.
CATTTACCAAGCAGATGGCAGATCCTTTGACTGCACTAATGTATGCGGTCCAAGTGATGAATTTTCTCAAGATGCTGGTACAAAAGACCCTCAAGGATAGAGGGGAGTCCAATCCAGAGGATGTTTTGCTGCCCCAGAAGGACCCATCTGATGAAAATGGGCATCAGGAACCCAGCGTGACACTGGATTCTCTCTTTGAGGATGGATCCAGGCGCCCTTCTTTTGCCAAGGAAGAGCCCCTTCTGAACAGTCCTGCACACAGCACTGGCGATAAACCTAATGAAACTAATACCACTGAAGGAGTCACTGCTCAGGCAAGTGAAGTCGTAACGAGTGTGGAGGACTCTACTAGCTGCTCGCAACCTGCAAATGCTAGTCCGACTGCTATTGCTGATGCTTCCGGTGCGAATGCTACAAATTTTCTTCAAGGCAAGGGGAGCCGAAGCCTGAATCGTAGGAGGGCAAGAAAGAGCAAGGGTCAGTCTGGTACACGTACTACACCTGCAGCTGAGAAATCAAGAGGTGTGAGCATCGTGAGCCGAATAAACTCCAAGGTTGAACGGATCGAAGCATGGAGATGAAGTGAAACACCATTTCCATCGTTGCTGTGTACTAGATGACTGACCCAGTGTTTCCTGAAATAGCAGCCTGAAGTGCTTGCTTGCACATTTTGCATTTTCTATGTGCTTATCATTTCTTTGCTGTATTGTGGTCATGGTATTTTTGATATTTGAGTTTCTCGTCATCACTAACTGTCCCATGCCTAAATTATGAAGTCTGAGTGAATGAAAGATGCTGATGTTTTCATTTGTACATACATCTGTCCCATGCCCAAATTATGAAGTGCCTGAATGTTCAGATGTGTTATATGCTGCATTGCTGTGCTTGTTCTCATTGTGTTGTACCTTATTCTGCCATCTGCTGCTTCCCTTTCATAATTTTGGACTGATCAGTCACAGTGATCACTCTTGTGCTTTAGTCTTGAAAACTTAAGCTTATGTTTCTACCTTTGTCTTAATGCTCTCTGAGTTGCTTATCCTTTTCCACAGTATAATTTTCCTTTGCTGAACTGTCTACAACTGAGCTCTCAAGCATTGTATGCATACCATCTATCATTGCATCAGATAGCTTTATTCTACCTCCTCTACTTCACTCCTTTTTCGATTAAAGGCTTGCAGAATCTGTGCAAAGATCTTTCAGCTTTCGTGAACAGGCAAGGCAACACCAATTAACATTTCATTTAGAAATTTAGGCCTGCTTCGCTGAAGAAAGTTTAGACAATCAAAGGATGATTTGGGTTACCTTGATTTCTGCCTGTTCCGCTACCAATGGGACAATTTGCTCTTTATTGTTACGACTACCACATCCTTTATTCCCAGTCGGTGTTTGGAAGTTCTGCACTCCAATTTCAAGATCACACTAGCGTTATTCTGTGACAAGTACAGCAGCGGTCGGTGAAAAATCATCGGTCCAGTCTTCGATCTGTTCCAGCACCACACGAACATGTGCAACCATTCCGTTCAATGGTAGCTAATATATGCATCAAATGGTTGAAATGCATATTTGTGCTTGAGCTGTACGCGAAGCATTTCCCAGTCTGATTTGGGCAGACAGATCAGTATGCGCGGGGCAGACAAATAGCGTTGCAAGATCACCACCATGAGGAGATGGCAGGTCAACTCGAGCTTAAGAATACTGAAGCAATGACTCATCTGTGCCCAGTACAAAGATGCCAAGCCATACTTGAGCTCAAACTTCAATTCCTAACGTATGGGTCATGCAAGCCAGCACTGAATTCTGTAAGACCCATTAACTTGCGCTTACTGGAGTGACGGTCATAAAAAACTGAGCTTTTTTTTTTGCATTCCAATGAACTGACTGAACTGAGTTCTCAAGCACTTATCCACGACCCTTTTCATTGCATCAAGTTGCTTTATTCTATCTTCTCTCCAGTCCTTTTCGTTTACAGGCTTACTGGATAGATTTTCCAGGTTTTACAAAGATGATACAGTATAAGCAGGCAACCACAAAGATCACCGATTTCCAATTGCCATTTCATTCAGACAACCAGGCATGCTTCAGAGTTCGGAGAAGAAAGTTCAGGCATGAAAGGCCGTATTCCCTCCTCAGGATAACTTCGGTGTTATTCAGTGACAAGTGCACTACTTGTCGGAGAAAATTGTCAAGCTGCCATCGCAATGTTCTAAGTTTCTTAGCATCACTTAAGATCAGAATCGGATTTGGGGGGACAGATTTATATGCTATACTTATCAGAACGTCCATCTTGAGCTTACATATTTTGCGCGTTCCAGGAAATTGCCAGTGCAAGATAACGCACCATGAGAAGAGGTCAATTCCTGTCCCAGAATACTGAACCAGTAAGTCACTGGTGCCAGTACAAAGATGCCTCTTTGAGCTGTAATATCGCACTGGAAATTTGGGTTCCCGAACGTATGTATCACTCAATCCAGGACTGATATGCTCGTCTTATCTGAATTTCCATCCTGGTGAATATAATCTGCTCAAGCCAGACACTTGCACTGATCACCATCATGGTTCATTAGGACAGGTCAAATACAATTTACAGGATCAGAATACTGAAGAGACCTTTCCTTCACTGAATCCCAGAGACACCTGATTACTTCACTGCAAATTTGCATTCTTAACGTATGTATCATGAATGCCAGGAGTGATTGCTGTTCTCTGGACACTCACACTTGTGCTTGTTAGACTGACGGTCATAGAAAAAAAACGAAGGCTCTTTTGCACTGTAAGTGACGGTCATACTCTCAAGTTGCAGTGGCAGCACCACTTGTGAGATGAAGAAATATTCCAATTCCACAGCCACAGAAAGCCTTGCATCTTTCTCCACCCCTCCTTTTTCTATCAGTATATATATACATCTTTGTCTCTACCTTACAATTCATCAGAAGAACACAAAAATTAGAGTCTAGCTGACCGTCACGCACCTCAAACTGTTCTGCAATTCCTTCAGCGCTGACATCATACCTGAACCGACTCCATTTTTGTTACAGGTAACTCCTGGTAGCACTCTCACAACTGACATGGTTTCTGAATCCTGAACAGCACACACAGAAAAACTGAAACTTTTGTTCACTTCTGTTGCTTCTTTGCAGCGCATGTTCTCGAGAGATAAGCAGTCGATGGCTGCGCCAATGGCGTCCGACGGTGGGCTGAGGCGTCTGTTCGAGAAGCCGCTGCCGGAGAACCCGACTCTACTGGAGGCGCTGTCGGCGTGGAACCGCGATATCCACCCCAATAAGCCCATCGACCCGGCGTCCTTCACCGAGATCTTCGGCGAGCTCCACTTCCAAGAGAAGCAGCAGCCGGACGGAGCCATCCTCATGTCGCAGCCACCGCCTCGGCCTCGCCCTCCTCCGCGCACGGCGTCGTGGCTCGATATCGCCGCCGAGGCCGAGATGAGCAACTTAAGCAAGGACGACTCGTCGCTGGACGGTCTCCTGAGGCCCAAGCCGGCGAGCACTGTGGCCACCGTGAAGAGGAGCGCGAGCTTCTGCATGAAGAAGAGCTCCGCGTCCCTGCTGCTGTGCACGGAGGGCCTCGGCTCCGAGAGCACCGTGGACGCCGACGACATGCTCAAGGACGGCGACGCCGAGGCCGAGACCGCCGCGCTCAGTGGCCACAGCAAGGAGACGGGCACGGAGAGAAGTAGGGACGTGAAGGACGACGCCGCCGGCGCCGTGGAAGAAGGAAAGGCGGAGAAACGGCCGCCGTCGTTCCCGCCGCCGATACGGTCGATCGGGCGCGGCGGCGGGAAGCCGCGCGTGTGCTTCCGATCGTTCCGGGAGTATGGGCGGTTCGTGCTGCTGGAGGTGGTGATCCCCGGGAAGGATCTCCTGCAGGCGATGCGCGAGGGCGGCAGGCTCAGGCTGCAGTTTACCAACGGCGCCGCTGCAGCCATAGCGGCTGGTGGCGTGGGCGTCGGCGAGGAGGTGCACGGAGAGGACGGCACCAAGCATCCAAGCCAAGATAGATTAGTCATATAATGCAACGATGTGTGGTTAATGGCGATCAAAGGCTGGAGTAGCAAAGCAGGTGATGGTATAATTAATTATGAGAAGCATCGCCTACCTAAAGCTTCTTGAAAATGATGAATATATGTATGTTCCTCCTATTCAGTCAGAGATTCAGACTCCACAGCACAGTATGAATACAACATCTTGATCCTTGAGACCTTCAGTGATCTGTACGCCACAGACTGATCCATCAGACGATCACAGTCGAGCATCTTTGTGCTGCATCTTCACGCACACATCTGAGTGCAGTCCCAGCACTAGGAATTCGAAATTATGCAATGTTGGTGGTGGCTACACAAGTCCACTTGATCAGGGAATCCTTAAAGGCAAAATATCGAAGTTGAACCATCTTCGTTGCAGATGATTGAATAGAAATATCCCAGCCACTTAATCCGTTAAAATTATAGTTTGTTTTTTCTTTATCCCTAAGTCAAACATCTTTAACTTCAATCGAGTTAAAGATTGCCACAACATTGACGATAAGAGAGAGATCCGGTGTAGCACCAGGCCAAGCCCATTAATGAAATCGCCTTAACCAGACACTCGGCCCACTTGCGAACTCCCGTGAGCCCATGACCTACCAGGGCCCATGCCACCCCTCGCCCGCCATGTCGCTTGCCGCGGGAATAAAAAACGCGCGCTTTGCACAATTTGGCGGGAAAAGAAAGCACGCCTGCCCCGCACAACCCTCCCCCTTCCTCGCATCCAATCCGATCACGCACGCATCCCCCATCGGTTCCCCCGCCCCCATGGAGCAGGAGCGCACTCCACCAGCGATGAAGAGGGCGAGGCCCTCTCCTCCTCCGCAAGCCCACGCTGCCGACGCGGAGGACCGGCTCAGCGCGCTGGACGACGCCACCCTCCACGCCATCCTCGCCCGCGTGCCGCTCCGCGACGCCGCGGCCACGACCGCGCTCTCCCGCCGCTGGCCCCGCGTCTTCGCCACGCTCCCGCGCCGTCACCTTCAACCGCCGCGACTTCCCCGACGAGGGCGATGAGGACTACTGCGAGGACCCCAGACGCTGGATGTGCGCCCTCCGCCGCGTGCTCGACGGCCGCGCCGCGCTGGTCGCCGCCTTCGAGATCAATTTCAAGTACATGGGCCTGTACGACGACTGGTTCTTCGGCGTCTTCCGCGAGCTCTGCGGGAGCGGCGGCCTCCTGGAGCTCAGCATCACCAACACCAAGTACACCGAGTGCTACGACCTGCCCTCCCCTGTGTACGCCTGCAAGACGCTCACCTCGCTGTATCTCTCCAACTGGCGGCTCCGGGTGCCCGGCAGAATCACCGGCCTGCGCGCTCTGCGGTCGCTCCGGCTTCACGGAGTGACCGCGACGGATGATGATCATCGTCGTTTCATCTCGCGGTGCAGCGCCATGGAGCATTTGGAGATCTTTAACATCCACAAGGCACGGAACATCGTCATACGCGCGCCATGCCTTAAAGACCTGCTCATATACTCGTACCGCCCGCTCTGCGTCTCGGTGAAGAAGGCGTCGCGGCTGGACAAGGTGAGGCTGGGCTTCTCGTACAGCTACCCTGAATACTCTTGGAGGCTCCAGGACACCATGGACTCCGATGAAGACTACTCGTTTTCTGAGATCGAGGAGATGCTTGATTACAACAAGATGGCGAAGAGGGAGCATAGGCAGACGAACGAGATTAGGAATATGGTGATGTTTCTCGGTGGTCTCAGTTCTGCCAAGAAGCTTCACTTGTCACCTAAATTTCCTCAGGACAGTTAGTTTGATGAATGCTTGCTTATCTTTTCTGCTTAGTCGTATCATTTACTGAGGTTATGCCAAATTGCAAGCTGAAAAGTACAAGTTATTTTTACTGAAATGTACATTAGTTGCAGCTGCCATGTTGATGAGATCACCAAAAAATGCTTTTATAGTAACCCAGCGCTTTAAATAAATTTTCAATCATGGCACACTTCATTTTGATGTGTGCTACTGTAGCACATCCTTTGCTAGTGACCATCTCACCCAGAAATGATCGAATATAGTTCAAGGACACTACAATGATTATGATACTTACTGTTGCAATTGTATAGTACCGCGTAAGAGAAAAGATGAAACAAGGGTTTAGGGTTATGATGCCATCAGCCAACAGGTGTGAGCCCTGAAATACTGTACTAGCTTGGCAAGGAAAAAACGTTTTAATTGATCATGGTATCGCTGACATCAAATCTTTCTACTTAAACACATATAGATTTCAAATTATACGGTAGACCAGTCTTTGATTTTTATAAAGGACAATCCATAATTGATAATTGTCATCATCAAATATTTTGACCACTTAGCTTAAGGATTCCTACTTTTTCTTTAAGGAATGTGTCGTGGAAGCACTTGCTTTAATTTCATCGGTCATGGAATTAGACTTCTTGCTTATCAGTGATGATTATTTCTTTCATGGCGATAGCGGCGGTGCCGAGTTTAGTATCATGCCACCACGCCTCTTCAGCTGGAGGATATGCGGTGGATTAGATCAGACATATGTGGCATGCAATAAAATTATCTATGGATTTATGCTTGCTCCAAATATATGCTTCTTCCGAGAAATATGTATAGCATTTTAAAGTAAAGATAGTAAATGCAAGGTGGTTAGCCTTTATATTTCTCTTTCTCACAATACTCTCCAGATTATATCTTATTTGTTTTTTCCTCTAGGTGTTTATCATAATCCTAGCACAGCCCAAGTGTTTAGATCAGCCACTCTGCTTTAGGACTAACGTAATTTAGTTTTACATGATAATAGTTGAGTAGTGCCCTAAAGGATATACACAGTTAAAACTTTATTCAAATACTTTTGTCAAATATAATTCAAATGATTTTCATGTCGAAGTTGGAACTACTTTATAAAAACAGTGCAAAATTTGATCGATTGATGTTCTGATTAGGTCTTGAGCCTGCCCAAGGTCGCAATGCCGAAGAGGTTGCCCAAGAAAAACTATTTACTTGGATTGCAAATGCTTATCCTTGCTCTGGATCACAATCACGCAGTGTTTGCCACATTAGTTGCATGCTTGCTGAACAGCTCTCCCAACCTCAGGGACCTCAGAATCATAGTAAGCCCCAAGCAACAGATGTTCGTTCAGTCTTATATTAATGTTCCAGCAGCTGCTTGTAAAATGTTTCTCCTGTGTATTACCAGGACTCTCGTTATTCAAGAAGCCATGTGCCCTTAGCTGCAGAGTATTGGGAGGAGCAGATAAATGCTGACTGTGTTCTCAATCACCTGTCAAGCGTGACATTCTTCATCGATGAACTCTTAGAAGGGCACTCTTGCGGTGGCTTTTGTCGGTTCCTGGTGATGAACTCGAGGGTCCTCAAAAAGCTACACATCATGTACTATCGCCGGCAGGTCAAGCCTGAGGATGCAGACAAGCTGGAAGCGACCCGAAGAGAACTCCATATCTGGCCGAGGGCTTCACCGGATATGGTGCTGGAGTTGTCTCCCCTTGATCACTATCCGAGCTTATGAGGTGCGACCGTGTGAGGTAGCCGATCCATGTCCTGTTCTACTGCTTCCTGCTATATGCTGCTCCTGAATTCTGATTCTAAAAACCACAGGCTAGTCTAGTCACCAGAAGTCTTCTGTTGGAATGGTTTGGAAATCTGGATTTGTACTTTGGTACAAATATATTTGACCTTGTTAGTAGTCTTATCGACCTCGTACTATCATCTTCTGGATTTTTGTTATTTTGTAAATACGGTTGTCTTGTTACCAATCAGGATCTATTAATTTTATATGATGATCCTAGCGTGGTCTTTATGTCATGAGAAAGCTTACACTTGCCCCCTGGAGGGCACGCACTGCTTCCTGACTACTGATATTATACGGATATTACTTGTGCTTCCTGGAGTGTCAGAGGAAAAGATGAATGCCTTTTGCACTGCTAGTCAGTACGGTGACTGTCATAGTCTCATTGCGAAGTACCAGCTTGCGGTTGTGAAATGAAGAGAAATATTCCAATTCCACTGCCAGCCACAGGAAGCCCTACGTTTCTGTGGTTGGCTCACAAGTTAGGACTATAGTTGGCCATTCAGACCGCCCGGCACGGCACGACCCGGGCCCGAGTCGGCCCGGCACGATTGGCCCGTTTACTTAATCGTGTCGTGCCGGGCCGGCCCACGTGCCGTGGCATCGGCCCACACACGGCACAAAGGCCTGTTATCCGTGCCGGGCCGGCCCAATTTCCCATACGGGCCCAGCGTGGCGTGCCGGCCCGTGGCCTGGCATTCAATCCACCCCTCCATCTTCACAGAATTTTTCCATCTATTCCAATTTTATAAGTAAAAATTTGAAACATTCACACATTCAAACATAAACATACTCATAGTCAAACATACACATCCAAACATTCAAACATACACATCCAAACATCACACATACTATCGGTTCCGGAAATGGCCGGCAGCTAAACCAACTCGAAGTGTGTATCGCGCGTCGTGATCGGATGTGGCCTAGCACACAATGACTCAAGATTTATACTGGTTAAAGCAATTATGCCCTACGTCCAGTCGGGGGTCAGTCGGATGTATTGCTTGAGCCCAGATGTCGTGAGAGTTGGGGAGTTACAAGCTTTCGAGCGAAAGCTATGAGATTTGAGAGTCTATGGTTCAGATCTATCGAGAGATGGGATGTCTTTCCTAGGCGGATGAACCTCCCTTTTATAGTCCAAGGGGGCTCCATTACAGGGGAGCTAGGGGTGTAAGGATAGAAAGAGAGGACTCCTGACCCCGCCGGTCGGGGTCGTCACCTTCGTCAGTCGGGTCTTCCCATCCCATCAGTCGGAGTCTTCCGGTGACCACCGTCCAAGTCCTGCGTCGTGGGGCAAGCGTCTTGTCTTGTCCCTGCACATCATGCTCCGTCGGTCGGTATTCGTGAGGGCGTCGATAGGTACGGTACGGCTATAGCGACCCATCCCTGGCGTCTCGCTCGGTCACTCCGTCGTGATGGGGGCGTTCCGGCCGTATCATGATGACGTTTCGCCCCATCCTTCGCGAGGACGGGCAGGTAGAATAGTGGCGCCCTGCTGCCACAGTAGAGGGGATTGTAACCCCCGTAGAGGGAGTGGTTGGCCATGTACGACAAGTTGACCCTGAGGCTCATCCTTATCCTCCGCACCTACTCCAGCGGCCCGCTAGTAAGCCGGGCCTGGCCTCCCGGCCAGCCTGCCGGTCGGGGAGGCGGGCACATGTAAGGCGGAGCCCAGTCGGATTGAAGCCTTGGTATGGACCCGGCCTCTGACCGTAACCACAATCGGGGATATGGGCCTTGGTCATCCCGACCGAGTTGTCAGTCGGGGTTGTGGGCCGATGCAACCTAGATGAAGTTGTCGCCTTATATAGACGGGTGCTTGTTTCAGGCGTGGCCTTGAGTGGTCAACGAGAAGTTCTAGAGCCTCGTTTTGAACTCATCCCCAACCTGAGTCATGAGCGAGCCATGCCTCGAATAATGGAGTTGCTTTTAGCCTGTGTGCATCCACAAAATGAAGACGCTGCAGTTGCAGCGGCCATCTGCATTCGACGCGGAATCACGAGGCCTGTCCGAGGCAGCGTGGGTATTCAGTCGGCGGCAGATGGACTTCTCGCCGTCGTCCCCTGCCAAGGCGTCCTTGAGGGAGGGGGTGCAAGAAGAATACTTGCGAGGAAGATGTTCCTCCCAGTCTTCCCGTACTTGGAGCAGCCCTCCCAAGATGTTCCTCCCAGTCTTCCCGTACCTGATGGTGGTAACGGGTTTTTCGTACTTTGTAACGGCCGTGGGCTGACTGTACTTTGTAATACTTATTTGCCAGGAATAAAATGCGTTTATTCTGGAGTGTTTTGTATCTGTTGCGCCCGACTAGGTGTCCGGTCGGGGGCTGGCGTTTTGCCTTTCTTCCCATGTGGAAAACGTGGTACCTCGACTCGCAGCGGTCCTTATCATGAAGGAGGGCGGTCGGGTCGGTGACGTCACGAGCGTGCACGCATAGAGGTGGCCCTGTCCGCGATCTCCGCAACCAGAATGGTTGAGTCAGCGTCACTTGCCTCGATGGCCCGAGTGACATGCTCGGTGAGCTCCTAACGGGTGTGTCCGGGTAAAAATTACGGGTGTCCGAGTGGAATCCGGGTCCGTCGTTTGTGCGGGGTCGTCATAACCCGCAGGTGGCATTCCACTGCTCCGTGACCCACCTCCCGGCAGATGCCCAAGTCGTCCGACCGACTTAGGTGGCCCGTTGGCCTCTCCTCGATGGAGATTCTGTGGGCATGGCTCGAGGTCCGGATCGGACGAGAAGGTTGAGATGACCCGGATCGCTGCCGGAGCAGACCGGGCGAGGGCTGCTGGAGCTCATCTACGTTTTCTCCCCTGGTTCTGTTTGACGCAAGGCGGCCTCGAGTCATCCGCGGACCGACCTTCGAACCTCGGTCGGTTGGGTTCCCGATTCAGGATCCATTAGCACACTTTTATCGGTTGCGCCGTCTTTGTTTCAGCAGTTTTAATGCATTTCAAGAATTGAGCAAAACAATGCGATTATCGATCAGGGATGTGGCCCGTTGAGGCTTACCCGGGAAGTTGGAGGGTCGCCCCGTTTTTTGCGCCCAAGCCATGGTCGTGATGGGCCTCCTCGTGCCGCCGACCAGCTCCGCGATCTTGTATAGAGCTTGATGCCGGAAGCAACAGCGATTGCGGAGGAAACCACCGCAGAGTGGTTGAAGACGGCTCGTCGCGCGGAGAGGGAGGCGACCCTGGGCAGCAGTGGCGTCTAGACAATGGGAACCGAGTCAAGTGCTGCCCCGACCACGCTAGCCCCGGCCAAGGAGCTCCTCCGGTTGACCCTGTAGCGCGATTCCTACCGTCCACGTCGTCAGCCAACGCGGGCGGGTGCTGCAGTAAAAGGCATGTGTTGCATAGTTAGTTTTATTTTGGAACAGTTTATGCGGTGGACTTAAAGGGCCCCTAAGTGAAGAATTTTGAGTGCTTGTAATTGCTTTCATTTTATGGTTTTTGGGAAGCTGGTGCCGCCCGTATCCCTTTGTTTCCTGGAGTGATTTCTGCCTTCGCACTTTTCCTTTCGAACCTACTCGTTAACCGTAGGTTGCAGCGTGTAGCCGGGGGCTGGCCCGAGTGGCGTCAGCTGCTAGTTCACCGTAGGTTGTGATGAGGGTTCGGTAGGTCCGGTGGCTCAACAAACATCACTTAGGTCACGCCGAGAGAATGGGTTGCCCTTTCGCTTGGGTGAAAAAAGTTGCCTTTTTATGCGTGATTTACAAAAGGAAAGAGGGGGTAATAGTGCGCGTGGCGGTGTACCCGGGCCGAGAGTGCTTGGGCCGGGGTACTATAGGGGCCGGTGTTTGAATGGAAGCGTGGGAAGGGACCAAGTTTAGAGAAAGAAGCGACGTAACTGTTCGATGTTCCAAGTGATGGTGAGGATGTTGCCGTCGCTATCCTTCAGTTGGTAGGTGCCTGGTCGGACCACCTCCACAATCGTGTACGGTCCTTCCCAGGGCGGAGTGAGCTTGTGCCTGTCCTTGGTCGACCGCGTCCTCCACAGCACCAAATCGCCAACTTTGAGGGTTCTTTCCCGGACCTTCCTCTTGTGGTACCTGCGATGGGTTTGCTGGCAGCAAACAGAGCAAAACAGGGCCACATGTCGTGCCTCCTTTGATCAGGTCGACCGCGTCCTGCTGAGCTTCCATGGCTCGGTCGGGGTCAAAGGCTTTGACCCTTGGGGCGCCATAGTCTAAGTCGGAGGCTAGCACAACCTCTGACCCGTATGTTAGGAAGAACGTGGTGAACCCTGTGGATCGATTGGGAGTTATCATCAAGCTCCAGAGAATAGCTGGGAGTTCCCCGACCTAACGCCCAGTGAACTTTTTGAGCTGGTCGAAGACGCGAGACTTGAGTCCATGGAGGACCATGTCGTTCGCTCTTTCAACCTGTCCGTAGGTGCGTTGAGGCAACGTCAGTCATTCTTCTTCCTTTTCTCCTGCCTTGAGGAGGGGCCCTCCTCTTGGTCCTCCCGCTTGGCCTTGCCCCTGGCCCGACCGTCAGTGAAGACCGCCCCGACCGCCTCCTCGCCGTAGGAGTGGTTCGTGGTGATTTCCAAGAGCTCGCGGGCAGTGCGCGGCTTCCGGCAGCCGAGCTTGTGAACGAGGGACTTGCAGGTGGTTCCAGAGAAGAACGCGCTAACGATGTCTGCGTCGACAACGTCAGGGAGAGAATTGCATTGCTTGGAGAACCAACGGATGTAGCCCCGCAGCGACTCGCTAGGTTCCTATTTGCTGCTCTTGAGGTCCCAAGAGTTTCCGGGGCGCACGTACGTCCCCTGAAAGTTCCTGACGAAGACCTGCTTGAGCTCCGTCCAACTACGAATGTTGTTGGGTGGCAAGAATTCGAGCCATGCTCCCCGACACAGATGGGGAGGTACTGGATGATGAAATAATCATCGTTCGGTCCTCCGGCCCGACAAGCGAGCCGGAAGTCTTCCAACCATATAGCGGGGTTCGTCTCCCCAGTGTACTTGGCGATGTTAGTGGGCAGTCGGAAGCGCGGCGGGAATGGCGCTTTCTGGATGCGGCGTCCGAAGGCCCGTGGGCCCGGGCCATCCGGATTGAGGCTCCAGTCGCTGTCCCGGTCGCACAGTCGGCCACCTCGCCTAGGGGGCGCCTCCTCATGCTCCCCCTCGGGCTGGTGAGCCTCAGCCACATCCACGGCGGCCTCGTCAACATCAGCGCCACGGCGGGCCAGTTGCCGCGAGTGGATGACGCTGCGTGCATCGTAGTTGGGCCCGAGCCGGCCGCACACCGGGGGGCGCTGTGCGGCGGGCGCCACTTCGGGGTGTGGTGCAGCTGCGGCGTCGCAACCCGCCCGGGGTGGAAGCCCTTGCCGCTAGTGGACTGAGGGGTTTGGTTGCTGCGAGCTTGCCCCTCCGATTGGGCAGGAGGCCGCGTGTTGGTGGCATGACGCGGAGTTTTCCACCTGTTGTACGACGGCACGCTCCACCAACGTTAGGATGTTGCGGTGGAGCTCCTGCTGTTGAGGGTCTGCAGGCTCGGGCAGGTTGCGTAGGAGCATCGTTGCAGCGGCGATGTTCTGCCCGACCCGCCCAAACTACGGGGGACCGTTGGCGTCCGCGATGATGGCCTGCTGGACTTGATGGGCCACGTTACGAGCATTAGGCTTGGAGTTGCATCGAGGGTACATCAACGCGGGCGGCGGCTGGTGCTCCCGCTGCTACGTAGGTCCTCGCCTCGCGCCTAGGCGTTAGCCAAGGCCTGCGAGGGTGGGTCTGGTGGGGTGTGCTTGTCCCCGGTTTCCACCAGGACCGGCTGCAGCCCCTGCACATCCGCCATGGCGCATTCCCGTAGCGCGGGACAATTGAGGGATGACACATCCCCGACGCTGGAGCCCTCAGTAAGGAGGTCATCATCGGAGAGGAGATCGTGGAATGAGGCGGGGCCGTACCCAGTCATGCCCACGAACTTGGTCGCGAGCAAAGGTAGCAGCATGGTTGTCGGGAGCTCCCTGGCGTGTACGCCTGCGGCGTTCGTGATGCCGAACGAGAACTTGCTACGCGGTGAGCGCGACGGGGATAGTGGGCGCCCCCGGAAAGTTGGCGGAAGAAGTTGTGCAACGAGAACAGGACCAGGTCCACGTCGCTCGCTGACGGGTCGGCACCGAGCATGAGCTCGATGCGCCGCGCCAGCGCCTTAGTGTCGAGGTCGGCCAGCGGCCCGTTCGAGGGAGTGTCTCCCTCGAGCGATGCCAGAGTGGGCTCCTCGCGGAGGCGAAGCGTGCCGAGATGATCGGCGATGAAGTCCAGGCTTCTGAAGCGGAAGTCCTTGAAGGGCGCGAAGACAGGAGGTTTCCACAACCCAATGCGCAGGGCCGCAAGAAACTCCAGCGAGCCAAAGAGAATCGTACTGCCTAGGCTCGCGAGGTCGGAGGTTCCGGAGATGGAGGCCATCCGATCGCCGGGACGGTGGACGCATGATGTCCTCCCCACGGATGGCGCCAAACTATCGGTTCCGAAAATAGCCGGCAGCTAAACTTACTCGAAGTGTGTATCACGCGTCGTGATCGGATGTTGCCTAGCACACAATGACTCAAAATTTATACTGGTTCAAGCAATTGTGCCTTACATCAAGCCGGGAGTCAGTCGGATGTATTGCTTGAGCCTAGGTGCTCGTGAGCCCAGATGTTCGTGGGGGCGTCGATAGGTACGGTACGGCTATCACGACCCATCCCTGGTGCCTCGCTCGGTCACTCCGTCGTGATGGTGGCGTTCCGACCGCATCATGATGATGTTTCACCCCGTCCCTTCGCGAGGACGGGCAAATAGAATAGTGGCGCCCTGCTGCCACAGCAGAGGGGACTGTAACCCCCGTTGAGGGAGTGGTTGGCCGTGTACGACAAGTTCATCCCGAGTCTCATCCTTATCCTCCGCACCTACTCCCGGGGCCCGTTGGTAAGCTGGGCCTGGCCTCCAAGCCAGCCTGCCGGTACGTGTAAGGCGGAGCCCAGTCGGAGTCCCTGGTTGGAGCCTTGGTACGGACCTGGCCTCTGACTGTTCCCACGATCGGGGATATGGGTCTTGGTCATACTGACCGAGTTGTCAGTCGGGGTTGTGGGTCGAGGCAGCCCAGATGAAGTTGTCGCCTTATACAGATGGGTGCATGTTCTAGACGTAGCCTTGGACTGGTCAACAAGAAGTGAGCCTGCTGGGGACCCCGGGTCCCTGGACCCGTCACATACACTTTCACAAGAACAAATATTAACTTGAGCTGTATTATTTGCTGCCTCATTAAAAACCTTTGTAGGTAAAACCTCACACCTCGTGAGGACAAAACCCTACAAAGGAGAAGAGTACATCCAGCTCCAAATCGTTCAATTACATAAGTTCAAGTTTAAGTTCTGGACCACATTGTCCACAAACCACACCAGGTCATCAACACACCACACTACAAGATTCTTCATCAAGCTACAAGTTCTGAAAAGAGTCTTCAAGTTCTTGATCCTCCACATCATGCTGAAGTCTTACATCTCCTAGCTCCCAATCCTTCACCAGGTCCAGCATCTCCACCATCTCTGCTCCTCGATGATTCTGCCAGTTGTACTAAAAGCAGATTCTGATGATATTGTAGAAACATACACTGTCATAACATCTCTAACTAGGATTGAAAGAACAAGATATGATAGTTTATGCTCATGCCACCAGTTCAAAATGTTGAACTCATCACCATAATGGTTAACAGTATCACTATATAGGTAGGCAGAAAGTTCAAAAGCAGCAGCTAGAGAAGCACCAGAAGTAGCAGTCTGCAGCAAAGCACTAGCATATGATCTCCTATGCAAAGAGGAAGAACCACCAAGACCAGCAGCAGTAGCAGAACTAGAACTAGCAGCATCACCCCCAAAGATCTTACCCCAAGCAGTCCTTTTCTTACCTGTAAGGTCTGGTTGTGCAGCCCTTTGCAACCTTAGAACACCAAATTTTTCATAATACTTAGAGAAGACAACAGATAGTTCAGCCTTTACCTCCGTTAAGTAGCAGGAGTAATTATTAGCATTAAGCTGGGACAAAAGTCTAAGAACATTGCTGAAACCTTTCATCTTAACCCTAGGATCTGATATAATTGCAAAAGCATAAATCATAGGAGTGTCACACCAATATTTTAAAAACTTATCTTTCATGGGAGTAACAACACTTCTTAAATCTCCATTATTTTCATAATTATTTAGATGGCTAGCTATCTCATGAACATGGTGCAATATTAATGGAGATGTGGGATAATAAGCATCATAGAGAACAACAGTGGAATCATAGAACTGTTCAAGGAATTCAAATATTTTTTTGAGCAACATACCAGTGTTGTTCTGTCAAGAGTGGCTGGCCATCAATGAAAGGATGGTTAGTAGTGATAAAAACAGAGAATGAGTTCTTATGAGGCAAGAGATGTTTTAACATGAAGTGGAATTCCATCACACATCCATGTCCAAGTCAAACTTGCAAGGTCTTGCATTAACAGCAATACAATATGATTTATATGCAGCAATGCGTTAGTTAGATGGATTTAAAAATGATATACCAGTTCGAAATGCAGACAACATAGCCTTAAACACTTCAAGGCAAGCCTTAACAATAAGATTGATGATATGACAAGCACATCTCTGATGCAAGAACAAGCTACCAATATAACTAGACATAATAGGATTAAGTTGATTGATAACTCTAGTGTCAGCAATAATTGTCCAATGTAACAAAGAATATTTTAACAATTAATCCAAAATTAGCAAGAACAGAAGTAATACGCTTAGCAATATTCTCAGCATTGTGAGACACATCGATCAGCCTGAGACCTATGATCCTCTTCTCTAATTGCTAATCAGCATTCATATAGTGAGCAACCACACTAAGATAATCCTCCTTAGCATTGCTATACCATATATCAGAAGTAAGAGTAACAAAGAATATAGATTTCAAACACTCAACAAGCTGTGCACGACGATCATTAAAGTACTTAGCAAAATCTCTAGTGGTTGTTTGCCTAGAGACACGACAAAATCTAGGATTATGGGCAGTAGTAATGTACACTTCGAAAGCATTAGTTTCACCAAATCATAAAACCAGGTCAAGACATGCAATCAACCTACACAACTGAGTACGAGCAACATCAGGACTGTACTTCCAAGTGCGAATAGAGCCATCACGATTAAACTTAAGCTGAGATTAAGCCATGGCAGAACAACCTTTCAAAACAGGGCATATAGGAATGTGCCTAAGCAAGTGGCCAGTACCATATGTGGATTTACCAGTGAAATCTTTCTAGCAATGCCTACATTTAGCACCAGTTAGACGTTCCTTACCGTTGATTACCTCATAGATCTCCTCGAAGTCCTTCCACGTCTTAGAGGTGGAAGACCTCCTCTTCCTGTAAACGCCACTGGCACTGGCCGCGCCGGTGCTCACGCTCTCAGACCCGGCCGACTGCCCCTGAGGAGGTCCCTGGACGTCTGCATCCAAGTCGATGGCAACATTGCTGCCAAACAACTCCTCTGCATCTGCAGCCAGGTCGTCCTCATCATCTTCGTGAAGACCCATCGCCCGCAACTTATAGTTGTGAGATGTAGGGTCGTCGCCATCGGCCATCACCGGCCTCCGGTCCCTCAACGGCCTATGCAAGAAACCAGTGAAGCAAGTTAGTAACGAATCAAAACCAAAAAGAGAAATATAAGAGGGAGTCGAGCAGATGGGGGCACCAGAGTTACCTTTGGCCGGAGCACCGGAGTTGCTGTCGACGACCTCACCGGAGACTAGGAGAGGGAGAGAGGGATTGGAAAAGAGGAAGGCAAAGAAGATTGAGAAGCAACAAAACAAGGGAGGGGGAGGCGGGGAGCAGATCTGATGATGGCGAGCGGAGGAGCACCGGAGGCCGGCGAGCAGAGAAGGCAACCAGACCTAGCACCGCTGGCTCCCGTCGCCGCCGCTCGGCCTTCCCCGCCTTCCCCTTCTTCAATCCCCATCACCAGCCACAGGAGAGGGAGGAGAAGGGCCGGCGGCGTCAGATCTGGCGGCGCGTGAGGCGAGGAGGACCTGATCCGGCGAGTTGAGGAGCCGAGGAGGCCTATGAGCAAAGGAAGCAACTAGCCCTAGCACCGCTAGGCGCTGGCTCGCGTCGCCGCCGCTCGGCCTTCCCCACGGCCCCGCCTTCCCCTTTTTCAATCCCCATCACCGGCGACAGGGGAGGGAGGTGAGCGACTACCAGCATCGGATCTGGCCGAGCCGCGGCTCGAGAGGCGGCGCGGGAGGCGAGGACCGAGGAGGACCACCGAGGAGCTAGATCCGACGAGCAGAGGGGAGGAGAAGGGAGGGGGACACCGGATCTAGGCGAGGAGAGGCAAAGGAGGCGAGGGGAGCGGTGGATCTACGCCGGCGATGGCAGCGAGGCTAGGGTTTGGAGGGGGGTGCGGGGGAGGCGCGCGCGTGGAGCGTGGGAGTCGGAGAGGCAACTAGCGAGGCGAGGCGGAGGGGAATGGGCGAATGGCTGGCTAGGGTTTCGAGGCCGGGCATCTCTCGTTATATATGTGGAGGCGCTCGGGCTCCCGAGCCTTAGCAGGCCTTCCGTGCTCGGGCCGGCCTGATCGGGTCGTGGCTTAAATATGCCGGGCTGGGTCGGCCCATGTACCGAGGAGTCGGCCTAGGCACAGCACGAGCCCCATGCCGGGCCGGCCTAGGCCCGATTAACTTCGTGAGGGGCCAAAAAACCGGGCCGTGGGCCAGCCCACGGACCTCAGACTGCATGGAAAACTATAGTTAGGACCATGCAAAAATCAGCTCCACTGCAAGTCTAAACTCAGCTCTGGCGCTTAAAAAAAAAGATTCGTCCGTGGTGGCCATTCTTGGGTGCCATTCCTCTGGAAAAAAAGCAGAATGGAATTTTGCTGTTCAAATATCTATTATCTTGAAACGTGGAATTTTGAACTTTCTCGCCATATGTTACCTATATGCCTTTTTTTCGGATGGCCCACTCTACATCACACTAGACTAGTAAATGTCAGAATCATTTTTTTTTTCTTTTGAGATGTGAGATGGAACCTTGTTTTGAAGAACAGCAACTCAGCAAGACCCGGCGGAAAAAACATTTTTCTAGCTTTTTTTAGGGGGATTTTTCTAGCTCTTATTAGAATCCTCTATTCTAATGGGCCCAAAGCCCCAAATTCTCAAGGCCAGTCAAGTAAGGCCTGTTTTGCTCGGGAAACACTACACGGGCCAAAGAACATGATGGCCCAAAAAGATTTTCCTCCTCGGGGGCCCTCTTGCCATTCATGGAACGCCGAACCGCTCTTATCCATCGTCGGCTTCGTTCGGTTCCTGCTTCAGTGCTTCCTCCTCTCCGCCGAGGAAATGGACGCCACCGCGCTCGCGCTCTACTCGCCCCCAGCGGCCGCCCGCCGCTCGCCGACAAAGCCATACTTCGCCTCCCTCCACCTTTGCTGCTCCTCCACAGCCTCTTTCCACCTCCGCGCGTCCCAGAACCCCGCCTTGCGCGCCCTCTCTCCGGTCCGCTAACTAGCCTTTTCTTCCGGGGTTCCTGAAGAAGATCGCATTCGTTCGGCCTTAATGTTACAATATTTTGGGGATTTCAGGGATGGAGGACACGCAGGAGGGGGAGCGGACTGGTTGTGCGGGCGGAGATGTTTGGGCAGCTCACCACGGGACTCGAGTCCGCCTGGAACAAGCTGCGTGGCGTTGGTGAGTCAGTTTTCCTGATTCCTAACATCGATGCCTGAATTGCGTTCTTGTTTCATGAGGAACTATGGAAAACATCATAATGCTGCTCTGCCTGGCCTGGCTACTTGAACTTAGTTTGCTCACTGGTGTGGCACCACCAGCCAGTAAATATATATAACTCCGTGCTTTGTTTGTGTTGGATTGCCCTCCTTCCGTAACGTAATTATAAATTATATGTAAAAGCGAAAGAACAGTTTGCTCTGTTTGAGAAAAAATGTAATTATATGTAAAGGAAGGGACAATGTTAAGTGTCAACATGAATACATTTTTAGTCTGCAATATAGCAAGCACAGATATGAGTACTAAATTACAAGTTCTGTACATGGTTAACTGGTCTTTCCAAAAAGTGCAGGGTTAACCAAAGGTAATAGCCAAGCATTTGAACTCATATGTTTGCTTGTCAATCCATCATATCATTATAAGACTAATAGACTATTGAGTTATGTGCTTGTTAATTTGTTACTTGTTGTGCCCTCATTGAGAATTAAGATTAACACAATGACCTTTTCATTCAAGACGTGCTAACAAAGGAAAATATTGCCGAACCAATGCGGGACATTAAAAGAGCACTTCTGGAAGCAGATGTAAGTTCCTTGCAGCTTCTCATTTTACTCATCGGTTCATTTCATATCCATATAGTCTGAGGACTGAAGTTTCTCCTGCTTTTCATCAGGTTAGTTTGCCGGTTGTGAGACGTTTTGTTTCATCTGTTAGTGAAAAGGCTTTAGGTGCAGATACTATCAGAGGAGTTCGACCAGAACAGCAACTAGTGAAGGTATGTTGAGCCATCCCACCATTAAGGGATTAACAGATAACGAGCACACAAATGTCTGTTTTGGAGAACTTTTTTTTTCACTTTGGTTTTCTCTACAACTTTACATGTTGGATTCTCTTAGCTGTTAAGTTCCCTTTTGTCTAGGAGTAGTGAAACTTACTAGCAAATAAAAATACTATAACATGCATAAACAATCGGTGCTGCAGATTGTTCATGATAAAATCTTGTCAAATTTATTTATATGTTTCTAGCACAGGAAAATAATGTAATCGGTGCTGCAGATTGTTCATGACGAACTTGTACAGCTGATGGGTGGAGAAGTATCTGATCTAGTATTTGCAAAAAGTGGCCCTACAGTTATCTTACTTGCAGGTCTACAAGGTGTTGGGAAGACTACTGTTTGTGCAAAGCTTGCATTCTATTTGAAGAAACTGGTGCATCCCTCAGCCTTTTATTTTCGAGTATCTGGCAGGATTTAATGCTTGATAATCTATAGATACTTATACCAGAGTTAGGTTTCAGGGGAAGAGTTGTATGCTGGTCGCTGCAGATGTTTACAGGCCTGCTGCCATTGATCAACTTACTATACTGGGTAAACAGGTACGCCTTATATGACTTAGCCTTGAATAGTTGCATGTGACAGCTGTAAAAATTAAGAAGCGGATGTACCATCAGATTTCAGAAGGTAAACCATCATGTAGCACTTACTTTTGTCACTGCCTTCAGTTTTTTTTCTTGATTGACAGGTGGGTGTACCAGTTTACTTAGAAGGGATGGAAGCCAAACCTCCACATATAACCAAGAATGCTGTGGAAGAGGCGAAAAGTAAGAACATTGATGCCATTGTGGTAGATACCGCTGGAAGACTGCAGGTTAGCCTTTTGTGTATCCCCTTTAATTTTTCAGTCTAAGGTCACAACTCATGGGATTCTGGTATGAATCTGATTCTACTGCACCTAAATACACATGAAAAATGTGTCCTATTCAGATAGCATATTAACTAGCAGCCTTTATGGTTTAACTTGCATTATTGATGCTATCTTATCACCTTTCTGTCATTCAGATTGATAAAGCAATGATGAATGAATTGAAAGAAGTGAAGAAGGCAGTTAATCCTACTGAAGTACTGCTTGTCGTTGATGCCATGACTGGCCAAGAAGCTGCAGGTAGCTTCTTCCTGCTATTTCAATCTTGTTGCACAGTAATCCAAGAAATTAGCTGTCGTTCTGAAATTTGGCTATTGGTAAAGTCTTAACACAAGTTTGTTGCTCGTAGTGCTCCTGTAAAGCAAGATTTTTGTTCTTCTGGTCCCATAAAGCTCAAATAAGCTTAGAGACTCTTTCCTTCAATAGAATGACAACATCATCATAAACATTTCTTTTCTGATATGCAGCACTTTGTCACCACCTTCAATATTGAGATTGGTATCACTGGCGCTATACTGACTAAACTGGATGGTGATTCCAGGGGTGGAGCAGCACTAAGTGTTAAAGAGGTTATTCCTTGCCAGAAACTTTTCTTGCCATCATATCAATTAATGATTAGTTGATGATGCAAAGAAGATTATTGTCAATTTATCTACCTCTGTTTGATTAATTGCAGTTTCTTATGCCGGAGACTAGCATATGCTAGTTCAGTAGTTTCTGCTGGTAGCTTTTCACAGGCATAACTTTTTATTTGTGTGCATATCTTTAGACTGTCCTTTTGACTTGTTTGTCGCAGTTATGAACGATAAAGACATGTCATCATCACCTTTTTGCACCACACAGCATACATACATACTCCCTCCGTCCCATGAAAAATGCAATCCTACGTTTATATCCCACAAAGAGTGCAATTCTAGAAATTGGATCTCAACTACCTGCCTAATTAAGCGGTCAGATTTGATTTGCATGCCAAAACTAACCGCATGTGGCAAACCAATGAGGGTATGAGAGTCTTTTCACGCCACTACTAATCTGTCTGAAAAAAAGCTAGAATTGCACTCTTCATGGGACGGAGGGAGTACAAATCTATGAGCAGTCTTATATCCTCAGCAGTTATCTTGTGGTCATTGCTCTGTAGTATATTTAAATATTCTTATTTTCAGTTGGTATATTAAAGTAAAATCACTGCTTAACTGATGATGCAGGTATCTGGAAGGCCCATCAAATTTGTAGGACGAGGGGAACGATTGGAGGACCTCGAACTTTTCTATCCTTATCGCATGGCACAACGAGTTTTGGGAATGGGAGATGTTCTTTCATTTGTTGAAAAAGCACAAGAAGTTGTAAGTAGCATCCTGTAAAACTGCTCATTTGGTGTAGTCCTAAGAAATCTTGTGAAAATTTTATGTTGTTTACTTTTACATCTGGTACAACTAGATGCGGCAAGAAGAAGCTGTAGAATTACAGAAGAAAATTATGAGTGCAAAATTCGACTTCAATGACTTCTTAAAGCAATCTCAAAATGTTGCGAAAATGGGTTCCATGAGCCGAGTGATTGGAATGATTCCTGGCATGAACAAGGTACATGAGCATGTGGAATTAATTTGTTCTCCAACTTGACATGACAGCTATGCATTACAACTATGTTTAAATTTGATATGATAATTGCCAGCGCCTGAAACATGTTCTCATTCTAAACAGGTTACTCCTGCACAAATTCGAGAAGCTGAGAAAAGACTTGCATTCGTCGAGTCAATAGTTAATGCAATGACTGCGGGTATGTTCTTTCTGATTTGAGCTACATTTATGAAACCTACTTGTATGGCTTCTTGTGTAATGGACATAGATGCCATATTGGTTTTTGTTCTGGGATGTGCAGAGGAAAGAGAGAAGCCAGAGTTACTAGCCGAATCACGTGAGAGGAGGATAAGAGTGGCTGAGGAGTCTGGAAAGACTGAACAAGAGGTTTAGTTCTGCTCTATCGATATTACCAGTCACAAAAAGTCCATAATGCTCTAGTCGTACCAAAACATGAAGCTGACAAGGTTGTCCTTTTCCCTATTAGGTGAGCCAACTGGTTGCTCAGCTTTTCAAAATGCGCGCTCAGATGCAGAAATTGATGGGTATGGTGCAAGGACAAGAAGCAATAGCAGGCATGGGAGACCTCATGGACTCACTTAAAGCTGAAGAAAAGGTAATGATTGTCTCAGGTGGTGTGAACATTTCTGAAAAGTGATCCTGGAGGATCTTAGAGTTTTCTGAATTCTTGTGCATCATTCAGGCACCACCTGGCACCGCACGGCGGAAGAGGAGGAACAGCAAGCCGAAACAGAGGGACCTGGATGCAGTTTTGAGCTAGTCTGCTGCACCGGAGTCGAAACTTGAAAGTCTTGACTGGAAGTGGCTCCTGCGTGCGAGACTGAGGACAAGGCCTACATATTCCTCATCCTCACCATCGATTGTGGAAATGTGTTTGAATTCAGAAGCGGGAAATTTCGTAAAATTCACGTGATGCCAAGTTGTGATCCTTGCCAAATGCCAATGCATAGTTGGGCAGTGCTATCTAGACTCGCTAGAATGTGACTTTGGCCTAGTCAAATGAAAGGTCTAGATCAGGCCTAGTTAAATCTGGCGGTTACAACTTACAAGTCAAAAAATGCCACAATTATGTATGCATGATTTGTGAATACGGTTTTTGTAGGGGTCACTCGTTTGGTAGTTGAACGGTGATGGATGAAATACTAGAGATGCTTGGTATTGCTGATGCATGGATATTTTTTTCGATCAAATTACTGCACACATATTTTTACGGTCTCATGCATACTATATATATGTACGCAGTATACGAGTTTTTTTACGGTATTATGTTCAGGATTAAATCCATCCGATAGCTATCTTGCATTTTTTTTCAAAATATAAGAGGCCAGAAAGAACTTGTTCCGTCGCTTCAAAATGGAGACAGTACAGTATCATGGCCCAACCTGTCAGCCCACCAGAAGAGGAATGAATTCAGGGCCTAGCATTGCAGCCCGGATACCTTAATATTGGACCTTCTTCTGCAATCGCTACGGCCCACAAAGGCAGAGAGGCCCGCCCAAACCAGTCAGTCCGTTTCCAACTGCTCTTATCCGCCTCGTCGCTTTCCTCTCCTCCGCAGAACACAACACTGCGCTCTCCTCTCCTCATCAGGCCTCTCCAATGGAGGCCACCAGCACACTCGCGCTCTCCTCGTCCCCCGCCGCCGCGCGACGCTCTCCGGAGAAGTCAGCCGTCGCCTCCCTCCACCTCCGCCGCTTCCCTACGACCTCCTCACTCTACCTCCGCGCGGTCCAAAGTCCAGCACTTCGCGCTCACTCCTCACCCTTCCAGGTCCGCTAGCTCCCCCCAACTCCTCGGCCTTTCATTTCTTCCTTTCCCACAGCGAGAGGTTCGCGTTCTGGTTTCAATTGATTTAACCTGTTTGTCTCTGCGCGCGATCAGGGATGGAGGAGGCGGAGG
The DNA here is from genome assembly GCA_032594955.1 of Panicum miliaceum. Taxonomy (NCBI): domain Eukaryota; kingdom Viridiplantae; phylum Streptophyta; class Magnoliopsida; order Poales; family Poaceae; genus Panicum; species Panicum miliaceum. The sequence goes on along the minus strand of CM064065.1, from coordinate 1,912,439 downwards.
AGGGCGGGCGGGCTGGTGGTCCGGGCGGAGATGTTCGGGCAGCTAACTACCGGCCTCGAGTCTGCCTGGAACAAGCTGCGGGGAGTCGGTGAGCTACACTTTTGCTTTCTACGTTTATACTTCTGTGGATTCTCTTTCAGTATTAGTAATATGTAGAATGGGCGTACCCAGTAATATGTAGAATGCAGTGAACAAAAATGTTTTGATGCATGATAATTGTAGCACCTAGCTAGTAAAATTGTGTGCTTGCACATCCTGAATATGCGGCAATGTTGGGTATTGTCCCGTCTTAGTTGTTGGCGGAACTTGTGAATTATTCTGTCATGAGACTGTGAGCAGCTGATATTCTCTTCGATAACATGTTACAGTTATTGAGTTATATCTGCATACTTTTATAAATTCTGCTCAACTAATACTTAACAAAATGCCTTTTCTGGTTCAAGATGTATTGACAAAGGAAAACATCGCCGAACCAATGCGGGATATTAGAAGAGCACTTTTGGAGGCGGATGTATGTTTCGTCCCTACTTCAGCATGGCTTTTATTTTGTATTCCTTTTTTTCCCCCTTAATCATCTAACCTGGAACCTACCTTTCAGGTAAGCTTGCCGGTAGTGAGGAGATTTATTGAATCTGTAAGTGAAAAGGCTGTAGGGACCGATGTTATCCGAGGTGTCAGTCCTGATCAACAGCTGGTGAAGGTATACCCATGTCATACATTCCTATAATTGTATGAAGGATGCTTCTACTTAAGTTTCTTAGAGATAATTTTGGTTGTTTGATTTGGACTTTCTTATTTTTCTTAATAGAAAAGTCCTCATTTTATCTTTCTAGGAGAGGCAGATAAATTACTCGAGATAATGTAATTGTGCATGGAAGCAGCCTTAACTAAGAGATTCAGTATTAATTTGATTTTAACAAATGCGCTGTTCCCATACTAATTGATGTGCTTCTAACACTTGAGGAGTAACTTAACTCATTGGTACAGGTTGTTAATGATGAACTTGTACAACTGATGGGCGGTGAGGTATCAGATTTGGCATTTGCAAAGTCTGGTCCAACTGTTATCTTGTTGGCAGGTCTGCAAGGTGTTGGGAAGACTACTGTTTGTGCAAAGCTTGCCTTGTTTCTAAAAAAAATGGTGCTTTCCTTAAGCCTATACTTTAAGACGTTCCTAATATATATGACCATAGACTTTTGGTATTAATAGACCAGACTCAGGTTACAGGGGAAGAGTTGTATGCTGGTTGCTGCAGATGTTTACAGGCCTGCTGCCATTGATCAACTCAATATTCTGGGTAAAAAGGTAATTTGTGTCTCTTTTAGATTTTCTAGAATATATAGAACTTACCATTAATGCATGTTTTATCTTGTTTGGAAGTTCAAATTATACTTGCTTGAATGTTCTGGTATATCTTATTCTTCAGCAGAAAACATTTGAACTATGATAGGTTGGTGTCCCAGTTTACTCAGAGGGAACTGATGTCAAGCCTTCTCAAATAGCCAAAAATGGTTTGAAGGAAGCAAAAAGCCAGAAGAAGGATGTAATTATAGTGGATACTGCTGGAAGACTGCAGGTCACACTCATGCTTGTTGCTTCTATATTTGTTCGTCTGATTTGTAGCTGTTATTATAAAATTTGGATGGCATCTTTGTAAGGCCTTGGTACCAGGTCATAATCATGTTGTACTTTGAAACTGTTAGGTTGTACTTACATATATGATTAATTTGCACTAGTTTTTTTTCTTATCAGTTAGTTTGTAACAAAACAACAAATGACTTGAAATGTTCGAGACTTTGAATGAGATGTGTATAATGTTTGATGCTTGTTTCAAACTTACATAATCATCCATGCTACTTGCGTTAAGTTTGACCATCACCACTGATGCCAGATGATTAATCTTTTGTATCATTAGGTAGACAAAGCAATGATGAATGAGTTGAAAGAGGTAAAAAAGGCTGTGAATCCTACAGAAGTTCTGCTTGTGGTTGATGCCATGACTGGCCAAGAAGCTGCAGGTATGTAGCTTGGTCTTGTTTATTCTATGAAATACTTTGTATGTTTATAATTTACCTGATGCCCTTCACGAAATTTAGTAAAAAAGAATTTCACATTTTGAAACTTGACTATTTCATAGCTTCTGTTCGTATGCCATGTATTTGCCTATTTGGATTTGGAGTTCTGGCATTTTTCATATGTTCAGTTTTCTACAATTTCTTAGTTCTTTCAAAGGTGCTCCCTATAAATAGCAGGAGATGACATTATATGATACAAATAATAAATTATTCATAATTTTTTAGAGTGGCACTGTACTTGCCTTATTTTTTTTTCTGATGTGGTTAGGATTGGTCAGCTCCTTCAATGACGAGATTGGTATAACTGGTGCTATACTGACAAAACTGGATGGTGACTCCAGAGGTGGAGCGGCACTAAGTGTTAAAGAGGTCTCTTCACTAACAAAACTCTTACGTATCTTTTTATTTCATAGGTTCATAAAGAAGCTACTAATTCATTATAACACCACACATTTTGATAGGACCAATTAATGGAAGATATATCATCACTTCCTTGTACTTAATCCTTATCTTTTATGTTTTTACTTACCTATGGTATACACAAAGGAAAAGATACGATGATCCATCATAAGGGTCAAATCATAAAGCTTACATTCATCAGCTGTTTCTTGCTTCCTTCCTTTCTAGTGATCTATATATAATAAATACATATGAACAACCTACAAATTTGCAGGTGTCAGGAAAGCCCATCAAGTTCGTAGGGCAAGGAGAACGCATTGAAGATCTTGAGCCTTTCTATCCAGATCGTATGGCACAGCGTATCCTGGGAATGGGAGATGTACTCTCATTTGTTGAAAAAGCACAAGAAGTGGTAAGTACCTCCTGTGAAATGATCATTTTCTCTTGTCTTCATTAGACTATGTTTTTTGATATTCTATGTCGTAACCTGTTTGTACCAATAGATGCGCCAAGAAGACGCAGAGGAATTGCAGAAGAAGATCTTGAGTGCAAAATTTAACTTCAATGACTTTCTGAAGCAAACACAAATGATCGCAAAAATGGGTTCGTTCAGTCGTTTAATTGGCATGATTCCAGGCATGAACAAGGTGCAATTATGAACTTATGGAGCCCATTTATTAGCATATATTGTAATTGTAACTGCATTTTGAAAAAGGTACATATATTCAAAGATTTACTTGAACTTTTTAAGAAGCAGCTCTTACCTCGTTTTGAATAGGTTACCCCAGCACAAATTCGTGAGGCTGAGAAGAATCTCAAGTTTATGGAGTCAATGATCAATGTGATGACTCCTGGTATGTTCTCTAATCATAACACACATCATTAATATATCTTTTTTGCATGCACCTCCTGAAATTCTACTACTATGCTTTCTAACTTTCTTATTTTCTAAATTACTATTCTAAGCTGTGCAATGAGAAAAATGGGGCATGTACCTGAAAATTATTTCGTATTGATTGTCACATTTTGTATAGGCCATCCATGCTTGGTTAAGTGTGTGGTAATGTGATATCTGTGTTCGATAAAAAAACATAATGTGAATATCTAGTTCAGTTTGCACATGCAATCAGCTATTTGGTTAGTGTTCTCACATCCACAAGGCAGGCATTAGGTTGCCTAAATTTGAGATTGCTCTGTTTTTACATAAATGTCTGATTGTTCTTAAGATTTTCAGCACATTTTTGACACATTTCTTTTATTAGTCTGAACTCTCAAAGATTGCATTGCTCAAGCACAGCCTTTTTTATCACTGCACACATGGCATACCTTCACATGTAATTTCGTAAGGCAAAAATCCATGCTCACTAATTAAATAGTCGCAGTCAATAGTCAATCATAATGGTTTAGAGCATGATGATGATGAACCCCCTGTCCAACGAGTAGATACCTAGTGGCCCAGTTATATATTCATTTACTTGTGCAGAGGAAAGGGAAAGACCAGAATTACTGGCTGAATCACGTGAGAGAAGGAAAAGAGTGGCCAAGGACTCTGGAAAGACTGAACAGCAGGTTCAGTTCTTATCACATAATCATTTTCTCCTGTATGTTCCTGTATGAACCAAACTAACCACGGGTGGATCTAATTAACTGTTCCTTCCCTATTAGGTGAGCCAATTGGTTGCGCAGCTCTTCCAAATGCGTGCCCGAATGCAGAAAATGATGGGTGCCATGCAAGGAAAAGACTCTCCCAACATGGACGAAGTCATGGAGTCAATTAAGGCTGAGGAGCAGGTAAAAGGCGCCTCCGGTGCAGACCCTAATAGTTGCTTTGGGGGCATACATCTGTTTGTTGAGTCAAAAAGCTTTTGCGACTGTGCCATTCAGGCTGCTGCCGATACTGGAAGGCGCGGGAGGAAGTATGGCAACCTGAGGCAGCGGCAACTGGATGCGATGCGCGGTTTCCGCCGACGTTGAGAACTTGAGATGTTCATTGGCGAGTCTGACTGGCAGTGTCTGCCGTATGCCTGCCTGCTTATCTGCATGAATGATTGCATCCAAGGGCTTTGTCTCAGAGTCAGAACTCAGAAGTGGGAATGAAGTGCTTTCGGGTGCTCTGCAGTTAGAATTGCATTCTGGATACATTTACTCTGCCTAGTGGCTGCGTACCGCTGTTCTATATTGCCATGGTAGTTGTACTAGTTATTTTATAGTGATTTCGCACTAAGACATTTTCATTGTGTTCTCATTTTAACACACTTGATGATTTGGAGTAGCTTATGCCCTTTCTCTTGGGAAAAAAAAGGATAAACACATTATTGTTCAACTCATTGGTCAACATTATTTTTCAGCCATCGATAGTGATGGCATTTGTATAACCTGCAGTGTTCAACAAGCCCGTGCCTGGAAGCCAAAGGTCATCTTCTCCAGATCATACACAACCCTGAACGATCTCAGTGCCTTGTTCCCAAGAATCCGAACATCTCGCACGCCAGAGGTATCAGGCTGTGGAACGCCAAGCATATCCGATCAACAGACTGTTGATGCAACACATTTTCCGGCGGCAGTTTCACGGTCGCCCTGAGGAACTGCATCTCCATCGCCGGCAAGCCTCTCCAGTTCACCGGCTCACCGCCGGCAGGCCTGAAGCAGACCTTCTCACTACCGTACTCACGGTAATACCCCTTATCTCGCATCGCCGACGTCACCGCCTCGGCTAGAGCATAAAAAGTTGGAGACGAGACGAAGGTGTCATCAGTGCCAGAATCAACAACCATGATCTGGCGTGTGTCGATGGATGGATCGACCTCGAGCCGCTTCCCATCGACCGTCATGTCCAGCAGCAGAAGGGAGTACACGTACCGTCTGAGCCCGTATCCCCTGATCAATGGGGTGACGAGCTCCAGCCTCTGGGGGTATGGTCCAATGATGAGAAACCCCTCGGCCTGATGGTCACTGGGAAAGCAGTAGGCGAAGGCGTTGTAGCTCGTCTGCCGGGCCATCTGGTTGAAGAAGGAGTAGCTCTTGTTGCCGAGACCGATGACGCCTGCCTCGGAGCCGTAGAACCTGTCGTCCTTGCTGCAGCCAAAGACGAAGTCATCAACGACGGTGATGTCGCCCAGAGCGAGCCTGTCTCTCCCGAGCTTCCCCGCCGAGTACTGCGACCCGTAGCGTACGCTGTAGAGGCAGGTGTCCGTCTCGTCGATGCAGCCGTAGGGGATGCCGTTGTCTTGGTGGATGTCGATGCAATCCTCGTTGGAGCAGCCGATCTGCCGGTATGTAGTGGAGCTCTGAGGGTTGAACTTTGGGCCGGCTTCGTCTGCTTGTTGGTGGCATCTTATCTGACACCTCTCGCAGTTGACCCAGGAGAGGGTGGAGCCGGTGTCGATGGTGACGAGGTTGAAGACGGCAGGGGTGCCCAGACTGATGGCCATGAAGTATTTGCCTTGGTGGATCTTGTCGTTCCCAATGACGGTGCCTGCGTCAGATACGCTTGCTGGATGAACCGGGGATGGGTCCAGGCAGGGGTGCTCCTGGTGAAACACAGGGAAGTGGAAGGCGCCAGCTTTGCTCAGGCGAAACTCTGCTATCCATGCATGGAGATCGGACAAATTAACATAGCATCAAATACATAAACATCAAGGAAATATTCTGCACTAGTGAGGGAAAAGAATCACTAATTACGAAGTTATAATTAGTAAAAAAATAGTAAAAACAAAAGGATCGTGTACATCCAGTGCAGATGAGTGAAGATTATTACCGTACGTCGCCGGAGAGCACAGTCCAGTGCAGTTGCACGGTCCGACCATGTAGTAGCTTAGAGCAAGAAACACCATAACAACCAGTATTAATTCCATTTTCGAGCAAAACAATAATATCTGCGTGTCAGTTCTGTATGTGCAGTGTGCACGGCAGGGCTGCATATGTTTAGGTTTCAAGAAGCTAACCTCTAGGGCTGCATATATATATATATTTCGAATAAAGGTGACGAGCAAGAGCTCTGCCATTCAACTAAGAAGTAGGATTTGAACTTCGATATAATTTGGAGAATTGGACACAATAGCATGCAAAACGGTCTCACCACCTAACCTAGTTTTATTGTTACTCACAATATCTTCATGCATTTCATACGGTAAGGAGGTCCTACATTTTTTGTGAAATTTTAATTGTACCAAATATACTGGATTGCAAATATTTTTTAGTGCATTAAATCGAGTATGTAATGAAATCCTTAAATTAAAAAAAACTTGCCCAATGATAAATTAGTAATTATTGCATTTAGAAATGAAGCATAAAGTTATGCATGAGTGATTTGGATTTCATCAAATTTATTTGGATTTTCTTAAATATGCTCTTGTCCACAGGCTCCTCGGCTGCGGCTATTTGGGCCCTGCAGCCGAGCAGCTGGGCTGCCGCAGCCACAAGGAACCAGCCACAACGAGCAGGCCACTAGGGCCGCAACCCAACTAACGTAACTAACCAGACCTGCCCAACTAGGGATGAAAGTGGGAATGGTAAAATCCCGTACCGATCGCGACCGTATACCGTGTAAACCGATTGAATACCGTTTAGACAGAAAAAATGGGAAAACGGGAAAAAAATAGGAAAATACGGCGGGAACGGGAACGAAAGCGGTTAGACCTATTTCCCGATCGAATTCACGGTTCCCGTATATTACCGAAAATATTCCCGCGGAAGGTTCCATGTTCAGCCCGACTCCCTTTACCCTCTGGCGGGCCAGCCCACTTACCGGCCCGCACCGCACTCCCTCTCAGCACTGCGCCCCGCACGCACTACCGCCGCCGCCCTAGTCCCGCCCCCAACCCCTGCGCCGCCGCCGCCCGTAGCCGCCGCCCCCCAACCCCTGCACCGCTGCCGCCCGTATGCGCCCCGCACGCACTACCGCCGCCGCCCGTAGCCGCCGTCCTCCATCCGCGACCTGCCCGAGCGGATCCGGCCGGCGTGGCGGAGATCCGTGGAGCTCGAGCCGCCCGAGCGGATTTGGCTCCCCCCACGCCGCCTCAACTCCAGCGCCCGGCTCCCCCAGTGCCGTCCTCCCAGCGTCCTCCCCCTCTCCGCCGGCGCCGCCACGGGAGGAGGAAGGGCGCAGAGGAGCCGTGCAAGGCCCTTCGTCGGGGGGCCCTGCTCCGTCCCGCCACGCGCCGCTGCTGGTGGAAGCGGTCGCCGCAGCGCCGCATGGCCGCCAGGTCGATTCGCCGGTCTGGAGGCCACAGTGCGCCGTCGAGGCTGCCGACAGCCACCGTTGCCGGGAGCCAGGCCCGAATCCCGTAAGCCGCCGCCGGGAGGGCCCTCTGCCGCCGGATCCGAGGTGCCTCGCTGCCGCCTCCTCCTTGTTGGATCCGGCCTGGGAAGAGAAGTGGGGGCCGCCGGATCCGGCCAGGAACCGCCGGCCGCCGTGCAGGATGGGCCGCGCCGGCGCAAAACAAGGCTAGGCATCGCTCCCCTGCTCGCGGCCGACGGTGGAGGGAGTAGGGGTGGCACGGCAAGGGAGGAAGGCGGTGGACGAACAGAGGACGGCCGCGGCACCGCCCAGCTACGCTGCTCGTCGTGCCGCCTCGCCCTGCCACCGGTGGGCCTCCTAGCTTGCGCTGTGAATTTTGAACATTTTTTGCTACTGTGAATTTTGAACATTTGTTACATTGAGCTCATCATTGTTTTAAGTGGTTACGTATATTGATATTCCTATTTTATGTTACCGCTTCCCGATCGTAATCGACACGTTCCCGTTCGAATTATTCCGTTCCCGATATCCCGTATTACCGGTTTCGTTTTCCCGTCCGGCCTTCCCGTTTCCGTTCCCGGCAAAAAAATACGGGAGCGGGAACGGCTACGAGCTTTTCCCGATCGTTCCCGATCGTTTTCATCCCTATGTCCAACCTCAGCCTCAGCCTACGCGAAACATCTTGCACCAAAGCCAACCCAACTACCCAAGATGGACCTGGCTGGACGTGAGGGCTCGCCCAGCCCGCTTCTCTCTGTTTCTTTCTTCTCCTCCACGCAGCTCTGGCCGCCGCTCCCCTCTCCCCTAGCTAGCTTTTCCTCTCAAGGGCAAGACATATACGCGGAGGCGACGGCGAGCCGGGGCGGGATTGCACCGCTGCTGCCTCGAGGACGACCGCCCCTACGTCGTCTACCGCGACCACGTCGAGCCGATCTGCGAGGAGAGGATGGGAGCACGCCGCCGCTTATTCACCAAGCCCGAGCCTGCGACGACTTCACCATCGCCCCGACGTGAGTCACCACGCTATCTCCCTTTTCCTCTTGGAAGGAGAAGCTGTCCGGCCTTCGCGCCGCTGCCGTTACTAGCAGCGTCACAGCCGCACGGCCGCGCTGAGCTGATGCCCGCCGCTGGACGAACGTGGTGGCCGCGCTCGCCTCGCCGCGCGCCACCACACTAACACGGTCAAACGCCGCCGCGCACACGGCCGCCTACTCACTACGCAGGGGTCCCGGGCTCTCCGCCTAATCGCCGTGCGGCAGTGACGGCCCGCTCGCGCATGCTTCACGGCGCCTCGCCGGGAACCTCTCCTTCGCCGGGCACGGAGGGAGCGCGCTCGCTACGGCCAGCGCATGCGCATGCCGCCCGCCCGCGCTCGACGCGGACGGCATCGCCGCAGGGCACACGCGTGACAGGCCCGCAGCCACACCCCGCGCACCCTCGGCAGCACCGGCACGCACCCAGGCAAACACGGCATCACCCACGCTCATTCATTCGAGGTGCTCTCGTGCACCAGCCCATTCGGGGCGAATGCCCCTTTTAAGCATTTCATCAAGCACCACCGGCGCGCGCGCACGGCCACACTCAACCGTATGCACGGAGGTAGACTAAATTGTCAGTCCATCACCAGGCGGTCAGGCCACAATATGCAAAATGCTTGCTTTGAACAAAATTCTTCTACATCGTTTGATAGAAGCAAAGTCAACCAGAAATCTTCCATATGATTGCCATCTATTTGTCTAGCTAACATGTAGATATCTATGAATTAATTTTTGGTAAAAAATAGTTTGAGAGACAATTTTATACGTTCTTTCTGATTAATATGTATTTTGTTCTGATTGCCAGTCCATGTGTCATGCTGTTTGTGGGTGGTCCTGCTCACAGTCCTCCTATCTTCATCTGGTGCTAGTTCAGCTAAGCATACTACAAGATCAGAAGAGGGCAAATGTCGTTATGACTTGACGAGCATTGCTACTCTATCGTGCGTGCTGCCAGATGGTGTATGGAGGCCACCCTCACATACATGCTGCAACGCATTACTGCATGCTATTGACCAAGTTTCCGGCTAGCGATGTGAGTGGAGCATGTTGTCTTTGCCGCTATCTCAAAGAAAAAGCGGGACCTCCTACTAAACTGGCTACAGCATATGTTATGTGCAATGGAGAGGACAAGCACATCGTCACCGAGTGGTCGTTTCCAATCACAACATGTTTGGTCGGTACGTATGTCTACTTTGGTGTTTATTGAGTTTAAGATACTGACTGTTAATAATCATCAGCAGTAATTTGATCTTCTGAATAATAATAATGATGTTTGTATCTTCTTTAAACCAGACTGGGGGCAAGGAATCATTTCCTCCCTCAGCATAGAGCATGAGGATACTCCAGTGGTACAAGCACACGGCACTGGCAACGAGGGACAAGAACACGTCAGTGGCATTGGACAAGCACACGTCACTACCAAGGTCATCTGGGTAATCGTTGTAGTATTCATTGTGATATGGCTTATTTGCTTCAAGTATTCTCGGAGGTCGTTCAAGGCAACAGAAAATGCAAGTGAACCCCGATCTGGGCGCCGGCGATCTGTTGGCCCTTCATCAGCAAAGCGAAAGGAGAAGAGGCTTTCATCAACATGAAGGGGCTTAATCATTTGCATGAGATTCACACGATTGATTTGGCATCTAGTTACTACTTGCAGCTCATCTTGCTCGCATAGTTACTAAGGTTGTCTTGGGGTGTGTGATGTATCTATATAGAACTACGGGCATGTTATTTTTGGTATCTGACCAACCGCGTCATAAACTCTAAGATAGATATCTGACTGACTCACTCTAATAGTCGTCCATCCATGCTTCTTGATGATCTCCATGTGAGGGATCAGGGATGTTGCTTAGCTTTCACCGATGCTGGCACGAGAATTCCGGTTGTTACCAACATTTCATTTTGGCGTAAGAAGCTACCTGGTTTGACAGGATCGGAAGCTTAGAGAATTCTGATCGTTACCGGCATTGAAGCATAGAACCTATGTGAAACCTTTATGAAGCCTCTCTAAAACTTTGGTTATGATAAAACTACTTCCACGCATGTTTGGAACACTAGAATTTTGCCACTTACATGAATTGTTTGGTGTGGTCAGGTGCGTATGCGTAAGAATGGCAAGTTCTTAACCAGGTAAGCTTGCCGTATATATTTATAATTGTTGTTGGTCAAATATTTATTTTAACTGACTACTTGTACTCATATTTGAAAAACCATATGGATAGACTTCATATACTTTGCTACTATATACATCACGAATAATATTTTCATAATATACATAACACTTTCATCTTAAAGTATTATACTTGTATAAAAAATGAAAGTCAGAGTGTCTTGGAGGCGAGAGCCGCTTTAGTAGAAGCATGCCAATGGTTGACCATCGTCAAGCCTACTGCCTACTATAGTTTATGACCTTGACAATTATTCCGCATATATATATATATAGAAAATTCATTCTACACGTTCTATATATATAAATTTGTGATTTTACCCATATTTTGTTCACTAGATCATTGCCATAGTCCACAATAAAAAAAGCTGAAGAAAAGGTCACTCGATCACAATGGCATGGCTGAACGTGAACACTATCAAAGCCTCCAGACGGCCGTAAAGTAAAAACAAAAAAAAGTAGCTTCCCATATCCGAGGGCCACACTGGTTCAGTTTATCTAAGGCGCGGCGAGTTCAACCAGGTTTGTGTTAAAGACAAGGCAAAAAGCTCTCTGTTTCCAAACGTACTCGGCATATACCTCACACGCGCCGCCTATATAGAGATCTATAACCGACCGACCGAGGAGCCCGAACCACGATCCCGGCCCTATCGATCTGTTGCTTGCCGCGATGGCTGCTGGCCGCGTAGCGGCGGGGGCGGCTACTCTTCAGATACTGTTGGCGTTCGTTTGCTTGCTTACCGCGGCGTCGGGGCTCCAACAAAATCCCCATTATGATCTCCCAGATATGTACACGAGCTTCACGCGGACGAATCAGATCTGGTACCCGCCGGCCGTACAAGTCATCGTCATCGATCTGGGCAACACCAACTCCTGCGTCGCCGGCTACGCCCCCGGCAAGACCGAGACCATGTTCCAATTCTGCATCCCCTCCTGGGTCGCCTTCAGCGGCGACGGCGCTACCCTCGTCGGCGAGGCCGCAAAGAACCATGCCAGCGCTGAGCCTGACGCCACGGCCTTCGGTTTCAAACGCTTGCTTGGGCTCAGGTATTGTGCACGCTGCAGATTGTTCTTGTTGGTTTCTATCCACTGCACTGCAGACTGCAGTGTCGTCGTCTCCTTAATTTGTTTTCTTCCATATAACTATATATATATATAGACTATAAAGCCGTTCAGATTATTATGATGCTGAAGTATCATCAGCAATCTGTTGACAGACGAAACCACTGGTACGAGGAGGACATAGTGCAGAGAGCCATCAAGCGCGTCCCGTACAAGATCGGTGCAAGAGGCAGCGACAGGCCAAGCATCCAAGTGGCCATGGATGATGGTGCGGTCAAGCAGCACGACCTCGTGAACGTCGCGTCCATGGTGATCGCCTAGCTCAAGGTCAAGGCCGAGGAGTACCTCGGACGTCAGGTTGGGTACGCCATCATGACCGTTCCGCAGCATTTCAGTGAGGCGTCCATGCAGGATGCCGAGAACGCCGCCAAGATTGCTGGGCTAGAGATAGTGGACATGGTCTCCGAGCCCGTTGCAGTTGCCGTCGCTTATGACCTCAGCAGGAAGCTGCGCAAGGGCGGCAATGCCCTAGTGCTCCATGTTGGCGGCGTCACGGCGTTTGCGAGCGTCGTCACGGTTCTGATGGATGGTTCTCTTGGGATCCTTTCGCATCGGAACGATCCTTTCCTTGGAGGAGATGATTTTGATCAGAGGATCGTGGACTATTTTGCCAAGCTAGTGAAGATGAAGCACGGAAAGGACATCAGTGAGGATCTGGTTGCTCTCGGAAAACTGAGGGCAGCATGTGAGCGTGCCAAGAAGGCATTGAGCGATCAGGATCATGCGCAGGTGACTGTTAAATCTCTTCTTGATGGCGTGGATTTCTCTCAGCCATTCTCACGGTCAGAGTTTGAGGAATTGAACGACGATACGTTCCGCAGAGTTGTTGCATTGGTAAGGAGAGTCATGCTAGAAGCAGAACGGAGGAGGAGAAACAACAACATCGATGAGATTCTTCTTGTTGGTGGAAGCACCAAGATCCCAAAGATCCAGAGACTTATCAAGGATTACTTTAATGGGAATGAACCAAACATAAGGTTGGAAACCGATGAGGCAGTTGCTCTTGGAGCAGTAGTTCATACCTATTCTTCTGACTGAATTTATAACTAGTGGTGTTTGTTGTAAAGATTCACTATACAATTCCTAATTGTAATTCTTTATTATACTGAATACTGTGTTTTCATAGATAGCACTAGTCAAAATGTCTCATTAGAGACGCTGAAGCAAAATTAAAGTGGAAGGGAGCTACATCAGTTGGAGAAACATGTTACTAATCCGCCATTGACAAGCTCTATGGTGCATAATTGTGAAACCCTCCTGGAATTCTGAGGGTTTGGGGAAAAAAATACCACTACAACTTCTTTTATCTATCATGCAACACTTATTTGATAATTTAATGTCAAGTACCCTGTCAGTGCAAAAATGTGTGTGGCTATGTGACTTATTTCTGGAATTCTACCATACTTCAGTGAAGCAGTGGGTTTACTGAAATTTGACAAGTCTACAAGAAGATATCCATGCCTACACTGAACTGTGTATGATGGCTGAACTGCAGACTTGTTTGTTTCAAATTAACCAGTGCACAAACAAACTGAGGTTATTATGCTAAAATGGCTGTGCAGTGTGCACAAACAAACAAAAGAGGTTTATCTAAACTGGTAGTGACAACAGAATCTAATAGCCTGATCACCAGTAGAAACAAACATTCTCCACTTCGGAATTTTCCATTAAACATCATGACAGAGTGACAGGCATGCAAAATACATACGTCTCACATGAACACTCATTGCAGGTTAGACTTCGAGTTTGCATCGGTTCTGCACATTTTCGACTGAAAAATTCGCACATCACATGATCTAGGATCTGTACACTTGTCAGGCTCATGGAGGACTAGTATCTCTTGACGCCACTCGCTCCTTCGTCCTCACGTTCTGTTCTACTACAAGAAGAGCTATGACTATGAGACCGATGTGTTCTGTCATTTCTTTTTCCTTTATTTAGAATGCAAGTTTTGCACAAATAGAAGCATGTGTGATCTGTCGCTTCAAATATCCGAGAGCGCTAACAGCGATTTCCTCGGTCACCTGGCCAGATCCGAGAGCCAGACGGGCTAGGTTGTCCAAACCGAATCGGTGTAGATCTCACGTACCGCCGCGATCTATATAAAACACAAGTTGCCTTTGCCTCTTCGTCCCACGCGGCGCCTGCGTTTACCTGTCTGTTGCAATGGCTGGCCATGGTGGCGTCCTCAGGGCTAGGCTACGGCTCGCACACTGCTGCTAATCCTTGTCTGCCTGCTCGCCGCGGTGTCAGGGCTCCAAATCCCGCTCCGTTATCACGCGGGTATGCACACGAACAGCACGCCGGATCGGTCTAGGTACCGGCCCGGAGCAGAGATCGCCATCGATCTGGGCAACACCAACTCTTGCGTCGCCGGCTACGGCCCTGGCGAGATGGAGGAGACCTTGTTCCGCTTCTGCATCCCCTCCTGGGTCGCCTTCGCCGATGACGACGGCACCGCCCTCGTCGGCGAGGCCGCCAAGAACTACGCCGACGCTGACCCCGAGGCCGCCATCTTCGGTTTCAAGCGTATGCTCGGGCTAAGGTAACCAAATTAGCCGTCGTTTCTCCGCTCGAATTAGAACAATTAGATTAGGTGATAACTGATTTTACTAAGTGTCATCAACGGTTTTGTTGATAGGCGAAATCACGAGGACGAGGAGGGCGTCGTGCAGAGACTCATCGAGCGTGTGCCGTACAAGATCGGTGCAAAAAACTTCGCCAGGCCGAGCGTCCAAGTGAAGGCCAAGGACGGTGCGGTCAGGCAGCTCGACGTTGTGGAGATCGCGTCCGTGGTGGTCGCCGAGCTAAAGAAGATGGCTGAGGACCACCTCGGCCGTAATGTCAGGCACGCCGTCGTCACCGTCCCGCAACATTTCAGTGACCCGTCGACGTGGGCGGCCATGGACGCCGGCAAGATCGCCGGGCTGGACGTCGTGTGCGCACGGTCTCGGAGCCGATTGCAGCAGCTGGCGCCTACGGCCTCCGCGGGAAGCTGCGCGAGGACGGCAACGCGCTTGTCCTCCATGTCGGCGGGGGCACGGCTGATGCGAGCGTCGTCACGCTCATGGATGGTGCCCTTTTCTTGGGGGAGATGATTTAGATCAGAGGACCGTGGACTACCTGGTCGAGGTGATCAAGTCCACGCATGGCAAGGATATCACAGGGGACAGGGCTGCTCTCAGAAACTAGAGCATGGCATGCGAGCGTGCCAAGAAGGCTCTGAGTACCCAAGATCATGCCCAAGTCAGCATCGAATCTCTATTCGGTGGCATGGATTTCTCGCATTCGCTCTCGCGGCAAAAATTTGAGGAATTAAATGGTGATCTGTTCAACAAAATCATTGCATTGGTGGAGAGAGTCATGGCTGAAGCTGAACTGGAGAGGAGCAAGAACGAGATCGATGGGATTGTTCTTGTTGGTGGCAGCACCATGATCTCTAAGATTCAGAGACTCGTTAAGGACTACTTTGGTGGGAATGAGCTAGACATAAGGGTGAAACCAGACGAAGCAGTTGTTCTCGGAGCAGCAGCAGCACTTCATGTGCATTCTTCTGATAATTCTTGGTTTTTTTCTCGAGTGTGACGCTTTGTAGTAAACATTCACTAGATCAATCTTTGTTTTGAAGATGCACTGGGCAAATGCTAGTGCTCATCTATCCATGTGCAGATGGTGTTCTTGTGCTAGTTGGATGGATCAGTACATGCAAGAATAGGTTAATCAGTAGATATATATGATTTCCTAGCTTCTCATCTTTGTGCTCAGTACAACTGCACAAAAGGGAGATCTGCTGACTAAAACGTCTTGTTATCAGCAGAGGCACCCATACGCGTGTACTCTATTCTACCAGTATGCGTGTGTAGTTCTGTAAACTAAAACCAAAGCACAGTGACGTCAGGGCAAACATCGGTTGTTCTGTCCACTCCACTCCACCGCACTAAATATATTGGGAAGGCAGTTCTAGAACCACTAGGAGGTCGATGGCACGTTTGGTCAAACAAAAGGCTTCTAGAAGATTCTCGGGACAGGGCTTCTAGTAGCCAGGTGTGCGGAGTGCAGACTAGTACTACGGAGGTTGTCGAGTAAGCTTGCTTTTTGACCGTGCATGTTTTCTGCTCGTTTCATCGGTGAGAGGCACGTACTCGGTCACCAATGACGTAGCTTAGCAGCTAGCACATGGAGTACTATCTGAATAAGACACCTTTCTTTTCTGATCTCCGAGAAAAGCACTTCAATTCGTTCCTTCCTTACGTCATTAGGAGGGAATGCATATTTCTACCGGCGCATAATCCAATGATGTGACACACACGCGCGAAGCGCGTCTGAAAATCTGAATTTCGGGAGATTCCAGATTCTTTCCAGGAGACCCTTTTTCACAAATTCCACAAACTCCAGCGCGGCAGCAGGCTAAAGCATGATAACTTGGGCGGCCATGCATGCATAAAGGCTAAAGCCTCCCATCTTCTGAATTCTGATCGAGTCCTTCTTTAACTGATACTGCACGTAAAGTTGGCCCTTCAATTGTATTCTCTCCATTCCAAATTGTAGATCAAATTTAGATGTATAAATTTTGCTATGTATCTAGACATAATATATATCTAGATGTATAGATCCAGATTTATCAAAATAACCAATAATTTGGAACGGAGGAAGTATGTTTCTTTACAGTAGTAGCGGCTGCTAAAGACCAAATGTTTGACGACCATGCTAAACTTTGAAACTAGGCACAGTTAGTAGCAGTAAGTATATTTTTGCTTTGTCCAAATCGCAGATGGAATTCAGTTTATTTATTCGAATGCTGATTCCTGGCTCTGGCTGGCTCGCTGCTCTCATGCTTGCACAGTTGCACTGACGCTAGTAACCATGCGTCTTTCTTTTCTCCCCAAAAGAAAAGATCACATTAAAAAACGGCAGCTTTGTCTCCAGAAACGACATGCATGGCGAGGGTAGGCGGCATTTTGTTTTGGTTTCCTGCTTGCAAGGTGTGACCGAATTTTCTACTGTACCATTCCTTTTTTTTATGTTTCCGGAAATCAGTGTCACCGAATGTTCAAATCTGACACGGAGTGGTGTGGGACGTACTATCTGACAGGAGCTGAATGCGACGCGGAGAGCGACAACTCGAGTCAGAGTGGGTCAGCTTTCTCGAACCAGTCACGGAAATCTAGAGTACTACGTGATGTTGTAGCACTGTACACTGTACGTACGTCTGTACTGGCTGATATGATGCACGGCGACTGATGAAGTACCAACCAACCAACAAGTCAACAACCTGGCCGAAGGTACCGAGTACAAACAAGAGAGATTGAAGGGAGAACCTACACATAAGTTTTTTTCTGAATCGTGTCTAGACACGTTTTCCATTAAGAGAAAGAAAAATATATAACCGTACAAAGGAGTTTAGGAGCAGGGTCCCAAACTCACCAATCCTAAGAACTATATTACATGATCAACAATTGGCGACCAGCAACTCTATCACAAGCAGCCACAAAGGCACTCATCTGCTTAAAACGTGCTAGCAACCATCCAAGCAATCTTAACCTTGCAATCAAAGTTCTTCTATTGCGCTCGTTCCAGATCATGCAAGAGGTGAGGATAACCAAGGAATCAAAGCACTTTCGATCAGTCTTCGCCAAGCTCTTGCGAGAAGTCGTCCACCAATCGGCTAGATCATAAGAATGACCATTCGGTGTGAGGGCTTGCCAGTTCAGCTTAAGCAGAACTCTGTACCAGATCTCCCTTGCAAAGGAGCAAGTCAGCAGCCAACCAAAGTCTGAGGCAGCCAACCAAAGGGAGCTCCGCTGTACAGGTACAACGGACTCAAGACGTAAGAACTGCCATTCAAGTGGAATGTTTACAGATAAAATAAACAAGAGCCAGCGGCGAATTTGTAAATTTCGTGAAGAAATATGTGAATTTAGTAGCTCATAGCTCAACGCTACTAGCAAGTACTACTCATTACACAGTAACCGCCTGCTTTAGCAGTCTGAACGCATGCACTTGACCTCCTTTTCTTCAGTTGTTCCTCTGTCACTATATTCCAGTGCCTTTCTTTCTGGTAAATCTTTCGTTGTCAGATACCGTCAAAATCGATGACCAGTTGACACATGAGTCGGTACGCATCAAAGTTGGTCGAAATTCAGACGCAGCGCCAAGCCACGCCACTTGTTCAGTGCAGAGAGGGAAAAAAACAAATATAAATCCCCGTCACCTCACTTATCAACTTGGGAAAACGACGGGCGTTCCGGTATCGTCACTGCACCTGATTAAGCTCCGCTGGTTCACTGCATGACTGCAAACCCTATCTGAGGAAGCGACAGCAGTTCTAGCTGCTCGTAGTCCAAGGTCAGAAAACATGTCTGAAACCGCGGGAATTCAGGGCTGCCTGATGTGGAGGCTCCAGACGGTTGCATGCACCCCAGGTCCCCGGCACCAGGCGTCGTAGGCCTCAGGCAAGCAGCTCACCGATTTGAAATTTTCGTTTGCAGATAAAGTAACCTGTCGTTAGTCTCAAGGTTGCATTATTCTTATTCAGCGCTAATACCAACTGTCCGTCTGAATACGGTGCACTGACCCTCTCCTAAGAGAGGAAAGAAAAGATCCTCTATCTACCTAAGCCTGGTCCATGGACCGATGCTTGCTTGCTGGGTTTAGTTAGTGGTGTGCAACTAGCTATTGCTCTGCCCCTTTTTTCCTGAATCCGTCCTTTGCAAGTTAACAATAACTGGTCAAGTGAAGTTAGCTAGATTTGAGCTTCAAATATGGAACCATCCACTTTGCCCCCGGTGTCATTCAAATATCAAACACTTGTTCACCAATTTTCAAACATTAACGTGGATCACGCTTTTCATCATGCCAAAGTTCAGTAGTGTTAAATTCGACAGTTAAACAACGTGCAAACATATCCACCTTCCTTTCTCGAAAATACAGGTCAGGTTTAATGAAATCACTGTGATTTCTTTTCTTTCAAAGAAGGAACAATTCAGAGAATTGTTGGGAATAGTACATGTAGGTAGGGCTCTGCTTATGGACCAGGTCCACCGAGCAGAGAGAAAAATGGCACGTCGTTCGTGGTATCCCGCCCGTATCCACCCCAATCACAGCAATTCCGACGAGTCAGCAACGCACCACCTCCTTAAAAACCTCGCCACACGCCATCGAGCCGGAGCGATTTCCAATTCTTCCCCCTCAGCCAAACGCCATCGGCGTACGCATCCCTCCCTCGTTCCCATGGCCGCCTCGCGCGCCGGCGACCCGCCGGAGTCCACGCGCCTCCGCATCGGCGACGACATCGCCTGGTCCGAGATCAACGGCGTCTACGACCGCGACGACTCCCTCAAGGAGAACACCATGTTAGGTTAGTTAATCGGGTCTGTAGATGCGGACGGGCTTGGGTTGGACTCTGGGCATGGATCTAGGAAGAACACAGAGACATGTGTGTGCGGGTGCGTGTGTACGAGATTAAAAGAACAGAGAGAGATTAGATCGGTACTTTGATCTGTTGAAGACGATGCCATCATCTTTAATGATGATGTTCTGCGCTAGGGCAGCGACGCGTAGTGTAGCGGCTCGGTGCAGGTCCGCTCTAGGGCGGCGGTGGTCGGAGCAGTGTAGATCGGCCGGTGGTGCTTCCCGCCGCCGCAGCGCCACCCCTCGAGATCGGGTTAGGGTTTAGGTGTTGGTGGGGAATCAGGGCACGGCGAACCTTGGCGTGCGTGCCCCCCGGCCCCCACCTCTATATTTATGTGGCGCTGGCGACGGGGGCCCACCAACAATTGTTGGGTTGGGCGCCCCCGATCAGGGCGCGGACCAAGGCTAAGGCCTTTGGGCCTTAGGTTAGAGATCAGTCCAATACACCAACCCCAAGTGCCTCCTCAAGAACCACCCCCACCACAACGGCTCCTCCTCGCAGCGCTTCTCCGGCAACCTCAAGCCGACGGCCGCGCCCATCATCGGCCTCTCCGGGAAGCTCGGCGCCCAGGGCGGAGGCGCGCGGCGGCAGCACCACCACCCGCCGGCCATCTTCCCCAAGAAGGCCAAGACCGGCGGCGGCGGCCGCGCGCCCAAGACGGCCGTCCCGGAGCCCGGGTCGCCCAAAGTCTCCTGCATCGGGAAGGTCCTCTCCGACCGCGAGCGCGCGCGCCTCGGCCGCCCGCCGAGGGCGCGCGGGAGCTCGAGGCCGCCCGGGTGCTGCGGCGGGCTCGGGTTCTTGATGCGGCGCAGCCGGTCCAGGAACCGCGTCGTGGAGTGCGTCGACCAGTCCCCGCCGCCGCCCTTGGCAGAGGCGGCCAGGCGGAGGGAGACGAAGGAGGTGGGGGAGGATGAGGTGCAGGCGGCGGCGGTGCCGGGGCTGGGAGGCATGCGGCGGTTCGCGTCGGGGAGGCGGGCGGCGGAGTGGGCGGCCGAGATGGAGGACGACGGGCGCATGGCGAGATCTGGGCCGTTGTAGCGGGGGGGGGGGGGGGGGGGGGGGGCTAGTTGACGTGTGGCTTTCGGTTTTGTTGTGCCTGTGCTGTACCTGTAGTTGAGCTGTGTACATACTTGCAATTAGAAATTGCGGTTTTGTGTTGACAGATTTTGGTTGCTATGCTGTGGCTTGTTCTGCAATTTCGACTTTGGTCGTGGAGGTGCATTACTTGTAGGTTCCGTTTGGATCCCTTCATTTTAAGAAATTGGAATCTACTTAATAGAGTACTATAACTTTTCAAAGTATATATATAAGTTTATCTTAAATTTATGGGGTAGGAGTTGAAATTTGATTCTATAAATCCTCATATTATATTTCTAATGTATAATTTATAGCACACTCTTCAATTCGCTTAAAAGTGCAGTGAATATATTACACATACAACTATATTAGCTTAATTAATTTATATTTAAATTATGATTATCAGAATGGAATTCAATTCCAAGGATCCAAAATTTGTTAGAAAATTCAGATTTGGATCCATTTTTCGGTCACTTTGCCCTGTACTATCTTTTCTGAAGGATCTGTTTATGAATCGCCTGAACATTTGTAGAGAGAGATTAATAGTTGATTTTTTCTTAGAGCCTTCTGTTACTTCTTACCCTTCTTTCTTCGAAGAAGAGTTGTGCACAACTGTTTAGTGCCCGTGCACACAACCACCTGAAAAAGAGTGTGCACAGCCACAAGAATACGAGTTGTACCTACTTGGTAGTAGTAGTTGTTACATGCCTGCAGGAGGATTACATCTGGAAGGAGATTGTGCTGTTGGGCGGGTTGAAGAACTGTACGGTCCGGCCGTTGAGCGGCTGCACCGGTCGCGCGTCGCTGCCGGGCAGCGGCGCCTTGAGCAGCTGCAGCTGCTCCTGGCTGATCTGCCTCACCTTGCCGAGGACGTTCCAGATGACGTTCTCCGTGCACGGCGGCACGGTGAGGGACCCCGTGTACCGGAAGTAGCTGCCGGTGCGCTTCTGCAGCGAGCGGAGAAGCACGAGCCCCGTCTGGACGTGCGACTCCTCGGCGAAGTTGCACTTGTCGCCGGCCATCTCGGCGAGCTTTCTCCTCAGCTGGTAGTAGAACGAGTCGGGGGCGCCGAGCTCGTAGAGGATCCCGATGACGGCGACGGCGCCGTCGGCGCTCTTGTGGACGAGGTGCAGCTCGAGGGGGAAGCGCTGGCCGTTGATGGTGTGGTCGGAGGGCGAGTGCCAGTGCAGCTTGTCGAAGTTGTAGACCTTGCCGGCGACGGTGATGGCCCCGACCTTGGCGCCGTCGAACTTGAGCGAGATGTCGTGGCCGTCGTTGACGAGCGTGCCGTGGGAGGCGGTGTAGGTGCGGTCGAGGGTGTCGAGGTTGGGGTTGGGGACGACCTGCTTGGTGACGATGTCGATGGGGGACTGCTGCTTCCCCTGCTCGCACAGCCGGTACTCGGGGCTCAGCTTACCCCAATTCTCCGGCCCCGTCGCGCCCCCGACCGCGTACCCGTACGCCGGCCCCGAGCCGCCATCTGCTCAGTCATATGGCCCGCGCGCTCGTCATCAACCGAAAATATAATTAACTGCTGATCGATCGATGGGCGCGTGTACGTACCCGAGAGAGCGACGGCGAGGGAGGAGGCCGCGACGAGGAAGACGATGGCCGCACGGGGAGACACCATTGCCGGCACGCACGAGCGATCACCGTCGAACCTAGTAGCTTCTTTCTTTCTTTGAAAAAAGAGGGGAGGGGAGAGACCGGTGGGCCTCACTTGTCGTCGTGGATATATGTGAGGAAGGAGGCGGGTTCGAGCGGACAGGATCAGCTAGCCACATGAGGTGAGCGGGCCAGTTTTGCGGTGGAAATCTGCTTGGAGGATTTAGGCATGCCAGAATTAGCATCCGGCCCAGCAGGCACTGAAAGAAATCTGCTTGGAAACCGAGAAAGAATACGGCGTGTGGCTTGCTGCAGGAACTGAAAGATCTGGCCCAGCAGGCCCACCTGACTGTGCACAGGCACAGCGCAAGCGAAGAAAACGCTGGATGTGGGCCAGGCCCAAGAGGACTGGACCGAGTATGCATGGAAGCGAGAGAGAATCGAGTAGTCAAGCACGCGTGCTAGGGACACGACGACCGGCCGGGCCTTCATGCCCTAGCTAGCTATTAGCCCATCGCCGCCCCATCGTTTCCCATCTCCACAACCTGCTAGTACGAGGCTAGCTAGCAAGGGTCGTCTATTAATTTCAACGCGCGCGCGCGCAAGAAGATGCACGGCGGCGGCCACCCGCCCGCAGCCCAGCCCAGCCGGCGGCCGCGTACAACGACCCCGCGCCGCGGTCTTTGCGGCGGTGCCGACCCACTAGCGCGGCGCTGAGCCCACTCCTGACCCGCCACGTCGGCTCACCGGGCCCACAGGCAATGGAAAGGTTTCCCATGCGCGCCGCACGGTTAAAAAGTTGTTCAGCGGGCAGGCAAAAAGAGTCACTAGTAGCACATCTATATACTACTACAATCTATACTACTATATCATATATTATTGCATGCTTTTGTATGGAAATTGTATGCTGCTTCAACAAGATCTATAATAGCCTTTTACTTGAAACTTTCCTGATTCAAAGCTCTCTAGATGCTTCCCTTTAGATGCATGTCTAAATAGTTTAGGAAAGTTTTAGACGCGACAAGGATCAGAAGGAACCATGCTCCCTGTTGCATCAGCAGCAAATGAACCGTAGGTGGACTGGACGGTGCTGAGGTCCTATTGTGCGATAGATGGAGGAGACTGTAGTAGTGTCACTTGAGGCTTGAATGAGTCTTCTAGTAGGAGTAGGTAGTATTAATTTGACTGAGGACCAGCTTCAGTGCGCGTATCACTTTTATTGTTCGATCGTCATGGTAATTAACGCGAGAGGTCAGTATGTTGCTGCACCAAGTGCACGCTTTACCATAGTGCGCACTAGAGAGCGCGTGTAATAATTTCTTCAAAAAAAAAACGCGTCTAATAAACAAGGAAAATCTAGCAAGGGAGAGAAATGATGACGACACAAAAGGAGCTAGGAGCGTAGTGGGGCTGCTTATAGAATGTCCCAAAGGCCACTTAATTCCTCCGATGATGGAGATCGACCATGACGCGCTTTTTTCTTCATTCTCTTGTGCTTCAATGTCTGCTTACGTCGCGCCAATGGAAAAAAAAAATGCTCAACGTGCTACGCCTTCTCAAAAATCCTAAAACACGCATAACAAATTTAAGAATAATCCTTATCTATCTTTTTTTTGTGTGTGCGCGCGCGCGCGCGCGCGCTGCATGCAGTCCCATTGTATCAATGCATCTCATTTTATCCTACATAAATGTAAGAATAATTAAGATGACAGAAATAAAGGGTCACAAAAGGGTAGCGACCGCAAAACAAAAGGAACGAACAAATGCAAAATTACATTAAATTTGTTATATGCATGCATGCATGTATGTATGTATATTATATGTGTGTGTATATGTGTGTCGCGTGTAGCTACTCTCACCATCAGTATACCATCGTGCGTATATTCACATACTCATTTATCACTTTGAGTATGTTTATATACTTATTTTAAGATACTTCAAAGCGAAAAATTTCAAAAGCATCCCTATTTTTTAAATATATATTATTATACCTTAGTACTAGTATATAAAATTGAGTATGTCCGCATACTATATGTATGGTCACATACCCAACGTATATACCATCACAGATGGTCTAGTATAATCACATACACCTTCTACATATCTTTCATTGGGTCAGATACACCCTACATCATGAGATACACATGTAGCAGTAGCTACAAGCGCGCGCGCGTGTGTGTGTTGCCCTTCATGTTTTCAAGGTGGATTGTTACTGATTAAAATGGAGTATGATCGTTCTCGGCATGTCCCCCACCACTGCACCACAGCCCCAGAGCAGCTAGCTAGCATGCACGCGCATTGTTGGGTCCATTCATTTCATTTTCAGTTGCTGCGAAATTGACAACACGCGAATATAATGATTCTCACCTCCACCACTTTCCAAAAGCTAGCAGGCGCACAACATGGATTTGCCCCGCTGCTCCAGGTGTTGGGCCCCACATGCATATCATAACGTTTCGTGACATCATCCTTACCTTAGCATGTTCTTGACTGACTACCGACTTTGCCCCTCCTATAGCAAGCCTTTCCAAATTTCAAACAACACACAATGCAATAATATTGGCATTTGCAAGCTTGAAAAATACATGGATTATGTATTTATGTTCCGTCACAACTTTACACAACATAGGTACATACAACTACATCATAACATCAAGAGTCCTACATGATTGAAGTATACACAAGATAATATTATATTTATAAATAAAAGAGGAAGATCAATAGCATTAAAAGACTAACATTTTGCCCAACCTTGCAAATTAACACTGTTTATGTTTTGGGCAATGAGTGTTCACAAAAGAAAATTATTATATATGTGTGTGAATTGTACCCTAGTGCATTGGCACGCGCCGCCCCTAATAATTAATCTTTTCTAGATCTGACACAAAGCATGTCAAACCAAGTCAAGAACAGCGAGGAACAAAAAGGATGGTTGGTTCCTTCTCACTTCCTGTGAGTGGGCTAGTCGTCATAGCTAAATAAGCTTTTGCATATATGAAGCAACTTCCATTGGTCGGCCAGTGGCATTCATGATATATGCTCTTAATCATGAGTCCAAATACGCAAAGCATTTCCTTTAAATACAGCAATCCACTGCTGCCTCCAACCCCCCTGTCACTTACTCAGACCCACCACTACTATACGGCACTACATACAACACAATTGTGAATTGTGATCTTGTTCCAACAGAGCTTCAGAACTCACTACAATTCTAGCTCCTTGCACCTATCATTTTACAGTCATCCTCATGGGGAATTGCCTGGTGATTCAAGACAGGAAGGAGATCAAGATCATGAGCGTGGACGGCAGCCAAGTCCTGCCGGACGTGTTTCCAGTGAAGGCGGCGACGTCTGTGGTCGACCCTGGCGCCGCCAGGGTGAAGCTGGTGATCAGCAAGCAGGAGCTGAAGAAGATGCTCGACAAGGAGGGCATGTCGCTGGACGACATGGTGTCTCTCATGCGCAAAGAAGCAAGTGATCGTGAACGGGAGGAGTGTTGCGGAGGGTGGCGCCCTGCGCTGGAGAGCATACCAGAGGGCAGAGATCTATAGCAGCCGCGATCTTTCAGATATCGAAGTTGCAAGATCAACGATCCTGCTTACAAGCAAGTCGCAGGATACTTTTTGGAATAAGCGTAAGCAAGATATATGCTAGATAGCATATATACATATAAATGTATAGAGATAGCATAGACGTGATAGGTGTTTTGAGATAGGGATCCTCTTCATCTTTTCTTGCTTCTCACATGCATGCATGCTTGTAAAGAAAAGGTAAAGATGATCCTGGAAATCAAGAAGGAGTTATCTCAAGTGTTCCACTTACTTCTGCTATGGGCTGATCTTTGTTGATTGTGCACTGTTGTCGTTAGCACAGACCTGGAAATTAGCATGAGTTAAGTCTGAAGAATCTCGCAGCTTTACCGCTTAGGTAACTGCTTGCGGTACTTTCTGAAGATCAGTAAGTATTACTGCATGCTCTGTATACCAAAAGGCTGAAAACATGGAGCTCTGCTGCAAGGCACTGCAACTTATTCCTCGTCATACGAGGGACAACTACGATACGTAAGATAAAGAGAACTAACAAGTGTTCCGACCAAAAAAAAAAAAAAGGAGAGAAACTCAACAAGTGACGATGAGAGGCAAAATCACAAGGGTGACTTTGTTAATTCAGTAACCTGAACTATTGAACTGCAGAGCTATACACATATCCTCTCTATTTTTTTTTTTGAGGGGTCATATAGTGGTTGCCATATCCTCTCTATGGAAATTTCCTCCAGATCAATTTGCACAGATTCTTTCAGAATCGGCAACATAGAATGGGCTCAACCAAAAGAGATCAAGCTATTGCTTTTAGTTCAGTTGTCCTTAGCTACTAGACAGTTCCTAAGCAGGGAGACGGATGCGCATACACATCGATCTCGATCCTGCGTAATAATCTGCCGACCCCATCCATGGTCTGTCATGTCGGCATTCGCATACCAAGATCAACAAGCGATGATGTTCTCGAAGACTGAATCGACGGGTTCATGACAAACTAGCAACATCAGAAGAACGCCCCCGCGTCGTCCCCGCGTAGGGCGACACGGGCGGACGCCCCCCACCAGCCGCCGCCGCCCCCTTCCCCTCTCCCCATCGCCGCGCCGCCGCCGGAAGCCTGCGCGGCCCGCGAGGACGGCAGCGGCGGGGCAGCATCCTTCTCCTCTCCCTTCGCCAGGCGGGCGCGGCCGCTGCAGGTCGGAGGGGACCGCCGCCGGGAGGGCGGTGGCGGCGCCGCGTGGTCGGATCCGGATCCGATGGCCGCGGGACCGGATTTGTCGCCAGTCGCGGCAGAGGTAGCGCGGCGGGTGGCTGCGGCGGCTGGTGCTGAGGAGGAGCAGGAGCGGCAGGAGCGGCGGTCCACGTCGTGGGGCTGCGTGTGCTCGTCGAGGCTCCGGCTCGACGCAGCGGGCCCGCTGCTGTTGTCGTCGTCACAGCTGCGGCGGAGGGCGCATCGGCACCCGGCAGGAGCGGAAGCTGCCTGCGGTGGCGAGTCTGGATGGCCGGGGGTGGCCTGACTTGAGGACGGCGGCGCAGCGGCTTCTATGGCGGCAGGCCCGGCCGATTCTGGCAAAGGCGGTGGGACTGCTCTGGTGGACGGCGGCGTGAAGCGGCGGCTGCGGGTTGCGACCGCAGAAGGTGGCGCGAGATGGCGGCGGCGGGCGCGGGAGGCCGCGTGTGCGGCCGACGGCGGCGCGTGAGACCGAGGGCGGCGCGAGAGGCCGCGCGCGGAGGCCGAGGGCGGCGCGACGCGAGGTGACACGGCGGCGCCGCTGCCCCGACAGGGTTTTTCTCGACTGTGGTCTTATTTTGCCGGGCTGTGTGCGCGCTTGCCAGGTTTGGGACTTGGGATGCTCCGGGGGAAAGCCTTTACCGGCTTTCTTGTTGGCGGCAA
Source organism: Panicum miliaceum (assembly GCA_032594955.1). Lineage (NCBI taxonomy): Eukaryota > Viridiplantae > Streptophyta > Magnoliopsida > Poales > Poaceae > Panicum > Panicum miliaceum. Next base: position 1,884,878 of record CM064065.1, on the reverse strand, counting down.
CGGCGGCGGCGCTGTACAGTGTCGTTTTCCTCGGCGGGGGCGTCATGTTGGGGCTATTCCTTGTGCATGGAGGTTCTCTGAGTGAACAGCGTGGCCTATTCCTAGTGCATGGAGGTTCCGTGAGTGAACACCCTATGACGAACGACGGTGGTGTTATTGGTGTCGTGCTCTTGTTGGAGGCTTCGTTTCTAAAGATCAAACTCGACTTTAACAATACTGGATTAGACTGGATTAGAGACCCAACTCGGCTTTAACAATACTGGACTGGTCCAACTCTGCGCTGTTACATTTCTAGGTTGTGGTGGTTTGGTGTGGAGTGGAGTTGAGTTGACAGCCGTGTTTAATATCTCAATCCAACTGGAGGGTGTTTAGTCGAGTTGGAGTGGATGCTGTTCGAGTTCTGTGGCCGTGTTTAATATCTCAATCCAACCGGCCGATGTTCTTATTATTGTTGTGTGAAGTTTGGACATTATTTTTTCTTTTTAATATATAATCGGCACCTCTTCTACCTAGTTGGGTTTAAAAAAAAAAGAAAACTAGCAACATCAGAGTAACATTCGTGGAGTAGCCAGGAAGATATTTCGGCAAGTTTGTGATGACCTGTCCTTCACCAAAATCTGCGTATGATCACGACTTCATGAGGATCTAGCCCATAAAAATGTAATACCTACTCGGATCAGTCAAAGCGACTCACATTTGTGTTTGGTACCTGCAGGCTGCAGCCTGTCTGGACGAAGAAATATCTGCATGAAATTTGATGATGAGAAATGCACTCCCTCTATTTGGGCCGAGGTGATAGAGGATTGGCATTGGAGGCCCTGTTCTGAAACGAGCCAGACAGGGCCCGAACGGCCTAGATTGGGCCAGCAGGCCCGTAAATCCCGTAATCTCCCTACGGCTGTCCAAGTGCACACGACGGGCGTGCAGCGAATTATAAGCCGTTCCGTTTGTTTAATTACTCCCACATCGTCTGTCAAAGCTTGAACGCAACAGTTAATAAACAATGACCGTGACGATCCCATCACGCGGTGAGCAAGCACCCAAAAATCAACCAGCAAGTTTATCAAACACTGGCCGAAATGGCTGACACACTATATGTGCGCCTCGCTTGTTTTTTGGTTTCAAGAAAAATGTTTCCAGTGTGCATGTAGGTTCGTGCCGTTGCTACGGACGATACAAATCATAGACAAATGATAATTCGCTCTTAACGGCAAACAACCAGTTTGGACAATGTAAATTGCACAAGATGATTATGTTCTAGATGTATTGCAGTCCAATTCATATATGCAACACATCAAATTTATTTCGTGAACCATATACGGCACCACAAATTCATTTCTATTGCAGGAACAAATAAATAGAACATCATGGGGAGTCATATATTGGGTTATAAAAAGGATTCGTCATTGCTAGTGAATCTTTATGTAGAGTGTACTTCGTTCTTAACGGCAAACAACCAGTTTAGACAATGTAAATTGCACTCGATGATTATGTTCTAGATGTATTGCAGTCCAATTCATATATGCAACACATCAAATTTATTTCGTGAACCATATACGGCACCACAAATTCATTTCTATTGCAGGAACAAATAAATAGAACCTCATGGGGAGTGATATATTGGGTTATAAAAAGGATTCGTCATTGCTAGTGAATCTTTATGTAAAGTGTTACGGCGTAATTCTCGATACGCTCTGTACTAGTTCTTCTTTGCCTATTTTTGTTCGGGCTTCCTATTATGCGTATTTTGACGGTCATGTATTGCTTGTCTCTGTTTAGGAGTCATATTTGCTCTATCTTTTGCCGTTGCTTTAAAGATGTGCTAGCATAATGCACCAATTCAGGAGCAATCCTTTTTCCTACAATGACCAATATCCACGGTAACATTTCCATTGTTCTTCAAGAATAAATTATGAAAATATAGTAAAAGTAAACTCTCCATTATATCTGGAACATTTAGGATATATGTAAAGTCATCGATGCTTTCTTGGGCATTGATATCTTCAGATAGTACTGTCGCATCACCTTCATCATGTTTGAATTGTGACGTAACGTTAAATCACTCACACATAGAAAATGCACCTACAAAGTTTGACGGTGCTTAAATCACTCGCAGATGGTAGTCATCGATGCTTTCTTTCTTTGGTAATTTTCACGACGCTTTTTTAGTAATTCTTCTTTCTCTTGGGTAGGTATTTGTGCATATCGATCTCTATCCCGTTGCCTCTTACTTTCTCTAGGATCTACTGTTGGCAAAACGTCATTGAATGAGTTGTGACCCTCAGATTGTTTTGAAGATGCCATCTGCAAGGGAAGAAATTGTAATTAAATACGATTATAATATTAATTAATAATATCCACCTATTAAGAGAAGAAATGGATAGCAATGCCATAGCACAAAGATATAATTAAATATGATTATCATGTACCTTATCTGGGGTATGAGCACGATCCAATAATAATATTTTCAACACACGCCTTGTACTTTGGCTGAGTATTTTATTCATTTTTAATAAAGCTTCTTTACAAGCTTCAAAACTTGAGCACATTGCTTGGCTTAAGAAGCTGGGCAAATATATCTAAGATGCAAGGTAGTATTTCTTTTGTCCCTTCACCTTGCGGAAAAAAAATCCCTTCATTATTTATCCACTTCTTCAAGAACATTTTGTTTATAAATGCACATATGGTCTACGGGTACACTAATAAGGCTGCACAATATAATTAAATCATTTTAGTCGATAGTTCATGGTAAGGGAAACATATTGTAACTAATATGTTTATTTGTATATATAAGATGTGATATAAAAACCCACACCAGTAGTTACGGGCTTACACATTATACTTGAATAAAACAAGATCAGCTTAAATGCAAAAATACATAAATAAAATACAACATTAATCATGAGAAATTTAAGGACAGTAAAATCTGAGGAACAATGCATCTAATGCACACCAGAATAATGCATCTGACGCACTGGATCGGAAGCACAGGCCGGCCAAGGGGCCCGCGATGAGGACGGTGGAGAAGGACCAGGGACCCCGTCCGGGCCGAAGATGAGGAATTTCTGCAAAAAGGATCAATTTTTTGGAGGGGACGTTCATTGCTAGAGTGATTTGAGCTCAAAACTATTAAATAACTCACATCTATGCCTCGTCTCTCTCCTCTTCTGCCCCTCTCATGTCGAGCTACACCCGAGTCACAGATACTCTCTTCGTTCCAAATTGCAGCTCGTTTTGGCAAATCTAGATACATAAATTTTAATATGCATCTATACACACACTATATTTAAATACATAGTAAAAATTATGCATCTAGATTTGTCAAAACGAACTACAATTTGAAACGGAGGGAGTAACTCTAATTTTGCCAAAGTAAGAATAAGTGGGTTAGCAGGTAAAGCATAGATCAACTAAGTCATACAGGTCCTGACTAATTGTCTCGTTGTATCATATTTTCACTTGTCATGGACCCGTTTTCATGGTTACCCCTATCGAGCTTAGAGTTCTTTTTTTTTTATGATCTACTATTGTCGGTCCACGATAAATGTACACATTCTCTATCTCCGTAGTAAAGAAAAAAAAATGTATAGACAGTTAGTGTATTCTCATTGAATGTTACACTTTACTTTTTCATTGATCTTTAATTAGTTTTTACTTTTTACTGCTAGACAGTTTTTTCCCCTTCGCACCCACAATTTTAAAATCATGCGTCCACTACTGCATTCAGTGTGTCTGATAAAGGTCAAGTTCGTTTTTAAACTCTGGTGCTGAATTGCGGCATGTCATGACCAACCTTGGTCGTGATTTCGACCAAGCAAGTTAATCCAGCAAATGAATTCATCCAAGTCCAAGCATGTAAGAACTTGCATCCAGATTTGAGGACACAGCCAGTTACAGAGCTTCAGCAAAGACGGATAAGTTGTAGATCTTTAGCAACTATAAACTTAACTGGAAAATACTACTCCGTACAAAATTTTCGGGGTTTTGCCGGTTGTTTATCGATCCGTGCTGAGGTTGAATTTATAACCTGAGCTCGAGATCCAGCACCTCGCCGCCGTGCCGCTCTCCCTCCGACGGTGCCGCCGCCGGCCGCTGGAGACGAGACAGCAGCAGCTGCTCCTGCTGCTGCCGCAGTTGCGACTCGACGAAGAGGTCGAATTCAAGTACGTCTCTGTCGTTGACCTCCGCCCCGCCGCCGCCGGGACCCGACCAGGACGCCTGCCGCGGCTGCTGTTCCGCCGCCGACGCCGTGGCGAATCCGGCCCGCGCGCCGACGCCGCGGCTTCCAGGGTGCCCGGGCGGCGCTTCTCGCGGCCGCTGACCCTCTGGACGCGCGGCGGCGGCGTCCGCTGCCGCTGCCCGGATGGAGGCGTCGAAGTCGCGTAGACGATCCTTGGCCTCCTCCTCCTGGTCTCGGCGCCGTGGCCTCCGCCACTTGCTGCTTGTAAGAGATGCTGCTTGTAAGATATGAGAATTGGGAGAGAATGACCGCACCATTCCATTACTTACAGTTGGAGTTAAAATACAACGCCCGATCCACTAACAGCCGATCCTATAATCTAGGCATGGAGGGATCGTGAGCTAGTCTACAGCCGTTACATTAGGAGAAGAAGACTCAGTCCTAACTGTATCGCTAACACCCCCCCTCGGTCGAAGCACCAGAGCACTGAATGCAAAGACTGGCTCTGAAATCTTGGAACAACGACGTAGGAAGCCCCTTGGTCATGATGTCTGCAATTTGGCGCTCAGTCGGTACGTGCAAGACTCTAAACTGACCCAAGGCAACCTTTTCTCTGACAAAATGTATGTCGATCTCAACATGCTTGGTCCTGCGATGATGAACGGGATTCTCCGAGAGATACACAGCCGAAATGTTGTCGCAGTAGATCACCGTCGCCGTGTTGATGTGCACATGCAGTTCATGAAGCAGGTTTCGAATCCAACAGCACTCCGCCGCGGCATTGGCGACGCCCCGGTACTCCGCTTCGGTGCTGGAGCGCGATACAGTCTGCTGCCTCTTGGAGGACCATGACACCAATGAATCGCCAAGGTAGACACAGTAGCCTGACGTTGATCGCCGTGTGTCAGGGCACCCAGCCCAATCAGCGTCAGAATAAGCCTTCAGATCAGTGGTGGATGACGCCGAGATTCTGAGGCCGTGATCGACAGTGCCGCGCAGGTAGCGGAGGATGCGCTTCACTAGGTTCCAATGAGCAGCCCGCGGCTTGTGCATGTACAAGCATGCCTGGTTGATAGCATACGCGATATCTGGCCGCGAGAGTGTCAGGTATTGCAAAGCCCCGGTGATGCTGCGGTAGAACGTGGCGTCCATCTCCGGATCGCCGTCGTGGACAGACAGCTTCTTCTTGTCATCAACTGGAGTGGTGGCAGGTTTGCAATTACTCATGCCGGCCCGCTCGAGTATGTCCTCCGTATACTGAGGCTGCGCGAGGAAGAAGCCACGTGAATCACGGCGATCCTGTACCCCAAGGAAGAAGTTGAGTGCACCGAGGTCCTTGATGGCGAATTCCTTGCAGAGCGCGGCAACGATCTGCTGCAGCAGTGTCGCGGAGGAGGCCGTCAGTATGATATCGTCGACGTAGACGAGGAGGTATGCCAGCGCTGCACCGACCTTGAAGACGAACAGGGAGGAGTCGTAGGAGGTCGCCGTGAACCCGAGAGAGCGCAGGTGGCCGCCCAGACGCTGGAACCAAGCACGCGGCGCCTGCTTGAGGCCGTAGAGGGACTTCACGAGCTGACAGACATGGTTCGGTCGAGTTGGGTCGACGAAACCAGCTGGTTGATGGCAGTAGACGCGCTCCGCCAGATTGCCGTGGAGGAACGCATTCTTGACGTCGAGTTGGTGAACCGGCCAGCTTCGGGATGCAGCAAGGTGAAGTACAATGCGGATCGACGCCGGCTTGACGACCGGGGAGAATGTTTGATGAAAATCCACCCCGGGTCGCTGTGAGAAGCCGCGCACGACCCACCGCTCCTTGCGCCGTTCGAGGGAGCCATCAGGATGCAGCTTGTTCTTGAACAACCACTTGCCAGTGATGACGTTGGCATGTGGTGGGCGCGGAACGAGTGTCCACGTCTGGTTCGCCTGGAGCGCGTTGAATTCAGTTTGCATGGCCGCACGCCACTCTAAGTCACGGAGCGCTGCACGAACAGATGGCGGTGGAGCTGTCGGTGGAGCAGGCGCGGCGACATTGGCGTACCGTCGATTCGGCATATGGATGCCGACCCGCGCTCGGGTGACCATGGGATGTCGCGGTGGCGGTGGTGCTGCTGTCGACGATGGATCCGGCGGTGCTGGAGCGGAGGGCACAACCGGGCTGTCAGCATGTGGTGCAGAAGGTGCTGACAGCGGCGTCTGTGGTGTTGGGGACGACGATGCAGGTGCGCCCGGGGCCGACTGTACCAGCTCCGGTGGTGCAGATGGCACTGATGGCGGCGTCGGTGGTGTTGACGATGGTGCTGCAGGTGCGCCCGAGGTTGGTGGCGCCGGTGGAGGACCCGAGGCAGCCGTTGGTTGAGGGGCCACGGGCATGATCCGCCGGGTGCGCGCACGCTGAGGCGGGGGCACCGGGAGGAACTCATCAAGACATGGCGCGCTTTGCAGCCGCCGTTCAACACCTGGAGAAGTTAGCTGTGCAAATGGAAAGCAGGTTTTGTCGAAGTATACATGACGTGAGATGATCACGCGTTTGATTTCAGGATTGTAGCACTTATAGCCGTGTTGATCAAGCGGATAGCCTAGGAACACGCACCGTGCAGATCGTGGGGCTAGTTTGTGTGGCGTTGTGGCTTCGGTGTTTGGATAACAAAGGCACCCGAACACGCGAAGATGTGCATAGTCAGGATTGGCTCCAAACAGGAGGGAGTAAGGCGTGGAGTTTTGGCGCGGGCGACAGGGTCGACGATTCAGAAGATAGGTAGACGCGGCTAGTGCATCAGGCCAGAACGTGGGTGGAATGGAGGCCTGAAATAGCAGCGTGCGCAGGCCATCATTGAGTGTTCTGAGAACGCGTTCGGCACGCCCGTTCTGCTGCGAGGTGTAGGGACATGTCAAGCGCATGACAATGCCATGCTTGGCAAAGAAAGCACGCGAAGCTGAATTGTCGAACTCCATCCCATTATCTGTTTGAAAACACTGAATGGCACACTGAAATTGAGTGCCAACAAAAGCATGAAACGAGATCAGCGTGGGAAGCACATCAGACTTATGGCGCAAGGGGAAAGTCCAAACATAGTGCGAGAAATCATCCAGAATAACAAGATAAAACTTGTAGCCCGAGTTGCTCATTATTGGAGATGTCCAGACATCACAATGTAAAAGTTGAAAGGGAAAAGATGAAACATGTGTGGACTCTGAAAATGGAAGTCGTACGTGTTTACCAAGGCGACAAGCATGGCACGTATGACTACTGGACAGAGAGCAACTGAAACCAGCAAGCCGGGACAAATGCTGAAGGGCGTCGCGGCCGGGATGACCAAGCCGAGAGTGCCAGAGGGGCTCGTCGGTCTTGGTCAGAAGCGCCTGCATAGATGAACCTGAGGCAGCACCAGGAGCAGGTCGCAGAGGGTAGAGTTCGCCGGAGGAGTCACATCGGAGGAGTGCCATCCGGGTACGAAGATCCTTAATAGAGAAGCCCCAAGGGTCAAATTCAACATATACATTGTTATCCCGAGTTAGAGAACGTACGGAAATGAGATTCTTCACTAATTGTGGAGCAATAAGAATATTGTTCAGTTTAAGTGGAGAGGAAGAGGTGGTGGGAATGAGTGTGTGACCAGTGGACGAGGAAGACATGAGATCATCGTTACCGACAATGATCTGACGAGGAATAGGAGAAGCAGAATGGGTATGAAGAATACCAGGGTGGGACGCCATGTGGGAAGAGGCACCCGTGTCCATGAACCAGTCGCTGCCGCCGCCATTCTGGTTGTTCAGAGACATGCCATGGAGGGCGGTGTAGAGGCTGGGCGGAATGGCACCGACATCGTGCTGTGGAGGCGGTGCGGCCAGTGCAGCCATAGCCGGAGGAGGGTGGACGCCGGGGCGAGGAGCGAGTACGCCAGGGCGCCAGGAGTTGAAAGGCCAGGCCTGGACAACGCCTTGCCAGGTGTTGGGGCTGGAGGCCCACCGCAGTGGCGTCGCGAATGGGCCGCCCGACGAGGGATTGCGCTGACGGTTGTCCGCCGCCTTGCGTTTCTTGCGGCGGTCGCCGCGGTCACCACCACCGCGTTCGCCGCCAACAGATGCATTGCTGGGCGCGGGTGGTGATGGCGCAGACGAAGACTTGGTGGTGTCGTGGGTGGCGAGGAGGGCAGTCTGCGCTTCCATCTGCAAGGAGTGTTTGATGCGATGCTCCTCCTGCAGCAGATAAGACTTGGTGTAGAGGAACGTCGGCGGCGGGGACATGGTGGAGAGCACGGCGATCGCCTGACTGAATTTGTTGTTCAGTCCGCGAAGCATGTTGATGACGAGCGTTGGGTCGGAGACAGCAGCGCCGCAGTCATAGAGGGTGTCGGCGAGGCGCTTGAGGCGGCCGCAGTACTCGCCGATGGTCATGTCGCCTTGGAACAGACTATGAAACTCCTGCTGGGCAAAGACAGCGCGTTGCAGGCTGTTGTCGAGGAACTGTCCCGTGATCGCCGTCCACGCAGAGTATGCGGTGGCGTCGGGCCTGTTGACGTCATTCCAAATTTCTTTGGAGACGGTGGAGTAGAGCCAAGACACGACGCAGGAGTCGATCTGAAGCCACTCCGCATCATCCAGCATCGCGGCGGCGTCGACCGTGCCGTCGATGTGGTTGAGAAGGCCAAATTTCTTGATGGTGAGTTCAAAGAACGAGCGCCATTGCCTGAAGTTCCCATCCTCGGCGGAGAGAATGACAGGAACGTGGTTGCGAATATTGAGAAGCACGAGAGTGGAGGAGGAAGGAGGAGCAGGCTCATGGCCGTCGGCGAAGGAGTTGGACAAGGCAGAACCGTGGGGACTCGCCATGGCCAGGAGCAGCGGAAGGTGGAGAATTGATCGGAACGATCAGGCTGATACCATGTAAGAGATGAGAATTAGGAGAGAATGACCGCACTATTCCATTACTCAGAGTTGGAGTTAAAATACAACACCGATCCACTAACAGCCGATCCTATAATCTAGGCATGGAGGGATCGTGAGCTAGTCTACAGCCGTTACATTAGGAGTGTATCGCTAACACTGCTGATCCATGCCTCCGTTCGTCCGGTGAAAGATTTGCCTGTTGTTTATAGGCCCAGGCTGGGAGCCTGTCGATTCGTCAGGCTGCTCGGTCGGACCCGCCGAGCCGTTGGGTTCTATCGCTTGGAACCGGGAGAGGCGGGCGACGCGGGGAAAGATTTGCGCAACCACCGGGGAGGGATTGGTTTATTTCCACCAAATCCGTACGTCATCAGAATTTCACCTGGAACAAACGGGCGGAGAGGATACTGTTCCACGAGTTTTTTTAAGATGCCAGGAGCACTGGTCCATCCTTTTAAGAGAGAGGGAGAGAGGAGGTGAGGCACGCGGATCCAACCGCGCGCTCGAACGCGGGCGTGTTTGCTTCCGCACTTGGAAGCCAACCAATCGAGCGTCGTCCGGCATAGGGATCAGATGGAATGGAATTTACGGCTGCGGAATTGCTCCCATGTTTTCAGTGAGGGCAGGATTTATGGCCGTGGTGCGTGTATAGATATCTGGACATCCGGCATCGTACATGTGCTGCTCCTGTTAGTCTCGTTCACGTGTAATCACAAGTTCTTAAGCAGGGTACCACCAAGCAAAGACTTTTGAAATTGACATTTAGAGAACTTCCCTTGGGATGTGATTGGTTGCCTGGGGCACCCTGGGCTAGGCCGGAGGGGGGATCCAGGCTCGGAGGGGCCATCACCCGCGCATGCAGGGTGGCAGTGTTTGGTTGCCCTATATACTCATACTACAGTGGCTGCATCCAATAAAAAGTTACAGGAGTCCACGTCACTGGATAGTAATTATCAGATACAAGGTCACCGGTAGTTTGAAATTAGGACTTAAACTAAGCAGCATAAATTAGCCCCACTGTTGATACATCAGGCCAACAATGACAATTATAAAGCACATGATGAACAAATATTTGCAGGATGTGCCTGCTGCCCTATTCCTAATCCAATTTCCTTCATTCTTGGCAGAAGCATGTATAACTGGATTGTGTTGGGGAAAAAAAGGAATAGAAAGCTCTAACTGCCATGTCTTCAGTGCTGTACCTCTTGAAACAAGCATTGCTGAAGCCATGAACTTGTTCATTGCAGCTTGCCTAATCTGTGTAGATGCCTGGCTTCCGACCACGAAAGACCACGTACCAACTCATCACCTGCAAATTCAAAGTCAAAACAAAGGATCACAGCCACATCTCCAAAGACATGAACAATGTAAAATTGAAAAAGAAAGTGGCCTCAGTTATTAACATCACTTGATCTCAATATCTTGGAGGTAACATAACAAAGGGAAAATAAGATATTGTTCATCATCTGAAAACAAAAGAGTTGCAAACATGCGAAAGAATAGAATATAGGGTGTGATTGGTTGCCTACAAAATCCGCATGCAAATTACCAGAAAAGATCGAGTTCTGCCTCACAAGATCAGATCACAAAAGAACCTTTGTTCCAGGTTTACAGATTCCATCATCGGCCTTATAACTTACCTGTTGATAACAGAACTGCCAAAGAACATACCACATTGCCAGGACAGAGTAGGCAAAGGAGAGGTTAAAAAACAACAACAGCAGAGTGAAAGAACAAAAAAAAAAGAGAGTAAAATTAGCCTAGGACAGTAGAGGCAAATCTCAGATAACACATATCTTAGGTCAAATTATGCTTCCCAGGCAATATAGATCTCAAATGTTTGTCAAGCATCTTGACAGCTTGTTCATACCCACAACACAGCACAATGCATGCCTCTGCCTACACAACTCCACCATGATCTTCACATATATTATACAAAAATTGGGTGTGAGATACAACTGTTGCACATTTTAACAGTTTTTTGTGCAATGAAGCATAACATGACCAATATATTGTTAAGGATCAGCAGACCGCTCGCCTATATATTGTACTGTGAGCTGGGGGCCGGGCTGCGCACGCATGAGAAGGATTTCATGAGAAAGCGAAACTGCAAATGGTTCAGTGTGTAGATAGATGCATAATTGCAGAGACCAGAGAGCTGTGCAAGATCGATGGGTTATTACAAGAACCGAAGAAAGCGCTCCCGCCAGCCTTGGTGGGTGTTTGTTCCCCGGACCGCGGTTACAAATGAACCTAACATCCGACGAACTTTGCGCGATGACGCTGACGCGACAACACCTGACTGCTGTGATCCATTTTTGCTTCTTCCCTCAAGAGAATCTTTCATTTGTTCCTGCTTCTTACGTGTATCTTGGTTCTTGACAATGCCCAAGTCAGACAGTTCCACTCCATTTCATTTTTGGGTGCTGTGTAGCATTAGGTTGTAATTCCATCTAGTATTTCTGAACTGGTTAGAAGACCACGTTCCATGTGAATTTTCTGCAGCTCTGTTTGGATGGCAGTATTCAGTTCATATTTCTGAATCCCTGGTGCCATCCTTTTATGGGCCTTTTGGGACCGAGTCTTGCAGCCGCGTGTCCGACGGAAGCTGCATTGTGGAGAAGTTCGTGTCGACCTGCGGTTCCGCTAAGTCAAAACATAAATATGTGATGGTATATGTTGCATTCATGTATATTGTGTTGAAGTCTTTAAAATTATATTTAGACATTAATTAGAATATTTTTAAAGTTACTTTTGATTTTTTTGATACTTTTCTAGAGCTAAACCTATTTTGTGGAAGCTTTTAGCGATATTTTATGAGATCTAAATGTATCCGAGTTTCTCATGTTCCAATCCATCTCTATGATTTTTCTTAGAATTTTGTTATAGATTAGAGATATTTTTCATGATTTAAAAACCTTATCTAATGGCTACTAGTTTTTTTAACTAAGAAAAGATGAAACTGTCTTGAAAATCAGTGCAGGAAGGTGATTTAAAAGGTTTGAAAAGCTAAGGTTATTTAAATTATTTAAGCTAAAGTGATTTAGCATTAAGGGAGAAAAAGAATCAAATTTCACAAATTGTTGGCCAGGGTAAATAGTCACTTTCTAAAAAGTTTTTATCACTTAGTTTTCGAAGGCCCAAAATTGAAAATATCCCAGCAGGCAACACCCGGACGGCCCGTTCAAACCAAACTCTAGCCTGTCCTCTGTCGTGCCACACCGGTCTCCGCCGCCGCCGTGCGCCGGTGACTCAGCGCAGCGAGTCCGCCCCTCGTCTTTTCCAATTTCCCAAGGGTTTGTCGTTATAAATTTGCAACTTTCAAATTATATCATTACAATTCGTCTATTCGGAACGATACTATTATAATTCGTCTATTCGGAACGATGCCATTACGATTCGTTAGAACCTTGAAACATGCAATTTTCTACGTCTCTGACGACCTCGGCCCACGTGCAGACGTCCGTATTACCGTACAGACCAAAATGTCCCTGCTACAATCCTCCCTCTGTACTCACTTACATACGGCCCCACATATCGTCCCCTTCCTCCATCCTTTCTTCTCTTCTCCTCTGCTACAATCCTTCGTCATCATCGCCGGAGTCGGGTGAGCGGTGTGGCACGGGGACGAGGGCAAACCCTAGCCCAGCAGTCGATCGCAACAACCATGGACGGCGTCCTCCGCATCCCCACGCAGTCATCCTCCTACTCCAGCCCCTTGTCCCTCGCCATGGTCAACGGCGAGGAGTCCTCCGCCAAGTGCCGCCGGAAGCTGCAGCCCACATGCGCGCACGGCAGGAGCGTCCCCGCTTGCCATCGCGGCGCCCGCGGCCTACTATCTGCCTACTACCTGGTCATCGCCGACCTGAGCAGCCTCGCCCTCGTCACCGCCGCGTCCGGGACGCCCTAGGGGCTCGTCCCGGTCTTCACGGTCCCGGCCGCCGGCAGCCCCGGCGGCGGCGCCAACCACATGATTTCCGTGGGCCAACACCGTGTGGATGGTCCCACAACCCGGCTGAAGGAGAGGCTCGCACCGGGGGGCGCGCGGTGGGCGCCTCGGCGCTCGCGGAGGCGCTTCAGATCCCCGCCGAGAAGGCGGCGCTCGCGCTCGGGAGGTCGTCCCCCGCGACCTGCTCCTCTTCCTCTACATCCAGTTCTACAAGCGCTTCGGATCGCGTGGCCACAGGGACTCGCCCGTCGTCGTGGACGTGTGGCATCCCCCATCTTTCGGCGGCGGAGGAGAAGGGGAGAAGCAGGGCCGCGCGGCAGTGTCGAAACGGAAGGGGAGAAGCACAGGGACGAGGGCAGGAGAGAAAAGCAGCGCAGACGGAGGGCACGGAGGCGGGGGCTGAGGGCACGGAGGAGGCGCCGCTACCCCGGCGATGGAGATGGTGGAGGCGGAGCGGGAGCGGGAGCGGATGGTCGGAGGAGCTCAAGGCAGTAGAAACGCAGGCGCTCGTTCCCATCCCCGGCGCACCGCTCCTCCACGACAGCGGCGCCGCCGTATGTAAGTGAGCGGAGAGGGAGGATCCTAGCAGGGGTATTTTGATCCATACGGTAGTACAAACGCCTACACGTGGGTTCTAGCTCTCGGAGACGTAGAAAATGGTATATTTTAGGGTTTGAATGAATTATAATGGTATCATTCCGAATAGACGTATTGTAATAATATAATTTGGAAGTTGCATGTCCAATTTACTCATTTCCCAATGGCACGCTTGCTGCTCTCTTCTCTTCTCTCTTTAAGAAAAATCTCGCCCTTGTCCCTTTCTTCCATGCTCTTGGTTGCCGCCGCCTGGCGATTCCCCATGGCCAAGGCCGAGGGGCCTGCCAATCGGCCATACAGGTGAATTGCCAGATCCCATGCCCTCGCTTATCTCATGATCTCAGTTGGGTTCTATCTCTGCTGCGATTACTGTACTGCCAACACTGTTTCTTGTTCTGCAAGGTCTTACTGAGATTGGAAGCGCGGTTTAATTGTTCTATCAAGTGAGAGCGTGAGAGATGGTTGATTGATTTAGTTCGCAGAGAGCGATGCAAAATTTGTGTGTGCTGAAATTCATTTAATTCACCACTATTTATGTAGGAGTACAGTGTTGGAGGGGTGGCTGTAATTTGAGTAGGTCGTTGGATGATACTGTATCATTTGGTACTATGAGTAGAACTAACACCAGTGGCTGTAATTTGAGGAGTTCGCCGGCGCCACGCGCCGTTCATCCGCGCCCCGTCCCGCTCGGCCGCGCTCCGCCCCCTGCCGCGCCGACGCCGCCGCTGTGGAAAGGCCGGGTCGGCCTTGTCCCTGTCATTTGCCTCCCCCGGCTCGTCCATTCGCGTCGCCAAGACCCCACCCCACATCGCGCCGCGTTCGCGCCGAGCGTGCGCACGCCGCGCCCAGCCCCAACCCCGTGCGCGTTCGCCGTGCTTCGCGCCGTCCGCGGCCGCCATGGCCGAACCGGCCTGAGCTCCAACCGCCGCCGTTCCACTTCGCCTCACCTCGCCGTTCTCGCCACGCCGCACCGTGCGCGCGCCGCCCACGCCCCGCCTGCGCCGCGCGTGCGTTCCCGCGCGTCGCGCCCGCGGCTGAGCGCGCCGCCGTCCGCCGATCCCAGAACAGGGGAGCTCTGGTGCCGACCAAATTCGCGAGGCACAGCCCATCGCCGTCCGATTCCTCGGGCGGGGAGCACCCCCACCACCACCGCGACCTCCCCAGCCCGTCGTCCCATCTCGCCGCGCGCCACCGTGTCCTCCCGCCGGCGAGCTGCGCCGCCCTCAGGCCACCGTCCGCCGCGCCGGTGAGCTTCCCCTTCCGCGCCTTCTCGTTTCGATTCGAGGCCATAAATGGAGTCTCCTAGGTTCCCCCGTCACGATGATTCCGCTAACTTTTGGCGTTCTCAGCATGAGGTTTCGACTACTGTACCAAAAATGTTAGCATGAATCCTAACTTGCTTTTTTTAAATGATATATGAAATTCCGATAAGGCACACAAAATTTTCCATCTGCTAGCAAGTAGCTTGGCTCATGCGTCACCTAATCCAATCATAAACATTCTCCCTTTTTTGTGCCATTATAAAAATTCTCTTGTGCAATGTCTTGTGCACATTTTCATGCCAATCATTGGCAAGGAAACAGTGGATGGGGACAGAGGAAAGGAAATAAAAGGGTCTGATAGGAACAGCATAGATTAGTGAAGTACTTTAGTTTTCCAAGTGTAAAATGAAAGGGACATCTGTTCTGATTCCAGCTAACCATCTTCCCTGATTGAAAAGAGGTTTCTACGCTTTGTTGGTGAATTGGTGAGAACTGACAAGGAACCACGGTAGGATAACACTTACACGCCAAACTTATCTCCTTTATAAACATCTGATGTGGAATCACACAATAGTGGGATTATCTTTCACTAGATATGCTAAGCCTTATATATTTTTTCACTGCTGTACATAGTGCAAGAGTAAACTAGCTAGTTGAGTCATGTGACCACTAACTAGTTCAGGTTTTACATTAGGAACATACGGTGAAGTTTCTGATTTGCACTTTTGCAGAATCACTCAAGGCATGAA
Organism: Panicum miliaceum; assembly: GCA_032594955.1. Taxonomy (NCBI): domain Eukaryota; kingdom Viridiplantae; phylum Streptophyta; class Magnoliopsida; order Poales; family Poaceae; genus Panicum; species Panicum miliaceum. The sequence goes on along the minus strand of CM064065.1, from coordinate 1,869,254 downwards.
GTGTTGCTTTCAATTGCTGTCTAATATGTGTGTTCAAGAAACTGTCAAAACATGAAGTGTTGGAGTACACATCATTTAAACCCCTGCTCCAACACAACAATGACAGGTGACATATTAGCTAGCAAGACAAGCCCGTTGAGTGATTAGACTTAAACACTGTATGTACTCGGGGATTTATTAATATGTTATATAGCTCAGCACGATTTGGATATGGATATTATTGGATCGGTGTGGGATTAGGTTTTGTTTGAGAAGCCATGGATGTTGACTCATTAACAGGGGACGATGGCGAGCAAATTTAAATCAGGAATCGAAAGCTCATATTGGTGTTGCCTTTCCAGTTGGTATGGTCATTACTCATTACTTTCTTGCTGCATAATTGGGCATCGACATGAATATTGGAGAACACATCGAGTTGTACTTGCTAGCTAACTTATATAAGATTCCTCAAAGGTATAGACTTGTTTTTCTACAGGTTTAGGTTCAGAATATGATTTTAGTTAGTTATTTTCTATCTTTGAATTGAATTGTTGATCTAGATTAAACAAGAGACATGTTGATTAATGTTTTTTATATGAAAAATGCATGTTGAGCGCTAGATAAGACCGTACAGCAATTATCATTGGGATATTATTTAAAAACAGTCATGCTATCCGATAAAGTCAAAGCCAACAAATAAGAACATAGAGGTCTATGGCCGGGCCACGGAAAAGTCAGAACGATGTTCACGGTGTACATTTATGTCTAGAATGCCTATGCTATCCGATATTTTTGAGAGAGGTTTATTAGTTTGTATGATAATAACTAAGGCAGGCAAGTGCTCTTGAACTGATATCAGAGATTGACACACATGGTCAAAGACTCAAAGTCTATATGTGATGGATGCTGTAGCATCGTTGAGCAGCAGTTGCTGCAAGAAATCATTTTGAAGCTAAATAGCAACATTTACTTTTCAATAGCTCATATGATTGTGCTATCGTCAGTGTGTGAAACTGTAATTCTTTCAAGTGCTACCCACGTCCATCCATCCATCTACATGAGTGTTTCAACTTTGGAACAAAAGAAGGTCATGCAATAAAGAAAGATAAATTAGACGACTTGCCGGGGCCAACCAAGAGAGCAGTCAGTTCCAATCTGATAAGAGTGCAGCCTGGGATTCCTGTGGCTTCATGACAAAAGTTTTCAAGTGAAGACAAGACCCTAGACCTTCTGCCCAGCCCCGCTTCTCTCTCTCTCTCTCCTCTCCCTCTCACACCCTCCCACCCTGACCCCAAGGATAGAGAAGAACAAAATCACAGTATAAAGGCAGCCTATAAGGACAAGATCTTCCTCTGAACTGTGGGATTGGCACACCTATAGAAGCTGAAACTATTATAGTGTCATATCAAACAAGAAGCTGCGTGTGAGCAAGAGCTACTGAGAACAGAAAGGTTATTATCTGCCTGCCCCTCCAACTCCTCCAAGGCTCCTGGGCTCTTGCTTGCTGTAGATCTCTCTATCCTGGTACGTTCTTTGACTCAACCTTCTTTGCATGCGTTCTCTGAGCTAGCCATGTGCAGCATCGTCATGGACAGCCGATTTGATGTTTTTGCATTCTGGATGCAGATAAAGGCCAGCAGGTTGCTACTTGCTAGTCAATCTTGAAGAGGCACAAGGGTTTGCGTTGTTCTTGGCGTGCCTCACAGGATGGGAGAGACTAGTAGTAGTACTAGTCATTCAAGGCAGGATCCTCTTCCTGGCTATGGCTTTCATGGTGCCATCGCCAACTCTACTCCTCCTGCAAACTTCTTGTAAGACTACCACCCCTGCCCCCCACCCCCCACCCAATTTTTCGACTTTTGCCGATTGACCACGATTTACGCAAATTAAAGATGAATGACAGCAGCACCTTGAAGTTTTATGCAAATTTGCGCTTCCTTTTCTCTGGCTAATATCTTCCTGCCTCTAATGTTTTTGCTCTACCACCTCTAATGGTCACTACTTGCCGTTTCACATGCCTGGCAGTGACCAAGGAGGAGGTACCTATTTTGGAGAGCTGGAAGAGGCTCTCATGCATCAGGTTGCCTCCCTCAAAAGAACTCAACAGGCTGCAACCACCTCCAGAGCTCATCATGGAGACACCAAGCGTACGCCACTCTCTCTCTCTCTCTCTCTCTCTCTCTCTCTCTCTCTCTCGGTCTGACCAAGACCAAGAAGACACACAACCGTTTCTCTGTGTGGCTAGCCAAGGCCAAAAACGCACAACCTTGTGATGCACTTTTGCAATAGGTTAGGGCATTGTAGTCAAAAGCAACCATGCAAGAGCAGCTGGAGCGGCAGCTGTGCAGCTGTGCTAGTTGTGTGTGGTGTGACTACCTTGTGATTCCTCTCTCTCTCTCTCTCTCTAGTGCAACGAGTTGATCTCCATGGTAGTACAACAGTACCACACTACCAACTTTCTGGGTTCTGCTCTCTGCAGTCTGCAGGCACAAGCTCAAAGAGAATAAGCTCTGCTCACTTTCACTGCCACAGTGGCCCCCACTTCCTTCCCCTTCACTTGTAATCCCAATGGCCAATACATCCTTTCAGTTTCACCTCTAGTAGAGTACTTTGGATGCATGTCTTGATCTCCTCCTCCCCTATGATATCTTGTTGCAGCCTTTCCCACTGCTGCTACTGCTACAGCTGCAACGGCTACAGCTAGGCCACCTACACTGGACATCTTCCCAGCTTGGCCTATGAGGTCTGCTCACACACCCAAGGTATGGACTATGGACTAGCTACAACATTGTTTTTATGGACTAGCTACAACCTACAAGTATAGAGTTATGTGTGCATCTAGATGGTGCAGCAAGAACACAGGTTTGCAACTGCTCTCCCTTTTGCTTTTGCATTAGGAGGGCTCCAACTTGACGGCAGACAGCACAGACGACTCGGAGAGCAGCAGCATGAACAACAGCAACCACTCCTCAGATCAGCTCGGAGCAGCAGCAAACATGGCAAGCCAGTTTGATCAAGTTTCACAGCAGCAGATTCAGCACAAGGTACACATTTCTCTTTGATGCCCATGGCCGCATCTCTGCAGGTTTTTTTAATGCATTTGTGCTCTTGGATGTGTTCTTTGCTTCTGCATCCATCTCTCCTTCTCATCCTTAATCATAGAAATGCAATGTGTATCTTGTTCCCTGTCTTGGCGTCATGTCGCTGGCTAGCCCTCAAGGCCACAACTTCCAAGATGCTCATGCCGCTAGCTTCATGCTCCTATTGGTAGAGGAACACATTATTCCAGGGCATTTATCATCTCGCTGCTCCCAATATTGCCAATCCCAATATGTTAGGTGAATCTTTTGGCCCCTAGGCCCCTAGAGAAATACTAAGAAAAGAGCTTCTACTTGCTCCCCTAAACCCGGATGCTTGTTGCACTGCTGGAGTAGTGTTTTTGTGTACGGCAAGTATTGTTAGATGGAGAATATGATGACTTATTCGAAATTTTCAATTTGATTTACCTTTCCTTTAGGATGACGGACTACAAATTTACAATCTTCTACAAGAACTAGTCATATATTCTAGCTATGTGCCTAAGAAGAACTAACCATTCTAGTTATTCTAGATCAACAATCTTTTGTTGTAGGTGTGGATAAGTCCTGCAGAGGATATGTTAAGTTAGTGCATGATAGATCATGTACTGCAATTGGTGCTGCAAAAGGAGACAAGTTAGCATTCTTTTAATATTATTATTTTCTATAGCTTCCAAACTTATGCCTTAATAGAAATGCACCAAGTGATGCTTAAATAATGGCAACTTTGGGTCAGTGGCGCTTTAGGTAGTTTCTGGTCAATTGATCAACTGCCAAGATATATTTGGTGAGAAACATTGTATATTAACGGGATGATTCACACTTAACCAAAAGAAACTTTACAGATTAGGGCGTGACAACAACTTGAACAAAAAGTAAAACCAAATTTTGTCTGTTGTAAGAGTGGATGGCTTCCACCAAATGTACGCTACTGTTTTTTATTTCTGCTTGATGTAAGTGGAATGTCGTGATTCTATTATATACTGTTTAGGCAATGGACACACCTAGATAGATGAACAGCAATTGTGTTGTTCCATTTCACTCCTGTTGTCTATTTCTCCCCAGGTTTAGCAATTAAATGTTGTGACTTGTTCGTGTCTACTTGGTATGCAGAACATGGCTACAAGTTCCACTCCAAAGACTGGCAAGACTCTTGATCCAAAGGTCTCTATCTGGCTATTTCAGTTACCTTTTTTATAGCAGTGCATATCCTCAGGGTGCTGTAGTTTACTATGTGTCTGCTGTTTGAGACCTAGATAAAATGAGTTTTATCTTCTCTCTTGGTTTCAGCAGACAATCAGAAGGCTTGCTCAGAATCGCGAAGCTGCACGCAAAAGCAGGCTGCGAAAGAAGGTGAGCACCAGCTACTTGGAAACTGAAATTTTTCAGCAGTGGCTTTCCCAAGTTCTTGACAGTTAAATAATTATGTCAATGTGCCATAGGCTTATATTCAGCAGCTTGAGAGCAGCAAGCTGAAGCTTTCTCAGATGGAACAGGACATGCAACGAGCCCGTTCCCAGGTACACTTAAAACTCCTGTGTATTTTGCGTTCTGACCACTAACTGAACATCTGAATCAATGAAATTTGAACTCCTGTCTAGGGCCTCTTTCTTGGTGGAGCTCCAGGTGCAAACACCAGCTCAGGTGCCTAATCTGATCCTCATTTCTCAACGTCCTCTTCAGTTGTTGTCTATATTCTTTCTTTATCAACATGTGCCATCGATCCACTTGTCTCATTATCTGACTGGAGAGTGGCGGCCTTGTTCAGGTGCCGGGATGTTCGACGTGGAGTACGCGCGGTGGCTGGACGAACATGGCCGGCGCATGGCCGAGTTGCACGGAGCTCTGCACGCGCACTTGCCAGATGGTGACCTCAGAGCCATCGTCGACGACACCCTGACCCACCATGACGAGCTCTTCCAGCTCAAGGCCGTGGCAGCCAAGTCCGACGTGTTCCACCTCATCACCGGGGTGTGGACGACCCCCGCGGAGCGTTGCTTTCTTTGGATGGGTGGATTCAGGCCCTCTGATCTGCTCAGGGTATGAACTTGTGTCTGACAACTGACTAAAACATCCAAAATCTTACCGCCTGCATTATACTTACACAGCTACGTTCTCCTAGATTCTTAAGCTGAATTAAGGGTGCTTTTGTTACAAATGCACCTGAGACAGGTCAAGCACAAAGCTAACCTGAGAGTAAGATGTGACGGTGAATTAGTTCATTCACCAATCAAACCAGTAGAGTAAAATTGGATTCAAGCTAAATATGAGATCAAACATGGTTTTCTCTATCTCATTAAAAAACTTTTTCATGTGGCTGCAGACACTGCTACCCCAGCTAGATCCCTTGACTGAGCAGCAACTGGTAGGCATATGCAACCTTCAGCAGTCATCACAGCAGGCAGAGGAAGCTCTTTCCCAGGGACTGGAGCAGCTGCATCAGTCACTAGCTGACACCATGGCCGGTGGATCTCTGATTGACGACGCCAACATGAGCTTCATGGGCCAAATGGCAGTTGCCCTCGGCAAGCTGGCAAACCTTGAAGGGTTTGTGATACAGGTTATGGTTTTTCATCAAATCTTGAATCTCAATCGATATGCCACTGTCAGTGCTACAGATATAACATATATACTACAAAAAGCCTGATATGTTACTAATTTCACTCAACTTTGTAGGTGAGCAATGAAATACGTGATATTTTTGCAGCAATACTGTATTCATGGCAACTTTATGCATCTGATAACACCTTAAACCTCCTCGACATTTCTGAAACATGATGTCTGATGTGTCTGCATTGTAGAAAGAAGTGACTTATCAACTAACCATGTAACAATATTCTTTTGGAATGCATCTGTATAAGTATAACCAACATGGGGTAACTAAAAGTCTGTTGATCAGTTGCGAGCTTGCGATTACATAAAATAGGATGCCAAGCTTAATGTTCCTGAAACATGTACTAAAACTACATGTTTGATTCCCAGGCTGATAACTTGAGGCAGCAGACTCTTCATCAGATGCACCGGATTCTGACAGTTCGGCAAGCAGCTAGATGTTTCTTGGCCATTGGCGAGTATCACAACCGTCTTCGTTCCCTAAGTTCCCTCTGGGCTTCTCGACCTCGAGAGTAAGCATCATGCAGTTCCTACGTTGGTCCCTACCTTCATCTGATCTAATAAAGAAGTACCCAACCTCTAGTTGTTGAAGGTGGTAGTCACTAATCATTGGACAAATTCAAATACACATTAGTATAAGAGTGAGCCATGGTTTCTGTACAGGCATGCTAAATTAATACAAAGATGTGCCCTACTAAATCAGCATGGAATGGACCACGCTCCTACCAGCAATCAAAAGTCAGCAAGCAACCATAACAAAAAATAAAGTCCATACTCTCTTAAAAAAAGGGCCATGCTATGGCATATTTCTTTCTTTCTAGATGTTTGGCCAACTAGCTGAATTCTTTAAACTCAAAGAATTAGCTAAATAGCTGTATCATATTTTTTTTCAAGATGCTTCTCTGATCTATTTTTTATTACTGGTGCCTGTATTTCCTGCAGGATACTGGTGGCAGATGAAGGCAATTGTGGAGAGATAAGCATTGCAGCACAACCATCTCAAAGCCAATTTTCAGCCTTCTGATTCAGGCATGCTGCAAAACTAACCTTCAGCTTAGGAGCAAGAGAAAAAAAGACTGGGAAGAGAAGTTTTGGATGCCAGCAGATATCTGAGCGCCACAGAAGAGAGCTGGTAAATGAGGTTTTAGAACAGGGACTGTTACTGGAGTTATCTTTTTTGGGGATCAGTGTTTCTGAGAATGTGCAAGAATTTGACTAGTACTGTGTGTTCTTTTGGTTCTGTCCAGTCTGAATCCTCAAAACAGCTCTTACTGCCTTAATGCAATTACTACAGGCAATCACTGGTTACTGCCATACCGCAGAACTACAATACCTTGTGCCACCACCAGACTAGTTGAATTGGATGGTTGAAGTTGAGCTTCCTAGTAATTTGAAATTTGAATGACCGTATATCTTTATCCACTTTTTAGTAACTTATTAGACTTGGTAATACACTGCCTGAAATACAGTTTGTTATTGTGCTGCAGCATTTGTCTGTATCTACCTGCTTGGTTACATAAAGAAAGTATTAAAGATAATGTCTCCTCACTATTAATTAGCAAGGTGGGCGAAAAAAAAAATCCCAAACCTGGTATAAATTCAAGTGATATTTAAAGCTAGAAAATAGAGATCATAGCTTCCAAAATAAATAAGATTATGCACTGCACAACAATCCAAGACATCGATATTCCGTGATTGGAAGGGCTGATCCACAAGATTCCTACACTACATATAACTAGCAAGCATCCATAACTCAGTTATCACCTCAATAGTTCTCATGTACAAATGATTGCTGTGTGCATGGAATTATATGAAATCAAGAATGTTGCATAATTACCCTGGAATAAAACAAATGTGCCGTTTCATGGTATTTTAAACATACTTTTAACATCACAAAGCAGTACAATTAATTTCCCTTTTTCTGAGAAACTCGATGATTGGACCACTCTTCCAAGGTTTTCCGATGAAGAACATTCATTTTTATCTTTCGTCTTTCACGGATGATATTCTCAGCATCTTTCCAGGTTTCAGCGATGCCCAACGCTACTAGAATTGCACACACGACACAAGCACTTCTTCCATGGCCTAATGTATCAACCACAAAAGAAAAACATAACAGTTAATATACTAGGAAATACAATTATGTACACAACAGGAACACCAAGATGCAATCGCAAAATTAATTTTCTGCATAAGTTGAGTGTCTAGCAAGAGATAAATTACTACTAACCAAATGCACAGTGGACATAAACTGGTTTCCCCTTGGATCTCTTTTCACAAGCCCAACGCGCAGCAAGTTCAATTTGGCATGGTGTTGGAGCTCTTGTATCCCAAGTTGCAAGACAGATACTCATCTGCTGGAACAAAGGAACTTCTTGGCAGCTCACAAGTGCAATCTATAACAGATGGGCTTCCAGGGGGCAAATGTTTCAAGAGAAATGGCCATCCTCCCAGATATAGGCCTTCCACGATCTTGTCATGCACAGCCTCCTTCCTCATGCATCTCTTAGCCATTGCATATGCCCGAGCAAGCATCAAGAAAGGACCAAACAGTACAATTGACCAAAGAGGAAATCTTCCCACTGAGTTCTTCCCCAAGATCCAAGGTAGGTTGATGGCATTATGGGATGCAATCGTGACAGTGAAAGCAACAAAACTGGTGACTAGGAAAGGAAGCATAACAGTTCTCATGCCCATCTCGCACAAACTAACAGATGTGACAAGAAAAGCTGTTGCAGCGATACCGGTCACCTTGGATATCCCCATTGCTATTTCTTACAACTAGGCCACTTCTTGCGCATTACCAAGGCCAAACCTGCATCAAAGTTTCCATCAGCAGGCTTTTTTTAGCAGAGCAGTGAAATTTGAACTTCCATGAGGAGAAACACTTGTGCCTTCTGGTATAAGAATTATGTCTATTAATTCCAGATAGCAGCATAAGTAACAATACTTAAAAGTTTGGTATCTCGTATCACTAAACTAGCATAACTCAGAGCATACTGAAGAAATAAAATAACAAATACTGCCAGAAACTCGCTTGGCCTAAACATTGAAATTAAGAAAGTCACTAACTGACCAATGCAGACCAGCAATAATGCTGACGAGGGGAAGAAAATGGAATTAACAAGCATGCGCGTCTGGTTATCTGAAACGCTATCTATCTCAGTTTCAGAGCATGTGGCTCAGAGAAATTCCACCATTGCAGCCTATAGCAAAGCGGGTACTAGATCCTGCCTGGATCAAAGCACTGGGTCACATTGCAGGACCACACTGGGAAGCTCTACGTACCCTCCTTCCGCTCTACCAAGCGATCACCACTGTGCAGCTAGGAGACGGTGCAGCCACATCCTTCTGGTTTGATGTCTGGCAGGGTGATGACTGCCTCGCCGATCGTTTTCCGGCATTACTCAGCCATTGCGTCAAGCAGAACTGGAGTGTCCGAACAATGGCCAGCCGCCAGCCAGGGGATCACCACTACCCTACAGCCGCGACTGACACCCCGGGCACAGGTCGAGCTTGAAACTGTACAGGATGTGCTGAGCTCGCTGCAACTCACAGAGGCACCGGATCGCCGGGACAGCCCCCTGATGGATAAAGAAGGGAAACTGCACACCTCAGCACTGTATGCGCTGCTGCGATCAACGCCGGACAGCCAAACGGATGGGCAACGGGTCGCCTGGCAGAACCACGCTCCACCGAGGGTAAAGTTCTTCGCCTGGCTCCTGACGCGCAAGAGGATCCAATGCCGAAGCAACCTGCAAAGACGCAAAGTACTGGAGGACGCCACCTGCGAGGTCTGCGGCAGGGGAGATGAAAATGCAAATCACATCATCTTCAACTGCCCATTTGCTGCTGCGTTCTGGTCAGGAATTGGCTTCGTCATCCCGGCGGACGCAGATGAAAGTTGCTTGGACAAGCTGAGCAGACCAGCTCAAGTGCCGCCTGAACATTTCTCCACTCTGATCCTGCTCTGCTGCTGGCAACTGTGGAAAAGAAGGAACGGCGTCGTCTTCAGACAAGAGGCGGCGACACGGCGAGAAATTCTTCGGCTGGCCAAGGAAGACGCCAGGCTGTGGCAGGCCAGGCTACCTCGCAAGGATGCGTGTGTAGCTGAAACCTGGGGTGAAATCTTTAGTTTGGCACTGTAAACCATCACATGAGAATGTACTGATAAAACTCTTTGCTCATCACGCGGGCCGTTAGGGGCCATAATGAAATGAAATCAGGTGGGGGACCCTAAAAAAAAAGCACTGGGCCACGATCCATCAGAACCAAAGATTACCAAGACAAAAGATCAAGAAATATTCACAGCATTATTCATGAACCATATAATTTTTCTTTTTGAAACGAGGAACGTATCCTTTTGATCTGAACGAAGTGCCACGGCACAGGAAGCACGTGTTCGCGCGGCAGGGAATCAAAACAGAGGCAGGCAGGCGAGGCGTGAGGTCGGAGCGCGGGGGGGAGAGGAAGCGGGATGGCCGTGCGCCCGTGCCCCGTGGGAAGGATGGGCTCAGCCGCCCTCCATTTCCTTTTCCTCCCGGCATCGTCGGGGACGGAGACGGCAGGCTTGCGGCTTCCAAGGAATTTTTTAGCCTTTCTTACCACGCTGACCGAGTGGGCCGTCGAAAGCAACATTTTTTTTTATCGCGTCGGAGGAGGAGGGCGCAAGTTGGTTTGGCCCGCCGAGTGAAATTGTGTTGAACGGGCTGACGGGATTGCGCACCGATCAGCCTCTGGCCTCAGCCCATCTGTTGTCCCGTTGACCCGAACAAAAGGTTGGGCTGTCCGTGAGCCCATAACTTTACGTGTCGAACAGCAGCGTGTTTTATTCTTCTTTTTTTCCCGATAGATAGATACAGTGTCTTTTGGTTTGGAAGCCTGCCAAATCCGTGTCATCTTCTTTTCAGAAAAAAAAACTAAAAAGATCGTGTCATCTTCATGTAGACGCAATGCTACAAATTTATTATTTGCACATCACCATGGCATTACACGGAAGAACGGGCCAGGATCTCACGATCTCTAAAGAACACAATAATCACCTCATCTCGAAGGAAGAAAACAAGCGCATGTACGTGTGAAAGCAAAATAAAATAATTCCGTTTCAGCAGTGGTGGAGCCCAGTTAGGTTATATTGTGCTCCGACCCCCCTTGCCAATAAAAAATTGTGAAGAGTTCAGCGCATATCTGTTGCATACGTGCTAATTTTCTATGGTGGATGAATACATATTTCACACATGCCTCTTCTTCATTAAACCTGCTAGAGATGTGAAACTTAACTCGGAAAGCTGTGAAAGCTTTGCCAACCCCTCCTAATTTTCTTTCACGCCTCGCCACTGCGTTTCAGGATAGACGATACCCCACGAGGACACCAAGAGTCCAAACCAAAAGGTCGTCGATGACGTGCAACGCAGTAGCCGGAGAACAAGAAGACGTTTGCAAATTGCATTGCGGAACAGGAAAACAAAACAGCCGGATCCAATAATTGGAAGGGGTGGATCCAAGTGGCACGTAAAGAAAGCGCACGTCACCATCAGCCGCTTCTAGGCTACACCACCGGTTGGCCGCTCGTCTCCTTCCCCGGCCGCTACCGCCCACGGAGCACCAACTCCACTCTCCAGTGAGTCTCCCGCACGCAGAGTGGCGCGCGCGACTCCGCCGCAGGCCGCCATGGCTCTCGCCGCCTTCCACCACGGCCTCGTCGCCGTCGCCGTCGCCCCCGCCGCATCCTCCGCCGCTGCGGCCTCCCGCGTGCCGCGGGGAGGGTTCCTCGGCCTCCACGCCGCATCCCCTGCCCCGCTCGCGACCGCACGTAGGTGAGCGCGAGCGATGCGATCTCCTGGCAATCGGTTCTCTTCGTGCTTGTATTGCTACTGGACTCCTGGGAGGGTCGTGATCGTGTGGTGCTTGGATCGAATCAATGGGGCTCCGCGCCCGCTTGCGTAGCTTGTCGTATACCTGGGTTGGCGGCCGCAGTTCCTTTTTTGTTTGTTAAATAGAGACGGCCTCATGCTAGAGTAATTAGTGAATATGGATTAACCGGGCTGGTTCTATTTGGAATCATGGTGCGACAGTTTGACTGAGCTGGTTCATGGTTTGCTAATTGCTTTAGATGATTGTACCCACGCGCTATGCCAAGTTGGGCTCTACAATTAGTCATTGGGATTGGATAAAATTGAGCGGAACCTCTTGTGTATTCTGATCTGTTTCCATTCTGTACATGTATCCGTTCTTATGCTACTCAGTTCCTTAATTCTCTGAATAGATCTTTTAAGTGCAGTAGCTACCTCGTCCAATCCTTTATTTGTATGTGCTAATATTTTTTTTCTGCTATCATTTCACCAGAATATGTTGCCAATCTATCAACTCAGCTAATGTGTTGGGAGCTTCTTCATCAGTATGTTCACATAACTCTTTCTTCGTACATGCATAATTTTGTGGAACATATCTTTACATGGTAGAACGAGTAGCATGACCTTGCAGTTTTCATTATATATCCTTGCTTGTCTATCGATCTGCCTGCATCAAGGACTGTTTACATCCTAATGTTTGCATATAAGCTGCTAATCTGTTTAACTACTGTGGTATTCTCAATTGATTTAATCTTGGCCTTAGGAAGTGCAGTTTTCTTATTCCTCTTCAGTTTATTTCTCATATTAACTGATACCATGATATTGCTTTTGGACTTCTTCAATATGCCACTGATTGATGCTTTTTTTTTGTGAATTATTGGGAAACATTTTATCCCAGAAATCTGATGAGGCAGTCCCAGTTCCAGTTGTCATGATAGATCAAGAATCAGACCGTGATTCAACCATTGTGCAGTTGAGTTTTGGAGACCGTTTGGGGGCATTGCTTGACACGGTATAAATTCCTTATACATTGGTTATGCTTTTTACCTTACATTGGTGCTGCTCAAAAACATGTTTTTGTGATTCCTAAATTCTTGCCATATCTGTCAATTATTTTGCCTTGGTATTCACTGTTTGCAGATGAAGGCACTCAAGGACCTTGGCCTTGATGTCACGAAAGGAACTGTGACAACTGACTCTGACGTCACACAAACAAAGTTCCACATTATGCGATTGTGGGTGCTTGCCACTTTATGTTTACTGTATTTTTGTATACAGAATCTAGTTGTCTGTGTCTATGACTCTATGTATAGAAAACTAAAGAGCACTCACTGTTCATGCACGTATGTAACTATACACACTTTTTGAATGCATCAATTTCTTTAAGTGCATAATGTCAGCACATTTATGCTTTGCCTGTATTCATCTTCATGCGACCAGTTTCCTTGACTATGCTCTGTCCCTGTACACTCATTCAATTGTTGAAATAAGTTATCACTATTTTCAGCTAGCCTAGTGCCTTTTGAACTCATCAATCATAAGGAGTATGGATAATCTTACTTTTTTTATACTCTTTTTTGATACCCAAGCTTTCTTGAAATCCCTTGTTCAATCTTAGGTGGAAAAAAAGGATAGCACCCTAAGGACCTTTGTATCAAGATTCCATATGAATTCTATATCTCGTCTCATTAATCATAAGAGAATTTTATTTGCATTATTTCCTACTGTAATATCTTTCCCTCTCTTTTGCATGTATCTAGCGGGCGCAAAGTTGAGGACCCTGACATGTTAGAGAGGATACGGCTAACTGTCATTAACAACCTTCTCAAATATCATCCTGTATGTTTCAGATTCTTGTGTTTGTTACTTTGCTTTACCACTAGGTCACATATTTTGATATTTCATTGAGTGTAACTAACACAGTAGTCATGTCCAACTGGTGCACAGGAATCAAGTGAGAAGTTAGCAATGGGTGAATTTTTTGGGATAAAACCTCCTGAGAAGAAGGCAAGTATAGTGCATGTTCTCATTCTGGAATTCTGGATGCTATACTGTATCTTTTCAGCTACAATGTGTGAATTTTCTTAATTTATGAAATGGAAAAATGTAAGCTCAAATTTATGCTGTTATGCTATGGTTTTTGTTTTGATACCTTCATCCTGAACTTACTTCTTTGTGTTTGAACTGGCAGGTTGATATTGATATTGCAACTCATGTGGTTGTTGAAGATGACGGACCAAAAAGAAGGTTTGATACTGCCAGCTCCTAGTGATGCTGTACTGTTTATTGAGCATGAATGCATAATCCAAGAACGTACGGTCACTTCACTTCTAAATAATTCGGTTCCTATTTGAACTTTGATATATCGCAGCCTACAGTAAAAGTATAAATGCATATTTGGCCCTCTCCAAGAATCACTTCCCGTAGAAGTTAAAATTCGGTTCCACTATGTATTTCTTGTTGGTTATTATATGATGCTACATCATTTACTATCCTTGTTGTTTTTTGTTGAACATGCACAGCATGCTTTACATAGAGACAGCTGATCGGCCTGGGCTACTTCTGGAAGTAATCAAGATTATCACTGACACAAACATTGATGTGGAATCAGCTGAGATTGACACTGAAGTATGCTATATTCCATCTCCGTGTCCTTCTAGTTGCTAAGGCCATCAGAGCTCATATCTGATACTTATACAGGGTTTGGTTGCCAAGGACAAGTTCCACGTGAGTTACAGGGGTGCAAAACTAAACAGTTCCTTATCTCAGGTGTTGTTGCGTCTTAATTCGATTCTTCATTGGCCATTTAAGCAAGACCATATCTCTTAACACGGTTTCTTTCCTGTGTTCACTTGGCACTCTTTAACTTGCCTTTGTATAGGTTCTGATCAATTGTCTGCGCTATTACCTCCGAAGGCCTGAGACGGACGAAGACAGCTATTGATTGCTGTGCTGTCCAGCATTTCAAGGGCCTCAAATCAGAAGCTACGAACTCTCCTTTGAGTTCCTTTTCTGTGAGGCCTTGCACATGGAATTTTCCTTTGTAGTGAACAAAGTATGGATCATCTGTTCCTGAATTGCATCCATGTATACTTAGAAGATGGCATTGACATTAGGTTGTCGAATGAGCCTGATATCTTGTAGTCGGACTGCTTGGAGCTACAGGCTTATGTTTCAACAGCCTTTTACCCCATTTGATCCCAGTTGTAAGGGGTCACATTGGAAGGTCCTTACATGTTGGGTGTTGTCTGTAAGTTGGCACAATCCATTTGCATGTAACTCGGCTATGATGTCTTCTGTGATGAAATAAAAAGGCACTGCCGAATTACCAGGACTAGCTTGGTCCTGCTCCCTATCAGATGTGCTTATTTTGCTGCCGTGATTGAAGGAGTTGCGTTATGCTGAAACATTTGCACCATTGAAGAAATCGAGATAAGTATGAATTGTGGGTTCTTCAGTTGTGCATATCTCAAAGCCAGGGTTGGGCGGCACGTTAGAAATTTGATTTGATGTCGATTTGAAAGGGACCAATATGAGTATACGATAACTGATGAAAATGCCAAAGAAAAAAAAAGTTTGCTGTGGTTGCTATTTGAAAACTCAATTTGTCTCCGTTTCAAAATATGGTTCATTTTAGCTTTTCTAAGTTTATAGATTTTGATATGCACTTAGACATACATTATATCTAATAGCAAATTCTATGAATTAAAAAAAGTCAAAACAAACTATATTTTGGAGAACGGAGGGAGTAGAAACCATGCTTATAAGTACTTTACACATTCAAGCTCCAACGCAAAAGCGTAATTCTGTGAAGCTAGATTGGATGCTTGCACAAATCTGGATGCAAAATAGACGGTGCAGATCGCACGTGCTCTGTACCCCGCCAGGGCCAGAGCGCTCTGGTGCACGTGCTTCCCTCCGATCCCTCCCCCTAGTCGAACCCGCGGCGCCTTCTCTCTTACCGCCGCCGCCGCCTAGGCTCCACCGCCGTCAACGCCGGCTCCCGTACAGCTTCCCGGCCATCTCAGTCAGCTCCCCCATCCGCGCGCCCTCCACGCCAGGTCGGGGGCCGCCGCCTGGGGCGCGCGCCCTCGACCCCATACGGCCGCCGGAATCTGGTGGACGCGCCGCAGCTATTGCCGCAGGTCCCTTCTCGCCGCCGCCGCGCCGTCATTCATGGCGAGGCGTCGCCGGGTAGTACTAGAACCTTAATCCATGCTATTCAACATTCCATACTGCAATTCACAAGCTCCGGTAGCCGCCGTCGCAGCTATCTCCAGCCTCCGCTTCTCCTCCCCCTCGCCGGCTTTGATTCCACCGTTGCCCCAGCCGCTGGTTTCACCTCCGCCGGCGCTTCCCGAGGAGAACCCATTCGCCGCACTCCTCGCCTCTGCCCCCCCCACCGCCGGAGCCTCTCCGCCTGGTGCTCGACACTGGCGACGTTCACTCCGCGCTCCGCGGCCTCCCGGGCCTCGCGCGCCAGCTGTTCAGGTGGGCGGAGGACACCCCGCGCGGCTTCCCACGCACCGCCTCTGCGTTCGCAGCCGTCCTCGTCCCGCTCCGCGCCCTACCCTGTCTCGCTCCGCGCCCTGCACCTCGGCCTCCTCCTCCCCCTCGTGTCCCTCCTCCTATCCACTCACCTCTCTCCCGCCCCAAAATCCCTATTGAGCCTCCTCTTACGCCTGTCCACCAAGTTCTCCACAGAATGCCAAGCTCGCGTTGTCACGCCCGCTACCCGTTCGACGCTGTGCCTACCTGCCTTCCATGAGATGGCGCGTCACGGAGTGGCCCCTGACGTCAAAGACTGCAACCGTGTGCTCCGCGTGCTGCATGATGCCGCCATGTGGGACGACATTTGTGCTGTGCATGCGGAAATGCTCCAGCTCGGGATTGAGCCGAGCATTGTCACGTATAACACTTTGCTGGATTCCTTCTTGAAGGAGGGAAGGGAGGACAAGGCTGCCATGGTGCTGAAGGAGATGGAGACCCGGGGGACTGGTTGCTTGCCGAACGATATACAATGTGGTGATTTCTTGGCTAACCAGGAAAGGTGACCTGGGGGAGGCAGTGGAGCTGGTTGACTGGATGCGGCTGTCCAAGAAAGCATCATCCTTCACTTACAACCCACTGATCACTGCGTTGTTTGCGAGGGGTTTTCTTAAGAAGGTTGAAGCTTTGTTGGTGATGGAGAATGAAGGTATTATGCCATCAGTTGTGACATACAATTCAATGATTCATGGGCTACTTCAAAGTGGGCAGGTCGAGGCTGCGCAATTGAAGTTTGTGGAAATGAGGGCGATGGGCTTGCTGCCGGATGTGATCACGTACAATTCTTTGCTAAACGGGTATTGTAAGGCAGGCAATTTGAAGGAGGCTCTTTGGTTGCTTGGTGATTTGAGGCGTGCAGGGTTAGCACCAACAATTTTGACATACAACATTTTGATAGATGGTTATAGTAGAATAGGTGATTTAGAGGAAGCTAGGAGATTGAAAGAGGAAATGGTAGAGCAGGGCTGTTTGCCCGATGTTTGTACATATACAATTCTCATGAATGGTTCACATAAGGTGAGGAACCTTGCTATGGCAAGAGAGTTCTTTGATGAGATGCTGAGCAAAGGTTTGCAGCCAGATTGCTTTGCCTATAATACAAGGATTCGCGTGGAGCTTGCCCTAGGGACTGCTTCCAAGGCTTTCCAGTTGAGGGAGGTGATGATGTTGGAAGGAATATCTTCTGATACAGTCACATACAATATTCTTATTGATGGATTGTGCAAGACTGGAAACCTGAAAGGTGCTGAAGATCTGCTGATGAAGATGGTCAGTGATGGTTTACGGCCTGACTGTATCACATACACCTGCTTGATTCATGCACACTGTGAAAGAGGACGCCTAAGAGAAGCAAGAAAATATTTTAATAAGTTGATCTCAGGTCATTTACCACCCACAGCTGTGACCTACATTGTTCTTATTCACGCATATTGTAGAAACGGAAACCTTTATTCAGCATATGGTTGGTTTCAAAAGATGCTGGAGAAAGGGGTCGAACCTAACAAGATAACATATAATGTCCTTATACATGCGCTATGTAGGATGGGCCGAACTCAGTTGGCTTATCATCATTTTTATGAGATGCTGGAAAGGGGATTGGCACCAAACAAATACACGTATACCTTGTTGATAGATGGTAACTGTAAAGAAGGCAGCTGGGAAGATGCGATGGGATTGTATTTTGAAATGCACCAGAATGGTGTACATCCAGATTACTGCACACATAAGGCCTTGTTTAAGGGATTTGATGAAGGTCACATGCAGCATGCGATTGAATACTTGGAGAATGTTGTTTTGGGTGAATAGATTGATCTTAGTGAAAAATTGTCCTATTTTCCTTGCTTTTCAGATGTGTCCCTGTAAGAACTTTCTCCTGTATGCATATTTCTTATCCTCAGTGGTTTGTTGTCTAGCTTTGCTCACTTCATCTAGCATATTTTGTTTTTTTGTGTTCAGTCCGGAGATGATAGATGGAGTTTTTGGGCAATCCTTTTCAAAAGGGAAACAAAAAGAGAGTTTGAAACAATGTTCTCTGAGTTAAGCTGCTGGGTGCTTTCTAAATGAATTGTTAAGCACAAGCAGATCTTCCTCTTGCTGCTCAGAAGCTGGAGTTTGGAGTCAATTCCATTCAAAAGAAGAAAAGCAAGACTTCAGGACCATGTCCTCTGAATTAAGCAGCTGGGATGCTTCCCAAACGAATAGTTGAGTACAAACAGTTCTTCCACTTGCTGCTTTAACCTTGCCAGAATTCTTTCCTTGGCATTATACTCACGGATATGTGTTCTCTAATGAAAACTGGGTGGTAGGAATGTGATCTGTTTTCTAAAGACCTCTCATCACGATTCTGTCCTGTTTGTTATTTGGTTTTGAAAAGGTGTACTGGGAACTGCCTGGTGATCCTTATATTAACAATCTAAAATAGTAAATGACTGGACCTTTGCAACTGAGATTCCTTCAATTAGATATAGGATTTCTTGGTAAGAACATACCAAGAGATTTTTTGTAATGAATAATTCTTGTGTGATCATCAAATTTGCCATTGGCATAAGTCACAGTATATTGATCTGTCAGATATGTAACCATGTTCTCATTTTTTGGGTCTTTTAGTGAGAGATTATCTCTTTCTTAAGATCTGTCCCAACTGTTATTGACATCAACAAATTTTTGGCAATAAGGCTCTTTGTCAGCCCATGTCAGAGTGTTATAGTTTCTGAGCTCCAAAGTTCGAAGAGATTGGATCTGTGGTGCAAACTTGCATTAAGTTCTGAATTTATGTACTTACCCGTACTTGGTTAGTGATTTACCAGAAGAATCTGGCCTGTATGCAAATGTGACAACATGCAATACCATGATATGCTTGTGCTCATGTGACAACTTCAATTATACTCATGCCTAGCATAGTCAGGTATGCTACTGTCTAATGCTATTACAATAGTTTGATTTGTCATAATCAGTTGTGAGCTTTATTTTTTTTGCGTTTTTAATTGATAGACTAACTGTGGAAATGAGGAATGCACATATAACCATATAATTAATACCATCTATTTGTCATGTTAACTTCTCAAACTGTATCTTCCAAGGAAAAGGTGAGAATGCTCATGCTGAAGCTTGTCATAAACTTATATCTAGATCATGACTGCAGATTACTGGAGTTAGTTTCCCTTTTGATTGCCTCTTTGTGTCATATGCATAAGGTGTTTCATTTTCCTTTTTGCTGTTTCTAAGACTAGTGAACAGCCAAGGTATAGTACTACCTCTTGTCTGATTCACTAGTCATTTAGGTCACCAATACAGTTCCAATGCACAACGTTGATAATTGATTTTCTTTAGCATATGCTCCATTGTTGTTTTCATGTAACAAAACTGAATACATTTATATGTAGTAATCATAAAGGATTTGATATTTGACTACACGCTTTCTAGGATGACATCAATTTTGGACCAAAGGTAAGAAAGGAGTATCATGGTCTCACATGCTGTTGTAATTACTTGATATGCTGGAGAACAATAGCTTAAAATGACAGTATAACATATTATGAATTAGACCAGTCTTGATGTTATAGGAATACAATTTTGGGAAGAAAAATTTAAACTGAATAGCAGCTGTGCAGTCTTGATGTTGTCAGCATTTTGAAAATGGATCTACTGTAACACAGCTGAGGGCTCTTCTCCTACCACGAGTGCCTTGAGAATTCGGTCAGTCCATCCATCTACCAGCATGAACATATGTCCACCTTCTCGGACTTCATGGTACTTAATCCATGGAAGTTTCTTCGAAATGTACCTCTGCAGCTCAACAAGCACCAACCTGTCTTCATATCCTTGCCAGATGTGTACAGAACCCTCATTTTGAGGAAATGGATTCGTAATATTCATAGGGTCAAACTCCCACCTTCCAAAAGCGACAAGTAAATCACGGTGGATTGATTCATAAGTGCCTTGTTGCCTTGATTTATTCTGAAAAAATGAAGTAGTAAATCAGTGTATGTTGAGAAATCTTAAAAAAAGGGCAGGCTATTTTTATTACATTGCTTTAGGCCAGCTTTGAGTACCAATGTTTCTTTTGACATTCTTTATTGCTGCAATTTTCATGCAAATAGTCTCTATGCCATGAACACACATAGGAAACAAGTCCTGCTCTGTAAAGTAGTATTTTATGTGGTGCAATTTTTCTTATATCCGAGGCTGTGGTTTACCTCGATGGTTCTTGGCATTGCCATCATCTTCTGAAGAACCTCCATATCATGCTTGCTAAATATTTCAGGGTGGTGCATGGCAGCCGCAGAAGAAGGGAGCCACTTCTGGGTCATCCACAGGTAGAGCAAGGAAGGTACATTGTGTGCAATCCACAGGGTCCTCTGCTCTGGCACTACCTGTTTCTTGAAGGCTTGCCTGGATAGTTCAGCTGGAAAAGAAGGCCACCAGTAGTTGATAACTGGAACAACTAGCGCAGCACCTGCGAGCCTGCACACATACAGCATATGGAGTTTTACCTATCTGAGGAGTTTCATATTTCATTAAAACCAATGTGGTTGGAGTCTATGTTTGCCTGTGAGGTATATACTGGAGGCATCCCCAAACTGAGTATCCTCCCATTGAGGTCCCCAAGACATAGAACTTCTGCCCAAGCTCCAGCTGGTCAGCGAGCTCCTCGATATCCATTGCCTCGCTCTTTACATCCCGCTTGGGATTTGGGTCACTTTCCCCATACCCAGCTCTATCAAAAGCAAGGAGGTAAATTCCCAGTTCTTCCACAAGCTCCTGAATTGACAGAAAAAATAGAAGCCAGTGGGAATGATATGAAGAAATGAAACAGATTTCACTTGAAGTCGTGTTATGCTGTCTGCTATACCTTGGAAACAGGTAAGGGTATGTCCTTGGTGCTATCAAATGCATGTATTGTGATGATCTTGTACCTGGCCTTGTCTTTCTGTACTCCATCTTCTCTGTATGCAAGGTGCCTTCCATCCCTGAGCTTGATCCTCGGAGATGTCAGAGGAGGGCCACCTGGGGAGCCACACAGTTTTGTGGGGGGAGGCCGGAGAATCGCCTGGAATGCCCAGCCAAGGAGCACAATTGGCAGAACGAAGACTAATTTAGGAGCCATTTTCTCCAGATCTGGTGCTTTCAGGTGAGAGGAGACAACTGTGAAGATAGCTTCGAGTGGCAAGGCACACTTGCAATGTCGGTTGTGCTTTATTCCATTGGTGGCCTTTCTGCAACAGATGGACCCCATCAGGCCATCATTGCTTTTTTTTTTTTGCATCTTCTGCTTTAGCTTGTTGCTGTAGACTTATGACTATTTTATTATGCTCATGGCCTACGTCGATCCAGATCTACGAGCAGCCACAGTGTGGTGAAAAACCGAGGTTTGAACTTTCTCTCTCCTGTTGAAGCATCGATTTTCACGTTGCAGCCACCGATGCTCAAACCAAAATTCCTGGCATCGAGGATTCTACATGCATCGATGCCCATTGATTATAAAAATGAGTTCGCCGCTGCTCCGCCAGCCATGGGAAAAAGATTCTGTACTGGGAAGGAACAGCTGTGATTGTTTATTAGTAGAGTGGGGCCCACTGACGAGGTTTGCACGTTGCGGCCAAAACGAAAAATCAGGCATCGGCTGTGATTTGATATTTGGAGCATTGCTTTTCTGATGTACACTGCGGATGCTCTACGTTCATATTTGCAATGTGAATTTGAAAATAGTCACTGTGGTGAAGAGGCACAGATCTGACCTGGGACAACTGACAGGACCACAAGATTTTTGCCTGTGATCCACCCTGTAACTGTTGAGTGCTAAGATGGTTGGTACAAGGTTCTTCGGCAAGTTACAACTTTCTGTACAGACTTTACGAGATGTGCTGATGAGTGTGATCGACTTCGGGGTTAACTTTCCCCCCCGCATCAGATTTTGCTCCTGTGTTGCGTGCCCTGTGCAGGGTTTGCAGCTGCGAGGGATCTCACTGCTGTGAATAAAGAGAGAGGATCTGCAATGCTGTTGCAGTACACAGTCCTAGCCATCTCTGAGCTGCTGGTGCCTAGCTCACAGCCAGAACGATCAGGCAGACATGAGAAGGTGCTCTTGGTATCTGGTGGCCATCAGAGCCGCAAATCTACACCGCGTTCGCTCAGCTGTACTGAATGTTGTACTGGAAAGTATTGAGCCTCCAAATTAGAGAGGAGTGTAGTGACACACAAATCCTACTAGTATCCTAGATGCCGATGAGCCTCCAGAAACTGGTGACCATTTTGGGTGCACATTGATAGCGAGACCGCACTGACCTGATCACATTGCAAATTGGTACTGCTACTGCTTGGTAGGCGGCAACCGAATTTGTTGGCATCAAATGGATCCCAACAGATCACAGCCCAGCTCTGCGGATTTTTAAGTACAGTATCACGGATTGATTGATCTCGCCGTCCTGGAGACAGGGCAGGGATCCAGCTCGTTGCTGTCATGGGCTCTGGTGCAAGCCCAAAAAGACAGTATTATTGGCACGTACGCGTCAGGCTTAACCAATCTCCTACAGCGTTGTATTTGGTTTCTCTCACAGCAGGAAAAGGAAATGATCTTGAGAATCATCTTGCTTTGCCAAAGTAACACTGCAATGTGTACGCGAGCTCAACCACACAGGTCCACACTTACGTAGACAAATTTACCCTTTGGGTTTCACCGATCCTTCTGCTGTACATCCACGATGATAGCAAGAGAGGACTATAATGTTGCTGAGGTAACTACCCACGCAACCAGAAATATTTGCCGACAGAATACTGGCACATTTGATGAATTACATGCGGACTATATATACCTTGAACGAGAGCGCACCCCCAAGAATGATAGAATTTAACTTCAGCTGTTTGCAGACCATGTCTTTTGGAATATTTCTGCATTTTGCCAACTACAGTAAATTCAAACCCCCAACAGTAGCTCCACCGTTTACCAGCTTTGAGAAGACAATTTGAGGCAAGGATCAATGGATCAGCAGCTGTAAACAGGTGGATAGATTACTGCTGCAAACTTCTGCTTGAACACCTCCCCACACATTGCAGGCTCCATGCAACCTGCAACGTCTCGATCTCGGCATTCAACAACGAGACTGTCTCAAGAAATATGAAAACTTGCACCTTTTCTACCAAATCCTCGCAGCTTGTCACCACGTGGGATAAAAATATAAAATTCTGATAGCTACAACTCTCATGGCATTGACTGCCCAAACCACGAACCAATTCCGCATGGAACTCTCTCAATGTCAGACCGCACAATCATAACTTGAAGAACTATTTTGTGTGCTTGGATACTGACTCGTACGCAATCAAGAGGAGACACGCTGATCCTTGGAGATCCGTTGTAGCATGGACTCTTGCCGCCAAAGTCGTCATGCATGTCATGATCTGAATATCTGATCCACGGATTGGCCCACAATGATCCTCCCATCAGTGTCCATTCAGGTTGGTTACTTACCACTCTTGAGTGTTCAGGGACAAAGGATCAGTGGACGGCTCCTTTTTCGCCGAGGCACTTCATAGATGTCGAATAACAGCTTTTGACAACAACCAAGAAACATCACCATCTGCATGGAGGTGAAAAATGGTAATTATTGTGCCCCAGGATGTACAAATGGAACTTGCTAATGAAGCTGAACATTGGCAAAGTAACCTCTAATTGTTTTAGTACAGGTAAGAGTGTAACTAGTGAAGTTTTTTTCTGTTACTAGAACTACGATATGCACTTACCATTGGTTGGAACGGCTATGATATTCCACTACCTTATTAGCAGCTTAGTTAGGTGTCAAGCAAATATCATAGCATTGGCCGGAGGCAGAAAATTATCACCAAACTGTACTTGACTCCACTTCTACCACTTGCGCATGGTGCCAAGCAGGCATGATGGCATTTGACCATAAGAGAAGAATGCACAAACTTGTACTTGGCTCCACCACTTATGGAAATCTATAGAGATTTTTTAATGCCCCAATCAAGAAGAACCTATGAACTTTTTATACCTGAATTGACATATCTGCACTAGACAGCACCCCCTACATGATGAAGTGGTGGCGGCACTGCATTCTGTTCCTTTGTTCTCTTCAGTGACTTGTTGTTATATCATGCCAAAGAAGAGAATAAACAGATAATAATGGTAAATCAGCTGGTTATCACAGTTCGAGGAAAGATTCTAACAGGAATTGAACTCAATGCTTTTCTTTCCTTAACAGAAAAAGAGGCAGCTAAATGAGGTTTTCCTAAACAAATAATCCAGCAAAGATAAAAATTTGAGCGTTGAGAGGCTTCCAAGCGGACAGTGCAGCATTTTGCCTCCCAGATAATGAAAAAAAAATAGAAAACCGGAGGATAAGAATATTGGGAATGTAAGTAAACATCAAATCAAGCATGCCAAATGGATCGATAATTTCGCCAAAACCCAAAATTCCAAAGAATCATATTCCCCTTTTTCCCATTTAGCTCCAGAAAGGCCATCTTCCTAACTTGCCATGAATAATTTCCCATAGATGCTTTTTTTAACAATAAGGTATTTTATTGTGCTCCCCAGAAATCAGATGCTACTGCAAATTCTCCAGAATAGCTCATATGTTTTTCCCCTTTAAAAGGTGCAGAGCTGATACACAAATTTGATAAGGTGATTAAGCATCATATTCTGCAGAGCACAAAGGCTTCCACGTCAACAGTGCGGCAATTTCTGTCTCCAAAGCAAGGAAAAATATTCCCCTTTATTTTCCATTTATCTCCACAAAGACATACTTCCAAACTTGTCACAAACAGTTACATAGAGATGTCTTTTTTTAAGAAAAAAAGGATAAGTGTTCTCTCCAGAAATCAGATGTTAATTATTATATGTAAAAGCTCCTTTTTTCTCTTTCGGAAGGGTATAAAGATAATGGCACACAACAATTTGATAACATGGTTAAGCATAGAGTTCTGCAAAGCGATTGCCATGCAGATCCTACATGGTAGGCATGCAGTGTTTCCTACCAATACCGGATGACTTAGCAATCTAATCTTCACTGACCCACTTTCCTGGAGCCATGTTATGTTCTATAAAGGTAGTATAACATATGCATATTAATCTATCACATATTTTGAGGACTCCACAGTGACCTGAAAGACTTTGTTTCAGTCATAAAAGAATGTCTACCGTATACTCATCTCATAATAAAAGGAAAATTTTGCAAATCTGTAGTCATCGATATTCATATCAGATGGTTCTGAGCGGAAAAAAATGTTTTATCCCGAGAACTTGAAAGAACATGCATGAAACATTGCTTGTGTAGATTCTATCTGTAATAGTTAGAGAAAATATACCACCCTTTGGCTTTCTTGGAAAAAGCAATACATCCTTCCTGTTGCCTTTTCAGCTGCATCCACAGCATACCCAACTAAAAAACACACATGCCTCGCATCCTCTTTTGATCCTACACTTGGCAGCAGGCCCCAAACCACTATAATAGAGGCTTGTCCTCTACCAATTGCCAATAAGCAGCTCTTTGACACATCGCTGAGTGCACCAGCTTGCTGCATTCAGTCAGAGCATTTGTTGTGCAAAATACAAATACCTCGTCCCAACAAACATGTCTAGGTCTGTCGAGCCACTCGTAGTCGGTCGGGTGATTGGAGAAGTTCTCGACTCCTTTAACCCATGTGTGAAGATGATAGTGACCTACAACTCAAACAAACTTGTCTTCAATGGCCATGAAATCTATCCACCAGCAATTGTATCTAAACCAAGAGTAGAGGTTCAAGGGGGTGACTTGCGGTCTTTCTTTACATTGGTTAGCAGTCAAATGTTTCATAGATAAATTCAAATATTCATATTATATACGTACTGTTCCTCCCTAATGGCCATAGTTCTTCAAATTTCAGGTTATGACAGACCCAGATGTCCCAGGACCAAGTGATCCATATCTAAGGGAGCACCTCCACTGGTAATATTCAGCAATTATTACCTCATGGATGTTAAGTAGCATATGTTGCTGAGGAAGATAGCACCACATCTTCCATATATACAAGACAGCACATTTTCTGATCACTTAAAATGAGAGTGTTGTGGCTAAATGTTATCCTTTACATTTGCAGGATCGTGACTGATATACCTGGGACAACAGATGCCTCCTTTGGTAGACACTCCCATTGATTCGTGCTTAATCTATGCATGTTCCAGTTGTTCTTCGAATTAATAACCATGCATATTTCAAATTGCAGGGCGAGAGGTCATAAGCTACGAGAGCCCAAGACCTAACATTGGTATCCACAGGTTCATTTTTGTGCTCTTCAAGCAGAAGCGCAGGCAAACTGTAACTGTGCCATCCTTCAGGGATCATTTCAACACCCGGCAGTTCGCCGAGGAAAATGACCTTGGCCTCCCTGTGGCTGCTGTCTACTTCAATGCTCAGAGAGAAACTGCTGCTAGGAGGCGCTGAAATTCTGGATCTCATTGTCCACATTACGATAAATAAGGGCCTTCCAATCCCATTTCTATGAAATCAATAATCTTGTTCTAAATTAAATTCCCCTAGGTCCTGCACTACAAATAAACCAGATGTGTTTTGCAGATTGTATTGGTATTGGATTGTTTTGTAAGTGGAAAGATTGAGAATACTGAACGACCTATGCTTATAGTAAAATTTATGTATAAGACAATCAGTCACTGAAAGTCTGAAACCAGGGCTGTTGGACATCTCCCACAGGAAAAAAGATCATCAACTGTTTGCAGTGTGCCGCTTGCCAGATTCACACTATGTGCACTTTTTCTGACACGCAAATCTCCTGGAAACGAAAATTGTCGGATCTTGTTCTGTCACCTTGTAGAATATGAAGACACCCGTACTGCATTCAACTGCTATACTGTTAGAGACATGGACAGATAAGGAGACACCATTGTATCTAGGTGACTGCCCAATATAAGTATTAAAAGTATGGAGATCCTATGTGGTGAGTGGTGGGCCTCGAACCCCCCCTACTTTTCCTTCATCTTGTCCTTAAGCCAAATGCAAAGAATTACATTTGATGCATGTCAAAACAATACAGTTATTTCAATCTGACTGTAAACTGGATGCTCTTTTCCTATTGCCTGACTGCATGCTGTAACAATGTAATCTCCCCCCCCCCCCCCCCCCCCCCCCCCCCCCCCCCCCCCCAAGAAGACACAGGATAGCTGTGCATCTTTGCAAGGAGATGCAATAATTAGAGTTTACAGCGAGAGTGTGACAGGAAACTCGAACCATTACAACCGGCTACTTATACATGCAACGTTACAACCTACCCATGCGAGAATTCCCTAGGCTAGCCTAAAAGACAATGTAATATCCACGGTTGTACTTGTGTTCTCTGTTGCTGGGAGTGGATCCAGATCTCTTTGCTAGTTGAAGGAAGAACTCAGGTACTCAAGGTCAAGGATGTAATTTTTTGATACCTATGCCACTAAAATGCAGAAAGACACATAAGAAAGAGAAGGAAGAAATTAGATATTGCAAAGAATAACGTTAAAGAGTATAAAAACTAGCAGAAAATTTTCACAGAACTGTATGTGAGGCATACGAAAATATGCTAAAAAGATTATTTGTACAATTGGCAAAATAATACCCAAAAATATCAATACCGTCTAATCTAGAAATGATAGCATGATCTGTTCAGGTTTTAGACTTCTAATTTATCTGAATAATCAACAAACGTATAATCCAAACCTATCAAACAATTGTTATTCATATATCTCCTTTAATTTGTCTCCTGATGAATGCAAGATTTTGTAGGTTCAACAGTAAACATGATTCTTCATCTCGCATATACCCAATTTTGTTATATTTTGATTTGATATATGGTAGTGAAAGAAAACCTACCAGAGGCTAAATTGTCTGTATGATTGAACCTTTTCCTTGAGTAACCACTGAGTGGCCAAAGATGCAAGATGAGAAAGGAAGCACTAAATATGATTAGGACGAAGTCTTATCTTAGGTGACAACTTGAACATCGAGTATTAGTTGCAGATAAAATTTCATGATATATTTCTGAAAATCATTATTTCGAATTTCGACGATGACATATCTGATTGATGCGAGTTTGGAAATCCTTCCCCGAATAGGCCATATCCTACAGGTTTGTTTCTTTTATCTTGTTCTTCCCTTTCTTTGCTCTTCTTGGTGCACGAATATTACACGGCTATATATAACCTAGTAGGAGGAGTTTTGTCCTTTCTGAACTCTGTTCATTACAGATTTCAACGACACTAGGCAACTTTGTTCTTTCTGAAGTCTAGGTTCCTTTCCTTCCATATGTCAACTTTCTGATGCCTAATTTCGCTCAGGGAAACGTGGAACACACACCACATCTGCAGCAGCCAAATTTTCTGACCCATATATAAAATCAATAAAATCAACTCGACTTTTATTTTGAGAGGAAAATAAACTCTACTGTACTGACACACACCACATGCCTACTCTACTGTCGCTTGGCGCCCGGCGGCGACGGTCTGCGGCGAACGGCCTTCCGCTCCTTCTCCGGCTGATTCCCCGTCACCCTTCCCGCAAAGACCACTGTGTGGTGTTTTACTTGAGCTGAATGTGCTGCTGAATTGTGCTCTTAATTATTTGCACTCTGCTGCATCAGTGATCTGCGATCTATTATATCATTAGACTACGTAGACAGAGCAGAAGCATGTGCTGTACTCTGCACTAAATACAGAGGGGGAAGAAACATCACTTCACCAATTTATGCTGTGTGTGTAAATGGTGTAAGTTCATCATATAATTGTGTGTCATGATTAACTCATCATATAATTTGCTACGGCCAGCAGATAAATGGGTACCAGACGAGCATGAATCAGTTTGGGCCAAAATTGTAAAGGTTCTTTTGGGCTTACGTGGCCCATACTATAGTTCACCATTTGTTTGTTATAGTTTTGCAAACAAAAGGA
Organism: Panicum miliaceum; assembly: GCA_032594955.1. Classification (NCBI taxonomy): domain Eukaryota; kingdom Viridiplantae; phylum Streptophyta; class Magnoliopsida; order Poales; family Poaceae; genus Panicum; species Panicum miliaceum. Next base: position 1,840,260 of record CM064065.1, on the reverse strand, counting down.
AGCCCATTTGGTATGTTTTGCAATTAAAAATAAAAAAAAACTCCATTTGCTATAGCAAATATACTTGAACTGGGCAATCGTCTCAGCTCACGTAGGTAGCAAAAGTCTCGAAGCCGGGTTCGTTCAGTCAATTTATATAGCTAGTATACATACACTATACGACCGGGCCACAAATGAGTAGTACAAAATTGAATCGACTTGTGCCTTGAGCCAGTACTGTCTGGACCTGGCTGTTTTTCCCTCGGTCTGCACCGTACCGTTACATGAGACGAAGCGTGCAAGTTCATTTGGCAGGTCGCTCAGCGGCTCAACAACGCTCAGTACCTCTGGAAGTAGGTCTCGAATCCCCTGCTCGAGAAGCAAAACCTCGCCGAGTTCCCCGGCCGCCCAAGAAATAACCTCCTGCCGATGCCGCCGCCGCCAGCGAAGACGATGAGCCTCCTCGAGCTGTAGTAGCCGGAGTAGGGGTACGACGACGACAGCGCGCTGCTGCTCGCGTCCACCGGCACCGCGCTGCTCACCGAGCGCGCCGGCAGCAGGCAGTTGGCCAGCAGGGCATGCTTCCCGGCAGCATCATCGTCGTCGTCGGCGACGTCAGCGGAATGGCCGCGGTGGCGGCCGTCGAGGAGGGCGATGTCGAGCTCGAACAGCTCTTCCTCGTCGATGTCGGCGATCACCTTATTGGCCTTCTTCCGGTCGTCGCCGTCGCTGCCGCCCATGCCTATGCCTGCCATGCTGCCTGGGATCGGACTCGTGACTTGGATGAAGAAGAGAAGAAGGTAGCTGGGCTTGGCGTGCAGGGTACCGGTGGTATATATGAATGATGATGCTTGCCTTGCTTGCACGAACATGTATGCGTGCGATGAGACGATCGAGAGGGTGGGTGAGTTTGTTCTACTGTCTTGGTAAAGATGCTGGTGACATCGTGTGACCCGGTAGAGTAGGTTGCCTACAAATCCTAGCTGGAGACGCTGCTCTCTAGTTTCTGCAGATTTTTCAGGGGAAAATGTTTGTGCTGGTAGAACTATATTATTCAAACCCCAGGTTTGAGCTAGCTTAACTATGTCTGTCCATCATTTGGCCACCTAATTAACTAATAATTAATTATCCGTGACAGTCAGATAGTACTTACTTGTAACCCGAGTGATAAACAGTCGCCCCGTTCTCTCGTCGTCGTCAAAAAGAGAAGTCATTACGCAAAAACAGAAAAAGAAAAAGTCATGCCATGCGCAGCCCATACGGGAAATATACCAAGCAAGGCTGAGTTTTTCTTGTCGGGCTCATATTGGGCTGGGCCTATTGTGGGCTTTCCAGTGAAGCGGCACACGGCCCTCCCTGGTCTCGCTACCGCGCATTATCATTGGGAAGATGGGGAGAAAAGGTTCATTTTATCTCTACACAGCTAACCAGATTTTTATTTGTTTCTTGAGGCTATGAACGGCAAGTGTCTGCAGAGAGATAAAATTTGCGCGTGTCCTGATAAAATTACACGGAGATGAAGCCAAGTTTAATTGTGACATGACGCTAGTACGTACATAGTTCCATTACATTGAGCTTACTGCTTTACACATGTAGCATGCAGCGTGCATTAGGAACGACTTGCATGCTGACTGACCAGCTAATAAGTACTGCATGCTCCTGCAACCTGCATAGCCCAAAATGGTGCCACTGCTGGCTGGCTTCACCGTAATCATCAGTTCCTAATTAACACCTTCTACATACTACAGGTACCGTACTACTGCTAAATAGTACTAGTAGCAACGCAATGCATATGCTCAAGTTATCCACTAGCCTACTGCTACTGCTACTCACAAAAGGCAACCATGCATCCATGCACGCGTGCAGTGGTCACATGTTCACATGGTGGGCTGCTTGCCGGCCGCCTTGAAGCTGCCGGTCGTGGCGGTGGCGGAGTGGCCGCCGCCGGAACCGGAAGGGGCGCCCTGGGACGCCGCCGCCGAGGCATGCTGCTGCTGCTTGCGCTTGAGCTCGGCGAGGAGGGCCTTGTTCTCCTGGTCCAGCTGCTGCGCCTTCCGCCGCAGCCGCTCGTTCTCGTGCATCATGCGCAGGTTCTCCAGGCACAGGCTCGAGTTCACACGATCCATCTATCCTGCCTCGTTGCCGACCTGCATATGCATCCAAAATCACCAAATTAAGCTTCAGAAAACGCACATGCCAACTGCTTTATGAAGTGTGCTAGAAATGCCAAACAGACATGAAAACACAGGGTTCAATTCATATGTGCATGCATTTGTATGTCAAAATGTGCATGACCATGACCCAAAGATAAACAAAACTTCAACTTGAAACAAAAACAAAGAAACAAAGGGTTCAAGATGGAGCAAAACAAGAGTACTAATAGCATTTGCAATGATCTGCAGCATTTCAAGCACCTTTCTCTGAAGCTTGAAGCGGTTAGCCTTGGAAGGCAGCTGATGCGTAGGGGAAAGGAGGAGGCTTAGGAGCTCGATCGATGCGCTGCGCTGAAGTGTTCGCGGGTGCCTATTTATGGGCGGCCTTCGAGCTCGATCGAGGAGCAACGGGCGTGCGTGTTCATGTAGCCAGTAGCCCAGTAGTAGTTACGAGTCAATGCTGTGCGTCATGTATCCTCCTCCACAGCTGCAGACTCGAGGCTGTGTGTGCGTGGTAGCTAGCTGTCACCAGAGAGTGTGATGATGGAGCTGAATTGATGACGCAGTCCAGGGAAGAAGCTAAGGTCCAAAGATACGCCATCATTCTTCTTCCTCCTCCGTCTCGTCAGTCATGGCCTCCTGGTCTTCCTGCCTTTGCGCTTCTTCCGGGCTCTCTCCCTCTCTCTACCTCAACACACACAGATCGAGACCATGTAACCTGCTCAGCATACTCCCACCATTAGATTAAATTAACAGTACTCAACATTGTGGTTTGAAGTTGAACAATGGTGTAGGTCGGGCTGATCATCATACTACGCAGAGATCAGCAGATGCAGCGTCAAAGGTCAATGGACATTTAACCGTTGCACTCGATTGCATCTACTACTAGCAAAGTAGCACTAGCAAGTACAGTAGACTGCGCAGTGCAGTAGTCTCTTGCTGTCAACTCAAATGTTCTTGCTGATCTTGGAACAGATCTCTCTTGCTGTCCCGAGGCATCAGCTAGTGATGACCATCATTAAGTGCAGGTCATCACATCTCCAGTTATCCGCTGCCTTCGATCAATTGCCCCCCGTTGCTAGCTACCTCCTTCAATACTCCATGATGCATCCTGTTCTTATCTTGCTACTCATGTTTTTTTCTTTAGAGATGATCGTCTTACTCATGTTCAACATGCGGATAGTAATGCGTATTTCTTGTTGGTTGAATCGCTCTAAAAGCTTAGGCTAGTTTTTGCCAAACCAAGGGTTAGAGTTTCGGGGGTGAGGTCTTCTCTGATAATGGGCAACGAGCTTAACGGTAATGGAATGCCATCGGCAATGGTGACGGCTTGGGAGGTCATATGAACGGTGATACACAAGAAATCACTGTAACACTCTGCTAGTGCTACTAGTACTACTAGTACAGTAGGTGTGCCATGGGGCAGTTAGGATGTCAGTGTTGGCCATGACCAGAAGACACTGGAAGTAGGGAATGTGAACTCAGCACCGCCTCAGGGCTGTCACATACTCTGGTCCAGTCAAGTGGCAGGCAGGCAAGAGCCACTATTGCTATGCTCTGTTTGGTGTATGGAGTCTGGAGTCAAGGGGCAGGGCGATAAAGTATCTGCTAAATTTGCAGGAAATCCGGTTGGAGTTCATGTCAAAGAGTAAAGAGCCCTGAGATGTGCGCAACAGATTTCTTACTGTCCCAAGGCAAGAACTCATGATGATCAGCATTCAGGTGCATGTCTTCTACTACTCCCCAATGCTCTCAACTGTCCCTGTGCTTCAATCCTCCATCATGCCATTGGTATGCCACTTCGAGCTGAATGAGATTTGTGCAAAGATTTCAAAAACAAGAAAACCTTTGACGACCAATGTGCTAATAGGAGTATGCTTTTGTTGCCGAATGAATATAATTAGTCAAATCTCTGAAGTCTTCTATACTACCTGACCACCACTTCAAGCTTTGTCATAAAAACACTCTTTTAAAAAAAATTATCTGTGATTATTATGTATTACTCCGTTTGAGATCGGAGAGACTGCAAATCGTACATGCAGCTGCTACCTGCAGAACAAATAAATCAATAAATAAATGTATTGGGTCCAACATTTGGATTCTTGGTCTGATTGGACATGTTGACCTCAGACACTGAAGCACAGTACTATTACTCCCGCGAACACTGGCAGGCCTATCTTGAGCAATCATGACGACGACAGTCGAGGTGGGTTCCGTTCGGAAGGAAAAATTGTAGCCTCGTCACGATTAAAATCATCACGATTAAAAATATCTTATTATTTAGAAGTATTAAATAAAAAATATATTTATATACGCAACAAATTTAATAAATCTAATTAATTCATGATTTGCAACAGCGCTGCTCAGTAATTATCCGCTAATCATAGATTAATATACCTCATTAGATTCGTCTCACGAATAACTTAAGAATTCTGTAATTAATTTTATAATTAAATTTTATTTAATACTTTTAAATAAAAAGATTCTCTTTTATCATGATATGCTAAAGTTTAATCCTCACGGACCCCTCCTCTGCAGAACGGATGCATATTGGAAAAGGAACGTGATCGCAGATGGATACGAACGGACTATTTTTGTGCTGGAGTAGCTCAAGCTGCCAAAGTGACAAGCTCGACTACAGCAGGAGTACTGGAGAGTAGGAGCTGCAGCTGCACGTACAGATAACATGAAATGGTCCAGATCTGCTCCGCCTTCATCTCCTCAGCAAGTGCGACAGTGACCCGGTGTGGCTTTGGGCGGTATGGATGTCGATTTCGGCCATTACTAAGGGCAGGTGACATTGGAACCAGGGAATGTGAGCTCAGCAATGCCTGACAGAGCCTCTCAACATCCTCGACTGGATTGCTATGTCCTTTTCGATGCAAGGAGTTAAGCATGCATCCATGCTGGATTTGCAGAGGGTCGGTCAGATTTCATGTCAAGAGTAAAAGCCTTGAGATGGATCATGCCAGCTCCATCCATCAGCAGTTTGACTCGTTCAGTCAAAACTTGAAACGCATCACAGACATACCATCAGCTCGCTGCATGCAGCAAACCAGATTGCAGCAGTTTGAAGGTAAGATTAAAAAGAGTATTGTTTGATTTCTGTCGGTAACCACTAACCAAACTTCGGAGACGGTGGTGCAACCTGACAGAACAACAATTGCGCACTGACTGTAATGGCATCAGTCTTAAAGTATGCTATGTCAGTTGAACCACAATCAACTTACCACCTTACTACTTCAGATAACCAGAAGTGCGTACGCAACTCTCACAATTCTGTATTCTTCGTTGGTTCATAGTAGTGTTTTTTTTTTTGACCCGCTGAACTTGTAGGGTACAGACAGCTGTAGTATGGTTCATAGTAGCGATTTGTAGTGATTGGTTGTCAGCTACAGCAGATCAGATAGTGACATTTACTTGTACAGTTATCCTTTTATAAGCAGGGAGCAAGCGAAGATGCCTAAATGTCAGCTAGTGATCTCTTCTAACCAAACATTGCTGTAATTTGCTCTCATCAAGCTACTGAAATTAATCAAACAGGCAGTATGAACTGCATTTTTCTTCCCCTTTTCAGATAACTGAGGATGCACATAAATGAGCACTCGTACGCCTAGATTTTTTTCCCTTCTTACACGTGTCCAAATCGGATACATGAATATATATGATCAACACAAATTTGAGCTGCATTTCTCTTTATCTCTGAAAACTTGGGGTACATTTCACAATCAGACACATCTATCTCAAACGACTCTAATTCCCTTTGAACTACCCCTAATCTACAGTCTTTTCCCCTGCCTAAACACCTCTATCAATCAAGTGTGAGAATTGTACAAAAACATAATAACACATTGCAGGAACAATCACCAGTACTGTTTCCCGGTCAGCACCACTCCTAGTAGCATTTTTTTTCCATACACATTTCCAAATCTGATACGTTAACACCAGTTTCTTTACATTTCCATTACCCCTAAATTACATTTTGTCGGTGCCAAATCAAGTGTACAATTGTAGTGTGCTAAATACATGGACAAGAACAGTTACAATGAATTTGATCAATTCTGATCAACACAAAACTGAGCTACATTTTCCCCTCTTCCACACGCTCCCCGGTCTGAGACATCTAGACAGTCTCTCAACCCCTTCCAATTGACATAATCTACAAATTTCTCTCTGCCTAAACACCGCTATCATATCATCAAATTGTAAACATTGTACAACGAACACACTACACCAGCTGACAATTACATGTTACCGACCTCACCGGTCACCAGTACAGCTTCACCGGCGGCACCTTGAAGCCCGGCGCCTCGTCGACGAACGGCACCGCCTCCGGCCGCGCCTGAAGGTCGTGGTAGAACTGGTACTCGGCCTCGTAGTCGTGCAGGTCAAGCTCCTTCTTCTGGTTGGTGTGGTAATGGTGCTTCGCCCCCGCCGCCTTCCCGAACCCGAACAGGCTCACCTCGTCGCACGCCCCCAGGGCCATCACCACCGCCTGCAGCCCCGACGAGTAGTGGAAGTACCTCTCGTCGTGCCTCGTGGTCCAGTTGCTCGGCGGCTCCCCGGTCGTGGCCACGAACCGCCTCAGCGAGTAGTACTTGGTGATGCGCGCGCACAGCGCGTCGAGGCGCGCGTCGGTGACGAGGAGCGGGAACGGGGAGGCCGGCGTGGCGGTGGCGTTGCAGATGAGCGCGTCGAGGAGGTGCGCCGGCTGGCAGACGTACATGGCCATGGGGACCGCGCGGCCGTAGGGGTGGCAGGCGCAGCCGGGGGTGGTTATGGCGGAGCGGACGGCGCAGTAGTGGAGGACGTTGGAGTTGACGAAGGAGAGCGAGGTCTTGGCGCCGACGTCGGCGGCGTAGCCCGCGACGCGGGCGTTGTTGAGGCGGATGACGAGGTCGTGCGCGTCGATCTGCGCGCCCCGGCCGGACCCGAGGAGGATGCCGCTGTTGCCGACGACGGCGCAGGTGGGGAAGCGCCGCGGGCGGCCGAGCAGGCCCGCGAGGTCGCCCATGACGGCGGCGACATTGGTATCCCGGCGGCGGAGACGGTGCGCGAGGAGGAAGGAGCGGAGGGAGGCGCGGAAGGCGGCGAGGAGGGATTCGTCGCTGGGGAGCGTCTGGAAGGGGACGCGGAGGCGGGAGACGGCGCGCTGCCGCGGGGCGGAGGAGGCGTTGCTGCGGTAAGGGAGGCGGAGGTAGAGGAGGCGGTGGTGGTTGCCGAGGCTGGGGAACGAGGACACCGAGGCGTTGGCGAAGAGCGCGGCCGCCTCGGCCAGGACCTGGTCCCCGCCGACGTCGGTGGCGGCGAGCCGGCGGAGGAGCGCGTCGGCGGCGTATGGGGACGGGCCCCGGGGGAGGAACAGGTGGCGGCGGAAGGAGAGGGAGAGGAGCGAGAGCGCGAGGAGGAAGAGGACCGGCGGGAGATGGCGGCGCTTCATCTCCGGCGGTGCTGTCGCCGAGATCCGGCTGCCATTAGTAGCCTTGATGGGGGGACCCGGAGGAGCCGCCGACGCGGCGAGCGAGGTGAGGTGGGGGAGAAAGGTCGGAGATGGTGGGACCCACAGCTGGGGAAGATGTGATCCTGGTGGGCTGTGCGGGATCGCCCACTGGCATGCGGGTCCCAGTCGGCGACGGGGTCGACGTGTCAGTGTGCAGCTGGCTAGTTCGGTAACGGTTGCTGTGGCGATGGTTGGTTATTGGTTTGGCTGCGCTGCACTCTTTGACTGCTGCGAAAGTGGGCATGGGGTGCCAAGGGCAATTGGCGATGGAACTGACCAATGCAGGCTGCGTGAAAGGGGGGAAAAGGCGCTTGAAAAGCATATTTGCTAGGGTAAAATATACTCCAGTTTTGGTAACAGCAACTAAGTAAGAGTTAACAATTTGCCGGCCGGCCAAACCATTTGCTGCATTGGCACACTTGTTAAGAACTGAGAGAGGGAGAGAGGAAAGGATAGAATTGAGGCCATGTTGGAGTGGCAAAACATTGTGCGTTCTTTGTTGGAAACACTAGCGGCTAAATCTACGGAATGGCTCATCCTAACCACTAGTTCCAGCTATAAATGATGATGCCTAACCCATGTCACTTGTGGACTTAAAAAAGCTTAACAGGGACTAACAGTGTCTTTCGAAGCATATTCATAAATCTAATAGTGAAACACTAATACCATGAGGAAGGTTATAATATTTTTCCAAAGATTTAGGCAAGACTCGAGCATAGCATTGCCAGATTGGTTATACAAAACTTACATTACAGATTGTGTGATCCTGTAATCGAAAAAAATAACCATTGCAATGTAGGATTTATCTTGCTAAGATTTAGGCCGCATTTTGATGAATTCCATTTCGTTGGATGCCCGAGCCCAACCAACACTTTTAAGTTGGGCTCCTGCGGAGGCCCAAAGCAGCGATCCTCACGTACACAGCATGGAACATATGGAAAGCAAGGAATCGGCAAGTGTTCGACAACGTGACGGCAACGCTGGCTCTGGTGGAAGAAGAGATCAAGAGGAAGATCCCGCTGCGCAAGAGAGCTCATGAAGAGTGGGTGGAGGCTAATTTTTTTTCCATAATTAAGTACCTTTGTTCAGTTCTTTGAGTTTCCTAGTTTATTTATGTAATCAAACTTTGTATGAACTTGCTTGCTTCCTCTCTTAAATGATATAGCAGTGCTCCTGCTGTTTTCTTAAAAAGAAAAAGTTGGGCTCCTGGCCCATTTCCAAACTCAGGAAGCATAATAATAGTACAAGGCCCAACAATCAATGAAAGTACGGACATTTACATGACACAGCCAATTTATGAATATTGCTTTGGAGAACAACATATCTATAATTTTAATTTGAACTCACGCCAGTAAAGACACAGCAGTTTTCCCTTGTTTTGTTCACATGTTGCTCTTGCTTCTGTGGCAAGCCTGGCTGGCCGCAAGGCTGGTGATCCACACCTGGTCCGCGACCACCGCCTCGTCGTCGTCGTTCCGGTGCCACGTCCACCGCGCGTGCGTGGCGTTCACCACCTCCAGGCGCCCGTGCCCGAAGCTCGCCTCCCGGAACGCCGAGATCGCCGGCTGCGGGTCGATGTACTTGTCCGCCAGCCCCTCCCGGTTGCCGCCGTCGCCGATGGTGACGTACACCGGCCCGCAGGGGTCCTCCTTCCCGGCGTACACGCGCGCGAACCTCTCGTACGCGTGCACGTGCCCCGCGAACACGGCGTCCACGCGCGCGCCGTAGAGCAGCGCCTCCATGGCGTCGCGCATGGCGTCGCCCTCCCCCTGGTGCGCCCTGTTGCTGTTGTACCACGGTGCGTGCACCAGTGCCACCACGAACGCCGTCCTGCCGCGGTCGACCGCCGCCAGGTCGCGGCGGAGCCACCTGTGCTGCGCGCTGCCCGTGTCGTAGTCGGTGTAGGAGCCGAGCATGATGACGTGCACGGCGCCGCCGGCCACGTCGAAGGAGTAGTAGAGGTTGTCGCCCGACGGCGAGGCGCCGGCGTCGTACGGCATGCGCCACCGCGCGTTGTAGGCCTTGAAGGGCTCCGGCTCGACGAGGGGGAGCTTCTCGATCTCGTGGTTGCCCTCGGTCACCATCCACGGCCGCGCGCTCGCCAGCGGGTCCACGAGGCGGCCGTACGAGTCCCACCTGTGCTGGATGAAGTCGGCGTACGAGAGGTCGCCGGGGAGGAGGAGCATGTCGTAGTCGGCGGCCGCGATGTGCTTCAGCGTGGACTCCGTCCATCCGGTTTGCCCAAAGTCGCCTGCCATTATTGCTAACGAACTTGAAGGCGAGACGATGACGAACCCATTATCAGTGAGGTGCATTATATTACCGACGATGACGAACTTGAAGGGGAGGGTTGCCGGCGGCGTCCGGAAGGAGAACTCGCGCTTTGGGTTGGAGCTGCACCGGTAGTAGTACGTCGTGTTAGGCTTCAGTGGGCCGATGACGGCGTCGTGGATGTTCCCGGATTTGTAGAGGACGTAGGAGTAGGTCGTCGTGTTTCCGGTCGCGGAGAGCGGGTACTGCCCTGACGTCGTGCCATACCCAACGATCGCCGGCGCGTCGTCGTCGGTGATCCATGTCACCCTCATCCTGTCGGGCCCAACCATCGATATGTGCACCTGAAATTTGCACACATTTTTGTCAGTGGCCAAATTTCTTCTGCAAGTTTCTGCCGATAGATGTTAAAAGGAGCTGAAGAAAGAGAAACACAAGTTTTCCTAGTTTATGTGCAAGCAAATATGGCAAGTGCGAACATTTCGGCTGTACTAGATTTAGTCTGTGCCATGATCTGACTCAGACAGTACGGTTGCATTGCACCATCAGCAACACCAACCGAAAGCTACTTTTCATGGATAGCCCATGCATGAGTAGTAGCGACAAGAAACACCACGGGCCAAACGGCATGCCGTGCAGTAGTGCCCGTCAACTAAACTAAACATCATCATATAGTTGCTGAACTACTGGATGTCGATGCTCCTCCTAGGTAACCCAGCAGGAATCCTGAACTGATGAATGGCATATAGCATTATTAGAGAATACAATTCCCTCCTACCCTGAACTTCCTTAGTATTATTTATATTCATGGAGACGAGAGATCGAGACGCCACGATGGCGTGCCACATGACGCAGCAGACGACCAAGCAATGTCGCTAGCTAGTTTGCTACCGGGGCAGGATATACTTTTTGGACTCTTTCTTCTTGCAGCAGACTTTTTCATATATATGCTCATTTATTTCAGATATACGTATACGGTATACCTCCAGGCGGCAAAAGAGAATAAGAGATCAAGAGAAAGGTGTATATCTGATGCGCAGATTTTTTCTTTGAGACTTTGATGTTTCAGAATGCTTGAGGCGGTTGGAAGGCGGAAGGGCACCAAAATACCTGCTGCGGCGTCTGCCCGTCGTCGTCGTCCTGGAGCAGCGACAGCGCGTCCGGCCGCGGCGCCGGGCGCACGTAGGGCGACGTCACTGAGAGGGACGCCGCCGGGAGCAGGGACGCCGCGGAGGCGGCGAGGACGAGGAGCGCCAGCGCCATGCTGCTTCTCCCCGCGGCCATGGTCGCAAGCTGCTCGCGGTCGCCTGAATCTAGACGGCTTGGAGGCGAACGCAGGCTGAATGAAATGGGAAGCGGAGCCGAGGGGGAACGGAGAATGGCCGGCCGGATCACGGCACGGGGGTTTTATATAGATAGACACGCGGGTGCGCACGGAGAGGCGAGGCGGCCAGCTCGGCGCGGCGTCTCGCATCGCAAAAATTAATGACCTGCGACGAATGGAGAAGGAAGCTAAGGGATGCAGCTCTGGATTGTCTAAGGCTGCTATCGGGAATCCGGGCTGTGGATATGCTGTTCGTGGTCAACTCCGGCGGGTGGCTTGTGTGTTTTAGTAATGCTTTGGCCATCCGAAGAAGAAACAGGGCCGGGGAGGAGGAGGTTGTCGACGGTTGAGTGCAGGCGCTGGAACCGACGACAGATGGAGGGAGGGAGGGAGGGAGGGAGGCAGAGTGGGGTGGGTCACTAGGGCGGTCGCGTCCTCTTCGGCGGGCGGCGGGCGGTTCGATCGCGCGTGGGACTTGGTGTTCTTGTTGCAGGGGGCACGGAGCCGGTGACGTCAGCCGCGTTCGTGGCGGCGAGCCACGACAGCGTGGCCGACTACGTGTACACCCGTCTCCATCTAGGTCTACTCCGTTTCGGGACAAGGTTTTTGCCTTTTTCTTTTCTTCGAAGAAAGATACTCCCTCCCTGATGATGTTCTCTCTCGAGTAATGGCATGTTAACGATGTCATAAATATTTTGGCGTAATAAGCTTCATCGGTATTAGCCGAAAGGGTTCTGGGCGGAAGCTACTCGGGGTCGCATGTGCGTCAGGGAGCGCGCGTCGCAGAAGGTCCACTTGGAGCCCACGAGCGGCTTCCCCCGCTCCCGCCCTCCTTCTCCATCTCTAGTGGTGGCTATGTTGGTTCAGCCACCACTCTCCGCGGCTACACTAATATATTGGTTTTTCATACCCTCGTACCGATCCTATTATCTTCGCAACCGGTGGCGGGCGGCGACAATCCCACCGTATTGCCACACCGTACATTTAACGTGCCGCCACCGTCTGACCTTGTTATCGTGCCCACCTTCTTTTATAGTACCGTCTGACCACCTGAATCGATGGCAGCCTTCTTCCTTGAACTCCGGCCGTTGCAGCTTGAGGAGAAAGATGAAGAGGATGCGAACCCATGTGCAGCGGCTCGAACGATTCTTTTGCGACGCGTCATCTTCCACTCGCACACGTGACTCCTAGTATTTCCATTCTAGGCGACGCTCGAGGAGCTCCCTCTGATCCATTCTTGGCTTTCAGCATGCAAAATGGGCACATGCCGAGTTATTCGTCCCGAAGCTTGGTGCATGTCACAAATTAATGATAGTTCTATGTTTCAGATCGTGTCAGGTTTGTGATCATCACTGCAATCTTGTGGAATATATGGAAAATGCATAATGCTCTGGTCATGCTTCTCTAGGCTATTTCGAGTCCCTTGGTCTTTAGTGGTGGAGTAATTTACACCATGTTATGTGAAGGTTTTGCCAAAAAAAATAACCTGACTACTTATGTATTACTCCTCATGACTTGTATTTTTCAATGGAACAGCCCGGACCTAGCGGCCCATTAAAAATGACCAGAGGCCCATCACCATACTCGACGGTCGTTGATGTGATCCATTAACAACAAAACTATCGCACCCCAAGCCGTGCCAAACGAGCGGGCAACCATAGGGCAGAGGCGAGCTCGAAGAGAGAAGGCGTTGCCGCTGCACCGACCTCGATCTCTGACGACCGCAGCCGCATGGCACTATATGTTTTAGTATTGTCTAGTTTAACCCATATCGTTGTCGATATAGGAAATAGGCATCAGAGGGGAGACGGTAAATGTAGGGAGAATGAAGATCAAAGAAACGGAAAGACGAGAGGTGGAAGAGCAGTAGAGGAGATTCTCCTTATGTTGTTTGATCTCCAAATCCCCCTTACTGTTCTGTTGGGGTTTTCATGATTTGGAAAATTAGTGATTATGTTTTGTTCTTAGCGATTGTTCCACATGGGTGATGTTTTAAATCCAGCTGATTGCGGTGATTATTATTGTACATCATGCATTCTAATCCAATACTTTAACTGATTGCGGTAATTATTATTGTGCATCATGCATTCTAATCCAATACTTTAACTGATTGCGGTGATTATTGTTGTGCATCATGCATTCTGGTGGGAATATGTATGAATGGTAGTGTCACTTTGTGAAATTGTTTATTAGGAATTTTGGTGATGCTTCCTCAACAAAGGCAGCTAGGTTTCTATCTAATTTGTGTCATGAATGAAATATGTGTGTTTGTCTTCAGTTTGATTGTTCAAGCATTGTTTTATAGTGATCATGTTTGTTAGTTCATGTAGTTGCATGGACTTTGTTAAAACCATATCAACCGTGCCTTATAATGTTGTAAGCTAGTCTTTGGTGTTATCCTGAGAAGATGTGTTTATAGTTTCTTTGGTTGAACTGAGATGCAGTGTTTCTTTCAAGTGTTTATTCTTTTGAACAGGCACTACACAAAGAGCCAAAAGATGATGTGTAGTTAATCGGTACTTTCTATATACACATTTAAGCATCAAGAAACACCAAAAGACAGTCATAGACATGGTCGATATAGAACCAGAATTTTATGTGCAATATTTGATGAAGTGAAAGCCTTTGAGGTAGTAACTATTGTTTACCATTGGATATGCTCTAACCGTATATATTTGCTATAATATTTTACTTAGATGCCTAAAAAACAGCACAAGGCCATGAAACTGGCGATTAAACAGATCTTGGAGAGGGTGCGTCTTGTAAACGCCCTTCGTCCGGAGACAGACGAGGAGAAACTTTTCTACACAAACTACTCCATAACCTATGCATACCGCCCCAATGACCACTTTCCGTGCCAGCTCTGTATGAAGCAATAGCCGGCCTGCGGGCCACAATTCATAAAATTCAATGAGGTTATTTGGAATCTATGCTTCATTGACTAAAGTTTTAACTTAATTAATTCATATTTGTAGTGAACTAAAATTTTTAGAGGTGCTCATGGATGTTTTAGTGTTGCCATGCCACTATTCTTGACAAAATATCTAACTAGAGGTACTTAAGATGCTGTGGTTTTACCATGTAGCAACTTTCACACTCTACTTTACAAAATATCTAACTCTAGAATTTTTCCCATCCTTATCCAACTGCAAAATATCTACTTCTAAAGAATTCTTGTCTTGCCATCAAGCTAATATTTCTAGATTCTTCTAAAATCTTCTCAAGTATGTATTGTTATTTTCAACACATAAGATACACAGATGGACACTTAACCTATGAACAGATCCACACACACATCTTTTTCTATGAGCACCTCCAAGTCATAGGGCCAACTAATCTTGAGTTGACAAAGTCATCTAATAAATCATCTTGCAGTCCATAAACATGTTCCTTATCAAATTAAAATGGCATATGTCACATAATTATTTAGCTGATCTAAAAAATATCATTGTTTCTCACTTGTATTCTTGATGCCTAGGCAAGGCTCCTGTCAAACTCTGTTGTAAACCACCATCGCTCACATGTTACTATCAGCTGCCAACCAGATAATTTGGTACCAGTCTGCCACGTATAGGCTCAAAAGGAGCAACCGCCAACGCTGAAACGCGTGCGCTGCAGCAATGTTAGCCTCAACCTGCCTATCCCCTTCCTTCCTGCCCACCGCCACCGCCGCCACACACAGACTCCTCATCGTCTCCGGCAACTCCGGCAGCCGCCGTCCTCCGCGGCGCATGTCAGGTACGCGCATCCACCTGCAAATAGAAAGACGAGGCTTGCAGCCATATGCACGGCGCATCTCGCGGAATATGCTCTCATCGATATGATCCATCTGCAAATTGAAGTCGTCTTCTTCAATCTTAATAACAATCTATAAATGCCAACGTGAAATTATGCGTGTTTCTACACTCGTACCAGGTGGAGGTGGTCTCGTCCTCCACGCCAGGCTGGGCGATGGCGACGGAGCCGGAAGCGAGCTCATCACCCCGTCGCGACGACACGCGTAAGCGGCACATCATCACATTCCTCATCCGCACGCTACTGCTCATGTGCAATATAGCCCGCGTGGCCGCCGCGCTGATCCGCGTCCTCTACCTCGCTGCGGTGGCCGCCCCCGCCAAAAGCCTCCTCGCCGCCGCCACGGTCGCCTTCTCGCTCGTGAACGCGCCGTGCCTCCAGTACATGAAACAGGCCGCGCTCGGGCGGAGCTTCACGGGCACCTTCTGCGGCGACCTGCTGGCCGGGGCCATGGCGCACTCCTGGAGGCTGCTCGTGCAGGGCCTCACGTCGTTCGTGTTTCTCTGTGCCCGCGCCGATGAGTACGTCCGGCCGCCGCCCAGCCCGCTGGTGCTCATGGCGCACGACAAGCCGGCGTCCCATCCTCAGCAGGTGCGGGCTCTTCGATTTCGATTTCTATTTCGCAGTGTGTGCTGCAGAGTCTGCAAGAATTTCTTGGCATTCTGTTTGTTTTATTTGCTTGCAAGTTGCAACTGTAGAAGTGAAACTGTAGTTTTGACTAGCAACTGCAAAATTCAATAGTCAGTTTTCCTGGGACTCAAATGAGCAAAGATTCTTCAGAGTTCTTTGATGCTGGGAAATTCCTTTTGATTTCTCACAAGAAAATTCTAGTAGCCAGACATCTCTGCTGATGTCCAAATATAATGTTCATTCTTCAACCTTGCTTAATCTCTGTTTGCTCATCGATTTTCATGCTAGCTTCAACCTTCAAGAAGAAATGTAGTACGTACTATGCATCAAGTTAAAACTGATTTAATTTCTGGCTCCCTACCTACCGTCAATTGCATTGCGTGTACAACAAGAGGTAGTTGGCTGCTGGTGCCACGAAATTTGGTGTCACCAAATTACACCCCGTCCCTGTCTCTACCAGGTACACATCTCCGTCGTCGGGGCGAGGAACATGCGCATCTCGTGGGTCACCGACGACCGGAGCGCGCCGTCCGTGGTCGAGTACGGCAGATCCCCGGGCAAGTACACGGCGTCCGCGACGGGCGACCACACCACGTACCATTACTTCTTCTACAAGTCCGGCGCGATCCACCACGTCACCATCGGCCCGCTGGAGCCCGGCACGACGTACTACTACCGGTGCGGCAAGGCCGGCGGCGAGTTCAGCCTCCGGACGCCGCCGGCCACCCTGCCCATCGAGCTCGTCGTCATCGGCGACCTGGGCCAGACGGGTTGGACGGCGTCGACGCTGTCGCACATCGGCGGCGGCGACTACGACATGCTCCTGCTCCCCGGCGACCTGTCGTACGCGGACACGCAGCAGCCGCTGTGGGACTCGTTCGGGCGGCTGGTGCAGCCGCTGGCGAGCGCGCGGCCGTGGATGGTGACGGAGGGCAACCACGAGATCGAGGCGCTGCCCGTGGTGGAGTTCGCGCCGTTCGCCGCCTACAACGCGCGGTGGCGGATGCCGCACGAGGAGAGCGGCTCGCGCTCCAACCTCTACTACTCGTTGGACGCGGCGGGCGGCGCGGCGCACGTCGTGATGCTGGGCTCGTACGCGGCGTTCGGCGAGGGGTCGGAGCAGCACCGGTGGCTGGAGGCGGACCTGGCGCGCGTGGACCGGCGGCGGACGCCGTGGCTGCTGGTGCTGCTGCACGCGCCGTGGTACAACACCAACCAGGCGCACCAGGGGGAGGGCGAGAGGATGCGCCTGGCCATGGAGCGGATGCTCTACGAGGCACGCGTCGACGTCGTCTTCGCCGGACACGTCCATGCCTACGAGCGATTTGTAAGTGCTCGCCGGTTACTATTGGCTTGTAAGTTTTTTGTGTTCACTTCTGAATGAGCTTAATTGTTTCCTGATCTGTTGTTGATCAGACGAGGATCTACGACAATGAGGCCGACAGCAGGGGCCCGATGTACATCACCATTGGCGACGGCGGCAACAGGGAAGGCCTTGCTCTCAGGTAGTATGCGACGACTGCTACCTCTAATCATCGATCGATGCACATGGAACGCGTGATTCTGATGCCCGGTTCATGTGTGGTTCGTCTGAAGGTTCATCAAGGACCACAAGTCGGCGCACCTGTCGGTGTTCCGGGAGGCGAGCTTCGGGCACGGCCGGCTGAGGATCGTCAACGAGACGAGCGCCGTCTGGACGTGGCACCGCAACGACGACGAGTACGCCACCGTCCGCGACGAGGTCTGGCTCGAGAGCTTGGCCGCCGGAAAACAGAGCCTAGCAACAACCACCGGACGTCACACCGATGAGCTGTAGGAAACATGAAAAAACGTGGAAAATTAATTAAAGCCACAATGCTGTGACATTCCGTTTGGATGCTCTTATTAAATTTAATAAGAGGAATTGAAATCTACTTGGTAAACTAGGCTGTTTGGATTAGAATTTGACATCCCACCACTTTCCAAAGTTTAAGTCTATCCTAAATTTATAGAATAGGAGATGAAAATTAATTCTATACACCATTAAGCTTTGTTTCTGTTCTGTAATTCCATAACTTATACCACGCTATTTGGCTCACTCCTCTATAGTAGAAATATAGTACATAAGTATGTCCCTCGTATAGCCAATAGTATACAAATATATTTCATATATAATTATATTAGCTTAATAGATTTGTGTCTAAATTATGATTATTAGAATGAAATTCAATTCTAAGGTTCTAAATGGGGCTTAGTGAAATGGAGGTGGGAACTTTATACACCCATGATGTTTAGCGGTACGATAGAAATTGGGAAAAACTAAAATCATGCTCTGCTCCCCAACCCAAAGTGCTGCTCTGCTCAAGAAGACTGGGTGGGCCGGGATGGGCCAGGTCACATGGCCGTTTTGGGGCTTGGGTTTTCGTTGCAGCAGCCCACCTGTGTTTCTCCTTATCTAGTTGTTGAAAAGTCGTAAACCAAAAGGTGAAATCAGTTCTTTTTAAGCTGTGTACGCAAAGGAAAAAAAATATTTGCGGCTGTCCTTGTTCCAAACCTTGTGCCAATTAGTAGTAAACACATGGCACTGTTCAATTGGAAATTCATACCTTGCATTAGCAAGTTAAAAACTGATCTGCGGTCGGAGAATACGGCCGAGGAGATTTGTGCTCAGTTGAATAGCTTGTCCTCCGTCTGCCCTTTGCTGCGTCACGAGTTTTGGTGATCTTGATGCTTGCATTAGCATTGCTAATTCTTTTTTCAGTGTGGCATCTTGCTCCGGCACAACTGCCACTGATGGAATCAGAGCGACACACAGTGGAACAGCACGTCAATAATTGGCACTTGCTTGTCTGATCCTATCTGATGCTACCAGCAACCTTGTCAGATTTGCACGTGCATAATGTGTCATCTTAGTATATATTAGCAGCACTGCATGAAGCAAGATGAAATTGGAGGGCCACGCTGTGGTGGCACAGTCCACAAGGATACCGTCGGTGTCAAGAGATCAGAGCAGTTGCTGCATATAATGATGTCCACTGAAAGTAGCATGCATGCTTGTGCTTGTATACACTTTGCAGGATGGCATGTGTGCCTACTTCAGCGTCCGTATTTGAATTGGTAACTTGGTCAGGCTTCCCTCCTTTATTTGTGTCCATTCAGTTGAGGAAAAGAAAAAACAAAGGCGCCAAATCCTCTACTACTGATACTGTCTATGGCTCGGTTGGTTCATTGGCTGGCCACTTGATAAAGCTTACCTTGTCAGATATGTGATGCTAAACTTGGAACCAGTCTGAAGCAATTTCATCGGTTCACTATCTTTTCCTCGTTATCTAGTTCTAGAATAGCCGTGTGTGAAAGAAGAATTCAGTTGGCGTCTTTCTTTGTTGTACGCGCAAAGCAGAGGACTGAAAATACGACTTCATGTTCCAAATACAGCGTTCTATCCTTTGCTGAAGTTTGCGTTTCCGATTTGGCCTATTCAGCATCGATATAAACACGGCTGTCCTAATCCCAGTCTTTCTTGTACCAATCAGCAGTGAACACGTTTCGTTGCTCAAAGCCTCAATTCTTAGGTCGCCGTAGCAAATTTAAAACTGAAAAATGCGGCTGAGGAGACTTGCTCTTAGTTTGATGGCTTAGCTTGCCCTCTGTCTGCTGCGTCAGTAACAGCTCAGTCATGACTTACGTAAACCTTGATGCTTGCATTACTCATTCTTTATAGGAGCATGATGGCATGATCCGACACAATGGGTCGCTGATGCATTTAGACCGACACAGTGGGGCAGCAACTCAATTACTAACACGTACATGTCTGATACTATCTGATACTGATACTACCAATTGGCAACTTGTCAGATTCACAACGTGCACAGTATCATCTTTATACCGCCAGCACGGCAAGAATCGGCCGGGATGAAATGCCGATGAATAAAGGGAACGTAGCAGTTGCTGCAGAAGATAATGTCCACTGAGAGGGACATGCATATATAGGCACTTTTTCAGCATGGCATGCATGTGTGCTTGGAGCTGCAGAAGATAATGTCCACTGAAAGCACATTTGATTTAGTGACTTGTTCAGGCTTCCTTCCTTTTGTGTCCGGTCGTTTGAGGAAATGTAAAAGACGCTAGCTCCTCGGCTAGCGATACTGTGGTTTGGTTTGGTGATGGTTGGTTGGCTACTTGCAGGCCGCCCTTTTCAGAGTTTTCTTTTGCTTCACAAGTTTTTCAAAGAGTGGTCTGGAAGCTGCTCGGGGCTTCAATTTTTAGGCGTTTAATTGTTAGAGTAAGATTTGTGTTGCTGTCTCCCAACCATTTGCAGCCCCGTATACTAACTAGCTGCCGTTTTATTCTAGCAAGTAGTATATCCGTAGCAAGAGTGCCGGACATTCTAGCGGCCGTCTTATTCAGAGTTCAGACACGGCCTGTAAAATGTGCTTGTTTCGTAGCGCCGAAATGGCCGGAGAAACCGCAAAGCGGCCGGCTGGGCCGCACTTGCGCCATTGCACATGTGCTCTTGGAGTACGCTTTATCCTCTCTTTTTTCTGAACATCTTGTGAGTTGAGGCAATCGTTCTGTCCAAGCCGCTCCATGCATATACTTGTGCTTCAAAATTCAGGTAGCCTGACGACTGGAAAGCGAAAGGCGGCAGCAATAGCGTCTCGTTTCGAGCCCTGCGGCGCCGTACCCGCCGTCCAGATGAGCAGCGGCCGCCGCAGATTGTTTAATGGCGACGCGGACCAGAACCGGGAACAGTACAATGGATGCTGCCTCTGCCAGGCACGCAGCTACATACATGCAGGTCGACAGATAATGGTCATGGATGCACGCATGTGTTGGCGTTGCATCTTCTTCTGACGGTGCAGTGGGTGCACGTTGGTGTATGATGGAGTCGAGTAATGGATCAGGTCGGGGAGATTAATCTGCTCCTGGGCTAATTAAAATGGGATGGACCAGCAGACGGATTGGAAGGCAGATCCCTTCTTGGGCGTGTTCATGCATGGCCTCGAACATGATGAGGTAAGATAAGGTAGCTAGCAGCCGGCTGACCTCTAGCTGGTTACGGCACATTATATTGGCGCATGTGAGATCAGTGGAGTACTTATTACTGGTGATGAAGAGAAGGAAACTACCTAATAAGCAAGTCAAAACACGGTGTCCATCTCTCTAAAAATTCAGTGGAGTGTTCAAAAAGGGAACGAGGAACCGACAGCGCTTACTAATTAACTTGAACTTCCCGTGGTAGCACCGCAGCAGCACTCCCATTCTCATTCAGTACGCGGCCACTTAGCATCTCCAACAATTCTAGAAGTGGCAGCTCATGAATCATTGTAACAGCTAGCACAACGCGGAGCCAAGAAGATGCTCCGAACAAGATACTAGTATTTGCAGCACTTCCGGCCTCCCACATACTAACAGTTCCAGGACTTACTGCCCGGCCTGGTGGTCGACAAGGACAGGCACACACAGGCTTAGCAGCATGCGCATGTTCACACATGGCATGCCAGCCGGACCTGATTCTGCGCGGAAGGTCTCGTCGGAACCGACGCCGTTCGTCGCGTGGGATTGATTTTATTTTCTGATGACGGCATCCGTCATCGGCACAAGGACACGGAAAAAAGGGTGTCTTCGTCTTCCTCGAGATAGAGGTTGTGGGTCGTCGTCTTTGCTTAGCCCTGCGGTGGGGCGGCGATTTCTCGGTTCGATCTGGACCGTGTCAGCGTGTCTAGATCTCAGTTTCTTCCCTTCTGCCATTCCGGCACGACCAAAATATGTGCTGCGGCTACTCCCCAGCCTTCGCGTGCAGAGGTCCATGGCCCCTTTTGTTTCCTTTTAACTTGCAAAATTAGTAAGAATTGCTCAAATATCTAAATTTAAAGTTTAAAATGGTTGAGTTTAGCGAACCCAAAAAAATTTACTTATTTGCGACCGTAGTGAGTAATTTTGAAACGACTCACAGATCGGATTTTCTTCATATGCTTATTGTCTAAGCAACTCTATCTAAAAGTCAGAAAGCATATAGATCAGATCTCGCTGGATGAATAATAATAGCGATATCAACATGCGTTTCTTTTTTTCATGTCTTCCCACTGTTTTGGCCATCTTTTTCCCTTTCCTTTAAAATGCAAAATAACCTTGCTTGACTGGGCTTTATGCACAAACATAAACAATAACCACAGGCGTCACTATTTAGACCATACATACGATTCCCAAAAGAACGGAGAAGTATGCAGAAGAAGGCTAGCTGCTCCTGGCCTTGTCATTTTATTTGGTCGGTGAAAATTAAACAAAGGCCGCAATGGCAACACAAACTAAACGTGCGTTGGTGAATGAGGATCAAACATACATACATACATACATACATACATACATACATACATACATACATATATATATATATATATATTATATATATATATTCAGCCGGGAATCGGCCGATGACCTTCAGCGTCGGACACACGACCCGGGAGAATCTGCTTAACTCCTGTTCGGGTGATTGCCCTGGTGCGGTTCGTGCGGTGTGCCAGTCAATCTGACTTGTTGATTGACAAGGAAATAAACGTATTAAATTCCGGGGTTCCGATCGGCTAAAGTTCCGATCTGTCCCGAAAAGCGTATCAGCGAATCGGCCGATTTGCTATGAAGATGACCGGCTATGGACCAGCCGATAATCACGTAACGATTGCCAAGAAACTACTGGAGTAGCTTAAACAATTGTTACAGATGCAACACTCGAAACAGATCTAATCGGCTATACGATGGTAAACAAGGAGAGATAATGATGAAGCCGACAGTTCGATTTCAAGCTGAATAACTGGTGATAAAACTAGAACAATAGGTAAAACCTATAATTCTAGTAAATATCGATAACTGGTGAATAAACCTAAACGAAACAACGGCGATGCGCCCGAAGTTAAAGCTTAGATGTTATTAGATAAACGGAACCTACCAATTGGCCGGAGATCGTATCGATGCAGCCCTGCCAAGCCGTACGGACTCGTGAAAGAAAAAGAAGTATTGACGAAGTCGCCGACTTGAAAGTAAAGTACGATGAAAAAGTAGATTGTTTTTGTTGATTGATGTGTTTCTACAAAATCCTGACTGCTTCTATTTATACCCTAGGACTAAGACTCCTGATCTATTACGATCCGTTGCAAACTTGATTTAAATAAAAACTACTATATCTATAAAACTTTCCTAAAGTAAACGGGCTCCCGCAGAATCTTCTGCCGCCATCTCCTAGTCCAATCCGGACTCTTTCCATTGCTCTACGACCGAGTCGGCGTCGTTTTTTGACCAACGTCAGGCCATCTTTGACTGGGATCCTCTATTGGGAGTCCTTTAGCTTCATCTTTTATCTGTTGGCGCAAGCTGCATCGCCAATCGGTTGATCCCTAACTGTAGCCCCAATCAGCCGATTCCCAACTGCAGCCTTTAAATCTGCCGCATCGGCTAGTCTCTTCCTTTCCCGATTCAACACGTGTCGAAATCTGGCGTCAACACATGCCCCCCAGTTTCGGAGTAAAACATGACTTTTACTTCGAAATTCTTTTTTAATCTTTCCTCCGAAACAAACACGGCAAAAAATTCCCTTCCGTTTCGCGGTCTTCTACATGATGATTGCAATCTTTTCGAACCGGGCGCCTGAGACAACTGTTCCCCTGGAATTCGTGTAGACGGCGCGGCAAAAATCCCGCCTTTACCCTTTCTCTCTTGGACTGTCTTTAAGAACCCGCGTTCTCCGCCGCTTCTTCTCCACGAGCTTAGTAATTTCCTCCCCAGCACTTTCTATCTTCTCCCAGCGCCCTCTTGGTTTCCAACCGCATTCTCCGGCGATCTTCCTCTCATCTACAATCCGCTTCATCCCTCCAATGGAGGCACCATCAGCAACTCCACCAACCATGGAGGCTCCGCCAGCAACTCCGTCGGCGACAGCGGTTCCATCAGCGACTCCATCGGCGACTCCATCGGCGACGATGAGCTTCATCCCGGAGGTAAACATCCAAAACTTTCCTCTTTTACTTTTTACTGCTCAGGCACCTTTTAGATCTATTCTTAGTTCTTCCCTTTTTCACCTTTTTTAGGCATTTAGACACCAAATCACTATTCTCCTTTCCGAAGCCCCTGGTCTCATCTGCTTAGGTCCTATGGGGAATCCAGACCTGACTGATTTGATCAACTTAGAAACCCATAGAATCTCTTTCAAGCAATCACCTATGGATTTGGGTCAGTGGTCAGGCGCTTTTAGATCTTGGCCGAATGAAACCCCCGGCTGGAAAAAGTGGTACCAAAGATTAGCCAACTCTAAGAGAGTTCAGTGGGATGAATTAAAAATCGGCCAGTGCATCAATCTCCTTTTGTCCCAGATGGAGAAAAATGAACCCCTCGTAATGGCGGCCTCCTATTTCTGGTCCGACGCGCTCAACGCGTTTCTCTTTGGGCACGGACCCATGACTCCAACTCTGGCCGATGTCTTGATGCTGACCGGCCTTAACATTTTCTCCCCCGATACACCCTTTGATTATCTGACCAAACCAACCCATCGGCTAGAGACGAAAGGAATCAGCGGATGGAAAGGGTACATCAACAGAAACATGAGGACCGGGACGATTTCGGAGAGAGAACATACAACGTTCTTGATGATGTGGCTAGAGAAGCACTTCTTCTGCGGCAGAGCGGTCGATCCTTCTTCCAATACACAAGCTCTGGCCGAAGCCCTGTCAAGAGGATCCACCATCCCCCTCGGGGAGCATCTGCTAGGATCGGCCTACCACATGATGCACCAGATCAGCGTTAAACTAGCAAAGGGAGAGCCGATTGGTAACCCTGGTGGCCCCTGGTGGTTCATCACCCTCTGGCTTAACTTGTACATGAGTAAAATCTCCCAGCAGCAGATAGGGACCAAAACATTCCCCAACATTGAGTCAGAGGAGAACCCCACCATACGACGACGGTGCATTTCTTTCGGCGAAGCGGCATCAGTTTTTCCTGGTTGCCAATTCACTGCTACCCAAACAGCCGAGTATTTCAGATGTTTTTACAACGGCTTCAGTGAAGAAACCACCAGTTGGTACCCGTAGCAGATGACAGAGCCGCTTTTTGAGCTTCCCGTCTGCTATGATTCATCGTCCAACTCCTTTGATGATAATCTCATGGATATTTTGATCAAGCCAGAGATTTTACCGGCAAACTTCTTCTCTGGGAAAGATTTTCCAACTTATGAATTTTACAACCCATTAGTTGCAGCACGGCAATTCGGCCATGGTCAGCTGCCGATTCAAGTTTATTTTGTTGGCCGTGCAAAATTCCGAGATGAGCTCACCAAGAGTCTCGACTATAGTCGACTGTGCAATTTAGTGCCGGACTCCAGTACCATTGATCTGAACAACTGGATAGTGGCTCCCTTTGCCGTCCAACAATTCAAATTATGGTGGGCAGAATGGAAGCAACATCTCTTCTGTTCATCTCCTTCAACATATTGCAATAATCTGGATCCTGACAACATCGACTCAAATGCAGCGGTACTGCTCTTCTCCCGGCCGATTTCGATGTTATCCCTTTTTATGCTACAAATTTACCGCTAACTCTTATTCCCCTTTTCAGTCCGAAAGTCGACTTCCTCCGACGCGGAGCCGAAGTGGTAGGCCGGTAGAGAATAGCCGCCCATACACACCATTCCCACTCATCGGCCACCATGCCCCAACCATCAAAGACATCACCACCGGCCGATTGAAGCAAACACTTGTCAATCAACAGGTCAGATTGACTGGCACGCCGCGCGAACCGCACCAGGGCAATAACCCGAACAGGAGCTAAGCGGATTCTCCCGGGTCGTGTGTCCGACGCTGAAGGTCATCGGCCGATTCCTGGCCGATTTTTAGCGCCAACAGTGATAAAACTAGAACAATAGATAAAACCTATAATTCTAGTAAATATTGATAACTGGTGAATAAACCTAAACGAAACAACGGCGATGCGTCCGAAGTTAAAGCTTAGATGCTATTCGATAAACGGAACCTACCAATTGGCCGGAGATCGTGTCGATGCAGCCCTGCCAATCCGTACGAACTCGTGAAAGAAAAAGAAGTATTGACGAAGTCGCCGACTTGAAAGTAAAGTACGATGAAAAAGTAGATTGTTTTTGTTGATTGATGTGTTTCTACAAAACCCTGACTGCTTCTATTTATACCCTAGGACTAAGACTCCTGATCTATTACGATCCGTTGCAAACTTGATTTAAATAAAAACTACTATATCTATAAAACTTTCCTAAAGTAAACGGGCTCCCGCAGAATCTTCTGCCGCCATCTCCTAGTCCAATCTGGACTCTTTCCATTGCTCTACGACCGAGTCGGCGTCGTTCTTTGACCAACGTCAGGCCATCTTTAACTGGGATCCTCTGTTGGGAGTCCTTTAGCTTCATCTCCTATCTGTTAGCGCAAGCTGCATCGCCAATCGGCCGATCCCTAACTGTAGCCCCAATCGGCCGATTCCCAACTGTAGCCTTTAAATCTGCCGCATCGGTCAGTCTCTTTCTTTCCTGACGCCGATTCAACACGTGTCGAAATCTGACATCAATATGGTGTAGTTGCCATGTATATATAGTCGCCGGCAGATGCCACCGCCGTCCACGTTCCAGGAAGGCACGCATCATACGGTGGTGCCGGCTAAACGATTAGTACAATTTTCCGCCGCCTGGATCGCATCGTTGGCAAACAGTCGGACACTCCTCCTCCTCCCCCTCCTAGACCAAAACCGGGCGACCGACCGAAAGATGGAGGCCGTGGATTGGAGTCGGCAGGAAGACAAGGAAGATGGAGGCCGGCAGGCATGAGCGGCGCTGGTCCCTGAAGAGTTGAAGAAACGTGCAGAAATTCTGCCGCAGCCACAGCCACAGCCAGCTCGCTTAGCGTGTGGCACGGAGCAGATAGGGACTGACCCGAAAGGGACGCCGCCGCTGCCTGGCCGCTGGTGGCTAGTCGGCGCGGCTGAGAGGAGGACACGCACGCAGGCAGCTCAGCTCAGCTCAGCGGCAGGGATAAAGACATCGTCGATGGAGTTGCCGGCCGGGCCGTCGTCCCAGTCGCACACATCGAGCAGCACACTGATTCGATTCGTTCATCCGATCCAAACACATGCCAGCCACCCCCCAAGACTACTGCACGTCTGCACTGACCGGAGGCAGATCGAACGCGACGGCGTCTCTGATCTCTCCATGGTCGGCCCTTTGACTTGGCCCCTTGACCGAATCCCGTTCGCTACTCTCTTCCTTTTTTTGATAAATCCCCCCGAGCGTTCACCTCAATCCAAGTGTGATAAAAGGCTACACCGTACCCACACACGGACTTGCGCCTCCATCTGGCATCAGCTAGGACGTCAGCTTGATGCTTGTACGTATCACCAAATATTTTTGTAGCGCGCGGCCACGCGTTTCAGAAAAAGAAGACTAAATTCTGTAGTGCCCGCGGCTTCCTCCGACACGACTGACGGAATTAGCGAGATACGATGGAGCGCCACCTCAGCATCGATCAATACTTAATAACACCTGTTCCTTGCTACTCCCTCCGTTTTTATTTACATATCGTATATTTTGACCAAATCTATAGAAAAAATAGCAACAAATATACTAGCCAACCTATGCACTACCAATATATACTTCATGGTGGATTTAATGAAATAAATTTGGTATTGTAAATGTTATTATTCTTTTCTAAAAATTTAGTCAAAGTTGATCAAATTTAACTTAAGAAAAACCTAATACAACATGTAAATAAAAAAATATTAAGTGGCTATTCTAGTATAGTGTGTGTGTCTGTCAGATTTACAAAGTGCGTGATATATACCATCTTGGCATCTCCTGCACGTACGGCAAGAATTGAGATGAAATTCGGGGCAACAATAATATAGCGGCGCATGCATACATAGTTAAATACGGATAAGAGATCGATCAGCAGCCAGAAGAGAGAAGACGTACGTACGTTCAATGAAAACGACATGTTAACTATACGCGCGCTTTGCGGCGTGGCAGGTCGTCGGTGTACTGTGGAAATCTCCATCACATCATTGGATAGTTATTCACCACTCAGAGCTTCTCATCAGCTAGCTAGCCCCGATCCAATAATAATAATGCGGCCCGGCCGGCAAACTCAAGTGGCCACATTTGCACTGCGGCACCACGTGCTATTCGACCTGTCCCTTTCTTCTAACACTCCAAGTTAATTATTAGTGCTCTATTTAACATCTTTAATTATTTCTAGCACTAAATAAATCACTAGCTTATTATCCATGCATGCTTGTGTAGTGTACTATCTATAGTGTATAGTAAAAGTCAAGTAGTAGCCTGCTGAACGAACGCGAAGTAAAAAAGACGCAGTTACTCTGTACTTTTTTCCTCGTGTTCATAGCAGAGATGAGACACTACTGTAGAATTCTTCGTT
The DNA here is from genome assembly GCA_032594955.1 of Panicum miliaceum. Taxonomy (NCBI): domain Eukaryota; kingdom Viridiplantae; phylum Streptophyta; class Magnoliopsida; order Poales; family Poaceae; genus Panicum; species Panicum miliaceum. The sequence continues at coordinate 1,812,195 of CM064065.1, read as the reverse complement.
AGTCCCGGTTAGGAACCGGCTTTAGTCCCGGTTTTCCAACCCGAAATGCCAATCCGAGACTAATGTGTTAAATTTTTTTGTCTCGGCAGCTATTCAACCGGGACTAACGTAATTTTTCGGAAAAAAAAAACGGCCACCGTCGGCCGGGGCTCTGGCCAGACCATGAATCAATCACAAAATTTGAATCGATCGATACAAAATCAATAAATTCCGCAAATCATTCAAAGAATCCATCACAAAATAGATACAATTCACACAATCGCACAGGCATCTCTATTTCAAAAAAGTATGAAAAAAAAAATCACCACGGCCGCCGCTAGCTAGCTCGCTCGCTCGCTCGTCGAAACGGTGGGCACCGGCCGGGCAGCGCGGGCGGGATCCACGGCGCAAGTTGCTAACTGGAGTAGCTACTTGTGCCCATCATCTTGGACCTCATAAGAAACGGACGGACGGAGAAGATCGAGATCGGGGCATTTTGTCCATCATCTTGGAACCTTCAATTTACTCAGAAATTAATAAATCAATGAATAAATGATAGATCACAAAAGTCAGCGCATATGTATATATTCCCATGCATAAACCAGCAGCTCTCCTTTTTTTTAATCTGGTCGGTGATGCCATCGTCGAGGGAAAATAAATAAATAAATAAATAAAATAAAGGTACGGCAATTAAACACCGAAATTAAAAGTGGGACGTGCTTTCGTGAACTCAACCAATGTTGTCATTGGATTCTCTCGAAAAACACAAGTTTATGCCGCGACAATTAGTCGTCGTACAGATAGATTCCAGAAAGCACGAACAATGGTGCCGGTGAAGCAATTTAATTAAGACTATTATTATTTTTTTGCGAAAATAAAATTTTAAGATCGACCAGTTTGTTGCCGGCCACGGCCAGCCGCACATACTAATTAAAATCCTTGGCAAATTAAAGGGCGGCTTTGCAGTTAGCGGGTCACCACCACGCAAAGTCGCTCGTAATTTTCCAAAGACGGCCCAGCCACCAGCAGCAGCAGGTCGCATCGCACACGTACGGTAGCAACATCTCGCGTACGTGCAACTAACGTACGTCGTCGCAGCGGAACAAGGCCGCAGCAGCTAGCAGTGCAAAATAAAGTTGATATTTCGTACGTTCAGTGCTCCCCAGCCTGTTACATACGTTGCATCCATATATTATATATATATATATATATATATATATATATATATTAAAGCAAGGGACGATCCAGGAACAACCGATCGAACAAGTACTCCTTATTAGCCATCGTCATGCATCTGATACGCAAGCAGGCATCCACGCAGGAATCGTGACCAACACTAGCCGGCCGCAGCGTTGTTTGCGTCGTGGTCAGCAAAACTAACATTGCATTTGCATTGCAGTAATATATAGTATGTACTCTCAGCGCACGTCACCACGTTCCGTTTAGGTGAAAGTGCTATAATATATTCAAACAGAAAAGCTAGCTTTAGCAAAGGTACGAATATAAATACAGGTGCTCTTAACTTTAGTTCCTCCAAACAGACAGTGCAGCTCGCAAGTTTCACCTTTATTTGTTCGCGTGTTTTCTGCGTGCACCGGCGACGTGGTCGGCCTGAGACCGCGCGCATGATATAACACTAACACTGCATGGTGATCGATCGTCTCGATGATGATGATGCTCGGAGGATGTATAGAGCTAGTAGCAACGCCTACCACAGCACGCACGCACTTGACCATGCATGCATCATCCAACCAAGCCCTGAAACTAACCCAAGCGCGCTCACGGCACGACCCACCAGTAGGCCACCACAGCTGAGCTGGCTGCGCCGGCCTGCATATCGCGCTGCATGCCATGCGCATGCAACACGGGCGACAAAAGCTAGCCCAGGAACGAACCGCGGATCGAACCCAGCTGTCCTGTCCATCGGCGAGGATCAGGAGGTTGTATTCCTATGGATATTTGGCAGCACGAGCCGGCATGCATGCCGACTTTGATTTCTAATATACGTACAACAACTTGCTTAGATTAAATAATTATTATCTGCAATCTGCACTCGCAAAAAAAAAACTGCAATCTGCAGCATTTATGTACTGTGGCATGAATCTCGAAGAAAGATTAATAATCGTCTCAGCTACTGTATATAGTAGTATGTTAACACACAATTCGAAAGAAATAAATAGCACCCGATCCCCGTTAATCCGCTATTCTTAGGTACAATTCAAACACTTGTTTCTGGTATTTTTTTCAGTCGGCTATTTCTCTCTCTCCTTTTCTTTGTTTGTTTCCCAAAAATTGCACAGTGTATTTAATACAGCTTAATATGCAATCTTAATAAACTTGAATTAACTTTTCAGTTATGTTTATTTGTTGCTGATTTTATATGACTTACTCACAATTTTTAAGAAAATCAGCCCTACCAAAATCCCATACATGTACGCCACGTACGGTATGATTTAAACATTTTCTATTATGAAGAACCTAACCACCATCTGAACTCCAACCTGTAAAGGGTAAAAGAAGACTACCAACATGTAACACAATTGCAAGGTACTTAGTGCAACTGTGTCCCTTCCCTATTTAAAGTTCCTCCTCCCTCCCTCACCTTTCCATTTCAAGAAAAATCCAGTTCAAAATTTTTCGATTCCTAAAGCTTCCAAACTCAATATTATGTCATAGAATTCCAATTCAAAAGTCTTAAGTCTTAAAACTTAAACTCCGATCCAAAATTTTTAAAAACTCCAAATTATCTCATCTCAATAAATCCGGTTTCTTCCCCACCATTGGATGAAAGAGACACAAGCAGCTCAAATTATACATTTCAACCAAAGACCACACTACGGTCCAAATTTTTAATCGCCTACTACATGTTTGATAGAACATTTCAATTACCCCTTACTCCCTTTTTTGAGACATCAATTTCCAAAGGCATGGCCTTGGAAATGACATCAACCTTTCTCTCGTTCTAAAAAGAAAACTAAAAACTAAAAGAAACATAACCTTTGCATTCTTTGGGTGGCATGGCATGCTTCTCTCCTTCCTCCTGCTCTCCTTGGCGCGCGATGTGGACCCAACTGTCATCAACTGTTGTTGTACAACGATGGGGACATGAGCTGTGTCTGGAAAAAAAAAAACAAAGGCAAAAGGTTTGGAGAAACGTTGTTTAAGCCAAAGCGCACGTGCGGCATGTGCTGAATTCCGGTCCACACGCGTTATATATAGACAAAGCCTCCTGGGTCTTCTGCCGCACAAACTCACATTTTCCTCTCCTTCTCTCTCGCGCTCCCTCCGACCTGCTCCAGGCCTATTCCACTAGCTAATTCTAGCTAGGAAGCCATGGACGCCATGGGCTTGCCATGGGCAGCGCAGTGCGCGGGCATGGCCTTCTCAGCCTTCTCCCTCTGCTTGGTTGCGCTGGCCGTCGTGCTCCTGCTCGCGCGCCGGTGGCCGTGGTGCAGCTGCCATGTCTGCCGGGCGTACCTCACGGGGTCCTGGGAGAGGGACTTCACCAACCTCGGCGACTGGTACGCCCACCTGCTCCGGGAGTCGCCCACCGGCACCGTCCATGTCCACGTCCTCGGCTGCACCGTCACCGCCAACCCGGCCAACGTCGAGTACATGCTCAAGACCAACTTCGACAACTTCCCCAAGGGCAAGACCTTCGCCGCGCTCCTCGGGGACCTCCTCGGCGGCGGCATCTTCAACGTCGACGGCGACGCCTGGCGCCACCAGCGCAAGATGGCCAGCCTCGAGCTCGGCAGCGTCGCCGTGCGCTCCTACGCCTACAAGATCATCGCCCAGGAGGTGGAGGCCCGCCTCATGCCGCTCCTCGCCGACGCCGCCGACAGGGGCGCGGTCGTCGACCTGCAGGACGTGTTCCGGCGCTTCGCCTTCGACACCATCTGCAAGATCTCCTTCGGCCTGGACCCGGGCTGCCTCGAGCGGGAAATGCCCATGTCTAAGCTCGCCGACGCGTTCGACACGGCGACGCGGCTCTGTGCCATGCGCGGCGCCGCGGCGTCGCCGCTGCTGTGGAGGATGAAGCGCCTGCTCAACATCGGCTCCGAGCGGGAGCTCAAGAAGGCCATCAGGCTCGTCGACGAGCTCGCGGCGGCGATGATCCGGGAGCGCCGGAAGCTGGGCGTCGCCAACAGCCACGACCTCCTGTCCCGGTTCATGGCCTCGGCCGGCGACGCCCACGCCGTGGACGACAAGTACCTCCGCGACATCGTGGTCAGCTTCCTCCTCGCCGGGCGCGACACGGTGTCCTCCGCGCTCACCACGCTCTTCATGCTCCTGTCCAAGAACACGGAGGTGGCGGCCGCCATGCGCGCCGAGGCCGGGGACGACTCGACGCCGGTCACCTACGAGCACCTCAAGGGCCTGCACTACACCCACGCGGTGCTGTACGAGAACATGCGCCTGTTCCCGCCCGTGCAGTTCGACTCCAAGTTCTGCGCCGGCCACGACGTGCTCCCGGACGGCACCTACGTGTCCGGCGGCGCGCGCGTGATGTACCACCCCTACGCCATGGGCCGCATGCCGAGCATCTGGGGCGCCGACCATGGCGACTTCCGCCCGGACCGGTGGCTCACTGGACCCGGCCGGTCCTTCGTGCCGGAGAGCCTGTACAAGTACCCCGTGTTCCAGGCGGGCCTCCGCGTGTGCCTCGGCAAGGAGCTTGCGGTCACCGAGATGAAGGCGGTCAGCGTGGCGGTGGTGAGGGCGTTCGACGTCGAGGTGGTTGGGGAGAGTGGCAGCGGCGCCGGCGCACCAAAGTTCGTGTCGGGGCTCACCGCGTCCATCAGCGGCGGGCTCCCAGTCAGGATTAGGAGAGTTAGAAATTAGAGATTCGTCGTTTCAGAAAAAAGAGATTAGATAGAGTTGTTTCACGGAAACGGCTATGAAATGTACATAGACTAATTAAAAGAAGAGGGAATGAAAATAGCTAGTTGAATCGAAAGTTCCATCCATGGTCCATTTGACGTGGGCTTTATTGTTCCTTTTCTGATGCTGCAACAGAAAGCTAACTGTGAAATCCATACTGTTACCACCACTGTTCGATGAGCCTACTTGCCTGTTAGCTAACAGTTCTTTTCATCTTCAGAATGTTGCATATGGGACTTGCATATTCTAATCCGTGCTTCAGTTCCATTTTTCTTTCTGGACATCTGTTTCAGATTACTTGATTTCAAAACAAGCCACCTTCAGCTGCAGAGATTTTCAGTCAATTGCCTAACATTAGCAGTAGCAGATTCAGAGTTCCAGACCATCCTGAATTCCTGACAAAATCAGTGCAATGGCCACAATTGGCTCAGCGGATTGATCGAATAACCAAGGAAACTGTACGTACACAGCAACAAAATCGTCTCTCTGTTCATTCAATTCGCGGCCTCTGCTAATTTCAATGCCAGATCCAACGTAGGATCCACACGGCAGTTTCAGTTTGCACGCTAAAAGCAACTGCGGACCTGCAGTGATTGCTGTCGACTGCCTCTTTCTGTATACCGATACAGATCTATCTTCAGAGCACTGACAAGTGATTGCCTGTAGAAGGAAGCACAGACGGTATTTACGAACTGTGCTCCTGCTGGCAGTTGAAGAGGATGATGTTGTGAAAACGACGGGTTCCTGCACTTGTCTCATCTCTCTCAGTAGTCAGTAAATGTACAGCTCTTCAAACGTTGCTGAAATTTTAGTTGATGTGAAGTGGACTCACACATCTTCTCTTTTCTTATTCTCGAGTTGAAGAATACTCGTATGGCAGAATATAAGAACTCAGTTGTTACCCTGTAAGATTAGCAACGTAAAGACCTTAAACATGCTGCAAAAATTGACACCGAATTCCTACTAAGATGGCATAGCCAATATGCTATCAACACGAAAGTCTCCGTTTGCGAACGGGTGCCTAGCTGGATTGGTTAGATGGCCTTGGTAGCACTCCTCTGGTTCTAGGTTCGACTTTCGGTGAGAGCGAATTTTAGATTGAGGTAAAAAAGTCCCCTCGCCTGCCTACACGCCAAAGCATATGAAAAAGTGGTCCCGGCCCCCTCTCACACGGGTTACGGTACAGGAAACGGCACCCCTGTATAAGGATGGGGTAGAGGTTCGGAGGTTTTCTTGGCCTGCGTGAGAGGTCTTCTCTTAGTCAATACCTAGGGCCGTTTCTTTTGCCCTGTTTCTCTCCAGCGTCATTTGCCGGTATCCTTTTAATCATCTCAACTCTTTTCCAACTTCCATATTTCAAACAACATCATTTCCAACTTCCATGTTGCTCTCCATGCTTGAAATATACTAGCCTATATCATTTTGTTCATATTTTGATGGTTAGTTCAATGTCTTTACGCCTGCGTCATTGACAACAAATCATCTACGCAAACCTAATACCTCAATCATCGATTGTTTACTTTCTTCCGACACAATTAGTCATTGATGGGATTTGGGAGACGCAACTGATTCAGCATGTCAAAAAATATTAGCATACCAGATCCTAGTTGGTGCCCAGTCGACAGCTTGCTTTGCAACGTGCGCAATGAAATCACCATCATATTGCCAGAATGGCTTGAAACAAGAGGAGATATTTGGGCCACATTGTAGACCAAAATCCACAAGAAAACAGCCAACTGTTACAAAAGGTGCCCAATGAAAACGACACACATGCCCATGACATGTGTAATTTCTATAGCATTGCATTGGTTAGCTGCTGAATCTTCTCACAATTTTTTGCCCAGTCAATTGAGGAAAAATATGAGATATTAGCCCCTCCTTTAGTGATGAAGTTGGAGGATCTGTGGTTTTGCATGTTGGCTACTTGTTCACAACTCTCTGAGGTAATTAGTGGAGCCATCTTTTCAAAGTCTGAATGGTTCCAAAGTTGAAGCACATTCTCGGTCGGTGAGATTTGTTTCGCTCTTTCCATCCATTGCGTTGCCCATACCTGCAGCCTCACTCGCACATGCCTCCTTTTATCCTAACCGGATAGAATGGGTGTTGTTATCAGAAGTGACCTCCAAAATGTGCTTGTCACCTTAGCATACTTAAGTAGTGCTACCGTTTGTTTATCCACACATGTGTGCTGACTGCAAAGTTAGCACCAATAATTCTTGATTCTTCGCTCTCTACAACTCACATGAATGAGCTTTGTGGTGTTTGCTAAAAGAAAATATCGATTCTCAGCTCAGTGCCTTCCGGATGAACATGCTGCAAGACTCTGAATTCCTGCCTTTCTTCCTGCATATGTTCGAAGAAAAAGAACAAATCCATGCCGTCGGAGTTCTCTGACTGTCTGACAGCAAAGCATCCAGGACCACTTTTTTACATTTTGTCTCTTAATGAAATACATGCAAAGCACGTTCTAGAAAACTTTCTTGCAATTCGTTCTTCCTGGTGTGAAATTATATATTTGCAGCAACCTGACAATCATGGGATTGTTTTTTTTTCCTCCACGTAGTTTACTCCGCAAGTGATTGCAGATTCTGCAGGGTACAGACTTATGACAACTGAAAATTTACGCCCGTGCCAGACGAGCTACAGTAAACGGCAAAGTTAGGATTCTGAATCATGTTCATTGGCAAAGGGATAGACTTCATTCGCCGCATCTCTCTGAATCTGACAGGTACAAGGTAGCAGCTGCCCCGATTAGCAGCCGACTGTGACTAAACAAACAACCCAATACATGGATGCGCTTCTGCCAGGAACACTGCTACATGCCACTTGAATAGGAACATGTGCTGCGATCTTCTTTATACGGTAGACTAAGCACGATTCACTTGCATCATGTTGTTTAGATCAACTTGAAGAGATTTGATTTTGCCTTGCTTGCTAAAGGGTCACACCAACAATTAAACATCAGCAGATCTGTTCTCAGGAACGCTAATCATGTCTTAGCCCATAAGATACAAGGATAAGAAGATTGAACTGGCAGAGTATCCCTGACCCTGAGTAGGTGCTATTATTTTCTCTTACAGACTGGCAAGTAAATAGTCAAGCATCTATCTTGCATCACTGGTGACCTATTCCTCTGTCTTTCTTTGCCCGTCTCAAGATGCCATCTACATATCAAGTACTTTGTACTATCACTATCACTAGGGCACAAACACATGTTAGATACTACATAAAACTTTGTTTTCAATTAGGATACAAAACTATGTGTTAATACCAGGCAAAGTCAAAAGAGGTTGCCCATGAAAACTCTGGATCCTGGAACTCGTGCATAGCAGTGCAAATAAGAAATTGGGACTGTAAACTTACTCACAACGACATGGAGCTTTTCATTTGAAAAAAAAAAAGGCATAGCAAAGTGGAAACTATACTTAAGACTAACTAAAGTAGTTTCAGTACAAGATAACAGCTTTAATTACATTAAAAAGCAGGTTTACTTGCAATAGAGTAGAGTAGCATACTTGCAGTTCCCTACAAATTTTGACATGGACTTGACAGTAGATAAAGTAGGCGCCGTAAGCGTTCGTTTTCTTTAGAAATAACTCCAAAGTCTAAACATGAGCGTTCGAGTGCAACACGTGTCATATAGGCCATGCGCACAAGGTGCCACTAATTGACACGTGTCCTATATATATGTGACCTTGAGATTAGTTGATCTGTATGCCAGTCAAGGCCTGCCGGCCGACAGGGACATATTATGTATTATATTATATATAAGTAATAGAAGGTTCATCTACTTATTGAGGCCAAGATGATCGAAGCACAATTATCTTGCACGTGGTTACGTCTTGGTCCGTTTTGCGGCGGCGCAGGGACGAACTAACCAGAGATAGATCTTTTTCTTTTTCTGAGAGAGTCAAATCAGAAATCTTGATGGATGAAAGGGCTAGCAGCGATGTAAGGTCTTGACCTTTCGTCGTATTAATTCGTGGCCGTCACGCACGGGCTTGCTCGTTCTGACTGCGGGCGATTCTTGGTCCATTCGCGTCGTCGGCGCCAGCCGCGGGAGGACGAAGGCAACGGACGACTGGGTGCAGCGGCAGCCTCCGGCCAGTGCGCCGCGGCGGCGCCGTGCCCCGCCGGGCGCGCCGGTGGTGACCCGGCCCATGGAAAAAGTACCAACCTGTATCTTCAGAGTACTGATGACGATCGAACAAAGTGCCTACGGAAGGTTGAGTGATGGACTGATGGTAATGCCGTACTGTGTTTGCATGCAGTTTGCAAAGAGATACAGTACGATCTAGCCAGTGAAAACAACTTCCTGCATTTCTATATCCCTCGACAGATGATGCGCTTCGCCGTGCTCATCAGATAGATGGTGCTGAACTTTTAGTGATGTGAAGTGAACTCCTCTTCATACTACCTTGTACCACCTTTTAAGCAAACAACAGACCTTAAACGTGCCGCAAAAATGACGTCCAATCCCAAATAAGGTTTTTGCTGCGCTGTTCTCATGGGGTGCCTGCGTTTCTGTTGCCCCCCCCCCCCCCCCCCCCCCCCCATCACTTGCAGCTGTTCAACGTGCATGGCAAAATCACCATCATTTCGCCACAGCGTCTAGAATCTGCAATAAGTTCGGGTAGAACAGCATCCGATCCGGTGGTATGTTAACAAGAAAGAAGGCAACCAGTTCTTCCAGAAGATGTCCAAAGGAAATGACATTCATTCATATACACGGAGCATTACGTGTGCTGTTTCATCATAACTAGATAGAGTTGCTGTCGTTGTCAGACATAGCCTGCAAATGTGTTTGTTTTTATTTGGAACCCGAATGCAGCTGGACAACGTAAAGCAGACGCAATTGCTCAATCTCAGTTCAATTATTGCCTGCCTATTTGCATTCTCAAATATCGTACTTCAGTCTTCAGAAACAACGCTGTATGAAATAGTACTGCCAGTACCTTTGAGAATTAGGTGGCCTGAATGCAGCCTCATTCTCCTGTTTTAGTAAAAAGAAAAAAGAAAGAGACTAGATTTTGTAGATAAGTTTAAAAATTTTCTAAAGATATATTTGGTTTTTGCGAGTAAAGTATCAATTTTGAATTTTTGAGTCTAAAGTTTTTTTTTTAGTAATTTTAATTGGAGTAGTAATTAATTCGGCCCATAGTCGGGGGAAAAGGACATATGGGCCACTAGAAAATAAAGAACTGGCCCACTACAGCCCACACAGGAGGAAGCGCACGGCGCTTGCTCTGTTTTCTCTCCCGCCAAATGTTACAACATCCAAGGATGACAAAAAATGAGCTGTTAATTCAATCAAAAAGGGTGCAGGACATAAGTGTCACAAATATAATTGATATTATATAATTCATTCTTGAATACATCAATCAATGGCAGGCTTATTGCTGTGAATTTCATGACCATGCAAACATGTTTGTTTGGTACAGCTCCGACAACATCATATATAGTCCTTACTTCTTGCACACCACACCTTCGCCGCCCATGCCACCGGCTCAGGCGATACGGATACCAGCGAGCTCTCTCTCACACCACTGCAACACCATCATCGTCATGGTTGCCAGCAGCAGGTGCGTAACTCGCGACGGCGCAGTCGGCCGCGAAGAGGTTGGACGTGGTGAAGTTGCTCTCCCCTCCCATGGTGGGCATGGAGGCCCTGACGTCGAACTGGTTCACGTAGTCGGAGCGGTAGGTCTGGCCGACCACGCCGTGCACGTCGCCGGTGAGCGCGTCGAACTTGAAGGCCAGGTCAAGGTGCGCGAGGCAGTCGTCGGACGCCACGCCGTAGCTGTGCACCCTCGAATCCTCCTCGGTGATGGGCACGGCGTTCGCCCTGATCTTGAACCTGCCGTCGAGCGCGACCAGCACGCCGTTGGCCGCCTTGGTGCGGGTGATGGACAGGGCCGGCACGGCGCTGGACGTCCACGCGGCGTCGGCCACCTGCGGGAGGCGCACGGGCTCGCCGTCCAGGGCGAGCTCCATGCGGTCCACGTCGTCGTCCCAGGCGGCGGTCTTCCGGGCGCCGACGTAGAGGCGGTGGCCGTCGAAGAGCACGGCGATGGCCTGGATCCAGGTGAAGTCACGGGTCATGCCGTCGCCGCCGCGCTTGCCGATGAAGTGGGCGTTGATGTGGAGGCCGCGGTCGGAGAGGACGCAGAAGTCGGCGTCCCTGCGGCCGTGGAAGTAGAAGGCGTTGCCGTCGCCGCCGATGAAGCGCGGGTCGCCGCAGGCTCCCGGAACACTGCACACTGCAAATTAAATGCATCGTCACACAACACAGTACATCCGGTTAGGAATTGAATTGGCCTACAAGATCAAGCTCAAGATCAAGGGAGAGCGACGACAGATCGAGCGTGCTCACCGCAGACGGGCTTGCAGGAGTTGCAGTCAGCGTAGCACGACTGGGAACACGCGGCGGGGCACTCCATCTGCTTGCCGGAACAGTAAGGGTAGAGCTTGCGGTCGTGGCACTTGACCTTCATTGGCTTGGGCTTCTCGTGCTGCTTGGGCCCCTGCGCCTTGGGTGGCCTGCCGGAAGGCGCGGCGGCGGCTGCGGCGGCGAGCAGGAGGACGGCGGCCGCCAAGGCCAGGGGAAGCATCAATCCCAGCCTGGCCATTTGCGCACTGTGGACTACTGGACTGTGGTGAGCGCAGTGGTGCTGTATGATGAAATGGTGTGGTTGCATGCAAGATTCCTAGGGAATTTATAGGCGACTGAGCTTCGTTATTTGGAGATGGCGATCTGCTTGCCGACCTTCCCTGGTACACGTGTATGCCTAGCTAGCTTTGCATTGAAATGTACTCTTGCTTACATGAATCCATGCATGCGTATATCCAACTCAACGCATGTATACGCTATACAGGCCTTCCCTGATTGCATGTATACGCTATACAGGCCTTTCGGCCAGTGCTTTGAAGCTTTCCTCGCTCAGCGCAGGTTTATTAAGAATAAGCCCTTGAGTTGTAGACTGCAAAAGTTAAATTCCACTGTAAGTCGTCTGAGTACTAAGCTTAGTTTTTTGTACTATAAGCGCAGGACGGCCACATTCATATGCATTTCTTCAAGGAAAGGTGCTAATAAGCTTGCCGTGTGCTTGACAGCCTACGCCAGTGCATGAATGAATCCTAACGTGTCCCGTCCCAACGATTGAGGGTCAAATGCTTGGTTTCATCTGAAGAAAAGATGCAGAAGATGGAGTACTACCGCACTCTGTGATCTTATCCTGGTGTTTTTTATTTTTTTGCACAAATAATCGTACGTGCATCCAGGGAGAAGGGAATAAACATACTTACTACATATATTTGCTTCCAATCTAAGCGTAGGATTCCAGCAAAAGGCCGAAATAATGGGTGCATCTGGGCTTCATCTGTACTTCCAGTGGCGCTTTGGGCCCATCAAACAGAAACTGTCAGCACTTGGTCATTTGGACAAAGCCCAAGTATTTAAATGGGCACTAAAGCGTAGTACAATATTTTGTACAAGGAAAAAATTCTTTTTATCTCTTTGGGCTTTGAGACGAGGTCGCCTTTCCTCTCTAGACAATGAAACCGTCAGTCTGGACTTCTCGAACTTGCAATACCGAACATATAATCTCCCTGTCCGGTTTCTCTCAGTGGTTTTTCTCCTTTTCCTTTATATTTATTTTGATTGAATCTTGAAAAATAATAGAAAATCATAAAAAATTATAAAATAGAAAATCAAATTTTGTTGGACTCCACATGAGTAGATCTATGCAGTGAACATATGATATGATATACTTTAGTATAAAAAATTATTGTACTTTTAGATATATACTTTTTTTAATTAATTCATATCTACAGTTTCGGTGGTCCAATTATGGTGGAATTTTTATGATGAACTAATCATTATATTCTTGACTTGTAGTAAAAGTTTCATGCTCATTATATCATGTATGCTTGAGCAAATGAAGAGTCTCTGATATATAGCTTGAAATTTAGTTGCTCAAGCATACATGATCCAATGAGCATTAAATTTTTAATGAAACTTAAGCGTATAATAATTAGCCCACCATAAAAATTTCACCATAATTGGACCATAGAAACTGTATCTATGAATTAACTACAGAAAGAAAAGTATATATCTGCAAGTACAACAATTTTTTTTACTAAATTATATCATATCATATGTTCACTGCATAGATCTACTCATGTGGAGTCCAACAAAATTGGATTTTCCATTTCATGACTTTTTTATGATTTAATATAAGTTTTCAAAGATTCAGCCAAAATAAACATAAAAGAAAAGTAGAAAACCACTGAGATAAACCAGCCATGAAGGTTATGTGTCCGGTACCGTGAGTACGAGGAGTCCAGACGGACGGTTTCATTGTCTAGAGAGGAAATACGGATTCGTCCCAAAGTTCAGGGAGGTAAAAAGGATTTTTTTTTCCTTTGTACAAGTACCATGTTATTCGTGATTAAGGGATATAAAATAAACATACATATCTTATATTTTTTTAAAAAAAAAACAAATGCACTACCTCAGCTATTATCCAGAAAACTCAACAGAGGATGTATAGAATCTGGGTATACTTTTATAAATTAATTTATTACAATAAATTCCTCAAATTGTTGTCTTTTAAAATTGTTGAATGCATGCTACATAGTGAACGGTTGACTAATATTTTCTCGGTAACTTACGTTGGTGGCCCTCGCTCACAGCACATGGCAGGGCTTAGCTTGTGGACATATGAGGAGGGTGTTGGTAGCAGCCAGCAGGGTTGAATCTGAAATTTCAGAAATTATTATAATATATATCACCATCAAAGTGGAAGTGAGCGATCTTGACCTAACGGATAATAAATCGAAACGTTACACTCAAATAAAATGAAAGTGGATGAATGCGACTAGTTGGTCCCAAACCCCAAGGGAAGAAAGGGGGAAAAAAAGCCTAGCACACCCATTATACTAGTAGCTTGAGATATTTCAGATTCTCGATGGATTGTTAATAAACCGGTCCCGATCAATAAAGATAGCTAGATCTAACAATATCAGACGACTAGCAAGCAATGTGCTGGTCTAAAACTGGACGCTAATCAATGGTGCTCTAGTTTCCGTCCCGGATCGACGAAAAGACGCCAGAACAGGGAAGTGGTGGACTCACGCGTCAGTGGTTGAGTTTCTCTGCAGCACTGCCAAGAGGACTGAATGAAGGTCCAGCGCCATGATGCGTATTGCCGGGCCGAAGAAATTAGAGGAAAGGCCATGTGATGTTGTCTGCACAAAGCAAACCGAGACGATGGCAGGGGGATGCTGCAGGTCTCTGACGCCAGGCGCACGTACACGTTTGGCTTCGGAAACGTGGCAGGCAGGCCTGTAACTGTGACATGGTCTTGGCATCATCATTGCTGCGTAGTACGGACGAACGGGGTGTGCATAGATGGCTAAACGGAACCGGTGCTCAAGTAGAAAGCGACGAGGTAGCACGACGGTGCGTGGTGTCAATGTCACGGTGGCTTTCTTTCGTGCGACTCGTGGCACCATAGAAAAAAGGCGGAGGGTCCCTTCTAGATCGGTGCCAAAAACTTGCCGGGAGGATGGAGCTGCCAGGCCAATCGGGTAGAAACATTATAGCAAGATTGTGTCCAGTTCAGAGCTTGGACTGGTCGACCCGTTCTCCGGGGAGCAGGTACGACTTGGACACTAGCGTCAACCTCACAACCGTATACAACTAGTAGTTGCATGGGCCAGCCACCGTGTCATGATCGGATTGAAAAACGTGGCGAAACCCTTCTTTATTCGCCGTCGACCGATTCGCACGCCGTGATGCGGTTTCGATCTTCGTTCTGCATTGGCTCGGTGTGCGCGCGCGCGCCCTCGGCATCGGTTTGCAGCTCGAGTTGCAGTCAACTGTATCGATCGCAGTCTTGGCTGGTTCGTGGGTGCGTGCCGTACATTATTTAACTGTTACACCTGATAATATCTTGATAATAAGTACCATACTAGCAGCGGTGGAGCCAGAATTGAGAATCGAAGCTCTCTTTTTCTTCTTCCTTCTCTCTTCTCTCCTTCTTTCTTCCTCCTCAAAATTTCCTCGTTACTTCTTCCTCCTCAAAATTTGTAGGGGGGCTTCGGAACTTCCATGGAAGTCAGCATGGTAGGGGGCCTCTGCACCCCATCTGGATCCGCTGCGTACTAGTTTTTAAGGTTTTGCTACGCATGGAGTAGTAGGTGCGCGCCGTGCCAATCATCATCGTTTTAGGGCTTATGTCTCTACTATACAAGTCAACTTCACGACCGCGATGCACATCCAACCAAAAATACCAAATAATGCAGTGCAGCCTGACCAGCATACGTGTTGGATGCGAGGTGTTGCTACCACAAGATTCTGCAACAGCAATCGGGGTGGGTGATTCACTTCACACACAGTGAGAGGAGCCACAACGTAGCAGCACGGTGCGCGTGTCCGTCGACGACCACGACGGCGACCGGAGCTCCGTCCTGATCCGGGGCCGAGAGCGACCGGTGCGGTGCCTCGCGTGGGCGACCGGCCGGCCATCCCGTCGAGTCACCCCCCACCCCCCTCGAGACGAGGCGACGAGCAAGGCCGCAACCGCGTGCCGGTCTCCAGTCTCCTCCCCGGGCCGGGTCTTCCATTAGCAAAGCAGCAGGCAGGCAGGAGACCTCCACGCTTGCTAATTACTCAATGACATGTGGGCCCGGGGAAGTAATGGCGCCACCTGCCTTGGAACACAGCCGGTAGGTGGCGCCAACGACTGGTCGTCGTCGTCGTCGTATCCGCAGTACCCGTATGGTCGTATGTGCTTCCCGCGAATGAGATGATAGCTTGTACTCCTCCTCTCTCAATCCTCGGGATTAAACGCATTTAATTATTCCCTCGGGCCGCGTGTTAACCCAGATTAAATTCCCACCTGATCTGCTCCTCCCCTCTGCAGACTCTGCGCAACAAACAGCTTTTGCTCTTATCGTCCAAGTGCGCGCTTTGGGGCTGGATTTCTCGGCTTCTCCAAGGTTCCAGCGGAGCTAGGCTAGGCTCGCTCCTAAAACCTGAAAAGAAATGGAGGTGGGGTTGGATTTCTCGGCTTCTCCAAGGTTCCCGCCGGATAACCTGGAATCTCCCCAGCCGGTGGAGGGAGGCGGCGGCGAGAATGGCGCCGCCACCAAGCTGCAGAAGGTCTACCGCAGCTACCGGACCCGCCGGAAGCTCGCCGACTCCGCCGTCGTCGTCGAGGAGCTCTGGTATTTTTTTTCCCTTCTACTCACATCCTTCCCTTCTTGATTGGAGACTATTGCCGCTTGTGCGGATTAATTTGGTAAAGGCCCTTTCTTGAAAAAAAAACATGCTTCCTTGTTACAATTTCTCCCCCTGGTTCTTGCTGTGATGTTCCATGAAAAGGTGCCTCCTTTCTTGGAGATTTTTGGTGTCCGCAGTCAAAATCAATTGTAACTGAAAACTGAGCGTTTTTTCCTTTGGGGATCAATGAAGGTGGCAAGCGCTGGACTTCGCGCGGCTCAGCCACAACACCGTCTCCTTCTTCGACGAACCCAAGCCAGAGACCGCCGCCTCGCGCTGGAACCGCGTCAGCCTCAATGCATCCAAGGTGCCCTCCAGTTGCTACCTGAGGAAACAGAAAAGTCCCTAAAGTCCTCTTCTTCACCAGAAAAAAAAAACGATTTTTGCCCCCTTTTGTTGCTCAATGTTGCTTGCTTGCAACAGGTGGGTCAGGGTTTATCCAGAGACGGCAAGGCTCTCAAGCTGGCTTTCCAGCACTGGATCGAGGCCGTGAGTACAAATCGTACAAATCCCACCATAGTACTGTTTGTCAATTTAGTAGTATTTGCTTTAGATTTGGTGCGGTGCTTTCATGTGTGTGAAAAGAGGCTACTTTCTGTATCAGTTGACCTAAGAGTTTTAGTCTGTGTGAACACTGATCACGTGCTTTCATGTGTGTGAAAAGAGGCTACTCTCAGTATAAGTTGACCTAAGAGTTTTAGCCATGTGTGAACATTGATCATAAATAGGTCCACCGTTGATGTCATACAAGTCATGCCCATCTCCTCGTAGAGTGATAGACTATTGCTTCCAACACTCTGATGCAATGATTTATAGCAATAGTAATTTGTTCTTGTATAGATCGACCCGCGGCATAGATATGGGCACAACCTGCACTTCTACTATGATGTGTGGTGTCAAAGCCAGGCCGGGCAGCCCTTCTTCTACTGGTAAGAAGTTTGCTGCAATTTGCACAGTTACATTTGCAGATTCTCTTGTTAGAACAAAGAGCTCAATCTTCATAACAGATGGGACAGAGATAAACATATTTGAATGCCTGCTCAAACCAGATATTTTAGCTAGGGTTTAATCTATGTTCATATCAGGAATTCCAGTTATCAGTTTTGTTGCATGATAATTTAAGTGAGTGTTTGGTATATATAGGCTTGATGTTGGAGAGGGAAAGGATCTAGACCTTCCAGAGTGTCCAAGAGCAAAGCTAAAGAAGCAATGCATTAAGTATCTTGGTCCGGTAAGAATTTTTCCACAATGGCTTTCTATCTTTATCAGAATTCATGCCATATATGATATATCCTTCCCTCGAAGCATATGTGAAGACCTTTATGATTGTTTGGCTAATTACACCCACAGAATTCATCTTGGTTTCATGAAGCTTTTTTTTATCCATCTTTTCTAAGAATATATGCTCATTTTGCTATAAAATCCTTTTCCACAAGTTTGGCTCCTAAGAAAAATTCTTATCAAATCTGAACATGTATTGCATTCTATTGTTATTACTATCAAATCCCTGCAATATGAACTGCATTTGACATTGCCTCAAGCCTGCACTATTGTTTCATGAGTAGAGTCCAGCATGAATTGTCTTGCTTCTGTCCACACTATTATTCACTATCCTCATGAATCATGACCACTAATAGATTTACAGTTGACTTCAAAATATTATACATATGCAAGCGTGGCAAAAGGAATCCCTTTCAACAACGTCACCATTTTCTTGCTCCTAAACCTCTCACATGGTTTTAAGCTCTTAACAATTATCTAATGTTTTGCAGCAAGAGCGGGAGCACTATGAATACATCATTAATGAGGGAAAGATTTTCCATAAAAAGACTGGAGAACCTCTTGATACAAGCCAGAGTCTTAAAGGAACTAAATGGATTTTTGTTATGAGCACAGCAAAAAGACTTTATGCTGGCAAGGTAACTTGTCTACTCCTATAGGGCTTTGCACTTGCATTTCTTCTGAAAACAATAATATATCTGTAACCTGATTTATCCATCCAGAAAGAGAGAGGTGTATTCCAGCATTCCAGCTTTTTAGCAGGAGGTACTACTATAGCTGCTGGAAGATTTACAGCAGAAGATGGAATTATTAAGGTATTTTTGACTTCTAAGCAACCGTACCCTGTTAAATGTTAGCATTCAATCACAGAATTTACTTTGTATCCTGCTTGTTCGATCTTTAATCCAGCACCTTTGACGAAAAAGTTCTTTTGGTGTCCTGGAAGTGATGAATTATCCATTGTTCATGGTCCTTGAAACCATTCTTTTCTGTTCCTAAGGCTTCCATGAATAAATGTTTCGGAAACCTTTTTGGAAGACAAATACAAAATATAAACGGGTCTCCATTCATATAATATTTTCCAACAACTTTTGGAGGTAGTATATTGTAAAATATAGCTTGCTAATGTACTTCTGCCTAGTACGCATCAGAGTATCTACTTATCTTGATTCAGCCAGTGCAAGTTAAACACTCTGTGTCATCGTCCTGTTATCTGGCTACTTGTACACTTTATATGTTCCTGTGCTTTTTCATCGGTTGCATTCTGCTAATTTGTTCTGTTCTGTTCTGGATAAGTCCATTTGGGCCTACAGTGGTCACTACAAACCAAGTGCAGAGAACCTCAGCAATTTTATGAACTTCCTTGAAGAGAATGGAGTTGATCTCAAAGAAGTAGAGGTAACTATTTTAACCGTTCACAAGCTTGTCTCACCAAATTGAAAATGAATTCATTTAATGTGCTTGCTTTTGTCCACTCAGGTGCGCTCATCCACCAAAGAAGACTACAATGAGGATCCAGTGCCTGAAGGTTCGCAGAACCTTACTGCTGAATTCATGGGATCAATTCCTCCAGAAGTGATCTTACCTCCAAACAGGACAGAAGACAATGAAGGCGAGAATGCTCCTGCAGAACAAGCCAAGCCAACCTACCAAAGGACCTTGTCAGGTGGTCTTCAAAGCCCCAGAGCAACCGGCGTCCCGCAGAAGGCAATTCTTGAGAGGATGAAGTCCAAGGGCGAGTCCAAGTCCTATCAGCTTGGCCACAGGCTGTCCCTGAAATGGAGCACTGGGGCTGGTCCAAGGATTGGATGTGTCAAGGACTACCCAATGGAGCTCAGAATGCAAGCTCTGGAAATGGTGAACCTGTCACCAAGGGCATCAACACCATCGGCTTCAAGGATGCTAGCTTCATGCTTGTCCCCGACGAAAGCCACCTCACCAACATCGCTGATGCAGGCCTCCCTGCCGCAGGCAACTTAGAAATTTAGACGAGCTTATGTTAAGCAACTAGCATGAAGCCATGCGATCCAGCTGTCTCTTTACTGCATTGTCACAATGCTACACTGCAAAGCTCAGATTCTCGGTCTATTCTTGCTGCCGCTCCCCTGGTCTTTGGTTCCATTCAGATGTAGCACACTGCAAGTTTTCCATGTGTTCCTAGTTGTAGACTGTGAGTATTGCAGAAATAGGTCCTGTGCAGAATCTCTTATTATCTCACTACCAGGACTCCAGGAGAGCTTGAAACCAACTCAGTTGTGTGAACGGGGCAAATTATTACTTCTGTCAGTGCTCAGAATTGAGTACTAGTCCGGCCAATGGGCCAAATTCAGTAGCAAGCTGGTAAGCTGGTGTGGTGGCGCCACGGATCGTTTCAGAGGACAAAAGCACACGTTAAGCCAACAAATCCTGTCAGGTTACATCCGCGCTAACTTGCTGCTAAGCCAGGTGCTAGTGCAATTGTGTGAGATTCTGCAGCGACGGTTCGCACGAGAAGCATCCACAGAACATGATGCTCGATCGCTCATGTACATCTCATCGAGCGATTCGCACGCGAACACGAGCGATCAAAATTCCGATCCGGCATGGGGAACGACCGGTGCCGCGCATAAACGCCAAGGGAATGTGATGCTCCACTAGTACCCGCGCCTACTCTGAAGACCTGAATGCTGCTGCCATTCTTCCCAACCAAACCAAACTGCTTGCTCGGTCACCGGAGAAAATGGAGGCGGCGGATGCGGCTCTGCGTCCGGCCGGCTTGGATGCTACGGATTCTCCGAGGTGCCCGGCTGCGGGGAACGGCGGCAGCGTGGGTGGCGCAGCGTCGGCGACCAAGCTGCAGAGGGTGTACCGCAGCTACCGGACCAGGCGGAAGCTCGCCGACTCCGCCGTCGTCGTAGAGGAGCTCTGGTAACGAGATCCCAGCACCATTTTTTTTCTTTTCCTCTCCTTTACTTTTTTTTCTTTTTTGAAACGATTCTCCTGCTCTGCTCTTTCTTAATTTTCTTGCGTGAGATTCCTTCAGGTTTGTTCCGTTGAATCTTATTGGAAAAGGCAAAATATATACGCCCATACCGGTCTACTAATACGCACGCATGGTTTCCAACGGGCAAGAGGACAGCACTTCCCCAGCCCTTTTCCATTCACCTCTTATCCTTCTTTCTTAACAAAGCAGAATGTGTATGGGCGAAATACATTTCAAAAGCCAAAAAATAATCTCACTGAAAATATAGCAAAAAAATACGAGAAATAAATAATTGTTTCAAAAATCCGTTAAAATTTTAACAAATGGTGAATTGAGTTTTTTCAGAAAATATTTTTCCGGAATTAAAAAAAGTGTATGAATTTTCCCTTGATTCCTCTTAATGAAATATGTGTCCGTGACACAATCACGAAAAAAATATCTAGAGATGTTTCAACGTCTCCTTTAGTACAACTTTGCTTGTACAGAAGACATCATATAGGGAATGTGAGTTTTATCTTACCTATCACTTCTTTTTTTTTGGTTTGGTTCTTGATACTATGTATTGTTTGGATTTCATAAAAAAAACATCTCTTTTCTTGGAGATTCTTGTGTCCCAAAAGAAAACTAAAATAATTCTCCTTAATGCTTGTTCAAACAAGTTTCGATAAAAAAATAAAGGGTTTGAGTTTGGATGGAATGAAGGTGGCAAGCATTGAACTTTGCGCGGCTCAGCCATAGCACCATCTCCTTCTTCGATGAACCCAGGCCTAAGACTGCAACATCACACTGGAATCGTGTTAGCCTGAAAGCATCTAAGGTATCAATTCCTACTTGGGAACTCTCATTTTGTTTTGACTTCTCTGACATCGCTCTCAATAAATTTTCACATTTATATGCTTGACACAGGTTGGTCAAGGTCTGTCCAGAGATAGCAAGGCTCTCAAGTTGGCTATCCAACATTGGATCGAGGCTGTGAGTATAATTAGTACAAATCCACTATTATTGTTTCTAGTTCAGTATTACTCTTAGTATTTTGCATTGTAATTACATGTGGATGTGGGTTGAAAACATGCTACTTTTGATCCAAGTTGATTTGGCATTTAACTTAGGTGTCAGCACAAATCGTAAAAGGGCCATGGGTAATGGGTTGGTGTCAAGAAAATTTCTGCCTCTCTAATTTTTTTGTTATTAGCAACTTTCAATGGTAACGTTATATCCATGTATTGCTTTGTAGATCGACCCACGACATCGATCTGGGCACAACCTGCACTTCTACTACGAACGTTGGTGCCAAAGCCAAGCCGGCCAGCCCTTCTTCTATTGGTGAAAACATACTGCATTTGCATATTTTCATATTAGAAAGAGTTGATGCAGTTGGCCTATAACATATAACAAGATATATATGTGCACATAGAACATCCTTTGAGCAATTTTTATTGTTAGTTGCGTTGCATGGCAATTTCAGCAAGTCCACTTGCATTGGCAGGCTTGATGTTGGGGATGGAAAAGTTGTAGATCTTCCCGAGTGTCCAAGAACTCTGCTCAAGAAGCAATGCATAAAATATCTCGGCCCAGTAAGAAATGTTCAGTCTATATTTATATAGAAATCATGCTATATATCAGTATCAAAATATTACGATAAAGCCTCACTTTAGTTTTTTGAAGCTTTTGTGATCGAATACCACTTTTCTTTTAATGTAAACATAAGTTCGGCTTTTCAAAAATATTTTTCTCATGTTCAAAGATGTGTTGCATATTTTTGTAATCTTGTTGCTAATATTATATTTCTTTATATACAAACTGCATTTACATAACCTCAAGTATCAATTATTGTTTATACAAAACATGAATATGATCTGCCATGCCCTGATCTACTTTCTTTTATGATATTTATCTGTTTTTTCTCATTAGTCATGACTATGCAAAAAATACATTTGACTTCAAACACAACACACTGCCAAATTGGAAAAAATCTTTTTTACACAAACTCTTCATCAGGTTTTTACTAAACCTACTGCAACTAGGTACGATGTAAGATATAAGTTCTAACAAATGTATAATGTTCTGCAGAAAGAGCGTGAGCTCTATGAATACATCATTAACGAGGGAAAGGTTATCCATAAACAATCTAGAGAACCACTTGATACAAGCCAGGGTCCTGAAGGAGCTAAATGGATTTTTGTTATGAGCACAGCAAGAAAACTTTATGCTGGCAAGGTACCTTGTCTACATTGCAAGGGCTTCTATACTTACAATGCTACAGAACCAATGTTATATAAGCTCTTTTAGCTTATGATTTAGGCACCTATATATTTCTTTAACCTGATTTATTCGTCCAGAAGGAGAAAGGTGTATTTCAGCACTCAAGCTTTTTAGCTGGAGGTGCTACCATAGCTGCTGGAAAATTTACGGTGGAAAATGGAGTAATCAAGGTATTATTATGTTCCCATTGTGAAATCACTAGTTGATCGTGGTGTATTTTACTTCTTGATAGAAAAAAATACTTTGTTGGTATTTGTAAAATAAAATGAAATTCTTGCTTATGTTGTTCATGAAGTCTGCATTTATATCGAAGCCATAGATACGTTGTTGTATGACGGATGATGATCCACTAGTTCACTATTTTACCTATCTAATAATTAACAATTTAGAGATGCGTCCCTTTTCTAAAATAAATATTAAAGAAATATCCAAAGATTGAACTTCATTTGTAAAGTATCTTTGTTACTTTTGGAGTTAGCATAACAGAAAGCATACGTTTGTATGTACTATAGTCCTAATGACCATCAAATTAATTTGTTATCTTGATCCAACCACCATGGAGGTTAATTGACGACCATGGGCTTTGTTGCTCCCTTCTATTTCTGCCAAGAGTAAAATATAGTACCATTCCATAATTTGATTTTGTCTTGTACTCATTTTTCTCTGATGTGTTTTTTTTTTTTTAATTTTTGGCTAAGTCCATCTTGGCCTATAGTGGTCATTACAAGCCAAGCATGGAGAACCTCAACAGTTTCATGAAATTCCTTGAAGAGAGTGGAGTTGATCTCAAACAAGTCAAGGTACACCAAAATAGTCATCACAATATCAAATTCACCCATGTTATCATAGATGGTTTTTATTATAAGGAGCTAGTTTTGGCCATTCAGGCGCGTCCATTCACCAAAGATGACTGCTGCGATGATCCAGCACCTAATGATACACAAAACATTGCTGTTCATACGAGTTCTTCACAAGTGGTTCTCTCTCCAAACACAATGGAAGGTGATGTCGGCAAGGATGCTCCTACAGAACAAGCCAAGCTAACATACCAAAGAACCTTATCAGGTGGTCTGCGCAGCCCAAAAGCCATTCATGTCCCGCAGAAGGCAATTCTTGAGAGGGTAAAATCGAAGAGCGAGTCTAAATCTTACCAGCTTGGCCACAAGTTGTCCATGAAATGGAGCACTGGGGCTGGTCCTAGGATTGGGTGTGTGAAGGATTATCCAGCTGAGCTCAGAACGCAAGCAATGCAAATGGTGGACCTGTCACCACAAGCATCAACAATATTGGCCTAGAGCATGAAGTTTACGCAAGCTATCAGGTTACTGTAATTTTTTTCCCCCCAAAAGAATGGCAAGAGCTTTGCCACAGTTTATAAGAAAAAACTGGGTCCGAAAACCATACAAACAGAGGGTATGCGAGACATCCCCCAACAATTATTGGTTACTGTAATTTTGCATTGGCAGTATTGTTCTGTGCTGCAAAAGGTCAGACTCTTGGTTTGTTCTCATTGCTTCCTACTATACTGCAGAGTTCAGCATGTGTGCCAAGTTTTCTGACTTACAATGCTGAAGAAATAGCGCTTTGGTGAAGCATCTCCTATTTTCTTTGCTTCGAGCAATAAATCCCCTCTGTCTAACAACAATCTTACAACCAGGATGGCATTGTGTTACTACTAGTAAAATGAAATCTAGTCGGTCGGAGCACAGCACACACTGCAATTGGTCAACGAAGATCAGAGCAGATCCTGGCGAGTCTCAGATCACCGGCATGGCCATGGCGGATCTCTCCACGGGACGGTGAGCATATAGTAATGCAGAACGGGAATCGTGCTCCCCTGCCGTACCAGACTGCCAAAATCGAGCAATTTCGTAATCACCTGCGCCTCGGAGTTCCCGCGCCCCCGCTGACTTCCACCGCACACAAACGTGGCAGCTGAAATCCAACGTTCCTGCCTGCTCCTCCAAAACCCTCCCCCTCCCTCCCTCCCTCCCTCCCTATACATCTCGCTCCACCCCACGCCGCACTAATCACAAGCTCACAGCTCCCAACGATCGAGAACGTGCAGGGCGCGCCGGTGCATCCGTGAGCTCGCGGCATGGGGGTGGCCGGCGGCGGCGGGCGGCTGCGGGCCAGCAGCATCAAGAAGCAGCGGCAGCGGACCATGAACAACATCAAGATCACGCTCCTCTGCGGCTTCATCACCGTGCTCGTCCTCCGCGGCACGGCCGGCTTCAACCTCCTCGTCAACAGCGGCGACCCCGACGGCGCCGCGGCCGACGCCAAGGTCGTCGAGGACATCGAGCGCATCCTCGCCGAGATCCGCTCCGACTCCGAGCCCGACGACGTCATCGTCCTGGTCGGCGGGGGCGGGTCGTCGTCGTCGTCCCCCAACGCGACGGCCGGCCTCGGCAACTTCTCGTCGTCGGCGACGCTGATCAAGGTGAAGGAGTACAGCCTGGGCCCCAAGGTGAGCGACTGGGACGACCAGCGCCGCGAGTGGCTGTCCCGGAACCCGGAGTTCCCGTCCCGCGACGCGCGGGGCAACCCGCGGATCCTGCTCGTCACCGGCTCGCCGCCGGGGCCCTGCGACAACCCCGCGGGCGACCACTACCTGCTCAAGGCCATCAAGAACAAGATCGACTACTGCCGCCTCCACGGCGTCGACATCGTGCACAACATGGCGCACCTCGACCCGGAGCTGACGGGGTACTGGTCCAAGATCCCGCTGGTGCGCCGCCTCATGCTGGCGCACCCGGAGGTGGAGTGGGTCTGGTGGGTGGACAGCGACGCCATCTTCACCGACATGGCCTTCGAGCTCCCGCTCTCGCGCTACGAGGGCCGCAACCTCGTCATCCACGGCTACCCGGACCTCCTCGAGAAGCGCTCCTGGATCTCCCTCAACGCCGGCATCTTCCTGCTCCGCAACTGCCAGTGGTCGCTGGACCTGCTCGACGCCTGGGTGCCCATGGGCCCGAGGGGCCCCTCCCGCGTCGAGGCCGGGAAGCTGCTGATGGCGAGCCTCACGGGGCGGCCGCCGTTCGAGGCTGACGACCAGTCGGCGCTGATCCACCTGCTGCTCATCGAGAAGGACAGGTGGATGGACAAGGTGCACATCGAGTCGGAGTTCTACCTCCACGGCTTCTGGACGGGGCTGGTGGACAAGTACGAGCAGATGATGGAGGAGCACCACCCGGGCCTCGGCGACGACCGCTGGCCGTTCATCACCCACTTCGTCGGCTGCAAGACCTGCGGCAGGTACGAGGACTACCCGCTGGACCGGTGCCTCCGCGGCATGGAGCGCGCCTTCAACTTCGCCGACAACCAGGTGCTCAGGCTCTACGGCTTCCAGCACCGGTCGCTGGTGAGCGCCAAGGTCAGGAGGGTCACCGACCCGAGGGCCAACCCGCTGGAGGCCAAGGAGGCGGCGCTCAAGATGGACGCCAAGTTCGAGCGCGTCTAGGCAGCCTCAGCAGAAGTACGAGTTTTGATCAGTTCTTTGAGTTTTGATTGTTCTTAGATTTCAGGACACGGCAACTGGTTCTGCTGTTGCATCTTTTTCTTAGTTGTATCCAGACCAAATGAAACAGGCAAGAAATGTATGGTTCAAACAATGCGACTGTGAATTATGCCACTAATACACATCGATTCTTCAGATTTGCTGGTACAAAACACTGCATTCTGAGTTGTACACTTGTAGCACCGATCCTCGTTAGAGTAGCTTCGTTTCAGACTGTCAGCAATATTTGGACTGCAAATGCGAGATGTAATCCAAAAAAAAGGTACCTAGTGGGTTATCCTTTTCATCAGCAGATCAGTGCTATGTGAGATGCGGTGGTGTATACGGTGTCACCGACAGATCAAAGCCGGGAGATCTGATCAATTAGTACTTCAGAGAGATATTTCAGGGTTCAGAATATGTGAACAGATTCTGAATATTTTAGACCAATGGTGGTTCTCACTTCTCCCATCCTGAATTTCAAGCACGACTCTGAATATCTTTGGTGTTCCATTTTCCTTTCTTTTATCTCCCAGCTTTTTTCTAATTATTTCATGTTTAGTAGCACAAAGTTTCTGGTACAGATTTTTTAATATTACCAGGTGTTATTTACTGAAGACACTGAATATTGCTATGTTTGAACCAGCCTCTTGGTCTTGGACCAATTCATTCGTCTTGAACCCAGAACAAAAACAAGTAACCAGCCTCTAGCAACTGCAAAAATGAAATGCTAGAATATTCAAAACACACACAAAAAAAAAGATCAAAACTCAGATCGCCATCCCAGTCTCTTCAGGATTCTGTCAAGAACAGAGTCTCTCTTTCCTTTGCGCTTTCTATTTTTGCGTACATCATGGCTCTGGACAACCGGGTCCTTGGGTTTCTTCAAGAAAGAGAGAGCCTCCTCCTTGGCCTCCAGCGGGTTCGCCGACCTGTTCGTTACCCGCCTGACATCGGAGCTCGCCAGCGACTCGTGCCGGAACCCGTACAGCCGGAGCACCTGGTTGTCGGCGAAGTTGAAGGCGCGCTCCATGCCACTGACGCAACGTTCCGGCGGGTACTCATCACTGGAGTTGCCGCCGCCCCTGCTGGACCTTCCGCCGCCGCCCCTGCAACTGCAAGGCTTGCACCCGACGAAGTGCGTGACGAACGGCCACCGGTCGTCGCCATACCCCGGGTGGTGCTTCTCCATCACCTGCTCGTACTTGTCGACCAGCCCCGCCCAGAGGCCGTGCAGGTAGTACTCGTTCTCGAGGTACACCTTCTCCATCCACCGCTCCTTCTCCGTGAGCAGCAGGTGGATGAGCGCCGACTGATCGTCGGCCTCGAACGCCTGGCGGCCATAGAGGGTCGCCGTCAGCAGCTTCCCGGCCTCGTCGCGGGCGCGGCCTCTCGGCCCCATC
Organism: Panicum miliaceum; assembly: GCA_032594955.1. NCBI lineage: Eukaryota > Viridiplantae > Streptophyta > Magnoliopsida > Poales > Poaceae > Panicum > Panicum miliaceum. The sequence goes on along the minus strand of CM064065.1, from coordinate 1,784,638 downwards.
ACGGCCCAGGCGTCGAGCAGCTGCAGCGACCACTGGCAGTTCCGGAGCAGGAAGCTGCCTGTGCTGATGGCGACCCAGGAGCGCTGCTGGAAGAGGAGGTACGAATTGCCGTGGACGACGAGGTGGGTGCCCTCGTAGCGCGCCAGCGGGAGCTCGAAGCCCATGTCGGTGACGAGCGCGTCGCCGTCCATCCACCACAGCCACTCCACCTCCGGGTGCGCCAGCATGAGCCGCCGCAGCAGCGGGAGCTTGGCCCAGCCGCCCGTGAGCTCCGTGTCGAGGCGCGCCATGGCGTGCACGAACTCGATGCCGTGGAGGCGGCAGTAGTCCATCTTGTTCTTGGTGGCCTTGAGCAGGAGGTGGTCGGCGGCAGGGGTGTCGCAGGGCCCCGGCGGCGAGGCCGTGACGAGCAGGACCCGTGGGTTGCCGCGCGCGTCGCGGGACGGGAACCCCGGGTTCAGGTGCAGCCACCGCCGGCGCTTGGCGTTCCAGCGCGTCACCCGGGGCCCGAGGCTGTAGGTCGCCGTCGACCACGCGCTGCCGCGGTCGTAGTACTTCGCCGCCGGGACGGTCGCTCTGTTGCCGTCGTCTTCGGGGTCGGGGTCGGACTCGGCGCGGATCTCGCGGAGGGTGCGCTCGATGTCCTCGACGACCTTGTTGGTGCCGGACGGCGCGCCGTGGGAGCCGGCGATGTAGACGAGGCGGCGGTTGACGCCGACGGTGCCGCGGAGGACGAGGAGCGTGACGAAGGCGCAGAGCAGGGCGAACCTAATGTTGTTGATGGCCCGCTGTGTCAGCTTGCTGCTGCTGCTCCGGCCCCGCGACGGCAACCTCCCTAGCCGCCACCCGCCGGCCGCCGGCGTACCCATTTGATCGTCGCGCTGCAAGCTGTGACTGACTACACTGGCTAAGTGGGGCGTGCCGGCGATGGAGCAGGCAGGATCTTGGGTTTGAGTGCCGAGGAAGTCAGCGGGGCGCGGGAAATTCGAGGGAGAGGAGAATATGAAATTGCTCGATTTGCAGATGTGTCAGACGAGCTTGATTGCCGAACGTTCTGTCCGCAGACAGATGGCGCTCCTCATCCGCTAGTGATGATGACTATCCCTGCAGCTTGGGCCAAACCAGAGCAAATCCGTAGGTTGGGCCGGGCTGAAATTATCGTCCCAGGGCCGGCCCAACCAGGGTATCAGGCCTAAAAGTATTGTGCTGGGCCCAATCTGTCGATGATGGAGTTTCTTTGGGGAAAAAATCCCTTTCGAGTCAAGCACCGAACGTTAATCTTAATCTTCCATTCTTCCTCGATAAGTACCTTTGGTTTTGAAATTTTTGGAGCCAAAAAAAGGAAGTATCTGTGTTCAGATTCCGTTTGCCACTCTAGATATACATCTGATGTTTGTTCTCCATCCGGTGAAGTAGCAGCATCTTCTTTGGATTTACCGCTTTTCATCTGTGTCAGCGGTGGACTGCCGTGCATTTGATGGCACGTCGCGCAGCATGATCATTGTAACTGCAGTTCGTGTATCCTTTAGCCCTTTAGGCCTTTAGTCCTTTGCCTTTTCTACCCAGCTGGTACCAGTAACTTTCTCTGTGTATGCAGCAGCATCTTTACCTCTTTGGAGCATACATGCTGCCCCTCTTTTTACCCTGCTCCAAGGCAAAAGGGGCCGGGGGATAAAAAAAACATGGTCGCCGATCATACGCCGGCGTTGCAGGTGATCATCATACAACGCGGCGCGCACGAGCGCGGGCGTGAATTTCCCCGGCCGGCCATGATCCCCCACTGCCGCTCTCATCATCGTCTCCGCCGGTTGCCGCCCAAAGCCCGGACCTCGCATCATTAGCCATGCCTGCCAATATTCCCTCCCTCGCCCATCCCCCACTCATATCATGAAAAGAAAGACACACACATCAACTGCACAAATAATCTTTGCCAATTGCGAAAAACGAGTTGGACCAATGCCTTGTATCTTACTAGTACTAGCAAGTAGGAGTAACCAGGATGATACAACCAGAGACGACATAGTGCAATCCTTAGGTCCTGCTTGGAACACGAGATTTCACAAGGACTTCCAATGAAATCCATGCGTTCCAAGCAACACCCGGGCATACATTAGCTCAAGTTACACATTGTCCTGGGACAGGCAATGGCACAGAGGAAGCCAGGTTTAAGACATGGTGCTAGTTGCAGGAAGAAGATCATTAACTTATCCTTCATACGGGGTGGCATTGTCGCCTGGCGCGCGAGCGAGCTCTCTCGGAGACACGCAGCCGGCAACCACTCGAGGCGACAGCGCGGTGTCCCCCGCCCCCGGCTGCCTCGTGCGCGCGCCATGCGCCGTGGTCCATCCCCCACCACGTGCCAAGACACGCTCGGACAAGAGCCGCCTGCTCATCGGGCCCCGGCGACGGCATCAGGGCGGGCAGCTTCTTTTCACACGCAGGTGGACATGGGCGCTTCTCTTTGGCTTGGCTTGTCTAGTAGTACTCCACGGGCGTGCCGGGACAACTGTCGTCGTCCGACATGTCGTCATCGTTGGCGTTGCTGCCGCCACCGCCACCGCCAGCAGCCTTCACGTTCCCCAAGCTGAACGGGGGCGGCACGTACGGCGGCGTGGCGCACCGGAGCAGCGCCCAGTTGACGCCGTTGAAGAAGGGGTGGCGCTTGATCGCCGCGGCCCCGACCGTGGCGCCGAGCCGCCGGGCCGGGTCCTTGGCGAGCAGCGCGGTGACCAGGTCCTTGGCGGCCGACGATACCGAAGGCTCCTTGGGGAACTCGAGCGCGCGCGCCACGATGTTCGCCAGCGTCATCTCGTTGTCGTAGCCCTTGAACGGGGTGACCCCGTAGAGCAGCTCGAAGATGAAGACGCCCAGCGTCCACCAGTCCACGGAGCTGCCGTGTCCCTCGCCGGACACGATCTCCGGCGCGAGATACTCGTGCGTGCCCACGAACGACATGGACCGCAGCTCCACCGGCTCCGCCACGAACTCCAGGTCCAGCCCAGAGCCCCCGGAGGGGAAGCTGCTGTTTCCGCCGTTGGACGGTGACGGCTTCTTGGTGCGCCAGCGCCGGCGCCGGCGGCTGCGGCCGCGGCCGGGGAAGAGCTGGAAGCAGGACACGGTTGGCACGATGCACGAGGAGATGGTGCATGATGTTGAGGCGGTGGAGCGGCCGGCGAGGGAGAGCGGGTCGGAGATGACGTGGGCCGGCGTGGGCGCGGTGGGGTCGCACTTGAGGGAGAGGTCGAAGTCGGTGAGCATGATGTGGCCGTCGGCGCGGACAAGGACGTTCTCGGGCTTGAGGTCGCGGTACACGATGTCCAGCATGTGGACGTACTCCAGCGCGGCCACCACCTCAGCGGCGTAGAACCTGTGGTGGCAGTGACAATAATATTAATTAATTAGTCTCTCTTGTTACTTTTTCTTAATTTGGCGTTTGATCGCGGTGGGCTAAACATTAGCCTTGTCACATAAAAAGAAGCGTATTATCATTTTTTTAAAGTATTTAATAAATTCTAATCACACAACTAATTACAGGACTCTTAGGCTAATTCGTGAGGCGAATCTAATAAGGTATATTAATCCATAATTAGCGGATGGTTACTGTAGCATCACTGTTGTAAATTATGGATTAATTAGGCTCATTAAATGCGTCTTGCGAATTAGCACCCGTCTGTGCAAAAGTTTTTAAAAAATTTTTATTTAATACTCTTAAATAGTAATAGTAAGATTCTTTTGATGTGACGGGGTCAAAGTTTAGCCCTTCAGAACTAAACGGAGGCTTAGCGGCGCCGGCATCGTGCATAATCAAACCTGTCGTTTTTCTAATTTCCACATCAGTAATCATTTAACAGATTGACACCACAATTAAAATTTTTGCTCGAAATATTCATCTTTTAGCAATGCTATCATGCGTAATCAAATGCGGCAACCTGTTGGCTGGAAAATCATTGCAAATTTTGCATTGAGCTTGGATCAAGTTCAAGTGCAGCAGCAAAGCATCCACACCAACTACTTACTGCTGGTTAGGCATGGGCATAGATAGAAGCTGCAAAGTTGCGCGTGTCGTTGGCAACTGCAGGTGCATGCTGAAAAAGCGCGCGTGTGCATGCCCTAGACTTTACTCACATGTCTGTAACAACCAAAAGAGGCCAAGCCACAGCGCACGGGCAGGGCCACAGGCACACCTGTGCAACGCCTAACGACAAGGTGAGGCACTGTATCTGAATCAAGCGCCGGCATGTTGGACGCCACCACCACTGACCAGTGTTGCGCTCCAGTGCTCTCAAGTGAGAGGAGGAGCAGAGGTCACAGGCAGCGGACGAAGGCGGGAAAAAAAAGGCATGAGACAGTGCTCGAATTAGCACATCATGGCTGTTGGGAGTTGCGCGCTGGGGGGGCCTGGACTGTCCTAGTTTAATGCTGCAGAGAATGCAACCCCATGTGTGCACGGCAATTGTTAATCCCTTCCTTGGGTTTACTAGACTAGACTCATCCTAGCAACAAAATAACAGAACTGAAGAAGCACCACATGCATGTGTGCATGCAATTGTTAGTTCCCTTACCTAGGGTTAGACTAGATTAATCCTTACAAGAAATGCCCTAGCACAGATGATCACCCATAGGCGGTGCAGGTGTGTATGTTTCAGAGCTGTCATTCTTGCGCATCACATGTGGGTTAATAAAGGCCTGCTTGATTGACTAATGAAGGCACGCACGAGGAGGGGAGTGGAGATCGAGCCAGTGCCTAGTACTGAGAGATAGATGGCATGCATGGTGTCATGTTCCTGGAACGGTTCCAGCGCCGTAGCACACGGGCGCCGCTCGTGCCTGTCGTCCCGGCCCGGCCGGCCGCACCATGTGCCATGATTTGTCCATGATGGCGATCCTCCATGCTGTTTGCTGCTGCTGGTCGCCGGACTCCAGCCGGCAGGTGGTGGTGAACCCGCGGCGTGTACCGTCGCGATTCACAACGCTATGGTTGGGTTGGTAGTACGTGTGGGAAGCCGCGTCTCACGGCCAAGGAGCACTTGGATTTCTCTCGAGCCGTGCGGCGTGATGAGCTGCATGCAATAGACTAGACTAGAATACTAGATTGGGTGGCATTGGCATTTTCTCTTCTTTTCTTTTTATTATTGCTGGTTGATCTGACGTGCCATTATTCTGGTAAATTTCGGCAGGGAATTTCCTACGATGGCTGACGGACAGCATGTAAGTACGTTGACCACAAGTGATTAGTGGATCTACCAACGCAGAGTGCTCTGGAAGCAGGGCCCATGTATGTGTACTAGCACCGATGCCTGGACTAGACGAACGTAAGCACATGATGCTGCCGCAGTCGATTAAGCGACCGTAGCAGCAGCAGCAGGTAATGTAATGCCACCGCCCACAGTTCCAACCACTGCAGCCAAGTATACGCAGTACGTATTTTTGCCTACCTAGCCATTAAAAATCCGTTGGGGAAGAAGCTCATAAAGGCGCGACCCGTGCATACAGCAGTGCAGGTGTAAGATCACTTGCAGATACGCACGCACGGCGCCTGGGAAGGACCTAAGCTAGCAAGCGTGCAAGCGCATCTGCCAAGCACAGCTTTTACTTCCATACATGGACAGGCTCGACTTGAGGGCTCAGCAGACGGAAACAACACTGGTGCTGTGGGGGGCTGTGTGTGTTAACGCGGGCACCTGTGTGGCGCCGATGGATGACAGTAACAGCATGGTAAGCATGGCCCAAAAGCAAGGAACTGTGCCTGTGACAGTGAGCTCCAATCCATGATGCGATGCCCGGCCTTCCAGCACACGTCTCTACATTTTCTCTCTCTCTATCCGGATGACTAAACAGGATAACCATGGACAAGTGTTTCCTGATTTAGTCTCAACCAAAAACATCTTCTTCGTGCTACTTGGCGTCACACTCGCCCATAATATCGCTTCCCTTTTTTTCTTCTTTTTATGTGCTCTGTTTCTATGGTTCATTTTTTTGGGGGTAAAGGATGCATCCAACAAGAGGCCGGGAAGCAATAATCTGACGACCTTGTGTGTTTTTCATGATCATCGAACGAATTTTCAGAGGAAACCAAGAAAGCAGGCGGATGCACGCCCAACCGAAGACACATGGGGCCCGACTGCGTCCACTAGATCCTTAAACTACACTACAGCACACACAAAAGGAAACAAAAACAAGTATAAAAAGGCACAAGGAAACACCAAAGGAAAGGAAACAAACAGAGCGCCGAGGCAATCAATCAAAACTGCAGGAAACCTGCCAGATTCTTCTCCAAAAAAGCCTAGAATCACTAGCTTAATGCCTACGGATCATCAATCCTAAAAGTCGTAAAAAAAAAATTCAAACTATCGTCAAATGCATTCATGTGTGTAACTGCACGTCTGCCCTGGAGAGAGAGATGAATCGGCCCAGCATTCTACCCCCCAAAATGCCCTTTGTTGAACATGAGAGCAATCAGAATTTGGAGGCACACTAGATAGACGGCATGAATGAATTCATCGTGATCGCAGATGTAAATCACACGGTAATGGGGGCTCGACCGCTCGGATCATACCTGACTGCGGCCTCGGAGAAGCGTCGGTGCGGCTGGCGCTGGCGCAGCACGTGGAGGTCGCCGCCGGGGCAGAACTCGGTGAGGAGGCAGGACCAGCGGTCCCCCTCGGCGACGCCGTAGAGCCGCGGCAGGAAGGGGTGGTCCACGGCCTCGAGGATCTCGCGCTCCGTGCGTGCGCGGCCCTCCTTGTTGCGCCCCTCCAGCTCCTTCCGGTCCATCACCTTGGCGGCCACCACCACAGCCGCGCCCGCGCCGCCGCTGGGCTTCTCCTTCGCCCTGACCTCGGCGAGGTAGACGCTGCCGATGTCCCCCGCGCCGAGCCGCCGCAGGAAGCGGATGTCGGAGAGGGAGACGGCCCCGAGGCGCGGGACTGCTTGCGCGGAGGGGGCGGAGGGGTTGGCGGCGCGAGGAGGGAGCGAGAGCAGGAGATGGAGGGGGCCCGAGGAGGAGGTGGAGCAGGAGGCCGTGGCGGTGGAGACGGTGGAGGCGGAGCGGGAGCGCGAGCGGTCGTCGGAGGAGCCGAAGCTGAGGCTCTGCAGCTCGTCCGCCGCGAGGTCGGAGGCGGCGTCGCCGTCCGCAGGAGGCATTGCGACCGCTCTCGCCGCGGCGAGGTGGTGGTGGAGTGCTGCGGGGACTGCGGCGACAGGGCAGGGGAGGGAGCCGAGGGGGAGGAGATGAAGAAGGCGGAGGAGGAGAGAGGAGGTGGCGATGGGGATTTTAATTTGAAGGGGACGCGAGGGAGGGAGGTGGGCGCGGTGATTGGATGGAGATGGGCCGGGCCGGGATTCCGTGAGCGTGAGGCGCGTTGATTTCGTTCGTTTTTATATTTCTCCTCCTACTATAGTACTAGGGCTTGGAATTCCGGGGAACATGCAGGCCCTGTTCTCCGGAGCGGGATCTTGTTTCCATCCCTCCCGTCGTGGGTGCATGGACATGGAACATTCTACCCTGATTGCTGTCTCCAGTAGTAGATCTGATTAGGTAGATTGTAGCTCAAGCCTGGTGCCAAATTGCCATCGCTTTCCTTGAATTAGTGGCTTTGACCTAATGCCCATTTTGTATGCTTAGCACAGTAGGAGTGCTAGCTTTACGGCTGGGAGAGCATGATCTGCCGTGCAGCAGGCTCGACACCCACTTTCTTTTTTCTTCCTTTGTTTTTTCTCCTGTCAACAGTTTTCAAACCAGTTTCGGTGCTCGATCCATCTCGTGATCACAAGTCTCATCGCGGCAAATAATCAGGCCTACAGTGGTCTGTAGCGCTAATTTCGCTTGTGTTTGGAGGATTAGAGCCACCCTAGCTTCAGGCTACTGTACTTGCTAGCTAGTGATAACGACGATACATTTGCAAGGAGACAGACGAGTGGCAGGGAGGAGGCGAAGACATTTCGAACCGAGCGATATGATGGGCCTACTCTGATGGCGGCAACGTGATGGGATTTGTCTGATGGCTCCAAGCATGCGATCAATGGGCAGGGCGAGACAAAAGCGGCAAGCGAGCGAGTGGACCAAACGCAAACCCAGACGTGGCCGCCTGCTGCTTTCCCCCGTAGCTGAGCGGAGCTGCCCTTTCTGCTCCCTCACGAGCGATCAGGAGGATCGAGCTGCCAGCACCCAGCATGTTTGTCTCTGTGGATGGGATGGCTCTACTCGGAACACCTACCTCTCTCTCCCTCTCTCGAGTGCTGGTAACTCTGAATCTGAAGGGGTCCATCCATCTTAGGATGCCTTGAGGTCGGTTGTGGAGAGACCATGTACGCACTCAGTCTGCAGGGGATACAGAGAGACATCTTGATTCTTCGAGGACCCGGCCCCATGCTTGAAACGATAGGAGAGCCCAGAGTTCAGATGCCAGCGACATTACCGCCAGCTTCAGAGATCAGAGGGACGAACACAAATGTGTATATGCCAGATGTTTGGTTGCTAGTACCTGCTATGCAGCGTCATCAGTGATCACTATCTTCAGTGCTGACGGTTCGGGCCTATTAGTTGTTGAATCCATGTGCTCTGTCGACAAGAGAACGCCACATCTTTTGCCATTGTCGGTCCAGCCTCTTCGTCGTCTCGCGTGGTTGGGGTTGGACTTTGGAGCGATTGCACCAGGTTGGCCCAACCACCATTCGTCATAGTGAGGGGAAGGCCCAGCGATTCTGTGGGCGTGCGTCTTCTCAGTGAGAAATGTGGTCTGATACGGCCCGCATTGAGATGACAATAACAGATATATATAACTTACGCGGAAGAAAGAATTGCACTCGGGGATGTAGCTCAGATGGTAGAGCGCTCGCTTAGCATGCGAGAGGTACGGGGATCGATACCCCGCATCTCCATCAGTTTTGCGTTTTTTATTTTGGTTCCTTTTGCTTTCTTCTAGTGGTGGCCTAATCCTATCGGAACATTTGGCTTTCCAAAGTGCTTCTCCTCCATTCCTTGACTCTCTTTTAGAACCCTACATACATTACCTGATGTTCTAACGAGCAACGTGCACGTTACAGAGACATTCCATTCCATGCGTATCTAAGTTGACAAACCCGCATAGGACATACATTACCTGTGTTCTTTATCTGAGCGAGCGATGGAAACGCACACTGAAAAGTCACACGCCACTGCAAACTGCATCCCGTCCGTTGGAGCCGGAGCCGGAACGGGCAGTCCGCACCGAATGAACGGGCAGACGCAAAGCGAAAGCAAGGCAGCGCAGTAGCAGGCCACTGGAAACCGGGAGGGAGCGCAAAGGCAAAGGCGGCTATTATCCATCGGAGCGGCGAGTGCGCATCGCATCGGCACAGCCCACCACCATAGGAAAAGGAGGCTCCTCTCCTCCGCTGCTCCACACCACACCATTGCTAGATACTAGAAGCAAGGGGCTTCCCGGGGCGCTGAGGCGGAGGCCGCGGCGATGGGCTCCGCCGTGTCGTCGAGCATGGCGCTCGCGCTCGCGGGCTTCTGCTTCAGCGTCATCTTCATCGTCTTCGTCTGCACCCGCCTCGCCTGCGCGCTCCTCCGCCGCCGCCGGGCCCGCTCCCGCCGCGCCACGGCGCTTCCGCAGTTCGCCGTCGCCCACTACTCCTTCGCTGCCCACGCCGCCCGCCTTTCCGCGGGCGGCGGCGCCGGCCTCGATCCCGCCGCGGTCGCCGCCTTCCCCACCCGCGCCTTCGCCACCGCCGCAGGTGGCGCCTCCGACGCCGATTCCCAGTAAGTACCAGCACCTTTTTCCCGCGTTCGTTACCCCCCGCGCCGATCGCGATCCGTCGCCTCCGATGCTCTGGGTTGGGCATCGGCGATCCCAATCTGTGCCTGTGCGCCACCTCTCTCGCCACTGTAGCGTCCCGTGCAACTAACCTTCGAATCTACCGCGTGGCGCCGCGGCTGTGCGTGTGTATGCCTTTGACGTGCGGTCGGGTTGAGTTTCGCATTGGAGTGGAATTGGTTACTTGCCGGTGGCCGAGCTCGTCACTGGGGAATTGCAGCTTCAACGGAACTGTCATGCCCGATCGCGCACGTTCTAGCTGGTAGGATTTCTCCATGATTGGGGATTGGGATGCTGGGCTTGTGGTTGCGAGGGCACTCTCAGATGGGTCAGGAATGGGCGCAGTGGGGATCTCTCCCCCCTCCCGTCATAAAAATAAGACTGCAAATTGGGGATCGGGATGCCGCAATCAGGGGCTTGTAGGTGTTTTGGCAGATGTCAATGTCACTATCAGCTTAGCTGGGATCTTGTGGGGATTACTGTTATGTTCGTCTAGTAGTAGTGCCATGTTTGTCGAGCATACTTGTACTATTTTGGGGGTTGTTTGTGGTTGTTGAATGTGGAAAGTTTATTAGGCTGTAGACAATGGTATATAAGCTAACACAAATTCTACTGGGTTCTCATCATATGGAGGTGATGTTTTCAGTGTTTTTTAATAACTGAAACAAACTTAAATTGAGATTATGATTACTGTTACTTGCTGTTAGTTAATGTCAACATATTGCCTGAAATTTTACTAAATTAGGTGTTTTCTTCCATTTTCCATTGTGCCCTTTGCCAAATCTGTGCTTGCTTAATGTTACTCATGATGCAACGCCCTGTTAGGAGGTAGCCTTTCAGCACCGAAAAGGTCGCCATTGAGGATGTTGATTACATTTTCAGTACCAAAGTTGTTGTCCTTGAGGAGGCAGGCGCCTTGTCCTTGAGGATTCCGGTGCCTAAATAGAGAAAAACGGTGTGATATTTTAGTACCAGCGCCTTAATTATAGTGCTATGTTGGACATTGACAATTGAATCATTAAGTCCCTTAGCTTACAGTGTTACTTGACAGCTAGCACCACTTGATCAATCATATCAACAATGGGGTATGGATGTTTAACTGTTCCTGAATAAGATGATAGAGATGAATGATGAGGCTTTTGTTATCAAGTAGGTTAACCTCACCTATGGTGCCTGTTGAAAGGGAAACTGGGACTGGACTAACCATTCCTCTGGCAGAATGCATTGCAGAAAACTAAATTGTTCTTGATTGCTTCAACCTAGTTACATGAATCCTTTCAGTTCATGAACTTGAAACATGTCTTTGAATTTTTCTGTTATATCTATGTGCTTTTAGTTTGTTAAATCTTGCAACAATCAATCTGATTATCAAACATGGAGGGAAAACAGTTTCAGTTCAAGCCATATTGTGTTTTCATTCTGAGAAAAGATTAACTATGCCTGGCTTCCGTTTCTTGCATCAAAGTGAAAATTCTGAGTTATTGTTGTCAGTTCTGCTGATATATTCTGATTGCCATTTCTGCTGATATTCTTTTGCAACCATCTTTGATGGCGCTAAACCTATTCACTGAACTGCTTACATCTTTTTTGGCAGGTGTGTCATCTGTCTTGCGGAATACGAAGAGAAAGATGTGCTACGCATTCTTCCTTACTGCAGCCATAATTTCCACATGGCCTGTATAGATTTGTGGCTGGAGCAGAACACAACCTGCCCAGTCTGTAGAGTCTCATTGCTTGATATCCCTGATAGCGAACAGACCGCACCTCCTCCACTACCCAGCGTAGTGATCAGCTGTCCAAGCTCACCTGAATCGTCAAGATCGGATCCGTGTCGCTGCCTGTTTGTCAGCGCAGGACATTCATCCAGGGCACCAGAGGCTCCAAGACATGAGCCCGACCAGGAGAATCAGGTGGTATCCGCACCATCAATGGATGGGGCTAACAACATGGCCTTGTCTGAAGTTAACCCCCCGCCTGAAAATAACAACCAAACAGTAAGAAAGCAGGTGGACAGATCTACCCAGCTAGGGCCCTGCAAATAGCAGCTGCTTTGGCGCCTCTGCTGTCTCTGTTCTGCACAGAACTGCAGGGCGAAGTTCCAGTAAAATGTGAAACATCTGCACTGGTGGATGGCTGTTGTAGGTTCAGCTTTGAGGGGTTTGTTGTAAATATGTGAAATCATTCAGGTTTCTCGTTGGAGAAAGAAAAGAGGGAGCACATTTTGTTATTTTTGAGTCATACAGAAAACAGCAAATTGCATCCAAAGTCTTCTCACATTTTTATGTGGTAGCCCCAGCCCACAGAGAGATGATTGTTACAGCAGCAGTACATTTGCTGTAAGCTACTAACTGTTGTTGCCATGAGCAAATAGGATGGAGGGAATCTTGATTCTTGAACAGCCCCATGTGATGAGAGCATTTGACATTGGCATGGTTTCTGCACTGCGGATTAAACGTAGCTGACAAAAGCATCTGAAATGGACACGCTTCTCTGGGGGGTAACTAACTGGAGATTTACTGCTGATGCAGCTGTCTCGCTCAGGTACGCATGTAGAAATTCTTCTTGAACAGCATGATAAGTACCTGTTGCCATCTTGTCAGCGTGCAACTGGGGATGCGTAGTCAGACATCCTCACAGTTGTATTCATACATCTGCTGTAGCACCATGTGCTCTGAACCCAATGCCCTATTTCTGTACAGTACGACGATGCCCGATTTTATCCCTGAACCTGAGATTAGCCCCCTGGTAGATGGTGACCGGAAGATCAGCTCACCATGATGGAAGGCAAACCCAATCTTGGAGGGACCTGCTGCATCCACAGAGCGCAGATGCACAAGACCGGCAAGCACATCATATGGCTGCCCACGCACCGCCGTACGTGCATGTCGGTCGGTCCAATCGAATGGCTCGTGCTAGATCTAGCCGCGTCAGCGTGCTCAAACCAGCAGCAGCAGTGATGGTTTTTGCCATCTCCTCCAGACTGCGCCGTGTTTACTGTGCCGAAATGATTCAGGCCACTGAGCCTGGGAGTACGCTTTACAGTGATCCCACGCACCCCATCTCTGTCGGTGCTCCGCCCTTAAATTGGGCGGCATCATGGCGCCACGATCCATCATCGCACCGGCACTCCTCTCTGCAAAGCCAGCCATCGGAGGGAGGAGGAGGGGAGCTTTTGGGCTTTTGGGGGTGGTGCGCCATGGGGGAGGTGAAGCACCTGTGCCTGGTGAAGTTCAAGGAGGGCGTCGTGGTGGAGGACGTCCTCAAAGGCATGACCGACCTTGTCGCCCAGATGGACATGGTCAAGTCCTTCGAGTGGTACACCTACCTTGATGAGTTACCCTTTTTGTTTTCCTTTCGTGAAGCTCACACTGCATGCTGAACTGCTAAGTATCAACACATAGCAGAAGGCCTGAACTGAATGTCTTGAGCAAGCTTTTGTTTCAGTCATTCAGCAGATAGGTGTCTGTCCAACTTCTTCAGAGACTACTTCCTATATCACTTTACTGAATAATTGACATGTCCAGGATCACGACTAAGCACATGCTGCCGATTGCAAATGTTTCCACGGCCTCCATGAACGGATGGATGGATGAATGAGCTAGTGAACTGTTGTTGCAGGGGCCAGGACGTGCTGAACCAGGAGATGCTGACGCAGGGCTTCACGCACGTCTTCTCGCTCACCTTCGCCTCCGCCGACGACCTCACCAGCTACATGGGCCACGAGAAGCACGCCGCGTTCGCCGCCACGTTCATGGCCGCACTCGAGAAGGTGGTCGTCATCGACTTCCCCGTCGTCATCGCCAAGCCACCGCCGTCGGCATGATCGACCTGCCACAGCATCTGTCAGCCATTGTACGGTGCTTTTTCAGGTCGTAGCAGATCATCGTGCGGTGATGTAGTACTACGTACGCGTCCAAGTACGTGTGTACTAGGCTCCTTATTACTACTTGTTCTGCTAGTCCCGTCTAGGACGACGTCTATTGTAGCTGTAAGGCAAATACGTACCTATACCGTGCAGCACTCCGTGTTCATGTCCCTATTGGTTGGTTATCTTTGGAATAAATTTTGGTGATCTTAATTTCTGGTAGCAGCTCAGCTACCTGTACATTCACTTGTAATTATTTCTCTCCTTTCGGCGTTTATGATTGATTTGCGGATCTCTAATCGAGTTCTATTACTGCTGGTTCCTGCTCAAACTTTGGCAAGAGCAGGTGTATGTGTGCCATGACCAAGTTGGGTAGCACGGTACGTAGTTACTCGTACATTGGTGAACAGTAACCAGTCACTGCATTCTTGTGAAGGCATTCGTGTTGTCATTAAACTCCGTCTGAAGACCGAAGAGAAGTGCGGTTTTATCTTTCGGCTCCTCCCTTTTCTTGCTTATTCCTTGTAGGAAGCGAGCCGAGTCCTCAACGCTCCACCTAGGTTGGGTCTCATTTTTTTTCTCTTTTTGGTTATTTCTTTTGGGGAATAATGGAAGTATGGAACTATATAACACACCTTGCCAACTTAAATTAATGGCATAAAACGAAACAGCTGCAGATCAATTTCTCATATAGTTTACAAACCTTTGAGGTTTAAAGTAATAGAGGGCCAAGATCACCTAGTTTCTCCTAGGTTGGGTCTCGTTTTTTTTCTTATTCATTTTGGGGAATGATGGAACTATATAATACACCTTGGTAGACATAAAACAAAACAACTGCAGATCCATTTCTCACATAGTAGTAGTTTACAAACCATTGAGATTTCAATTAGCAGGGACCAAAAGGGGATTTTGTCATGTCAGTCCTTTCTTCTCGTGAAGGCATCTAAAACTCCATTGCCCTCTCTTCCTTCCTTCTTCGTTTTGGGAAATTTGTTAATTATCGTTTCTCTATGGAACTATGATGGCAAGAAATGGGGTCCTCCTGCCACTATCACCAAGAGCTTCTTTTTGGGCCATGATGGGCTGGGCATTGCGATGTGTACTTTCGCATCATAATTTCTTTCTTTTTGTGAGTTGGTAATAATCCTGATCTTCCTAATCACATAATGGGCAGCACCGTACCTGCGAGGTATACTTTCACGATCGTCATTCATGAAATTCAGTAGCCCTTGACTAGCTCAGCGTGACAAGATCGGGACAATTAGAGGGCATACAACATTTGCAACTACTATATACTAGTACATATCATGGGCAATGATTTGATAGCTCTTCAACTCTCCCATTGATCGTGGGGAGGTAGGAGGGCTCCAGCCCCCGCTAGATCCGCCCCTGAGCATTGGGTAAAGGCGAAGACAGAGGTGAGATCGGCATCAGTACGGTTCTTCACGATTCACGGGAACCGAAGATTGTAAAAGATAACAGCAATGCGTCGATGCACGCACCTAATCAGCAACTCAAGCCCACTGTGTGGGATCCCTCTTTTGACGGAGATCGCCTCGCGGATGGTGGCTACGAGGCTGCGGCTCCGGCTGACGGCGACTCCCCGTCCACCACATAATCATCAGAAAGACAGCGGTAGCAATTGATGCCCCAGCTACCCTAGCTCCTACAATGTAACCCCAGAGCTCGAAATTCGACAGTGTTATGTCATATTTTGGGAACATGGTCATATATTAGTGCACAGAACTCGGCGCTAAGCCGCGCGGTGTGTGCTTTTATGGGAGCCATTCGGTGCAGCCACAGCCAGTAACGCGGTGCAGTTCGTAAGGTCTCCCTCGTGCCCGCATATTATTGCTATCATTCAAATGGAGAGACAAAACAAGATATACCAGAACCCAACATATGCTATATAATGGCAATGTTAGGCAATGGTTGCAGAAGATATAGAACACGAGCCAAGGGCGGATCCGGGGGGTGCAGCCCCCAATGGATTTTCAACCATGAACGAAGAAGAGTAAGAAGAAAAAGAGAGGAAGGAGGAAGAAAAAGAAAATAAACCGCCCCACCAGATTTACATCCTAGATCCGCACTGACGTGCGAGCTATATAGGGAGGAGGGCAAAAGTATGCACTAGTTAACTAGAATTGAATTTTTACCCAGGCGGATAGGAAGTAAGCTAGTATCTTCCGTATTTTGGTAAGTTCCTACGTAGATATGTGTACTTGCTGCTACTTTTGAGATAGAGTTTCTTTCAGTTCCCTCTCAAACGAAGCCTCACTCACAGCTTTTGGTGGGAAAACGATGGAGTTGTAGCAGTCTAGCAGATGTCTTTTTCAATGTTTGTGGCTAGCTGGTATTGATCAGTTCCTCCAATATGCATTAGATGTATAGATTAATTGAGATGGAACTACCCGCAAAAAAAAAAAAAAACTGAAAGAAACATAATTTTTATATGTTGAGAAGATGGAATTTAGATTTTTATTTTTTATATATCTCTTTGTTTTTGCAGCTATGCCTGAAATACCACTGTGAGCACTTTTGAGAGCATTTGCACTGTCTTGTATAGCTAGCAGGTTAAGGCAATTTTGAGACCACCCGTCAACCTTTGGCCTTTTTTCCTCAATAATATCGGCTTTAGGAATTTTTTTGTTTACATTGAATGTCCTAGAATAACTAGTTTTTAACAACAATTATTGCCCAACCCAGGATGCCTGCTGAGTACTGCCCACATCAAAAATACAGATATACAAAAGAAATGTGATACCAGGCTCAGATAAGTTTCAGCTTTATCTGTCATGAATTCTCAGAAGTAGAACTGGCGTTTTAAGCTGAAAGGTTGTATCATCACTGCCAACTCATTTGTACCGCAGAAGCCTGCCTGGGGAAAGTCTTGGATTGTACATCAGCGAGCATCCAAAATTGCATCAAGAAAAGCGAAAGAAAAAACAGCAAAACAAAAGATTGGAGGGTATCCCTTGTTGTTCAGTGGCGGCAATAAGGTTAATTGGTTCGATTCTGCCAGCAAGTGTCCTCAGTGCCTTCAGAAGAGGGAGCTTGTTTGTACTCATAGCAACACTACCCTCAAAGCAGAAACAAATCTACCAAAAAAACTTCAAAACGAACAAATTTGGAGAGTGCCCCGAAGATGAAAACAGAATTCATACAGCTCGGTTCAGCAAGATAGTCTACAAGGCACAGCTCGCAAATCATGATGAAGTTGGCTAGATTCCATGGTCGCTGTGACGTGCCTTGCTGAGAACCGAGCCTCAGCCTTTTCCTTTACTGGTTTCTTGGTAAGAAACTGGTAAGGAATCACATGTGTACACACACACACACACAGTTGCACACTGTGGTACATGGAAGGTGTACTA
Source organism: Panicum miliaceum (assembly GCA_032594955.1). Classification (NCBI taxonomy): domain Eukaryota; kingdom Viridiplantae; phylum Streptophyta; class Magnoliopsida; order Poales; family Poaceae; genus Panicum; species Panicum miliaceum. The sequence continues at coordinate 1,767,602 of CM064065.1, read as the reverse complement.
AGAAACAAAAACAAGGGAAATGAAAAGGAGAACAAGACACAAACAAAGAAGAGAGAATTTTGTCCTAGTGTGGCAACATGGTTGCTCGGCAAATAGAGTAGCAGATATGAAGATGCTCACATGATGGGTGACACCGTCATCAGTCTCTTTCGGCCGCTATCCATCCTATTGCCAATTTGGCGTGGAGTATCAGATAGACTCCAGAGAGAAAAACAAAACCAAGGAACGCAGCAGAATCTGTTCTCTTCTCTCGTGAGAAGCAGCAGTCAAGTGAAGCTCTCACGGGAGTAGAAACTGGGGAGGAGAAGCACTAACCCGTACTCCTTCACTTGTGTCGTATGCCGGCACAGCTTGGGACCAACACGGCAACACCAAGTGCATCATTACATTTACACCCCCCGTCAGACTTTGTAAACAGAGACAGTCATGTGTGGCGATAAATTACGAAAGGGACATGGGCATCACTATATAGCTGTTGAAATTACAAGGAGGACCAAAGAGCAGCAATGATCGGCATATGCAGAGCGAAAGACAGATGCAATTATACGATAAGCTGCAAATATCTGTAAACATGTGGCGTGTAGCAGGAATCAGTACTTTGAGAACTAAATTGAAGCACAAGTGTGTCATAAAGAACGATGGTGTGATATATTTGATGGCAATGTGCAGGAATCTATGAAGATATCCATGCAGGGCATAGTATAGGCAGACAGTGCTGCTGTGTAGTACTACCATGAAATTGTGCCAGAATCATTTCATCTGTATCACCGTTATTTCTGCATTGCATCAGAACAGTGGAGGGCTGAAGTAAACATTGATGCAAAGAGTACAAGAAGCAGAAATTTGCAAGCTTTTGTACACCACCTGACATTTGCGCACAGTCAGCAGAGATGCAGAATCAAACACACTCTAATATGTTGTTGTATAATCCTTTGTTAACTGTACGAGCACACAGCTAAAATTAACTGGAAAAGAGGAAAAGCAAGGGAATGAAGAAGATGATCCCACACACAGCAATCTCTCCTCTCCTCTCTGTATACTGCATTCCCAAACTCATTCATCTGGCACACTAGAATCTATAAGCCTAAACTCATCTTGGTTTGGTTGGATTTGCTATAAATTCCACCAAATTTCCAAGTCAATGGACAAGCAGCAACCAACCATGGGAAGCAAAGCAGTGAGCATCGGCATTGACCTCTTGGAGAGATGAATTGAAGCAGCAGTGAGCATCAAGGCGGGGCCTTCAACGCCTGCACGACGAGCGCGAAGCCCGGCGCGGCGGCCTCCTCCTCGAGCCAGAGCCTGCTCTCGAGCGCGCTCCTCGCGCGCAGCATCACGACGGCGCACCCGGGCGGGTCCCGGAACCACCAGCCGTGCAGGTCCCAGAGGACGTCGACGGGCGCGCCGTCGACGAAGACCGTCTGGTTGCCCCGGAAGTTCCAGCGCAGGCGGCGCGCGTGCACGGCGCGCTTCCCGTCGACGCTGACCCAGAGCTCCTCGCCGCCCCCGGAGGTGGTGGCGCAGCCGACGCTGACCTCGTGCTCCGGCGCGCCCTCCGCGAAGCGGACCCGCGCGGTGTGCATCGCGTTGGGCGCCGCCACGACGCGGTCCGCGCGCGACACGGGGAGGAAGCGCGCCTTGGGGATCTGGCCCTCAAACTTGGTCTTCACGAACTCGGCCGCCAGGTCGCCGACGGCGAGGACGACCTCGGCGTTGGCGACGGCGACGAAGTAGAACCCGGAGAGCGGCTCGGGGGACGAAGCGCCGTACTTTGCGGCGGCGAGGTCCCAGAAGAGCGCGAGCGGGGGGTGGTGCTGGTCGTCGGAGGGCAGAGAGCGGGTGCCTTTGCGGCGGCGGAGGAGGACGGCCGGGCAGGAGGCGGTGGGGCCGGCGAAGGAGAGGGTCGGGGGCCCGACGGGGGAGTGAGACCAGGTGAGGCGGAGGAGGAGCGGCGGTGCGGACGGGGAGAGCGGGGTGGCGTGGTAGGAGACGGCGACGGAGTGGGTGGACGGCGAGGAGGAAGCCGCGGCGGAGGCTGTGACGAGCGTGGAGGCCGGGGTGGTGCAGGCGACGCGGACGGCGCCGTCGGAGACGCAGGAGGCGAGGTCCCGCACGGAGGAGGGGAGGAGCAGGCTGGACGCGCTCACCATTGGAGAGCCCCCTCCCGATCTGCTGGCTGCTGCGCGGCGCGGCGTGCAATGCGTGAGGCTGGCGTGGGAGGGGTGGGGACTGGGGGAGGGGGTTATGAATGAGCTCAGCTGGTGGGGGCGACCCGGCGGCGAGGGAGGCGGGCGGCAGAGCAGAGCAGAGAGCCGACTGGTAACTGCCGGAGCGGGGGGCGAGGAGGATGCTTCCGCTTTAAGGCTAGCAGAGGCCGTGCTGGGCGTGGTGGACACGGTGACGCTGGTGTCGCCATCAGGCTGCAGTCACGAGCAGTTGCGGAAGGAATCGCGGTCGTCCAGGCCAGGAGCACAAAACGCATGTTTCCACCAGCAGGTAAGGAAGGTTAGGGTGCCAAACCAAACCAAACCAAACCCAAGGAAGGGAATGCCGTGTGCTGTCTCCGCCTCGTACCGGCGGCCTTGTCCGCCTCTCCGCGGCCCGGCTCACATGACCACTGCGCCGTCGCCGGAAAAGAAATACAGTATCTGGGTTCAGAGAATGGCCCAAGGTCAACTGGTATAATCTCAGATGCTTCTGCATCCCATGCATCATGTGACGACTGGCTTCAGAGGAGAGGAAAACAAAGGAAGCCAAGCCAAGCACCAGCCTTGTCTGCCATCTTCTGAACGTCCCTGAATGTAAGCTCAAATCTCAGTTTCTGGAAAGCATGCAGCTGAATCATCAGCTCCGTTCTTCTGTTCAGCAAAGCATAGAAAGTTCCATTCAGTCAGTAGTAAACTAACAAAAGCAGCTAGCTAGAGCGACAGGCAACGACAGGACGGCGGATCAGTGATGGCGGCAAAAGCGCGGGAGGACTCCCTCATGAGAGAGTGGATCATGCATTCACGCATCACCTAATGTTCCGATCCAATACCAGCACTCGGTATGATGAGCAAAAGAGATGGGTATCCGTACGTACCCCCCCTAGTACGCTCGCGGCTCATCCATTAACGACGCATGGCAGGTGTCGCTGCCAACTACTAACCCCCAGCAAGATCGCAAATCCAGGATTACCTGCGATTCCGTAAAAGGTTAGGCATCCCAATAATGGAGGATTAAGAAATGGTTAAACAATGCCATCAAAGAAAGTAAGATGAAGGATTAGAACACAAGCAAAAGGCCAGGCCTCACTTGCTGCCTTGTCTCTTGCCTTATGTCTCCATACATGTTTCTTCAATGCCACGCACGGAAGTGGAACCATAATTTCAAAAATTTGATTTTAAAAATAGCCTGACAAGTGAGCATGCGAAATATGATTTTAAAAACAGCCCAATTCAAGTATATTAAGATGGTAGCTAGCTACCTTTGTCACTCATGGTGGAGTAGTAATCTACTTCGATAACTGAGAATGCCGGCAATACCAGGCACTTGATCCCAGAATCACTAAAAATGTATATGCATGGTTTGTTGACTTTGCTTCTTTTTTATAGGTCCAAGCGGATGAAGAAAATAAAATAGTTGCCCCCATGCTGAATAATTGTTAAAGCAGAATGAGACACACTCTTCTGGAAACAAGGAAAGCAGGATCCCTGAAAACCGTAGACAGCTCTTCAGCTCTTAACAACCGGCAAAAGTCGGAACCAATTCTTAATCCAGTTCCTTCTCAGGAAAGATCAGATAGTGTAGCATTCGTGCGCAATGATGCACGTACAATCCACGTAACTAATTAATCCTGTCGGCAAACATAAATTTGTACTCCCTCCGTTCCCTCCGTCCCACAAAGAATGCAACTCTCGATCCCCGAGAAGCCAAACAGTTTTAAGTTTGACCAAATTTATGCAAAAAATTACTAACATTTAGGTCTCCAAATAGATTGTATGAAAAATATATTACATAATCAATCTAATGATACTTATTTTGTAATATAAATGTTAATACTAGTTTGTATAAATTTGGTCAAATTTGAAACCGTTTGACTCCTCGGGAAGCGAGAGTTGCATTCTTTTTAGGACGGAGGGAGTATTGCCAGAAAAGGAAAAAAAGTATTCTGCCGGTTTCAATCATATATACCTGTATGTTTCAGCAACAGATTGATGGATTTCTTTTTTCTTGTTAGACTAGGTGTTGACAATGACTCAATGAGGTTCTGCAAATGTAGCGGACACAAGTTGACAAAACAGGCCTTTGTGTTTCCGACCTACAATAGAACAAGCTGACGGTATAATGATATGGGTGTAAGAAGTGGTCAAGTAAAGAAGAAGCAGGAATGCAGAATGTATGCTTCAACGGGTATACCATTTTTTGAGAGAAGCCGGCAGGCAAAGATGTGATCAAACCAAATGCTGTTACTGGGCAACATTGTCTGGCTCTTCAAGAAATCATGGGTCAAGTTAATTATCCTCAGGAAATAGAATAGTGCCTACCCTAATACGGAGAACATGGACTTCAGGTCTGTGGCTTAACAATTTGCAAGGTCAAACTTCATGAGGTCAGTTTTTGAGAGAATACAGGAGGCCAGAAATCGTGAGTTCTCGACAACCATCAAACTGATCTTGTGCATTTCTGTGTGTTTTTCCAACCCCAATGCCAGCATATTCCTCTCGCCGGTCTGAATATCTCGGCGTTTTTACTTCTATCCTTGTGGAAAAAAACAAGAATGATGGCAACGCCATTAGTACTTCACTGTTGAACACACGACATATCTTTTTACTGGAAGGTCTATCTATAAATCAGAATAAACTTTGCAAAATTATATGACTTCATCTAGTTTAGACTGGGTACATTTTCTGTGGGAAAAAATGTGACAGCAACATCACTGGTGAAGTGTTGGATCAAACTGAAATTATATCCGCAATGTGCAGAGCGATCAGTGGATCTTGGATCAACCGTGGTCCCCACATATAAAAATGAAATGTATGTTGAGCAAACAAAAAACACAGTACGGTCATACAGCAAAGCATATGGCAGTGCCAACAACTCCCGAGATCACGCACTCTAGTGGAAAACAAGGGCAAGAATGTGACCTTACTACCTGCTGGATTCAGTACCGGAACAAACAGATTCAATTCCCAATGATTGAGAGATTAACTAACGAATGCACAGCAGGGAAAGCATGATGAAGGATTATAAAAGAAGCAAAACCTTGCTCCCTCGTCACATGGCTAGTGTCTTCATTTTTGTTAATAGGCACAGCGCAACATTTAAGTTACCAACTCTGTACTAGCCGCTCTTAAATTGCAAAACTCCAATAAACAGATGGCAGATCAAATGTGTCGCACGGGATGCAACCTTATAATATCATAATTTGGCCACCCTTCTTGCCAGTACATTGTATTAATCACCAGACAGAATATGCCAAGGACCCACCTACTGCTGATGCAGGCTCTGACGACCACAAGGATCTGGACCATTGGTCTATGAAGCGGTCCATGAATCATGAACCTATCTGATCTGAGAAATGAGGATGTGAGATATTGTTAATGAATTTTTATTTTCAATATACTACATCGAATCATGGAGCAATTAAGAATATGAGAATGTGATACATGCATTGGCTAAACCAGCTATTGATCCCTAAAGCATAACAAAAATGGTGCGTCATCGTTGACTTTGATTTCAGATTCGAGAGGAGGGAAAACCAGTAGCCCCATACTGAACTCTGTTGGTAGAGCAGAAGTGACTAAATGAGACACTCACCTCAAAACAAAGGAAGGCAGGATCCCTGCGAACAATAGACAGTCATTCTTTAACTTTCAACAATAGGCAGAAACAGAAATAGAATTACCCCTAACTGAAGCTTTTCAAAAAAAAAAAAATACCCCCAACTGATAGCAGCAAAGCGGTTGACAAAGATGGGTCAGAGACTGCTCTAGTCTTACCAGTTGGAAATGTTGAGGCATACTTCCTCTGCACCGGTGAAGTTGGGACGGCCCAGCTTGCTGTAAGTTGCAGCAGCTCAAAACAGTACAACCTTCTGATCAGTGAGAAGTCTCTTTAAATGATGAGCCTACTTGGTTCTAGCTTACCAATCCATTTTATAATAACAAACATATTATTTGGCCCCTACTTTGTTGAAGCCACAAAAAAATTGATGTACAAAGTCTTGTAGATCAGTTGCCTGAGGCTCACAACAGCCTTATCTTAGACAATTTCAGTATCTGTAGAAACATTAGTAAAAAGTATAGGACCTACGTAACAGCTCAGTCTCCTAGAGCATTAATGGCCCTATCTTATAAAATCTTCAGCACCTGTAGTAGTAGGACCAATCTAACAAATTATTAGTAGCCGTCTTCCCCTGACTACATCCTACTACCCAACGAAAGAACATAAATAAGAAAGGGCAGTGAAAACATGATTGCAGGAAACCAAAAGGTTTGAACTAGACAATTTATTGTCTAGAGAGGATGTAAAATTCGCAGATTACTGAGAGCAATTTAACTTACAAAATACTGGCATGTAGAAGTAGAAACATGCTGATCCAGCATCTGTAACTATGAACTGGACACTCCACAATTTCCCTGAAAATATAGGTCGCCAAAAGAACTGAAGTGTGGGGGACGCATGAATAAGGAACACAAGTTCCATGAAGTTCATGCAGTTTTCATCCATCGATACATGTTTTTGTCATAATAATATGCACTGCTCAAAACCTCGTATTCGTATAGAAGCTATTTGGGTCTCATATACAAAAGATTGGAAGTAACAGTAAACACAAATTTCAAAGCAAGTCCTTCGATTGAATTAGTAGATGTATCATCTCGAGGATTGGGTAGAATTGGATTCTCAAGGACCATTCATGGCCTGAGCAGTATCCACCACAGCAACACCAGAAGTTGAACCCTTAGTGAACTCGAGCTCTATGCTGACTCCATGTGGTTGCGTTCGAAATTGTGCTTTCCGCTTGCTTCTCCTCTCTCTCCTCTTCAGTGTAAAATCTTCAGATAACTCCTTGCCTGGGCTCTCACCAACGTCTCCTGTATCCAAATCAGAAGCCATCTTTCCATTGGCCTGAAGCTCAGATGACCACCTATTTCTCGCGGATGCTGCAAGGGGCCGGACCCAACAAATGGCAAAAACAACGAGGACAATGTAGACAGAGAAAGACACCCACACACATAATGTCCATTTCAAGCCGCGTGCCAGACTCTTTATCCATGGAAGAGTTGTCTGCACAACAACCTCTGCTCTGTACACCTGAGGCAGCTGCACTGTACCAGCTCTTGGCTGCAGCATAACTCTGATGAGCCCTGTTCTCTTGTGACGGCCATGGCCTTCCCTATACTGCAACACCTTGAGATTTGCAGTCTGGGTCTCGCTGCGCATGCCCAGCGTGAGTGGCACACACATCACAGCTGATTGCGCTAGCCGGACAGGGTTGCTCTTGTACCTCAGCATGTATGGCTGTGCAGCTGATGCAATGGTGCTTCCACTTACAGAGATGGCCTCTGCTTTAATCTGCAGAAAATAAGTTTATCATGAGATGCAGATCAGCATAAGAATTATTAGGCTCCAAGAAATTCGGATCGGTAAATCATGCGGTTATATACCTGGAACATGCCAACCTCGCGATTGTGGTAGGAATCGGGCAGCAGCAGCGCCATCGACACCCTCACGGCGTGCCCGGCCGGCAGCGCCACGCCCCGCGCTCCGCCGAGGGCCAGCGCGGCGCTCGGCTGCGCCTCCGTGTAGTCGAAGTAGAGAGGCTGGCGCACGGTCACCGGCTCCTCCACCCAGTGCCGGACAAGAACGAAGCCGAGCAGCACGGACACGAACAGCGCGGCGACAAGGGCAGCAAAGGTGCACGCCGCGGCGAGCAGGCCGCGGGCCGCGCGCCGGAGGTTAGATGCGACCACCGCGGGAAGGGCCCGCAGTGCGCCAATGAGAATGGCGACGGGGAAGACGAGGCTGAGGATGGCAGAGGCGACGAGCTCCCCGAGGAAGGCGACCAGCCGGATGAGCCAGCCGGCCGGGACGGCAAGGAAGAGGAGCGCATCGTTGACCTCCCCGGCGGCTGCGCCTCTTGGCCGGCCGTTGTAGAACGCGTCCGGCAAGGAGTAATCGCGCTGGTATCTGGACACATGGTGTGGTGATGAATCCATTAGAAGCTTACAGCTGTAGGATCATATGGAATGGAGCATACTCGGGGAAAGCTCGAGGCGTTGCAGTAGAGCCTGTAGAGTGCAGTGCTGCTGGAGGATGCAGAGCTACACGTGGCAGGAACAAAGACATGTGTCATGTCATGCTCATGCTGAAGCTGTGAGCCTTCCGCCATGCTCATGCCTGGTGGCATCAAACTTTATCTGTATATCGTCATGCTCCATGGATCCATGTTACTCGCGAATAGATGACCATTTGACATCATGCGAATATATTTATTCAGTTGCTTGGTGACACAGCGGTGTGCAAGCTTCAGACTCTGCATTGTATTGCTGAATCTGAATCTGAATGACTACAGAGTGCAGGGTGCTCCTTACCACAACTCAGATAAGTCCACACTTCATATAAGAGAGTGCAACAGCACATGGAGATATTTTTTTTCCCATACGTACACTTTTTACGTACCAAGATATTTCCATATTAAGATCTAGATTATTTTTACATCAGTTAAGATATGTACACAGATGTGTGTTCCTGAAGGATGCTATACATTAACACGGAAGAGGTTTCCTTCAAGAATGTTAGAACTCTTCATACCATTTTCTGTGGGTCGCGTGATGGGTACCTACCATCTTCAAATCTTAACTAAACAGTTCATCATACATTGATAGTCCATGTATTTTTTTTTGTCTTTACCGATCATTATTTGTACTTGCACTTGACATGTATTATGTATATATACTGACATATGAAAGATGGGGAAGAAAAATATGTACACAATTACAAAGTCTACGAAAAAAAATGCCATCAATAAAACGAGAACAGATCAAGGCAAGTGCAATTATAACGCGTGAAGCAACCGTGACCGTAGTTGTATGCTGTATCTGCCCTTTATGCAGCCATTCCATACTCCATGGCGTGCAATGCTGGGAGGAGCTGAGCTATCTGGATTCATTCTCTTATCCAAAGAGCAGAATTTTTAGGACGAGCTCATGTCGTGTGATTCATCCAGCTTGAGGACGAGCAATCCACCCCACTCCGCACCAACTGTCTCATTGATTCATGCCCTGCTTGAACGAATTGTTAGAGCTGCCCATGGTCTTGAGGTCCTTGTAGGGACCCGGCACCAGCTCCTGCTCCATCCCCGCTCGTTTCCGCCGCCTCCTCTCCCACAACCGGTACCAGAGCGCGCCCCGGCCGCGGCCAGGCCCACCAGGGCCAGCGACAGCACCGCCGTCGCGGCGGTGACGCCCGGCGACATGCGCGTCCGCTTCGGGCTCGGCAGCTTCCTGACCTTGAAGTAGCCCAACTTCCGGTCGTCGGCCTCGTACACCAGCGTCTCCACGGGGAAGTCGATGAGGTAGCAGTAGCCTCTCCCGCCGTTGTACACCGCGCCCCAGCAGCTGCAGTTGCCCGCGCACGCCACCTCGCACTCCTCCGCCGTCATGTTCGTCTCGGACGGCAGCTCCTCCTTGTACGCCACGGTCACCCGCTTCCGCCGCACCACCTCGAAATCCAGCTGCTGCCCGTTGGCGGCGCAGAGGTCGGCGGTCTCCTCGGCGTGGCACGGCGGGGAGGTTCCCGTGCTGTTGTCGAGGCACTGGCACTGGGCATCCCCTGGGACGCACAGGCCGTACGCGCCGCACGACGTCGGCAGCTCGCACCGCCCGGCGATGGCCTTGTAGTCGGAGATCCAGTCCTTGGCGCCGTCGGTCCAGTAGTACGCGCGGAGGTTGCCGTCGTCGTCCAGCGTCATGCGCCGGAACACGCCGGTGAGGTTCTGCACGAACGTGTCGAACGAGAGCACGTCGACCTTCTGGCCGCCGCCCTCGAGGTACAGCCCGAAGAACCCGCGGGCGTCGAGGCGGCCGTATACAGGCGGCTCCGTGGCGTTCTGCGGCTGCGCCTCGAGGGCGGTGTGCTGCCAGTACATGGGCGTGGTCCGGCCGCCGTAGAACTCCATGTGCAGCGCCATATACGTCTTGCCGAGGCGGAACGCGAAGCGGCGACTGCTGGAGATGAGCGGCGGCGACGAGACGGTGAAGTTCTGGTCGAGGACCAGCGTGTCGGACGGGTGGTCGAAGCTCTGCCACACCGGCAGGGGCTTCGCGTACCGCCGGACGACGAGGTTGGAGGAGTTGAGCAGCACGACGGTGTCGCCGATGGTGTTGAGAGTCTGCCACAGCACGCCGTCGTCCTGATCGGTGAGAACCAGGCTGCTGTCGAAGGTGAGCGTGGCCGGGCGAGACCAATCCCCGAGGCGGGCCGGCGTGGCGCGCCAGAGCGGGAAGGAGGAGGGCAGGTGGACGACGGCGAGGTCGAGCGACGCCGAGCCGACGCGGAGGAAGCCGAACGCGAAGACGCCGTCGGTCGCGTACAGCACCGGCTCGAACGCCGCCGCGGCGCCCGCCGCGTGCGTCGCGGTGAAGCCGTTCAGCAGCTGCGTGGCGAGCTCTCCTCCCTTGGCCCCGCCGACCACGACCACCGCCGATGCCACGCAGAGCACGCCGACGACTACGGCGATCGCCGGATCACCCTCGCCTCGCCTCATTGCAGACAAAGAACGCGATGGAGGTCAAATCAAATGTTTGGGAGAGAGTATTGCATACTGCATACTACATATGTGCTGTGCATAGGGATTGGCATAGGCATTTTGGGAAAGGTCAACGGTGTGGACGCTGGCGAGGCCTCCCTCCATTTGGTCAGGTGAGGTCTGCCTCAAGTAGTCGATGGCAATGGGCCAATACAAATTGATGCAAATGCATGAACGAAAACTTTGCATCGTCTGCAACTGTCATTATACAACTGCAGCTAACATAGTGGTGGCATGAAGTTTCCATAAAAAAAAAAGTGGTGGCATGAACTGGCAAAAAGTCAACCAACAGTTTCCGCCGAGAAGTCAACTACTAGCTGTTCTCTACTTGTGCCTGCCTTCCTTTCCTCCCTCCACGAACGGCCTTTCTGAATTCTGAAGTGATGTTGCTTCGTATATATCTTTCTGGATCTCGGTAGATTGCTGCTGCTTCGTTCTAACTTCCTGAGCAGCAACTGGCAATTTTTAAGGATTCAGGTGCCGCAATAATCCTTGAGTTCGTCAGATCAGTTCGGGTTGCCAACCGGTGAAAGCTGCTGCTTGGAGTTGTGCGGGCGTTTACTTGGATTAATTTGCTTGCCCACGGTTTGTTCATCTGCGCGTACGTTGACCTTGAACGGATCGAATGGAAACTGAAAGAACGCGTAAAGTATTCTTCTTACCACTATTTTTTTTGGACACGGAATGCTAGCTTATCGGTCCCCTGACATTGGGATCTAACCAACAGATTGAATACTCCTAGTTATCAATCAATCACCTGGCACTGGCAGCATGTTGGATGATGCATATATGATGAATCTGTGCATCCAGCACACACATTCTAATTATCGCGTGGCTGATCTCTGTTTTGGTTGGAATAATCTTAGTAAAGACGTACGGTGTTCATGAAAATGACACCGGGGGGGCATTTTCTGTGATAATGCATGCATCATTCAGGCATCATCTGTTCACAGTAATTCGTCCAAGTTCGTGGCTGCCTAGTCTATGCAAGAAAGAAATTCAGTACCGAGATTATGGGATCCAAATTAACGGAATTAAACTTTTCTAAAAAGTACAAACGAAATTAACTTGACTAGCACACCAGTTACATTTGGTTGACTTTCTAGAGCCAGCCCCTTTTTTTTCTATAGAGAAGCTGACCTTCAGCAGCACCTGCATTTCTAGAGGAACAACGTGTGATAGCCTGATAGGACGGACTAAATTAACATATCAAAGTTCCTCCGGCTCTCACCATGTGCCTAGCCTTGAGGTCACGAATCATTCTGCAAAAGATATATTCATATATTCCTTTGCAAAAGATATTGCAGGTCAACTCCACTACAACAATTACAAGCAGACCCTCAATCTACACTAATGGCGATTCCGCCACCGATGAGAAATCAGGAATACCACCGGAATTATTTAGAACTAGAGTTGGATTTCTTGACAGATCAACATCGTTATGATGAGGACCTCCCATCAGGAATACCATCGTTTTAGCTAAAGTTAAAAATATTTAACTTAGAAAAAAAAATCTGAATTCTGGAATATATTATAATATAAACAAAGGAGAGGAAGGAGAGAACTAATTTACTACTTGTCTAACACTTATACCACCTCCGGTCAGCAAAACGCTCTCATTTTTGCCATACAATGTCAGCTTTTACTGACCAAAGGTAGTACTAATACCTACTAAAACTACTGCCCCTGATTCAGATTTACATTATTTAACAGCCACACTGCGTTCCTGTGTGCTGCTTGGTCCTCGGTGGGCAGCGCGTGGCGGCAGAGCGGGCACAGGTGGCTGCGCGACAGCCATTTCTTGAGGCACTTGCGATGGAACCGATGCTTGTACGCGCAGGGCATGACGTACAGCCTCTTGCCTTTCTTGTAGCCCCTCATGCAGATGACGCACATGTCGTCGTCAGCTCCTGGTGGCCCGTCGTCGTACCGCTGCTTCTTGAGGCCCGCGATCGCCGCCGCGGAGGCCGGGACGCCGCCGAAGCCGCCGTCGCTGAACCTGACGGGGGTAGCCTCGCCGCCGTTTTGGACGACGTCGTAGTAGAGCTCGGGGTCCGGGAACAGCAGGTGGCCGCTATGGTCGCCGGATCCAGCAGCCTCCCCTGGTGTTGGCTGTTGGCCAGCAGACGTGGCGTGGACAGCAGCCTGGTTGTGCACAGCATGGTGGTGCACCTCCCCGTCCCAGTAGTCCCACCGGAGTGGGCGGTATTCATCTTCAGGCTCCTCTAAAGCAACAAGCTGCGGCGTCGCGTCGTGTTCTTCAGCTGGCTCATCGAAAGGCAGTAACGGATAGAGGTCGTCAGGGTCCTGGCGGTCACCGGACGCCACTGCCACTGGGTCTCTGCGGAGCGACCCAGCATTGACGACGGAAGAGACCGCACCGCCGGCGCAGGCGAGCTGGTCGTCGTCACTGGCGACGACGGGTGACTGAGCGAAATAATGTGCATCGTGTATTCGGGCTGCCGCTTCTTCTATCTCGATCAACCGTCTCTGGGCCTCCGACAGCTCGTCGATCCTCGACTGCAGGGCGTCGCGTTCGCGCCTGATTTCTGCGTCGTCCATACAGTATACAACCGATCGAGGGAAGCAAGCACGCGGGACACGTTTGATGATCTTTATTAGAAGAAGACATGCACGTTCGTTCCCGTGGATAATTTGATTTGTTCTTGGGTCGTTGGGAAGGACATCGTGCGATGTATTTGTAAGCATCGCGGGCGGGTCTCGTCCGAATCGGAATCGGAATCGGAATCGGAATCGGAATCGGATCAGTGCCATGTAGTATTTGGCAACGTGTCACCTGTACTAAGCGTAGTACTTACTACATATATCGCTTGAACGGCAGGCGAGGCGGGTGCGGGTCGACGTCCGCGCCGGGTACGGTGAGGACGCCCGTGGCGGCCGCGAACTCCTCCCGGAAACCTCGAAGCTGTCGTCGCGGCGGCAAGCCGGCAACTAACATATTCTATTCGTATTCTAATACAATTATTACTCATGTATACCTTTTCAATCTTTTTCGATTGTGATAGAATTTGGATCTAACTTTTTAGCACACTATGGTATGAAATTTTTAGACGCCACTCTTTGGTACATGTTTTTTTTGAACAATAAGGGCAGAAGCACTTCCGAATCATGTTAGAAGAAGAAGTACAGGTCTTACAAGCTTACTATTACATAAGGTAAAATAAACTCTCACCACAAAAAACGTTAAAAATCATAAGAAACTAAGATACAACCGGTATACCACACGCTCTAAAGCGCAGGCCGGCCTCCTCCTTGACAAGCTGCAGCACCACCAGTGGCTCCGCCTCCTTTCCTTCAAAGGTTCTCCTGTTTCTCTCCTTCCACAGATTCCAGACCGTGTACATGAGTACGGCCGCTTTCGTTCTTCGCTGGTCCTTTGGCAGGTGCGGCAAGGACTGAACCCACCAATCTTCAACGCTTGTATCCGTTCCTGGCTTGCGTACTAAATCATGTGTCCATGCCTGGACAAGTTCCCACACTCTTTGCGCATATGGGCACTGCAAACACAAGTGTTGTGTTGTTTCAGGCGCAAGATTGCAAAGTGGGCACATTGGATTGTATAGCCTGTTCCTGTCTTGGAGTTTGTCTGCTGTGAGTATCCTCTCTTGCACAAGCAACCAGGTGAAAAACCTGTGCTTAGGCTCTGCATGCGCTGACCAAAGCCACTTGGGGTTAAATGAGCAGAAGGAACCACTAAACTGAACCTTATATGCCGATTTCGCCGTGTACTGCCCATCTGCAGTTAGCTTCCAAACAATCTTATTCTCCTCATCGCTGAAATGCACACCCTGCACCAAGTCCCATAACATGACAAACTCTGCCATCTCCTCCACCGTTGACATGCGCCATAAACCCCTTGTCCAACTTTGATTCTCCAGCTGTTCTCTCACTTTCAGTTTCTTGCGCCAGGCCAGCTTGTAAAGCAAAGGTGCAATGTCTCTTGGTGACTTGCCATCTAACCAAGTCGACTCCCAGAACTGAGCAGTAGCCCCATTGCCGAGTTGCACCCTGGTACATGCTCTGAATAGTTGTCTGTCAACTTCGTTTACAGGGATATTACCACCAACCCAAGGCCTGTCCACCTCGACCCATTCATACCATAACCACCGCAGCCTCAGAGCTCTACTGAACATCTCAAGATCAAGTACACCGAGACCTCCAAGTTTTTTGAGCCTTTTCACCTTGGCCCACTGAACTAGGCAGTGGCCGCCATTGGCGTCTGCCGATCCCTTCCACAAGAAACTCCGCCTATCCTGTCCACTTGCTTGATTGCCCATTTTTGCAAAGGAAAGGCCGTGAGGAAGTATGTTGGTATTGAAGATACAACCGAGTTGACCAAAGTGAGACGCCCAGCCCGATTTAGAAATCTTCCTTTCCACGGTGGGAGCCTGGCTGCCACCTTATCGATCAAGGGCTGGACATCCACTCTTCGTATCTGTCTCGTGTGTAGTGGCAGCCCAAGATAAGTACAAGGGAAAGATTTGATCGGGCATCTGAAATCTTCCATGACTGCAGCAAGATCAATATTATCACAGCAGATTGGAAACACAGCGCTCTTTGTCATGTTTGTGACCAAACCAGACACTGCTCCAAAAGTTGTCAGAATTTCCATTACTTCTGTCATTTCTTCCTTCCTTGGTTTCAGAAAAATCGCTGCATCATCAGCATACAGACTAAGACACGTAGTCTGGCCGCTCGAAGGGGGAACTGCTCGAAAGCACCATCGGCCAAAGCAAGGTGTAACAGATGCTGCAATGATTCCATCGCTAGGATGAATAGCATTGGCGATAAAGGATCGCCCTGTCGAAGCCCGGTGTGACGCTTGAACCACTTGCCTCTTGATCCATTCAGAAACACTGAAGTTGTTGCAGTAGCCAGCAGAGTTGAGATCCAGCTGCACCATTTGCGGACGAAGCCCAGCACTTGTAGCACCTCGAGGAGGTAGTCCCATCTGACACTGTCAAACGCTTTCGCAATATCAAGCTTCAGGAACAACGAAGGGATCTTAGCACGATGCAGCTCCTTAATCAGATTCTGTGTGTAAATGAAGGGACCCCGAGCCAATACTGAACACAAGGAAGTTGGGCCTCGCAGGAGCACTCGGCCCAGAACAGCTAATGTGAGAGTGAACGGCCCAGAGTGGGAGTAGCGTTTGTGTGCGGCGTGACCAGGCATGTAATATAAGTGAGGAGAGGAGGAAGAGAAAAACAACACTGAATTTCTGGCTGATCAATCTGATCTGCTCTCGTCTGTTCCTTCCTCTGCTTCCAATTCCTTTCCCCACTACCATTCTGTTAACAGCACAGCCTAAAGCACATCACAGTACGAAAATTTTTCCCATATTGGCTGGTACAATATGAACGTGAGGTCGTACTGTGTCCGGAATCTTGTGACAGCACAGGACAACAGTAAGCTAGCACGACACAATCCAAGCCCCACGCAACACGGCCGGCCCAAGTCTCACTTCTAACTATGCAAAGGCAGATGTGCAAACACGGCCAAGCAAAACTTATTTATCAGGGATAAGCAACGATACCAATATTGAGGTGACTGTAGCTCAATAGGTCAGTGGATGTATTGGTTCAATTTTTTCTTATTACCAAATTCTAAATATCATTATCTGCATTTTTATGTGTTCTTATCTGTCAATATGGATGCCAACATATCGATTTGGTATTTTCGATGGATTTTACCATTGAACCGATACAGGCCAGCTTTGGCTTCTGGTGTTTGGTTCACTCCCAGGAATTCAGGTCCCGATAAAAAATGTTAAAACTGCTCCGGCCATTACATTAAAACACACATGGAGAAATAAGTTTATTCCTCAAGTCTCATGAACTAACGGTGTAGAAGCAGAGTAACCCTTTTGGGGGCATGCAACCTGAGCAGTACAACCGGCAAAAATGAGAAGAAAAAAAACATATACTCGGCACATGTTGCAATTTTGAGTGCCTCATGCTCGACTTAGAGGGTGTTTGCATCCACAAGTGTTAATGCCCAAAAATACTAAACTTTAGTACTAGTCCATCCAAATAGAAGTGTTAATGGGGTGGGCTAAACTTTAGCCAAAATTTAAAAATTTTAATAAGGATATGGATGCTAAAATTTAGCGCTCAACTTTAACCTATCCAAACAGATCCTTAGGTTGCCGAAGTGCATTGTATGGAACTATATGATGTGGCCAGAATTATTTTCATTCTGAAACAGAAAAGAAACGGGACGTACATCACGAGAGAAAAATACAGGTAAAATCTACCACCACTCATCAAGTCATCGGTATAAATTCTGACCAAATTGCGGTCTAGCTTGCACTTCTTAAAACCTCATGGGCCTCCTTACTCCGTAGGCAAGGCATGGCAGCAAAGCGGGCATGAGTGGCTATTCGCCAGCCATCCGGCGAGGCACTTGTGATGGAACCTGTGCTTGCAGGGCATCACGGTCTAGTCGTCATCCACCTCGTAGTCCATCATGCAAATAGGGCACTCGCCGTCATCCCCTGATCCGCCGCTGTATCTTTGCTTCTCGAGACCGGTGACCACGGCGGCAGAGGCAGGGATGCCTCCGAAGCCACTGTCGGGTTGATCCGACTCCGGTGGGTCATCCAGCTTGCTTCCATCATCTGCTGCAGCTTCATAAACAACCTGCTCCTCCATGATGCCGTCGTCTTCTGGGAGCCTCCTCCTCAGACCAAAGTTTATTATCTCACCTAGGGAAATAAATACTAATTCCAGATGATTTAGCCTCTAGAAAGCCGTCGTCCGGGTCCTCTTCGTGCACCTCGTCGGAGTAGCCGTCGCCATCACCGCCCACAATAATCTGCTCGTCCTGGGGAACGTCGTCGTTGCTCGAAGTCTCTGCGGCGTGCATTCTCGTTGGATCATGTACGCTTCAGAACTGAAGAATCTTTGATATAGCTTGAAATTTAGTTGCTCAAGCAAAAATGATCAAATGAGCATAAAATTTTTACCACAGCTCAAGCTTATTAGCTCACCTTAAAATTTTACCATAATTGGACTACGAAAAGTGTAGCTATGAATTAATTACAGAAAATTATATGTCTAAAAGTACATCAAATTTGTTTACTATATTATATCATATCATATATTCATTGCATAGACCTAATCACGTGGAGTTCAACAAAACTTGATTTTTTTCATTTTATGAAAAATTGTGATTTTTCAAAGATTCAGTCAAAATAAACATAAAAGAAAAAGAGTAAAACCACTAAGAGAAACCAGCCAGGGAGGTCATGTGTCCGGTATCACGGTATCGTGCAGGCGGACGGTTTCATTGTCTAGGGAGGAAACGCAGACTCGTTCCAAAGTTTAGGGAGGTAAAAGGACTTTTTCCTTTTATAAACCCACTTACAATCAATTATGTTGCTTCCTTTCTTTGGAGGCACTAAGTGCCAAGTCTTATTTTTCATCAAGCCAGAGTATTTTACATCCATAGCTTCTTTCCAATTTTTATTCCCTAATGCTTCACTCACATTTTGTGGCTCTCCCGAAGATGTGAAACAACCATATTTAATAGTACCATCAGTATATACCTTTGGTTTACGAACGCCGCTTTGAAGCCGAGTCCTGGGACGAGTTTCTTCAACTGGTGCTACAGCTGGATCTGCAGCTTCTTCAACCACACCGGATCCCAAACCCAGATCCTCTACGGGATCTGTGTCAGCAGACGGACCTGGTTGCTCGCCCGGGACATCCTCGCGTGAATCCGTGCCGAGGGGAGCCGATGTAGGCCTGTCGTGACGTGTCGCGGCACTGGTGGGTGCTGGGCGTCATGCACGGGGCCGCCTGTGACGGCACGGACTGGTGCCCCTGTGCACCCGAACTCCTGTGCAGAGCAGACAACAGCGGACGGGATCCCGACGCTGATTCACACGGTTCTGCTGCCGGATCAGCACGGATCACGTGCAGGGGAAATTTGCTACGTCTCCCCCAGGTTCAGGTACCCCGTTTTCTGCACAACCTACATCATATGTATTAGTATGGTTAGGAAAATCAAACATATGATCATCTATTTGTTCTCCCCCTTGATCAGATGTTGGAGTACGCAGATCAGGAGGAAGAAGGAAGATCTCATTGCGGAGACATGCTCATGCATGAGGATGGTGTTTGGAGAATTGGAAAACAGTCTCATCGAAAGTAACATCCCTAGAAATATAAACCCGACCTGTGGACGGATCTAGGCACTTGAATCCCTTGTGCAAAGGGCTGTAGCCAAGGAACACACACCGTTTGGAACGAAACTGGAACTGGTGAGAGTTATAAGGGTGAAGATTTGGCTGACAAGCACAACCAAAAATTCTAAGAGAAGAGTAGTCTGATTTTTGTTTAAACAATCGCTCAAGGGGTGTGTCATAGTTGAGGATTCTGCTAGCGGTGCGGTTAATGAGATATGTGGCAGCTACAAAGGCATCATCCCAATATTTGAGAGGAATTGAAGCATGAGCAAGGAGAGCTAAACCAACTTCAACAATATGTCGGTGCTTTCTCTCTGCCGTCCCGTTTTATCGATGAGCATGAGGGCAAGACACAAGATGTGAGATCCTGACACAATCAAAAAAGGTGTGAAGTTTTTGATATTCGCCCCCCCAGTTAGTTTGAATGGCGATAATTTTCCTATCAAAGAGCCTCTCAACTAGATTTTGGAACTCATGAAACTTTTGAAAAACTTTAGATTTATATTTGAGCAGATAGATCCATATGAATTTGCTATAGTCATCAATAAAGCTAGCATAATAATTTCTTCCTCCAATAGAGTTGGGTGCAGGGCCCCATACATCTGATAAAATAAGTTGCAAAGGCTGACTAGAAACACTATGCGACTTAGGATAGGGAAGCTTATGACTCTTTGCCTCCTGGCAAGCATCACACACAGACTCTTTATTTGACTCATCTAAACAAGGTAGATTATTGGTACTAATGACCTTGGACACGATGGGAGCTGAGGCATGACCCAACTGGCGATGCCACCTTTCAAAAGACGGCTTGACGACTCCAAAAGCTTGCTTTAACGTAGATGTTGGAGGGAGAGGATATAGACCCTTGCGGCATGGCCTTCTAAGAATGATGTTCTTCGAGGCCTGATCCTTGATCAAAAAATAATTGGGATGAAATTCAAGAATCTTTGGTAAGACGATGAACAGAAACAAGACTTTTAGCAACTTTTGGAACATGAAGAACATTATTCAAGTATAGATTGCGAGTTGGGGTTTGAACTATAGAATGATCAATATGTTTAATTTCCATACCTGCACCACTTGCTGTATGAATACGGTCGCTCCCATTGTACTTGTCACGGATGGAGAGCTTCTCAAGGTCACTGGTCACATTATCCGTAGCACCAGTATCCATGTACCAATTTGTGTCCATGGAGTAAATATTCATAGCAGCAGCAACATGACGCTCTTCAGGAACATAATTCTCATCATACCTATGCCAGCACACGGACGCGACATGCCCCACCTTGTAGCAAACTTGGCAGATCGGGCGACCATTGCTGTCATGAGTTGGAGGCGTGTTGGTGGAGTTCCTGCGCTGCTGGTTCCGCTGGTTGGGGAAGTTAGGGCGTGACTGCTGCTGCTGACCGCGGCCTCGTCCACCAGATCCACGTCCTGATGGTGAGCGTCCACCACGACCACGGCCAGAGCCACGCATCTGTTGGCTCCCACCGCGACCGCCTCTTCCTACAGTGTTAACCGACGACGAGGAGCCAGTACCATGTTGCCATTCTAACCTAGTCTCAAAGCTTAACAGCTGGGAGTATAGTTCAGCAGGAGCAACGGGTTCTATCCTAGTTACAAGGGCAGAAACTAGGGAATTATATTCAGGATCAAGACCATTACAAATATACATCACTAGCTCTTCATCGTCGAGGGGTTTCCCTGCAGTTGCCATCTCATCTGCTAAGGCCTTCATCTTGTCGTAGTACTGGGCGATGGTCATGTTCTCCTTCTTTGTTGTGGCGAGGGCGAGGCGCACATTAGTGGTACGTGCACGGGTGTGGGAGGCATATTAAGATGATACCGTCGGATTCTTTTTTCTCCTCCGACGCTTGCTTCTTTCTTTATGCCTAACAATTTCGAATAAAATAAAATATTCCGAACAATCTGAAAAGATTAAAGACTTCCTTGAAAAGTTTCAAACAACTTTAATTGTTTCAAACAAAATAAAATGTTCGTTTACAGAACTTTTTGAACAGCACATACATATTTCCTGGGAACTATTTGAATTGGTACACGATTTTTTTGAACCATTTTTCGAATGAATTTTGAATTATTTTCAAACATAATGAAGCTTCAAAACTTTTCATAATGGCACAGAACATTCTGAACAGATTAAACAACCTTGGAACATTTTGGTTTTGTACTCAAACTTTGTGAAGTGTTTCAAACATTTCGTTAGTTCATAGAATTATTATTAAGATTCGAAACATTCAAGAATATTTTGAAAATTAGAAACATTCTAAAAGTTTTCATATTGTTTTGAAACAAATTCAAATGTTGTCAAACTTTGCGAAGTGTTTCAAACATTTCGTTAGTTCACAGAACTTTTATTAAGTTTCAAAACATTCTGAAATGTTTTGAAAATTAGAAACAATCTATAAGTTTTCGTATTATTTTTGAAACAAATTCAAATGTTGTCAGACTTTGCGAAGTGTTTCAAACATTTCGTTAGTTCACAAAACTTTTATTAAGGTTCGAAACATTTCAAAATGTTTTGAAAATTAGAAACATTCTGAATTTTTCGTATTGTTTTCGAAACAAATTCAATTGTTGTCAAACAAAATAAAAAAGTTTGAAACAAAATTTTTTTTAAGAACAATTCTGTATGTCCTACATCTTTTCCTATTTTGAATGTGGATCAGGACATTCCTCATTCGGCTGTTGGCAAAGAAATCTAAATAGCCTACTAGCTTTCAGCAATGAATATATGGGCCTCATGTTATGGCCTAGTAAATTTCTCCCACATGCCCGCGCGCATCCGCCCCCTCAGCGAAATTTATCTGCTGGCAATTCGCTTAATGCGATAAATAGACGCCCCGCACCCCACCTCCCCCGTTGCTGTTTGGCAGCGTTCAGACGCCCCAACTCCTCCGCCTCCCCTGTTATTGTTTTGCAGCATCCAGACACCATTTGCTATA
Source organism: Panicum miliaceum (assembly GCA_032594955.1). NCBI lineage: Eukaryota > Viridiplantae > Streptophyta > Magnoliopsida > Poales > Poaceae > Panicum > Panicum miliaceum. The sequence continues at coordinate 1,745,635 of CM064065.1, read as the reverse complement.
TAATATTCTCTAGCATATATGCTATCTACTCATATAATTGCAGCACAGACACCATTTGCAGCTCACTTTTTTCCAAACAATTCCATGCGTAGGAACATTAGAGAGATTCAGAAAATTAAGAAAAATTCAGGGGATAAACAGAGCAACAAGATAATCATGTGGCCTTCAGAATAGTAGGATATACTGCCCAACCAAGATGAATGGATATATGGTCATGTCCATGCACATACGCAGATAGATAATACAAAATAAAATGAGACATGAGCTATTTATTTGACAATTTTCGAACTGGAACAAAATTCAGACAGTAGGAGGAACTCAAGCACTAACATCTGTGATTTCAAAATCACGAGCAACACAATAATAAACTTTCACCAATCTGCATTGGCTCCACTCCTGGCACAAACTAACTTCTACCTTGTACGCACCATTTCCAGCAAGCGCTCTGCAAAGTAACACAAAGAAAGTTTACTTTAATTACCAAAGCACTGGTGAAGAACTAATGACACAGCTTCAAACCACCAGCATGCATACCAATATTACTTCTCTAAACACAAAATCTAACGGTTATGCATTCAACTAATTAAAACAACACTAAACATTAAAAGCATGAACCGCTACTGCTATATCATCCATGCTACCATGGAGACAAGAACAGATAGAAGCTGCTCCAAACTGCGACTGAATTGTTATCAAAAGAAGAGAAAAATGCGACTGAACTGAATATGTATAAAGAAGCTTTATCACTACAACTGAACTGAATGTGTATAAAGAAGCTTTACCATGGAGATAAATGAACAGGTACATATAAAGATACTAACAGGCTCTAAGCTAGCTAGTAACAGATTACATTTATCATACAATTAATCAATGATCAATGGATCAAATAAAATAGATACCTAAAAAAATGACAGGTATTTTTTTTTTGATAGCAAAATGACAGGTATTGATTGAACAGGCATGCAAATGCCATGGCCACCCTTTTGATCTTGTCAGCCAAATAAGGCAAAATGGATGTGTCCAATAACTAGTCAACAACTTGCAGCTTCTGATGTTACTTATACTGCTGTGAGGATTGGAGGATAGACAGTATTGTTTCTGCCTACTTCACATGGTAGATCAAACTTACGGCGTCAATGAATGGAGGTATCCCACGACCGTTGACTATTCAGATACACATATTTTGTAATTAAATGATAGTGTCTGTTAACAGGAGTAATAATGGGGAGGTATTTTATCGTTATTCCAAGTTCAAATGATGTTGAAGTCACTCTAACTGATGAGAGTTCAGATCAGAACACCCAGAGTTAGTATGGCAATTTATGCATGATTTGTTTAGCTTCTCAAATGATTCTGATATGTCAATCATGAATAAGATTGGTCCAAGTTGCTACACATGGGTCACATCACATCCTAGCATGCATCAGATCAATATGCACCAGCTCTGAAACTATTTTATTTCTAATCAATATCTATATAGACTAGTATTTGATTAAAAGATTGCACTGGCTAGCTAACTACCACTAGTAGCAGTATCCCTATTCTTTCGTGAAATTAGATGAAAAAAGAAGCAAGATTGCGAAATGCAGCTACAAAAAGCACTAGTGTTTTAAGCCAAACCACCACCGATTAGTAATTTAGTACCTGATTCAATGGATTGAGACAATGCAAACAAACAAAGGCGAAGAAGCACTAGCATACTACATGATACGGCCCTTGCATGTTCTACTCTGATGAACAAGCACCACCGGCAACATCTTAACAAACAAACAAACAAAGAGAATCACACGAGCAGAGAGCCCACCTTGTGGATCTTGACGACCCGCCGTTGAAGTGATACAGCCGGATAAGATCCTCAATCAGAGAGCCCACCTGCGTCAGATCATCCTCCATCCGTGGCTGCAGCTCCTCTTCCCCATTATCTACAAGAAAAGGTGTAAGATGAGGAGGAGAAACCTTGCAGGTCAGGGAGATGCGGCGCAGAGGTGGACTCACCTGATGCGGCGCGCGGCAGTGGAGGACGAGGAGAGTGCCGCGGAGGTCACGTGATAAGGCAACGCGCGGCGGCGGTAGCGGAGGAGGAGAGCGCAGCGACGAGCGGGGGGGGAATCGATGCGGGGGAGAGTCGTGTCGAGACGGGCAACACTGCCCGGTGTCTGGAGGTCGGGCTTGTTTCCGCGTGGAAAATCGACGGAGCCGGGCCGGAGATCCTCGCCAAGCAGGCTTCCAAAGGCGTCCGTTGAGTGGCCCGTGGAAATTTTCCGCGTGGCCTGCCTCCGCGGGGAAAAGGCCGGGAACCCGGCGGGGAAACGAGTTTCCAAACGAGCCCTAAAGTTGAGTTCGAGGAGGAATGGGAATGTATTATATCCAAGTATGAGTTGCAAGGAAATGAATGGTTCACAACAAAATTTGAGCAACTGAAATCATGGGTGCCAGCTTATTTCAGTGACGTACCTTCGTCAGGTTTGCTCAGGACCCCACCTCAAGGCCAGAGAGTGCAAATTCTTTCTTCTCCCGTCTAATTGGGTAGAAGCTTTCTTTGGTTGAATTTTGGTTGAGGTTTGATGGAGCATTGGAAGAACAGCGGTACAAGGAGCTAGAAATGGATAATGCTACCCTTAACACAGCTCGCGATTTGAAAACGGTATGGGGCATAGAGAAGCATGGCAGCGACTTTTTTGCCCATGAAGTTTTCAAAGATTTCCAGAAAGAGGTGAGAGCTGCTAGGGATCATTGCCTAATTGATACTGTAGTGCAGGAGGGTGATTTCAAAATAACTGGTACTACTGAAGATTGTCCGAGACCACGAGTCGTACACTATAATAGATCAACCATGGTTGCAACATGCACCTGTAAGCTATTTGAAACCCATGGCGTACCATGTCGCCATATCATTCCAGTCCTTAGAAGTGCCAGGCTAAATGAACTCCCAAGCTATTATTTACTGGAAAGGTTTACTGGAAAGGACATCTGGGTTTCCAGGATTGCACCTGAGGAGGGGTTTCCACCCAAGTTTTTGCCCCTTTATTATGGTGTTTCCTGGTGCTTGTTGATTGACTAATAGTTAGCTCCTTGTCTTTTTGTAGATTAAAGCCATGATCATGCCTCTTGTATATCGTTACAAGGTATTCTTTTTGTATCTGTGCAGCCCAACTCTTAGCTAGCTTATTACATTAACCCAAGGATAATAAGTTCATGATCTTGTTGCTATGTAAATCTGAAGCCTTCTCTTTTTTTTTTTGAGATGTAAATCAGAAACCTTCACTGATAGTCATTTTTCATAACCTACCTAGAAAACCTCGCTGCGGTCTTATACCGATGAATCATTTATGCTAGTGGAATAACCATCCTAATATGGGAGCTCGACGTTCTGTTGTATTTAGGCTAGCCATTTGAATATATCAGAAGATAATATTGCCATGCTGAGTCATTTGATTTAAGTTATGCTCTTTTCCTCTGTATGGAAAAATTGGCAGATTTGGGTGCTTTGCAACGACTGCAACAAGGTCTCAGAGGTGAACTTTTTGCTGCAACAACATCGTGCCCTGCAGATTCATCGGGAATTATTTGTGAATTGGCCTCTATGTATTTGTGAATTATTTGGGTGATTCATCGGGAATTATTGGGAATTATTTGGGTGATTTGGCTGCTTTCATGTGATTGACCGCTATGTATTTGTTAATTAAGTTTTTTTTGTTTGCTGATTTTTTTGTAAGAAGGCTGGTTTTTGTACATTTCTTGGCTTCTTTGTCAGCTACTGCTGAAGTTGTGGATCCGTTCTGGAGCCTGTTTATTCTGACGAAATGCAACTTCACACCCTTGTATTGTGTGTCCTGCTAATGGATAATTGGTATGGGAAACCCTTTATGGGTTCTTGTTCTGTTTATATTGAATTTGAAAGATTTTTTTTGTAGTATCTGTCACTTTTTTGTGCTGAGTTGTCATCTTTTTATTGCTCAAAATCTGACAGATTTTGGCCAAAGAATTCTGTCACCTGATAGCTAGACAATCTGTCAGCATATGGTCTATCTGGGTCCAAACAGCTTTTTATTCTGGAATTGTCTATGCACAGTTTGTATCAATTCCAGAATAATGATTGTTGAAAACCTCAATCTCGGAAGCCTTTTGGCTTCAGTTAACAATTTCGTTTCCAAGATAAAAAGCTTTTCTACCCCTCGTGGGATCCTCAACTGCTTACTTTTTCCGTAGCCGATGTTTGTAAAATCTTGTACAGGTTACAGATTACTTTAATTGTGATCACTGTGTTCTGCTCCTTTGCCACGTAAAATATGTCACCCGTCTGGACCTGGATCTAAGATTACCTTAAAAACACATGTTTGATCAAGTCTGAATGTGTTTTTTTAAATCAAATCATCGACAAACTTATATTTATACATATACCCTGATCAAACCAGTTTGCTAACGGCCCATGAGTCCTGGTTCGCTAACAGCCCATGAGTTCCAACACGGCCCATGAAGTTCACCGGTCACCGGAAACTTTTCCTTAGGGTCTGTTCCTCCCTTTATACCATCCATCCATTCGCCTCCTTCCCCTTCTCCTTTCCCCTCCGCCTCAGTCGCCGCCGCCGCACCATCTTCGACTGTATAGGTGTGTTATTCCCTCTTCTCCTTCTCCTTCTCCTCTATTGCCCTCGATTAAGATATGGATACTTAGACTTGTCGGGTTGAGTTGCAGTAGGACGATTGGGCCTGATTGATTTCTATTTGACAATCGGATTCTTTTTCGAATTCGAATCGCTGTTGCGTTCAATTAAGTTTCGGATACTTGGACTTGTCGGGTTGAGTTGCAGTAGGACGATTGGGTATGATTAATTTCTATTTGACAATCGGATTCTTCTTCGAATTCGAATCGCTATTGCCCTCGATTAAGAATTGGATACTTTGATTTGTCCGGTTGAGTTGCAGTACGACAGTTGGGCCTGATTGAAATTTGACAATCGATTCTTCTTTGAATTCGAATCGCAGGAACCAGATTCTTCTTTGAATTCGAATCGCAGGAACCAGATCTACGAGTAATCCAGGAAAGGAACGAGGATGCCAGAGCAGCGTACGGCAAAGGATCGGGAGCAGCACCTTTACCTTGTGTTTGATGACTGGCACTCTGGATACAGCATCCGCAAGGTGAGCTTGTCGCGCAGATCAGGCAAGCGCGTCGAGCAGCCCTTATCGTCCGGCTCAGGTGAAGGCGCTGAGCCCTTGCCTAGAGTTTTCATGCGCATCCGGGGGCCGCGTGGGTATCCCCAGTACTTCGCGTCAGCCTTTGGCACCAAGATCGTGGTGATGCATCCCGGCATAGCTGATATCTCGGGCATCCCAATGATCCACGTCGAGGAACAGAGCTTCGTCTTTGGACCTGAGCCGAACTACAATGCTTTTCCAATCTATTTCCCTGTCGGCGACAATAGGCTATTCGCTCTGGATATTGGCACATTTCATTGCTACCTCTGGATGCCGGAACATAGTGAACCGTGGGGGCGGCAGGACCTCCCTTTTCCGTCATTCAAGAGGGCGGATGTCTCCTCCTACGGCGTGCATCCCGGTGGATGCATCCTTGTCAGTACCAAGAGTGGAACCACCTTCATCTTGGACACCAAGGAGTATGTGTGGAAACCATACGGTAATTGGGTGTTGCCCTTCACTGGCCGTGGACACTATGACACCTCCCTGGAGGGCTTTGTCGGTCTCTCCAAAGACCCAGAGACCCTTGGGTACCTCTACTGCAGCACCATGGCCAGCATCGGGACTGGAGACACATTGCACCCTTCCCCTGATTTCAAGTGCAGCAAGGAGAAGGTGTTCAACAAGAACCCAGCTGAGAGGCATGTAAGTGCCACCCTTTTGCACATGCGCCCGGGCAAATTCTGCCTTGTGGAGTGTGTCTCCATTGATAACGGCAGGGCTGATCAGGAGCTCAGGGCTGCTGGAGGCGTGCCCCAATGCGGTTGCTTTGTGTATCGTTTGAAGACCTTCTCCCTTGGGTATGATGCGGAAAGAGACCTGAAGCTTAAAAACTGTCGGGTCCGATGCTACGGCCTGCCTCAAGAAGTAACAAGTGGTTTCCTCGATGGGGATCCAGCGGCATTTTGGCTGTGAAATGCTAAAATTAAGAGAATGAGTAACTATGTTTTCATTCAGGTGTGACTTTTGCTACTATGTTTTAGTTTGGTGTAATCTCAAAACTGTGTTTTTTTGGTGGATCTGGTGATGATGTGTGTTGCTTTTGAATATTTTCACTCACTCAGTTGTTGATGTGTTGCTTTTTTAATTCAATGTGTAATCTCTGGTGTGAACAATATGTTTAAACTCAGGTATGAATGCATGTGTTGCTTTTCCGTTTTAATTTAATAATGTGTATCTCAACTGTGATTCTGTGAATCCCTTGCTATGTTTTTATTCATCGTACAGTTTGTGAAACAAGAATGAGGCAACACAGAGCGAGGCTCGCTAGCTCTAGCTAGCCTCGGGCCACGGCCGTTATTTGGACGGCGAGCGAGCAGGTGCGTGTGGGATGTGGACTCTGCAGTTTATTATCACGGCGACGGCAGCGGGGAAGCCTGTATTTGTAGACTGTAGTGGCAGCATGTACGAGGGCTCGTGGCGCCGCGGCCGCGCGTCCGGGCGCGGCAAGTTCTCGTGGACGTCCGGCGCCACATACGAGGGCGACTTCGCCGGCGGCTACATGCACGGCCACGGCACCTACATCGGCGAGTTCGGGGACACCTTCGCTGGGCTCTGGGCAAGCAACCTCCGCCACGGCCGCGGCACGCAGGCGTACGCCAACGGGGACGTGTACGACGGCCACTGGCGCGAAGGCCTGCAGGACGGCCACGGCCGCTACATCTGGCGCCAGGGACACGAGTACATCCGCACGTGGAAGGCCGGCGACATGCACGGGTGCGGCACGGTGATCTGGGCGGACGGCGACCGGTACGACGGCGCGTGGGAGGACGCCAAGCCCAAGGGCCAGGGCACGTTCCGGTGGGCCGACGGCGGGATGTACATCGGCACGTGGTGCGAGGAGTCCGGCGCTACCTGGCTTTCTTTTACTGCAACGCAACTGCCTTCGTTGCGTCTCTGGCCATCATCATGCTGCTGGTGAACAGAAAGCTCTTTCAGCGAGAGGAATACAGTCCCACGCGCTCAGGGTGTGCGTAATCCTTGACCTGGTTGGGCTCATGGGTGCGTTCGCCGCTGGGAGCTCCAGGAAGGTATCAACATCCATCTATATCTTGGTCCTGGTCTTTGCAGTTCTAGTCTGCATCGCACTTCAAGTTATTCTAGTAGTGTCAGAGTCGGTTCAGCATCTCCTGCAGAGACTTCTATCATTCTTCGGCGTACTGGACGAAGAATCCAGCGACATATTGCCTCGTACGGCCACCATTGGAGGGGCGCGAGATCTCTAGGGTGAAAAATTGCCCAAATACTTGTTGCTGCTCGCTGCACTCGCAGCGGCTGTCACTTACGAAGCCGCCATGAACCCGCCCGGTGGCCTCTGGGATGATGGCCAAACTGCCCACATAGCCGGTGACCCGGTTCTTCGGTACAAGGCTTTCTTCTACTGCAATGCCACTTCCTTCATGGCGTCTCCAGTGATTATGGTTTTGCTTCTGATCAAGAAGAGTGTGCAGAGCAAAACCGGCCATCTTGGCACTGCACACTGCCATGATACTGAACTTGTTTGGCCTGATGGGCGCGTATGCTGCTGGGAGCTGCAGGAGGGTGAGAACCTCTGCATACATCTTGGCATTAGTGATCGGGGTTTCTGCATACATTGTTGTTCTTGTTGTTGTGTCCATAGGTGTCGCAAAATGGCTGGAGAGAGAGTCATGGATAAGCTAGTGGAACGAATGATCTGGTGCTTCTCTCCAGAAGATTTGTGAAACTTGGCACCATGAACATAAAAAGGGTAAGTCACAAGTGTGATTTTTGTAAACTTTTGCTAGCCTTCCAGCTCTAACATATCGCCTTTTTCTGAAGAATTGTTGTAATTTGATTAGTTCATTTGTATTATCTCTTGGAATGACCCTAGATTAGTTGTGGAAAATGTGATGCAGCATTGAGTTTCCTTTATCTCAAGTTAGTGTATTGAGAGTAAATTAAAGAGCAGTTTTTCTGGTGTGGCACCATGGGATGGCTAACGCTACTACTTCACCTGCAATCGGACTGCGGTGTGGCATGCCACCGGCAATTTTTATACTTAAAGAAAACATGCAATTTCTGGTTTTCATCAAAACCTATATAATTAACGATACTGTAATTTTGTACTTGCCAAATCTTTTGACCAAAATTATTTCTTTTTCATCCACCAGGAAAAAAAACCACGAAATCAATTCCCAAAATTCTTTGACATTTTGAATCCTGCATATTATTTCTAGGGAATACATATCTCATGATCTTATTCCATTGGAAGCACAAATTAAATCTTTGGAACAAAATATAATTAGAAAACATTGAAGAAATGGCACATCAGCAATAATATCTATCTAGCTACATCCTTTACATGGCATGATTGAATTTATGCTACATCTAATTATGCAGCAAAATGTTTAAAAATGTACAGATTCTACAAGAGAAGGGGAAATTGCCGCACTATTTACGCGTTTCATCTACAACAGAGTGTATCAATGATGTTACCTACAAAAATTACTGGAGTGTGGACACAGAACATCCACCAAAGAATTGTTAACCCCTTAAATTAAATATTTCCCTCCTCCATCAATTATCTAGTTATTGTACCTCTTCTGTGAAAGCCCTAAATATGAAGTCCCTGAATCTCTTGCAGTATTGCTTGGGGTCAACGGCCGATATGGAGTTCGGATCGTATTGCATGGATTTATAAGCATGCTCGAGCTTCTTACTAATATCATAATCTTGCAGGATGTCAATGATTCCAAAGAACAAAAAGACATCCTGAAATTCACCTGTGAGCTCACCAATGAGCAAAGATTCACTCTCGGGATTCTTCACGATGTTCTCAACCCTTGAGGGCATGCAAATCCCTAGTTTTAGTGATGTGTTTCTGCATAAATTGGAATTAGTATGTTAGTCCTCACAGGTCAATTCCAAGGCAAATGTACTTACAGTTATATTTATTATGTAACCAAGATATGCTGAAAACAGATAAGGCTTCTATGGTTCGAATTTGAAAGCACTGGTGCATACATTATGTCAAAATAAGCAATATATTATGTATGTTCATGTAAAAAAGCTCACCATATTTTTGTTTACTTTAATAAAGCATCTCTAATAGTATTTCACTAGTACGAGCCCAGTACAATCGGTCCTTTACCTATTTTCCTCAGAATCTTCTGCTGCAGTATGAGGTGGTCCATTGTCAGCATTGGTGCTGTCTGTAACCAGCAAAGAGATTTTTCAGTCTTATTACTTCAAATATACCTACGTCTTTCAAAAAAAAAATCAAATATGCATACAGCATTTTTCCAGGTGCAAGTATGTGAAAGCATGCATCATGTAGCTTACCTTTGCATCTGTCCTTGAAGTGAATACCAACCAAAAGACTATAATCCATGATCCTCTCCTGCTCCAATAATTCACAATCTTTGTCCACTTGCCTGTGAAAACAAATCATAACTTGTAAGAGCAAAGAATGCTTGAGTTTATTTTCAATTCAGATGTGACTTTGGAACATTTCTAAGAACTTCTCATTGGATGGATTGTCACACCCAAACATTCTTATAGTAAACTTTCTGCAGATATGTAATTATATTCCTCCAGGCGACACGGGGGCGATTCCGCATCGCCGTCCGCGCCCCCTCCGAAGTCAGCTCAGCCCGCCTCCTCCTCTCCCTCTCGTCTCTCTTTTCCACCTACCTCCGAACCTTGATCGCCGGTCACCGCCCTTTTGCGCCACCGCCGCCCGCCGCTGGTTGCCAGGGGCCAGATCCGGCCGCCCTCTCCCCCGCTCGGTGTCTCCGGAGGCCAGCCCGGGCGCCGCCTTTCGCGCCGCCAGCACTTTGGCGCCGATGGCTGCGGCTGCGATCGCCCCCTGGCTGCCCGGCTCCGCCTTCTTGGTGGCACGGCCCTTTGGCCGGAGGGGGCAGTTCGGCCGCCGGTGTGGCCACGTATGGGGCTTGGCCACCATTGCGGATGTCGGCTTCCAGTTACGGCCGCCGCCGCCCTTGCCGCTGGAGCCTTGGCTCCGGTCGTTGGGGGTCGCGGTCGCCCCTCTGGTTACCCCTCCCCTCTGGTGCCCTCTAGGGTGCTGCCCCTGAGGCCGGAGGAGGCGCCCTCTTGGCTGGAGGGGGGGCTGTGGCCGGCCTCATGGGGCTTGGCCTCGCCCGTCTCGCCGGGGGTCGGCTCCTCTACCGGCCTGATGCAGCCGGGGTTGGCTGCTGTTCGCTCGACTTCGGCGAGGTCGCTGCCGGTGTGTCTGCGGTTGGACTGAGGTCGTCATCTATCTCTGCCAGTCCTTCATGTGCGCATCTAGACCATGTTTGTCGCTCGATCACCTCTAGCGGATACTTTGCCATTGTATGCTTCTCAGGCGGATGCTTGGCCGCCGCCGCTGTCGTCATCTTGGCGGAAGGTTTGTCGTCAATGCTCTTCTCTGACGGATGCTTGACCGTCATCGTTGTCGTCACCTTGGCGGAAGCTTTGCCGGCGATGCTCTTCTCTGATGGATGCTTGGCCGTCGTCGTTGTCGTCACCTTGGCGGAAGCTTTGCCGTTGATGCTCTTCTCTGACGGATGCTTGGCCGTCGTCGTTGTCATCACCTTGGCGGAAGCTTTGCCGTCGATGCTCTTTTCTGACGGATGCTTGGCCATCGTCGTTGTCGTTACCTTGGTGGAAACTTTGCCGCCGGATGCATTGCCGTCGTCCGTTGTATCATGGCCATGATGCCTCCTTCTTGTAGGATTAGATGCTTTGGTCGTTTCGGCTAGGTTTGTTAGGTTGGGTGATTTTCTTTCCTCTCTTTTTTTCTTTTTTTCTTTGGCACACTCTCGGTCGTTCACCACCTTCTTGGTGGTTTTGTAACACTTCGCTACGAGGATTCTTTCGTAGTTGCGTCATTGTAACTCTCTTCCTCTTAATAAAATATGTGCTCAGGTATGTTCGCTAAAAATGTAATTATATTCCTAAAAAGTACTAAGTGGAAAAGGCAAAACATCTTGTACCATATTGCAGATGGGATGTGTACCTGCAGAATTCTTGAAACCAAGATCCTTCTAGTCGGAAAATGAAATTAAGATCAAGATCCTTCAGCGTTGTATGCTCGCTAATTTGATCAATGTGTTTGTCTGTCATGTGACCATGTGAAGATCCTTTCAAATAAAAGCGCCTATGGATTGCATAGTTGGAGCAGAAAAGATTCCCCATTATAACAAATCGAACCTGTATTTCATGGTTACAAAATGTTGAGCTACTCTGACACTCAAATTAAAGTTTGTTAATATAGGAGTCTAACCTTTTTCTGAATAGCTCCTGTAAGTTTAACACAGTGCAGGCCAAAAAATTTAGTTAATAGAGTATGTTCAAAAGCACGGACATGTTTATAATAGGATGGAAGCATCCTAAGCAGTACCTGTTCACATAGAAAACATAAATTCAATCATATAACTTAATAGTTAATCTAAGGTGTGAGTCGATTAAATTAACTTACTTTAACTTCTGATTTCTTCATTGTTTTGATCATGTACTTGTCATCATTTGTGAGGTAAAAGAAACTTCCACTTTTCCCTGGTGATGAAAGTTCCTTGAGTGCCTCATCCCCGCAAATGGAGATCATGTAATCAGCAGGGTCAACATCGAAGAGCTTGCGCAAAGTCCTGCAGCGAAGTACAGAAGAACAGATTAATTAGCTCTACATTGTAGACAGGAAGCAGTGATAAATAATAGTAATATCAATTATTACCACATGAAAGGAGAAAAAAGAGTGTATATAAATCATAAAACCTGAAAACCAGGGGGGCAGTAGTCCTTCCACCGAAAATCGCATGATTGGTGAGGAGGAGTATGCTTTGATCCTTCAGGAGGGAATCTTGTCCACATCTTCTCTTTCGGATCAAATGCTGATGATTTAAGATCCAGCGTAGTTGGCGCTGACTGCCTCCCAACAGCATGCCTGTGCTCCAAAATTGACTTGATCATGAATGGCAACTTCAAATGAATGAATGAGATTCAGAAGAAGAGCAACGCATCAGAAAAGTATGTACCTAATGCCAAGCTGCAGGTTGAGCATGAGCTCATAATTCCTGTGCCCCTTGGATATGGTCTCCCCCTGCTTCTTCCCCGGCATCGGCGGCGTGCGCATGCACGACGACGTCCGCAAGCATGACCTGTCCATCCGCGTCTCCTCGCTCTCAGCAGCCTCGGCCTGCAGGCTGTCCATGTCCCAGGACGCGCAGCTCACCCTCCTGCTCACGCTCGACATCCTCCCGTGGTCCGCGCTAACCTTGGGCGGCCGCCACACCGGTTTCTTCTGCACGGCCTCCACCCCGGGCCACGTCAGTATCTTGTGCGACGGCATCAGCGACTCTTTCTTCCCCTCGCACCCCTCGAGCTCCTGGAGCAGCGCCGTGATCGGCTCGCAGGTCTCACGGGGCACGGGCACCGCGGGGCCGCCGGACGGCGGGTAGTAGACGCCGTCGGCGTGCACCGCGCCGGACTCCTCGCACCACGTGCCGATGTACATCCCGCCGTCGGCCCACCGGAACGTGCCCTGGCCTTTGGGCTTGGCGTCCTCCCACGCGCCGTCGTACCGGTCGCCGTCCGCCCAGATCACGGTGCCGCACCCGTGCATGTCGCTGGCCTTCCAGGTGCCGACGTACTCGTGGCCCTGGCGCCAGATGTAGCGGCCGTGGCCGTCCTGCAGGCCGTCGCGCCAGTGGCCGTCGTACACATCCCCGTTGGCGTACGCCTGCGTGCCGCGGCCGTGGCGGAGGTTGCTTGCCCAGAGCCCCGCGAAGGTGTCCCCGAACTCGCCGATGTAGGTGCCGTGGCCGTGCATGTAGCCGCCGGCGAAGTCACCCTCGTAGGTGGCGCCGGACGTCCACGAGAACTTGCCGCGCCCGGACGCGCGGCCGCGGCGCCATGAGCCCTCGTACATGCTGCCGTCCGTCCAGAGGAACTTGCCGGCGCCGTGCGGGAGGTCCCCGCGCAGGCCCCCCTGCTAGAAGTCCCCGCTGGGCAGCAGCTGCTCGGCGTGGGTGGGCTCGCCGAGCGCGGCGTCGTCGTCGTCGCCGGCGTCCGAGTCATTGCCGCCCTCGTTGCTGGTGTCGCTCTCCTCGCCGTCCTCCTGGTACTGGTAGATGGTGTTGGACGCCGAGGAGCTGACGGAGAGGAGGCAGGGCTGGCGGCGTCGGCGCCGTCCACGGTCCCCGGGGCGGGCACGACCGTGCCGACGCGGCGGATGGTCTAGAGCTTGCGGATGCTCGCCTCCCACAGCCGTCCTCCAAAGACGAAGCTCTGTTCCTCGACGTCGATCATTGGGATGCCCGAGATATCAGCTATGCCGGGATGCATCACCATGATCTTGGTGCCAAAGGTTGGCACGAAGTACTCGGGACACCCACGCGGCGCCCGGATGCGCATGAAAACTCCAGGCAAGGGCTCAGCGCCTTCACCTGAGCCGGACGATAAGGGCTGCTCGACACGCTTGCCTGATCTGCGCGACAAGCTCACCTTGCGGATGCTGTATCCAGAGTGCCAGTCATCAAACACAAGGTAAATGTGCTGCTCCCGATCCTTTGCCGTACGCTGCTCTGGCATCCTCGTTCCTTTCCTGGATTACTCATAGATCTGGTTCCTGCGATTCGAATTCAAAGAAGAATCGATTGTCAAATTTCAATCAGGCCCAATTGTCGTACTGCAACTCAACCAGATAAATCAAAGTATCCAATTCTTAATCCAGGGCAACAACGATTCGAATTCGAAGAAGAATCCGATTGTCAAATAGAAATCAATCATACCCAATTGTCCTACTGCAACTCAATCCGACAAGTCCAAGTATCCAAAACTTAATCGAACACAACAGCGATTCAAATTCGAAAAAGAATCCGATTGTCAAATAGAAATCAATCAGGCCCAATCGTCCTACTGCAACTCAACCCGACAAGTCTAAGTATCCATATCTTAATCGAGGGCAACAGAGGAGAAAGAGAAGGAGAAGAGGGAATCGCAGGAACACACCTATACAGTCGAAGATGGTGCGGCGGCGGCAGCTGAGGCGAAGAGGAAAGCAGAAGGTAAAAGTTGATGGCGAACACGGTTGAAAGGTGGCTTTTGCCCCAAACCACTACAAAATATGATGTATTCGCTGGAAAACACTACTCAACTGATAATTTCCTGAAGAACACTGAACGCATTATAATATTCTATTTTAACATAAAACTATAGGAATTGACCTTCTTACCCCTGCCAGTCTTTTACTGGCACTGCATCCGGCTCCAAGCGGCCGAGTTTACCGCCGGAGCACCGCCGTCCTCTCTGTCTTCTCCAACCACGGCAGGCCGAGCCATCCTCCCCCTCGCCTCTCGCGTCCGCGTACGCCTGACGGCCGAACCCCCTCCTTACGCCTGGACTCGAGCTGCATGAGCGAGAGGACCGACCATGGCGACCAGGCCAGTCCGCCCCTCCCTCGCGTGCCACGCAGGGCCCGCCGGCCAATCCACAGGCTAGCCTGTGCGCCTCTTCCTCGCACGTCGGATAGGAAGCACCGGCCAAGCTGTAGGCCGCCCTGTCCGCCCCTCATTCGCGCCTCGGGCAGGGACCTCTGCCCACGCTGCAGGTGGCCGGCCCGTCCCCCCCTCCCTCACACGCCGGCCAAGAGCCCTCCCGTCCGCCCCTCCCTCGCGCGCCGGCCAAGCCGCGGGCGGCCAGCGCGTCCGCCCCTCGCTCGCGGGCCGCGCAGGGAGCACCGGCCACACCGCAGGCGGCTGGCCTGTCTGCCCCTCCCTCGCGCGCAGAATAGGGAGCCCCGGCCACGCCGCTGGCAGCCGGGCCGTTCGCCCCTCCCTCACGTGCCGGGCAGGGAGAGCCGACCAAGCCGCCGCCGGCCCGCCGGCCCGTCCCTCGCTCGCACGGCGGAGTGGCTAAGCCGCAGGTGGCCGGCCCATCCGCCCCTCCCTCGCCCGTCGTCTTTCTCCTCCGTGGACGGTGGCTGCGAGTGGTCTGCGTCGTTTGCCTTGCTATCGATTCATGGGCATGGCGGCTTCGCATCGCGGGAATGACGGGGGGCAACGGCGAATAGGCCGAGCGCCCGGGCGAGCCGCTGTGCGCCTCCGCCGGAGTGACGCGCCTGCACTCCGCGGGAGGGAAGGAGAAGGCCTCTGTGGGGTTGCGCGCGAGGGGAGGGCTGCGCGCCGGGAAGGCCAGCCGCCGGCGTGGCTGCTGCCGCGACGGGCTGGCCGCTGGGGAGAATCGACGCGCCGGCCGTCGCCTGTTCGTGTCCCGCGAGGAGCAGCGAAGAATTTTTCAGGTTTTTCAGGTATGCCTATTCGACCCCCCTCTAGGTATCACCAAGATCCTTTCACTTAGTATCAGAGCCTAATCTCTTGATTTAGGCTTAACCGCTAAGGGATATCAAGATATCTATAGTTGGGGATGGTCTCGACGCCGCCGCAACCGTCGCTGCTCAGGTTGATGCTGGTGCCGGATTAGATGGTGCCGGAAATCCTTTCGGGCAAACAAGCCGTCCACCCTCCATTCATGATGCCGACTCAAGTTCAAGTGATGAAAGCGAGGGTGAGACATCAGAAGCAAGAAGAAGGAGAAAATAAAAGATGAAGGCCAAAATTGAGAAGAAGGTCGAGAAGTTGATGATGAAGCGAATCAAGAAAGAAAGCGAGAAGCATCCTTTCTTCGGGTTAAATCAAGTTCCTCATAACTATGCTTCATCTCAATATCATACTTCTCAATTTGAATCGGTTCACTTGGAAAAATCTTCTTTCTTTGATGGGACGGATTATCCCAAGTGGTCTTATGATATGAAAATACATCTCTACAGGCTTCACCCCTCTATTTGGGAAGTTGTGGTTGTAGGTGTGACTCCTCCTACGAATGGTGTACCCATGGCCGAACAAGCTCAAGACTATTTCCGCAATGCGCAAGCTGTGAGGGTTATCACAAGTTCCCTTTGTGCCCAATAGTTCAACAAAGTCCGCAATGTTGAAATAGCTAAGAAAATTTGGGACACACTAAAAGAAGCTCATGAGGGAACCGATGAAGTTAGAGAAGGCAAGATAGATTTGTTGCAAGGAGAGTTAGAGCACTTTGTCATGCATGATACAGAAACCTTGAGGCAAATGTATGATAGACTAATGGTCCTTGTATCGGATATTAGATCTCTTGGAAGCACGGAATGGGAAGATCATAAGGTGACAAAGAAGTTGCTTAGAGCTTTCACGCCAAGGAACCCTACTCTTGCAACAATGATTAGAAGAGATCCGAAATTCAAGGTCAAGATACCTAATCAACTTCTTGGTGAAATCCCTCATCAAGAGTTGGCTGAGAGGGATGTGGCCGAGTCACTTAGTCACAAAGTGAACAAGAATGTAGCACTCAATGCTAGCTCAAGTGACAAGGTTGAATCAAGTCCCAAGGCTCTAAAGTCAAGAAAGGAAGATTCAAGTGATGAAGGATCCACCGATGAAGAGATGGCCTTGGTATTGAGAAACTTCAAGAAGTTCATGAAGAAGAAGTACTACAATAAAGAAGGTAATGACAAGAAGAAGCCATCACAAAGAAGATGTTATGAGTGCAAAGAAGTGGGTCACTACATTGCCGATTGCCCACAATTGAAGAATAAAGAAAAGGAAGAGAAGAGGTACAAGGAGAAGAGCAAGTACTACAAGAAGAAATATCAAGGTCATGCTCATATTGGTAAAGAGTCGGAGTCTAGTCATGAAGACTCCGATCATGAAGGTGTGGCAACTCTAGCCATACCAAAGTCTTCAAGGAAACTCTTCAACAACATCTCCAATTATGAAGATGACGCACCTTTTTGTCTCATGGCAAGAGATACTAAGGTAAAAGAATCATCCACCTCCTCCTCTCATCCTTCCACCGTATCTAGTAGCAGTACACAAAATGATTTTGATGATGAGGAAGAGCAACATAAAGCATTCGTGATAAAAGAGTTTGGAAAGAAAGATTTTAAAGAAATTAAAAAGCTTATGGAGATATTGGAGAAAAAGAAGGAGTGTCTCGATAGGCAAGAGGACTTGCTCATCCTTGAGAAGGAGAGAAACCTTGCTTTAGAGAACGCTCTTACCGAGGAAAAGGTGAAAGTTGAAAAATTAGCTATGAATTTATCTCTAGCAAATGATTCAAAAGAGAGGATGTCAAAGGAGACCACTTTGATAAATGAATTTCTAGCTTCCCTAAAGACCACTCATAGTGAACTTCAAGAAAGCTTCTCATGCTTAACGACCAAGTACAAAGGTCCTGAAGTTAGCTACAATGCCCTTTGGGAAAGCACCAAAACCAATTCTAAAGCAACTCTTGACTCCAATGTCTCCACAAGTGACGGGTGCTCAAGGTGTTATAAAATTGATGTGCAAGCTTGTATTACTAACTTAGCAAAGATAGAAAAGGTGATCAAAGCAAAGGATGCTCAACTTGAGAGGTTAAACAAGTTAGTAAGAAATGAATATGAAGATGATACCAAACCCGAGCCTAAAGTTGCGTACAAGGAAGGGAGACGTTCCCACAAGAAGGATGGCTTGGTCACTACAAGGGAGGCAAGGTAAACAAGCGGAAGGTAGTCAAAGGTAAGGAATGTGTCATGTTCACCAAGGGATCAAATCTTGAGGACTTGATGAACATTGCACATGGTGTGATCACCATTCTCTCCCAAGCCAAGAAGAAAATTGAAGATCCCATCAAGGCAAAGACCACTAAGCATGAGCCATCACCAAGATACACTACGGATTATATGGTGATAATGGACCACAATGGTAAAATAGTGGTCAAGTATGTTGGGGTTTACACTAAGAGGACAATCCTTAGAAGTGTGTGGGTTCCAAAAGTGTATCCATTTAACCCTCAAGGACCCAAATCTTTTTGGGTACCTAATTTCAAAGCTTAACTTATTTTGTAGGCCTACTCCTCGGATGGCACCGCATGGTTGCTTGATAGTGGATACTGAAATCATATAACCGGGGAGAGGGATTTGTTCACATCGCTAAAGCTTCATGATATACCTAAATAAACTATTATCTTTGGAGACAATAGCAAAGGAGATGTGATTGGTTTGGGTAAAGTTGCACTCTCAAATGACAACTCTATTTCAAATGTTTATTTGGTTGAAACTTTGGGGTACTACTTGTTGTCAGTCCCATAACTTTATGAGATGGGCTACAATTGTCTCTTTAGTAATGAGGGTGTGACCGTTTTTAGAAGGGAGGATTCCTCTATTGCTTTTACAGGTCGCTTGAAGGGCAAAGTCTATCTTGTTGATTTCTCCAAGGAGATATTTGAGCCCAAGACTTGTTTAATGGCAAAATCTGATTTAGGTTGGCTTTGTCATCGCCGACTAGCCCATGTCGGGAGGAAGAGCTTGGCCAAACTTCAAAAAGGCGAGCACATCCTAGGACTAACAAATGTTGTCTTTGAAAAAAATAGATTGTGTAGCGCATGCCAAGCCGGAAATCAAGTTGGTGCTCCACACCCCACCAAGAACATCATGACTACATCAAGACCATTAAAGCTTCTACACATGGATTTGTTTGGACCCATTGCCTAGATTAGCATTGGCGGTAACAAATATGGTCTTGTCATTGTTGATGATTTTTCTCGTTTAACTTGGGTATTCCTTTTGCAAGATAAAAGTGAAGCTCAAGGAATTATCAAGAAATTCATTAGAAAAGCTCAAAATGAATATGAGTTGAAAATCAAGAATGTAAGAAGTGATAATGGTTCGAAATTCCAGAACACCAATATTGAAGAATTCCTTGATGAAGAACGAATCAAACATGAATTCTCCGCACCATACACACCTCAATAAAATGGTATTGTTGAGAGGAAAAATAGGACATTGATTGAAGCCGCAAGAACAATGCTTGATGACTACAAGACTCCGGATATCTTTTGGGCCGAAGCTATCAATACGGCGTGTCATGCCATCAACCGCCCCTACCTCCACAAATACTTGGGCATTTTCATCAACCGCCCCTACCGCCATGAGACAAAAGGGTACGTCATTTTCATCATCGGAGATGTTGTTGAAGAATTTTCTTGAATTCTTTGGTATGGATAGAGTTACCATACCTTTATGGTCGGAGTCTTCATGACTAGACTCCCACTATTGACCAACATGAGCATGCCTTTGATATTTCTTCCTGTAATCCTTGCTCTTCTCCTTATACTTCTTCTCTTCCTTTTCTTTGTTCTTCAATTGTGTGCAATCAGCAATGTAGTGACCCACTTCTTTGCACTCATAACACCTTCTTATTTGGCCGTGGGTACACCGTTCGTAGGAGGAGTCACACATACAACCACAACTACTCAAATAGAGGGCTGAAGCCTGTAGAGATGCATTTTCATATCATAAGACCACTTGGGATAATCTGTCCCATCAAAGAAAGGAGGTTTTTCCAAGTGAACCGATTCAAATTGAGAAGCATGATATTGAGATGAAGCATAGTTATGAGGAACTTGATTTAACCCGAAAAAAAGATGCTTCTCGCTTCTTTCTTGATTCGCTTTATCATCAACTTCTCGACCTTCTTCTCAATTTTGGACTTCATCTTTTCTTTTCTCCTTCTTCTTGCTTCCGATGTCTCACCGTTGCTTTTATCACTTGAACTTGAGTCGACATCATGAATGGAGGGTGGACGGCTTGTTTGCCCGAAATGATTTCCGGCACTATCTAATCCGGCACTATCTAATCCAGCTTCTTCCGACAAGTGTCGGAACTTCCGACACACACTAAAACAGACAGAAAACTAGGTACACAAGTGTGTGATTTTGTGTCTCTCCTTGATGGTTAGCATCTCAAATAAGCATTTTGACACCTTCATGATATCCATTCACATCCCTCTAAATAGTATGTGTTTCCTAAACTCAAATTTAAAATATAAAATAAGTAAGGATCTTCTTTTAAAACCAACACCATCCTTTAAGCAAATTTGGCGTTTTTTCTTACTCTATTTCATTTCATTGAATTTTAACCTGTCCAAAAACTCGATAAACTCATTAGCTCCTTAATTTTGTATGTCATCAACACCAAAACCCACTTAGAGGGGGCCAAATGCACTTTCAGTCCCACATGCGCACCGCGGTCCCCGTTCTCTTTTATCATTCAAAACAAAAAAAAGTATGAATAAAAATATAAAATCAAACAATGTCAACATAAATTATATACGAAATATATGTAAAGATAAATCATTCAAAACAACTACAAAACAAAAAAATATATACATTATTTATTAAAAACTGTAAAAACATAAATTTATGTATAGATAATCTGTTCATAAGTTATGCATGAAAGCACAAAAATATTTGCGTAAAATGTATGACACAAAAATTATGTGCATAAATTGTACTAACAAAAATTATGCACATAGATTCCTGTTCATAAGTTATGCAAAAAAATGCATAAATTGTATGCACGCATTGTATGAAAACAAATTTCTCATAAGTTGTGCAAAAAGTGTTTACAAAAAGTTATGAAGTAAAAATATTAAGGCACAAAAAATTCTAATAAAAAAGAAAAGAAAAGAAAAGGCACGTCCTGGTTTCCGAGGTCACCGCTGTATGCACGAATTTGCTGCTTCCGCACAGGAGCACTACTCGCGTCGGCTGCTAGCTGCTGCTTTTGTTTGGTGCCTTGTTGGTTCACGCAGAGAAAGGAAAGGTAAGCATCCGGTGGGCCTCCACATGTGGCGTGCGCGCCGCGCGGACGGCGCGGTTGGAAATTGATTGCCCGGACGTCAGCCAACGCTCGCGCGTAGAATTGTATTTGCATGCTGTTTGTTGCGTACTAGAAACCGCGAACGTTCGATCGGCGATCTTCCGCTACCCGGCTGCCGACGCCCTCACCATCTCACCTCGTCGCCACCGTCGTCGTGCAGTCTGCCGCCCACAACCATCCCTTCCAACCTCGACGGCCCTTCTGAGCGCGTTGCTCATGCAGTCTCCAGCTCGACGGAATCGCGTGAGCTTTGCACATCATTGCGCAAGATTTCAGCACCGGCTGAGTGGGCCAAGATTTGGCCTACTCGTTGGATGGACCATTCAGCTAAACTTTATTTTTTGAAGCAAAAGATTCAGCTAAACATGTGCATCCGTTTTTGGTCGTGCGAATTTTGCTCGCTAGAAAACTTGCCAAATTGAGCATGGCTAATCGAACGAAACGAAACCAAATTGTTGTAGGCACGGCTAAATTTGGTTTGACAGAGTGGGGTCACAGATCAGATACGAACATGCATGTCCTTGTATTTTCTTTTTTATGTGAAAAGATACAAGGAAATACTAGTACTGAGTAGTAAAGCTAGAATTTGCTGAGCATGCGTGATTAGCCCGTATATTTGCTAGTACATACACGCACGATCCTAATACCTTTGTAGTGTTTCGTGCACTCGTACATAGAGCTAGAAAATACACATCAGCACCGGCTAGTGGCTCCAGTTTATGTCTTGAGTGGTGGTATTCAAGAATATAATCCCTGTTGAAATATTATATTCTCACTTGTATATTTCCGTCCTAAATTATAATTCGTTTTGCTTTCTAGATATATTTATTTTGTTATGCATCTACGTGTATATATATATTATGTCTAGGTGCATAGCAAAGTTTATGAATGTAGGAAAGACAGAACGACTAGTAATTTAGAATGGAGGAAGTATATGACACGAGG
Organism: Panicum miliaceum; assembly: GCA_032594955.1. Lineage (NCBI taxonomy): Eukaryota > Viridiplantae > Streptophyta > Magnoliopsida > Poales > Poaceae > Panicum > Panicum miliaceum. Next base: position 1,723,797 of record CM064065.1, on the reverse strand, counting down.
TTGATAGCGGGGCGGGGGGAGAGATTGGAAAACTGGATGGAATTGAAGCAGGATCAGACATCGCGCGCAGGCGATCACAGCACACTCACACACGCTACGCTACCTTGAGGGACATTCTGGGCCGTATGTCCTCTCACATTCGCTCCACCGTTGGCCCAGCAGCTAGCGCCGTAGCTAGATTCTTCTTCAATAACTTGATCAGATCATCGATGCAGCAGGAGGGGGGCTGCTAACAAGCAAGTCCATGGCGGCAGAGAGGGCACGTATTGCTGATCCCCAACCACTTGGTGATGCACTCGGGGTGGAACTCGTGCCCGCGCAAGGGACACGGCATCACGCTGACCTCCTCGCCGTCCACAAAATCCCCGAAGCAGATGCTACACTCCGTGACGCCGCCGCCGCCGTCACCTCCGGCGCGAAACGTTCGCTTCTCCAGGCGAGCCACCGCGGCGTCGGGCGCCGGGGCCGGGACCGCTCCGAAGCCGCCGTCGCTGCTGGGCTGCGACTCGTAGTCGAGAAAGCCCGGCGCCTCCCGTGCGGCCATAAGCACCAGCAGATGGAGGACCTGGAAAGTGTCGTGCTCGTCGTAGCCGGCGTCCAGCATCCGAAAGACAGCTCCAGTGAGCAGGCGACAAAACTCGTCGAGCACCAGCTGGTCATCAGCCAAGCCGCCGTCGTGCTCTTCGTCGTCGTTCAAAACCCGCATCGCTTCATCGAACTGGGGCTGCTGGAGGATCAAGAGTGCCCGTTGTACCAGGCCGCGGTGCCCTTGTTCGACTAACACCCGCGTCGCTTCGTCGAACTGGTCCTGCTGCTCGGGACCCTCGAACAGCCGCTGTTGAGCGCCGCTGCCCGCCATCGAGGTGGAGATCAGGCCGTCTTCAAAGCTCTCGTCGGCCATGGTTGAAGGAGCCAGACAGCGTTGCGTTGTGGGGCGGTGGATGAAGATGAACGACGGCGGTTGTCAGGCGGACGTGGTTAGCTGTTTGTGATGCACGCGACCGACGCGGCGTTACCCAGAGAATTGAAGGTGTAAGTACGACGGTGCGTGATGGCGTGTGGAAGGATCGTCGTGGTGTATGTGCTGCAGTAACTTATTTAGGGCCGGCCGTATGGATGTCGAGTTCGTGTAGGAAAAGGAAATTAACCCGTAGTGCACGGTTCGGATTCGGACGCGACTGCATCGTGCATCGGATCGGAAACCGACATTTAGTTTTAGCAAATCGATCTGCACAGATCGATCGCGTGCTTAACCAGGCTGAAAAAGAATTAAAGCCAAGCTGGCAAAAGCCGGCCTTCCTTCCCGGAAGCTGGGAGCTCTGCCGCCGGGCCGAAGCAGGACGACATGACACACGGATCTAGTGAAGCGCGTAATAAGTGGTGGCGACGAGCGCGGCGGCCATGAGCGCGAAGGCGACGCCCCGGTCGATCCCCCGCCGCCCTCGCGCCGGCGCCGACGACTTGCCAGCCGCTGCCATGCCGCTACGCTGGAGTCGACCTCCGCCCTCGAGCCGCCGCCGCCGCCGTCTCCTCCGCGGCCGACGACCTGGCAGCCGCTACGGACCAAATTTCAGGACGCGCTGGGCTCAACGAAAGAATGATGGGCTCAAACTAACTGGGCCTCCGGCTTGGCCCAGCAACGCTGTTGCTTCACTTCCACATATCGAATCGTGGCCGCAGAATTCCAATCCAACGGTTCCCGGTACCCCAGGGGTGGACCGTAAATGAAATACCGTCCAACCCGAGCGTCCCCCTCGCGCGCGCGGCGCCGCTCTCGTGTCCGCAGCGCTGTCGCGCTCGGCATCGCCGGCGGCGGCGACGTTGCAGCACACTCCCCTAATGTCACACCCGCGGCAGCCGCCTCCCTTGATCGCGCACCTCCTCTTGCCGCGTTACGCTCGGCGGCGGCGGCCAACATCTTCCGGGGCGTCGTCCTTAGTGTCCGTGCCCGCGGCCAGCGCCATCCGGGGCGACACCGCCAGACCCGCCGCGCGCATTCCTGGCGCAGGCAGCCCTTCCGCGTACATCGACATGGTCCACATCCCCTGCTTGGACGTGGAGGGCCTCTCGCCGATGCTGACCACATCGTCCGTGGCCTGTTGCACCGACACAATGCAGTCTGCCAAAGTGGATGCCATGCCTGCAGGCTGCTGGCCTGTTGATGTACCCTTAAAGTCAGGAATTACTCAAAAGCTGTAACTTTGGGTTCTTGATACATGACAACATCGGCATCAATCCGCTCCTATCAAACATCCAAATAGAACTCTTTTATATTTAACATGGACTCTTTTGTCAAGTTCTAGTTTTCTTATTTTTAATTCTATGTTGGCTATTTACTAATCGTATTCTTCAAGAACTCTTTTATCCAGTCCTAATTTTTTAAATCTAAAAATTATATATTTATTAATCTTATTTGATGTGGACATTTTAAGTTAGTCTAGACTGTTAGATTTTTATAGAATCCAATAATATAGGTTCTTCTAACTCACAGTTAATCTAGACCGTTAGATCTTCATAAATCTAATGGCGTATGTTCCTCTCTTTTTTAGATTAATATGATAATTTCTAGCCCATCTCAGCGAACGTGCTGGCTTCTTTTAACACTATCTTATTAAGATAATAGATTTAATTATTTATTAATCATATTTAGCATGTATTATTTGGCCTAGTGCTATTTTTTTCAATTTCAAAATTTCCTGTTTACTAATCTTATTTGTCATGGACTCTATGTTCAAATTATAATTTCTATATTTTTTAATTCATTTAGATATTTACTAATTATATTCGACTTGCAATCTTTGGCCATGCGGTAGTTTTCATTTAATTCCAAAACCATGGAGCATGTGCGAGATGTGCAGCATATATTCACCGTGAGATATTTTTCGACAGCGTGACATTTTAGTTCCTCTTGCTTGTTCCCTTATCGGACTTCGCAGCATCTACAGGTTGCATAAATCATCTTTTTAAAAAAAATGTGAGACAATTATGGACCTCCTAGATCGGGCAGATAAGAAATTCATATTTTTCTGTTTTGCCTGGTCGTCTAACTTTCTGATCTTCTTACGTGATGTTATCTGAATGTCTAATATATGTTTCAGATTCTATTGCATAAGCCAACGATCATGATTATGTTTTACATGATGTATAATCAAGGCAACATGGGTCAATTTATCGCTTTTATGAAAAATGCCCTTTCGTGAGTTGGCACACAATGTAGTACTTGCCTTTTTTACTTCCAAATTTAGATATTTCCTATTCGTGTATTCAATGGGGACCTTTAGTCATGTGATAGTTTTTTAATTCCAAATTTAGCTTTTTATTAATCGTATTCGATAGGGACTCTTTTGGTTAATGTATACCGTTAGATCATCATAAAATCTAACGGTGTAAATCTTTCTCTTTTTTAGATTAATGTGATAATTTCTAAACCCTCTCGGTGAACGTAGTGACTTCTTTTAACACTTCCTTAGATTACTGCAATATTTACGTGGACCTACGTGACGTACTCATTCCCATCTTTTCCTGATAGTGATTTACTGATTTATCTGTATAGTCACAATTTAAATCTGATAATCAAAAGGAAGGTTGATTAACGTTCATCTCAGTTCTCATTACGGAATTACAATGTTTAAGGGTCTGTTTGGATCAAGTGACTAAAAGCAGTGATTAAATTTTAGTCACCCCATGCTTGAATAAAGTGACTAAAACGATGGGGGGGAGTAAAAAATGAGGGGCAGGCCCACTCAACTCCTCCTTTTTAGCTCCTTTTAGCTCCTCTTGACTAAAATATTTTAGTCATTTTTTAGCCAGTTTGTTTGGAACTTTAGTCCCTAATAAAGTGACTAAAGTTTAGTCACTTTGTTTGTTTTAGAAGGTGGGATCCAAACAGGTACTACTACCGGATATGAATTTAACACCTATTACACCGTTTAAACAAGTACTACTATCAGTACTTCCCGCAGCACAAGGCTAGGGGTGGCACACGTGACCAAAACCAGGCTACCAAAACACCTTAATTGGCAACGTTAACCTCCAACGATTTCATGGTTACATCTTTTATTATACTCCAGCTTTTCCATCCCCCTTCCTGTGCTTGATGACCTGAACTTGTCAGATTATTGGCACCCCTTCCTCTTGTGGATGCACCGCCTGTGATGTAGCAGCTGAATCTTCAAGCACTTTAATGTAGCAGCTGAATCTTCAAACACACGAACACTGGAGCACAAATTCTTCATGCTGTATATATAAGATCGAGGTGCCTGCTACGGCAACGCATGCAAAGCTTTTGAATGGATTCAGTGGCCATCCACGCCTGTGGGCAGTTCATGGCGGCAGAGAGGGCACATGTTGCTGCGCCCCAGCCACTTGGTGATGCAGGTCGTGTGGTACTCGTGCCCGTGTGCGCACGGCATCACGCTGACCTCCTCTCTATCCTCAAAGTCCTCGAAGCAGATTGCGCACTCCGACTCGCCGCCGCACCCTTCCGTGGCGTAAAACGTCTGCTTCTCCAGGGCGGCCACGGCCGCGGCGGACGCGGGGACCGCACCGAACCCGCCGCCGCCGTTCGCTCCTTCTTCGAGACAGGCAATAATAGTTTCGATGTCGAGCCCCAGCGCCCGTGCCAGGAGATGCAGCGTCATCGCCTCATGGACCTGGCGGTGAACGATCTGCTCGACGAGGTCGCGGTCGTCACTCCGTTGGTCGAAGAGCTCCGTCGATTCGTGCAACCGGCGCCGCAGCCAGACCAGGCGGCGGCGTGTGCCGCCACGCCCAAGCTCCCGCCGGTGGCCATGGACAGTGCGTGCTCCATGGCTGCCGAACCGCACAAGCATGGTGGACTGCCGGTAGACCGTGATGGCGTGATGCGCGGAGGAGGTGGTTTCAATTGATTTTATTTGCGTGCCCTGGTAGAGTCGGTGTCCGAACACACAGGTCCAATCGGACTCGGTTAGCGGCTCAGCGCGCGAGATAATTTCACGTTTAATCGCGCGTTAAGAAGAATTAATGTAATGGGCCGTCACGTACTCGCGTCCCGCGCGATCGAGTTTCGGAATGGGCCGCCGAAGGCCCATCAAGTCAATCCGAACCCTCAGTTTCCAGGCAGGCCACGTACGCGGGCTGTCTCCCGTGGCCCAGTCTAGCTGTTCGCCTGTTACAGCATCTCTCACACTTGCAGCTGGACATTACTTGTCAGCTGCCTTTGTTGCTGACCCTTTTGCCAGCCAGGTCAGGGTCTTCTTTTACCGTCTCTAGAGAAGGGAATCCTCTTTGAAACTCCCCTTTGGATTTCTGTACAATCCCACATTGCTTACAAGTTGAGAAAAGTGAGCCCACATCTCATACTTGCAACCGATCCTTACCTGGAGCCCTACATATATTCCAACCATCAATACAAAAAGCTCGTAGTAGCAATGCAATGGGTTTGGAGGACTTGCCGTCTCTGATATATCATGTAGTGTAGAGAGGAATAGGGATCACCCACACTTTTATTGATCATCAGGTCACATATTTATACATGTACAATCATCAGATCAGAGGCTAGCAAATTCAGGCTAGTCCTCCGGCTATATCTATCCGCGAGCCGAGTCAGGCTGACACAACTAATATAATAAGAATTCCCAAGTGCAGTAGAATAAACTGATCGAGCTCACTGCAGTTATACGGCCTTGTTACATACAAAAACTGCATTGCATCACATATTCCTTGGTGAATAAACACGCAAACGAATTTCTTGATGCCATTCGCAAGACTCCGATCTACGAACCAGCAGCGCGTGGCGGCAGAGAGGGCACATGTTGCTGTAGCGCCCCAACCACTTGGCGATGCAGTTCGTGTGGAACCCGTGCCCGCCCGAGCACGGCATCACGCTGATCTCGTCGCCGTCCTCAAAGTCCTCCAAGCATATGCCGCAGCTCTGACGATCTGCCGAGCCGTCGTCTCCTCCAGCACCGGCAGCGCGAAACGTTTGCTTCCCCAGGCTGGCCACCGCAGTGGCGTCGTCCGCGCCGAACCCGCCGTCGCGATACGCTTCTGCTGCTTCGAGCAAGCTACTGATTTGCCCGTCGTCGACAACCTCCCGCTGCAAGCTCGCCATGGCCAAAAGCAGCAGCCGCTGCGCCATCGGGCACTCGACGATCCGCTCGTCGAGGTCGGAGTCACGGGGGCTAATCTCGTCGAGCAGGCCGGCCACGACGTCGCCGGCGATGTGCCCCTCGTCGTCATCGTCAGGAAGAAGCCGTGCAGCAGCTGCTGGTTCCTGTTCTTGGAACGGGTGGTGCTGGTATTGGACCGGGATCAACCAGCAGGTGAGGGTGCCGGCGGTGGCGGCCACGCTGCTCTCGATGGCGGCGGCCAAGGAGCGTTCCATGATCGCGTCGTCGGCCATGGTGGACCGCCGGAGCCTGTGGGGATGATGTCGAAGCCGATGGCTGCTGGTTAATTTTTTTGGTTTCTTGGAAAACGAGAGAGATCGGCGTTAATCGGAGGGAGGAGGATTAGTGCATTCAATTCGGGGACGTGTTTAATAAGTTGGTTATATAGCTATGCACGTTGGGTTGGCGTGGGTTTGGTTTCCGAATCGGGAACTTCATTTGATCCGGCTGCTGGTGGCGTGCTTGAGAAGCAGAGCAGCGGTTAAAGCGCAACGGAGGCAATCTTCTAAACACGAATCCCTGGTCCAAACCAGGCAACCCCATTGGACCACGTCGCCTGCAAACTTCTGCCGTCGGATCTTGCATCTATGGTGAAAACGAGGGCGTAGACGCGGGCCGTCCCTCGGCCCATCCTCTCGGCGCTTCGCGCATCGTCCTCCTCGCAACTTTGCTCCTCACTGGCGGGCGGCGGCGCGACCTTTCTTCTCCTCGCTCCCCTGTTGAGCCATCGAAATCCAGGCTCCTCGCACACGTCGCCTTCACCTGCTGGGCTGCTGCCGGTTCTCCATCTCGCTCCCACGCTACGGTGGTGCCATGCCAGCTCCCTCCAACCCTCCCGACCAAACCTCGACCTAAATAGATTTTGATGAGAAAGAACAAACCTTGATCTGTTCTATGAACGTACAAAAGAAAAGGCCTTCAGAAGACGTAACCCAAGCCTTGATATGATATGGGAGCATAAAAAGAGAGGAGCCTTCAGAAGATGCCAGAGACAATAAGCATCTCCAGGTACGCTCATAGCTTCTCCCCTAGAACCTGAATCATACATTAGCTAACCTTGTTCACGTATTTATCGACAAATGGTGAAGTAGTGACTACCTAGTTCACGTATTTATCGACAAATGGTGAAGTAGCAACTTAGTTCCTGATGGCACAAACCCAAAACATGAACATAGTAACAATTCATATATTGAGTAATACATAAATTAATCATCATTGTGTTATCCAATATGATACTTCAATGTTAAATGTTTCCATTCCCCAACAGTTCAGACTTTCGTTATCCAATCATTGTTGTTTAGCTTCAACTTAAAACGAAGAAAATACCAACTTCAGGCGAGAAGAGTACTGAAAAAATGTATTTTGACTTACAGGTTCTTTTGCTACAAACCTGTTGCTAGGTGTCATGTTTCAGATTTTAGACACTACACAAATGTTAGCATAATTCCATTAACTGGTGTAATTCACTACTGGATATTGTGCTATTTTAGACTGAATATTGTGCAATAGGCTCCTTTTAAATTACTGTCAGCTATGTATTGTTTACTTCTAATTTCCATGTATTCACATGTCTATACCATTTGCTTGTTGAAATGGCTTACTGCAGGTTCATTTCCAGATGAATTATGCATCTAGAAAAAAATACCATTATTGGCAATGTGATTTGCTTGGATTGGCTGATGACTGGAGTTCATTTTCGCTTAAGATTATCGAGGCTTATGAACTCTCAGTTTTGCAGGTATCTATTTTCAATCACCTCTTTTTCTCTGTTATATAACCTTTTTACTTTGCCAAACATAAACCTCAAACTATTAGTCCTAATTCTACAGTTTGCCAGTTTTTAGAGATCCACCATTATTAGTAAAATAATTTCATCTTTGATGACTGCCACTTCGGAACAAAGTGTTTTCAACAATATTGTGTGCTGATATCTTTGGATTCAGTCCATCAAAAATAAATTTCCTGATTACATCCTAAATGATACTCTTTCCAACTTTAACAATGCCACTGCATATTGGATTGGTGATACAAGGCATGACCTGTCTTAATTAATGCATGTTTCTGAGTATTTTTAATGTAAAATAGGACATGCACTAAATATTTGTGGACTTGCTTTCATCACAGCATGCATCTGATGGGACTCTTTTATTGTTCAATCGTTACAACTGCAGCAATTCAAAGCAGATACCTTAAGTTTGGCAAATACCCTTCTTTGGAAAACACAAGAGAACACTGCATTGATAATTAAGGTACTTTTTGCTCAATTTTTTTTCTTTCTGCTAATATTACTGTTTGCCTAGGATGCTATGCATTATACTTTGCTCAGACCCAACTGCTGCATCAGCAGATAGCCAAACTGTAGGAGATTATGTTTGATCTGTTTTAAATGGGTGTAGCTCATAAATACAATACTTACATGATACTGTCTGTTAGTAAGCAAAAAAGAGGTAAGAAATATATGGGTTTCAAAAAAATCCTCAAAAAAAATAGTAGGTGCTGTGGATGAAGATTTTGAGTCGTAAAATATTTTGGAAATCTTTTTTTGAGTAGTAAAGCATATAAATCCAAAATAGTAGGTGTTGTGTATGAAGATAAATAATCAAGATTTGGGAAAGCAAAACCTTCTCAAATATATCTACACATATGACGATTATAATGCCTCTTAGCAGAGCAAGCTTTCTAAGACAATTTGAGATGACAAAACTAACACTACTGTTAAAGCATATAAATTTTTAGATATGCCGTTGCTACTTAAAATTATATTTTAGCTCACCAAACAACCAAAATTCCTTATTTAACAAAAATGTTTCATATATACTAAAGTCAGATTATCATCATGTCCCTCATTAAATATACGTGCTGGATCACTTGCTTCCCCAAATTAACTGGATATGATGCTATTGTGCTTAGTTGCAACCATTTGTTTCAGAGGCAAAAATGCAAATTTCAGTTTTCACATTGCACTGCCTTACCAGAATTATTATTTATACTGAATGTTAGCACCTTCAGTTGAATATCCTTCCTATGCTTTGGAAAATCCTAACACTTCATAGTTTCTTTGTGTAATGCAGGGAACAGAAATTCTAAGCTGCTCGATGACATTAGTGACGGGCTCATTTGGCATGAGTGCAATTTAGATTCCTGTCCCTATATATGTAATGAGCAGTTTCTTATTCAAAATATTTCAAACAGTTGTTAATCGGGAAATTTATATCCATGCTGTTATTAAAAATATTCCAAATCAATTGTTAATCAAAAAGTATATATCCATGCTGCTTTCAGAGTCATAAATCCATTAGCAAGAGTGTAAACTTCCATATTAGTGACTGATATCTTGTATAGAAATACATAATTATGGCCGCAGCATGTAGCACATCAACTACTACTCTCTACAAATCAAAGATCCATGCAAACTTCATGTACGTATAAAATAAATTCAAACTCCACATCCAAAGCCAAGATAACTCTCCAATCGCCGCGCCATCCTTCTAGTACTAATCCGAAACGCGACATGACTCATACCTCCACACCTCCTAGTCCGATAAGCGCAGGATTAATTTTTGAAGTGGGCCTCCATACCTCCTACTGGGCTAATATCAACCAGCCAGGAAATACTTGGCTGGTGCCTCTTTAGAAGCAGCGGTTCTATAGATCCGGCCCAAAGATACTAGCGGCTCTAGCGAGTTTAACGGACCTGTGAGTATCAAAGCTTGTTCCGAGTTGCAACTGTTTTTCTTTTTTTTTTGAGAGAGAAAAGAGTGCTTATATATTAATAAAACAAGGATGTACATTCAGATGCGAGTAGCGCTTACACAAGATCGAAACTACCCCTCCATACAGCACAATGAGTACTTGCAGAGGATCAAAGCTTGTTCCGAGTTGCAAGTTGCAACCACCATTCCAGCAAGCCTGGATTCTGCATGCCTGTATGCATAGCGGGAGTGCAGAACAGACTGCACACTGCAAATGTAGATGCTCGCCTTGCTTGTACAACTTCCTCGGTGGTTGCAGCAATGGATCAGTCGTCATGCTTATTCTTGAGGTGTTTGATTCCAAAAGACTAAACTTTAATCCTATCACATCAAAAAGAATCTTATTATTTAGAAATGTCAAATAAAATCTAATTATAAAACTATTAATTGCAGAATCTCTGGACGATAATTCGCGAGACGAATCTAATAAGATATATTAACACATAATTAGTGGATAGTTACTGTAGCATCATTATTATAAATTATTGATTAATTAGACTTATTAAATTCGTCTCGCGAATTAGCATCCATCCGTACAAAAAATTTTATAAACAGATTTTATTTAATACTTCTAAATGATAAAAAAAATTATATGATAGAGCTAAAGTTTAACACTTTGAAATCAAACAGGGTCTATGTTTCTCGCTGGTCACCTGCCACGTTAGGAGCTACCTCACCGGCTGGCACCTACCGAGGTGCTGCTAGGTCGGAGCCTGCTGCGTGCGACCTTCCCTTTCTGAACACCGTCACACCTGCCACTTTGCTGGATTACTTCTATTTTATTCTTTTATATATGCCACTACGCTTTCGTTTGGTTATTGTCACGGTCAACACATTGAAAGAGAAGGTAAACCGCGTCGTCCTACCTAGCTATTGAAAGAGTAGTACATACAAGTGTTGAAAGCTTGCAAAGCTGAAAGCCTGAACTTCTGAAACCCGGGCTCTGAAGTCTGAACATGTACTGACGGACGATTCATGGATGAAAACCAGACACACTCAATAGCCCCCCATCGTACTACACGCCGACGCCTATTGTACTGCTACATATCACCCACCTACAATCTACCCCATGACTCCGTTACAAATTCCGGCCGTATATGCCATGCATCATGTACTTTGCGGCAGGGTGTCACTAGCTATGTGCATGTGGTGTAACATCTGGATGTACACATGCCGACCACTATTTGGCATGGCCATCGTGCATGTTTATCGGTTTATCCTAAACACCCTAGCTACTCTATCCTATCTATGCAAAGGCCGGCTGACCAAATTAACAGTACTTCTTCCCCTGCACAGACAGGTATCATCATCTGAATGATCTACAAGCACCCACAGTGTCAGTGTGCAAGATCTATACATCGATCTGTCTGAGCTGACTGTCCGTGTGCACTAAGGCCGACCGGCCGGGATCGGATAGTAAGATACTAGTAGCCGGATGATTGTGCGGCCGGGCAAAAAGTGCCCACACCAATGGCAACTTTGCAAGTGGCCGACCCCTTTGCCCGTTCACACTCACGGCCTGCCGGAAAAGAAGCAACTACACCAAAGTGCCCGGCTTGTCTATAGCATATGCAACATCCATCCAGTGCAGTAAGGTGGCATGCATGCTGCTTTAACCAAGAAAACCCCCAACCCTGCGCACTATAGCCTGTGCCGCTGCTCTAAACTAGTACCAGCAGAAACAGCAGTACAGGGGGCTGAACTGATGAGATCACTACTGCATGCAGCACTGAGATGGATCACTCCTCACTGTGTGCTTAGCTTAGCTTGTTGATCAGATAATGGAGTGGGCACTATTGCGGCATTGGCCACTCGACCTGCACAAACCAAACGCATGCATTTCAAGCTAGGATTTCAAGTAAACAAGTGATCGCACTCGCACTACTGCTACTACCCTTTATCAGTAGCAGAGTAGTAGGCTGCTATAGTACTGAAGCAAGAGTGGACCGTCTGGAAATGGAACGTGTACACTCAGCTGGCAACCTTGGTAAGTGCTGGCACATGCATGGTGTTTCAATTTCATATATACTATCACTTTGACTACTAATAGCTGCTAGAGGACTGCAGCATCTTTCTTTGTGAAACAGGAAAAAAGGATGGAGAAGAAAAGCTTCATTAGCTTGATACTATGCAGCTTGCAATCCAGTAGCTAGCCAGTACTCCTTAGCTTGTGTGAAAAGAAATTGTGAATGATTGCCATGGCTGGCATGTGGGGACTGATCTGATCTGGGGTCTGAGGAGGAGCATCTTTGCATGTCTCTCTTTGCCGGAGCAGCCCAGAGCCTCTCAGGCATAGGAAAATGATGAGCTGTAGCTGCACGGCGCCATGGCCGGTGTTGACTTTTTATGAGCCAGCTAGCGCGCTCCGACCATCATGTGGAATCTCGGGGAGCAGATGCAACCCCATAATCTAGTACTGTAGACTGTGTGCAGCTACTGTAGCTGGATCAACCACGATGTTTGCTTTCTTGGGCTAGTAATAATAAAATGGTTATTTTCTCGGATTAAGAAGAAGGTGAGGGACAGGCAGAGAGGGAGAAACTGTTTACAAGGAGGAGATCATCAGAGAATCTGACAGCGGTCACCGACCCAGAGGCGGACAGGGAGACAGACATTCAGGCGCGCGCACCAGAAAACAAATGCAAGTGTGTTGTAGTATACTAGCGTAATTAATTAAGTACCATTTAATTAAGAACAAGAAAATCACGGCCATGAGTTTGTTCAGAACTTGAACTCCATCACACCAAATGACCAAACCAAACCAAACCAAACTAGGAGAGCTAGGCGCTACACACCTACATTAGTTAGCTAGAGAACCACTCGCATGGCATGGCACTCTGGCACATATGAACAGCCTCATCATCAGCTTCGTTCACAATCTCATACTGCGGGGATACAAATAAAGCAGAAAGTGGAAGAAGATGGTGGTAACGACCATGCATGTATTAGACATGACCAAGAGAGACGAGACGATGTACAAACGAGGTGATCGATGACAGTCACACACATATAATAATAATTAATCCTACATGGATCCCGGATACTAATCGATCAGTGGCAGAGATTGTAAGCAGGTAGCAGATGGTAGATATACTAGATGATGAGATTCCCAGTGTCAACTTTGCAGCATGTACGACTTTGCCCCCCCCCCCCCCCCCCCCCCCCCCCCACCCACACACACACACACTCCTAACCCAACCCCAGAAGATGAGGATCGTCCTCGCTCATGGCTTGCCCTTGTGCTGGGTGTAGATGTAGTCGAGGTGCGCGTCGCGGAGCAGCCGCCGCTGCATGCAGTCGTCGTTCCCCTCCTCGCACGCCGGCTCCTCCGCCTCCTCCTCCGCTGCTTCCATCACCTCAGCGGCCCAGACCGAGAGCTCATCGCCACTACCGGCGGCGCCTTTCTGAAGCACCGGCTCATCAGCTGCAGCCACCTTGGCCTCATCCTCTGCAAAAAAGTTCAGACATTAGACCGAGCAGCTAGCGCCGCTGAGAGCAGGCAGGCAGGACCGGTCAGCAAACAGGTTATGCGCCTGCTGCATGGCGTGAGCGAAGCACGCACCTTGGCGAACCAGCTGAAGAGGAACAGCAGCAGCCGGCAGGGGGCGAGCCGCCGCCGCGCGGTGGAAGAAGCAGATGAGGAGGAGGAGCAGGGCAACAGCGGCAACGGGCGAAGAGAGACCGCTGCAACGCCTCATCTCTGCCGTGCGCGCGTGGCTTGAACAGTTGAAGTGTGCTGCGCTGTCGAAGGGCGAGAGGAGAAGCGCTGTACTGCTACTGTTTGAATAGAGGTGAGGGAGAAACTGCTGGTTGGCTGCTGGTGGGGCTTTGGCCTTTCGTTTTGATACTTGGTACCGGTGGCGAACGAGCCCGCAGCGGCTGTACTTATAATGCGAGCTGCTGAGAGCTGGAAGCGAGGAGAGCCAGGCATGCAACTTGCAGATCGCAACGCGCAAGGGACGCCGAGCACGCACGCACAGGGCAGGTCGCACGCGCACTCGAGTCGGCAACACGTTTGTCTACAACACGTAGACGTTGGGATTTGGCGGGATGTGGTTCCAACCTTCCACCACCCGTTTGCCAATGCCAAACAAACTACTAGGGCCTAATAAATACCTTCCATATCCACTGGATTTTTACAAGAATTTGGAAAGAGACCAACTAACTTCCTTCCTTTAAGTTAGGTTCAGAATAAAGGCTGTGAATTTTAGCAATGTTGGGTAGCTTGCTATATTTCCCAATTGCCTAAAACATTATTCATCATCAACATTACCAGTTGTACATAATAAGGATGCAAGTGGGTGTCCAATAGTGGCTTTTGTCAGCTAATTACTTACGATGACATGACACTCTAATTCATTTCTCCTCCTAAATTATGTACGTAGAATGACAATGTCATTCTAGTTCATTTTATCAACTTTTTGGATCGACTCAATAATCCAAAAAATATATAACTCGCATCCCTAGTTGTACATGAGTTATTAGTGTGTGAGTATGGTCGTGGTGGGTAATCTACTAATCTGGATACACATAGAACTGAGGAGTACTACTGCTGTACACCTTCAAACGCAAAGAATATCCTTTGCTTTTAACTTTTGTAGCAACTCAGATAAAAGAGATCGGAGGATAAAACAGTCGGCAGAAATGGCGAAAGACGAAGGGAGGACACACTAGGAGGTCAGTGTTTGCTGATGGTGCCTTACTCTGATTCTAGAAGAGAACGAAACTCTTCATCAACCACTAGACATTCCAAAAACGCTTACGTAAACACCCGCAGCTGCCGTGTAATCATAGATTGATGCAGAGCACATTTGAGGCGGAGAAGTTCAGAAAGAGAAGCAGCTTGGAAAAGCAGGAAACTCCGGAGCTATTCCAAACGTTGAGGCACTGACTCAAGCTGCATAGGCGCCCTCTCTCTTTTCCAGTTTCCTTTGCTTCTATTCCACCGGGAGACCCGGATGTTTTTTGCAAGAGCAAGTTGGACCGCGTCGACCCTGCTTTTTTATGCCAATCGAACCCATGCAAAAAAAAAAGATTAAAATTAAAAAAAACTCTCGCGTATAGTATGAATTTTAGGTATCCAGAGACACGTAGAGATCGCAGAATAGCAGAAACCGGAAATGCGTTTCCTGTTTTGGTTTGCTGTCACATCGTTCGTCCGAATTTCCAAGAGAGCTAGGCGCCGAGGATCGGAGCAGACTCAGAACTGCAAGCGCTGCTGCTGAGCTGAATCCGTGTCAGTGTTGACATCGTGCCCGGCCAGTGCATGCATGTTGCATGGGCCCCATGCACCATTGACCAGGATGTCCTTGTGGCCTTTGGGCCCACCGGGCCCCACCCCCACATGCATAGCACACCCACGTATAGCCAGCAAAGTCTTTTAATTTGGCGCTGTCCACTCAGCTGGGCCTGGGCACTAGTAGCAGCCATGCTGCTGCTGCTGCGCTCTACTACCTCCCCCGACTCGTTCCTGGCTCGGCGCCACTATCTATCTCGCTCGTTCCAGCCTCCAGGCTGCTAGCTTGGAATGGATCGGAGTTGCGTGCATGACTAGCGCATCATCAGCATTCGCATGTGCTGTTGTGTGCCTTCCGCTCATGTCGTGCTCGTCGCTGTCGTCGACTCGTCGTCCCTGGTCGAGACACGATAGCCAGCCTGGGACGTCAGTGCCCTCGCCTGCTGCTGCAGCTGCTTGGTCAGCTGGTGGTCTCACTGTAGTACGTGCTGGCGCGGCGCCTGATCGACGGACGGTGCGCTCGCTTGCCCGGCCGCGGCCGTCGTCGCTTCGTCTTTTCGGTGCGCTGCTAGCTGGCCTGCACGAGCTGAGCATGAGCTGGCCTGCAGCCGGGCAGATCGATCGAGCTATCGCGTGTGCGACGGTCGGCCGGAGGAGGCGGCGGCGCCCCGGACGGCGAGATCTCATCTCGTCATCTTGTTGCTCGATCGGTCACGCCGGAACTGAGGCATTTTATTTGGTGGAAAAGGGTACCAACTCCTCCGGCCGGCTTATCTGTGGGCGGACGACGCCATCACATTCATTCAATTCGTTCTAGAAACAGCATCGCTAGCTCCAGTGCTCCGCCATTCAACTCCAAGCGTGTGAGCAATAGCGAGTGATGCCCATGGGCAGGAAAAATTTCTGGCGAACTTGGGTACGCATCGCACGCGCCGCGTGTAGGAGTATGTCACTGTTGCACACATGCAGGCCATCATCTATTCCATCCAGTCTACAATGGCGTGCGGTGCGGTCGCATGTATGAAGCAGCGAAGGATAGACAGATTCGTCCTTATCCGAACTGGTGGGTGATGATGCATCCATGCGTGTGCATCCCAAGATCCTGAAGGAAATGCACTGTGCAAATAAACGATTTTAAAGCTATCACCAAAACACACTAAAGCCAGTAAGCCACGTGGAAGCAGAGATTACCAACTCGACCATCGTGCGAGGTCACTTGAAGGTAATTAGTTAAACTAGTAGTAAAGTTCTGTTTGGATCTTTTAGTCCCTAAACAAAACTTTAGATCGCTGTACAAAGACTTTATTGCGCCTGCAATCAGCACTTGTCCCACCCCCGGCCCTTGCTCTGCTGCCCTTGCTGAAGAACTCGAGAACTTAAACGTGCTCAGCTTCTTATATATTGCCATGTCATTTTCATCTATAGTAGTGCGCGCGCGTATCATTCCTTTCGCATCCTAATTAAACTAGCTCGATCGATCGATCGGTCCATCAAAAATTATAGCTCGAGTAGTGCACGCGTGAAGATGCCACGATCTTGTGATGACCATGACGTGTGCGATCAAAAAGGGTTGAGGATATTTTTCTGACCTAGACCTACCCCGAGCAAGCTCACCCAGACTTTTGAGTTTTGCGCCATGGATGATCATAGCTTTCCAGTTTCCTCTCCATTCACACTTAACGGCCCACCAATCCTTTGCCATGAACATGCGTGTATCCCATTCACCGAAAAGACGACGGAGAAGACATAGATAGCCCCAAGGTTAGCAGCTAACTACATACTTAACTGTATAGCTACGTTTAGAATTAGTCAAAGTCAAATATTTTTATCTTTGACCAACTATATCTTTAAAAATATTCGGTTTTAAATAAAAGAAGTTACATATTATGATAGCTGGTTTCATTATGAATCAACTAAAATTATTTTTATATTGTCAATGTTTATGATTTGTTTGCTATCTGTAGTCAAAGTTTAAAAAGTTTAACTTTGAAAAAATCTAAATATAGCTATATTCTAGAACAGAGTGAATATACACTACTTGATTGTTCTACAGGTAGAATACTTTTGGATTGCAATGATCAAGTATATACAATACTACCCGCAAAAAAAAGTATATACAATACTGCTGATTAGAGAGCGAATGGGTTTGGCAATCTCTTCATGAACATACTTCACCTGAGCACTGTCTTACTATTAAGGAGCCTTTCACGTTGATCATTACGAGATGCAATAGAAAAGAAATTGTAGAATTTTCGTATGCTGATTTTGTCTTTTACGTTTGTCCCTGCACAAATCCTTTTAACCCAAAATTTAATTTGCGTGAGCATATATATTTGTATCATCTACCATCCACATTTTTGTTTCAATTTTTCAGGCACTTTTGTTTTTGTAGTATGGGAGTACCTTAAGCATTTGCTGGACCATTGGACATAGGTGTTGTTTGGATTCCAGGTGCTTATAACAAGCTCTGTCACATCGAATATCGATACCAATTAGAAAGACTAAATATAAGTTAATTATAAAATTAACTGCATAAGCCTAGGGTTTATTCGCGAGACGAATCTATTAAGCCTACTTAATTCATGATTAGAACATATTTACTGTAGCATCACATGGGCTAATCATGGACTAATTAGGCTTAATAGATTCGTCTCAAAAAGGACTAGAGATTATGAAATTTATTTTATTATTAATCTATATTTAATACTTCTAATTAGCATCCAAATATCCGATGTGAGGAACTTAACCAAACCTAGCTATATATATCTTGCAAACATAGTGGTACGACTTTCAGCCGGGGGCGCAGATTAACAGGCATACAGATAGACAAACTACACTCAGATGTAGTAGACCGCAAACAAGTAAAAACACAATTCAAAAGTTTGTCCACAACTTCACACCGCAGGAAGCCAGACTAGCACAGGCAGTCACCTTTCACCGTTTCATGCAGCATACTCTGCTCGACGCTAAAGAAAATTCTACCATGTAGTCATGGAGATGTACAGACAGACGTCACACATGCATGCAGGAATTCCAAGTTGGTCACTGTTGTTAAGAGACAGAATCAAGCTAGCGGCCTCCGTACGTCGACTGTCCGGCATGTGCTCCGCCCGGCAACGTATAACAGACGTGCAGGTCGTCGTCTCCTAGCTCATGGCTTGCCCTTGTGCTGCGTGTAGATGTAGTCCAGGTGCGCGTCGCGGAGGAGCCGCCTCCGCAGGCAATCGTCGTCCCCCTCCTCGCACTCCGTCTCCGTCGCCGGCTCCTCCGCCTCCTCTGCTCCCACCACCATCTCTTGTGTTCTCACCTCGGAGGGTGATGAGAGCTCATCCCCAGTGACCGCGGCGCCATTATCTCCAGCAGCAGCCTTGGCACCATTCTCTGCACAAGAGTTTCAGAAAAATTAGAGAAGCCCAAAAGGCTGGTAGGATCGATCAGAAGAGAGGTTCATTCATCATGCGTATGCTTGCCGGGAGTGGAGGTGGAGCACGCACCTTGGTGAACAAGAGGAGCAACAGCAGCAGGCAGGAGCCGTGCCGCTGCCGCGCAGTGGAAGAAGCAGACCATCAGGAAGAAGAGCAGGATAACAGCCGCGAGCGGCGAGGAGATGTTGCTGCAACGCCTCATCATCTCTGGTAGCTGTGTTGTCGAAGGGCAAGAGGAGAAGCTTTAATTTCTACTACAGGAGCAGAGGCTGCTTTGCGAGACGGGAGAGGATGATGGATAACACTGGTGTTGTGCTGCCTGTTTGTGGTGCTCGTGGTGGCGACGAGGCGCTCTATTTATAATGCGAAACAGAGGATTGTTTGAAGTAGCCACGCACGCACCCAGAGGAAAGAGTGAAACAATAAAAATGGTGAAAGACCCCCATGACAGGGCGCAGTGGCACTCAACGTTTACTAATGGTCCATCATTTGTATGATTCTAGAAGACGAAGCTCTTCAATTCATCTATAAGAGACTCCTGGAAACATTCGTTTCACACTGGTAGATGCATCGTTTGAGCATTGAAAAAGGAAAGGAGCAAATTTTGGAGCTTTTCCAAGCTTCGAGCCACCGAGCTCGCTGCATACTCTCGTTCCTTCTCTTCCTTTTCAACCGGGAAACCAGCTAGCATGCAGGAGCAACCGACCTTAAATTATGTTACTGCTTTATACTCGTTTGGAGACTGCTGCTCTCAACCAAAACGCAAACGCATGTTGCTCCATCCATCCGTTCACATGCAGGAAATGTGTCCCTTTTTGTTTTGCTGCCTCCACAGCTCCTCTATCTACTTTGTTCATTTCTGGGAGCTCTAGGCTGTAGCTGCGGGCTGCAGAGCCGCTGTGCTGCGCTGCGTCTGTGGCAGGATGAACGGTGCATGGGCCCGGCGCACATTGGCCTACCACGTCCGGCTGGCACAGTGGGCCCGGCCCCCACACGTTTTGTGGCACGGTCCACTCCACTGCGGGCGGCCACCTCATACTTTCTCCTTGCGCGCAGGAGAGTCCTCGTCCAGTCGTCCTCCCGACCTCCCGTGTGCCTGCCGCCTGTGCAGAGTGCAGTGCAGCGACCTTGGGCATCACCCGCCCACTGACCTACTAGCTCGCGGAGAGACAGAGACGTGCATCTGCATTCGCGTCATGGTTGTCGTTGTCGTGGCGCCGAGCTATCCCATCCCCTGCAGCCTGCTGGTGCACTGGGCCTGCGCGTGATGGATGGACGGACGGATCAACATCGACGGTGCTCTGCTCTGGTCTTTTCTGCCCGATCCATCCGCTCACACGAGTCAACGGCTCCATCGATCCGGCCACTGTAGCTCTCAGAGGCAGATGATGAGAGAGACGAAGGGGACAAGGGACGTGGGTGCGCAGAGGAGCCCTGCCCCTGCACGCACGCGGCCGGCGACATAGACAGAAGAGCCGGATCGACGAAACCAGGAGCTGCCTCGCCGCTGGCGTGGCGTGCGACGCGCACGGCGAGATGGGAGATGCCCTGTCCAATCCTCGCGTGCTCACCATCCGTGCCCTCCTTCCCGTAGAGAGGGAAAAAAAAACTGAAGTTCGAGTCCTCCGGCTATCTGCTAGCTGTGGGCGTGGTCGGATGGATTCTAGAAACAGCATTAGCGACGCGGCCGACAGTGTCTCGCCGGTGCAAGTCGCGCCGACAGTGTGGCCTACAATACACTCTATCAACCCGTGCTCCCGCACGGACTAATTAAAATTAATATAAAAATAAGCTTATAACTGATAATTATAATTATCTACCTCAAGCCATCTTTCATCTAATCCCTCTATTTTTATTTACATATCGTATTAGGTTTGTCCTAAGTTAAATTTGGTCAACTTTAACCAAATTTATAGAAAAAAATAATCACATTTACAATACAAAATTTGTTTCATTGAATCCATAAAATATACGTTTATAGTGCATATGTTGGATAGTATAGTTGTTGCTATATTTTTCTATAGACTTGATCAAAATTAGCTAACTTTAACTTAGGACAAACCTAATATGTCCTCTAAATAAAAATGGAGGGAGTATTAAATATTCTAACACATGCTCTAAAATATATATTTATCATTACCTAGTCGCAATAGATTTCATTTTGCATCACACTGCCATGTGTGTTTGATATATATTTAATTGAACCATTTATCTGTGAATTGATATTCTTATCTTTTTCATCATACATGAATACACGGTGGCACATATCGTGGTTAGTATTTTTATATAAATAATTATATAAATAATATATTAATAATGATAGAAATAGTAATTTAAAATTTTATATTGGTGCACTTTAATATTTTATTATAATTATATAATTTAGATTCAGATTTAGGGGTTGCTTTAACTTTTAATAAATTGGATAATTTATATACAAATCTAGAAGGTTATTTGCATTATTTTTTTAATGGCATAGGTGGGTAATTTACACGAAGACTAGGGTGTTACTTTAGATTTTTTTTATAATAGTAGAGGTGGGTAATTTAGATGTATGTTTAGGGGGTTACTTTAGTCTATTTTCATAATGGCAGAGGTGGGTAATTTATTAGAAAAGATAACATATCCAATGACAATGACTATTATTATTAAAGTTGTCGGATTGATGGCCAGATGTTTCTAATTTTGTGAGAATTTTTAAGATTTCTCTATTTTTTTAGAGTGTCAACCTAGGATATTATGTGGCTTTATGTGAAGATTTTTAAAAAATCTCCAATTAATAATAGTAAGACGGTTCTAGGCAAATTTTTGAACTCAGAATATATTGGTTCTTCTACTATAGCGAGTTTTATACGCCAACCAAAGGTGAGCATGCAGAACGTTCACACTTCAAAGTTGATGCTCTACATGGTATACACGCATGCTCTACTCTGCTAGCTTCACAACTAATTACCGGTGACCACAACTACTAATACTCTTTGTCAAGTTGCAGAGTCTTAATTGGATTCTTTCTTCAATTAGAAGGCCCCTAGGTTCCTAGTAGCCAAGCATGTAAACGAGCATATCATGCATATACGTATTTGATTTGAAGTGGTCTGCTCAAGCACAAATGCAGCCCCAATGCGTTCCACGTGGACAATGATACAGTTCCTGGAGCTATAGCTAGGCAATGAAGTAGGAATTAATCATTCAGATATCATGGTGTGATCGCCATCGCCTTCATCTGTGGACACGACACGAGCAGTTGCCTGCAGTTTAGCAGAGAGGACCAATCGATCACACAGCGCGCACTCTCCAACCAAGCGGCAATCGCGGCGCGTGATGTGTAAAAAGAAGAATGAAGGCGCGCGTGCAGCAGCCAGAAAAGCTAGCCAGGGACCCTTCTTTGCCTTTTCTCTACTAGCTAGTACAATGGCGATGGCGATGGCGATGGCGAGTCGATGACAGTGAAGCTCCATGCATGACATCCTTTTCAGAAAGATCACAAGTCCTCCTCCATGATCTATGTATCGCCAATGGATGGCCTGGGCGCACATCCACGATGGATGCTACTAGCGAGCGAGTGGCCAAGGCCAAATAATGTGCTTACTTAATTTAGCATGCTGGTTGCTGACTGACAGAGACAGACGCAAACGATTATCCTCGTGGCTGTAATGCGATTGGCGTGATGGGTGCTCCTCACTTTCGCTGATGATGATACCGAAACCGCTGCCGGAATATCTGGGACTACGTGTTGATGCCCTAGGAATTCAAGTTTTTTTTTATATACTTTATATATATTAATATGTAAGCAGCATTACAAACTCACTACTAGTAATGCTTAACACAAGCAAAAGCATGAGTATAGTGGCACTTTGAAGCCGTCAGAAGTCGAGCGATGCCGTATCTATGAGTACATCCACTTTTTGTACCGGTGTGAATTAAGAATTGCCTATACGCCTCCAAATTGCAGGAGAAAGGAGTGGCTGCAAACTTCTCATGGAAAAAACTACATGTTCGTTCTATGCTTGGCACCGTGACTATTTAACTCATGGAGAAGCTATTTAAACTCATGGAAAAGCAACCGAGCATGCATGCCTGAACATGATTACTCTGCAGATTCTCTCGGATTAGCAGCTTGGATGGACATGGCAGCCTTGCAAAGATATATATGTTGTGCTTCTCTTAATACTTTCTCCGTTCCAAATTGTAGGTCGTTTTGGCAAATCTAGATATGCATCTAGATATACATTATATCTATATACATAGCAAAATTTATGTATCTTGATTTGCTAAAACGAACTACAATTTGGAACGGAGGGACTAGTAAACCAGACGCTGAAGACTTGCTTGTAGAACAGGCCTGACCTGAACCATCTTAATTTACAGGGAGATGAGCTCGATCAAGCATGTGCCCTGCCAAAAGGTCCAAACATGTGCTCGCATTGATTAATTAGACAAAGAGTTTCATTGGCGGCGGCCAAGATCGGCGAGATGCTTGTGATCTGAAAAGGAAGAGGAAAGGTTAGTGTGCTGCTGAAGGCTGAACCGCTCCAATGGAGCCAAGCCGTCCATTGGAAAATGTTTTGGTCACGACATGCTTCAACTGCAAGAGTGCATTCATGTTCGTGGCTAAAAGATCACAAGGAACATTTCGCTTCAGCTTCAAGCTTGCAGCTCAAGATCAGAACGAACATTTCATCAAGAATTTACCAAAAAAAAAGCGATGAAGAAGTGACTGCTATGATTTCAGAGGAATCAAGAAAGCAGATATCATAGTCGAACTAGTCACATATGACGCCAACTCGTGCATAGTGACTTTGTTTCCTTGCAGGACCAACAACCTGCTGCTCATGGTCCCGAGCCGAGTCACCAAGATCTTCCACTGCCGATGAGACGATCAGCATCCAGCCACAGCGCTCCGTTCGCAAAGCTTTCGTGGTGCGAATGCCAGGACCAATGCGACAAGGCAAAAGTTGCTGAACTAAAGCTTTCTTTAGTTGTTGCCACCAACTCGTTCAGCAGCAGTCAGCTGAAGAATCCATTGAGATGACAGCAAGCTGATGAGTACGGTAAAGATGGAAAAGGTGCTTGATTAAAAGAAGCCTATGTCTTTGACATTTGATGCGCTTTAAAGATCTAGAGACCTATCCCTTTGAAAAGAAAAAGGGAGCAAATGGCGGTCCCTGGTGAGCGACGCAGTTCCTCTGACAAAATTCACAATAATAGAGGCTGGGAAACCTGTGAACTACAAACTGAGCAAACCTGTGAACTACAAACTGAGCCACTCCTTTCAGAAAATGGGATTCAAGGCATTCACATTTCACAACAAGAGCTAGTAGTAGTGGTGGTAGTCAGACTTGATTGGTGAAAAGAAGCGCCATGAATGGCAGCAATTAACCCGAATCACCACAATATAATCTGGCTACACTGATAGGGTAATCAAGTCTGCTATGAAGACTCCATTTTTTGGAGAAATTCAGGCACCACATGGCTGCTGTTTGCAAGAAGCTCGGCCAAGGGTTTCACAACAGGAGCATCAGTGTTACAGAAGATACTATGGACCTCCCCTCCAATCGTCTGACGAGCAACCCCAGTGAGGATCTCAACGTATTCATCGACTGAAGGAGGCAAATCAACCACCAACACAGTCTCAAATTCCTCTATGTCTGTCATCGGCATGTTCTCCCGGTCTTTAACATGTACATTCATCAGCCCAACACTGCACAGATACAGATACATTTAAGATGCCAAAGTTAGGCACAGAAGATCATGGGTGATCTCAGAGTCTCAGTCAAAAGATTATGTCCTGATTAAAATTCTCTAAGACTGAAACTCAAATTCTTATTTGCAATATGTTTGTTAAAAGTAAAAAAGTTGCGATTCATGGCCACACATGGTTCAGCTTGCATGAAGATATTGGAAATTTCCCAAAAAACTACTACAATGCTGTTAGGTTCACTGCACCTGCTGCATATGGTAAAAGAGTTGCCATGCGAGTCATCAGTCACTGTGCAATTTCCCAGTTTAAGTGATGATGATAGGTGCTGTGCATTTTTCTTGTTTGCGGCTACTAGCAGAACCTTTGATGACTTTTTAGCATGACTCTGCAAAATCTGCTCAAGGATTTCCTTGACCTGAAAATAGAAAGTGCTCATCAGAACATCGAAGTGGCAACTGGCATCACACCAGGATCATCGAAACATTTTGAACAGCTCCTGCTCAATAAACCATCAGCCATGAATTGGATAAAGACGTGAGACGTATTAGAGTAAGTTACTAATTACTACCTAGCATCCAGGGTCCACATCCTTGTTCAGGCTATCAATGGCAGACCACATATACTGTCTGAGGTATGAGTTACATTGTGTTACAATTAAGACTGGAGGTTCTGAAGAACATTACAGTAGCTCACTAGCTATGCATTAATGCCCTCCTGAATAAGTTGCGCACCCATGAAAGGTAACATAACATAGGCACATGAGAAATAAGAGATGCAGTTACCTTCGATGTTTTCAGCTCCTCCGATGGACAAAAGTGTACACTCTGCGTTACAAAAGCACTTCGTGAAGAAACAGAATCGTTGATAGAGAGCTTTGTAATTCTTCCACGGAGTAGATTTTTAGCCATAGATGCGACACTTTGGTCAGATGGGTCAGTGAAGATAGTTATCTGAAGAATGCTTGATATGGCGTCTCTAATAGAAAAGATTTTGTCACTGACACTGAGGTCCAGGAAATATTGCAATCCGTCAATGACCTGTCAATTGACTTTGTCAATCTTTAGATGAAACTCGATAGTAGCATAGCTAACTATATAAAGAAAAGAATACAGAAAGTAGAACTACTAAGCATGGTAAGAGCGAAGATAAAAGAGCTGCTTAACTTACTGCAAAATTCATAGTTTGTGGTGTGCAACACTTACCATCATTGATACACCTGATATGTCAATTGCCTTTAATGACACAAGTTCAAGAAGCCTCTCAGGGGTAGCTATAAGAAACTCTGGCTCACAAGTTTTCAGTCTGATAGATTAGTCCAAACAAACTGTATTAACACATTTGGTATTTATGAGCCCTTCGCAGCTAGGCTGACAGCTAACACATTTCACATTAGCAATCAACAAAGGATGACACAATAGTAAAACAAAACATACCCAGAGATCTGATGTTCAATGGAAGCGCCAGGATGCAAGCTCACTGAATGAATCCCAAGAGGCTTCAGGGGTTTGCATATCGATCGCACCTACATCAAATATACAACAAAATCATTCCCATTTTGATCATTGACTAACACATGAACAACATAACAAGCTGAGTAAAACGTCAGTACTAACTCGCGCGGCCTTTTCCTGGGACGGGACGAGGTACAGCAGGAAGGGGCAAAATACGACCATCCCAAGCCTCTCCTTCCTGGCGATGATGTCGCAGGCGGTGGAGACGAGCCACGCTGTCTGCTCTACCGTGGCGCACGAGCCGCCAGTATCGAGGACGTCGGACGGCGCCGGGGCGGAGCAGCACCTCCAGAGCTCCATGCCCCAGTCGCCGGCGCCATGGATGCTGCCGCCGCCGTCCTCGGGCGCTACAGCATCCCGGATAGCGTTAAGGCAAACTACCAGGAACTTGGACGGCCGGCCGAAGTCCACTTCCGTTTCCGTCGCTCGCTCGCGTATGGCCTTCGACTTAGTCTTAATCCCGGCCTTAGCCGGCGGCTGCTTTTTAGTGTTCGGATCCTTCTTGGGGTTGTCGTCCTTGGCCACGACGGCGGCGTCAGCTGTGTCGTCGGTCGCCTCCTCGTCCTTGTGCTTCTTGCCGTGGCGCTCGTTGAAGGGGTCGTCGGGCGTAGGGAGCGAGAAGCACATGCCCTCGCAGCCGCGGCGCTTCCCGGACTTGCGGCGGCGCTTGGAGGCGATGATTGCCGCGACCCGCGCGGAGACGGCGTTCTCGCTGCTGCGCAGGCGCTTGCGGCGCACCCGGTTGCGCTTCCGCGCCAACGCGTCGTCGCCCTTCGCCATCTAGGCTTCGACGGCTGGTCCGCTCCGGCGAGTCAAACGGAATCGGCAGTCCCGCCGCCGGGAGCGGGAGGGGAGGAGACGCGAGCGCTTGTGCGGCCAACCGGCGGTTGTGCCAAAACCTAGCAAAAGCCTCTCTGACAGGACCGGGCCGGTGGAGATAGGCATGGGCTGGATTTGTGGCCCAGTATGCAATTCACGCTGCAACCAGGTATGGGCCTTTCCTTGGTGGCGACCGAAGTGAACGAAGCTATGGGCCTTTCCTTGGACTTGTAAGTTAATGGGCCAAGTCTCCGCCTCCTAATTCGTTTCTGCGTGTCCGTCCGTCGCGCACGGTCAGGGTGGGCTGGGCTGACTAGTCCGGCCCGAACGGAGCTTGCCCGAGTTTGTGCTTCTGATGATTTTTTTTTTTGAGGGGTTCTCTTCTGATGATGACGACTCACGCCATTTCTGAATTCTGATCAAGGAGAGTTCAGAGCTCAAGAAACACAGAGATGACATGAAATTCACGCCACAAAGATCGAATTTGCAAGTAAACACGATTGAACCTGAAAGTTAATCTGAGTTTAATTCACATTCGATTATTGATTGATTAGTGCACCAAAACACAGTTCACATCCAAGCTCAACACAGTGAGTCAACAGGGAGCAAACACACCACCACAAGGAAGCTGCGAGTGCTAGCTGAGCTCTCAGAAGCCGCTAGAACTGTAGCTACTGGTGCTGTTCCTGGAGCAGGGGCGGCGCGACGTCGACCCTGGCGACGCCGTCCCTCTCCTCGGCCACCTTGGCGACCTCCACCTCCCCGACGACCACCTCCTTGGCCTCCTCGGCCTCCTCGTCCTCGGCCCCGTCCTCCTCCTCGTAGTTGGGGTCGTTGGGGTCGATGGCGGGCGGCGCCGGGTCGAGCTCGTCCTCGACGAGGCCGCCGGGTCCCTCCCAGGTGTACTTGCCGCCGCGGCCCGACTTGGGCGGCGGGGTGCCGATGCCGACGCCGCGGGGCGCGTTGGCCGGGTGGCGCTCGAAGCGGTGGAAGCCCTGCTCCTCCAGCTTGCGCTCGAAGTACTTGGCGGTGTCCGGGCGGCGCGTCTCCGGGACGGGCAGCTTCTCCGTCACCTTCTTGCCCTCCTCGTCACGGTGCGTCACGCGCATGTACGCCATCGAGAGATGTCGCCGGCCGACGATCGAGCGCTGGGGCTCTGCGAGAGAGAAGGATCGATTCGAGGTGTCGTTTGATCGATCGAGGTGTCTGCTGAATTAGAGCGTTGCTCTCGGCTTGATCGGTCGATGGGGCGAGAATGAGATTTATAGTGGAGCCGGGCTTAGGAGGAGCGAGGTGAGCGGTGGATGGGGGAGCGGAGAGGAGTCTAGAAGGCGAGCGAAGGTGGCAGAAGGCGAGGGCGACATCTAGAGCCACCACCGCTCGAAATATCCGTTCGCCCGCGTGACGTGGATGCTGGTTCGTATGCTCGTGTGGCGACAACCGATTGGCGATTTGGTGCGGCCGCCGCACTCCTACCTCTAGTCTTCTACCGTACAAGCAATGTTGGTGCTCATAAATCTACAGAATTTATTGTAAGTCCCATCACATCAGATATTTAATGCTAATTAAAAGTATTAAATATAGATTAATTACAAAATAAATTTGTAATCCCTAACTTTTTTCGAGACGAATCTATTAAGCCTAATTAGTATATGATTAGCTTATATGATGCTACAGTAAATATGTGCTAATTATTGATTAAGTAGGCTTAATAGATACGTCTCGCGGATAAATTCTAGGCTTATGCTGTTAGTTTTATAATTAGTCTTCTAATTTATATCAAAATATTCGATGTACCAGAACTTATTATAAGCACCTGAAATCCAAACAGCCCAGCTCCACCTCATCTCGCGTCCGCAAGGCAGCAAAAGGCCGTGTTTGGTTATAGGCATTCAAAGTTTAATCCTTATCACATTAAATCTTCAGATGCTAATTAGAAGGATTAAATATGAGTAATTATAAAATTAATTATACTAATGGATGCTAATTCACGAGATGAATCTATTAAATCTAATTAATTCATCATTAGCGCATATATACTGTAGCATCACATTATGAAATCATAAACTAATTATGCTTAACACATTATGAAATCATGAACTAATTATGCTTAACAGATTCGTCTCATAAATTAGCCTTCATTTATGCAATAGTTTTATAATTAGTCTAGTAACCAAGATTCGATATGACAAACTTTTAGTCCGTGAAACACCCCAAAATATGGATAAAACTTGGATAGCGGCGTGGGCACACTGAATCACTAGTAGATGGAGTCGAACGAAGATATATGTCAGACACGGTGCTTAACCCAATAGATTGCCATGTCCAGAGACAGATTAGAAGTGACGTCCCGCGACGGTCGAAAGCGTCCACGGACGAGCCTCCTCTGCAGTGCAGTACTGTAGAGGAACCGAACCGTTTCCAGCGTCCACTGCATCAGATCCGTAATCGCAAATTTGCTGGGCTTTCTGCTTGAGAAAATTTTTGGCACGGTCACGCTGTGTATTCTTCTAGCCTTCTACTCGTAGGACAGATCAGAATCATCAGATGGGGGCAGTACGCCAGTGCCACAGCGGAAGCACGCTACCAGCACCGATCCACAACAATTTCCTTTTGGCCTGAACAACAAACAGTTCACCGTTCACAGCTATTGCATAAATGATGCTTTACCAGATGCAAATTACCACGCTCGAATATACAAAATAAAGACTACCACGGACTCTATTCATCACCAACAGAACAAGCTAAACAGACCGATAAAAAGGACTAGAGCTAAATTAACTGCCACAGTCATGACCAAAAGCAACAGCAGTAACCCAACAAATTGGCATCTCCTGTCTAAAGAGACACACGGATTAGTTCATTAGAGTATCTACCACATTCTACTGATCTTGGCGCTAAATCAACCTTACTTCATCATTCTAGCTTAGTTTCTCCCCACCCAATCGGCTAGTGTCACGCATGGACAGCAAGTGCCATGCCCTACTACAAAATGTGTCAGACAGCAATGAGGCGACCAAAAAAAATGACAACCGCCATGACCAGTTCTTCTACTCCTGGGGAGTCAAGCTGACGTTGATGTCAGGTGAAGGTGAAGCCCTGTGCGCCACGGGCTGTGGGCTTGCAGGCCAGCAAACCATAGTGAAGCCCGTCGTGTTCAAGTTCATGGCGCCGTGCTCCGCGTTGGCATGGGGTTGTGGGGGCATGGCGGAGGCTGGCGGTGCATGGAACCCGTTGCCTGGAGCAGCCTGAGAGATTGGCATTGCCGCTGTGAGCACAGGAGGGGGAGCCACAGGTGCAGGGAGTGCCGGAGCAGGAGATGCTTGTTGCTGCAAGTTCATCCTCCTCTGATGCTGCTTCAGACTATTGGGCAGGAAGCTCCCAACAATCACCTGCCCAAATGGTTTATGTTATAGAGTTATTAGTTAACAAAATATTCCAGATACAATCTTTGTGTCTTTGTCATCAAGTACACAACTCGTTACAGATTAAATGAATCAACAAGATATCAAGATTTCCTGTCTTGGCGAGTTAAGTATGACATCATTGGTAATTTGGTGCAGGTTTTGCAGAGGGGTTTTACCTGTATAGGACTCGCAGCACGCAGCATCCCAGCCACTACACCGCCAACCACACGGCCATCGGGGCCAGCAAGAGAGACACTGAGCCCACCGGTTCTCCTCCTACCTTCCTCAGACACTGTGAAAGAGCCCATCAATTGCAGAATCTCAAAACGGCCCTGATGATCAGAAACACTCAGTTCGTTTAATCATGACCAGCATAAACACAGACAGCCATGGTGTATGAAAACTTTATCATCCTACTGCGGCTAACAACTTAGAAACAATGTCATTTTCTGATGCAGATGGGAGATTTTAGAAGTCCCATGGCCTGATGGCCATTTATAAAACTTTGACAAGTTTCTGTGTATTTTAACAGAGTCTAACTTTACAATTTACGAATGCTGGGTAAATCAAACCTATAAAATGGGCGTGGAACAAAATGGAAGAGACAGAAAAAAGTGGAAGGGGAGGACTTTCCCAGCACAAAAGGCCTACCAGCTGCTGAATACAGTGTGTGTCTGTTCCATGAGGTATCAGCAATCAAGTCAAACAATGTGACTTGCATGGCTGAATCTTTCAGCGTGGGTGGTTGAGATTTTTCATAACATTGCAACACGATATATCTAATTAAGGTTATACATCTTTTGAAAAAAAAAAGAAAAGCATTGCAAAGGAAATCATTGTACTTGATGTGAGTATAAGCAATACTACTAATACTGAACTGACCAAATTTGTGCAGTGATCAGGGCTTCCCCAAGTCCTCAGAAGGTCACAACAGCTAGTAGGTCCTAAGTCCTAACTCAGAACATTACAAGA
The DNA here is from genome assembly GCA_032594955.1 of Panicum miliaceum. Lineage (NCBI taxonomy): Eukaryota > Viridiplantae > Streptophyta > Magnoliopsida > Poales > Poaceae > Panicum > Panicum miliaceum. The sequence continues at coordinate 1,692,822 of CM064065.1, read as the reverse complement.
AGAATGATAAGATGCAAAGAGTCCTTACCTCATAGGTGAAGGTGCTACCAGATGAATCCGGCTGCCTCAATGTTACATTAGAGATTGTCCCATTGGCAGAGAGGATGCAGATCGAGCGTGGACCCTTCTGAGAAAATGACATTATGCGCGCCGCCACATCCTACCAACGAATTGGGCAAGAAAGCTCAGTGACACCCTCAAGACAAGCACTGCACACTAGTCAAACAATGCCAAACTAGTTGCAGAGAAACGTGATGCTGTGATGATAAGTCTTACCTCCCCAGTACCCACGATGATGACATGAGGTGTGAAACTCCCTCCAGCTGACAGCGCATACCATTCCCCTTTTGCATTTGAAGAAACCAGTCAGACAGAGAAATGAACGATTTTTAAGTAACTAAACTACTAGATGATGAAAAATAGACCTTAATCATGGCTAATCTGTAAGAAATCTAACTAAGCCGTGCGAGAGGATTAGGTCGATTAGGTAATCAAGCAGGATAAATCTCCCCAAGAAAGAATGCGCGCGCAAGATTGATATGAAGAAAGGGGATAAAACATAACAATCGCTTCAATTATTGACGCTGAAGATGAATGGGACAACGAACAGCAGAACCGTGGTAACTGGTACGGAATAAACGGATAGTGACTAGTTCAGTGTCAAAAAAAAACAAATACACAGCAGCCAAACTGGACCCCATCCAAGCAATGTAACAGAAATCAACAAGGGGAGCAGACATAGCAGGAAATTGTAAAGCAAAAATGGAAAAAATCCTGGTTGCTCGAGAAGGAAGAGGAAGCTTCGCATTGCAGACGGTGCATACTGACCTAGAGTGGCTAGGATCTGGCGCCTGCCGGAGCCGCGCGGGCGGCCCCTGCGCCGTCCGGAGCTCAAGTTGGCATGCTCACTCTGCCCAGCCGTCTGCATGCCGTTGTCCCCTGCGGCCTCGCCTGGCTTGTCCCCGCCCAGACTCCACGCAAGTGGAGTTGCAGTGGCATCCCCTCCGTGGCCAGCTTCCGCCGGTGGCGGAGACGGCGTGGGGGACGTCGACGGCGAGGAGGGAGAGGACTGGTACCCCTTTGCTGCTTCTTGCGCCTCTGCCATGGTTATGTCTGCTCTGAAGAGACCATGACCGGACTCATGGCCTCCTGCCACTGCAATGCCTTCCCTTCCCTCCATGTAGAATGTGAAGGACTCTTCTTGGATAGAACTTGGAGCTTGCTGGGTAAATTTCTTGTTCTTGGTTTGCTACTTTGCTTGCTTGGACTCGAACAAAGTGGATGGCAGACAAGAACAGGCACCTATTCTAGTTTGGCTTGTGTCCGGTTACTACCAGGCACCAGTATGCAGCAGCTGGCTGTGCCAGTATTATACCGAAGTCATCAGGGATAGGAATTTTTTTAATAATATTGAAAATGATAAATAAAAATGAGCGAGATTTTGGGGGCAGAAACTGCACAAGAATGGTGGGGCTTCCCGTTTCCTGCTCTCTACGATCCTCTCTCTCCTTTGACCAACTATCTGATTGGTTGGACTGCAAAAGTGTACTGGAGTCCAACAAAACTTCAATTTTCTATTGAACAGTAAAGCAGCGAATGGGACAAACAATTTCCCAGAAATGGGTAGGAGAAATAAAAGTACTCTCTAACTAATTGCAGTGTTTACGTTGAGTTACAAACTCTAATTTTTTCATCATCATGGTAACTCAGATTTGAATACTCTCTGCTTTTCATTTATAAGTCTTTTCTTGCCTGTTGATACACTTTGAGGGAAGATCCAGCAGGTGAGAGAAAGCAATCACATTGGGGTTCGTACCATACAGTTCACTGCTCACTCAGCCACTCCATCTCCAGCTCTGTCTCCCAGCACACTTTTGCTTATCACATTTTGCAATTAGAATGGATCATCATACTAACATATAAAACTGACAGTCTGACATTCATAGTTTGTATAATAACATATATACATATAAAAGTGATGAAAAATATAACGATTCATTTTAATGCAATATATAAATTTGTAAACAACAGAACCACAATTTCAAAGTTAGCTTGTAAAATGATGTTTGTTAAGATGCAGAAGGAGCATTCGGCTTTTTTCTTTTCATGTAGTTGAGAGGTGATAACTCTACTGTTAGTATTATCAGTACTACTAATACCGTTAGTGAACGTAATAAAGCATTTCACTTGTCATCTTTCTATGCAGCTTTCCGAATGTGTCTAGCGTCTGTTTGGTTGTTCATGTAATTGAGAGTGATAATTCTACTATTAGTATTACTAGTAGTATTAGTACTACTAATTCCTGTTAGTAAACCTAATAAAGCATTTCGCTTCTCATCTTTCTATGCAGCTTTCCTAACGTGTCTCTTCTTTTTGAATCTTCAAAATCACATAAAAGGTCAGATCATGTTTCCTCCCTCCTCTTTTATTTTCATGAAACCTTTAGGAGAAGATGGGGAATACCTGTTCAATAATAACAAGCACGCGTACCCAAATTTGCAGCGCTTGCACCTGTTTTTTTTGCTTGGGCAACCTGTCCTGAGCATTTCACACTTCCACAGCTGTCCAACTGAGGGGATAAGATCGAAGCTTGGGCCTTTCGGGAAATCAGTAGCTGGAGAGTATATTCAAAAGGCAAATAAAAAAGACAGTCAAATCCATGATGTGCTGTAACTGTAAAAGCTTGAAATCCTCGTTATCATAAAACTATATGTGCCTGAATAAACAAAGCAATAGTTTTATGGAACCCATTTTAATTTGAGTATTCCCAAAGTAATGCTTCTGCTGACAATAAGACACCAACCATAAAGAGGAAGATACAGACAAAACAGTGGGGCCTTAACAACACAGGAGTGTGGTATGAAGAGTTATTTTCAAATATAAATAAACAGGAATATACACTGCAAATGTTTAGGAAAGGATACACAATACTATGTGTAAAGTATATAAAAGGTGTATAGGATAACAACTAGAGCAGGAAAGAGAGAGCTCAACTGAAAACGTCCCTTGCCTTGGAAACATCAAGGTTTATACAGTCTGAAGTTGCGCAGGTGCATGGCAGCTGGAGAAATTTTCCGCAACATCCGCTGCAAAAGATGGAAATGTGGGCGCTGCGGATCAAAAGCTGGATACACAACGTACTCCTATAGCTATTGCATTTATTGCTTCTCAGATAGTACTGAAATGGAGAACAGGTAGATCAGAATGTGAGCACAGCTTGGTAGAAAGGCAGAAACATTACTTAGGACAATTCACCAAACCAAATGAAATACTGCCCTCCCAGATCACATCATCTTGAGTTCTGAAAATAATCCATCACTCTGCTTTTGCCCTTTTTATTCTTAGGACTTTTTTTCTCTCAAACATAAAGCAGTGCTGCCCTTGCCCCTTTTTTTCTCCGAGGAGAGCTGCTCTTAGAGGTTTGGTGAACAAGAAGACAGTAAAAAAGACGACACTGAGAGATTTGAAGTGCAAATTATTTGCTACACAGAAACTTTGGAGATATCGTTTGTTTATTCAAAGGAAAACTGCACCTTTTCAATTATATTGTTTGTTTATTCAAAGGAAAGTCAGCTTTCAATGATCCTAGTTACAAAGTAAATTAGGACACTCGCAGCTAAGAAAAATGTGTTACCAAAAGGGTGTCATTTTATTACCAGGGGTAAGATGGTAGAATAGTGCCATATTTTTACACTGGAAGTCTTGTCCAGTAGATACCGTCACACAGAAAATATGGTCAGGTAAACTGAAAGTATGGACATGTGATACTTAGTAGTGTGGTAATGTTGATGATCATATTTGAAAGTAGTTTGTTTTTTCCCACTGAAAGTTTCTCCCTTTTTGAAAAACAAATAAACTAGTCCCTCAGATCGATCATTCGATTCAGTACCAGCTTTTACCACAAACATCTAATCTCAAACCAGAGGCCTGGGACAGCATGTTGTCAATTGGTGAGCTCAAATGCAGATAGTTGATCTAGATGAGCCATGCCTGTGTAAGCTGGGTCACTAAGACGAAACATCAGAAAGAGAAACCCGTGCACTTGTTTTTAGTCCAAAAGTACTTGAAGGCTCAGATACATTCTGAACTGTCTGACGTTCAAAATTTAAACAGTTAACAACCATAAAACGACATCATAAATATCTTGAAGAAAAACGAAGTTGTGGGACTTGACTGAACATATGAAACCAAATTTGTACAGTAGTTTACAGGAACAATCTCGACGGTGAGATCCCAAAGGAATTGGCAAACCTAAAGAATCTGATCAACTTGGATTTGTATGCCAACAAGCTCACTGGAGGAATCCTCAAGACCCCAAGTCGCTTTCCAAGCTCAACTCACTCAGATTCAAGTATGCTGCCATCTCGTCAACAGTTGCTTTGCTAACCTAAAAACCATGTCTTGTTTTCTCAGAAGCATAAATACTCTCAATTAATTCTGTTTTAAGATCCTTAGGTGATAGACTTTAGTAAAGGATTAAAAGGAATTAGGTTTGGACCTCTAAATTCTAATGAGTATGTCAGGAATCAGGATTTTTTTTCTCAGTTGATAACTGAAGCTTAGTTGTATTTGTCTTGATAGGCGTTTGAACGGGAAAAAAAAACAAGTTGTATACTTGTATTAGCTTTCATTGGAGATATCGACAGATACTGAGTATGGATTATTGGGCAGCTGTACTTGCTTCAAGTGTGCCCAGAAGGAACCAAAACTCACCTCCCAAGGCAGTATAATAGAGCTGATTACCGATGAGGCTTTGATTAAAGAGTCATGATAGTGGTGCCATGTGAGGTGGGGCATTCTTGTATCAAACGTTTTTGCAAGCTTCTTGTAAGTATAAAACAAATGGGAGAAAGGGAAAGCAGCTCACGCTCCCTTTCTTGTGTCACAACTTTTAATATGATAAACAGGTAAAAGCAAAACAGGAACAAAAAAATAAAGCTGCCAAATTATAATTAAAGTAAACAAACATAGAACAGACCTATTGAACCTTTTCTATTCTTAGACTGCAAAATAATCTGTCACCTAATCTACCCATGCACATGGCTTTGAAGCACCCTTTCAAGGAATAACTTACGCGAACTAGCACACTGGACAAGAAGCTGCACCATCTAGCAGAGGTATGGTAACAATGACATGTGGGTCAGCATAGAGCTTCAGTGCTAAGATTTTTTAACTGATGCATGTTCACTGACAACAGATAAACATTGATGCTTAAAGATGGGAAGATGAATACCTGCTTTAATAGTGTGGTGGTTGGGAAAAGTATGCAGGGAATTATTTGCATCACAACAATGGACATTGGCACAAGTGGTTAAGTCCATAGGTCCAACTTCAGTTACTGCATTTTCTGAACAGACACTGAAGAAAAAAGTTAACTGCAGTGATAAACTCGATTCCTTTTTGCAGAAGATACATAGCGATCAAGATAACATTTTGTAACACAATTAAGTATATTATAGAAGGGAGATGGGGGACTAGAATTCAGAATCCAGTTGTACTTAAGTCGACAATAAATATCTAGGTTTAGTACAGACAACCATCAAAAGTTTACTGAAAAAACTACTGTCAAGGTTTGTACAAGATGGCATGAATGGATGACAGAATACACATGATTCAAATATTGTATGTCGGTGCCCTGCAAATGTGTAACTACTTGTTACATATATTTGCTGCAGAAGCACTTACGTTCTTATATTCTTACTTAGATGCTGGTCATCAAATTACGTATACTTATAGGGTGGCTTCAAAAGAGGAAGAGTCCATACATTCAGACTGACATCATATTAATATGACAACAATATATTGAGGACCAGGATGTAGCTTTTAATTTTTTTTAAACTATGACTTTACATAATTTATAGCTGACCAAAATTTTGTTAATTGAAGAAAAATGGAGAAGGGAAATTGCATATGATGTTATCATAGAAAATAAATCTGTAACCTATGAGAAAGAACATCCATACAGTAATAATAAGAATTTGGGAGATTGAGCTCAATCCTTTTTTAAACCCTGACAACATAAATGCCGTTTTGATGTTAGAAACACTGAGAGAGAAAAAACTCTGTCGTGTTAGAAGAAGGACAAATCTTATAGCAGCTCTGTATGAATTCTTCGGAGACGGATATCAACACTCGGGTTCTCTTAGATCTGAAGCAAAATGTGAAACTGAACTGTGTGTTGTTGAGGTCCTAGGCATAAGGGTGACCACTGAAGGTGATACCGTAATGCACAATACAAGCAACATGGAGAAAATATAAACAAACTGAAGGCATGTGCTTATCTCATCTCTAGGTTAGTTGAAAAAGGGGAGAGGACACATGTCGTCATCATGAATTCAGTATTGGTCCATTCCCTAATTATGTTTCTGGAAGCCATAACTACAGGCTAAGCCGCACATCTCGACAGGAAGGCAGAGGCAGAACATGCTATGCAGCACGGCATGAGAAATATGAGCATACTGCTGGAAGATTTCAGAAGGAAATGCTTGAATTTCATTAATATAACAAAATTCAGATGATAAACACATACGGATAAGGGCGTAACTCCTACTGTAGTACTGCGTGTTCCCATCAAGGGTTCCGGACACTGAAGCACGCACCAAAAGAAAATCAGAAAATTATTGGTCTATGTTAACTGTTAACATCGACAGAGCATTGTGCTGTGGAGCTTGGAGATGGACGGTGTTAGACGCAGAAGATAGGATCAGGGAAGGAGTACCCGGTGGACTGGAGGAGGGATCGGGTGTTGCGGCCCGAGGTGAGGCGCCGAAGCATCAATCAGAGAAGATGGAGCCAGTTCAGAAAAAGATGCGAGGAATCCACGAGGATTTGCCGGCGTTGGACAAGCTCGGAGGGTAGGGGGGTCGCCAGCGCCGAGCGCGAGGAGATCGACGTCGCCGGCGGCTCATCGGCGGGCTCCGTGCGGTCAGCCGTCGTCCGCAATCACACGTTTTCGGTCTAGTGGCCGAGCGGACCCGACAGGGGTGCTATATGTAAAAACTCAGGGGTGTATTTGAAAATATTCGGATCGAGATCCGAATTAGAGGGTATTTGTAAATTGTAGGGGCTATATACAAAAATTAGAGGACATTTTAAAAATACTTCCTCCGTCCAAAAATGTAAGATATTTTGGTTTTTCCTAAGTTAAAGTAGTTCAAATTTGACCAATAATATTTTGAAAGTCAAATGAGAATAAGTAGATATATTATGAAATATATTTTCATAATTTACTTATTTGATGTGTTAGATGTTAATTTTTTTCTCTATAAATTTGGTTAAAATTAGATTAATTTGAGTTGAAACAAAGCAAAATGCCTTGTATTTCCTTCTTTCAGAACGAAGAGAGTATCAAGATTTAATCCTGGGCCTCTTGCGAACGCGGCCGGCGACCGCGCTGCCGTCGACGACTCCCCCCGGGATAAAACCGCAGCAGGCTCTTGCCCAGGGCAGCCTCCAGCCGAGGCGGGGCGTCGACAGAAGCAGCCTTCGCCTCGCGCCGCGGCTCGCCGGAGCGCCGAGGATCTCCGGCCGTCTCTCCCTTCCATCCCCGTCCTCCTATAGGTCCTAGCCTCCCACGATCAAAAAAAAAAAGGTCCTAGCCTCCCCAGCTTGCAGCACGCACTCCATTCTGCCTCAGCTTGTCCAGTAGCTTCGCTGCAACTCTTCTGCAACTCCGATGCCACCTGCAGCCGTGTGCCGGCCGGCGGCGGCTTGGAGCACTATCTCGTGCCTAACGACAAAAGCGGGCCATGGATCGCTCTGCGAACCGCTGGAGGAGAAGGAACCGCATGGGCATGGCACAGATGGCAGGGGGTGCCCAAGCCCATGCTCACACGGTAGCGGGCTGAGGTACTGTTTCTTCTTATGGTGGTAAGTAGGCCCGCAGGTAGGCCTCTTTTTATTTTAGCTTCTCCTTCTTCATGTTTTAGACTTTTAGTGGACTTACATTATGATCGTGGAGTGCTAATGTACTTTATAGTTTATATAAGTTTCCTCTCGTAAGATTTCTGTCTATTTTTTCATTAAAAAGATACACTGACTCGACTGCCCTGCTCTATTTGTCATCGCTACGAATGACACCCCTTGGAAAACCACGTTTATATGCAATGAACGGAAGCGCCGCCGTCATCAGAGACTGAACTCCGGCAAGGAAGCGCACAAGTAAAACAACACAACGGTCAAATAGCAATCAGACAGCCGAATTTGAAGGCATGCGCGTGTTGGCAGCTAGCCGCATGGACCATGGATCATACATTAGCTGCTTGACTGCCGGCAAGTCCTTTGCGGTTTGTACGATTCAAACTCCCTTTCTCCGGCCGGCGTGTGTCGCTCGGTCGGGAGTCGGAAGGTCTCTCTCGATCTTGAGACTACGGGACACGAGACGTCTTGCCTATGTTGGGCATGGCCCATGAGACACGAGCAAGTCGCCAAACGCTGCTGCGTCCCACTCCATCGAGCCTTGTAACCATCCGACGCGTCGTGGATCCTGAACTCGCGACCCATGGACACCCCCGCAAGAGGCAGGCTGCGAGGATCAGGTCAGAATGTAGCCACAGAGAAGAGAAGAGAAGAGAAGAGAAGAGAAAAGAGGAGAGAACAACGCCTGCTGGGTGCCGAGCCAATCATTGGAAGTGCCGCGCCGGCGAACTTCCCGAGCCGCGACACCGGACGCAGACACGGCCGGGTCGCGGAGCACCCGCTTTCTTATCGCGCGCCTCCCGACCCAGGGAATCTGCAACTCTTCCCCATCACCGCGACCGTAAGCGCCGAATAATCCCCCTCGCGATGCCGCGGTTGTCGCTCGGTTTCAACTCCCAACGGCCACCACGCTCCCAACTGCTCACCCCGTGACAGGGGAGGTGGCACCACCGATGCCAATTTGCCAATCCACTGCAGCTTTCCTATGCTCCTCCCACCAAAGCCGTTGGCGCGCAGATGCCTTTTGACCTCACGCACGCCGCGTACAAACCCAGCGTGGTCTCGTGCTCGTGCCGCCGCCAGCGACGAGCGCGATGCGGAAGCTGAGCGTGCCCAGGGGCGGCGGGGGGAAGCTGGGCGTGCTGGCCTTCGAGGTCGCCGCGCTCATGTTGCGGGTCGCGGGGCTCTGGCGCGCGCTCGGGGACGCCCAGCTCGCGCGCCTCCGCGCCGAGGCCATCCGCCTCGAGGGCGTGCGCCGCCTCGTCGCCGACGACGACGACGCGCTCCTCGCGCTCGCGCTCGCCGAGGTGGCCGCCGCGTGCCGGGACCTCTCCCGCGCCGTGGCGCGGCTCTCGCCCCGCTGCGCCGACCCGCTGCTCCGACGGTTCGACGCCCTCTTCGCGGCCCTCGTCAAGGGCGGCGCCGACCCGCACGGGCTGCGCTACGCCGCCGAGAAGAAGATGGACCGGAAGGCGCGCAAGATGCAGCGCCTGGTCGCGGCCACGGCGCACCTGTGCCACGAGCTCGACGTGCTCACCGAGCTCGACCAGGCCCTGCGCCGCGACGGCCGCGGCAGGCAGCGCGCGGCCAACGGAGGGGAGTGCGCGCGCCGCGTGGCGAGGCAGAGGCAGGAGGTCGAGCGCCTCCGCGCGGCCTCGCTCTGGAACCGGAGCTTCGACTACGCCGTCCGGCTGCTCGCCAGGTCGCTCTTCACCATCGTGACCAGAGTCATACAGGTGTTCGACCTGGAACCCACGAGCATCTCCATCATCTCTTCCTCCATGGATGATGACTCCAACAAGGTCTCGCGGCTCTCATGGAGCAGCTCCTTCGTGAGCACCAGCATGCAGTCCATGGTGCACCCTTCGGACGTCGTCGCGGCGGACACTCCCCGGAGGATGCTGCGTGCAAGATCCGGCAAGGCTACCGTTGGCGACGCCCGTCGGTTTCTCATGTCCAGGAGCAAGAGCTTGAAGCAGCTCAGGTGGCCGGCGGCTGGCAGGCACCTCATGGGCTGCGTCGTCATGGGGAGGAGCAATTCCCCGGTGAGGGGCGGGTGGATCAATGGCGAGACCGACCTTCCACTCAGTTTCAGCTACATATCTGCAGCCAGCAACGACGATTACAGCAGCGTCAACTTCCAGTTCCAGTCCCAAGCGGATCGCACAAACGCGAAGCCTTCGACCGCCGTGTTCGAGTCGTCGGACAACGTGCTGACCAACGCGCCGGAGACGTCCCTCGGCGGCGCTGCCCTGGCGCTGCACTACGCGAACCTCATCATGCTCATCGAGAAGCTCGCCATCTCACCTCTCCACATCTGCTCCGACGAGAGGGACGACCTGTACGGCATGCTGACGGACAGCATCCGGGCGTCTCTCAGAGCGCGCCTGAAGCCGTTCGCCAAGAACCCGCCGCCATGCGATCCTATCCTGGCCGCCGAGTGGTCGGACACGGTGCAGAGGATTCTGGGATGGCTGGCTCCGCTCGCGCACAACATGGTTCGGTGGCAGGCCGAGAGGAACTTCGAGCAGCGGAACGTCGCGTCGAGCGCTAGCGTCCTGCTTCTGCAGACGCTCCATTTTGCAGATCGGAGGAAGACCGAAGCTGCGGTGACGGAGCTGCTCGTTGGTCTGAATTACCTCTGGAGATTTGGGAGGGACCTTGATGCAAAGGCCAAATTAGAGTCAGCAGGTTAGCGGCAACTACGACGCTGGTGCAGATTACGTCGTGCGACATGTGTCAGTATCATATCTGAAAATTGCAGCCGGCTGGCGAAGTGGAAACTGAACTCGACGAGTTGGGGATGGGTAAGCAGGGATAGCATACTTCAGACAAAACAATCCCTTGCTAATTTTGCTCCGTCAGGGATAATCCTTAGAAACAGGCATCAATCAACGAGTGCGTCAGCTTGTAATGGATGCTACCGTTTTTTTTGTCAACTTCTGTAGTTCGGATCGATATGCATCTCGCTGTAAAGATCTGTAGTTATGTACTAATAAATATGAGGCACGTCTGGTTTACAGATTATCTGAAACATTTTCTGAGGTAATTCAAACAAAACAGAAAATAAGCGCTACAATTATGGCAGGACAATTCATTTCAGGTGGGATCTTTTTAGTCAACATCTGCAGTTTACTTCATTTGTGAAGTTACTTCGTTCTTAGCTGATTCATATTACGACGAACTGAACAGTTTTGGCCCATAACTGGTGCTGCCGCAAGACGTTCAGTTCTTTTCAGGCAGCTATTGCAGGTTATCTGAAGTGCTTTACAAGCACTGAAAATTGAAAATTATGCCCAGCTAGTATAACTGCATAGCTGAGAAAATGAATAGAATTCAGTTTTATTTTTTACGGAAAAATTTGACTTCAGTTTTCTTGAACTTGGAAAAATATGTTCCAAGTAGAAAAATCGGCCTGGTCTGGCCCAATTAGCATTTCAACCACGCTTCAGTCTGAAATGAACCAGCCCAACTCGACAGCAGGCCGTTAGGACCACATGGCTCCGCGCGGCCAACGCTGCCGTGGCCCGTGGGCGCCGCAGGCCCACTAAGCAGCTTTATGCTCCGGGCTCCCGGCGACCCGCGTCGTGGGCTAGCTGCGCCCACAGGCCTTTCCTAATTCAACCGCACAAGTTTTCCCGCAAGGCCTAACTGCCTAGGCACAACCGCACGAGCTTCTGCAATATCGAAACACAAAGGGAGAATAAGATGCATGCATGAACATAAACTAAGGATGGACTGAGAAAATTCATATAACAGCAAGCTTGTTGCGGTTCAACCTGGTTCTGTTATGATATTTAAGTAGTCTCCAATTATATTTCTCAAGTTAAACAAAAATATTATTGTAAGAAGAATGTAGAGCAAAACACATTCTTAACTCTTCGTAGACAATCTTGGTGATTATGGATTAAAATATATAAAAGCTAAATTTGAATTCACCTTCATATATTTTTGTGTGATTAAAGTTTTACTATTTTATCCCCGAACATGCAAGCCTTGTACCCACATATTCTAATTACAATAGCTCCATAGAATTTTTCATCGACTATTAAAATTATTGTAGGGCTTGAGAGAACTTCCTCCACTCCAAATCAAATATATCTTTTGACATTTATCTTTCTTATTCCATGCTTCTAAAATGGCTGCATGATAAGAAAAACACTTACAATATACGGCAAGAAACAAATAATTAGACCCTAACCTTTTTGACTCGTAATTTGGAAATACATCACATAGTTTTGTAGAACTTTTGCACTAGTCTCTACTATCATGCATATCTTGTCATCTCATAACAGAAAATATTAGAAAGTATTATAGGATATGAAAATTCCCCATGGCAAAGAGCACATTATGGTCTCCTAATAACTATTCTATAAGCTACTAAAAGGCAGCGGAGCGTGACAAAAACAAAAAAAATACATACACATTGTGGCGGTAGATAATTAATTTTTGATACCAAGCCTTTTGTCTCACTTCGAACATAACGCGTAGTTTTGTGTAGAGCCTTTGCACAATCCTTTCGTCCAAGGTCTCACCTAGTATGGAACTGAAGTCATAGAGTCATGCACTAGAAAATGTCACCAGTCCATGGAGCTTTGGGAGTTGTTATGCTATTTCGCCCTTGCCTAGTCCACCAGTGGTCACGCACGCTGGAAGAGCACCGGGAGCCAGGAGAGCAAGTGCCAGGAGGCAGCGCGCGCAGGCGCAGCACGGGCAAGTGTCCGGCACTTGGCGCGAGCAAGCAAACCGTCGGCCCCCCTGGACCTACTTAGCATTCCAGAAGACCTCAATTTAGACAAATGCTAGTATTTGGGTGAAGATTTGTATTGAGTTTCATGCACCACCTGGTAAAGCCTTGGAGGCAATTTGGCCAATAGTACACCCTCTGACATCTGGGCTCCAAACCTGCTGCCGTACTATGTGGACTTGAAGTGGGCTACAATTGTTTTTTTTTTCGTAAAATTGTGTTGGCATAGTCTTGAACTCGAGACCCTCTGTTGTTAGATTGAGTTTCATACCTATCTTTTTACCCAGAATCCAAACCTGTTCAGGAAAGATAGGCAATTAACATGAACTTAAAACGTTTCAACTCAAGATTCCTTTTATCTAGTTTTAAGATGCAATAATTGTTCCTGTTCTACTAAGTTTTTTTTTAGTCTTTGATCTTTACCTATCCGATTCTCCATATTTCAGGTCTTTTTGTTTCAAAAGTCTGCTCTGCACAAGTGCAACATGGCTGGAAAGCCTGCTGTTGTCACTCGTGTTGTGGACAGTATGACTGACAACCTCAGGCCTACTCGGGCGGAGGCAACCGATGTGGCAAATGCAGTACTTGACGGTAAGTTGTTGACAATTGTAGTTGCTTTCCGAATTTCCTGGGTAGACTCAAGCTTTTTTTAGCCTTGATATACAGCTGGCCTTCCGTGCACTCAGAAAGGACAGTTCAAATGTTCAATCACAAAGCACAATTGTTTTTACTGCAGGGAGTGACGCCATTCTCCTTGGTGCTGAGACTCTCCGTGGTTTGTATCCAGTTGAGACTATTTCAACAGTGGGCAGAATTTGTGCTGAGGTGAAATTTCTGTTGAGCTATATGTTTTCTAGATCAAGGGTTGCATTTTCAATGCAAATTTGATGCCTGCTTTTTTTTTTTTTTGCTCTTCATTTGAATCGTCATCATCGATGTAGTTATACATGTTTGCCAATTGTTTTTCAGGCTGAGAAAGTGTTCAACCAAGATTTATACTACAAGCGAACTGTGAAATATGTGGGGGAACCGATGACCCACTTGGAGTCCATTGCTTCCTCAGCGGTAAGATCTATGTGCTTCTCAGATACCAGCCTTTGTTTAATTTTGCATAGGAAAATTTCGGTCTATTGATGATTCATCACTGTCACAAATTTTTGTTTAACACAAACTTTTTAGTCTAAAATAGTTCCATAACTATTTTCTAGGTGCGAGCTGCTATCAAAGTTAAGGCATCTGTGATCATTTGCTTCACCTCTTCTGGACGGGCTGCAAGGTAGATAGAATTGAACATTGCTTCTACATGGCTGCAGTTCATTGGGACTCAGTCTCATGTATATCTGTATGCTCTGCAGGCTCATTGCAAAGTACAGGCCCAGCATGCCTGTTCTTTCTGTTGTCATTCCTCGTCTAAAGACAAACCAACTGAAGTGGAGTTTCACCGGTGCTTTTGAGGTACATGAACAATCATGTTTGTGATATTTCGTGTGAGATGTTTCCTATTTATGCAATGTGGGCATTGTCTCATATTATTATTAGCATGCTGTGAATGGTAACATTGGTGTTGTGAAGTTTCTTCTTGACATTGAACATGTAACCATACAACACTGTCTAACTCAATATAGGGAAGCAGTATGTCAGTATGTGCCATGTGAGGCATTGACTATTAAACTTATGATCTGCCGCAGGGCAACATTCTTGCTGTCTCATGCAGTGTTGTTACTCTGGAAGATATTGGTTCTCCCCCCCCCTATTACTCTGTTCGATCGTGATTTTAGTAGGATTGTGCTCAATACTTGTGCTGAATTGCATCTGTGGTTTATTCGTTGTTTAAGGCACTTTTTCTCTGAGACAATAATTAAGAGCCATGACTCCTTTTTGTTTGAGAAGAAAGGCATGCGCTGATTTTGGCATTATGCAACTCATTTTGGTTTCTTGCAGGCAAGACAATCACTCATAGTTAGAGGCCTCTTTCCGATGCTTGCTGATCCACGGCATCCAGTAAGTTAACATTTCCTCTGTTCCTTTTATTAGTTGAAGAATTGAAGTATATAGAACACATATTGGTTGGATTTGCTCACTTGCAATACACATGAACCCTTATCATTGGGGAGGGAGGGATCCTATGGATTTCGAGCACATGCCTATTGTGATTCCTTGTATTTTTTTTCCAATTCATCTATGGAAAATTGTTTATTAGATGTCCTATGAAAGTTTGATGCTTTCTGGAAACTAGTATGAGGCTGCTAGGGGTCTACAGGTTTCCATCCATATTGACATAATCTTACCATAATCAGGGCAAGAATACTAGAATGCTTGAAGGCAAGAACACTAGAATGCAGTTCACTAGTCCAGTTCTAAGCCGTTTGCATGGTCTGATAGCATGGTGGGTCCATACACGTTTCCAATTTAGAAATTTGTCTGCTGATTTTATTGGACCATTAGTAGCTTATGAGAAAAGGCTGGTAAACTAAGGCTTGAAGTGGTGGTCCCACTTAGCTTGTTCTTGTAGCTTATGGCTCTGCAGAAGTGACTTTGTTGGTACCCATTTTTTGTTGTAGGCGTTCTCTTCCATTGTCATGTTGGTGGTCATTTTCCATGTTGGTGTTGTTTTTGTTGACTTCACTTCTCTATATACATAGAATGGCAGTTAACCTGCCGGCTTCTATTAAAAAAAAGGTCTTTGTCTCCTGAGCAGATACAAAGGTTTTGTTTGTCATGTTTTCGTGTTTTTTCATTGTGTGGTGCTGATCAATTGATAACTCCTGACCGAACTAATGAGTGATTGACTGATTATCTGGTGACTTGTTATAATCAATATTCATTGTCTTTCACGCACGCCGCGTACAAACCCAGCGTGGTCTCGTGCTCGTGCCGCCGCCAGCGACGAGCGCGATGCGGAAGCTGAGCGTGCCCAGGGGCGGCGGGGGGAAGCTGGGCGTGCTGGCCTTCGAGGTCGCCGCGCTCATGTTGCGGGTCGCGGGGCTCTGGCGCGCGCTCGGGGACGCCCAGCTCGCGCGCCTCCGCGCCGAGGCCATCCGCCTCGAGGGCGTGCGCCGCCTCGTCGCCGACGACGACGACGCGCTCCTCGCGCTCGCGCTCGCCGAGGTGGCCGCCGCGTGCCGGGACCTCTCCCGCGCCGTGGCGCGGCTCTCGCCCCGCTGCGCCGACCCGCTGCTCCGACGGTTCGACGCCCTCTTCGCGGCCCTCGTCAAGGGCGGCGCCGACCCGCACGGGCTGCGCTACGCCGCCGAGAAGAAGATGGACCGGAAGGCGCGCAAGATGCAGCGCCTGGTCGCGGCCACGGCGCACCTGTGCCACGAGCTCGACGTGCTCACCGAGCTCGACCAGGCCCTGCGCCGCGACGGCCGCGGCAGGCAGCGCGCGGCCAACGGAGGGGAGTGCGCGCGCCGCGTGGCGAGGCAGAGGCAGGAGGTCGAGCGCCTCCGCGCGGCCTCGCTCTGGAACCGGAGCTTCGACTACGCCGTCCGGCTGCTCGCCAGGTCGCTCTTCACCATCGTGACCAGAGTCATACAGGTGTTCGACCTGGAACCCACGAGCATCTCCATCATCTCTTCCTCCATGGATGATGACTCCAACAAGGTCTCGCGGCTCTCATGGAGCAGCTCCTTCGTGAGCACCAGCATGCAGTCCATGGTGCACCCTTCGGACGTCGTCGCGGCGGACACTCCCCGGAGGATGCTGCGTGCAAGATCCGGCAAGGCTACCGTTGGCGACGCCCGTCGGTTTCTCATGTCCAGGAGCAAGAGCTTGAAGCAGCTCAGGTGGCCGGCGGCTGGCAGGCACCTCATGGGCTGCGTCGTCATGGGGAGGAGCAATTCCCCGGTGAGGGGCGGGTGGATCAATGGCGAGACCGACCTTCCACTCAGTTTCAGCTACATATCTGCAGCCAGCAACGACGATTACAGCAGCGTCAACTTCCAGTTCCAGTCCCAAGCGGATCGCACAAACGCGAAGCCTTCGACCGCCGTGTTCGAGTCGTCGGACAACGTGCTGACCAACGCGCCGGAGACGTCCCTCGGCGGCGCTGCCCTGGCGCTGCACTACGCGAACCTCATCATGCTCATCGAGAAGCTCGCCATCTCACCTCTCCACATCTGCTCCGACGAGAGGGACGACCTGTACGGCATGCTGACGGACAGCATCCGGGCGTCTCTCAGAGCGCGCCTGAAGCCGTTCGCCAAGAACCCGCCGCCATGCGATCCTATCCTGGCCGCCGAGTGGTCGGACACGGTGCAGAGGATTCTGGGATGGCTGGCTCCGCTCGCGCACAACATGGTTCGGTGGCAGGCCGAGAGGAACTTCGAGCAGCGGAACGTCGCGTCGAGCGCTAGCGTCCTGCTTCTGCAGACGCTCCATTTTGCAGATCGGAGGAAGACCGAAGCTGCGGTGACGGAGCTGCTCGTTGGTCTGAATTACCTCTGGAGATTTGGGAGGGACCTTGATGCAAAGGCCAAATTAGAGTCAGCAGGTTAGCGGCAACTACGACGCTGGTGCAGATTACGTCGTGCGACATGTGTCAGTATCATATCTGAAAATTGCAGCCGGCTGGCGAAGTGGAAACTGAACTCGACGAGTTGGGGATGGGTAAGCAGGGATAGCATACTTCAGACAAAACAATCCCTTGCTAATTTTGCTCCGTCAGGGATAATCCTTAGAAACAGGCATCAATCAACGAGTGCGTCAGCTTGTAATGGATGCTACCGTTTTTTTTGTCAACTTCTGTAGTTCGGATCGATATGCATCTCGCTGTAAAGATCTGTAGTTATGTACTAATAAATATGAGGCACGTCTGGTTTACAGATTATCTGAAACATTTTCTGAGGTAATTCAAACAAAACAGAAAATAAGCGCTACAATTATGGCAGGACAATTCATTTCAGGTGGGATCTTTTTAGTCAACATCTGCAGTTTACTTCATTTGTGAAGTTACTTCGTTCTTAGCTGATTCATATTACGACGAACTGAACAGTTTTGGCCCATAACTGGTGCTGCCGCAAGACGTTCAGTTCTTTTCAGGCAGCTATTGCAGGTTATCTGAAGTGCTTTACAAGCACTGAAAATTGAAAATTATGCCCAGCTAGTATAACTGCATAGCTGAGAAAATGAATAGAATTCAGTTTTATTTTTTACGGAAAAATTTGACTTCAGTTTTCTTGAACTTGGAAAAATATGTTCCAAGTAGAAAAATCGGCCTGGTCTGGCCCAATTAGCATTTCAACCACGCTTCAGTCTGAAATGAACCAGCCCAACTCGACAGCAGGCCGTTAGGACCACATGGCTCCGCGCGGCCAACGCTGCCGTGGCCCGTGGGCGCCGCAGGCCCACTAAGCAGCTTTATGCTCCGGGCTCCCGGCGACCCGCGTCGTGGGCTAGCTGCGCCCACAGGCCTTTCCTAATTCAACCGCACAAGTTTTCCCGCAAGGCCTAACTGCCTAGGCACAACCGCACGAGCTTCTGCAATATCGAAACACAAAGGGAGAATAAGATGCATGCATGAACATAAACTAAGGATGGACTGAGAAAATTCATATAACAGCAAGCTTGTTGCGGTTCAACCTGGTTCTGTTATGATATTTAAGTAGTCTCCAATTATATTTCTCAAGTTAAACAAAAATATTATTGTAAGAAGAATGTAGAGCAAAACACATTCTTAACTCTTCGTAGACAATCTTGGTGATTATGGATTAAAATATATAAAAGCTAAATTTGAATTCACCTTCATATATTTTTGTGTGATTAAAGTTTTACTATTTTATCCCCGAACATGCAAGCCTTGTACCCACATATTCTAATTACAATAGCTCCATAGAATTTTTCATCGACTATTAAAATTATTGTAGGGCTTGAGAGAACTTCCTCCACTCCAAATCAAATATATCTTTTGACATTTATCTTTCTTATTCCATGCTTCTAAAATGGCTGCATGATAAGAAAAACACTTACAATATACGGCAAGAAACAAATAATTAGACCCTAACCTTTTTGACTCGTAATTTGGAAATACATCACATAGTTTTGTAGAACTTTTGCACTAGTCTCTACTATCATGCATATCTTGTCATCTCATAACAGAAAATATTAGAAAGTATTATAGGATATGAAAATTCCCCATGGCAAAGAGCACATTATGGTCTCCTAATAACTATTCTATAAGCTACTAAAAGGCAGCGGAGCGTGACAAAAACAAAAAAAATACATACACATTGTGGCGGTAGATAATTAATTTTTGATACCAAGCCTTTTGTCTCACTTCGAACATAACGCGTAGTTTTGTGTAGAGCCTTTGCACAATCCTTTCGTCCAAGGTCTCACCTAGTATGGAACTGAAGTCATAGAGTCATGCACTAGAAAATGTCACCAGTCCATGGAGCTTTGGGAGTTGTTATGCTATTTCGCCCTTGCCTAGTCCACCAGTGGTCACGCACGCTGGAAGAGCACCGGGAGCCAGGAGAGCAAGTGCCAGGAGGCAGCGCGCGCAGGCGCAGCACGGGCAAGTGTCCGGCACTTGGCGCGAGCAAGCAAACCGTCGGCCCCCCTGGACCTACCCGAGCAAGCAAGCTGACCGGCACACTCCCTCCACAGTTTTGAATTTGAAAAACTCGAGCAGCTCCCTCCCTCCTTCCCTCCACCGCCTTGCGGCCGTCGACCAGCGGCCGTCGTACGTGCTGGACCTGGTGGTGGAACGCGCGCAGCCTGACCCGGTTCAGCCAGCTCGCGCGGCGCGGACACGACGAGGCTGCACGCGTGCGCAAACCGCACCGGGTCCGCCCGCCCGCATCCGCCCACCAACTCTCCCGAACGGACGCGCCAAGCCAAGTAGCCAACCAACGCCACGCCACGCCACCCACTCCCAGCGTGCGGGTCGGTCCGCACCCACCAAGCGCGAACCCGCACCCGGAAAAGGCGACGCGAGCCAGGCTGGTGCGGCTCGGCCAAGCCAGCCCCTTGCCCCCTGTGTGCTCGCTCGTGCTCCAGTTCCTTTTCCCCTTCCCCTCCTGTTGCCCCATCACCCCCACTTCTCCCCCAACTCCCCGCCGCCTCGCGTCCCACCGCCGCCGCCGTAGGGTTGCAAGCCCGGCAGCAGGCCACATCCCGTCTCCACTACCCCTTCCCATTCATCCGCGCGGGCCTCCTGCCGCCGCCTCCGCCGCGAAAGCGCGAGATCCCGCAACCCCCAGATTCGTATCCGGCCACATCCACCCCCCATCTGCGTCCGGGCCGCCTAGCTCCGCTCCCGCCGCACCAATCCTGCCGGAATCCGTCCCGGAGGTGCCGCGATTCGCGATGAGAATGGTTCTGTAGGAGCCCCGGGAGCGGAGCCATGGACGCCGCGGAGCCCCGGGAGGGTTCTGATCGGACGCTGGACGCCTCCCCTGCGGCGGCCCCGGCGCCGGCTGCTGACGAGGTGGAGATGGAGGCCGCCGATAGCGGCGCTGCGGTGGGACAACCTGCTGCGGCACGCGCCGCCAGTGAGGCGGAGGCGGGTGAAGGCACCGCGGCGGAGCGTGCGCGTGATGTGGGGGCCTCGGTGAGCGAGGCGAGGGTGGAGGTGGACGAGGGCGGCGCAGCGGGCGAAGAGCACGCCACGAAGTCTGAAGCAAACGGGGTGGATGAGGGTGGCGCTGCGGGCGAAGGGCGCTCTGCTGTGTCTGCAACCAAGGAGGTGAATGAGGGCAGCGTTTCGGGGGAAGTGCAAGATGCGGACCCTGCGGTGTCTGAAGCGAAGATGGAGGTGGATGAGACTGGTGCTGCAAGCAAAGAAAACTCTGCAGCTTCTACAGTAAATGGGTGCGAGGCAAATGGGGTGACTGTTCCAGGGGCAGCGCAAGATTTGGCTCCTGTGGCGTCTGAAGTGATGATGGAGGTGGATGGCGGCTGTATTCGGGAACAAGAGTGCACTGCAGCGGCTGCGGCAGGCGAGGTTAAGATGGAGGAAGGTGATGGCAGAGTGGTGAATCAAGGGCCTGCACCGCCTGCTGCTGGCCTTCAGGTGAAAGAGGACGTGGGGGAATGCTTGGTGGGCCGCTACATTGGCCGCGGTGCTCCAGGGCATGCAGGGATTCTTATTGGGAAGGTTGCATCCTACAATAGCACAACTGGGGTCTACAGTGTGGTGTTTGAGGATGGACATGGTGAGGATTTGGGCCTTCCTCAGCTCCAGGAGTTTCTCATGTCTGATGAGAATGGTGCACTAGGCATGAAGGTGAGCTGCAGGAAGAGGAAGTTAGACTTGCTGGTTTCGTCTGGGAGTGTCTCAGAGGTGAAAGAGCCAGCAAGTACTAGGCAGAGGGTTGATGGATGCGAGACATCTGCCAGGCCTGATGCACCACAGCATAGTGGGTGTGGCTCAGATATGTCTGAGGATGTTGAACCTTCGAGTAATTCATCAGATTTCACTAAAGAAGAACCATCTGAGCCATGCCCTCCTGTACAGGCTGTGGAGTTGCCTCCGTCATCGGGAGACATCCCTGTGCCAGAAGAGTCCATAAGTTATCTCTTTTCTGTTTATAACTTCCTGCGATCGTTCAGCGTGCAGCTGTTCTTGAGTCCATTTGGGATGGATGATTTTGTTGCAGCCATTAATTGCACTGTGCAGAATAACTTGTTGGATGCTGTACATGTCTCGCTACTGCGTGCACTGAGGCGGCTTCTTGAATCTAAATCTGCTGAAGGATCTCAGCTCGCTTTAAATTGCTTGAAGTACATACTCTATCGATCCCTCTTAACTACACTAACTATTTTGCAACTGATGTGTTTCCTTACTTCAAATTTTGACAATATTTTCACTTTCCTTGAACTGTGTACAGGTATCTGGATTGGACATTACTGGATGCTTTGACTTGGCCAACTTTCTTACTAGAGTACCTGTATGTGATGAGTTGCATTAAGAATCTAGGGGGCCGGAGTTTTGGTAGAAGCCTCCTAGCCACTGAATACTATAAACTTCCTGTTCCCATGAAGCTGCGGATGCTGCAAATACTCTGTGATCATGTCATTGAATCAGATGAACTCAAAACTGAACTGGAGGACCGAGAAGGATACAACGAGGAGATGGAATATGAGATGGATTCTAGCACACTTTTGGAGGCTGGTTCAAGAGCAGTCTCGACTAGAGCCTCAAAGGCCTCTGCTTACAAAAAGATGAATGATTTGCAGAACTTAGAAAGTGCTCCGAATGTAACAAATCCAGAAGATACTGCAGCGAACGCTTCTCAGGATGGCAACAGTGATGATTGCCGAATATGTGGCATGGATGGGACTTTGGTATGCTGTGATGGCTGCCCATGGGCATATCATTCGAGATGTATTGGTCAAAACAAAGCTTTCCTTCCCCAGGGAGAATGGTTTTGTCCAGAATGTGTGGTTAACAAGCTTGGACCAACTTCATCACGAATTGAGCGTGGTGCAAGAGGAGCTCAAATGTTTGGCATTGATTTGTGTGGGAGGCTTTTCTTAGGAACCTGCGACTATTTGCTGGTGTAAGTTCTTGCAAATTAGTCGTGCAATACTTTGGCTTTACTAATGATTTGTTATGCATGACCTGCTATGGTATGTCCTATACTTCCTTTAATGTTTGCTCCATGAAATACTGCAGGATCGGAGCATCTTCAGATGCAGAGTCTTATGCAAGATATTACAATCGTTATGATGTTGTGAAGGTCCTCCAAAGACTTGCTCTCTCAGATGCATATGGGGATATATGCAGGCAAATAGAGGAATACTGGAAGCATTTACTTGGTATAGTTCAGAGTGAGAGATCAAAAGTAGGTAAAGAAATTGGTGTGAGCCACACTCCACAATCCAGCATGTTGAGTTTTACTCCAACAAAAGCAGGAGATGGAAGTGGCTGGACAACATTAAAAGATGGTGGGAGCAGTAAAACAGTAGCACTTCCTCAAACAAATGTTCAGCAGAAATTTGTGGCTAGTGAGGAACAAAAATGCATGTCCAGCTTAGGTGCTGTCGCCGAGAATAATGCTGAAGTTTGCAATCGAACTCTATCAGCTCAGTACAACATACATAATGCACCCAGAAATCGAGCTTGTTCACCATCTGTGGTATCGTCAGTTTCTCATCAGAATGGATTCGTTGTAACAGGCGTGTATAACATAGCACAAGCACAGCCAGCTCAGAGTACATCCCGTCCAGACTTATCGACCTATGTTGGAACTAATAGCATGCCCAGCGAAGGTACTGTGAGCACCATTTCTGCAAAGGCAGAATCATTTTGTCCCTCTTATCAAGGTAAACAGCACCTTCAGCTGTTTGCTGAAAGATCTGGAAACATGAGTGGTGGCAAGTCAGCAAAATTGTTGTCTTTTAAACCACAGGCATACATGAACCTCTACAATCATGGCAACATTGCAGCATCTGCTGCTGCCAATCTTGCTGTTATTACATCTGATGAAGGTAAGATTTCAGCATCCAAACTGACTGCAAACCCAAGGAAAAGAATGGCCGCAGACAATTCTCTACAATTGAAAGCATTTTCCTCAGCAGCCGCACAATTTGTTTGGCCTAGTACCGAAAAGAAGCTTATGGAAGTCCCAAGAGATAGGTGTGGTTGGTGCCTTGCTTGTAGAAGTTCAGCAATTGGAAATAAAAAGGCTTGTTTTCTTAACATGGCCACTGCAAATGCTGCTAAAGGGTCTGCTCGAATTCTTAGTGCCATGCATGTAATAAAAAATTCTGATAGTCATTTCCCCAGTATTGTTGCTTATTTAGCCAACATGGAGGAAAGTTTGCGTGGCCTATTAGTTGGTTCACTACAGGACGTGCAGCAGAAAGAACAGTGGCATCAACAACTGCAAGAAGCTTCCAACTGCAGAACTGTTGTACCCCTGTTGCTTGAGGTGAGTTATAGGATTCAGTTAATAACTTTTCTTCATCCTTTGATACTCTACAAGATTCTGTAACTAAGTGTCTAAGTCATGATATAGTATATGACCCTGAATGCTGGCAGCAAGCAGTGGCATTAAATAGAATAATTATTTCAGATTTCTTATGCAGCTTGAGCTAGATACATAATATTCCTGCATGTATGTTTTCAATAAAGGAAATTTACTCTACATACAATGTTACAAACTAATGAAAATTTGGATATGCAATACATGGTGTTGAAAGAAAGATAAAGAAAGTTATTGCCATAAATGGCAGTGAAAAGAAGATAAAGAAAGTTATTGCCTAGCTCAACTAGTTGGGGTGGGAGATCTCTTCAACTTGAATTCGGGTGTCTATTTCTTCTTAATGAAAAACCACCTAATTTCCTCCAAGGTTGGATCTCCTTTTTTAATGAGTGGCAGTGAAAATGAACACAATTGTTATGGCATTAAAAATCATTACATATTCTACGCAGTTGGAAAGCAACATCCGTGGAGTGGCATTTTCTGCAAGCTGGTTAAAGCCAATAGACGACTGGCCTGTGGAATCTCCTGGTCTATCAGCGGGATCATCTCGTCCTGCACCATACCATAAACGTGGGGCTGGTGGAAGGCGTAGCAGAAGGCGGTCGTTGGCATCGGAATCTGGTACTTCTACTGATGATGACAACAGCTGGACTTGGTGGACCGGAGGAAATATTTCAAAACGTACTCTGCAGAGGGGTGCTGTTCTATGTTCAACCATAAGAAAAGCTGCTCGCCAAGGTATTGCACATTTTAACTGCTACTAGTTTTATTTCATCCTCTATCAGTCTCCAGGGAATGAACAAGTTGGTGTGTTTTGTCTCCCACTAGGTGGCAAAAAGAGGATAGCAGGTTTATCTTACTATGAAGGTTCCAGTTTTCCAAGACGATCTCGGCAATTTGCTTGGAGAGCATGTGTTGGACTAAGCCAGACTTCATCTCAGCTTGCTCTGCAGGTTAGCACTTCTGTCCTGATGTCGCAAACTGTACTATCAAACCTACTTTAGCAATGATCCTAATATTCCTTTGTTCAGGTTAGATATCTTGATGCCCATATTAGATGGAAGGAATTCATCCCTCCAGATCAAATTCCTTCAGATGGAAAAAGTTCTGATGCTGACCTTTCTTCCCTCAGAAATGCTGTAATCTGTGATAAAAAAATAATTGACAATAAGATAAGATATGCGCTTAAGTTTCCCAACCAGAAGCATCTTCCTGTGCGCGTGACAAAAAATATCCTGGAAGCAGAAGGTGATCAGGATGAAAAAAGAAAATTATGGTTTTCTGAGAACCATGTGCCACTGTACATGTTGCGTGAATTTGAGCAGAATGCTGGGGTTAGCTCCTTGCCTACTCCAGATGTTTTGGACTCAAAGTGTTTCACCAATTTCTACCCAAGGCGAGTGAGAGCATATACCGGAGATGTCTTTTCTTATCTCTTTCACAAGGGAGAAGTCTATCCGTGCACCTCATGCAAGAAGGATGTTCTGTACAGGTTATTCTACTTAGTCTCGTTATTGTGAAAGAACTGATCATACTCTTTTTTGAGATACTAACTTTTATACTTTGGTTGATCACATACAGGGATATTGTTAAATGCAGCTCTTGTCAAGGTATATGGGTCTATGTCATGCTCTTTAGATTATTTGTTTTCCACTTTTGTCCTCGTCATATCCAAGAAGATAATCGATCAATTTATGGCCTTTCTAATGCTTAAGTCACACTATTTCTGTATATTTTCAGGTAATTGCCATAAAGAGTGTACATCAAGATCTATTGTTAGCAAAGGAGGCAGTGCAACTTCCACTTTGACATGCAAGTTATGCCTCCAGAAGCGGAATCTTATGCTTACAAGTTACAATACCAATGCAAGTTATCTCCGGCCTCAACAGAAGAGTACTGGCCAACAGCAAATGACCGCTCCAAGAATTGTCTTTAAGGTTGGTTCTTCCCATTCTGCTGAACCTGCCCTGAAAGTTGAAGCGCAGCCAGTCACAAAGGTTAAAGCACAGCCAGCCACAAAGGTTAAAGCACAGCCAGCAGCAAAGGTGGAACCTCAGCCAATTGTGAATGTGAAAACCCAGCCAATTGCGAAGGTGGAAGTCCAGCCACTCGCAAAGGTGGAAACCTTGCCAATTACAAATGTGGCAACTCCGAACATCGCTGGTGTACAAGCTCAGCCAAAGACAAAAGCTAAAAACTCGAAGTCAGAAAAACCGAAGAAACTTAAAAAAGTTCAAGCGATCACATATTTTGGTCTCGTATGGAAGAAAAATAAGACTGACAAGGATGATGGAAGTGATTTCAGGGCGAATGATATAATCCTTAAAAGTAAGGATGGTATAGGTTCGTCAATAAAACCAACCTGTTGCCTCTGTAACAAAACTTATTCTCCGGATTTCCTGTATGTACGTTGTGAGAGGTGCAGAAGTAAGTCTATTTAGCATTGTTGTAGCTTAAAGCATTATCCTTTTGTGTTATCTTTCTGTTTTTTTTAACATATTGAGATTCCCCGCTTACAGATTGGTTTCATGGTGATGCCTTGCAACTTGAGGATGAAAGGATTGGTGAGTTGGTTGCATACCGATGCTGTAGATGCCGAAGGAGAGCCATACCACAATGTCCTCATTCAGATGATTATATAAAGCCTGAACCAGAATTTGGTGAACAAACAGTTGCTACATCATCGCAGTCAACAATGCTATCTAGCGAGGAGACTTTTGCTTTAGCAGATCAGGACCCACTGCTCGCTTCATATGGAATCGTTGAACCAGTTGGGGAAGAAACAGTGGATGCCGATTTATCAGCTAACATGTTAAGCTTTGCCTCTGGAAGCAACCAGAAGCTGTCGATAAGAAGAGCACAATCTAAAAATTGTGAATACCTTGACCAAGCAAGATCTGTGAATGGGTATTATATCCAGGATCAACCTCCTGGGAATGGAAACATCAATTTCAGCCATATGAATGAATTTTCTTTTTCGGAGGCTGACAGTGTGGATGCTTCAGAGCTATTGGGGTGGGATTTTTCCCAAGGAACTGCATATGCTGCCCTTCCTGATTCCACTGCTAATCACCGAGCGAATGACAATAGCTGCGGCAGCTTTGCGATGGACCAATATGAACCCCAGACTTATTTTTCATTCACCGAACTGCTTGAAGCTGATGATACGCAGTTTGACAATGCATTTGGGATGTCTACTGGTCTGCAAGATGATGGCAACTGCACGGGAAACTTCAATCAACAGGGAGCTGGTTTTGATGAGATGTCTTTTATGATAGAAGATGGAGCTTCAAATATGAACCTCCCAACAGATGATCCCTCCCCTGATGTGGTGGCTTGTCACAAGTGCCAGAACACTGAGCCACCACCTGATCTCAAATGTGCAGTCTGTGACCTGCACATACACCGCCAATGTTCACCTTGGGATGAAAATGTACCGCCTGCTGAGACCGGTGATTGGAGTTGTGGTGCTTGTCGAGAATGGCGATAATTAACTTCTGAACTTCATTGCATCTATTGAGAGCGCCAGCGCCAGCTGTGAGGACAGGTAAAAACACCTTGGTATTCCATTTATATAGGGATTGGATTTCTGTTAACAATAACTGGTTTATAGTTCCTGAGCATGCTTTCTGTTTAGGTGGAAGGTGCGCCATGGATCTGGATGAAAATTGTCCATCAAGCTGTTATGATGCAGTGCTACTGATTGTTCAGAGGCTGGGGTTGATTATTTGACATAAATTAACCATCATACAGTTAGACTAGCAATGACTGCAGCGGAGTTTCCACTGTACATACTAAAGGATGGGTCACGGAGACCATTTTCCATTCTTTAGAGTTTAGACTGTTTATTTTCGGGGAGCTTTAGAGCTAGCAGGTAGGAGATGCTGCTAGCAACATGTTATATGGTTCTGGAAAACCATATAATGTAATTCTATTAACTGCAGTATTTCCTCTTTGTCAGGATGCCTTAGTCAGAGTGGCCAACTGACATTGCTAAGTTCCATATATTGCCTCCAATTCTTTTGCTCGGTATGCGGAAATGCTTAATAATATTACCCTTACAGCCTGTCCAGTTGTCCCATCTTGCTGCGACTGCGACCATGTGATAAATGAATTTTGTGAAGATAGCACTTGTAGTGCTCCTTTCAGTTCGAGAATTTTGAATTTTAACGATTCTGAGTGTTTCATCACCTTTTGTTTTGAGGGCAGAGAATGTTTCATCTCTCTATTTATGTTTTTTTTTTCTTTGAGAGAGTGTGTTTATGTTTTTGTTCTTGTTTCGTGTGCATGGGGTTTATACTTGGGCCAACACGGGCCGATCTACCATTTACTCAGTAGGCCGTCCCACTTATAACCGGGCTTTTGCTAAAAAAAAAAAGAACTTATAACCAGGCTCCATTAAGCCTCTTGCATCGAATATAGAGGCTGGGCTGCATTTTGGAAAGGCCGGCCAGCCGAAGGAGGGCGCCCTCTTCAAGAGTCTTGTTTCGCCGCTCCGGCAGCTTTACACCACCGCGATTCGTCGTCCTCCATTTGCGGCGGCGATGGCGCTCTCCTCCTCCCGGCCGCACCACCTCCTGCGCTCGCTCCTCCGCGGGTTCCACGCCTCCGCGCAGGCCCTGGCGCGGGCGGAGCCGCACGAGTTCTCCAAGCCTAGCGGCTACCTGGGCAGCTGGGAGCCCGCGGGGGAGCCCCGGGAGGCGTGGGCGCAGCTGGACCGGCTGCGGAAGGGCTACGCGCGCGACGTGCGGCAGCTGCGGCGGGAGTACGCATACGAGGTGCAGCTGATGGAGGCCGAGCGGCAGCGGAAGGCCGAGGCGCGCGCCGAGGCCGCCCGCGTGGCCAACGAGGAGCGCAAGGCAGCCAAGGCCGCCGCCGCGCAGACGCGCGCGGCTGAGCGGCGCGCGTTCGAGGAGGACTTCCGCCAGGCCCTTGTAAGTTTCCTTTCACCATCTCCTTTGCTCGCTTTGCCCATGGTTCTCTCAATTTGCCATTGCGCACAACATGTTTGATGAATTGCCTCGTCCGTTTGGACTTCCTAGAATGCGAGTCTTAACATTGTGTAACTATATTAGTTTGGGATTAAGAGGGAACCTTGTCATAGGCCTGCTTGTTTCATCCATGTTACCTTCAGTTCAGAAGCATGCATAACAGCACCATCTTTAGGATTCAACTGTCAAGCAAATTGAAACTTGCGATGCAAAATATGTTTGTAACTGAGATAAGATAACGTGCAGATGAAAGAAAGATCTGAGAAGCTGGAGAGCTGGAGGAAAAAGGAGAAGCTCCGAGAGCAGAAGAAGGCAGAGCGGAAGGAGCTCCTGCGCAAGAAGAGCAGTGTGTGGCTGGCTGAAGATAAACTTGAAGATCAAATACTCGATGCTATCAAGAATACCACTCCTCTATAAGGTTGATTTTGTGAGGTGAGTTCTACTCCTTTTCTTATTGTATTTTTGCTAACCTTTTTCACCCCTCTAGTTTTGAAACAAGAAGAGCATCCATGTTATGCAGCCTAATGAAACAGCCTAATCAAGTTGTCTTAAATAGATGAAGTGCCTATATCGATTGCATGTCATCTTTTAAGGTTCCATGAAAATATTGAATGGATGCACTATTCTGTATACAATCGTTAGCTCTTTACAAACTTTTTTGACTGAAAGTTTCTTTGCGAATTTTGCATTCCAAATTCGAAAATTGCAGCTAGGGACGGGTTTAGTGAGTGCACCAAATAGATAAAGTATGAGGCATGCCGCCAATTAGTGATAACTTGTTCATTGGTCAGGCATACATGGAGTGTTTTCAAAAACTGGTAGGTCAGGATATTCCCAAAGGATTTATAATTTGAAGCTGCAAAGTACATTATACAAATATTACAATGAACTAATCGAGCTTTCTGAGTATAGATGTTGTAGCCAATGTGTGATTTTTCAGATT
Source organism: Panicum miliaceum (assembly GCA_032594955.1). Taxonomy (NCBI): domain Eukaryota; kingdom Viridiplantae; phylum Streptophyta; class Magnoliopsida; order Poales; family Poaceae; genus Panicum; species Panicum miliaceum. Next base: position 1,663,293 of record CM064065.1, on the reverse strand, counting down.
GAATCAGTAGCATTCATTTTTAGAATAGAATATAGAGTGGACATTGATCAAATTAGGAGTATTATTTATGTAATACAGCTTGGATGAGAATTGCATGGCTAAACTCTGATTAATAGATACAATTTATGCATTTTGGTTTTGAAATTTCTACGATATGCCACTGACGACCAGTGGGTTTTTATTTTTCTTACTTGCATCCCCTCAGCATGGTTTTGTGGTTGTCACCTTGTTGAAAGGCTTTATATTGAGTAAACCTTCATTACATTATCCACTTTCTACTGCAGTTGAACAGGCATTGGGCAAAATCCTGTAGTGATCTATCTTGCTTGGAGTTTAATAAAATATTAAATTGTTGTTTGCCCAAGAAGTCAAATGCAAGTTTCTTCATATATAGCACAATACCATTTCTTCTTTTATGATCCTTTGTTTGTTAAGATGGTTATGATGTCTTTTCTTGAACTCAGCTATTAAATTGTTGTTAAGATGGTTTTTTTAAGACTGACATGCATCAATATTTTCTGTTATGCAGGAAACCAATGGTAGCATGTGAATCAGGAGGGACATCACAAAGATGTATCTATCATTCCCTCTGAGGACTAGTTTATATTCAGCAATAAGATTATAAGAATCAGTTTAGGTTTGAGATGTAATGTCATCTGTTTCTTAGTTAGACTGGATCACATCAAGCTGCATGGAGAGATGGCTTTCCTCAATCCTTCACCGAACAGAAATGCTTTAGCTGGGTGCACTCAGAACTGCTACTGCCCAGTTGCTGCCCTCCTTTTCCCCCCTGTGGATTAGGGATAATGATTCGCTATTTGTTCTCGTTTGCATAAACTCTTGGCACGATCTGGAAGAAAAGGACGTTGGGGTCGAGTCATATGATTTCCCTTTGGCAATATTTTCTTGTTAGTTCCATGAAGGGCTATCATCCATACTGTTAATGATTGTCTTCTTTTTAATTACTGTTGAGGCATCGTGCTGCTACTATTTTGCCCTAATTCGCGCCACTGCAATCAACATGCGAGAGAAGTGGGATGTGATGACTGATGAGAAAGTGAGCGTGAAAAGAAGAGGCAAAGGGCAAAAGCAAAATGGAGCAAAAGCGCTACGCATGATGCTTCCTTGAACCTTTGTTGTCACGCCGCGAGAGGATCATGATTTCGCCCTCAGCCCTGTGCGGCTGTGTTCTCATTTACACGCAATCACTTCTTCCGTGGTAGACTTGCATCTTGATGATCCATGGTTCCTTGTTTCGCACCTGAAGCTAGCAATATTTTAGAACACTGAAAATTCTGAAAAGGATCATACAGCTTGCAAACAAGTTCAGGCCTATTTGCAAAATGGGTACATTTCCTATTTCTTAGGAAAAGTTTGAACCTTTTCTTCTGTAATTCTTGTGAAATCATAGTGTTTCCGAAATTGCCTCTGTGAAATTAGCACTTGCTCGGTCTTGCCTTTTCTCTGTGCTGCTGACTGCTTAGGAGCTGCATTGTGGTGTGACGGAGAAGCCTGCTCCACTCCACCCTAGGCGCCTAGGGGGACCTATGGGCAGACAGAAACAGAGCAAAAGCGAAAAGCGGAAGCATCCAGTACTGACAAGCCTGGCGCTGGGCTATGGCCTGTCCCAAGAAAACAGTGCAGTGAAGAGGTCCCAGTTCAAACACCTCCCGATTTCAAAAATCAAAAGCCACGGTTGTTCTCTTGTTCCAATGCAGATTGATAGGAGTAGCCAAGATCACTCATGGGCTTGATTGAGTAATTCCTCCCTTTCCTCCATGCCAATCTTGTAATTGTAATAGCCCCAACCACACTCGCATTTGCAAACAGCAACAATGGCGCTGCAGTTGCTGCTGCGTTCCATGGGGTTCTTGGCGATCTTGGCGTGCCTGAGCTTGGCAATGCCGGCGGCGGCAGCAGCTGCCACCGTGCCGCAGCCGGAGCCCGAGGTGAAGCCGAGCGACACGGACGCGCTCACCATCTTCCGCCACGGCGCCGACGCGCACGGCATCCTGGCCGCGAACTGGAGCACCGGTGACGCCTGCGCCGGCCGCTGGACGGGCGTCGGCTGCTCCGCCGACGGCCGCCGCGTCACCTCGCTCGCGCTCCCGTCGCTGGACCTGCGGGGCCCGCTCGACCCGCTCTCCCACCTCGCCGAGCTCCGCGCGCTCGACCTCCGCGGTAACCGCCTCAACGGCACGCTCGACGCGCTCCTCCGCGGCGTCCCCAACCTCGTGCTGCTCTACCTCTCCCACAACGACATCTCCGGCGTCATCCCCGACGCCGTCGCGCGGCTCCCGCGGCTCGTCCGTGTGGACCTCGCTGACAACAGCCTGAGCGGGCCCATCCCGGCGGCGGCGCTAGGCAAGCTCACAGGCCTCCTCACGCTCAAGCTCCAGGACAACCTCCTAACCGGCCTCCTCCCCGACGTCTCCGCCGCGCTGCCCCGCCTCGCCGAGTTCAACGCCTCCAACAACCAGCTCTCCGGGCGGGTGCCCGACGCCATGCGCGCCAAGTTCGGCCTCGCCTCCTTCGCCGGTAATGCCGGCCTCTGTGGGCCCGCGCCGCCGCTGCCGCCCTGTTCTTTCCTGCCGCGCGAGCCCGCTCCGACGCCGCCATCGTCCGTGCCTTCCTCCATGGTGCCGTCCAACCCGGCGGCGTCATCCTCCGTTGCTTCGTCTTCGCCGGCACTGGCGACACCGGAGTCGCTCAGCAGGGCTGGCAAGGGAGGCTTGAGCCCCGGCGCAATTGCCGGGATAGCCGTCGGCAATACTCTGTTCTTCTTTGCTCTGGCATCGCTGCTAGTAGCTTGTTGCTGCTGCGGGCAAGGTAGCGGCGGCGAGCCTGCAGCCAAGAAGAGAAAGAGACGCGGCCGCGTCGGCCTGGAGGACGGAGACGGCGTGCTGTTCGGCCACCTCAAGAGGGAGCAACCGGCTCGTCCGGGCAGCGCGGGAAGGTGCAGCGACGGCGGCGACAGCGACGGTGCGCGCAGCAAGCTGGTGTTTTTCGGGGCGGACGGCGAGGGCGGGGATGACGACGACGACGGCGACACCGATGGCAGCGCCGGGGGAAGGCCAAGGGGCGGCGCGCCATTGACCTCGCACCTGCAGGAGAGGCGGAGCAGGTTCCAGCTGGAGGAGCTGCTCCGCGCGTCGGCGGAGATGGTCGGCCGAGGCAGCTTGGGCACCGTGTACCGCGCGGTGCTGGGCGACGGGCGCATGGTCGCCGTGAAGCGGCTGCGCGACGCCAACCCCTGCGCGCGCGAGGAGTTCCACCGGTACATGGACCTCATCGGCCGCCTCCGCCACCCGCATCTCGTCCCCCTTAGGGCCTTCTACTACGCCAAGCAGGAGAAGCTCCTCATCTACGACTACCTTCCCAATGGCAACCTCCACGACCGCCTCCACGGTATCATCTCCGGCGATCTAGTTGTCGATAATCACTCGCCAGCCACTTAGCATTGTCGTTGTCGTTGCGTGATCCACCTGAACCTGACACGAATGTTCTTGCCATTGTATGCTTGACTGATGGGATTCAGGACACAAGATGACGGGTGAGTCGCCGTTGGACTGGACGACGAGGGTGAGGCTGCTGCTCGGCGCGGCGCGCGGGCTGGCGTGCATCCACCGGGAGTACCGCACGTCCGGCGTGCCCCACGGCAACATCAAGTCAACCAACGTCCTGCTCGACAAGGACGGCGCCGCCCGCGTCGCGGACTTCGGCCTCGCGCTCCTCCTCAGCCCGGCGCACGCCATCGCCCGCCTGGGCGGCTACATGGCCCCCGAGCAGGCGGACAACAAGCGGCTGTCGCAGGAGGCCGACGTGTACAGCTTCGGCGTGCTGGTCCTGGAGGCTCTGACCGGCAAATCGCCGGCGGCGCAGCACCCGCACCCCTTGCCGGACGGCGCGGATGCGCAGAGGAGGGACAAGAAGAGCAGCGCGGCGGCGGCGGCGAGCCTGCCGGACTGGGTGCGGTCGGTTGTGCGGGAGGAGTGGACGGCGGAGGTGTTCGACGTGGAGCTGCTCCGGTACCGGGACATCGAGGAGGAGATGGTGGCGATGCTGCACGTGGCGCTGGCGTGCGTGGCGCCGCAGCCGGAGCAGCGGCCGTCGATGGGCGACGTGGTGAGGATGATCGAGAGCGTGCCGGTGGACCAGTCGCCGATGCCGGAGGAGGACAGGGACGTCTCTGTGACGTCGCCGTCCATCGGCATCACCACCGACGACGGGGGTGGCAGGCTCAGCTACTAGTAGTGTTCAGGCAGCCTCGCCGTTGGTCTGTTGTTGACTGTAATGCGGTAGTGTGATGTTCGTTAACGCAGTGCTATGGTTTTGGTATGACATTGTGATTTGTGATGCTCAAGGCCATACAATATATTTGGGCCGATTTGTTGGAAGAGCTGGATTCAGTAGCAGACTTGTAGTGGCACCTGCAGTTTGCCTAGTTTGTTTGGGTATAATTGTTGGCCCATATTTGTCTAACTATGTCCCGCTCTTTGCATTTCTGTTTTCTTTCTTCCTTTCCCAAATGAATATTCCCTTTATTTCTTTTGAGAATTAAAGAATATGAATGCACACACTACTCCTATGGTGGATATCCATAGAAATGAACCAAACAACAACTGCATTTCTCTTGCTCCGTCTATTCCCAACCCAAGACAGGAAGGAGAGCGCGGGGTCAATCATGGAGGAGGCAGACGGCCACTGTAATCCATCTCTTGGACTTGGACCACGTATATCTGATGCAGAAGATGGAACAGAAAAGAATCGATCACGGCACGCTGACATTGTTAGGCCTGCCTGCCTATTTGGACGGAGAAAAATGCCTGCCTGTGCTTCTCACCTGCTCGCCAGCAACGTTCTGGATGGAATGGAAAAGCGACATGCAGTGTCAAAACAAAAACATGGTCCAAGTCTCAACAGTACGACTGGTGATGGCAAGAGGAAAAAAAGCGCAAAGGGTGGTGGGGACTCGAGTTGAAAACCAATGCTTCCGTTAGGCCGGCGGCCCAAGGTTTTGGGCCGTTCGGTTGGTTTCGACACGACCCATGTGGAGCCGAAGGGAAACCAGCGGCCGTCCAAACCAACCCGCGTCTCACCATCCACCGTTCGCAGATTTACTCTGCTTAACCCATTGGTTTGGAGGTTTGGACACCTGCAGCAGCAGCATAAACGCAGGGGATTTAAATCTGCCACGATCCCATCCCATCGTAATTAACAGCCAGCGGCGGACGCAGAGGGCACTTGCTTTTTTTCTTGGAGAAGAAGAGAAGAGGGGCCGCTGCTTTTTCTCCGCATCCACCTCTTCCTCCCGATCTGATTCGGAGCGCGATCAACAGCGAGCCAAGATGCATTCGACGAATCTCCTGCTCGAGGAGCCCATCCGGATGGCCTCAATCCTCGAGCCATCCAAGACCGTAAGCACCACTCCTCCCTTCAGATTTGCTGTTCAATTTACTCGGGGGGCAAGCGAACCCTAGCTTAGCGGATTCCTCAGCCCTGACTCTTGGTTTTTTCCTCATCATGGATCGTGTGAAAAAACCCCCCCAAAAAAAATAGAGCTTCTTCCCGGCGATGACGAAGATCGTGGGGACGCTCGGGCCCAAGTCGCGCTCCGTCGACACCATCTCCGCCTGCCTCAAGGCCGGCATGTCCGGTAACCACACGCACACTGTCTCTCTTTCTCAATTGCGTCTCGGACCCCTCTTACTTGTACAACTGACGCCGAGTTTTTTTTTTCCGTTTATGTTGTATAATCGTGGCGCTTGATCAGTTGCGCGGTTCGATTTCTCGTGGGGAGACGCCGCCTACCACCAGGAGACGCTCGAGAACCTCAAGCTCGCCATCAAGGCTACCAAGAAGCTATGCGCCGTAAGTCACTCTCTTGATTGCAGCATTCTTATTCCTTAGCTAGTTGATGGCGTCACTGTGAAGTGTGAACCAATGTGATTTGCCCCCCTCTTTTGTGAGCGAGAGAGCTGACTGTTGGATCACTTGGGCAGGTCATGCTTGATACCGTTGGCCCGGAGTTGCAGGTGGTGAACAAGAAAGAAACCCCGATTTCCCTTGAGGAGAATGGCACTGTTGTTCTCACACCTCATCAGGGGCAAGAAGCCTCCTCCAGCTTGCTGCCTATCAACTTCTCCGGACTCGCCAAGGTTAACACGTGCTCATGCTGTTTTTTTTTCGTCAGATCTATTATCCTATGCTGTATTTACTTCAATGCGATCAGCTGCAACCGCTAGTAGATCCTTCTCTGCCTAGCTACTATACCTTTTTTATTTTTTATTTTTTGCTTTACACGCTATGTACCATGATGTCCTAAGTTTGTTCTGTTGTTTCCACAAAGAGTTGAAAAGGAAACTTTGTTCCTTGCAGGCTGTTAGACCAGGCGCAACAATATTTGTGGGGCAATACTTGTTCACCGGCAGTGAGACTACTTCAGTTTGGTTGGAGGTAAAAAATGCTTCTGGCATGCTGATGTACCCACGAGCAATGCATTTTGTTATTTCAAATGTCTTTCAAGAGGATTCAGTTTGCTGTCTGTGTTTTCTGATTCAAAAACTTTCATCTGCCTTGTTGTAGGTTTCTGAAGTTCAAGGAGATGATGTGGTCTGTATAATCAAGAACACAGCTACATTGGCTGGGTCACTGTTCACACTGCATTGCTCCCAGATCCATATTGACTTGCCAACACTATCTGATGAGGATAAGGATGTAAGTACCACTCTAATGACTGTGTTTTATGTATCCTTGTGTGACAGTTGCTTTGATGTCTTCTCCTTCCTTTCAGAATTTCACATAAAACAATATCAAAATTTTGGGTTGGAACTAGAACTGTTTAGTGCAGCAGCCCTGTCCTCTAGCCCATCCTAGGACTTACTGGCATGACCTGCTTTCAGGTTATCAGAAAATGGGGTGCTCCAAATAAGATTGACTTTCTCTCTTTGTCTTACACAAGGCATGCTGAAGATGTGCGGCAGGTAACCAACTAATTACATTATTGATGCAAGTTTAGATGTTACGTTTGTCCTCTTTATTCTTTGCTATTTGTGCTTCTAAGCAATGCCTATTTTTTCAATGAAAATGCAGCATCGCTATATTTACAATAGCTTCCGTTTATTTGAATCCAATACAGAAGAATGTTGTCGATAGTCTGGTAATTTTTTCCTTCAACACAGGCACGGGAGTTCCTCTCAAAATTGGGCGATCTCAGCCAAACTCAGATTTTTGCCAAAATTGAGAACGTTGAGGTATTTTTCAAGATAATATATTTTACATCATTAGCCAACTATAAGTTGTAATTTGTTTTACCATATCCGCTCTATATTGCTTTGCAGGGCTTGAACCATTTTGATGAAATACTGGCAGAGGCAGATGGTATCATTCTGTCAAGAGGAAACCTCGGAATCGATCTTCCACCTGAGAAGGTTGGCTACCTTGACTAAAATTTTAGCATTCCAGAAGACCTCAATTTAGACAAATGCTAGTATTTGGGTGAAGATTTGTATTGAGTTTCATGCACCACCTGGTAAAGCCTTGGAGGCAATTTGGCCAATAGTACACCCTCTGACATCTGGGCTCCAAACCTGCTGCCGTACTATGTGGACTTGAAGTGGGCTACAATTGTTTTTTTTTTCGTAAAATTGTGTTGGCATAGTCTTGAACTCGAGACCCTCTGTTGTTAGATTGAGTTTCATACCTATCTTTTTACCCAGAATCCAAACCTGTTCAGGAAAGATAGGCAATTAACATGAACTTAAAACGTTTCAACTCAAGATTCCTTTTATCTAGTTTTAAGATGCAATAATTGTTCCTGTTCTACTAAGTTTTTTTTTAGTCTTTGATCTTTACCTATCCGATTCTCCATATTTCAGGTCTTTTTGTTTCAAAAGTCTGCTCTGCACAAGTGCAACATGGCTGGAAAGCCTGCTGTTGTCACTCGTGTTGTGGACAGTATGACTGACAACCTCAGGCCTACTCGGGCGGAGGCAACCGATGTGGCAAATGCAGTACTTGACGGTAAGTTGTTGACAATTGTAGTTGCTTTCCGAATTTCCTGGGTAGACTCAAGCTTTTTTTAGCCTTGATATACAGCTGGCCTTCCGTGCACTCAGAAAGGACAGTTCAAATGTTCAATCACAAAGCACAATTGTTTTTACTGCAGGGAGTGACGCCATTCTCCTTGGTGCTGAGACTCTCCGTGGTTTGTATCCAGTTGAGACTATTTCAACAGTGGGCAGAATTTGTGCTGAGGTGAAATTTCTGTTGAGCTATATGTTTTCTAGATCAAGGGTTGCATTTTCAATGCAAATTTGATGCCTGCTTTTTTTTTTTTTTGCTCTTCATTTGAATCGTCATCATCGATGTAGTTATACATGTTTGCCAATTGTTTTTCAGGCTGAGAAAGTGTTCAACCAAGATTTATACTACAAGCGAACTGTGAAATATGTGGGGGAACCGATGACCCACTTGGAGTCCATTGCTTCCTCAGCGGTAAGATCTATGTGCTTCTCAGATACCAGCCTTTGTTTAATTTTGCATAGGAAAATTTCGGTCTATTGATGATTCATCACTGTCACAAATTTTTGTTTAACACAAACTTTTTAGTCTAAAATAGTTCCATAACTATTTTCTAGGTGCGAGCTGCTATCAAAGTTAAGGCATCTGTGATCATTTGCTTCACCTCTTCTGGACGGGCTGCAAGGTAGATAGAATTGAACATTGCTTCTACATGGCTGCAGTTCATTGGGACTCAGTCTCATGTATATCTGTATGCTCTGCAGGCTCATTGCAAAGTACAGGCCCAGCATGCCTGTTCTTTCTGTTGTCATTCCTCGTCTAAAGACAAACCAACTGAAGTGGAGTTTCACCGGTGCTTTTGAGGTACATGAACAATCATGTTTGTGATATTTCGTGTGAGATGTTTCCTATTTATGCAATGTGGGCATTGTCTCATATTATTATTAGCATGCTGTGAATGGTAACATTGGTGTTGTGAAGTTTCTTCTTGACATTGAACATGTAACCATACAACACTGTCTAACTCAATATAGGGAAGCAGTATGTCAGTATGTGCCATGTGAGGCATTGACTATTAAACTTATGATCTGCCGCAGGGCAACATTCTTGCTGTCTCATGCAGTGTTGTTACTCTGGAAGATATTGGTTCTCCCCCCCCCTATTACTCTGTTCGATCGTGATTTTAGTAGGATTGTGCTCAATACTTGTGCTGAATTGCATCTGTGGTTTATTCGTTGTTTAAGGCACTTTTTCTCTGAGACAATAATTAAGAGCCATGACTCCTTTTTGTTTGAGAAGAAAGGCATGCGCTGATTTTGGCATTATGCAACTCATTTTGGTTTCTTGCAGGCAAGACAATCACTCATAGTTAGAGGCCTCTTTCCGATGCTTGCTGATCCACGGCATCCAGTAAGTTAACATTTCCTCTGTTCCTTTTATTAGTTGAAGAATTGAAGTATATAGAACACATATTGGTTGGATTTGCTCACTTGCAATACACATGAACCCTTATCATTGGGGAGGGAGGGATCCTATGGATTTCGAGCACATGCCTATTGTGATTCCTTGTATTTTTTTTCCAATTCATCTATGGAAAATTGTTTATTAGATGTCCTATGAAAGTTTGATGCTTTCTGGAAACTAGTATGAGGCTGCTAGGGGTCTACAGGTTTCCATCCATATTGACATAATCTTACCATAATCAGGGCAAGAATACTAGAATGCTTGAAGGCAAGAACACTAGAATGCAGTTCACTAGTCCAGTTCTAAGCCGTTTGCATGGTCTGATAGCATGGTGGGTCCATACACGTTTCCAATTTAGAAATTTGTCTGCTGATTTTATTGGACCATTAGTAGCTTATGAGAAAAGGCTGGTAAACTAAGGCTTGAAGTGGTGGTCCCACTTAGCTTGTTCTTGTAGCTTATGGCTCTGCAGAAGTGACTTTGTTGGTACCCATTTTTTGTTGTAGGCGTTCTCTTCCATTGTCATGTTGGTGGTCATTTTCCATGTTGGTGTTGTTTTTGTTGACTTCACTTCTCTATATACATAGAATGGCAGTTAACCTGCCGGCTTCTATTAAAAAAAAGGTCTTTGTCTCCTGAGCAGATACAAAGGTTTTGTTTGTCATGTTTTCGTGTTTTTTCATTGTGTGGTGCTGATCAATTGATAACTCCTGACCGAACTAATGAGTGATTGACTGATTATCTGGTGACTTGTTATAATCAATATTCATTGTCTTTCAGGCTGAATCTACCAGTGCTACAAATGAGTCAGTTCTGAAGGTTGCTCTTGACCACGGCAAAGCCTCTGGTGTGATCAAGTCCCATGACCGTGTAGTTGTTTGCCAGAAAGTGGGAGATTCATCAGTTGTGAAGATCATTGAGCTGGATGACTAGACGCATGTTTACTACTAGGACATATTTTGCCGATTTTGCTGAGGCCAAAACTTGCTGTCTATGTATAATCATATAGCTTTGCAGAATGAGCAGTTTTTCCTATGGTGTCATCATAGGATTTACTTTGCAGTTTAAAACTCTTACGGCGCAGTTTGGAAGTTGTCAGATTATACCACCTAAATGGGCAGATTGAACAATGAAATCATACTGTACCCTTTATCCTTCTATTGTTTGACCTGAGCCTGTTTTCCCTTCACATGCCCACTTTGCTGCTCGTCACATCTGGTTTTGTTCAATTTAATTGAGAGAAAGGTCATCTGCATCTTGATCTGTTTCTTATACTCACATGAAATCTACCATTCTGTCAGTGTTCAAAAGCCTAGACGAACAAAGCAGTTCGGTTTATACTCGCATGAAATCTACCATTCTGTCGGTGTCCAAAAGTTTAGGCTAAGAAAGCAGTTTTTTCTCAATAGTACACAGGATCTTGATAAGATAGAATCAGCGTATCGACACGCTGAGATTGATTCAGCAAAATAAAATTCACAATTAACACGCAAATTCCTCTCTTTGTATTCCACTTTCTACAAATTTGTTTTGCTTCTTGAGCATTTAAATGTGTTGCCTCACACTTTAGTCCAGTCTTTACAATGTTTACACAACAATATCTGAAACTCCACATATCCTTTTGACTTGCTATGCTAGTGCCATTATCAGGCGCTATGGAAAGAATAGTGTAAAGAAAATACAATTTGTACAAGAAAATAACCAGTACAGGAACGTAGTCCTAGACTCGATAGTGGATCGATCCTCCAGCCTTGTGGTTGGCAAGGCAACTTCATGAACAAATTTTACTCCAAAAGCTTCTGATGCTTCCATCAGATTAGGTCACTAGTGATAGGTTATTCAGTATGATGGGCAAGTGTTGCCGCATTGTTCCTTGAAGATTGGAGTGTGTGTGACAGCTGGGGAGGGTAAGAAGATATCTGGTTTGCCCAGAAATTTGCAACTTTAATAAAATAGTGATCTCCATTCCACATGATCAACTTCATTCCTACATGAAAGCAATGGAAGTAATTAGTGGAGCTGTTGAAAGGAGAATCAGACAGCCGAAAACTTCATTCTGGTAAAAGTTGAATGCAGCACAAGTTTTACCTGGTACAACACTGGGTGGCAGGAGGCTTAGTCTACATGTCATCTCGTTGGTGGGAAGAACATTTTGTAGACTGGGCAGTTCAAGTTCTTTAATATTGTTGATGGACTCCATAAGTGCTTCAGCCACAGATGCATCTAAGCGATTACTGTCAATGACCCTTTTAAGAGCTGTTTCTAAACAACTAGTCCAAGCATTACTGCATCTGTCCAAACAAGCCATTATTTTACTCAACATTCCAGGATCTGCAAGAACCCAGGGCTTGAAACACTGCAAGGATAAATATAAAATATGTGCAACTCTATATATCTCCCCAAGAGCAATAAAGTAGTCACCACCTGTAAAACCAACATGGCTGACAGTTTATAGTTGACTACCATATGTGAAAAATAAAATGATCATCCAAAAACGAATGTTAAAGCTTTGCTGGTCATGGCAAATATTAGTACCTTCAGAAATCACTTGGTCGCAGACATTTGAATGATAGGATTCTTGCCAAAGCGCTGCACCATGCTGCAATTCATGGGCACTGGGCAGAAGCATACGGTACCATGCACCGACATAATCACGTTGTTCCTCTTTGGATGCTAGTTCCAATGTATGAAGGGTGGAAACACTGTGCTTGTAAAGTTCAATTGCCACACTCGTGTCTTCCATTGCCTGTAATTAGATATAACACAGAAAATGCCACTCAATATATTATTTATTTTGCCTAATCAAAATCACATCATCAGTCCAACATTGTATGAACAAGAAGCAGAAGGGAAATTGCAAGATTGACCGCACACCCTGCATCTTGTAAACAACAAAAATTCACTCGAGAATTTTCAAGTCAATTTACCAAAAGGGATTACTGATGATAATAATAAACAGTGACATCAAAACAAAATCATGACGCCAAACTGAGCAGAAGAAAGGTTATTCAGAAAAAAAGTGAATTTATCTTGAGTTGAGACAATAAAAACTAAAATGTCAAGACTCAGCAATTTACAAGAAGGAAAAAATTATATGTGATTTTTGTACTGCCAACAGTAGGGGAAGTTCCTATTACTGTATTACAACATATTGATAATGAGCAGGAACTTGGACACTTAGGTTAGTTAACATAGATGATGATACATACCCGTGCTATCTTTTCTGCTAAACAATACTCTTGTTGAAAATCCTTCAGTTGTTCCTCTTTGATACAGTTAATCAGTTCTGTGATACATACACCCCGCGAAGGATATTCCTCTGCGCAGAAGCCTTTGGGCAGAGAAGAATCTTTTAGTTTATCATATATTTCCTGTAGATTGAGGAAAATGCATTAAGACAATGATTTGAAGTTCTTGCGTTGATGCGCATTAACACAAGAATACACAAACAAGTTATGTTCAATACATTCACAAGACAAATTTCATTTATAACCACAGATAATCAGAATTTAGAACACACCTGAATCTCCCTTCCAATCACTGTTGCTTTCCTGTTTTCATCAGAAGGTGTAGAAACCTTTTGTGCTTCCTGAATGCATATCCTTAGTTACTAAATTACAAAGCATCAAAATGTATCAATAACACACTTTATAAATTTGAATAATCACCAACCTTAAGATCCTTCACATGCTGGGACATTACTGTCAAGGACTCTTCTCTCAGCCTGTGGTAGAATTCAATCAAATTGCAATCACTTGTTGATCCACTGGAATGGCTTTCATCTGTTTTAAATGAAGAGTTCTGATCACTGATCATTAGTGTACATCAAAAGAAAAATAAAATAAAACTGTGTCAGTGAATAACTTAAAATAGAATGAATGCTCACCATTTTGTTATTAGAAAACAAATCAGATGAACTCTGCAAACTTTCTGCAGAGCTCTGCGCAATGTGAATAGCGTCAGCCCATTCCCTTTCTTTGTAGAGGTTGAGTATGGCTGAATTATTAGCTGGAGAGCAACTGGAAGCCTTTACACATTCTCCTGTGGACTTATGAGTCCCAATATTATCAGTAGTTTGATGAACATGGTTCAATTTTTCATCAAGACTGGCAAACAATGACCAGTCTTCCTCGTCATTACTCACCGATTTTGTTACATCCTGAGAGATGAAAACATTGGGATCAACCAATGGAAAAGGACCAATAGCTAGATGAAGAGAAAGAACAAAGTCTATAAACAACTGCAAGCATGGGTGTGATCCTTTTTTGTACAAAATACCATTGACACTGAGTTTCTATTATAAACTCATGACTGCCATTTGTCTGACTGGTGTTCCAGACTTTTGCTCAGAGCTTCACACTCGAACATTCACCTTTGCCATATATACAAATGGGTCTGCAAAGTAGTTCTACATTTATATTTAATATGACAATAATGTAATTTACTTTTTGGATGGATATCATTGAGGTGTTGCAATACCAACAAGTTTAGCTCAGGGATTTTCTGAAGTGGACCGGCTTCTAGCTTAAAATTTGCAAGCATGTAAAGAATCAATAATCCTTCCATCTGTTACCCCAACAACCAGGTTGTGCTTATATAAGCCCAGTAGCCCCGCCCTTCATTTTAGACCACACTTATTCAAGTTTGTATTCTGTTATAGTATTATCACCATATGTGCACATCATGCTTGAAACAATCATTTATATCATATTGGGGCAATCCAAATGTTCCTTTTGGAGTGTCGATCCCATTATACAGTCCTCCCCACTCCAAAGATCTCACGACAAATTGGCAAAGACTGCTACATCCATCACGGAAGGGGGAAATGCATCAGTGTGCCAACTCACCTCAATCATTCCAATCCCATCCCCAGGCCCTCGTGCACCTCCATCCTGATCGGCAGGTTCCGCCGTCGCCGCCGTGAATTCCCAATCATCGTCTCCGAACCCTTCGCCATCCTCTTGCGGACCCGCATCCGCAGCGACGGAGGCGGGGGGAGGCTGAGATCCGTAGAGGCCGGCGATGAGGTCCTTCAGATCCGCTGGCCTCGATCCGTCGGTGGTGAAGGACGCGGCGCGCTGGTGTGCTGTGGCCGCCGGCGGCGGCGGCTCGGCCGATCCTTCCTCCTCCCGCCCATCCTCCTGGTCGTCGTCGGCGCCGAACAGGGAGAGAGGAAGCGGGCCCCGCGGCTTCTCCCAGGAGGAGGTGGCCGTCGAAGGGGTGGGCGGCGCGGAGGCGTCCGCGTTGGATCCGAGCGGGCTCGCCACGAAATCTCCCCAGTCGTCGTCGAAGGCCGCGAAGGCGGCCGGCCGGGGATCGGCAAGGGGCGGCTGCGGCGCGGAGGCGAAGGTGAAGTCGCCAAAATCGAAGTCGTCGTCGGGGAAGGGCGCGGGGGGCGGCGGGAACGCGACGGCGTCCATGGCGCAGGGGAGCGCGCGCGCGTTTGTCGGCGGCTGGAAAGGGAGGGAATAATGCAACGCAACCCGCCGATGTGCTGGCGGCAAAGTGCATATCTTTCCTTTTGATCACGTCAAGTTCTTGCTTCCATCCATGTGCTAAAGTTTATGTAGGAGAGAATTGTACGCATTTTCTAGTAGTAGGTAATGCACTTTTTATTCATATACTATTTCTTTTTCTTTCCTTAGTAGAAACATTTGATTATAACACTGAACATTTCATCGATGTATGAACCCATGTATCAATACTCCTTACAGTCTAAACAAGAGCGATGTTTTAGACATCAGCTTGTTCCTGAATGCGACTTGGATTGCTAATGTATACTATAGATTATAATAAACTGACACATCATAGCAAAATTGTATGGTATAAAACTACCTTTAGGGACTACATCTCCCAATCATTTTTAAATTTTTAATCTCAATGTCCGCAAAAACAGTTAATTATCAAAGTAATAAAAATGTTGACTCCACCCAACCTAAAACGCCACTATTTTGACTGGAGGAACACCACTCTCCTCTGTGATCGGCGAGAGTACTTGCAACAGGAATTGTGTTCCCTAAAACGAACAATGGAGCTTGTATATTATTGTGTATACAGTACATCATTTTCAAAGTATGAACGCTTATACTTGACCAGCAGTGGAAGTAACAGCATGCAATAAGCACATAAAAATAAAAGTCATCAAATCAACTACGACATTGTAACTTTTGCAGTGACATCTAAGGTTAGCAAGACCTTTTTGTGAGGCTAGAATACAACATCACATTGTCCTTTACAGCCTGTAAATACTGGCTTCACAACAAGGCGCGGTGAAAACTCACAAAAGGAAGAAAAAAAAGGTATCAGGAATGCCAAAAGGACGGCAAAGTATCATGACAAAGTAAATGAAACAGAAAAATAATGTACATGTTGCTATTTTAGTGTCTATTGTCCAGCAAGCTTCATGACCTCTGATGGACCTTCCAGCTTTGGCACTTCTGACGGGCCTTCTAGTTTTCTCAAACCATCTTCACAATAGTTACTAATGTCAAAGTTGGTAACAGCATGAACACCACGAAGCTCAATTGCTGCTATGTCATAAGCTTCTGCCGCCTCCTCTTCAGTTTCTGCAATCCATGGCAAATTTTAATTAAGGATAACTGCGCATCAAATATAAATCGAAGGTAGATTTCTAGTTGACAGAAACAAGCTTCTAGTCCCTAGTGACTATCATTCAGAAAAGCCTTGGAAGTTCAACAAGGTAGAAAACTATACTCACCGAAAGTCCCGAGGTAAATGTCTTTGGTATCTCTACTCTCACCAATCCTACCAATTCGTGCTTGCCATTTACCATCCTTTCGTCTGTTAGTAAAAAAGTGATTAGAGAAAGTTCCAACAGACCATTCTAACTTTCCTAGTTAACCACAACATTTTTTTCCCACTCCATTCGAAGGAAACCAAACGGCTATTAATTCATTTAGCAAAGAAGGTACAGCACCTGGTTACACCCCGGTATGATGAAGTACCTCTTGAGAAACAACTGCTTTGCCTATAACAATAAACCATGACAATAAAAAAAACGATCACAGCATATAAGTACTACATATAAGCTTTTGAATGTACCACTGACCTCCTTATGTAGGCTACAAATTCATCTTGAGACATGGTCTTCATAATCTCGATTTCTTTCTCATAGTCAGAAATCTGATAGCAAATAAAAGCTATTAATGCAATTTACTTTCGCTGTTGTTGGACAAGATACGCTATTTCTTAAACGTATCAGTATGCACTGAGCAACATTCAATTCTTACATTGAAGTTCAGTTTGGTGTTTGGACCTGTGCCCCAATATTTAAGGGCTGCCAAATCATGTGCTCTTGCAGCCTGCTCTTCAGTAACATAGCTGCCTGTAATGCCAGAAAAGAAGTCAAAACTTGAGCAGTTTTGTGTTCCAAATGAGCCCCTTCCATGAGTAGCACCGCTCACCTAAGTAGACTGAAGACCACAACAGCAGCCAAGAGTAGAAACCAGGTTCCATGCACAATTAAAAGAAGGATCAGCCTAAGAAGACTGGAAAATTAAGGATGTGACTGGAAATGTAAGCTATTAGGAGAATGACTCTTCATCCAGCACATACATTGGCATAAGCTGATATCATGAATCCTAATGCATTTCTAAACACCAAATGTAACTTGTACTGTGACCTATTTACACCTTATGATGGTGATTAACATTTCTGATAGAAAAGCATAAAGATACAGAGAATATAACTTTGAGCACAATACATGTACCTCATAAAGCACAATTTTTGTGGTGCTACATAACATATTTCAAAGATAAATAAAAAAAGAACATCGTTCATCCATTCATTAATACAAGATGCACCCATCCATTGGTACTAACTTTGTTAACCGAATAATACTATCCTATCCTCATGATGTATCCCCATTTACAGGTTGAGTTAGAGGATAGAACATACTAGATGACTTGCTGAACCCTAGTTGCTGTATTGAAGATGCAATCAAGACACCATGAAAGAGGCCAGGAATAGGATGTATTTGACTGATTAGCTACTCTGCCGCAAAAAAGCAAAAAGAAATGTAATCTTGATATCTGATGATCTGATCCTACCGTTTAGTACGCATGCCACTGTTTATCAAAGGAAATGCACATGGCATTGACACACCAAATTAAACTGCAGTGTTGATTTCATCTCAAATATAGAACTATGCTTGAAACATCTCCAAGATTTTACAGTGAGCTAGAGCCCGGAGTTGAGGTTGGTAGCGTGCATACCGTGCTTGCCCTTGCGCTTGCGGCCCTCGACCTGGCTGGTGTTGTCCCAGAGGTGCGCCTCGTACTTGCCGCTCCACTTCAGCCTGCGGCCAAAGCAGCAGCGAAATCAATCCAAAGCACAAGGAGAGGCACCAGGACGGGCAGCGCGCCCGCAGCTCTCTGCTCCCCAGAGACCCAGAGTTGCCAGTGCGCACCTTGTGACGCCGTGGAACCGCGACGACCGCGGCGCGGCGTACTTGCGCATGGCCTCCGCTACCAGCTTCCCTCCTCCGCCTGCGCCGGCGCTAGCGCCTCCATCCGGCTTCCTCTCCTCGCCACCGCCGACGACAGCGAGCTGCTTGTCGAGTGCGGCGATCTCGCCGCCCGGACCCGCCGCGGCGGGGGGTTCGCCGGAGGCGGCGGGCGGGTCGGGGGCGTCGCCGTGCCGCCCCTCCTGTGGGGGAGAAGGGGTGGGGCCCGCCGGCGATTGGGGTTGGACGGTGGCCATCGCCGCGTGTCGGTCACGCTGGGTTTCGCGAATCTTCAAGTGCTCGCGTGACAAACCCTAGCAGAGGAGGTGGAGGCGGGCGGAGAGGTCGACGGGTGAGCTGAGCTGAGCACGACTCATCTGCGTCCGTCTGATCCGATGGTCGTCTGTTTCCGCGCCTTTCTGTTTTCCTTCTCCCGCTGACAATCTGGCCCAACATGTAAGTGACACATTGTCCCTACTATCCATCCAGAGCGGAGATGCACTACACTTCCATACTGTTGCTACTTTCACATTTTTCTTTATCTCGTGAATGCAAATCAGATATGCAGCAATTTTCCAGAAACCTATACAGATTTAAAGTGTGACTTGGTGAGTGGACTATTGAAATTCAAGAAATAAAGTAGGAAAGCATACACTGCAGGATAGCTTGCCGGTGACATGTCGAATCTCTTTTGAACTTTGACCAGGCAGGCAAATCAGCGACTGCCAAGATAGCAGAGATTTATTCTTCTTTTCACAATACCGCCGGGGAAAAATGCAGTCGAAGTTTCAGCGGCAGCTGAAGCAATCATAGATGGCCAAGCAATTGACAGGGCCGAAGGTGTCTTTCAGGAGTTTCTGCTCCTCTGCAAGCAACTGCAGTTTCAGGACAACAACATTTACAGGAGAATGAAATCTAGAGCTCAAGTGATACTATTGCTGTAACAGTATTATATTACTCTAAAATGTGAAAACTGTATTATTCACTGGCATAAAAAGCTGCTTGAAACTTCGGCTCAAAGAATGTATTAACTTTGGCTCCAAGGTTGGCCAATACACAACATTGTAAAGAGTTTATAACAACTATATTTGATCCCAGCTGCTCAGAATACATGATCGACACTTCAACAGAAATTCCAATCTTATAGTACAAGGTTGGTCATCATGGCCACGGAATCTTGAGAACCAACCCTAATTCTGGTAAAGTACCCTACTCATTCTTACGTTTGAACATCCTAACCAGATAACGAATCAAGGACACCAGCCACTGCCAGAAAACAACGAGGAAGTTTGCCTTCTTTGGTTTCACTTCAGGCCTTGGCCCAAAGAGACCTTTGTAGAGCTCCTTCTGCTTTTGGTACAGAGCCTTGTCTTGTTCCGCGAGCAACCGGAGCTCCCGAAGGATCTCCTTGTCTTCTGGGGAGTACTTCTTCGCTTTCAGGAAATCCTCCCTGGCTGATTCTGTCTGGCCAAGTTCAGATTTAGCTTTTCCTCGCCTGAACAGTGCTTTCACATTACTTTCGTCCTCTGACAAGACCTTAAGAATAAGATTACGAAAAGGATCAGCCATCAAGTCAGTAATTTTCCAGAAAAAGCAGGGTGATTTTTCAGGTATTGCTCAATTGATCAATCAGCATAAATCAGCACTTTTAAAAAAAGCTGATAAAGGTGCAAAATCAGCTGCTTGATAACCATAATGCAGAACCTTGCATGTTGATATCTGAATTCATTTAGGCCACATGAGCTTAGTTGCTACAGGTCTTTAACATCATTTTAAAACAGACATTTTTTACCGTCTGAACATAAAATCATGTATAGCTTATGTGAAGGTCTACCCAAACTACAAAAATGCACTCATGAATGTAAATCATGCATTGATGACTGAGTGTACTCATGAGCATAGTAGAATACATACGATGCTACACTGCACAATAGCTTCATCGAATCTATTTAGTTTGATAAGGCACGCAGCCATATTGAGATGACATGGATTTTTCACAGCCAAGGCCATGTCTCTGTACTTTCCAAACAATTGAAACATGAAATCGTCTCCCATGTACGCAATTGCCTGTAAAAGGGAACAAGTAGATGACTGAAATCAGAATACCGCAATAACTATAAGCATGCCAAAAAGTAAAGCATGCCGCTAACCATTTCATATTGCTGCATGGCCTCCTCAAGCTTCTTTTCTTTGAAATATTCATTGCCCTCAATCTTTCTCCTGTCTGCAGCTGCAATCCTCTCCTCAACTGTCATGTCACTTCTGGCTTTCCCCTGATTCACAGTTTATCATGATTTGAAATTTCCCAAGTTGAAAAAAAAAAGTAATGCTAATGAATACGAATAATCTCATCCTACTGCTCAAGATAATAATGATTAGAGCATTGTGTGGGGTGGAGGTGGGACAACTTTGTCTACCTCTTTGACATCATCAAATCCAATAAGCTCAACTTCATAAACAAGGTCTGCCATTGGAGGGACGTTTGGGAATGAAAAGCTTCCTTCTTTGCCATAGCCTAGCTCCCAACCAACATGCAACAACGCACGCTCCCCGCTTCTCATGTTGCCAACACCAATACCTAAACCAGACATCTCCTTTTTCTCTGTTGATGGAGTAAAAAGCTTTAGAAAGTTACTCCATAGGCAATTATCATTGATAAACTCTGCTGTACTATTGAGGGTGCCCATATAATTCTCAGGCTAGTTACCCAGTACCTGTAGGCTTACTGAGCAAGAGACAACATAAAAAGGTACAGATCAGAATTGAGTTTGCATATTTCACTCTTTCATCTCACAGCACATCAAACCATTAATAGCAGGCATGGCAAGTTATTAACCGAATAACTGGCTATTCAGATCCTCATTAAGAGCCATCATCATCGTACTAGAAAACCATAATAGCATGCAAAGTAAGCTGTTTGAATTTATGGAGTTGATGGATGAAATGTGTGCAGCCGAGCAAAACTGAATATAAAATACGTGAAGTAACTTTTGTGGCACCTTTTCCAAGTACTAATTCAATTGGATGCTGTTCTTGCCACGTATCCTCAAATTTGTGCGATGATCCTTGAACCCATGCTCTATAGTGCACTGCAACACGAGATTAAAAAAACAAAAAATTAATTCACTGCTGTTCTCCTTTGAAGCACTTGTCATGTAGCTAAATCAAAATACATGTGCATGCTTCCTCCCAATAGCAAAATGATTGAAGTGTGATGTCAGAATTAGGCAACTTTCGACGAAAAAAGGATCAAATATGATTTTTTGAAAAATTACATAATGATTAGACCAAAACAAAAATTGATAGGTGTTGGTACTCAATGAACGGAAAAGGAAATGTGTCATGTGGGTCACTTTTTCGTAAATAGAAAAATGATGAAACCTGATGTTTTGAAAATTAACGTCGGTATTAGAGCAACAAACTGAATAGGTACCGGCAAAGATATTAGTACTCGATAAATGCAAAATAGTAACAGGAAGGCACAATTAGTATGAAATATCAAGAACTCCAAGCCTCCAGCCCTCACTAGTTTAAATGGCAATGTATCTGGGCGCATTTGTGGTGAGAAAGCTGCCTATGTCTAGATACATAGAGAATATGTTTACATATTCCCATTTCAGTTATAAACTGTTATTTGCATTGAAAACAAGCAAGGTCATTAGCATCTCATGATCATTATCATGGGCAAGAGAATGAAGTTGATGAACATGTAAACTTGCAGACTTATATATGTTCCCCCAACCATCATGAGGGGGAACACAGTGCAAACAAAACATATATGTGATATATGATTTATAGAATAAACACAAGGAACGCACAACATGTTAGAATGAACCACTTATGCCGTTACTTACCAAAGCACGTTGCAAACTTTAGCGGTCTCTTGCCGTGTCCTTCTTTGATGACCTGTTTCTTGACTTCATCATGAAGGACTTCCATATCAGAGGAAACCACTGGTGGGGCACTGCCATCCTGGGGAGGTTCAGTATGCACAAAAGACGCCTCTTCCACTGTAATCTCATTATCACTGGAGCCTGAGAAACAGAAACCAAGAACCAAGGGGAAAACAGAGACAAGGATTCAGAAATTACTCTCCATCTAGATACAAACTCAAAGTTTCATTATCTAGGCACATCACAATTCAGGAAACTGTAGTGCAGCAGCAGTGAAGTGCAGGATCCGAAACTGCCTGATTGCAAGTAGCACCCAACTTGCTCCAAGCTTCCAAATCCCAACAGAAAGCGCAAAAGAATATCGAAAACAACTGAAGTGTGCCAGCAAGACACCAATACCGACGGGAGGACAGGGAGCTTCACGGAGCAGTAGCCACGCGTGGGGGCGAGGTATAGCGGGAGATTATTTGCCCGCGGGCGAGTAGAGGGACTCACCAGCGGCGGGATCAGAAGCGGAGGCGGCGGCTGCAGGCGGCGCATCTTCTTCGACGACCGCCATCGCTGCGGGTGGCTGGCCGGGAGACGGCCGGCCGGCGGAAACTTCTAGAATGCCGCGGGTTGGGTAGTTGCTGCAGATTATTCAATTCGTAGTGGATCGATCAATCCACGCACGGATCCAGTTGGGTGAGCGCCACTACTGGGAGCAGAGCCGGAGGACAGAGAGAGTAGTGAAGGCTTGAAGAGAGCGAGGATCTTACGCCTTTTGGGCCCAGGGTAGTGGGCTTCGATGGTTGGGTTAGGGCACCCGCGACTACGGGCTCTCTATAATAGAGCCACGTCAGCTTTTATAGGAATAAAAAAATCGAGAGGAGAGAGAAACCGCCGCGCAGTTTCGTCGCTGCGGAGCGCGGACTGCGGCCGCCGCCTAGCAAAGCCGAGCCGGCGCGGACGGAGTGGCTGCCGGCGTGGCGGAGGTGGCCGCGGCCGGCACAAGGGCGGGGAGGCGGGCTGGCGCGGCGAGGACGGCGCGACGCAGGAGGAGGACGGGGCACGGCCGCTGGCGCACGGTGGGGAGGCGGCCGCCGGCGCGTGGCGCAGCGGGGAGAGCGGATAGATCAGAGAGAGACGAGGGAGAAGAAAGACAGGGAGAGAGAGTCGAGGAATTTTAATTAAAAAAAATCTGGGTCCACAAAACTTTCAAATCTCTACACACGAATCCTGAACCCAAACCGTGTGCGATTCTACAGGGCCACGTCGCTTTGGACTTCAAACCATCTGAGCTGCAGTAACTATACTGTGCTACTAAAACATATAATTTTTCATATAATTATTATGAAACACTTGATTTCAAGTAGAAGAATGATAAAATTATTGTAAAATATAAATGCACTACAACAATATTAGTAGAAAAATCTTTGGGTAAGAAAGGATAAGTTCAGTCACTGATGGTTATCCATGGTTACGTATTGATGCTGATTATTTGCTACTCCTTCGTAGGCACAATGATATCAGTGCACCGTCACCATCATCGGTATCTCAAAGAAACAACGTTGGTGCTATCATGCTACATTGGTGCTATCATGCTCCTAAGGTCAGCAACTCCAAAATGATTGTTGGAAGCAATGTATATGAATGCACAAAGGATAGAGGGTGTCCTTCCACACAATTTGATTGGAAGTAAGCTATATTAATGCATACTCTATTTTGATATGAAGATATATTAATGTATAACTCTATTTTGATATTTTCATACCAATCAACGAATGACAATAATAATTCATCTTTACAATTGGCTACTCAAGTACAAAATAACATTTATGTGATGATAACTATAACCTTGAGTTTATGATGTTTGAAAAGGAGTAGCAGAGATGATCGGGAAAGTGCTGAAGTTTTCCGCAAACAGTATGATCCAGCATTGATTCCACCTCAAATATCAGAATGGATTGGAACCGAATTGACATTTGTTGTATGGATTTTATATAAGAAGAGTGTAAAAGCTAAGAAGCCTTCATTTGAAGTGATTTTTATAAAATAATCTGTCTTCAAATTAAACCAATCCTCTATCAACCGAAGATGTCAAATAAGAACCATAAGACCCGATCATGTCTATTTTTTCATCGAACTTCTGCCCATATGAGCACAATGATTTCCACATTAAACATACAATTCATTTTGCTTCAATTTCAATACACGCATCATCACTAGAGAAATATAAATCCCGAGACTCAAAAAAATAACTTGGTTCTAAAAAAAGGAGATATTACCAGTCTATTCTAACTTTCTCAAACACAATTCCACCGACAGATAGATAAATGGGATCACAGTATTCACGTTGGCCTAGAAAGGCCCAAGTGTGGCAACGCCGCGCGTTGATTCTAGTAGCTACGTGATGTAGCTGTGTCTACAAGGTTGTTGTTGGCGCTAAAATCGGCTGGATAGAAATCGGCCGATGGGTCTTCAGCGTCGGACACACGACCCGGGAGAATCTGCTTAGCTCCTGTTCGGGTTATCGCCCTGGTGCGGTTCGCGCGGCGTGCCAGTCAATCTGACCTGTTGATTGACAAGGAAATAGAGTATTAAATTCCAGGCGCGTCGATCGGCTGGATTTCCGATCTGTCCTGAGGAGCGCGTCGGCGGCAAATCGGCCGATTTGCTGTAGAGATGATCGGCTATGGGTCAGCCGATGATCGTATAATAATTGTAAAGAGAACTGCTAGAGCGATCTAAACAATTACAATAGAAGCAACACTTGAAACAGATCTAATCGGCTGTATGGCGATGAATCGAAGGAGAATAATGACGAAGCCGATTACCCTGATCCCAAGCTGGATAATTGGTGATAATACTAGAATAACAGGTAAAACTTGCAATTCCAGTAAATATCGATAACTTGTGAATAAATCCAAACGAAACCACAGCGATGCGCCCGTAGTTAAAGCTCGGATATTACTCGATAAGCGGAACCTACCAATTGGCCGGAGATCAGGTTGATGCAGCCCTGCCAATCCGTACGAACTCGTGGAAGTGTTTTGTTGATTGATTTGTTGATATTCTTCGCAAAGCCCTAGCGACTCCTATTTATACCCTGAAACTAGGACTCTTGGTCGATTACGACTTGTTACAACCTTATTAAAAAACAGGAAAACTACTATATCTATAATAACTTTTAAAAAGGAAACGGACTCCCGCAGAATCTTCCGCCGCCGTTTCCTAATCCAATTAGGACCTCTTCAATTGCTTTCCGACCGACTTAGCATGCCTTGTTGACCATCTTTTGACCAGGATCTTCTGAAATAATCCCATCCTGTTGGCACAGGCTGCGTCACCAATCGGCCGATTTTCAACTGTTACCTCGATCGGCCGATTCCTTACTGTAGCTTTCAGATCTGCTTCATCGGCCAATCTCCTCCTCCTGACGCCGATTCAACACGTGTCAAAATCTGGCGTCAACACATGCCCCCCAGTTTCGGAGTAAAATATAACTTTCCTTCGAAACTCTTTTGTTTAACCCTCTTCTCCGAAACGGGCGCAGTAAAAATCTCCTTCCGTTCCGCGGCACAATGATTGCAATTTCCTCGAACCGAGCGCGCGAAACGACCGCTCCCCTGGAACTCGCGTAGACGGTGCGGTAAAAATACCATCTTTGCCCTTGCCCCCTTTATCTCTCTTAAGTACTGGTTTTCTCCGCCTCTCCTCCTCCACGAATCCAGCATCCTTTCTGCCGCATTACTGTTCATCTTCCTCCAAGTTCTCTCGATTTCCAAGCGCTCCCCCTTCTCCGGCGATCTCATCCGCAGCCTGCTCCGACCCCCAATGGCGTCTCCGTCGGCGACCACCCCATCTACAGAGGCCCCATCGGCTGCTCCTTTGGCGGCGGCGGCCCAATCGGCGGCTTCTCCAGCAGCGTCATCGGCGACGATGGCTTCCATCCCAGAGGTAAATGCCCGAAATTTTTTTCCCTTTTCGCTTTGCTGCTTCAGTATTTTCCGATCCCTTTCTTAGTTTTCTTCCCTTTTTCCCTTTCTTTTTAGGCCCATAGGCACAGGATCACCATTCCTCTCTCAGAGTCTCCTGACCTCATCTGTCTAGACCCTATGGGGAATCCTGATCCAACGGATCTAATCAGTTTAGAAACTCACAGAATTCCCTTTAAGCAGTCACCCATGGATTTAGATCACTGGGTAGGCGCATTTAGATCCTGGCCGAATGAAACACCCGGGTGGAGAGAATGGTACCAGAGGGTAGCCGGGTCTTGGAAAGTCCAATGGGAAGAACTTAAAATCGGCCAGTGCATAGATTTGTCCCTGTCTCAGATGGAAAAGAACGAACCTTTGGTTATGGCAGCCTCTTACTTCTGGTCCGATGCACTTAACGCTTTCCTTTTTGGACACGGACCCATGACCCCGACCTTGGCCGATGTCCTGCTGCTGACCGGCCTAGATGTTTTCTCCGCCGATACCCCCTTCAATTATCTGTTCAAACCATCTCATCGGCTAGACACCAAAGGAATCGGCGGGTGGAAAGGATACATCAGTAAAAACATGAAGACAGGAACAGTCTCACAGAGGGAGCACACCGCCTTCTTGATGATGTGGCTGGAGAAACACCTCTTCTGTGGCAGAGCGGTCGGCCCCTCTTCCAACATTCAAGCTTTGGCAGAGTCTCTTGCACAAGGATCGGCCGTCCCCCTTGGTAAATATTTGTTGGGATCGGCATACCATATGATGCATCAAATCGGCGTCAAGCTGTCGAAAGGAGAGCCGATAGGGAATCCAGGCGGTCCTTGGTGGTTTATCACCATCTGGCTCAATCTACACATGAGCAAGGTCTCTCAGCAGAGGATAGAGACAAATTTCTTTCCCAACATCGAGTCAGAGGAGAATCCATCGATCCGTCGCCGTTGCAGATCTGTTGGAGAGGCGGCATCGGCCTTTCCTGGCTGCCAGTTCACCGCTACCCGCGTAGCTGAATATTTCAGATGCTTCTATAATGGACTTAGCGAGGAGATGATCATCTGGTATCCATATCAAACTGCAGAGCCGATTTTTGAATTGCCTGTATGCTTCGACTTCTCCACCCACACGTTTGACAGAGAATTGATGGATGTCTTGATTAAGCCGGGAATTCTGCCGGCTAACTTCTTCTCAGGAAAGGACTCTCCCACTTATGAGTTCTACTGCCCATCGGCTGCAGCAAGGCAACTAGGTTTTGGCCAATTGCCGATTCGAGTTTATTTCGCTGGCCAAGCAAAATTCAGAGACGGATTAACCTCTAGTCTTGACTACAGCCGATTGTGCGATTTAGTACCTGACTCCAGCACCATTGACTTGAACGGCTGGTCAGTTGCCCCTTTCGCCACCCAACAGTATAAATTATGGTGGGCAGAATGGAAGCAGCATCTTTTCTGTAAATCCCCATCAATTTACTGCAACATTCTGGACCCAGAGAACACCGACCCAAATGCTGCGGTATGTCCTTTTCTTCTTAGCCGATTTCAATGTTGCATTATCATCTCGCTGTTAACTTATGTTTACCTCTTCAGTCTGAAAGCCATGCTCCCCCAATGCGGAGCTGAAGCGGTCGGCCGATCGATAGCCATCACCAATACACAGTGTACCCGCTCATTGGCTTCCATGCTCCATCAATCAGAGATATCTCCACCGGCCGATCAAGACGAGCGCCCAAAAGACCAACACCGAAGATATCCAGCCGTCGGATGCGGGCTCGCATTGAATCGGCCGATCAGACGACAACAGTATCGGCTGAAATCTCCCGTATCGGATCGGCTAGCCAGATGGCAGCAGCATCGGCCGAGACTCCCCGTGTTGGATCGGCCGATCAGGTGGAAATGATACTCGCCGAGACCTCAGGTCCTTCACCCTTACCAACTGTCGAGACAGCCGATCCCCAAGTCACCGCCGAAGCCGGGGCTGCTGCAGCATCGGTCTTAGTAGAAGCCGTCCAGGTAACTTTATTTATCTCATGTATTCCCCAAATCTTCTGCTGACATCAATTCCATCCCTTTGCCAGGCTGCACAAGTTGTTCCACCACAGTCCCCGCGACTATCGGCCACATCTCAAGTAGGGATTGAGATTACAGCAGCTCCTGTTGCCGAGGTATATGATCTCTTACCCTGCATCCTTAATATTAAGGAAACTTAACCAATTTTGATGCAGGTCGACTTGGGTACGCCGATTGTAACTCCACAGCAGGAATCGGCCGGAGAACCCGCAGAGGCATGGCAAATTCCCATTACCATCTTATTTCATTTTCCCATAGTACTTTCACGAGCATTTATACCTTTCTCAGGAAGCTGGCCCAAGCGGAGCACCAATAATAATCGAATCTTCTTCTTCTGGCGAACCCAGTGCACCAATCCCTGAAACAAGGGAAATACTTCCACCGGCGCAGGCAAGAGAGATTCGTTTCAAAGAGGTAACAATCTTACCATCAGAATCGGCCGATTTCCTTTCACTACTTGCTTATCCTTTGTTTCGTTCCCTTACAGGAGCAAGATTCTCCCAACAATAGTATCTTTTCTTTCGCTGTCTCCTTGGCCGATGAAGAAGAAATCGCCTCACACGCGGTTCCACCGAGCTCTACCTCCGACGATGTCCGCTCTAAGCTCGAAAGCATCCGTACTCTCCTCCAAGGTGACATCGGCCGACTGGTGGAAGATGCATCGCCGATCCGACAACTTTTCAATGAGGTCGTAGATCACATCCCGGATGAAGTGTCGGAAGACTTGGGGTATGCTGCCTATATAGAGGGCATGCGGATTCCGGTCTCGCGGGCGCTGCAACGTATGGCCGATCGCGCTCAGATGGCCAAAACTCAGGAGGAGGTTGACTCGTACAAGCACCAGACCCAGGAAGTACATCACAAAATCAACTTCCTCGAGAACTGCCGTCCGGACATCGTTGGCACAATAGATCGGCTGAAACGGAGGAGAGCAGAACTAGCCAAGGAGATGGAACAGATAACCAAAGAGATAGCCGCCGAGGAGAAAAAGCTCCAAGTACTCCCAACCATGATCAGCGAGCTGAAGCAAAAAAGACAACATCTGGCCCGTGAAACAATAAGACTCCGTCGCCGCGTGTCAGAAGTACCAGGATCGGCTGAAAATGATCAGAGAATAGTAGAATCGGCCGATCAAATTAGACGACGAGCGATTGTAGCCATAGATGCCTTCCTTGGGCTGTAAACAATATGTTAAACATTATTGCTCCTTTAATGCCACTGCGCCGATTTGGTCTTGAACTGCTTCATGTAATCCGTAATTTCCACTTGATAATGAATCCCAATATTTCTTTCACCAGATGTGTAGCCAGAAAACCGATGAGAAATCGGTCGTGTTAACTTGACATATTTTCTTTTTGTATTCAGAATCCAAATTGGCACCAATGTACATCGGCCTTGATTTGCTACTATCTCTCAAATCTCCCATCTCTAATGAATCGGCCGATGTGAACCCATGCCCCAGCTTCTCATCCTTTCGAACGAGCTGAATCTTCAGAGCCGGCTGCTTGGATCGGCTGTAGACCGAAATCGGACACTTTCAGGAAGTCAGTGTCCCAAGTCCTGCCAGATATACACTTAACGTGCTCGCAGCTCCACTGTTGTGTGTCGGCCGCCGCAACGTTGTAGACAGAATCGGCAGCGACTATCTCTGTACTGTCACCGACCCATTGCACAAGGCATTGATGCATAGTAGATGGGACACAGCAGTTTGCATGTACCCAGTCGCGACCAAGCAGCATATTATAGGACCCCTTGCCATTAATGACGAAGAAAGTAGTAGGGAGGGTCTTACAGCCAATGGTGAGGTCGACGCAGAAAGCCCCGCGGGCGGGTGACACGTTGCCTTTGAAATCCTTCAGCATCATGTCCGTCTTGGTGAGGTCATCGTCGCCCTTGCCCAGCTTGCGGAACATGGCATACGGCATGATGTTGACTGCCGCGCCTCCATCTACCAATAGTCTGGTGGCGGGTCTTCCGTTGACATAACCCTTGAGAAATAGCGCTTTGAGATGCTGCCGTTTTTCTTCTTCTGGTTTCTCAAACATAGCCGTCATCGGCTCTAATACCAGTTGTGCCATTTGCTCTTCCTCTGTTTTTGTCACTTTGTCCCGATCGCTTGGCGCCATGAACTCCATCGGCAGTATGAAAACCATATCAATCTCGGCTGCCGATTCTTGGTTATCCGTTTCTTGATTATTCTTCTTTGGGCGCCAAATTCGAGATTTCACATTCCTTCTCTCTGGCACTTGTCTTTGTTCTTTTTCTTGATGTTCCCACTGGCGTAGGCGTTGGATCCTTCGCTTTTGGGATCTGGATAAGCCATCAGGACACCACCTGGGATTCACTGGCTTGGCCGATGATCTGACGTGTTCCCAATCTGGTCCCCTTCCTAGGGGATCTTCATCTGATACCCTATCATCGGCTATCTCTTCCAGCCGATCGTGTGCGCTGATCCTGCCCCCCAGTCCATCTTGCTGGCCGATCTTGCTTTTTGACCTGCCGTACTGGTCAACTCTGCCCCCCAGCCGATCATGCACCGAAACACGCCGTTCTTCGCGCCGGTTTCTGTTGATCGGCTCTGATCCTCTGTCCCTAGAGTGTGGCTTCGGGCGATCGTTGCGGTTTGATCCGTTGCACTCCGGACAGTTATCGGCAGATGGTAATCTGATATCGTTCTCCCAGCAGTGGATGAAGAACGGACACTGCCAGTGGTCTTCACGCCGACGAGTCATCTCTTCCTGGTATTGTGTTTGTTCTTGCTGCCGCCGATATTTACTTAGTAGAAATCGGGAGGTGACAGGCCTGTGCGGTCGTTCTTGTAACACCTCAGGTGTTTTAATTTTTAAACGAGTCTTATTGGCATAATAAAATGCATCACTAACTAAGAAAATAAAAGGAATGGGTTAAGTTTGGTTCTGCTTTTACCTTTAAAAGTTTGTGTGTGCATAAATGCATGTACTTTAATGAATCAAATTGGATCACTTTCACATCAAAGCAAATATGGCTATGAAATTAAATGAGCACACCAGTATTAGCATGACCAATAAAAGTTTAGTTGAAGCCGAGGGAAGAAAATGAAATTTTGAAATAAAATGACGCGCCCTCCGAATAGAGTTTCTTTAAGTTTTTAAAATAACTTTAGAACTAAAGCTCAAATAAACTTTGGCCTGAAACGAAACTTGTAGAACTTTTTATTTTGAACAACTTTCATGTTCAAAAGATTTTGAAATTCAAATTAGAAAGTGGAGAAAACGTCCTGTTTGCAACCAGCCCCCTGGAAATTTTTGAATTCTCGCACTTAGGCCCTTGCCCCTCCTTTGCTGCACCGCACCCTCGCCCGACCGCCGCCGGCCACCTGGCCCTCGACGCCTGCGCGGCACCAGGCGCCGAGCCAACCCACGGCGCCCTGCTGCACCGCCCCCGCTCGCCCAACCGCGGCCGCGCCTTCTTCTCCTCCCCCCCCCCCCCCCCCCCCCCGTCGTGTCTCTGCCCAATCCCCGGTGCGCCACCGTGCTGCCCAGTCGCTGGCCGCCGCCCCCTCCACCAGTGCCCCGTCGTGCCGCCCCAGCTCGCCAGTAGCACGCCCACGCCGCTATCTCGCTCGCCCAGTCGCCTGCCCGCGTAGTCGCACGCGACACAGCACCCCCGTGCACCGCCGCCTGCCCAATAGCGCCGCTGGTCACCGCCGGCCGCACCCAATGGCGCCCAGCCTCGCCGCCCCCTCCACCCCGCGCCCCGGCCGTGCCAAGCCTGCCCCCATGAGCTCCACCAGCTATAAAGTCGGCGCAGCGCCCCTCCCTCCTCTCCTTTCTTCTTCCCCGCCAGAACAGAGTAGAGCAGCGCTCCATTGCCGCCGGCGCCCCCCCACCTCGCCGTGGAACCCCCTGCTCCGGCCCACCTCCGCCCGAGACAAGCGCTGAAACGGGTCCCCCTCAGTGCGCTGAAGCTCCCCAGCCCGAGCCCCGCCGCCCTCATCGCCGGAGCACCGCCGTCCGCGCCGCCCCACCGCCGCCGCCCCTGCTCGCCGCGGGCAGCCCTGCTCAGACCGCCTCCACCCCAACCGTGACCACCCAAAGGTAGCCCCCAACCTCCTCTTGCTCCTCCCCCACCTTGCCCTCGCCGCCGGCGACCCAGCTCGCCGGAATTTGGCCGGACAGGATGACCCCGCCGTGATTTTGCGACCAGGGACCACATTGCAAACGCCCAAATCTTTCTAGGGGGTTTTCTGCTAGTTTTCAGGGACCCCTCTGTAAAGAAAGTTTTAACCAAATCAGTGAAATTTTAAAATTCGTAAAAAATCGTAGAAAATTCAGAAAAATACAAACTTAACTGTTCTGGAATCCTTAGAAGAAACTCTACAACTTTTGTTACATAAAGTTTCTCAGATTCTCAATATATTTTGCTCTAGATTAAATGGAAGGTTTAGTGGACTTCTTTTGTACCCACTGTTGTAGATCATTGCTGACCCTAAATTTTGGGCAGTGAGTTACTTGCTTGATGTTTAGAACTGTGTAAAAAGATCAGGACCAAAAGCCATCTCTAGATACACCTTTTGTCCAACCTTGTTTTATGCCATAAAGTGTTAGAACTAATTTTTCCTGCTATTCTGTGATGTTTAATGTCATGAAACTTTTTCTGTGTTGTTGTAGTAATACCTAGAGGCCACAGAAAAATTTAGGAACATTTTTACTATATGTAACCTGTTCATATGAATTTGTGGTAGGAAAACTTCACTAATTCAAAATAATTAGTAAAGCGCTTATAAAATCTTCATCTTTTTACTATGAAAATCAATAGAGTAGCTCAAGCCGTACAAAAAGTTTCATACATAGAAACCCTGTATAACATCCTGTAGAAAATAATCTTTAATAACATGAGTGTAGCTTGTCCCATTTATTATGCTCTATATCATGTGCAATAAAATCTGAAAAAATTGCAGTAGCACAAATATGGTTATAGCAACACCCTGTAAAATTTTTAGTATCAATACTTGCATGGGTTGTCCTGTATAAAAATAACTAGATTCTAGCAGTGGCTGTGTATTACATATTTCATATTTAACGTGCTACACAAAAATGTCTGAAATTTTTACAGTGACCTTATCTCTGCATAATGTACTTTGAATAAAAATTTTATTACCAGAAGCTAACTAGATTAGTAATTGTGTTCAACTCATGTTTGTGTTTAAAAAGAAACTAAGTTTTTAATATAACACAACCCCTTCTTCTTTAATGAAGTTAAATAGATTAAGATAAACTCTATTAACGATTGCCCAGGAAATGTTAAAGTAAATAACTTCAAAGCAAAACTTATGTCTTATGAACTGCAACTTTATCGTGAAGGAAATAATGTCGTTTACCATCACCACTACTTAAACTTGTGCATTCATGTAGAAACGACGACTCTCGCCGACGGAACGTACGAGTTGGTGCCCGCGTCCGAGAGTGAGCAGCGTGAAGCTCAAGTGAATCTAACTGAAGTTGCCGAAGACCCGAGCCCAAGTTCGGAAGAGCCCCGGACTAACTTTTCGCAAGAAGGCAAGCCCCGGAGCATGAACCCTATTTTCTCAACTCATGCAACTTATTACTCTACTTTACTTGTGCATTAAGTTTATAGGAGTTGGATGAAAACTTAGTTGCATGATCCTAGGTATCCATGCTCTGAACACTAGATGCAAGGATCGATAGAATGCTATGCTAATAGGACTCGGTAAAAGTCGAGTGATTTCCTGTCACTCGCGAGAAATTAGGAGTTGATTGTTTACTACACGCTGCAATCATAAGGACGACGGACGGGCTATGGTACGATGTTTATGTTGATGATTGAGGCCCGTTTGTCTAGTGAAAAATGCTAAGGCCGCAGTGTGTGGTAAGTGATGGTTAAGTCTTTGAACGTACTAACCACATGCCGAGAATATGGTAATCGGTAAGCTTAAGTACCGGATTGAACCGAGGCCGGAACATACTCCCCACTGTCTTGAATTCGTTCACATCTAGCTAATGGCGGGTGCATCGGCCGCCACAGCCCGACGTACCGTGGTCTGTGGGGAGGTGTAGTCGAGGGCGGTGGGCCTGTTCCGTGAAGCGGGAATTGAAGGGAAAGGTTGCACGTGTGACTCTGGGAGTAACCACGTGACGTGTGTTTGGGTTTCCCTTGCAAGGTTAAGAAATTCGATTCGAATCGTCCGTTTCTCACGGCTATTGAGACTGCTTAACCACTTTTACCCACAGAGTAAGAAGAGGAACAATGATGATGAATAAACTTGTTGGATGAAAATTTAATGCTTCACCATGTATGATATTGGATAGTTGCTTACCTAGAATGGTTAAAGAAAGCTAGAACTTGGAGCTAAAATCTGAAAGTAAGGACCTACTATATATGCTTTTTGGCAAAACAAACCCCTCAAGCCAAAGGCCTCGCATGTCTAGGAGTCGGCTAAGTATACCCCATTAGACGGGTAAGCCTTGCTGAGTATTAGTATACTCAGCCTTGCTTGTGGCTCGTTTTCAGGTGAGACTTTCGAAGATATGATTGCTAGCTTGACTTGGCCCTGCACTCTTCCCCCTGGTTGGTCGGTGGAATGGGATACGCCCCCGTCCAACGGAGATAATGCCGAGTGATGTCTCGTACGGGCTTCATCGAGACATCCTTTATCGTCGAGTAGCTTTCGTTATTTTATTTCCGCTGCAACTTAAACTCTGAAGAACTTATTAGTTTTGATCACTGAAGTACTTGGTTTCTAAACTCAAACTTGGTTTGTAATATTCAATTATGTTAATGTTGTAATATTTGCTGGAATGTGGTATTCTCTGGGCTCATCGTCGCGTGAGTGTTTCTATGTATGGCGCTCGATCCGCCCTACCGTGGTTGTATCGGGAGGTTATACCCAACAGACCAGTGGATTACTCCGTTTGAAGTGTAAGGTTAACCGAGATTGCCCTAATGGTGATGGTTAATACACTTGAGCCGGATTAATTCAGGTGGTTCTGCCACAGTTCTGTCCCTCGCCCATTTTTTCTGATTTCTTCCGTCGTGATCTGCCTCCTGGGGTCGACAGTGCCGCCTCTTCTCGCCGATTCTGACGTCAGCACCTTGGTTTGACTTGAGTCTTCTCCAGCGTTGACCGTGTTGGCCGGGAAGGGATGCTGATCTATCTTCATCGGCATTGCCGATTTGGTTGGAGTTTCAAATCTGAGCCGCCCCTGCTCAATGGCCGATTGTATCTGCTGGCGGAAGACTTTACATTCATTGGTGTCATGAGAAGTAGCGTTGTGCCACTTGCAGTATTTCATCTTCTTAAGTTGATCGGCCGTAGGGATGGTGTGATGTTGCGACAGCTTAATCTGTCCCCCCTGAAGCAGTAGATCAAAAATTTTATCGGCCTTCGACGTGTCAAAGCCGAATGTCTCTGGCTCCTTCTTGCCAAAGGGGCAGGATATTGGTTTTTTCCCTTTTACCCATTCCGCCAGGCCGATTTCTTCCTCCGCGTCAGATTTAGACCCCTCCAAGTATGCCACCTTCTTCTGGAAGCTCCTCCGCTGTTCAAACGGTCGGACCTCCTGCCCTGACAATCGGTGGACGATTTGACTCAGGCTCTCAAACTCTTGGGCAGCATATCTCTCTCTGATTTGCGGTAAGAGGCCCTGGAAAGCGATATCGGCCAACTGTGCATCGGTCAGAGCCAGACTATAGCACTTGTTCTTGATTTCTCTGAACCTTTGTATGTACCCTGTCACTGGTTCATCGCTCCTCTGCCTGAGGCTGGTTAAATCCGAAATCTTCATCTCGTGTACTCCTGTATAGAAGTACTTGTAGAATTGTTTCTCCAGATCGGCCCAAGTGACGATAGAATTTGGCGGTAAAGTGGTGAACCACTGGAAGGCCGATCCGGACAGAGATGATGAAAATAAATGCACCCTCAGCGCATCTTGCGTGGCAGCTTCTCCGCATTGGATGATGAATCTGTTAACGTGTTCCACAGTGGATGTGTCGTCCGTCCCTGAGAACTTGGTGAAATCAGGAACTTTGTAGCGGTGTGGGAACGGCAACGAGTCATAGGCCGATGGATACGGCGTCTTGTAAGTATAAGTTTGAACTTTCGGCTTCAGTCCAAACTGATCTTGGATTATTTCTGCTATCTTTTCCGTCCAGTCCACTTGCTGCTGATGAACAGTTGTTCGAGGCGCGGGCATATGCTAAAGGGCTGATATGGCCGGGTGATGAACCGGCGAACTTTGCTGAGCGGCCGATGGTTGATGGCGAAACGAGTCCGCACCCCCTTCGTACGTCACTGTTGGCGCCGTGCCTCTGAGTAATTCCACAGTGCTTGCCCCCCTGCCGATTTCTGGTAAAATCGGCTGGTACTGGGAGACCGTCGGCCGGGCGGCCGATTGGTATGGCACCTGAAACGGATAAGTGCCATGCCCGTTCGCTGGCTCGGGGAAATACGCCTTGGCTGACGCCCCCCAAGGCACTGAGCTCGTAGGTAGTGTTTGCACAGAAGCCATCTGAACGGGTTGAAGCGGCGCTCGCGATGGGAGACAGGGTGCACCGCTGTATCTTGGAGACGCCGGAAGTGGTGGAGAGCCGTATCCCTCGCGCTGCGTCACTATCGGCTGAGAAGCCGATTGGGATGTGTACGGTAAGCTTCTGGCTGGCAGAGTAGTTGAGGGGGCATATGCCGGTCCCTGATAACCTTGAACGGCTCCGCTGGCCAGAGAGTTGACGACGGCGTTGTACACCGTGTTGCTCATCACCGAGGATTGGTCAATGAATGCTTGATACACGGACTGTTGAATCATCTCTGACATCTTGCCCGAGTCTTCAGCAATGGTGATGTGGCGAGGTGCTGGAATAGGAGCCTTCTTAACTGCTTCCCCGCTTCTGGTATGACTGAACGACTGGAGGTACATCTTCTTGTAATCTTCCAGATGTTTGTCCAATTCCTCCCTCTGGTCGTCTTTGAGATCAGCTTCTGTGACCCCAATGATGTTGTTGTCAGAGATTTCCGCGTTGTTCGACATATCAGATCTTGGATGGTCCCACCGGGCGTGCCAAAAGTGTGTTGGCGCTAAAATCGGCCGGATAGAAATCGGCCGATGGGTCTTCAGCGTCGGACACACGACCCGGGAGAATCTGCTTAGCTCCTATTCGGGTTATCGCCCTGGTGCGGTTCGCGCGGCTTGCCAGTCAATCTGACCTGTTGATTGACAAGGAAATAGAGTATTAAATTCCAGGCGTGTCGATCGGCTGGATTTCCGATCTGTCCTGAGGAGCGCGTCGGCGGCAAATCGGCCGATTTGCTGTAGAGATGATCGGCTATGGGTCAGCCGATGATCGTACAGTAATTGTAAAGAGAACTGCTAGAGCGATCTAAACAATTACAATAGAAGCAACACTTGAAACAGATCTAATCGGCTGTATGGCGATGAATCGAAGGAGAATAATGACGAAGCCGATTACCCTGATCCCAAGCTGGATAACTGGTGATAATACTAGAATAACAGGTAAAACTTGCAATTCTAGTAAATATCGATAACTTGTGAATAAATCCAAACGAAACCACAGCGATGCGCCCGTAGTTAAAGCTCGGATATTACTCGATAAGCGGAACCTACCAATTGGCCGGAGATCAGGTTGATGCAGCCCTGCCAATCCGTACGAACTCGTGGAAAAAGAAAATATTGGCAAAGTCGCCGACTTGAAAGTAAAGTACTGGTAAAAAGTAGAAGTGTTTTGTTGATTGATTTGTTGATATTCTTCGCAAAGCCCTAGCGACTCCTATTTATACCCTGAAACTAGGACTCTTGGTCGATTACGACTTGTTACAACCTTATTAAAAAACAGGAAAACTACTATATCTATAATAACTTTTAAAAAGGAAACGGACTCCCGCAGAATCTTCCGCCGCCGTTTCCTAATCCAATTAGGACCTCTTCAATTGCTTTCCGACCGACTTAGCATGCCTTGTTGACCATCTTTTGACCAGGATCTTCTGAAATAATCCCATCCTGTTGGCACAGGCTGCGTCACCAATCGGCCGATTTTCAACTGTTACCTCGATCGGCCGATTCCTTACTGTAGCTTTCAGATCTGCTTCATCGGCCAATCTCCTCCTCCTGACGCCGATTCAACACATGTCAAAATCTGGCGTCAACAGTTGTCTATAGTTGACATGGACCAAATTATAGAGATATGCTATCTATAACTGTTGCGGGTGCCCATCTTACGTAGTAATCTTATGTAGTAGATAGATAGATTGGTTGGAAGCTTTTTCTTTTTGAAAGCAGATTGGTTTGTTGGGAGTCGAGGTGCCCTGGCTGAGATCTAACAACTCGAATCGGTGATCGTTGAGAACACGAATCGATCTATTCGATTGTTCAGACTCTGGAGATCTTAATATGCCTGGCTGGCCTTTTCAGGCTGAAGAGGAGGTTCAGATTACACGTCAAACTTTACTCAGGGTATTACTTCTCTTGCATCTGGATGAACGATATGCAAAACACAATCATCAGGGCACAAATAAATAGAAACACAGCCGTGCAGGTCGAGTAGCGAAGGATTTCAATATCAAATCTTACAGTTACAGATTCTTGAATCACATGCAACCAATAGTTACATCATTCACCGCACCGTCTGTACAACGCCGACGGCAATGATGTCAGCGTGGACGACGACGCGTACGGGGATCCATGCGAGCTGCCTGCATCTTCGGGCGGCTCTGCGTCAGCCGCCTCTGTTGGAACGGAACTGGCCCTCGGATTGCTCTCACGCCCGGACCGGACGGGGAGGTAGAAGACGATGAACTGTAGAACGCGATCAATGGCGACGAATTGAACGCCTGTATCTTGGCGCGCGTTCTATTGCTCTGTACTGGGACACACTGAACACAACCACTACATCAACATCAGGCTTTATAGTAGCCATGACAATGCACCGCCAACGCAACCACCTGGCCGATCACCGCGCGCACGAACGCTTTTTCCTGGCGACCACAGACTTCTTGTCGCCCGCCACGAGTCGCTCTGCTCTCCGTGGGAGTCGCAGCTTGACTGCAATCCATGCGCATGCCACATCCCGCCTCCGTCGCCGTCGCCGCACGCCCAAGACTTAGCCATCAACGGAGTCTGACGTGGAGTAGGAAGATGGGGAGCAAGACTATGACGATCTCACATGTTAGAGTCGTTGCTCTTTTCTGCTTGTAATGTAGGAAGGGCAAAAATAAGTAGTACTGTAACAGTCAAATTGTAAAGCTTCTACCATACACCTTTTTTTAAAAAAAATTCATCTTCCTGCATCTGACCGAATAAATGGAACAAAACAACCACACTATTATTCCAATATTAGAGCTCCACGTACGTATTGATAGACCTTGTCCATATGGTCCTGGCAGACTAACGCGGCTTCATTTCAGACATGCATGGAGACCTCGTCGATGGACGGGACCGCCCTGGAGCTGGAGCGGCGGCCACCATCGGCCTCATTTTTCCGTTGCCCAAGATGAGGAGGATTCCGTAGCTGAAAGCATCAGACTTGGCAGAGAAAATGCCATGCATGACGTATTCCGGCGACATGTACCCTCCAAAAAAATGATTCATGAAGACGCATGCAACATTTCAGGAACATACAAATGGGTAGCACAATCATTTTGTATCAAAATGTAGAGGGAAGGGTAATCAAAATTACTGAGTTGTTCCAGCAGGATGGTACGTCAGTGCTGCGCTCAAATCAATTGCAAATAGCTTGGCCAACCCGAAGTCTGAGATCTTGGAAGTACGGCAAGGCACTCTTGTTCTTCACTTCAGTGCAATAGCCAAGTAGGCGCACCAAGTTCTTATGCTGGAGCTTTGCGACCAGTGCAACCTCGTCCTTCATCTCGTCTTTCCTTGCCGTGATGTTTCTGACAGCCTCTTGACTGCAATGTCCTGCCCATCTTGCAGCTTCCCTGAACAATACATCATCAGACCCACGCGCTCATGACTCATGAGAAAAAAAAACTGATATTCAGGCTCTGTAAACTGGTCCGAACGCGCCTTCCCCAAGCTTGTTCTGTTCAGCAAAGTTGTTGGTTGCCGACTTCAGGGTGCTAAAAGCGTACTGCAGAGACTGTAAACCTCCCATTTCTTCATCCGCCCCCTTCTCTGTTCCTGGGGGAAAATAGAGTCAATCATGAAATGTACATTTACCAGAGATAGTAGGCGTGGTTTTCCGTCACTTACTGTTGCCGTGTAGTTTCCTGCCTTTGTAGAAACAGACAGCGAAAAATACCAGCACGATCAGCGTTAGAGCAACTGCAGCTGAAATGACGTAGAATCTGTTCAAGGCACTGGAGGAAGTCAGGACGTAGAAGGTCGGGGGTGCATTGCATTGCATTGCGCTAGTCCGTAGATGGACTACTCATCCTTGATACGGAAGCTCACTGCGTACGTGTCGGATAGTGGAGTTGATGAGCAGAACGACTGCAGCATCAAAGACGGGCGAGGATGACATGGCCGTGGGATGGTTCATATGCACTAAGATGTTGTCGTTGCTCGTGGTTGATAAAAAAATTTCGTTTGAGAAACGAAGCGAGCAGAGTTCAGAGTAAACGGTCGTGTCCCTGAAATAAGGACGACAGAGCTGCTGGGCGTCGATGAAGACGGTGCGGACGCAGGACCTGCATGCCGTGACGTTGATGTCGCCGCGGCAGAGCGCCACGGCGTGAACGATATCAGAAAGATTCCCCTGGGAAGCGGTCGCAAACATTGTTGCCGATGAGGTTATGTTCTCCGGGAGTGTATTGGATAGATTAGCTATGTTCAGCTGGTAAGGTCCATGACGAGGCGGATTATAGGGGGTTGGGGGCTCAAGGGCTCCCCTACCTCCCCAAGATCAATGTATACCCCTCTAAATCCCTCCTACCTTATTATTTTTGCTCATTTCTCAGCCAATGGAAATGTCGACTGTGGGAGCCGGAAGTTCGAAGACTGTAGAACTGCATACCGTTGTAACGCTTTCAAAATTGTTTAGTTCAAGAGGCGCAAACAGCAAGACATTCAGGTCTGTACTCTTTGCCTGACATTTTTTTTGGGTGTGTGTTGCCCTGCTTTTTTACTTTTGCTGAACTTGGCTGTCAACATAAGATTCACCTTAACCGGCTATAAGGTCTGGAGAGACATTTTTGCTTCTTAAAGGGGTTCTTCTGCTGAATGTCACCAAACACAGGCTTACCGCTTACCTAGCAAGCTGACATGTCTGTGTCTTTTGGACCTAAAAATAAAAAGGCTAGGACATTTTTTGTAATGGGTTACTAGCATTACAGTAAGAAATTTGAAAGTAATCTATTTGATTTGTGTTCAGAGTACTAATTTAGAACATGTACATTGGATAATTTACAATGAACAGTTCTCATGGAGCCAGATATGAAGACTTATTTACGGCTTAGGTTACTTCAGTACCTAATTTGCTAGGATGATGTATACTGTATCATGACATGATTTAATATAACTATCAAGAACTTTTTAAAAAAAATTCTCCTTTCATATTGCCTAAATACTCATAACTGCTTCTTTAAGCAGGCGGTAGATTTAGCACCTCTGCTTCAAAACTGGGTCATAGAAATCGATACTCAGTCCAGGCGCCAAATGTTTGCCGCGAGCCCAACATTTTCCGAGCTTCAGAGCTATTTATAGATTCGGACAACCGTAAAGCATATGAGCCGACATTTGTGTCATTCGGTCCCTTCCATCATGGGAAGGACAGCCCACATACAGTTTTAAAAAAGGAGGCAGCAATGCATGAGTTTATCCGCCGATCTGGGAGATCAACTTTCGAATTTGTGCATGAAACTCAAGGGCGGATCTAAGGGGGTTAGGGGCTCAAGCCCCCTAACTCCTCAAAATTAATGGATACCCCGTAAGGCTTCCCTCTATTTTTGTGAAGAAAGAATGAAGAAAAAGGAGAGGAAGAAGAAGAGAAGGGAGATGATCCCCTCTTGATATTTTTGTGAAGAAAGAATGAAGAAAAAGGAGAGGAAGAAAAAGAGAAGGGAGATGATCCCCTCTTGATATGTTGGCTGGATTCGCCACTATTCGGCAGCTGGCGAGTAGCCATTGTCTTGTAAGCAGGTCTGCCACTGTGGTGGCGCAGCTTGCAGCAGTGGTGGCAGAAGAGAGACGACGATGGTGAGGACGAGGAGGGGGCCCGCAGCAGAGGTTGCCATATTGGCCACGTGGATGAGAGCGTGCAGTGTGTGCCGGAGAACAAATTGAGGGAGGAGCAGGTTAGACAGAGACTATGGTCAGAGAAGAACATGAGTGATGATACCGTAGGTAGGGATGTAAACAGATCGGATACGGACAGATATCATTGATATTGTATTTATTTTTATATTTTCTATCGGATTCGGATTCGAACACAAATAGTCTCGAATAGAAATACGAATTCAGGTTGCTTCGGTTACGAATACAAATAGTTATATATTGAATACGGAGTGAACTGGATGCGGATAATGTCAGACACGGATGTTTATTCGGATATCTACTAAAGACAATATTTATTCAAACATCCGAGGAGTTCAAATTTGAATTAAATTATACTTAACAAAGCAAATTAACAAACTATCACATGACATTTCTAACTTATTACTAGACTACGAATAAATAGATTCACCTTCTATAGAGTGCTAATAGGTAGATTATATTTTTAGAAAATTTTTAGTACTTATTTTATATTTTTCTGATTTAAAATGAATTAGTTATGAATTTATAGAGATTAAATCAGATTTTTATTAATGTATATATTTTATATAATGCAACTATCCAAATTTAATATCCAACTTAACTATCCGGATTATCCGACCGGATATTCGATATACAACGGATATTACCCGTATTATATCCGAATCCGATATACGGATAAAGTATCCGAATTCGTATCCGATATCCGAGAAAATGTCCGGATATCCGAAAATGATATCCGACCCCTTTCGGTCAGTCGGTCGGTCATGAAATATCCGTACCATTTACACCCCTACCTGTAGGGTGTGCATGTGTTTATATACGACACAATATACAGTAGCTTTGACAGTTTCGTCCTTAATAATAATCCTATTAGCTAGCTAGCATTTCATAATACGTGTATTGCCTTTTTTTAATAAAATGAGCAGTCAGTATTAAATTGTGGGCAAATAGATGCAGTTGGCGAATGAGCTAATAGCGTAGTTGAACACGCTTTCCTACGCGTAGACGCATCTTGTAGAAGCCAAGATGAGTTCACCGTTAGAGCTTTTGGGGGAAGATTAGGTTTCAAAGGTATCAACGCGTCAGGTTGTATTTTTCCTTAATCCGGCAGCCTGCTGACCAGCAATGAATCCGTCTAACCATCCAAGATTTATATGGCAAGACGACTTAAAAACAAAAAACCAGCCTGCTGACCAGCAAGGAAGTGTCAACCTGAAGAACCAAGATGTAGAATTCAGAATATGAGAATCCATCCAACATGACATGAGAAAGAATATTGTCCTCTCTTGTTTTAAAAGGGCAGATAGGAAAGAGTGTCTCGTTAAGAAAAGATACATACAAGGAAGCAAAAGCTGCCACGCAAATTAATTAATTGGATAGTGGCACTAACGTTACAAGAAAGAAATAATAAGGTACCCAAAAACATGTTTCTTCCTCCGGGTACCAGATCACATCCTCGGTCACGTAAGCCCTACTATGCTTGATGCTTCTGCTATCGGGGCCTTCGAAAACCACCACTAGTGCTCTCCCGTATTGGCCTTTAATTTTGGGACTCTAGAGAGATAGATCTCAATATTCCTTGCTGGCCTTTTCAGGCTGAAGAGGATGTTCAGATTACACGTCAAACTAAGGTTATTACTTCTCTTGCAACTGGATCAACGATATGCAAAACACAATCATCAGGGCACAAAATAAATAGAAACACAGCCGTGCAGGTCGAGCAGTGAAGGAAATTACAGATTCTTGAATCACATGCAACCAATATTTACATCATTCACTGCTGCGCCCCTATCTAGCTATATTCACCACCGCTAAGACTAATAACCTCTGCATGAAACATACCTTTTTTTCTTCAAAGCTGAACGGTTCTCTACCTCTGCTCAGCTATTCACCAACCTCAACATGTACAAAAACAGCAGGGTGCTGCAGCTTCCTGCAAAGTGACACCCACTATCCAAAAATGTGTTTCGCCATTCTGGCATCCTACCTATAACCTAATCGGTAGGTCATCAATCAACAGTGTCATTGCCCAGGATGACTAAGTAGCTTTGCCATGACCAGTTGCTGGATTTACCTTACCATCTCCCTCTTCAGACTTTAGATAGAGAGCATCTAGTAGATCGTCACTATTACCCAGTGTTCACTGTTATAGTGCCAGACAGGGAAACATTCTGATCCATCTTTGTATGCCTCTTCATGATGAGGGCGTAGAGAAGCTCATTCCAGGTATCCGGGACACCAGGCAGGCACCAGTGGCTGCAATCCTGTTTGTAGCGAGGGACAGGTCCTGAAGGGCTTAGGTATACTGAGAGGTGGCCGTCTTTCCGCTGAGCTGTCATCTGCGTCACGTTCAGCATATCTAATCCAGAAAGCTTGGGTCTCAGATGGTTCCCTAGAACATCATTCACAGGTTTAAGCAGGTCAGCCCATTCCTCCAGCGATTCAGGTGGCGTCAAATCTGGAAGAGTTTCCAAGTGACAGCTCCCTCCGGTCTTCCAGTCACCACCTCTGCAGAACATATAGATGATTCCTGGTTAAAGATAAAGTTCAACATATACCCTGGAAAACAGATCTTAGTAATGTATCTTGATAGAAGTTTTGAAACAACCAATAGGAAAATACGAGTGCTGTTCAAGGGCCAAGGCTTCAAGCACTTTTTTCAGTCATATGATTTACTTTTGGAATATACAGAACATAAAAAATAATCCCTGACACTGTCAAATAATTCTTGAGCAAGGAAACAGATGGGACACGTGAATGAAGTGATCACTGGTAAGCGAACGATTGCACGGACCTGAAATGCACAGGAGCATATGTACGGTAGATGACATGGGTCTTGCTTGTGTTAACTTC
This sequence comes from Panicum miliaceum, assembly GCA_032594955.1. NCBI lineage: Eukaryota > Viridiplantae > Streptophyta > Magnoliopsida > Poales > Poaceae > Panicum > Panicum miliaceum. The sequence continues at coordinate 1,618,353 of CM064065.1, read as the reverse complement.
TCTGTGAAGCCAACCCGACAATGTCTGTATTGATCTTCGGTAAGCATCTGTAACAGTCATATCCATTTTCACCTCATCACCTTCTTGGAAGTAGGCACCCCTGATTTAACACATAATAGAAGTGCTGTCACATCACTGGTAGCAGCGTGAAATACATTTAAGTCTGAAATTGAAAGGTGAATTCTTGAACCTGATGATAGCATTTCAAATAATCAAAACAATTTTGCAAAAAAACTAAGTATGAAGATAGCTATTGCTCTAAGAAATTACTGACATAAGAGGTAGCTGAAGGTAATATCAATTCCATCTTAGTAAAGATCATTCACATCTTAAAAAAATTGCTTCCAAGTGAAGCACAGTGTACTATTAAGTCCACAGTCCAAGAAGTTATCCTTACCCCCTGATTGTCTTCTCATTGTTCCACCAGTGCCCAGTGTTGAAGATCAATACATCAGCATCCTTCCACTTACCCCGGTCAGACATCCAATCCATGGCATCCACTCGAATTGTGTACTTAACAACCTCAGGGGCTCCAGCTGGCGCACGGCCTTGAAGGACTATAAAGGGGGATCTGTAGTATTCCACGGTGCAATTGTAGTCTCTAAAGTTGAAAATCAAGAAACCCATGTGCTTTGTGATGGGACTGCCATTAACTTCATAGATAGCGCTCTTGTTATGAACAGCAGTAGAAAGCATGCAAAGCAGAGACTCCCATTGGTTCCTTCCAATCGAATCACCAACGAATACTACTCTTCTGTTCCGTAGCTTCTCCAGCATGCTTTTGGCATCAAATCTAAGAAATCCAAGAAAGAATATGACCAAGTCAGAAAAAAGAATATTGGTTATGCTAGAGAGGAAATGTAGGTCTTCCAGATTCTTCCTCAGCCCTAAACCACAAGAACCAGACAGACATGGTTTACATGGACACAGAATCATGAACTACGTACTAGAAAGAAATTGATGATTATCAGTTAACTTAAGTAGAAAGAAATTAATGATCCCAGCTATTCTTAAACTTCTTTAAAGGTTTTAAATTGCCCCCAAAGATTACCACCGTAATTCCTCTTTAATTTCCTCTATCATAATATGCAACCATCACGTATAAATCTTTCAGTTTCAAAACACGCTAAACATAAGACGTATGATTCCACTAAATGTCACGAGCAGCTTTGTCTAAAAGAATGTCACAATCAGCAATTCAAACCAAAGAGGTGCCAATCAATTGTGATTGATGAGTTAACAATGCTACCATTGATGATGCCAGCACCGTGGAACCATCACCGTCAATGGCACACACAACAACACCATCAGTCCCTATTTTTTAGGTTGTGAAATGAAATATACGTAATGTACAGGTGGCACTTGATGTTGGGTTCAATTCAGAAGACAAGGGCGTAAGGACAAACCTTTATGTCAACATAAATAGCTGATCATAACAATAATCTTACACAGAAGTGCATCACACTATCAGGTCAAGAAGTAACAGGACGAGGCCATCTTCCCATCACAGTTTGGGAGCTGGCAACATTATGACGACTGAATAATTAAAGAATACCATTTGATTAATCAATCTATCTTCCAGAGGACTAACTATGTGCATAAACATTGTTTTCTGACCGAGTGGCAGGCAAAGGGCATCGAGTTTCCAATCGCACTATGCAGTCCCACACTGAAGGGTCATCGACAGCCTCGTATTGCAATAATGTAATGGCAACTGCACATCCACCGATCCAAATCTGACTAATGACATGTCCGGAGTGCCCTCCGTAGTACTAAAGGACCCCTCGTTGGAAGATGAAAGTTTGAACTAGCAATGTCAAATTTAGACAGATTCAACAAACAATGCAACATGAAAATTGGCAACCAAACTTCGACAAGCTTACCAAATCTACCGCAGGTTCTAGAGACGCTCTAGCGGATTCGCAACTAAACCCCCAAATCCAGCAGGCAATGGAACTATGGAAGGGTGGCAACTGCCAATGGAGGGAAAGGAAGAAGCAACAGGCAGCAAATCGAAACCAACTCACCTCGGGAGATCGCAGCGCGTCGGCTGCCAGCGCCACTTGATGTAGGACGCGTCGGGGCGGCCGTTCTCGGAGCAGCGGAAGCCGACGTCGAGGAAGGGGCAGTCCCTGGAGTCGTAGAGCGGGTAGCCGCCGCCAGCCCGCACCCACTCCCCGTCGAACAGGTCGCACTCCTCCTCATTGCCCGCCGCCGCCACCTTCCTTCTCGTTTGAGCCGCCGCCGCCGCCGCGGCCTCGGCCGCGATGGAGACCCCGCCGGCCCAGAGCCTCTGGGGCGCGGCGGCCGAGCAGCGGAGCGAGACGGCGCAGAGCAGCAGCAGCAGCGCGGCGGCCGCCACGGCCGCCGCGGCGACCCCCGCCAGGCCGGCCCTCTCGAGCGGGCCCTTGGCCGCCCGCCGCGCCAGGCGCTTGACCGGCGAGCTCAGCACCATTGCCGCCGCCGGAGACGGGACCGGTTACGGAATCCCGCGGCGGGAGGGGACGCACGGACCTGGTGCTCCGGGTCCCGGTCTCGCCCCGCCGCGCCGCGCAGGCACCACCACCACCACCACCACCTGTGGGGTTGGGTTGTAGCAGTGGCTAGTCAGAGCAGCGGTGCGTGCCGCGTGCGCTGCGTGACGTGCGGGAGGTGGAAGTTGTTGGCGGAGGTGGGCGGGGCGGGGTGGATTTATGAGACGGCGACTCGAGTGGGGAAAGCGAATCCGTTTCTGCCTATAAACTTCTCTCCTTCGTTATGGCTGGCTGCTGGCTCTCAAGTCTCAATCTGTTAATGGAAATCCTACTCGACCATCATTTGCTGAAGCTCAAGTACCTTACCAGCAGCAGCTGTCAATAGCCATACGCCATTATTACCGTGGTTGAGCGAGCCCTGTAACTGTAAACAGGGAGGGGGGCACCAAGCGCTTCGAGAGGCCATGAATTCGGCAGTGGCGACCTTGCAAGGCCAAAACTCAAAAGGTAGGAGAGTGATCAAGCAATGCTAGTCTTCATCATGGGGTAATCCTGTAATCCTAATCGGTTGGTAATCCTTGTCCTCCTGCTCCTGGGTTGTGGTTGTGGCTTCAAATTTTAATCGTCTGCCTCCATTTTTTTTCTAGTAGTGGTTGCACTGCTCGATTGTTTGCCGTTCGTGTCTTGTGGTGGCATCAAGTTTGGAATGATGGCGGTGATTAGTGTGCGGGTGGAGGCACAGAATGATGTGCGCTGCGCTACTGGACTTGAGGAGAGTACGGACGGGAGGGAAGGTGGCTGGTTCGTACTTCGTACGCAAGCCAAGCAACCGGGGTGTTTTTTTTTCCTCGCTGCCAAGAAGCCGTTGCTCCTTGCTGGTGCACCTTCTCTCCTCCATGGACAATGGACCCGTACTTTTTATATTTTGATCTTTCCTTTAAGAAAATTCACGTTTGAACCTCTGGGGGAGTATTGTCGGTTCTAAACCCTGGGTTGGCGCCGTGACTCACGGCGCCGAGGTAACACGTCTCGGCGCCGTGAGTCATGGTGCCGAGCTTGCAGTCCCTCGGTAAACGTGGCGCCAATGTGGCAGGGAGCTCGGCGCCATAGGCCATAGCGCCGAGCTCAACGCCACATATCTCGGCGTTGAGCCTACTTTAAAAATCCCACCCCCTTCCACCGGGCGCCGAGCGCGGCGCCGGCACAGGCGTGGCCTCCCCACCGAGGGCGGCCACGAGCCCTGCGATGAGCGGAGTAGAGGCACGGGAGCCGAGCCCCGACCCCGAGGCCTGCGCGGGGGACACAGGCGACGGCGGCGGTGGCGACGACGACGGTGAGGAGGTGGGCGCCGGTGAGGGGAAGCTGCGGCGGTGGCGCCGGAGATCCGAGAGAGAGGGCGGAGGGAAGAGAGAGAACCGAGAGAGACGGTGAAAGGGAGTGAGAGAGAGAGCGCAGAGAGAAGTAGGAACCGGGGATCCCACGTGGTAGGGAGCTCACGCCACGGATCTTAGCGCCGAGCTCCCTGCCACGTCAGCGCCACCGCTGCAGCCACGTTTACCGGAGGCTGCAACCTCGGCGCCGTGAATCACGGCGCCAACCCTCAGGATATAAAACCGAGAATACTTCCTCCAAAGATCAAAACGTGAATTTTCTTTATTCAAAATGTAAAAAGTACGGGGACAATGGACCCCGTCCCCTAACCAGGATCGTAAACGTTAAACCCGAGTTTGTCGGTAATCCCGCAATCTCTCTGCTGGACCACGTTGTTTTGGTCCTGCACATCCACTGTACCTGTACGATCGCCGTGCGTGAAGTGGACTGTGGACAACCCATCGTTCTCGCACCTGGTCCACACACACATAATGAGCACGGTGTCGGCGTTGTTTTGAGCTGCTGCAGGGCTGCAGATTGTAGCCGCACAGCCCAATGGGCGCAGCAGGCCACACGGTCTCACACCATGCTCAGCCCAAAGAGGCCCAGTTCTAAACCACATTAAATCAGGTCCTGGTCCTGGGCTAGACCGGGGGGCGGCCCACTTGTTCCCAGTTTCCGCGTAGGTCAAACCAACAGGTCAGGTCAGGTCAGTTTGGGCCTGCTCGAGGGACCCACCGCCACCGCCACCGGGGTCAGTTCGGCAAGCGCCCACTGTCCTCCGCTGAGTCCGCCCGCTCTGTCTGGTGCGCCGCGGCCTACGCGTCGGCGTCCGTGCCGCTCCCACTCACAGTGTCCCTGCGTGCCATCTCCGATCTCCCCCCAGCCCAGAGAGCAGAGAGATCCCCCCCCGATTCGGCGCCCACTCCCCCCACGCGCCCGGCATTCCGCATCCGGCGCATGGCATGGCCTCCCCGGACGCCTGCGCCGCCCTCGCCCGCCCGCCCGCCCTCCTCGACTACGCCGCCATCCACTCCTGCCTCCTCCGCGGCGACGCCCGCCTCTCCCTCCCGCTGCTTGCGCTCCTCCTGCTCCTCCACTTCCGCCTCCTCGCCGCCGCCGCCTCCGCCCACTTCACCCCCGCCGTGTCCCGCCTCGCCGCGCGCCTCCGCCTCTCCCCGTCCATGGCCGCCGTCACGCTCCTCGCGCTCGGAAACGGCGCGCCCGACGCCTTCGCCTCCGCCGCCGCGCTCGGGGGGCCCGGGGGGATGCCCAGGGCGGGGCTCGCGGCGATCCTCTCCGCCGGCGCCTTCGTCTCCGCGTTCGTCGTGGGCGCCGTCGCGCTCATCGCCGCGCCCTTCGCCGTCCCGCCGGCGTCGTTCGCGCGGGACGTCTTCTTCTACCTCATCGCCGCGTCCGGCCTGTTCTACATCTACCTCAGCGCCGAGATTTTCCTGTGGCAGGCCGTGGGGCTGGTCCTCTTCTACGTCTTCTTCGTGGGGTTAGTGTTCTACATGGATTTGGGTGGTGATGAGGGAAAGGGCGTCACCAACTCCGTCGCGGAGCTGCAGATGGCGAATGGCATCGGCCATGTGGCCATGGACTTGCCAGTCACAGTGGAGGATCACAAGCAACAACACCCTGCTTTGGGTACGGTGCTCAGGAAGGTATGCATCCAACAACTCGCAGTTAGTTTGTGTGCTTACTTGAGTCATTTTTAATGTCCAGTACATTAGTAGTTGAAGGGGACAACAATTCTAGTGTTTACTGTCTGTTTGGTGGTCGCCTCAGATTGAACAACCTCACCTGAAAATGCTGAAAGTTGTTGATTTGTTTATCTGCAACTTTCATCACTTAGTTGATTTTGCCCCTTTTTTCTGGAGTACATTTGACTTTTGATTTGAACAATAGTGATTGGATTCAAATGTGAGAAACAGTCAATCAGATTACTCCAAGCAGCAAATGTTTAGGAGGAATTTCAGCTTCCTTTAGCAATTTCTTCTTTATAATTTCAGTATGCATTCCTATCCTATGCTGGTCATACTAGTATTAGTCCACTAGCAACTTTGCGAGGTTGCTGATATCCTGGAATACAAACTACTCTTTATCCCTCGTTGCAGCTTTGCTAGTTCCCAAGAGGTCCAATGCATAGTTCAGACACTTGTAAACCAAGCACCAAACCTACGCAATCAAGCTTATAGGAAAATTAAACTATGGCAGTATCAGCTATGACTAGAGTCGGTGAATTATCCAAATAGTCTAGCGGGCATTTTGTGATGTTTGCTATCTCATAGTTGTAGTTTTCATGAGCAAACGAGTTATTTGTCCAACCGTTTCATGGCTAGATTAGGTGTTTGGTTTTGTTATGCTTTTGGGAAAATTTTTAACTATTATGGGGGCTCCATGACTTCTTTTTTCCCTCTGTGTTAATTCACGAGGATTAGCGAGATTAGATTACACATTGCTGAACTTGGCAAAATATTTGAATACATCCACTATGAGGCTACGAGTTAACATGATGGAGCGCATGTGCATATATCACACTGCATTTCTTGACATATGCATAACTTGTGAGAAAGTTTCCTCTCCTTGTCTTCATTTTTTTACGATATTGATTAGTATCTCTATATCTGGCAGGTGACAGAAGTTTGGGAGTGGCCTATTGCATTTGTTCTGAAGCTCACCATACCATCAACCCTTCCTTCTGAGTGGAACAAAGTTTACATTTGTGCAAACATCTGTCTATGCCCACTCTTACTCCTGTATTCTCTCAGCTCGTTCATTCCTCTAGATACCCGAATAGTGTTTCTTCTCCCTCAAATCCGTTTCCCTATATGGTCTGTTGTGCTTTTTGCTAGCTTGTGCTTGGCTCTATCCCACTTTCTTCTAGAGAAAGAAGCCCCAGGAAGAGAAAACATTGCAAGCACCCTCATCTCTTTTATGATGAGTGTCTTCTGGATCTCAACGATGGCTGGAGAGCTTCTAAACTGCCTTGCAGCTATTGGAGTCATCATGGATTTTCCTCCAGCTATCCTTGGAATGACGGTGCTGGCATGGGGGAATTCTGTCGGTGACCTTGTCGCCGATGTGGCCTTGGCCAAGGCTGGCCAGCCTACCATCGCCATTGCAGGATGCTTTGCTGGCCCAATGTTCAATATGCTGGTGGGGTTGGGAACTGCACTTGTAGTACAGACGGCAAGAGTGTACCCCAGAGCTTATGTACTTGAATTCCATGTCGGGATCGTTGTTGCATTTGTGTTTCTTCTTCTGAGCTTGATGGGCACCCTGCTGGTGGTCACCTGGGCTAGGTTTAGAGTACCCAGATTTTGGGGCTACTGCCTCATGGGGATATACATCTTGTTTACCATAGTGAGTATTGCTATTGCGAGCACTTCTGGATGATCATTATGACTTGTAAATTGATACAGTTGATCCTAGTTGCCTAATTGGCTGATTGAGTAATCCAATTTTTACAATTTGGTTGGGGGGTTAACTTGTGGGGGGGGGGGGGGGGGGGGGGGGGGGGGGGGGGGGAGGGGAGTAGTTTTAACCGAGAAAGGAACAGAGAGTCAATCATACGCGGGCCGGTGGGCTTGAAGGCGCCATGGAATGGAAGGTGGGCCAGTGGGCTTGAAAGGCCCAATAGAATGGAGCGGGTAACTTCCTTTCTGTTGAGGTAGGCCAGGGCCAGCAGCGGCAGTCACACTCACTCCTCGCTCAACCCTGACCCTGCCGGGCTCTGCTTTGCGTAGTCAGGTCACTCCCTTGTGTTGCCACTCGCTTCTCCGTGCGAGCGCAGAGGGAACTGGGAAGGAAGGCTGCGGAACGCACGCTGCAGGAGCTGATCGACTTGCGACGCTGCGACGGGATGGGGTGGAAGGACGAGGTGCACCAGTGGGCCTCGTCCACCGGGATGAAAGACGGCGCGGCGGCGGCGAACGCCATCTTCGTCATCCTCGTCGTCGCGGTCATCCACTTCTGCGGGGATGCTCGTCGCAGGGTGTGTCAGCCGAGCGGCGCGCGCGCAGGGTTCACCCCGTCAACGAGGACGAGGAGGAGACTGCTGCTGCTTGACGGCTTCAGGCTGCCGGTGAGGTGTTTCACTTTGCTCAGCTCTGACTGCTTGTCACTGATATGATCCGTGTAATAATTCGCCTGGTTGGTTCATATAGATACAGCAGTAGTGGTTAATCATGTATCACTTACTCTGGCAGCACGTATACGTACGAAATGGATCGTTCCAGAAAAAGAATGAAATGGGTGCCTGATTGATGAATTAATATGGATCGAATTTTTATATATATGAACCATATAGCTAGAACCCTTCTGGATGTCGAGATTGATCTGCTGTCGTTTGTTTTTGCTTATTTACATGCGTGTTACTGAGAAATAATTCAGAGGCCGGTCGATCGACAGCAGGTAGCTAGCTAGGTATATGCATTCATGTACGCATGGATCCCACTAGCTAGCGCGCGAAAAGCTGGAGAGTACCTACGTCGTAAGGTTTTCTGTTCTGGCCTGTCAATTGTTTGCACGCAACTCTCCTCTCTCTACATATGTCTATGAAAGACTTCTATTGCCGGTTACTTGGTCATGACATCGATCTTCAGTCTTCACTCGTGCGTAGATCAACCAAGCGTAGATCACATCCAACATTAATTAGCATTAGCCAGATGTGCGCACGTCTTTCCCTGTATATGATCCATCCAACTTTCTTCCTTGCATACAACGTTTATGTTAGTTCCACCATCACACTAAGACGATGCCATCCCCCATTTAGGCTATGTATGGATACACACTTAAATTCCACCATACATTTATAGGAATTTCACGTGTTAAGTTTATATAGTTCCTTGAAGATTTTGAACGTTCCAATGGGGCCGGCCAGGATCACACCATTATATTCGAGCAGCCTGCATCGTGTTGTTGTCAAGAACTCACAACGCATACAAGGATGAGAAGCTAGCAATAATTGATGTTGAAAGGAATGCAAGGCAACCTTCTAGAGTATTCTCCGTCATGCAAGAATGTGATATTTTCTATGGAGAACTCTAGAATTAGTAATAAATAAATTTAGAAAATGTTAGAATATTTTGGAATTCTCTAGAAGGGGACACTTGGCTTAATATCATGGTAGATGAGAGGTGGTGGTGCTAGGTAGAAGAGAAGGTGAGTGTTAGGCTAGCCACTAAAGAAAAGAGTGATGTGTACTCGTGTGTACTCTTGTTGTGTTGTAATAAAGTCTTATTCTTGTAAGTGTTATTCTCCCGGTTAAGTCTAAGCGCTTAGTGTATAAGTTGTGATCCACCGAAGGTTGGCTCTGTCACCCAGGATCGCAAAGGGTCTGGGCTCATCGTAGGTTGGATCTGTCACTCGGAAGCCAGCTTCATCTGTTGGTAGGCTCTGCCACCCGAAAGTGAAAAGGCGGCTCTGCCGTCAAAAGGACCCGATACACTAAGTAACTAGAAATTAAAGAGGCTGACCGACTCTAGAGTGAGTTGGTGTGTTATAAGTGTAGGTCCTAAGCTTAGTGGGGATTAGGGCCACCTCGATTTCCAACAATTGGTATCAGAGTTTGGCGGTCCGGGACCGTCTGGAGGAGGCATCGGGAAGCACAAGGTGCTTGCTATCTTCGATGCTATATCAAGGCGCTAAGGAGAGACTCTGCCGGTGCACAGTCTGGGAATGTGAAGCTCATTGGTCCGGGACCAAGGAAGCTATCTTGACGCTGGACGTCAATCACTATGGCAGATCTTGCTAGCGCAAGTGGTGGGATAAAGAAGCTCAATAGCCATAATTATGGCTATTGGAAAACCTGCATGGAGTCCTAACTACAAGGTCACAACCTATGGGAGGTTGTTGCAGGAACCGAAACTGTGCCTCCACTAAAGGAGAGGGGCGATAGTTCTTCAAAGAAAGATGGAGCCGATGCCTTGCGAAAATGGCGCATCAAGACCGGGAAGGCTATGTTCGTACTGAAGACAACCATTGAGGAGGATCTACTGGAGCACATTTTGAATGGGGAGACCCCGAAGGGAGCCTGGGAGACTCTGGAAAAATTATTCTCTAAGAAGAATGAAGCACGCCTCCAACTCTTAGAAAAGGAGCAATCAGGTATCTCTCAAGACACTCTGACTATCAGTCATTATTTCACAAAAGTAAAATCCATTTGTCGAGAGATATCCGAGCTTGCACCGGATGAGAAGGTTGGTGAGGCCCGTATGAGGAGGATTATCATTAATGGCCTTAGACCCGAATATCATGGGTTTATAGCTGCAGTGAGTGGATGGCTTACTCAACCTTCATTAGTGGAGCTAGAAAATTTATTGGCTAATCAGGAGGAGTTAGCCAAAAGGATGGACACTATTACTATAAAGGAGCATGAGGAGGCGCTCTTCACAAGCAAAAAGAAGGGTCCATTTCAGGGGCAACGAAGGCCCAAGAAAAGGTGGACAGATGGTGACAAGCATCACCCAAAGGAGAGAAGCAATTCTTCAGGGGGAGCTCATGAATGAGAAGATCAGCAACGACAACCAGGAAAAAGAAATGATGGATGCTTCAATTGTGGTAAGAAGGGCCACTTCACTCGAGAATGATGATTACCAAGGAGGCGCTTTGAAAGGAATGTAAGACGCTTTGAAGGGAATGTGGCCACTATAGCACGAGAGAAAAAGGAGGAGGCATACATCACCGAAGAAGAGTGGGATGTTGAAGCTGGTTTTTCTCAGAAAATTGAAGAAAATGAGTTGGAGGAGGACATGTAGGCACCTGCGTTTGCAGCAACAACTGATCCGATAGTGAATTATAAGGAGGACTGGATCATTGACTCCGGGTGCTCTAACCACATGACCAGTGATGACAAGAAACTGGAATATGTGGCCGACTACAAGGGAAGGAGAGTGGTGTTGATGGCAGATAACTCAAGATTATCCATCTCTCATGTTGGGAAGGCGGTCGTTCCAAGGTATGGTCCTCAACAACTCCAACTCGAGAAGGTTTATCATGTTCCCGGCTTGAAGAAGAATCTGCTGTAAGTCCCTCAGTTGACGGCAGAAGGAAAATACGTGCTCTTTGGGGCAGAAGGTGCGGCAATTTTTAGAAAATTAAAGGTGATCGACACACCATCATGGAAGGAAGGAGGAGACAACCGGTTTATGTCCTCTCCGTTGAGTCCGCTTATGTGGACAAAGCTAGGAAGAATGAGACAGGTGATCTTTGGCATGCTCGTCTTGGACATGTTAACTATAGTAAACTAAAGGAGATGATGCAGAAGCAAGTATTGAGAGGACTTCCACAAGTTGACATCCGGATGGATACGGTATGTGCTGGGTGTCAATACGGCAAGGTTCATCAATTGTATTATAAGGAATCAGAGTATCGATCCAAGACGCCATTGGAGTTGATACACTCAGATGTTTTCGGCCCAGTTAAGCAAATATCTCTTGGAGGGATGAGGTACATGGTGACTTTTATTGACGACTTCTCAAGGTACGTTTGGGTTTCTTTTATGAATGAGAAATCTGAGGCTTTCATAAAATTCAAGGAGTTTAAGGAGAAGATAGAAGGTGAAATCAACATGAGAATTCAGTGTCTCCGCACTGATAACAGGAGAGAGTATTTATCAGAGTTCACTGTCTATCTTAAAGAGCACAAGATAAGAAGGCAATTGACTTGTCCAAATACTCCACAACAAAATGGAGTGGCGGAGCGCAAGAATCGCCATCTTGCAGAAACTTGTCGAAGTATGCTCTATGCCAAGAACGTACCTGGAAGGTTCTGGGCCGAGTGTATGAGAACAGCAGCCTACGTCATTGATAGGTTGCCTCAACCCAAGTTGGGATTCAAGTCACCTCATGAGCTGCTATGGAAGGAGAAGCCAGTGGTGAGCCATCTTAAAGTATTTGGTTGCGTCTGTTATGTGTTTGTGCCTGATCACCTAAGGAGCAAGTTCGAGAAGAAGGCAATTCGGTGCATCTTCATCGGATATGATGATGCAAGGAAGGGTTGGAGGTGCTGCGATCCAACCACAGGAAAGTGCCACACCTCAAGGAATCTGGTGTTTGATGAAGCTTCTGCTTGGTGGTCAACTAAAAATATTGAGCTACCCGATCCACATGATTTGGAGGCGGATCCAGAAGAAATCCAAGAAGAGGAGGAGGAGGCACTAACTCCAGGAGGAGACAAAGAGATCTCTCCAAGCAAAGCCAAGAGTTCTTGGAAGACTGGTGTACATCAGATGGCCCATGAGGACCCTCATCCATCACAAATGGAGCTTGAGAAGTCTAGTCAAGCACTAAGGAGGACAACAAGGCAAAGCAAGCCCAACCCAAGGTATGCCAATGCTGCCCTTGTTGATGAATTATCCATTGAGCCATCTTCTTATGAACAAGCAGTAAAAGGTCTGGAGTGGCGTAAGGCAATGGAAGAAGAGATTAAGGCACTAAATAAAAATCAAACGTGTGATTTAGTGCCAGGACCAAATGAGGTAAAACTCATATCATGCAAATGGGTCTACAAGATGAAGACCCGTCCAGATGGCTCAATTGAAAGGTATAAGGCTCGACTTGTTGCTCGGGGTTTCTCTCAACAGTATGTGCTAGACTATGAAGAAACATTTAGCCTAGTGGCAAAAATTGTTCGAGTCTTGCTAGCACTGGCTGCTTACAAGTCTTGGAAGTTGTGGCAGATGGATGTCAAGAATGCATTCCTACATGGTGAACTTGATAAAGATATTTACATGGAGCAACCAAGAGGCTTTGAGAGTAAGATCCACCCCGAGTATGTTTGCAAACTGAAGAAGTCACTCTATGGCTTGAATCAAGCTCCACGTGCATGGTGCGGGAAGATCGGTGAGTTTCTCGTACAGAGTGGTTTCAAAGTTGCTCCATCAGATCCTAACTTATTTGTGAAGAAAAAGGAAGGAAGACTAGCAGTAGTCCTAGTCTATGTTGATGATTTGATTATCACGGGAGACTACTCCGAGAAAATACAAAGGACAAGAGAAAATCTCTCAGTTCGCTTTCAAATGAAGGAGCTTGGAGAGTTAAAGCATTTCCTTGGACTTGAGGTGGAGCGCACAAAGGAAGGGCTATTTCTGGGCCAGCAGAAATATGCCAAGGATCTTTTACAAAGGTATGGAATGCTTAACTGCAAGTCTATATCTATTCCTATGGATCCCAATGTGAGGCTACAAGAAGATGAATGGTATGACTTGGAGGACATAACTATGTATCGACAATTGGTTGTGAGTCTTATCTATCTTACGCTAACCCGACCAGATATTTCTTACCCAGTTGGAGTAGTTAGTCGATACATGAGCAATCCGAAGAAGCCTCATCTTGATGCAGTCAGGCGTATCCTCAGGTATGTCAAGGGCACCATCAACTTTGGTATTATATATAAGAAGACAAAAGATTGCCAGGTCATGGGATATTGCGATGCCCATTATGCTGGGGATAGTGGCACACGGCGATCAACTACTGGATACTTCTTCAGTACAGGATCGGGAGCCATATCATGGTGCAGCAAGAGACAACTAACTGTGGCATTATCTAGTAATGAAGCAGAGTATCGATCTGCAGCAATGGCAGCACAAGAAAGCACCTAGCTCAAGCAGTTAATGCGGGATCTCCACCATCCGACAGAATACCAAGTAAGGATTTTTTGTGATAATCTATCTTCTATTCGTTTGGCAGAAAATCCAATCTTCCATGCAAGAACCAAGCACATAGAAGTTCAATATCACTACATAAGAGAAAAGGTACTTGGGGGAGAGATTGAGATGGTGCCTACCAGTACAGAAGAACAGATTGCTGACATCCTCACCAAGGGTCTTCACAAGGCAAAGTTTGAGAAGTTTTGAAAGGCACTCGGTATGGTCTGCAAGACGACTCTAGAGAGAAGTTTGCCTTGATGGGGAGTGTTGAAAGGAATGCGAGACAACCTTCTAGTGTATTCTCCATCATGCAAGAATGTGATATTTTCTATGGAGAACTCTAGAATTAGTAATAAATAAATTTAGAAAATGTTAGAATATTTTGGAATTGTCTAGAAGGGGACACTTGGCTTAATACCATGGTCCCCCTTAGCCTATAAATAGAGACCCCCTCCCTTGCCATGGTATCCATCCATGAGCATGGTAGATGAGAGGTGGTGGTGCTAGGTAGAAGAGAAGGGTGAGTGTTAGGCTAGCCACTAAAGAAGAGAGTGGTGTGTACTCGTGTGTACTCTTGTTGTATTGTAATAAAGTCTTATTCTTGTAAGTGTTTAGTATCCCGGTTAAGTCTAAGTGCTTAGTGTATAAGTTGTGATCCACCGAAGGTTGGCTCTATCATCCGGGATCACAAAGGGTCCGGGCTTCATCGTAGGTTGGATCTGTCACCCGGAAGCCAGCTTCATCTGTTGGTAGGCTCTGCCACCCGGAAGTGAAAAGGCGGCTCTGCCGTCAAAAAGACCCGATACACTAAGTAACTAGAAATTACAGAGGTTGACCGACTCTAGAGTGAGTTGGTGTGTTATAAGTGTAGGTCCTAAGTTTAGTGGGGATTAGGGTCACCTCGATTTCCAACAATTGAGAATGATGATGTGGAGCTAAAATTTGGATCATCATCAAGAGAAGAACCGCAACTAAAGCTCTGTATCATCATTCTTTATTAGATGTAGCTAAAATTTGGATCATGATCAAGAGAAGAACCGCAATCAAAGCTCGATATCATCGAACGTTAATTTATTAGATGTAGCATGCACCTTATTGCAAGGTTCTAGTTACAATTGCCTGGTCCACCAAAGTACACATGCATACCATTTTTATCTTGTCCGTAATCGGCAACAGTGTAGCATTTTGTTCTACTACTCTGGGCGAAGGATTTCCTGGTATCCGGAGTTACAAGCACATTGTTCTCGTTTACAACTTTAATGTCCCTAACAAAAGCTGCTTTTCCAAATCCCTCCTCAGCGAAATGGCCACTACCCACTTGTAGAGGATTTGTTTCAACTGTTGGGCCATGTACGTATCCGCCCCAAAATATAGCATCAGCTTTGTCCTTCATACCAGTGAAAAGCGAGCTTAGCCAGTATCCAATTAGAGCTTTGTATTCACCATATGCTAGCCACCAGTCATTTTGTCCTTTTGTCCTAGATTAAAGGAGAATTTAAGAACAATAATCTTTATACAAATGTTCAGTAAAGAAGGAAGTGAATGTTCACATAAAAATGTTAATTGAAAATGAAACTAATGTTTTGTATGCAAATGGTAATTTTAATGTATGCAAATGTTTAGTGAAGAAAGAAGTGAATATTCATGTAAAGGTGTTATTTTTCTTAATATGTACCATACTATTTAGCAAACAACATATTGCGTAAAGTTAATTTTTAAGCGTGTTATAATTCGATTAAAAAGGTTGCTAACAACAGAACCAATTTTAGCTTGCAAAATTAGCACATCTTTGATATATGAGCACACCAAACCAATATGTTTGATTATTGGTTTAGTAAGCCGCATATATATCCAAAAAAAAGTAAAAAAAATAAGAAAATAATACCTTGAATATCAAAATATCTATTTTATATTGTGGTCCATTGTAGGTAGAAATTGGTTGTAATTTTCCTCCGAGACCAATACTTTGGCTAGTTTCACAAAACCAGGACAAAAGAGATCATAGCATGGCTCTTGATGTGCGTCATTTGACTGTCAACCAAAAAAGGGCAAGACAATAAGGTATTATGTAATGAGATACGTAATATAATTAAACAGTATGCAGCATTTTGGAGAACTTAGAATGTGATACCCAGGTAATATGGAATCTGGCAGAGTTGTCGCCATGAAAACTTGGCCATACCTTAAATGCCATGTTATCATTAGTAACTATCTATGTTAAACCTAGGATTTATTACATATTAAGGTATAACAACATTTTGGCTTCTCATTTCTTACTCAAAATAGAAAAACATAGATAAGTATATTGCAATTCTAACTGCTATAGACAACTGGTAGTTCCAACTCCAAACGGTTATGTGGTTATCTATAGAGCAAAGAAAAAGTAATTCCTAGGAATTGTAGAATGGCTACAATCCATTTTTAATCTTTCTCCCTTGTTTCTATATGTAACTTTCTTTTTTATTATTTCTATATAATCAGTAGAGGGCATCCCCTCCTGTTTCTTCGAAATGAATATCTATACGGTTTATACTTACAATAGAGCTATCTATTGAAAAAAAATACTTAATATGGAGCCTGCACCAACTCCATCGTTATTACTTTCTTGACTAATCAACAAAGTCCATGAAGCGCTAAGGTCCCCATTTTTTCCTTTAACTTCTGGCTCATATACATTTATTGAAACACGTGTTCCATATATGGCATATGAGGATGTTTTGATTCCCACAAGATAAAAATGAAAAATCATGGAAACAAAATATATGTTAAGATGAATCAAAGAGTGTTGACGTAAAGAGCAACATTGCTTGGAAAATTGGTATGGATTCAATCATACATGCTTGTATTGGGTTTGTCATGAATTTGCACAAATATGGTAGGTTAAGATAAGGATTTACAAGAATGTTAATTTTGCTATGAGATTCAACCAATGGTTAAGTTGCACAAATTTGTGCTGTATCATGTGAAATGTGATTTATAGTGATACTCTTTTAATGAATGTAGCTAGATTAAACTGCTTATAATGGCAGCTGCATTAAAGGAAAAACAATGGTCTTTGTAATTAATCTATTTTCAACTCATTTAATCATGTATTAAGCACTTCTAGAAATGAAAAGTACAATATTTCTAACAATAAATTTGGAACAAATAGTCATTTCAGCATTTTCGACTGAATTTTTCATACATAAAGAATACTTCAATATAAAAGTTCACTAAATAGGTTTTAATTAACAACGCTCTAATTTATACACTGTGCTTCATGCTAACCAACTAGTAAACAACATTGTATAATTAATGAAAAATATTGAGAATACTTAACTTTGTTAGTGGTGTATAACTCCATGAAAAGCATACCTTCCAGTTTGGCTAATTATTCATTGGGTGAAAATGTGATGATTTTATTGGATCAGCTTCAACGTTTCTTCGTAACATTGGGATTGTTCCTGTTGGGCATCCAACGGTAGGTAATTGTGTAACTAACTTGGTAGCATTTGATGTATAGTTGATATGGACTCCCGATGGATAAGTATGTGGTTTCATCTACTTGAAAGAAAAAGTAAGAGATGTGGAAAAGCTTCATAAACATGAGATAAATTTGCTAATTATTTTTTATAATATGAAATGTTTTGCTGCCCTCCACTTACCACCTAAGACATAAGTGTACAATCAAATCTGAGCCTTCATCCAGAATTAACTCAACTTACCACTTACAATATTTGTTTGACCATAGGTCCAATGCGACAAGGGACAATTTTATGTTAATTTAGACTTCCCAAATAACTCAACCTATGAAAGCATGGTTTTTAATGAAGATCTTAAATCAATGTGGCTTTTCATTAAAAAAACTAGCGACAAAGGATGATGAGCTCCTCCCACAAGAATAGCAGTTAAGGACCCCCATTACTCAATGATGATGAGTTAGGAAGGAAAATGCATAGTTCTTAAATATTGGAGCATGGCTGCCTAGTCCAACAAGATTGCATGGATATAGTGGTGTATTTTGGAGAAAATATACCTTAAACTTATACAAGTCTATGCTAACAAAGCAACAAGATGCTACTACACATTACTATAATATAATCTGAATAAGAGAAAAAAGTCATGCAGAACATTCTAAGCATATCAATTAAAACTTTAGTAGAATCGTATGTCCAAAAGTGCACAAATACACCTATTTAACATGCATATGCGATTCAACACCATCTCCTTGCTTCATGCTCACCGTTTTGTTCCCCCCTGCTACTAGAACGACATGTAACATGCAAACTACAATGTTGATTCCTTTTCTTTCTCCCATTGCAAAAAAGGCAAGATATGGATACTTCTACACCCAGGCTTGCGTCCTTTTATAAGCCAAGGACACATGTGGGCGTATCTTGGTTGAAAGAAAAACATTTATTTCTAGAAGCCAAGAAGATAGAAACTTTGAGAAAGGATATCTTCATATTAATTGTTAATTGCAAAAATCTTTGAAGGTGCATGAGTATTAAATTCAAAATATATTTTTTTTAGAAGTGTTCGCCCATACTAGATCAAGATGACTAGATGTGCATTCAATTTTGCTTACATGGAGATGAAATTCCTATACATTTAAAGAATCTTTGAAGGTGCATGACTTTTAAGCGGGGATATATTGTTCAAGAGTATTTGATACGCAAATCTTTAGGTGCAAATAAGTATAGTAAGTAAAGTATCAAAAACAGATCCCTAGAGCATGGTGGTCCAGACGTACAGTCTACAGTGCGCTGCTCGCTGCCGGACCGGCCCACGCGGAACCTTGCTCGTTTTGCTCAGTCTGCTAGATCGCTCAGAGCAGCGTCGTGGGTCAGTTTCTGCGCTTGTGGATTTGGGTCCAGGCCATCGCCCTGTGCTGTGCCTGTCCATTTCACAAGTGGGCTAGGCCTGCACGGCTGCACTGCATGACTCTCAAGTCAAAACTTACTTTCTAAACTTATTTCTTCAGAATATAATTTCTTTTTGCCATGATATGCATATTCTTCAGAATTTACTTTCTGCCTGTGTAAATCACTAAATGGCAGGCAAAAGAGCACAATCTTGTCCGTTTACGCCCATAAGCATCCAAATGATGCTAAGCTCCTTTTCGCCACGAGCATCTGCATCAAAGCCAACATGTCGTACTAATTAACAATAGAGGAAAAGATGATTAAACTAATAACATGAGGAATCAACCTGGAAGCTAGCATAGAGGAACCTTCTAGGTTTCATAACCATCGTCACCTCGGAAGAACCATGGACTTTGGCTAGAGAAAGGTCTGGTTTCGGCACCTTGGCGGCAAACTATGTGCACATAGCATTCACTGTCGTCGAAGATGCCCATGCACTCCTTCCGATCACATGCAAGTGGCTTTTTTTTTTATTTGAAGCCAATCATTCTAAAGTTTGATTATAGATCACTCTTTATGTTTTGCTTTTGATTTTAAAAATGAGAAGACTAGATTGGTATCGAAAAGTAGTTTCATAAAAGGATACTTTTTTCTACTATATGCTACATGTATATTGTAACAAAAAATCACTGGTCAGAATTATGTTCCGAAATGTCACTTACATGTGTCTGGAGAGTAACATGCTTTGTCAAATAAAGTAGCCATGGTGTAGTGCAATACATGTCGTCAAGTCACATTCTTCCAGCTCCAAGTTTTATTTTATGTGATGAATAAAAACGTTGAAATGAGGGAACCCCCTCAGCGCAGCAATCACCTTCGAGGTGATTGGAACTCGCTCAATTGTTGTGCCGATAGAGTAATCACTCTAGGTGTCCCACTTGCCAAGTTGCAGCGCGCCCCCTTTGGCCCTGTTTGCATCATTTTTACTTTTTAGGCCAGACAAGCAGAAGCAGATAAATCTGCGCAAAAAGGAAAAAAAATAGGAAACGAAATTGTTCGTCACCAGAAATAATGTTTGTGAGACCTACAATTAAGTAGCTCCTCAATCCTTCATCACTGCTGTCTTGCCGCACAGTCTCGGGACACAGGGATCACGTACATCTTGGTCAATTGTTCATGGATCACTCCGCTCAGCTGGCACCAAGTCTCTCTCTCGCCAGATGTTGTTTGAGAACGAAAGCGTCTTAGAATTTGTTGTGTTTTTTTTCTTAAAAAAAAAGAATTTGTTGCGTTTGAAGTGAAGAGTTCTAGATGGGCGCCAGCAATTAAAGGTATAACATTGCAGAGCTTCAACAGGCTGATTCCTTTGCAGTGCTTCACGAATACAAATTCATAACGGCACTGAACCACAGGGGCAAGGTACGATCATCCAGCACATTGCGCCGATCCTTCTCATTTCTAGTAGACCTAAAGATTAAAGGTGACAGCATCAGAGATGTCAAGTCCAACCACTTGCTGCAATTACAGGTGACAATTCTTCATCAGTTTGATTCTTTTTCATCAGTGCACCTAATTAAGCTTCACGAACACGATCCCTAGGGCCTCAGGGGGGAGCTAAAGAAAATTCAGAACGGCAGTGAATCACATGGGCTAGATTCTCTCTGCAGTACACGAGTCATGCAAAGAAATGCGCAAATCTGTGGGTCGTTGTCTTATCCAATATCCAATGCTGTGGGCGCCCATTGGTTTCTGATTAAGAAAAACCTTCTCATGCATCAATTTCTTCACTTGTTCAGTACGTACGGGTCCGACTAACCAACCTGTGCATAGATTAATGAGACTCGAGAGATCAAGAAAAATATAATGATTCCAAATACACTCGCAGAAGCAGAACTAATTAAGCCTGTTCCTGCCTTGACTATGTACAGGCAGCTACTTCAAGGTGAGAATAATGGCCACAAAAATTGAAAAACCATGTGATTTGTCGTTTTGAAATTTCTTTTAGTTCAGAACATCTTACTTTCAGTAACTAGATGGAGTAAGCCGCTCCACCTCATTCACCAAAACGACAACGTTATTAGGTAAATAGCACTAGCATGGTGCTACTGTTTTTGGTTGGGTTATTTGAAACAGGTATGAAATAACCGGGTGGTGCTCAAAGTAAAAGTACAAAAAAAGATTACAGTTTCCTTTTTACCTGCCACGTCATTGTGTCAATTTCTTGCCACAAATGATGAGACGCTTGTCCACGATCCCTTGCTCCTTGGTCACCTCAGGAATATTCTTCAAGATTTCTTTTCTTCTCACCAATTAGCAAGGAGACTGATGCAACATGCCACTCCATGTATCCAAGATTTGTTTTGTTTACCAATCGGCATATATCACGGCATACGTAGGTTCATCTATTCGTTCTTAATGTAATGTCACTCACTAACCAATCGAGCTGAGTGCTTTAGGTCAAAATAATGGAGTATTCTTATGGTGCTTACGTGCTATGAACATGATTGCCCGATTGCGATAGATGGTCTGAACGAATGGGTACAAGGCCACTGAATCCATCTCTTCATCTTTTGCGCAAGCGTATTTTTAACATGATAGACATTTAAAGGTTTGTGAGAAATATATCTCATGAAAACTGTTTCAAATTACCTTGTTTCCGCTGTGGACAGTAGTGAGCCAGGCTAGTTTGCTCCCTCCCTGCTTTTCTGTATGCATCAGCAGCGCCCCTACATTTTCTGTTGCATCCCTGCTATCCTATCTCGAAATGGTCTTGTGTGTGGCGGTTGGCCAACAGAAAAAATCTTCTTAGCGGCTCTGCCATTTCAGGCACTTCTTTTTTTCCCCCTGAATTTATTGTGTTCCCATTGCACGAAGTAATTAAGGTCCCATGTGACCATGTCATGTCAATCAACTAGTACCAGATTAACATCTGACACTCAAGGCACGGAAATAGACTTGTTTGACGCAAACATATACATATACATATGACCACACATATTTACGGAATCTGGCCAAGGTAGGTGTTGACGTTAAATTTTGACATGTGTTGAACTGGCGTCAGGGAAGGAGAAGATTGGCCGATGCGGCAGACTTAAAGGCTACAATTAGGAATCGACTGATTGGCGCTACAGTTAGGAATCGGCCGATTGGCGCTGCAGTGTTTCAGGCGATTGAAGTTGGTGGCGGTCGGCCGATTGAAAGGCTGGAGCGTTTGGGCCAATATGGAGATAGGGGACGAAGCCAATGGAATCCCAAGAGGGGATGTTGAGTCAAGACGACAGAGGATCCCAGTCAAAGACGACATGACGTTGGTCAAAGAGCGACGCCGACTCGGTCGAGGAGCAATGGAAGGAGTTCGGATTGGACTAGGAGATGGCAGCAGAAAATCCTGCGGGAGCCCGTTTCCTTTAGGAGAGTCTTATAGATATAGTAGTTTTTATTTAAATCAAGTTTGTAACGGATCGTGACAGATCAGGAGTTTTAGTCCTAGGGTATAAATAGAAATAGTCAAGGTTTTGTAAAGGAGACATATCAATCAATACAAACAATCTACTTTTTCATCGTACTTTACTTTCAAGTCGGCGACTTCGTCAATACATCTTTTTCTTTCACGAGTTCGTCAAGAAAGCTCCTCTTCCAATCTTTCAGTAGTACCAGAAGCGGGGAGACCGTCAAGAAAGCTCCTCTTCCAACTCCCCGCCAGATCACCATCACTGAGGACTCGGGCAAGATGTCCGATATGATTCAACAGTCCGTTTATCAGGCTTTCATCGACCAATCCTCAGTGATGACCAACACGGTATACAATATCGTCATCAGTTCTCCGGTCAGCGGAGTAGCTCAGGGATATCAGGGGCCAGCATACGCCCCACCTATTGTAGCTCCAGTCAGAAGCCTACCAGGCACGTCTCACTCGGCTCCTCAGCCGATATCAACACAACACGGAGGATACAACACTTCATTGCCTTCAATGCCACCAGGATATAACGGTGCGCCATGCTTTCGATCACAAGCGCCACTTCAGCCTGCCCAGATTTCTTCCGTGCAATCACTGCCCTCAAACTCAGTACCTTGGGGGGCACCAGCAACGACGGCTGTTCTGGACCAATCAGCCGATCATGGAGGCTCTCCGATCCAGGCACCATTCCAATCGGCTATCCGGCCGACGGTCCCTCAATATCAACCGGGCACGTTAGAAATCGGCAAGGGGATAGATGCTGCGGAAACACTCAGAAGCGCGGCACCGATCATGCTGTATGATGGGACGGCAGATTCGCTACGCCACCAGCTGTCAACCGCTCAGCCGGCCACGCTGCCGCAAAATCCGCCACACGCTTTGATCCATCACCCGGCCGTCCCACCGCCGATCCATCAACATGTGCCGATCCCCCAACCAGTTGTTCATCAACAGCAAGTGGATTGGACAGCAAGGATAGCGGAGGTGATTCAAGACCAATTCGGGTTGAAGCATCGGTACAAAGTTCCTGACTTCACCAAGTTTTCGGGGCTGGATGACACCTCAACTGTGGAGCACGTGAATAGATTCATCATTCAGTGCGGGGAGGCCGCCACACAAGATGCTCTGCGGGTGCGTCTACTCTCGTCGTCTCTATCTGGGTCGGCTTTCCAGTGGTTCACTACGCTACCAT
The DNA here is from genome assembly GCA_032594955.1 of Panicum miliaceum. Taxonomy (NCBI): domain Eukaryota; kingdom Viridiplantae; phylum Streptophyta; class Magnoliopsida; order Poales; family Poaceae; genus Panicum; species Panicum miliaceum. The sequence continues at coordinate 1,595,360 of CM064065.1, read as the reverse complement.
CCAATTCCATCGTTACTTGGGCCGATCTGGAGAAGCAATTCCACAAGTACTTCTACGCGGGAGTCCACGAGATGAAGCTTTCAGATCTGACCAGCCTCAGGCAGAGGAGCGATGAACCAGTAACTAATTATGTACAGAGGTTCAGAGAGGTCAGAAACAAATGCTATACCCTAGCCCTGACCGACGCTCAGCTGGCCGATATCGCCTTCCAAGGTCTCCTGCCACACATCAAGGAGAGGTATGCCTCACAGGAGTTTGAAAGTTTAAGTCAGATCGTTCACCGATTGGCCGGTCAAGAAGTACGTCTGTTTGATCAGCGGAGGAATTTTCAGAAAAAGGTGGCGTATTTAGAGGGATCTGAATCTGAAGAGGAAGCGGAAATCGGCCTAGCAGAATGGGTCAAAGGGAAGAAGCTGATATCATGCCCTTTCGGGAAGAAAGAACCAGAAGCGTTCAGTTTTGACACGTCAAAGGCCGACAAAATCTTCGACTTACTTCTCCAAGAGGGGCAGATCAAGCTCTCACCTTACCACACCATTCCGTCGGCCGAACAGCTCAAAAAGATGAAATATTGAAAGTGGCACAATGCCACGTCTCAAGACACAAACGAGTGCAAAATTTTCCGTCAGCAGATACAGTCGGCCATTGAGCAAGGCAGACTCAAATTTGAAGTCCCGGCGAAGCCAGTAAAGCTGATGAAAATTGATCACCATCCTTTCCCTGCTAACATGATTGACATAGGAAAACACTCGCTTCAAACCAAGGTGCTGACGTCGGAATCGGCTAAAAGAGGCGGCACCATGGACCCCAGAAATCAGGCTACGATGGACGATGTCAAAGGGAAAAGACGGATTGAAGACGAGGGCGAAGGATCAGAGCAATCGCGTAGACCCGTCACCTCCCAATTCTTACTCAACAAATATCAGCGGCGGTAGGAAAGTTCGAGACACCGCGAAGAGATGATACACCGACACGAAGATCATTGGCGATGCCCGTTCTTCATCCACTGCTGGGAAAATAATCTCAGATTACCATCAGCTGATAATTGCCCTGAGTGCAGTGAACCATATCGCAACGATCGCCTGCTCAAGAGGTCACACTCCAGAGACAGAGGATCAGAGCCGATCAACAGAAACTGGCGCGAACAAGAGGATCGGCGCCTTTCAGTGCATGATCGGCTGGGGGGCAGAGTTGACCGGTATGATCGGCCAAGGGGCAGGCTCGAACAGTATGCTCGGCTGGGGGGCAGGATCGACCAGCACAAGCGACTGGGGGGCAGAGCCAGCGGACACGATCGGCTAAAAGAAATGGCTGACGCTAGGATGTCAGATGAGAACCCCCTAGAACGGGAACCAGACTGGGAGCGTGCCAAACCGCCGGCCAAACCGGTGAACCCCAGGTGGTGCCCTGATGGACTGTCCAAATCCCAAAAATGAAGGATCCAACGTCTGCGCCAATGGGAACAACAAGAGGAAGAGCAGAGGCAGATGGTGGATAAGAAAAATGACAGGTCTCGAGTCTGGCGCCCCAAAAGAAACAACAATGAGGAGGGCGACAATCAAGAATCGGCAGCTGACGTCAGCATGGTGTTCATCTTGCCGATAGAGTTCATGGCGCCCGCCGATCGAGACGACGCGATAAGGATGGAGGAGCAGATGGCGCAATTGGTTTTGGAGCCAATGACAGCCACTTTTGAGAAACCGGAAGACGAAAAACGACAACATCTCAAGGCTCTATTCCTCAAAGGACGCGTTAACGGATGACCTGTCACCAGGTTACTAGTAGACGGAGGCGCTGCAGTCAACATCATGCCGTATGCCATGTTCCGGAAGTTGGGCAAAAGCGACGAAGATCTGACCAAGACGGACATGATGCTCAAAGATTTCGAAGGCAACGTGTCTCCCGCCCGCGAAGCGCTCTGCGTCGACCTCACCATCGGCAGTAAGACCCTTCCCACTACTTTCTTTATTATTAATGGCAAAGGGTCCTACAACATGTTGCTCGGTCGCGATTGGATACACGCGAATTGCTACGTCCCGTCTACAATGCACCAATGCCTCGTACAGTGGGTCGGTGACAATACCGAGATAGTCACCGCCGATTCCGCCTACAGTGTTGCTGCGGCCGATACGCAACAGTGGAGTTGCGAACACGTCAAGTGTATATCCGGTAGAACTTGGGACACCGATTTCCTGAAAGTGTCCGATTTTGACCTACAGCCGATCCGAGCAGTCGGCTTTGAAGATTCAGACTAGATGGATCAATTCGTCCGAGAAGATGGGAAGCTTGGGCACGGATTTACGTCGGCCGATTCATCGGAGATGGTGGATTTAGGAGATGGTAGCAAGCCAAGGCCAACATATATCAGTGCTAGCTTGGATCCTGAGTACAAGTGTAAATTGACAAGTTTATTAAAAGAATTCAAAGATTGCTTTGCTTGGGAATACCATGAGATGCCTGGTCTAGACTGGTCCATTGTTGAACACCGGTTGCCTATAAATCTAGGATATCGGCCGTATCAGCAGCCTGCACGATGATGCAAACCTAAAATTCTACCTGATATAAAGGCCGAGATTACAAGTTTGATTGAAGCGAGATTTATTCGGCAGTGCCGTTACGCCGAGTGGATTTCTAATATTGTACCCGTATATAAGAAAAACGGAAAGTTGAGCGTATGCATCGACTTCAGAAACCTAAATCAGGCTACACAGATGGGCGGGTATCCAATGCCGACAGCCGACGTTTTGATAGATGCCGCCGCAGGACATAAAGTCATCAGTTTCATGGACGGTAATGCTGGGTACAATCAAATATTAATGGCCGAAGAATATATTTCGAAAATGGCTTTCAAGTGTCCGGGCCACCTCGGTCTATTCGAGTGAGTGGTAATGACCTTTGGATTAAAGAACGCCGGCGCTACATACTAACGGGCTATGAATTATATCTTTCACAAGCTTATTAGCGTATTGGTGGAAATCTACATCGACGATGTTGTGGTCAAGTCAAAAGGTCATCAGGAACATCTGGTCGATTTACGAGATGTGTTGGAGTGCACAAGAAAGCATGGGTTGAAAATGAACCCGAACAAGTCTGCATTCGGTGTGTCGACCGCACAATTCCTAGGATTCATGGTCCATGAGCGCGGGATAGAAATCAACCGGAAGACTATAGATGCCGTCAACAAGGTTGTGGCCCCGCAGAATAAAACTGAGCCGCAGTCCCTAATCGGCAAGGTCAACTTTATCAGAAGATTCATATCCAACTTGTCCGGACGTATTCAAGCTTTCACTCCTTTGTTGAAATTGAAACCCGATCAGGAATTCGTGTGGGGAGAAGAGCAACGCAAAGCATTAGAAGACATCAAGCAATATCTAATTCGCCACCTGTATTAGTCCCGCCACAGGCTGACAAGCCGTTCAAACTATACTTATCGGCCGACGAGCGGGCTATCGGATCGGCGCTGGCACAAGAGTTCGAAGGAAAAGCACGGGTAATATATTATGTCAGCAGAAGACTCCTAGACGCCGAAATGAGATATTCCCCGGTGGAACGGCTGTGCCTGTGTCTATATTTCTCGTGTACCAAGCTCAGGCACTACTTGTTATCGGCAGAGTGCATAGTCGCATGCAAGGATGACGTGGTGAAGTACATGCTATCATTGCCAATTTTGAAAGGACGGATTGGAAAGTGGATCATGGCTCTGTCAGAGTTTGACCTAAGGTACGAATAGGCCAAATCTGTCAAGGGTCAAGTCATGGCCGATTTCGTGGCTCAGCATTGTGGACCGGAAATCGCTGTCGTTGAACCAGTTCCATGGACTCTATACTTCGATGGTTCCTCGTGTGGGGCTGGATCGGGAATCGATATCATTCTCATATCGCCTCGGGGGGCAAGTTATGATTTCTCTCTGCCGATAGAGGCATCCGCGACCAACAACCAGACGGAATACCGAGCCATCCTAAAAGGTATCCAATTGTTAAGAGAAATCAAAGCCGATGCGGTGGAAATTTTTGGAGATTCCATGCTCATTGTGGATCAATTAACGGGGAGATCTGAATGCAAAGATGATGTCTTAAGGATTTACTACGAAGATTGCCTCCGACTGTTAAAGGAATTCAAGTCTGCGGTTATAGAGCACATTCCCAGAAATTACAATGAAGAGGCCAATAGGCTTGCCCAACACGCGTCCGGGTATCGGCCGATTCAAGGGGCCATGACTCTGGAGCTTGCGGCCGACGATTGGTGAAAGGAGATTGCCGATTACTTGAAAGATCCGTCCAAGAAAGTGGAACGGCGAGTGCGTTTTCAAGCTACGAAATATATGTTGCTTGAAAACGATTTGTTTTATCGGATGATAGATGGGGTTCTACTCAAATGCTTGGGGACGATAGTTATAGTAGTTTTTATTTAAATCAAGTTTGTAACGGATCGTGACAGATCAGGAGTCTTAGTCCTAGGGTATAAATAGAAGCAGTCAGGGTTTTGTAAAGGAGACACATCAATCAATACAAACAATCTACTTTTTCATCGTACTTTACTTTCAAGTCGGCGACTTCGCCAGTACATCTTTTTCTTTCACGAGTTCGTACGGGTTGGCAGGACTGCATCGACACGATCTCCGGCCAATTGGTAGGTTCCGTTTATCGAATAATATCTAAGCTTTAACTTCGGGCGCATCACCGTTGTTTCGTTTAGACTTATTATCGATATTTACTAGAATTATAGGTTTTACCTATTGTTTTAGTTTTATCACCAGTTATCCAGCTTGAGATCGAACTGTCGGCTTTATCATTATTTTTTTCTTATTTATCATCATATAGCCGATTAGATCTATTTCGAGTGTTGCATCAGTGGCGATTGTTTAAGGTGCTCCAGTAGTCTCTTTGCAATCGCTACGTGATTATCGGCTGATCTATAGCCGGTCATCTTCATAGCAAATCGGCCAATTCGCCGATACGCTTTTCGGGACAAATCGGAACTTTAGCCCATCGAGACCTCGGAATTTAATACGTTTCTTTCCTTGTCAATCAACAGGTCAGATTGACTAGCACGCCGCGCGAACCGCACCAGGGCGATCACCCGAATAGGAATTAAGTAGATTCTCCCAGATCGTGTGTCCGACGCTGAAGGTCATCAGCCAATTTCCGGCCGATTTTTAGCCACAGCAGTACGTAATCCCGACAGTAATTCAGATGACTAGATTAAGGGATGACCGGATCTCTGTCGCTGTGGGCCCGTAGATTAAGGGATGACCGGATCTCTGTCGCTGTGGGCCCGTAGCTAACAGCGACTTGTTTTGTTGAAAGAAATTGGTGCTGAACCTTGATCCCCTATAAATCTAACCATTTTTGTTGGTGTTTAGATACATGTGGTTACGTGCAGCCAACGGGACGGAGAAATCTATCGCACGTCGCCTTCGTGGAGACCGCATTTTTGTGGCAGAGCAGCAAGCATTACATGGGGGAAATAAAAGGAGTGCCTAGTGGTGTAGGGAAATTCGGGGCGCTACGTCAGTCCTTGTCGGTGAAACAGTGGCTGATCTGATTCTTTCTGTCCACGAAATCTCTGGATTTATTTGTGTGTGGTGTGGGTAAGAAAGATTCCATGAGCATTTTCCGCGGCCACGGGAGATGCAATGTCTATCTGCGGGAAGTGGCCGAGATGAGATGCCGGTGGGGGTGCGTGGTTGTGTTTCAGTTCGTCCCCTGACCCTGAGGTCCTGAACAACACATGCATCAGCAGCAGCAGATCGATCGATGGACGATGGCCTTCTTCGCTCGATTCGCGTTCCAGACTGTTCCTTCCTTGGCATGCATGCGTCTTCTTCCTTGGCTCATCTCATCCGTTTCTGCTTCTCATCGATCTCGCTGCCCGCCCCGATTGCTTCTTTTTCCAATAAAACAAAAAAATTTGGGAGAAAACTCTCTCTGACGTCCCGTGTCAAATACGTGCACTCGCACGCACGTCCTCATGTCTGATGATGGGTTAGATGGTAAGACACGATTAGTACTGGCGCCCTGCAAAGACGGGCACTGCCTTCCTCTAAAAAAAACGTCGTCCTTCACTACTAAAAACTAAAAAGGTTGGTTGGTGACACTAGCAAGGAACGCACAGGATGCCAGGTGGGGTCCGCGCCACGCCATTAGCCGAGCCTCGACACACACACTCGGCTACCCTTGGGTTGGGCTCCGCCTCCGCGGCTATATAAACCGCCCCGCCTTCCCCCTCCACCGCTCCATCCTTTCACGGATCCATCCTAGCTTGACTGAGTAGCAGGGGAGGGTAGTAGTATTAGTAGGATCCGTAGGGTGTTTTTTTTGCTAGGTTGGTTGGTTGGTTGGTTAGGTGTGCGAGGATGTTGGCGGTGTTCAGCGGCGAGGTGGTGGAGGTGCCGGCGGAGCTGGTGGCGGCCGGTAGCCGGACGCCGTCGCCCAAGACGAGGGCGTCGGAGCTGGTCAGCCGCTTCCTGGGGAGCTCGGAGCCGGCCGTGTCCATGAAGCTCGCCGACCTCGGGCACCTCGCATACTCCCACACCAACCAGGCCCTCCTCCGCCCAAGGTACTCATCATGCTCAAAAGTCTAGTGTCATGGACATGGATCATGGAGAGACGGTTCTCTTCTTTCTTTACCAAAGCTCGATCAATTAGTATCCTTTTCATCTTGATTTCGCGAGCCCGTAGATCAGCCTGCAGTTCTTCCTAGAACAAACAGAGTCGGTTGCTCTGTTCCATTTATTAGTTAGTAGTTAATTAGGCAGCTAAATTCGATTGTTAGCGGATTTGTCGTACTGATATGAATCTGCAGTTCGCACCCCCACTTGTGTCAATAATTGGACAGATTTTTCTCCTTATCCGATGATGTTGCTTTTCTGAAACAAAGCAAGCAATCATAAATACAGTTGCCTGATCCATTCGTGTAGCTGTAGGACCAACCTATCAACCATACCTGGTTTATCGTTTTCTGAATAGATGATGATCATGAGCCAGAAAAAAATTTGCCAGGCAACCACAGGAGACTTGGATTTGCGGCTGTCCATTAAACCAGTGGGATTTTCAGGCCACAAAAAGGCTAGATTTTTTTTAAAAAAAATAAAACTTGTTTCTTAATTTCCTGGTCCAGAAATAAAAGAACCAAATACTCCAGTCCACTAGAAAATCAACAGAGGCTGTAGAGCAGTTGCACAGTATTAACCAGGTGTCTTGCCGTGGAGCTACGGCAATACGGCGTCTAGATGTCTCTGAACATGGCGCTTCGCTGCCTCTGGTTGTCACCTGTGCCAAGAAGGTTGGTGATCATCAGATAAGAAAGGAAGAAACGGAAAGAAAGTTACATCGGTGTGTACCTTTGACGTGCACCTTGAAATATCATGTAATACTTATTTATGAAAGGAGGCCTTGTTTTTCCATAAAGGAAGTGATCTTCCCCCCACATAGGTTGCAATTTGCACGTCCACATCATGCCACCTTCCAGAGACAAGGTGCTTGTCAGCTGACCTGCCAACAGACGATGGAGCCTCATATTCTCCGATAGGCGGCTACTGAAAGACCAATGGCCCAATTATGGTTTAAGGAAAGCGACAAGCCTATGTAATCTACTGGTTAAACATTTTTTACAAAAAGAATAGGACTCTTGAGCCGTGACAGTATTGAGCAAGTATGTATGATTTGTTCCCTTTATTTTAGCTGTGTAGAGCTAAGTTCACATGGTTCAGATCATAGTAGTAGAGACCACTTGGTAGTGGTAGTCAGTTTGGTAATCCGCCTTTTCTGCCCACAGATCTGAAGAAAGTAAAGTTTCATGCACTAGATGGCCCAGAGCTCCCGCAGATGGTCTTCCACGGCTATCATTTGTGGGGCCTGATTGCCCTCTGCTCTTATCCTTTCAGTACTAGGCACATTCACTGAAGAAGTAGCATTCAAGGAATCCCACACCTTCACTCCATCGGTTTGGCCTTTTCTTTCAGTGCTTACTTCACATCTTAGTTATTTTTCTTTGTAAGTTTTATTCCATGTTTCTCGTTTTGTAAAGAACAAGCTTAAGTATCTATGTTAGGTGCATCTTTGCATCAAGTCAAATTCCACCTAATTAATCTGAACTCTGAAGGAACATGTCCTTGAGTCATTCGAGAATTACTGAAACCGCAGGGGACCAAACAAAAGCATACACCTCTGCTGTTAAGCATGCCATTTCCAGTTCTTTTTTTTTGTAGAACAAATAATTTCATAGTTTGGGGGAGTAGTGCTACCAAGACGATGTATGCACCGTCTAACAGTTGCTGACAACAAAAAAAAAATTCGCTGATCAGGTCGTTCGCGGCAAAGGACGAGATCTTCTGCCTGTTCGAGGGTGTGCTGGACAACCTGGGGCGTCTGAGCCAGCAGCACGGGCTGTCCAAGGGCGCCAACGAGGTGGTCCTCGTCATCGAGGCCTACAAGACACTGCGGGACCGGGCGCCATACCCGGCCAGCTTCATGCTCTCGCAGCTCACCGGCAGCTACGCCTTCGTGCTCTTCGACAAGTCCACCAACTCCCTGCTCGTCGCATCTGTATGTCACTTACTCCTAGCTGCAGCTCATCTGTCAATGGTGATTTTGGTTTAGGACAATACGGTAGCTTATTTTCTTGTGCTCTCAATCTCTCAGGATCCCGAGGGCAAGGTGCCGCTCTTCTGGGGGATCACTGCAGATGGCTGCGTCGCCTTCTCTGACGACATTGACATGCTCAAAGGATCTTGTGGCAAGTCACTTGCACCTTTCCCGCAAGGTAATGCGAGCCCATCAAGCAATGTCAGATCTTGTCTTGACTTCTAGCTAGTACGCTGCCAACCACCGCGTCACTCAACTTCTCTGAATCTCTGAAAATGTTCGCCCCACTGCTAAATACATTCTGAAGATTAAGCTCTCTGTGCAGCATTCAAAGAGCCTTCTTAATTAGTCATTTTCTTCACTAATCTTATTACTGGCTGCAGGTTGCTTCTACTCCAATGCTCTTGGAGGCTTGAAGTGCTATGAGAACCCTAAGAACAAGGTGACTGCTGTTCCTGCAAACGAAGAAGAAATCTGTGGTGCAACTTTCAAGGTAAACAAATTGGTTTGTTATTTCTTGAAGAAGAATTCAGTTTTATGTAGTCCGTCAGAGCTGCATCGATCGTACGGTGCAGTACAGTATAGTAAGAAATCGGTGCACTCACAACAAGGAATATTATATTGGGGTGAGACTCTGCAGAATACTATTGTATTATGGAGTCATTTAAGATTTTTTCTCTTTTGAGGTAATGCATTTAAGATTCAGAGGTTTCAGAGGTTAAAAAGGCAGTGAGCAGAGAAGCACAATTGAAGAACAGGGGAACTGCATGATAGTGTTAACCCACACGAACTGTATTATGGAGTCATTTAAGATTTCTTTTTCCTTTGAGATTTTTATCTGGAACTCTGGTTACATTTTTCCCTGTACGCTCTGTTTAACCCTCACGTACCTGTCTGCAGGTGGAAAGCTCTACAGTCCTCACAGCACTGCATTAGGAGGAGATGTTCGTGTGGAGGCGTGGATGCGGGTCAATGCAAAACTCTGTACATGGCGGTGTATCATAGTGGCAAGGCATGCAACTGGTCTATCTGTATCATCTCCCGTAAAAAGAGAAGTACTGCCAGCGTGGCAAGAACTTCATCAGTGTTGTTGGTTGTGTCATTGTGTGTGTCTGAATGTGCTTTATCCCTTGTTGTTCAACTTACATGGAACTTGAGAGTTGCGACCGGGTTCTAGTCGACCAGTTTGCATGTATGAACAAAGTTGTGTATCTGCAGCAGATAATTGAGCTTTACTTCTTCTCCATCGTCATTGCCATCGTTGGCTACGCATTAATCCATCTGCAGAAAAAAGACTACTAGCACTATGGAACCAACATGACACCGAGGAGCAACCAAGTATCTGTAGAGGGCTTGGCTACCGAAATAGAGAGGGGGGGGGGGGGGGGGGGGGGGGGGGGGGGGGGGAGAGGTTAGCAAACCTTTGCCAAAACATAAACATCCGAGAACACTTGGCCCATGTTCCTTCAGTTGCAGCCGGGATGGATTTAGAGAGAGGTAGGGCCATTGCCGGGGTCACCGTCACCGTGCCCAGCAGCCCAAGGCCCGCAATGTTGTTAGCCTCGCTCGATGGAGGGAGGCCACCGGCAACCTCTGCCGCTGCTGATTCGCTGACAGTGGGGAAGGAAGCGCTGCGGGCCTGCGGCCGAACGCGCGGCGGCGAAAACTAGGCCCGGTTGTGTATTTTTTGATTCTGCCTCCAGCCCGAGCCCAACCTAATACATCCGTGGTTACCTGGCCCAGTTACAGACTGCTGGCCAGTAAAAGACGCACGCAAACGGACCGGGCCGACTTGTATGTACAAGTCCACGCTGGGGCGAACAGCTTGAGATTTTGCGATGCGACTGACGGCGGCAACGTTTCCTGCCTAGGGCTGCGGCCTGCGGCCTGCGGCGGCTTGGTCCTGGGCATGCGTGGGAGCCGTTGACAATGGACACCCCCAGCGCACAGAACAGGAACAGAGCTGTGCCTACCCGTGCACAGGTAGGGAGGGTATGGGCGCAGGGCGGTGGCATAGGCATGGGGCCGCGCCACCCGAGGCAGTCAGGCAGATGCCATGTGACCCTTGTCCTCCTCCAGTTCCCAGCAGCCAGCCAGCCAAGAATTCCTTGCTTTCCCACGAGCACCAACAGCAAGGCCTGCCACGCGGTAAAGGTGGTAAACGCATTTCTACCCGGCCGTAATTCCCTCCTCTCATGCCTACTACCCTTGCCCTTGAGCCCTTGCTCCACGCCGCCGCCCGCAAGTGACCGACCGCTGCTGCTCCACATCGTAAAGCCGAGCTACTGCATCCACAGGCCACAAAGGTCGGTAAAAAAGAGGAAAGGAAGCTGGAAGCTTCGCAGCCATCCTCTGCCCGAGTAGCATCATTCCTTTTCCTCTACTCTCGCATTGCATTAGAAACAAAAGGATTGATCCTGAGGACCTTCATAGCTTATTTTAAAAAAAAAGGACCTTCATAGTCCATCTGATCCTTTTGCTCGCCTTTCTGAGATACCACTCCGAAATACAATGTCTCCTCGCACACGCATTTTTTACCCTGTCATCCTGCGCGCATAAAAATAGCTCAGCTAGTGCTGGTGTCCTTTTCCTAATACCCTAGCCTCGGGCTAATCATCAATTCACAAAGCTATACAATATAATACTACAGTGTTACCCCATTAGTAAGAGGAGAGGAGCAGGTACAAGGAACATGCTTAGAATGTCTCTCTCGTGACTATGAACAGGGCAGTTGCGGCTGGCTTACTCCAGAGCGTGTAGCTCCCAACACAAACAAATACGCAATGCTACCGCGTGCAGCAAACACTAGCAGATGCATGTCCATCGCATGGTAAATTTTTGAAGATAGCCCAGAGTAATTGGAGAGAAAAAAACGTCAAATTGACTTGTACCGCAGCCAGAGAATATCACTGTGTCTGTCAGCATCTTGACCATGCTACTTTTTCTGAGCGCGAGTACAGAGCTCCTTGTCCAGGGAGATTCTTCCGGTCGATCCATCAGCCGGCATGGATGCGACGTATCCAGTCGCTATATAGCCCGTCTGAATCTCTCTCTCTCTCTCTCTCACGCACCGTTGTTTGGTTTGGTCCGATACGTTTGCAAGCAGAGCGTTTGAGCAGAAATTTGCTGCTCGCAGCGAGGCAGCAGGAATCGCCCTAGCTGTTTCTCTTTTCTGCAGTAGTGTCATCTCTGCATTTCCTGCAAGAACATCCGTGTCGCTGCATGGTTTCGGTGAGAGGTAGCAATAGCATTGCAGTAGCATGGCGAGGCAACGTTAACCCCTTGGCGAGAAGATTCCCTGGCAGGGCCCAAACACCCACACGCACACAAGCCACCGCATGCGATGCGACCCATGTTCTCCGGCCTCGCTGCGCTCCCGTTTGCTCGTCTCCCTCGCTAGCTTTTCAACCAAAGCCTTGCTTGTGTTCCGATTCCTGCAATTTTTCTGAGGACTCCGTGATGGGCTGGCTGATGGTACCCCTGGTGAACGGTGGATCGCCTGCCGCTGAGCCGTCTCTGCTCAGCATCCTTCAGCTCATGGCTGGCCGTCGCCCGTCGTCGGTGATCGGCCGCCTGTCGCGTGCCCGAGAGGCGATAGGCACATGCACGCACGGCCACGCGCTTAGATCGGCTGGATATTTAGTCGAGCCTAGCCTGCCACTATAATGGAAACAATAAATCACGTCATTATCCGCTACGGAATGTCACATGTACTTATACGATTCACTTTTTTTTTGTTAAAAAAAAGGGAATGTTTCCATGGCTCCAAGCACATCGAGACGGGGCTCATCTCCATCAGAAAAAAAAAGTCAGGGCTAATCTGCACGTAATCCGCCTTTTCGCTTGCACGCTTTGCTTAACCCAACCCCCTCTCCTCTAACATCGGCTCAAACGTCCTGCTATACCAACAGAAGGCCATACTGCAAGGTTTTTGCTTGCACACTTTGCCAAACACACAGGTATATATACCATCAGGTTAAACTTGGAATCAAATGTCCTAGTCATCCTCATGTCGTGTATCCTAGTCATTCTGCGTGCATAGGCCTACTGCCTTGTCACCTGCTAGTTTTCTTCTTCTTCTTCTTCTTTTTTCTTCGCTGAATATATGTATATGTATATATATCTAGCCGCCAGCACCCAGGAGCGGGAGGTGCGCCTCCAAAGTAACTGAACCGAGTTCCCGTTTGCTTTGGAAGGTTCCGCCAGTATCGTGGCATTCGACAACCTCGGCTCATTCTTTCAGTAAGAAAAATAAGGGGGGGAAAATAACCAACCTCAGAGCGTGAAGTGAAGTCCTCTGGCAATTGAAGAATCTAGCGAGACTATTTGGGCATCCCTCGTACGCGTCCTTCACCGGCTCGCATCATCCATGCCGAGGCGTGCCAGGATCATTGCAGTTGATGGCAGCAGCACGAGCCGCGAGCAGCCGATCCATCCATCGACCGCTATAATGACCGTCCTCTATCGCCCCTCTCTGACACGATAACAACCACAGGCCTCCTAAACATGGCTTTGAAGCGAGCAATCAGCTACCGAACTCGATCGATCCCAATATGCTACGCTTTGCTTTTGGGAGTACCCTGCTGGATAGCCGTAGCATAGTTGTAGTTGTGGCCTTCCATTCCATCAGCTGCCCGCCCCCCACTTTAGATCCATCCTACTGCTTCTTCCGAATGCAGCAGTAGAGAGAGCTTTATTTGCAGAAGAGAGCTCGTGCCTGGCCTACTTGGACTACCAAGTCGCAACAGCAAAAGCAATATAAAAGCAGCAGCCTGGATGGTGGCACATCCATGATGGCAGGCAGGCACGCCGGAAAGCAAGCACTAAACATCTCTAGCGCTGCTAGTTTAAGCCCGGGATGCGTGGTTGGTTAGTGAGAGTACTAATCCGCCCGCGGCGCCGCGTGTCAATCCGAATTCCGAGAGCACGAACTGCCGGCCGGTCCCGCTGGTGATTAGGCCCCCTGATACGGAAACAAGGCGCGAGGAATCCGCAGCGGATGGATCCGCCGCTCGCGGCAACCAGCACCGAATCTCAAGCACCGCCGAGTTCGCTTCGCCCGCTCCCAAAATATACTACCATCCGTACACCACGCGCGGTCGCGTACTAGTAGTACTCTGCTGCTGCTCCTCCCAAGATCCTTTTCACTGCTTAAGAACTCCACCGTAGTCCGCTAGTAAGATGCATTCTGAATTTTTCATCTTAAGCAGACGGTAATCTGTCCTGCTAGTAAGATACTACTGTACTGTTTCAGGGAGTCGAGATTCTCCTGCCAGGGCCCAGCAGGGGAGGCGCGGTAAAAAAGTTCAGAGCTGCTGGTTTTCATTTCTGCAAAGGTTTTTACTGGGCTGGCCACCGGGGGTAGTTGGACTGGGATCCGTCAATCAATTATCGCTGGGAATATGGCACGGGACCATGCTGTGAATCTGTGGCCTACAGGCTGTAGTGGAGGAGGTTATTGTATTCATAGGATTGAGGTGTGCTGCAATCCAATCCTGACCAAGCAGACCTGAATGTGTATGCAGCAGCTGCTACCTGCTACTGCTAGTGCTATCTATCCATTCTTTTACTTCCTTGCCCCATCAATAATGCGAGTGCAACTGCAGGGTGCAGGAAAAAAGCAAGTTAATCTGCGGCAGGCAGCAGCAGCCCCCACCCCCTCCTCCTCTTCGTCAATCACATGGACGGACCACCACCACAAGGGAAGGGAAACCCTCATCATGATCGTCCCCCTCCATTGCTGGCCTTGCTGCCACCACCATCATCAACATTGCTCGGGGATACATCGAGAACACAACACTTCTCTCACATCAAGGAAGCCAGGCACAAAGGCAAAGGCACTGGAGTTTTGACAACATTCCACTAGCACGCCAAAGGAATACTCACTCCTATGCAGCTCGACCATCCATTCATTCATGCATCCAAAGCGCAGGAAAATGGCACATTGAGATTAACCTTGTTTTGCACATTCTTCTACCATCACAATATGGAGCAAGAAGGGAAGCCGCCCAGCAGCATCACCTTCTGTTAAGCACCATCATCTCTTATGACCACTATTCATAATTACTATACCTACCTTCCACTTCAAGGAAGTTGCTTTTTTTTTTGTCCAAAGCAAGAAAAAGGTGAAAATAAGCTAGAAAATAAAAAGGAAAGAAAAAGAAAAAAAAGGGAGCGATTCTAGCTGGTACTAGCTTCTCATGTATACTGACTGACTGATCCAGGTTGTTATTTCGACCATGGTGACGACGCTGACCGATCGATGACCACCTGTGTGTGACCTGCGCTCCCCTCCTTCCGGTTGGGTGGGTTCACTGCTTTGTCCAAGGCATCAGCAGGAGAAAGCTTGGCAGGCGCCGGCGACCGTGCCTCACATCATCGAGCAGCTGTTGGGGTTCTCGTCGCTGAACATGTTGTCATGGGGGTGCGGCTGAGGGTAGTACATCGGCGGCGGGTAGGGCATCGCCGGGCGGCCGTACCCGTACCCGTACCCCATCGGTGGGTAACCGGCGCCGCCATGGACGTGGTGGCCGTGGTGACCGTGAGGACCATGGCCATTCATCATCATCTGTGGCTGTTGCTGCTGCGCCATCATGGACATGTACTGCTGCTGCGCCATGGGGTTCCCGGCCGCCTGCATCATCTCCGGCCCGGACGGCATGCCGCCGCCGCCAGAACCGCCAGGATAGAACCCAGCCCCAGGCATCATGCCGCCGGCCGGCATGCCGTGCGCGGCGGCACTGCCACCGGCCGGCTGCATGCCATTGGCACCCATGTGGGGGTGGCCCATCGGCATGCCGCCCATCTGGCCCGTACCGGGGAAACCGGCGCCGCCCATCATGCTCGGCGGCCTCATCATCATGCCCGGCTGCTGCTGCGGCGGCATGCCGCCCATCATCGGGCCGCCAACGCCGGTGGGTGGACCACCGGCGCCACCGCCCTTCTTTGCCTGGCCGGGCTGGTTCCCGCCGCCCTTGCCGTTCTGCGGCGGCTGCGCTCCGCCACCGTTCTTGCCGTTTCCGCCTCCGCCGCCCTGGTTCTGCTTGGCGCCAGAGTCCTTCTTGCCGCCGTTATTGGCGTTCCCCTTGATCTGCACCGGGATCTCGTTCCCGCCGCCACCCTTCTTGCCGCCGCCGCCGCTGGCTCCCTTCTTGTCGCCCCCGCCGGCGCCCATCGGCATTGGCATGGGCTTTGCCATCATCTTGGGGTCGTCGTACCAGTCGTCGTCGAGGCCCTCGTCCTCGAAATCCTCGTCGTCGAAGCCGTCGTCGAACTCATCATCGAACTCGCTGCCGTCGTCCCCGAACTCGTCGTCCTCGGGAACGTTGAACTTGACGGCCTTGGGGTCCTTCGCCGCCGCTGGCGCGGCCGCGGGGAACGGCATCTTGCCGCCCATGCCGATGAGCTGCGGAGGAAGCTTCATCCCCTTCATCTGCATCTGCTGGTGCAGCTGCTGCAGTTGCTGAAGCTGCTGCGGAGTCGGCTGCGGCATCGCCATCTTTGCATCTTTTGCGCCACCTCCGCCTCCACCGGCGCCGTTTCCAGCACCCGCTCCACCCTTGGGCTGGCCCTTGCCACCGGCATCCTTGGGCTGCCCCTTGCCGCCGGCATCCTTCGGCTGCTGGCCCTTGCCGCCACCGCCGCCGCCGAGCTGGAGCTTTTGGACCTGGCTTACCAAGCCAGGCTTGGCGCCCCACAGCTGAGCGGGCTTGCCAGCCTTGTTCAGCTTCTTGATGACGGTGTCCGGATCCATCAGGCCGGACACCGTCACCTTCCCCTGCTCCGCATCTACACTGCTTTGGTACACACCTGCAGATCAATCCAACATTCCTCTTCAGGAAAAAAGAATGGAGAGAAGAAGAAAGTAGCGCTGCTAAACAGAACTAGCGATGAAAAAATATAAACAAAAAATCAAGCAAATTGCGTTTAAAAAAGGTTTCTTTCTTACCATCGATCTTGTGGAGGATCTTCTTGACCTTCTTCTCGCACCCATCACAGTGGATATTCACTTTCAGCACGCATGTCTGGGAACAGACAGGAACAAAATGTTATAGCAAAAGGGCAGGAGGAGGCATGCACGGCGAGATGAAATCAGGCGGCGTGCATCGAACACAAGAAGGAACATGGAATGTGTGTGCTGTTGCTTGAGTTGAGAAGAAGCAAAACAAACTCACCTGCACCTTGAGGACGTCCTCCTTGCTCATCCTGACCACCTCAAATGCCGCAGCCTCCAATCGCCAAAGGCACGAGAGGCTTCAGATCTGGGACAAGTGCACTCAAATCAGGAAGAGAAGAACAAGAACGGCAACAGCCAGGAAACATTTCTCATCCCTCCCTCTGCGAAAACAGCAGTCAGATAGAGAGGAGAGGAGGGAGTACCTTCAGTCTTGTCTTCTCGCTGGAGCGAGAGAGGGCTTATGGCTTGCAATAAAATACTGTCCCTTCACACACTCGCACAAAGAATAAATCTAGAGAGAGACAACAGACCCTTGTTAGAGTTTGTGTTTGCAGAAGACCACGAGCAAGGCTATTAAGCGCCTGCAGTGTGGTCCAGAGAAAAAAATGGAGGTAGGAGGAGGAAGAAGAGACTCCCTCGCCCCCCTATCTCTCTCTGTCTACCGACAAAGCTAAGCACATGGAGGAGTCTCTGCTTGCCCTTTTTATTTTCCCTGGAAGCCTTTGCCTTTGGCCCTGGAAGCTGAAGCCTTTGCCTTTCTTCTTCAGAAGATTGTGAAATGGTGTTCTGCAAAAGACTAGCCAAAGGGGGATTTAAATAGGCTTTGTCACTTGTCAGGAAGTACAGGAAGGTGTAGAACATGTGAACTTAGTACTAGGCTTACCGACGTCAGTTTTTCTATGTTTTCTTACCAAAATTCTAATTTTATATACAAGTCCCTAGGAGTATGTGACTTCCATCCAGTTAGTAATTTTTTGGGCTCTGCAAAACACTATTCAGCAGGGAATATTCCGTTAAGTATATGACGGTATTTGTCCAAATAGTTTTGGGGACAAGCAGTGGCTATTGTTTGCACTAATCAGAAAACGAATTGGTTAACCAAAGAGCTTGCTTAGGAATAATCTTGTAAAGAGGGGCTTGGATGTCAAAAGCTGGAAGATGGATTCACATGCACAATGCCGCAGCCCTTAGTAATTAGCTACCGTCCATGCACCTCTAACCTTTTTTTTGAAGGGTAAGATACACCTCTAACCATCATCGTCCTCTTCTTGGGTCACCGGAGGGCGGAGGCGCGGTGGTGTCACTAGAGACACAGTGACGTGGTGGACTGGGCCTGGGCGCGCGGCGCGGCCTGCAGCCCCCGCCCCAGGCATGAGCCATCCATTCCATACGGTGCAGCCCGCGGGGGCGCCGTCTCCATGTCTTGTGTGTCAGTCAGTTAGCGAGTCAGAGGAGGGTGGTGAGCAGAGCACATTAAGTTCTCACACTCCTTTATGACGTTTTGGAGTTTAGGCTGCTGCCTAAACTTTCCTCTCCTTTTTCCTTTCTGTTAGTCCGTTACTGTCTTTTTACTAGCAGCAGTAACTCCTCTTCAACAACTCCTAAACTTTGCTTGCCTTTTTCTGTTGGATTGTTACTGTCTTTTAGCAGTAACTCTTCTCCTAAACCTAGAACCTGCCCTCTCTTTTCTGTTGGCCTGTTAATGTTCTTTAGTAACATTTTTCTTTAGTAGCATTTTTACTTTACCTAAAAGTTTTATTTTTCTTCTAGTACTCCGTTTTTACGCTCAGCTCGCACTGAAACAAAATGGAATGGAAAAAGGCAAGCAATCGCACTACTGACACCATGGATGGTTGCTTGTGTCCAAGATTCCAGGTTCATGCCAGTACATGCAACGTCTGCGACGTCTGTTTTGATCGGCTCGTCCGCGAAGAGTATTTTGGTTTTTTGCAGCGACAGCCGGTGCAAGGCAGGAAAGGATGGGTGACCGTTTGTGCGTCACTGTCGCAGGATCAGTTTGTCGTGCATGGAACTGTGAGTGTGGACTTGGTCTTTCGCCATCAAGCGCAGGCAGAGGCACACCACAGATCGGTCGATCAGTCAGCACTCAGCACCGCTGCTTGCAATCAGGTGTCGCTTGGCATATTAGAAAAAGATATGTTCTATGGAACGAGGCACTAATTCATAGTATCTTAAAAATCAGAGCTTTAATTACACAATTCGTATCTTAAACATCAGAGGGTTTAATTACATTACATATAGTAATGCTATTTGCAGATTTTGGAATTCAATTCATGCAAGCATACAAATATCTATGAAGATTTTCAATTCATGCAAAATAAATATGCGAATTCTATGCAATTCATTGCTTCGGCTAGATATTGACATGCATGATCTGCTATAACTAGACTGATGTCATTTGAAAGTGCTAAAAAAAGACAATCTAAATAAAGAAAGGGAAGCAGTGCTAGTATTTGTATATTTTACAGGCACCATATTAAATGTCTGCAAATAAACATGGGTATATCTACGAAGATTTTGCAAATCAAACCGCCACATTTATTCTCTCTCTCTCTCTACAATTCACAGCTTCCGCTTGAGATTGACATGCATGCTGATCTACTATAGCTAGAGTGGTCGGCGCCATCTTAGTTTTTAACAAAGGTTGATGCAATTTTAAGAGGTGTTTGGTTTTCTAGGGCTTATTTTAAGCCCTGTCACATCGAATATTTCAATATCAATTAGAAAGATTAAATATAAGCTAATTATAAAACTAACTACATGAGCTAAGGACTTATTCATGAGATAAATCTATTTAGCCTAATTAATCCATGATTAGCACATATTTACTGTAGCATCACATGGGTTAATCACGGACTAATTAAGTTTAATAGATTCATCTCGCGAATAAGCCTAGAGGTTATGGAATTTATTTTATTATTAGTCTACGTTTAATACTTCTAATTAGCATAAAACATCTGATATGACGAGGCTTAAAATAAGCTCTTGAGGAACCATAAACCCCTAAGTGATAAAATCGGACAATCCAGACCAACATATTTGTTTTTTTTAAAAAAAAGACACACGTTCAATTTTCTTTCCTACAATTAATTGCTGCCGCTGGAGAGAGATCAAAATGCAAGTGCTAAATAGCTAGCCTGATGTCAAAACATATTGAAGTGCTAAATAAAAGGAAATTAAATGTAGAAAAGTATCTAAGGAGCAAACGTGTGCTTGTTTTTGTATATCTTTTGCAGCAAGCCTGGCATTTAAGATTTAACTCATGCAGATATAAGAGTACACTATCTAGCAACCTACCAAGAGTTGACAAACCAAACAAGTATGCATTGATTTTGTGGCAACAGTCCGTTATGGCCGCTAGAGATGGAGATGCATGGTCTGCTACTTTTCTATAGCTACAGTGATGTAATTGTGTCCTCCGGTGCTGAAGGCAGGACAACCCTAGAGGTCATGGATGGTTGGTTGGCACTGCTTGAATTTCCTCGTTTGCATCTACTGCAATGAAAAGCGAGGCTGGATATGTTGTGATCTTCGTGGGTTCCTCCTTCCTTTCCATCTCCCAACCGAAGCACCCTTTTATTTAGTCTGAATTCTGAAAACCAACAATGTCTGCTGCTTGATGCTGCCTCGAACACGATGGTAGTGGTAGGCACATACGTGTGCTTGTATTTTGCACTACGTACGTAGAGTAGTAATGGCCTGTATCATATCGATCAGACTGGCGCTGCAGGGAATCTGTGCGGCGTACGTACGAAACGAATGCAACTCGATCGGGTTCATGTTCATGGTCCGCTGCCGCTGGTGGTTTGCAATGAATTTGGTTTGACGTATTTGAATGTCTGGTCTGCTTGCGAGTAATGAATGACCTCTGTCTCTGTGTGCAGATTGATTGGTTTGGAAGAATACCACGGTTCAATGTTCTTTCTCGCCACTGAGGGAGTGATAACGGGCCGTGTAGTACCAAGATTGGATGTGGGGCAACGTGGTGGGTTTGGTGGACTTTGGAGCAGCGTGGGCCAGCTGGCCCAGCCTAGAAAGAAATTCACAGAAGCTGGGCCAGCATAGTGTGGGTGGTATGGTTGTTGTAGGGAAAAGGCCTGCCAATCACCAAACGTGATTTGAGACGCCGCTGCAGCATTCGTCCCATCGATCGGGTGGTCCGGGAGCACTCATAATTGTCATTCCTCATCAAGTTAGCAGCTAGGATAGGATAGGTCGGTCCATGCTTGGTTTGGGCAGATCATCTCGGGCCACCCACCTCTACCGCGTAAAAAAGATGATGGTCTCCGCGTGCTGAGTAAGTGGGCCTCGGACGCGACCATCATGGCATAGAGTATTTCTTATACGAAAAGATCATGGTAGAGGTAGAGTAGAAGAGTTGGTTCACGTCAAGATGCATGTGCAGATTGCATGTTTCACATCTCCTTCAGACCATCACCTGGACTGGACCACAAATTGAGGAGCAGATAGCCGGCCAAGCGTCAACCAACAGCGAACGGTTCGTAGCACATCCATCCAGAATGTAAAAGTTGTGGCACGGGGGGCTAGGCCCACCTGCCAGAGGTTGCTGCGCGCAGGCCTGCCTGCCTTGCCTAGAGATTTGCGCGGCGAACCAACGCCGGTCGTCGAACAAGACGACAGCGTCAGCCGTCAGGGGCTCCATCTCACTGCAAATCATGCCACCTCCGCCGGAAGCTCCACGTCCTCATCCCGGGCTCTCTCCAGTTCCAACCGACTTCGCGCCACGCCGGTCTTGCTATAAATACAAAGATCCCAGGTACAGTTTTCTCATCTCGTTCGATCCCCATCTCCCGTGCCGCACGGACCCCTGTCGATCTTCCCTTCTCCGTCAGTCACATGTCTTCTTCTCCGATAGATCAGTGGCCGCCGCCGGAGCCGCGACGACAGCCTGCTGCAGTTGGACGCCGCCGCAGGCGCACCACCACCTGCTGCCGCTTCTGACGGGCGGGTGGTCACCCACCATCAGCCGGTCTTCCATGGCCGGACGTCCTCGCTCCAGGAGACTCGCATCGAGCGGCGGCCGTACGATGCGGATGCGGAGAGGAGCTCCCGCGTGATTACCGCTACTCTGATCTACCGCCCTGAATCCAGCCGCAGCTGCAAGCGTGCTCGACTCGCCGCCTCCAGCGACGCCGTCCTGGGCCTGGGACGCCGGCGGCGGCGGAGTGCGCCGTGTGCCTGCAGGACTTCGCGGCGGGGGACAAGCTCAGGGCGATGCCCTGCTCCCACACCTTCCCCATCAGGACTGCATCTTCCGCTGGCTCGAGGTCAACCATGTCTGCCCGCTCTGTCGCCACGAGCTGCCCACGCAGGAGCAGGACGACGATGACGAAGACGACGACGAAGATGAGGGAGGTTACCAGGAGGATGTGATTGACAAATTTATCGGGAGATTTATTCGGAGGAAAATTACCGACGGCACTTTAGTGCCGAATATCTTGACCCGCATTATGGCGACGAGAATCATCAGCAGGAGGGCATGCCCCCGGTGCCGGAGGAGGCCTAGATAGACACCTGGATTCAGCAGGAATCATGTGTGGCAGTGCTGCTCTCTGCACCATTCTACCCAAACAGCATGAGTTAACAGTAGCTCGGTGATGATATGCTTCCAGCAGACATGTAATCTGAAAAGTGTGCTGTGTGTATCTTGCCTTCAGTGTAAGACTAAAAAGGTGCTACTGGTGTTCAAGCCACCATTGTTGTTTTACTGGTACTGTATAATTTTTCACCAATCAGTGATGTATTGGCTAATCCTCAATGACAAATCGACCTGCTTTCTGCTGAAAACGAAGGAGTCTATGATAAAGATTTTGAGAGTGACTAGCAATATTATGGGTCCATTTGGTTGAGCTGTGACTGTGGGGAAAAGCTGCTGTGGGCTGAGGGTTGTGAAAAAGCTGCCGTGAGATGTCAGCCGTGAGAAAGCTGAAAGCCGTTTGGCTGAAAAATCTGCTACGAGCTGTGTAAAAAATCTGTTTACACAAACCTGTACTGCAGCTGTCTGCTTCAAACACTGATTATATGTAAAATGATTGTAAAATACTATGCTATTCAATGATTAACATATAAATAGTAATTTTAGAATTTTCATCAATTTCTCCACACGAATATGAGAGAAAAGTTAGTATTTAGGTCTTTTTTTTTAAATTTGACACTCAATTCGTAATCCTTTCAAAATTTAACACTGACTTCTTGTTTCAGGTGTTCCTTCTTATTTTCCTTCATTTTTATTTCCTTTCCTTTCCCAGCTTAAGTGAATTTTCATTCCTCTTGCAATCTCCAGCTAATAAATATTCTTGACAGCATGAATTTTCTTTAGGAAGCCAACGAAACAAGCAAGCTCTTGCTCACAGGCAAGCTCGAATCAGCCGGAGTGCCGGACACCAACCAAGAGGAACAGCTAGATCCAGTGAGGCTCACCGGCGACTAGCAAATTGCGGTTTGCAACAACGATGCCGGCGTGGATCGATGGAGTGGAGCTCAGGGGCGAGCATGGGGAATGAATCTGCCTGGCCAATTACAAGATGAAGAGGGAGATCGAGCGGACGGATTTCTAGCTCGAGGTGGATAAGCTCATAAGCATGAGAGGAGCGGGGGAGGTGCGGGGACCTCCTGCCCACGCCGCGGCGACGCGCGGCCGCCGGACGGCCTCGCCGGGACGGGCGGCTTACGTTGCGTGCAGCTCACCTCTCTCCTTTGGCGGACGGGGAGCGGGTCGGATCCTTCGGAGCCGGCGGCCAGTGGGGGCGAGGCTCCGGCGGCGGCGGCGGGCGATACGGCAGGGAGACGAAGCGGCTCCAGCGCCACAAGGAGGAGCGGAGGCGGGCGGAGGGGAGCTCGAGGCGCAGTCCGACGCCGCCGCGCTCGCCGGGGGGAGCTCGAGGACGACGCTGCCGCGCTCGCCGGGGGGGAGCTCGAGGCCGACGCCCCTCTCCCCAGCGCGTTCTTGCGGTCCCGCTTCGACCCTCGCGGCGGAGGAGCCCGCGGAGGAGGAGCTCGCGGCGGAAGAGCCGGCGGCGGAGCAGCTCGCGGCGGAGGAGGACGCGGCGGAGGAGCCGGCGGCGGAGGAGCTCGTGACGGCGGAGCGGGCGCGCGCAGGAGAAGGGAGCCACGACGGAGAAGGAAAAGAAAAAAAATGCAAAATTTGCTTCCGGACAATCGTCAAAGGTGGTATTTGTCACAAGCCACTAAAAAAACTTGACTTTGCTAAAAAGCACTATAAATCTGTGGTAATATGCTACTGGACACTGCAACTAATATTATATTCAGTTTTAGTGAAAAGCTATACATATTGACTAAATTACCCTCGTATACAGCTTGTTGACTTCTTTGCAACGAATGAAAAATAGGATCACGAACTACTCATGGCCGGACGACGGCGGCACCCCCTCCCTGCGGCGTCGATTCCCGGCCGGCGGAGCCCCCTCCTTGTGCTCCCCTCCTTCCGGCGCCCGTTCTCAACGGCAGTGCCCACTCCCGGCAGCAGCGGTGCTCGCTCAGGATGGCCGTCGCGCTCGACCTCGCGCGGGGCCGCCCGTGGCCGTGACGCTCGATCCGCAGCGGGGCCCGCTCAAGGTGGCCGCGGTGCTGGGGCTCCAGGCGCCGCAGTGCTCCTGCTCAATTCCGGCGGCACCCAAATTCGAGCTCCTGCTCAAGGTCACGCATGCTAGTATAGTTAACTGATTATCTGATTATCCGACTTGCATCTATGTAAATCAGCTAGTATAGTTAACTTGATTAGCTTCCTTGCTTGCTGTGCATGCAAGTTCATCCAGCGACTCGCATGCAAGCTCTTGGCGGCCATTGCCTGCGGCTGGATCAAGCACCTCGAGACGGCCGCCGGGGACGGCGAGCGGGAAGGGCCGGAGGGCCATCTGCATCGACCCTGGAGCGAGGGCCGCCAACGGCGGAGGGCATCGCGGCCGCATCGCGCCGGCGCTGCGTGTCAACTGGAACGAGCGTCGTGGGAACCTCGAGCGCGCGGCACGCGCCGCCGTGAGAGGAGCGGCCGCCGGAAATTCACGCACCAGTCAAGTTCGGAGAGGATGAGATGAGATAGATAAAAGCAAGGGTAGGATAGTCAATTAGTATGGTCTTCTATTAAAATTGAATATAATAATGAGTGTAAGTGTCCTAGAGCAAATTACCATAGTTTTGTAGTGTCTTCTAGCAAAGATAACTTTTTTTGTCTATAGCAAAAGCCACACTTGAACAGTATCTCCCAGCCAATTTTGCTAAAGAAGAAAGAACAAAGCGTTACCTCCATAACCGATGGCAGGCAGATAGTTTTCGTAAACTTATGGATCTCACAGCCGGCCACAGCACCTCATTCCCTGCTGTGAAAAATAAACTACACGGAAGCTGCTTTTTTGAAAGTATCTCGGCCATAGCTCTCCCGTTTGGTTGGCTTTTGGGAACTGACAACCTGCAAAACGAAAGCAATTGGTAGCAAAAGAATAAGTAGTAGACATGGATAAAGCAAAAAGGATATACTTAGCTTCTCTCTCGGGAAGGTTAGGGGCTTCAAGATCTTGCAGCAACAAGTGTGATGGTGGCTGCATGTCTCAGGAAATGACAGAAATCCTTAATAGTCATCCTGATCCTATTGCTAGCTTCCGTGTGGACGCATCAAAATGGACAGATGATACTGTACCTCGCACTTGGCTTAAGATATTGTCCGACAAGTCTGCAGCAGAAGTCATATTTTTGAACCTAGGACATGATACCAACACCATTTTCTCCATAGAAGAAATGCAGAGTACAATGCTTCAAGATTTACACTTGGGTTTTATGAGAATCCCTGATCTGAATCTTCTATGCTTTAACTACTCAGCCTTGCAAGTGCTTCACATATTCTGCTGTTCCTTTCAAGGTGTCAAACTGTTATGGATTATAACGGACTGCGTGTATTTGAGGGAGCTCCACATCGGGTTTTGCACCGAAAATCTGAAGGTCAATTCGAAAAGTTTAGAGCTAGTTGAGATATGGGGTACCTCAGCAGATTGGTTGGTGATTGAGTGTGCGCCGAAACTGACTGGTCGAGGTACTTCAATCATGCCAAGGGCTTGTGACCACACACTGGTGAAGCCAAAAAGATGCTGCCCAGAAGTTTCTATCTCTGTCAATGGTGCACCTTCCTTGAAGACAATGAACTACCTTCTACTCCCCTATCACAATATCACTGTTAATAGCATCCCAATCATCAAGGTTAGTAGCTTATCCCCTAGTGTTAATTTTCATTTGATGCTGTATAGTATAAAAATGCTGCTCTGAAGTAGTAGTTGTTGTTATTATTATTATTATTGTTGTTGTTGTTGTTGGACTTAAGACAAAATTTCCAATTTCCGCAAAATGCTCGCTTTAGTGCTTGTATACAAATACTCTATCTCTGTTATGGCCAGAGGGCAGTATTTCAGGGGACAAATGATTTCATACAATGCAATATCTGAACTTACTGTAGCAGATGCTATATTAAGTATGAAATATTGAAATTTGCATATGTCGCAGGAGTATGTATTGTAGACATCCATTGAAAACTTGAAGATCGGATTGAACCTGTCAAATCGCTCTCAAAGAGACAGTCTACGTAAAATATTGGACTCTATGCCAAAGTTGCACCAACTCTGCATTTTGGTACTATACTATATCTTTAACTCTGCTTGATGATATGTTCATCTGATTCATATATATGTTATAGTGCAGTAACCTGTTTCAATCTGTACAGCGTCTGGATAAAGTTGATCATGCTGAAAGATTTGAAGTGGTAATCGACTGTCCGTTTGATGACATCAACCAAGTTACATGTGTTGCAACGTATCTAGAAAGCTTTGCAATTCAGGAATCTAGATATGGACCCGCAGAACTGCACATGATCCAGAGCGTCCTGAGGCATGCTCCATGCCTACTGGAGCTCTATACAATTCCTTCTCAGTCTTGTTCGCGGAAACAGATTCGTCAAGCAACTGCTGAAAATTGGGACTTACAGAAAACTGTCTGAAGCTTGCCAGGTCACCCACCGCTCTCCCAGTGAATGAAGAAGTCTTCGTCAAGATAAGCTGCGGTATTTCTTGAAATGCAAAAGGAGCTCGATTTGAAGTCATTCATTCTTGCAAATTCAGATTTGTACAAATGGGAAAGAGAGTGTTGTACTGATTGTACAAATGGGAAATAGAGTGTCGTACTGGTTGTACGAATGATTCCTGCCATGCCTGATAGCCATTTGGTCTGATAGTTTGAGACTGAGAGATTGCTGTGCAGTAGTAGTTTACTATTTTGCCGTTATGGGCTGTAATGTCTTCCACATAGTTTGTTGATGATTTCTTGATTGGTACAGTGGTATTGGAATGTTGGAAAAGTTTCTTAGTCGGTACATACTGGATCCATGTTTGTGAAATTCTTGCTAATTACGGTATGTGAGTTTTGAGGTGGGATTATCATGGAGACTTGTTTTGGAATAGCATACTAAATTTTTTTATAGATTTACATGACATAGAAAACTGGTGCATTCTTTCTTTAACAAGTGACTGGTGGATGAATAAGTGGAGGCTACCAAGCAAGAGGTGAAGAGAAAAATGTCAAGTTAGATGTGATTATTCAACATGTTCTGTATTGTTTTCCACAAGGTGTTGCTTTTCACTGAAATTTTATCGTACCTACAATTCTAAAATTTCCACTGCGTACAAAGTTCTGAATATTTCAAGTTTCAACTGCTGAGTTTAGATGATGACCTGGCCAATAACCAGAATTGTCATATATGTATTTCTTTTAGTGCTCTTATATCATTTTCATTCTTGATGCAATGTTGGATGCTTTGTAGTCTTCTGTTAGCATTCATATATAACTTGGACACTTGGATGCATGTATTTTGTAATGTTTTGGTACCATGCAACAATCATGTAGAATATATGGCCTCATTAAGGTGTTAATTAAGTGCACTTTTCTTATGCGATATGATTTCAATTTGTTTTACAACAATTTGGAATAGATGCATATAAATGCCATGAAATATGTCCTATCTACAAATTTGATCTAATAAACAGGTACTATGGATAATTCAAATGCAATACGCTTTCTTGAGTACTCAAAAGCTAACTTGCTATCTAAATGCTCCCATCAACTTGCCTGAGAAATTTGACCCCCAAAACCAAGGAAAAGTTGACTGGGAGTCAGTTTTACTTGATTAACCGCCTTCACCTTAGTTTTGGCTTTCGTTATTTCTTTTATGTATTCAAGATAGATTGAAAAGATGCATTCCTGTATAACCAGCTCTATGATGAACTACAGAGATCCTAGAGCATTTGCAATGCAACTTCTGTGGACGAGCTTGTCAAGGCCCTTGAACTTAACTGCTTCAGAATTTGTGCATTTTTCATTTTAGAAGAACATATAGGATATCAGAAAAGGAAACTTCATGTTACTCCTACGTTATTAATTTATTTTATCAAATGGGTATGTAATGCTCTGAGTTGTATTTTGTATATCATTTGGATGGTGAGAAATAGAGTATTATCCTGAATCCTTAGTAACAAATTCTACTATGAACTACAGGGATCATAGAGCATTTGCAATTATAACTTCCGTAAGTAGATCTATCGGTTAGCATTTGAAGTTTTCACTGCGTCATAATTTGTGCACTTGAACAGAGATCCAAAGGCTCTATTGATTTTGTTGACAACAGAGGATTCTGATGGATTTCCATGGCAAATTACATGTCCCAAAACAGAAACGTTTTCAGCTATGGACGATAAAA
Source organism: Panicum miliaceum (assembly GCA_032594955.1). Classification (NCBI taxonomy): domain Eukaryota; kingdom Viridiplantae; phylum Streptophyta; class Magnoliopsida; order Poales; family Poaceae; genus Panicum; species Panicum miliaceum. The sequence goes on along the minus strand of CM064065.1, from coordinate 1,567,027 downwards.
ACATTGTAGACACCTGGAAATATTCTGTCATTGTGCTTGTTGCCTTGCATATGCGATACTCCATTGATACACCAACAGGCTGTTCAGACATGTTCTAGTGCTTGACTAATCTATGACATCATGTTTAGGATCACAGACTAAGGATCATGCTGTCTGAATTTCATGGGTATCCAGCATCTTCCCGACACTCTTTACATTATATACTTCCACGGAACCATCATCAGCGATGCCTTCCACGACTCAGACGTACCCCATTCTTGAAACTAACTGCTAAATATAAAAGGATGAAGGCTCAACTGATACAAGTGATTCCCTAAAGTTATTTACAGCTACTCAACTGCCGGTATTCAGATTTGACCTGCGTCACTACTGAATATGAAGCTCTGTTGAGCCTGGACAACCTGATGTAGTAGTGCGAGAAGGGAAACAACGGAGGAGACGTAGGTGCCAATCTGGAATTGGTTGATCCAGCAGCTTGTTAGGACAAAAGTGACGGTAATAGAAGAATAATGTTAGGTATTACAAACATTTGTTAGGATATGATTGTCAGGTTAGTAGGTAGGTCATAATATGCACTAGATTGGTTCAACTCTATATGGCATATTTTCTGCATCCTTTTTTTGAACCAAGAATTTACTTTATCACATTAACTACTGCTTTGAAATTTTAATCAATACAATGGAGTAAAATAGTTCAGATTGACAATGGCAATATTATCTCTTTGTTCGCTTCTCACCTTATTTAGGAACCAATTATGGTGTTGCTGAAAACAGGGTACAATTTGGGACAAGAAGCGGAGCATTTAGCTCATGTCAATGAAAACCTGTGGAAAGAACACATGACAGCATTCAGATACTAGTTGAACTTAAGCAGAATAACTTACCCAAAAGCAGGCCCTTTACTTGTTACCAATCTCAGAAATGATCAACATGAAAAAGAAATAGAATATAGAACTGCTTTATTTGGTAGTACAACCTTTTGAGAAGTGTGATAGAGAACCCCCCTTTTTTTTTGAAAAAAAGTGTGATAGAGAACTAACATGTGTAAGCTGCAGATGGAAAAAGATGTTAGCGGGCGGACGGGGGGATTGGTTGTGGCCGCGACGGGAGTGGGCCCGGGCATAACGCAGGCCCATGTGTAAGAAGACAAGGGTATATTCCGTGGTAAATTGACAGCCAGGAAACCAAGAGGAGGCGGCTCTCGTCTCCGACTCTCCCTTCGCCGCAGTCCGGATCCAAATCGGCGCCGGGAGTTTCCCTCCGAACCTTGGCCTCGACTCCGACTTGGCGCCACGCCGCTTCTCTTCCCTTCTCCGTCAGTCACATGTCTTCTCCGATCAGTGGTCGCCGCAGGAGCCGGGGCAGCCTGCTGGAGGAGATGGACGCCGCCGCAGGCGCACCACCACCACCTGCTGCCGCTTCCGACGGCCGGGTGGTCACCGACCACCCGCCGGTCTTCCCGGGCTGGACGTACTCGCTCGAGCGGAGTCGCGTCGAGCGGCGGCTGTACGAAGAGGCACATGCGGAGAGGCGCTCCCGCACGATCGACGCTACCCTGACCTACCGCCCTGAATCCAGCAGCAGCCGCAGCCGCAAGCGTGCTCGACTCGCCGCCTCCAGCGAGGCTGTCCTGGGCCTACAGGAGGCCGGGGACGGCGCGGGGACGCCGGCGGCGGCGGAGTGCGCCGTGTGCCTGCAGGACTTCGCGGCGGAGGACAAGCTCAGGGCGATGCCCTGCTCCCACACCTTCCATCAGGACTGCATCTTCCGCTGGCTCCAGGTCAACCATGTCTGCCTGCTCTGTCGCCACGCGCTGCCCACGCAGGAGCAGGAAGACGACGAAGACGAGAGACGTCGCCAGGAGGATGCGATTGACGAAATTTATCGGGAGTTTTATGAGGCCGATGATCGGTACTTTGGTGGCCAATATCTTGACCCGCATTATGGCGACGAGAATCATCAGCAGGAGAGCATGCCCCCGCCCCCGGTGCCGGAGGAGGCCTAGATAGACACCTGGATTGGATTCAACAGCATCATGCTGGAATCATGTGTGCAAGTGCTGCTCTCTGCACCATTCTACCCAATCAGCATAAGTTATCAGCAGCTCCGTGATGATGTGCTTCCAGCAGACATCTAATCTGAAAAGTGTGCTGTGTGTATCTTGCCTTCAGTGTTAAGACTAAACAAGAAGCGCAAAACCATCTTGATTTCTTTTCGTGCTAGTGGTGTTCAAGCCAACATTCATTGTTGTTTTACTGATACTATGTGCAAGTTTTCAGCAATCAGTGATGCATGCTATAATGCTAATCCTCAATGACAAATTGAGCTACTTTCTGCTGGAAAACGTCTTGCTAGTCAAGAGAAGCAACTCCTATACACAACCATTGCCCTTCTCTTTTTTTCCCCTCTTGTCATCTGAAGCTTTTCAATCACGGCAGTTCGACAAGCTCAGGGCGATGCAGTGCTCCCACGCCTTCCATCAGCAGTGCATCTTCGAGTGGCTCCAGCCGTCCAGCGTAGTGGCGCCTGCCCACTATGTCGCACCTCCCACGAGCTGCCCACGCGGCAGCAGGACATTGGCTATCAGCAGCTGATCCGGCCGTTGCCAGAGGACTAACTCTCAAGCAGAATGATGACAAGGATGCCTGTGTTCCAGTGTACCTAAATTGATTAGCAACCAGCAGCTTGGTGGGTTTTCTTTCTGCTTCAAAGAGGTGCAATCGAAAGAGTGATGCATGCTATTTATATTCTCTTCAATCTAAAACTAAACAAGAAACAACAATCTCAAACAACACACAGTTGAGGGTATTCTGCATTTCTACCTAGCAGAACAGCACTGGGTTCGTAGCGTACTTCATACGTTCTTCTGAATGAATGTCAGGCTCGTACGTCATGGATTCAAATCGTAGTACAACTGTGCACCAACACAGTAGGAGCGTGCCCCTCCTGTTCCCTTCAAAAAAAAAAAACTGTGCACAGAGCCGTCACGAGGATGCGAAATAGGAGCATGATTGCCAGTGACCCATCGCATGCTTTGCAATGTGTTTCAAATGTAAATCTGGATAATTTACAGTTGCCTACACCCTAAACGGAACATATAAAGCAACATATTTGCCTTCTTGAGCAATGTTAAGATGCATTAGTACACACCCAAGCAGATCGGGTCCTCACGCAACTAATGTTGGGACCCAGTCTTCTTCATCCTCAGGAAGCTCACTAATGTGATTCTGGAAGGAATACCCGTGCCCGGCCTCTTCTTGATGGTGGTTGTCTTCCACGGCTTCCCGTCTCTTACACTGCTCGTGGTTGTTGAGGTTACATTATAGAACTGCATGTAGACAAGCCGTGATCAAGACTATCAACAAGCACATTAAAGTGAGAAAGTAAATTCTTCCAGAGGAAACTGGTCGAGTTGGGAACATATTCACCTCACAGACACCATGCAGAAGCAGCCTCTGAAATGGGTCCTGGACATTCAGCACAAGTACATCTTTATCACTGGTATCTTCAATGAAGGCCCTAACTCGTTCCTTCAAACATGAAAGTGAAGAAGCTGGCAAAGTAAGCAACTGGCAAGCTGAGCCAAATGTGCTGGAAGAAAAGTCAGTACAAGTTAACATAAATGAAGTGACGAAAATCATGATTCTAATTTCTAAGTGAAAAGAACTCTGCTCCAGATTCTGGTGAGGTGACAAAAAATTCCCTTATCTAGCATTGGTGCCAGTTTGAAGCCTGTAAATGTAAACGCAAGGTTTCCAACAAAGCAGTTCCTGATACTAAACCCACAGTACAAAATTCTTTTTCCGACATATTTTTCTGACAAATCCTAGGCACCACTGTGGAACTGGTTGTAATAGTCATCTGTGCTTTTACAAGCATAGTGCTAAACTGTGAAACTGTTGATACTGGAAACTTCACAATTACTAAACAGCTATAAATATATTTTATTCCATATACTCCACTTAAATATTTTGAGCCTTGAAATAAATAACAAACTAGAAGTAGTATGATGTATTATCTACATGTGCTAAATGTCAGATAGACATACAAATACATAATCAAGAGTTCAGATGTCTGCTTTACAAGAAAAACTAGTCAATCCTGAATCCATTTTAATCGCTCCAATAAATAGAACTACAAACATGATTACTTTTTTCAGGGAAAAAATAGAATGAACTTGGTTTTGTGGAAAAATAAAGTTAAACTAAAGGAACGAAGGTAGTACTTCATATATTTCAAGCAGATCGGGTAGGAAATTTCTCTTTATAGATTCTCTTGTTTAGCGATCTATACGGCGCCAAGCATCAGCGCAATCGACTCATCTTCGTCCACATGAGTCCTCAGTTTTTCCGATGATATTTTCATGTGTTGCATCAATCTTGCCTACAAATAAGAAAAGAAAATGCAAGTATAACTGATCCATAAACGACTGCGTGCGATGGTAGTGTAACATACAAATTTTATTTCCCTTTTTAACATTTCACTAAATTATATTGTGAACAATGATGAACAGCATGTTGCTAGCAAGATAGGCACTAACATGCTACATACCTCAGCATCCATGTCAATGCTCCTGAAGGCATCCCATTCACCAACACTTGTCCTGCAGAATGCTGACAAGGGCAGTTCCTCACCTACATAATCATCATAATATGGAGATGAGCTTTTCCAAAATATAGACAGGTAAATAAAGGTAATGCATTTGATGCCTATGATGAACAGAAGAGCAACTCCACATGAGCATTTATAAATGAAAACATATGATCTAAAAATAGAAGAGAAACGGGCATATGATTAACTCCATAAATTTCAGAACTGCATTACTTATGAAAAAATTAACATGTTTTCAGAGAAAATATCGTCTTTATATGATTTTGTCAACACAGCCTAGAGGTTTTCTGCCATACATTTACATGGTGGAATCAAAACCAGTTACAAAAAATAGTTAAAGTACTGAACTGCAAAATCAAGAAAAATCATGTTAAGAAAAACTCAAGCAGCATTTGGAGTTTACCCCATGGTGGAGGAGCAAAGAGGCCTTTGATTTCCTCAACATGAAGCCGTGGGACAAGTTCAATCAGCAAGCGGTCATTCATCCATCTACGCGATCTCCGGTTACTGACCTGTGTAATATTGTAATATGTAAACCATCAACCTGCAGACCCACCTAATATTGTAAAAGAAACGGACCGTGAAGGAAAGAGGTATCGATTCAGTACAGCCTAAGCTTAAAACGGATTAAGGAATTCTTGATTTAGAAATAGGTAAAGATAAAGGTTTTACGTGAGAACAAAGAAGCTCTCGCGGTGATTGTAAACATCCTAGCAGCAGCCCACCACCGTCGTTGTCATCTTCCGTTACGCCGTACGGAAGCATTTCCGCTTCGCAAGTTGAGCTGAAAGCAAGAGGCGAGCTTGCTGCTTGCGGCAGCAGCAAACCGGCCGGCCGGCCGGGCCCGTGGCCCCACCTCCGCCCGCATGGTCGCGACCGCCGGACTTGGGTTGGCGTGCCGTGCCGCCGCACGACGGCACGACGGGACGCCCACGCAAGCAAGCCGGCCCAGATATCGTAGATTAATCGCCGTGCCCGTGCTTCCCAAACGCCTCCATCCAAAAAAAGGCATCGGAAGTATCCATGCATCCATTCCGTTCCATTTGGGAAAAGGCGAATCTGCCAAAGATTCTGTGCAGCCCTGCCCTGGATTGGCCGTAAGCAGTGAACGCGAGAGGCTCCTCTGGCCGTTCGAAGCAAGGCTGCAGGGCACTACGGCAGCAGGATTAAGAGCACGTTGCGTCTGGGAGAGCCGAGCGCGGAGCCGAGTGTAGCCTTCCTGAAAAAACGCGTGTCGCCAATCCAGGGCAGGGCTGCACAGAATTTTTTTCCGAAGTTTATCCTGGTGTCCAAATCTGGTGAAACACCCGCGGGCCCCCCACGCCCTCGGTCTCACAGCTCGCAACCAGACGACGGACCAGCTCTCCCGCGGCGGCACGCGAGAGAGAGAGAGAGAGAGAGAGAGAGAGAGAGAGAGACTTCCTGCGCTTCGGGCAGTTCGTCTCCCCACCTTCCCACCACGCAAACGCAGCAGGAGCAGGAGCAACCCCCAATGGACGCCGCCCGGCGCCGCCTCCGCGCGGTCTCCGCTCACCTCCGCCCGCCGGCGCCCGCCGCGGGCCGCGGCCTCGACGCCAACCCCACCGCCGGCGAGTACGCCCATGGTCCGTCCTCTCCCCTGTTTATTGCCTGCTGATACACGTACGCGTGATCGTCCCTGCTCCCGCGTGGCGGCACTGGAGTTCGGGTTCGATTCGATGGGACTTGCAAAGCTTGAGAACGGGAGGTCCAAAGTAGCGAGTTACAATGCCTTCGCCTTGCTCTATCTCTTGTAGGCTACCTCTGAACGAAAATAACACAGTACAAAATCGTCGCTTTGGCAATTCGCGCTGGATTGGGGATGTTGCCTTGTTACATCACCAGGCAAACAATTTTGAGACTCTGAAAAAGTGGTTTCTAGCAACAAAATTCGAAAATTTTGTATCTGGTTTAAGATTTGAATTGCCTCGCTCGACTCGTTCCTATTGAACTGAGAGGTGCAGCATGATCTGGTACTCCTCCCTGTCGACCTGATCAGAGTAGGTGCTGCTCCTCTCTGATCTGTCAACACAGTGGACGCAAAGTTTCAGTTTGTAACTGTATACGCACATACATTTCATAAACTATACTTGTGTATCTGTTTGTCAATGCCAGTGATATGAATCTACCCTCAAACATGTCGACATTGGCATCCACACCTTTTTCTGATGACTTGTTGCCCAGCCGATGCATTCTCCATTCCAACCATGCATGTTTGAGTTGACCAACTTAAACAAACTACCATTATTAATTCACCCTACCATCTTTTCAGTGCAGGGTTACAGTGTGGTTCTCCCCGAGAAGTTGCAAACTGGAAAGTGGAATGTGTACAGGTAAGCTATTCATAATGTTATAAGCAGCATTTTTTATTGTATGGTGGATCATAATTGTTATTCCCATCTTGCAGATCTGCACGGTCACCTCTTAGGTTGATAAATAGATTTCCTGAAAATCCAGATATCGGAACGCTGCATGATAATTTTGTGTAAGAAGCCTCACCATCTCTCTTGGACATGCAACCTAACCAATGCTAGCTCTTTACTTCCTTAGGATGCTCCCAGTACTTCTGTTTTTGGAATTGTGTTCAGCATTGATTCTTGTTAAAACCTAACTGCAAGAAGTTATTTGGAAGGTGTGCTCCTTCTCTTCTTTATTTTTGGAAACTTTGGGACCGAAAAAGAAATATGTGGGGCTTAACATGCCAAACAAAGTTTACATTTTTTATATATTGTGGTAAAGTATGGTCTGGAAAAACTTGAATGCAGGAGCTTTTATCTGACAGTTTTGTGACAGTTAGTAAAGTTATACTGTCCTTTTGCAGACTGCATGACTGATACAAAAAATGCCAATATTCAAATTTAAGTACCGTAATAATCTCTCAGACGTGATAGTCTACGATATCCCAAATTGGCAGGTATGCAGTTGAGACGTTTAGAGATTGTCGATACCTGGGAACAAGAATCCGCGAAGACGGAACGGTTGGAGAGTAAGGAACTAAAGAATGGTTACTGAATGCATGCTATATTATCTCCTTCTTTAGTATTTTTACCTGCCTTGTTTCACTCTTTAAAGCGTCAAATAACTTTTCAGTTACAAATGGATGACATATGGGGAAACAAGTACGAGCAGGACTGCAATAGGGTCTGGTCTCATTCAATATGGAATACATGAAGTGAGTCTTAACAGGCAAATGTCCATTTGTTTTTGTCTATCAACAAACAGATATGTTGTTACACACAGCACCTACAGTGTAGGGTGGTGAATTTTTTGAACGTATTTTAATAACTTGCTTAACTGGGATTCAGGGTACACGCATTGGTCTGTATTTTATAAACAGACCTGAATGGATCATAGTTGACCATGCTTGTGCTGCATACTCATATGTATCTGTGCCACTTTATGACACCCTTGGTAGGTTCAAATCACAGATTTACCCAGGACTCTTTTACATCATGATGCATCTAGTGACCGTTTTCCGTATTGTACTTTCTTGCAGGTCCAGATGCAGTTCAATTCATTGTGAACCATGCAACAGTAGAAGTTATTTTCTGTGTGCCTCAAACACTAAGCACTGTAAGCTTTAGTACCTTCTATCAACATTAGATAAGTACCAACACCTATAATCTAGTTAAAGTTTAACCTAAACTACTAATGGGGATGCTTGCCTCTGGTCATACCAGTCCCAACTAGTTAGGTTGAACTGACAAGTTATTCCCAGGAAGCTAGGCTATTTTTATTGTGAACATAAAAATTGCTCGTCTTAGATGCTTGGCAATGTCAAAAATCTTGGATACTGCAGTTCCTAATGGATACATCATGCTTTTGTGGACCCTATCAATGTATGTGCACGCTTAACATGGTGGGTGTTGCGGTCTGATCCTGAAATGGGAGCTACATGCACTACAGTGAACTTTTTTGTGATTACTAAAGTCATACTTTTATTCTTGTTTAAAATAATAAATCAGTTTATATCTATTATTGTTCAATTGAAATTAATTGTAGATGTATTCTCTGAAAAATAAGAACATTCAGTTTCCTACTTTCCTACCTATTGATTTTCTTTATTGAATGCAGCTGTTAAGCTTTATAACTCAAATGCCATGTGTTCGTCTTATAGTGGTAAGTCTCAACCATTCACAATTAACAATGTAACATTCATATCTTTAGGTTCTACTCTTCCTTTTATTTTCTAACTTGTTTTGTATAGGTAGTTGGTGGAGAGGATGTTAAGATTCCACCCACACCCGCAAATACTGGAGTGCAAATTATAACTTACCGCACGCTACACAATCAGGTGGGTTTTCAAACGAGCCTCGAGCTTTTATACTAAAAAATCCTGTTTATGCCGAACTGTTCACTTCTAACAAGCTGCATAATTGCAGTTATGTGAATATTATTTATTTGTACCTTAAGTTAAGAAACGTGATAGATGCCAACTATCCATTGTCAGTGACATTGATCTTGAATTGGCTAAGTCAGCTTCACTATAAGCAATCTGCAATTATTTTTTTTCTCTATTTCTGTTTGCTTCCTACCTTAATTTATTCTGTTTTTCCTGTAAAAATTGTGCTAAATGGATTCATACCTTACAAAGTTGATATGCCATCTAGTCTGCATTTATGTCACATGCATTTTTATGCGAAACCACATGAGACAGTGATTTGTTTTGGTTGAAAATTGGTCATAGCTAGAATGTGAAATTGAATCACTAGTTGATACTTGATAGTAAACTGACATGCTAAATGTCTGTTTCACTGTATGAATATGAGCATGGCATGACTGTGATGTTACGTTTGTATTTTACCGTTTCGGATGCAATGCACATGAGAGCATATGGACAATCTTACTCAGAAGTAAATGTCCTCTTGTTCAAGTTGTGTCATCTTCTAACTGTTCAATGCTTATTGGTAGAGAGTGTGTGCATGCTGGACATATTGTCATTTTATTTTTATGATGATTAGCAGGTGCATTTTCAATGCCATTATTTCTTTTGCCAAAAGTCCAATTTAGAAAGACGTCTTGGTGTTTTATATTTGGATAAAAATATCAGCACCTCAATATGCTCACTCCTGGCTATATGTTATCTTCACCTGTTTTGAAAGCAAATATGGCTCGGGAAATTGGTGATTGATTAAGGAGAGTACACAGAATACATTATATAAGCAAGGATCATCTAGGGTTTATAGAAAGTACCCAATCAACAGTGATCCTTGCCTAATCTGAATCAACTACCATAAAACCCAAAGGGAAACCCTAGCCGCCTGGGCTGGGCGCCATGGCCAAAAGGCCGACCCACTAAACACCTGTCTAACACGCCCCCGCAGTCTGATCGTCAGCCACTGCGCACGTTCTGGACCTGAACTCAGTGAACACAGAAGAAGAAAGCCCTTTGGTGAAGATATCTGCATATTGCGATGAAGTCGGCACATGAAGAACACGAAGATCACCAATCGAGACCCGCTCCCGGACGAAGTGAAGGTCAATCTCGAGGTGAGGCTCCCGCGGATCATGCATGTGCAAACAGACCTGCTGAACAGCATATGCAATATCTGGCCGCGTGAAGATCAAGTACTGCAGGGCTCCAGCAAGATTGCGGAAATCTGTAGCATTAGCCACGGGCGCACCATCAGCAGCAGCAACCTTAGGGTTGATGTCGACCGGAGTAGAACAGGGCTTGCACTCTGATGAGGACATCCTCCACTATTACCCGCTGGCAAAGACGCAACAAAGGGGACCAAGTGGCCCAGTTGTAGTCGGGCGGTGACCGTGTGAGCCTCTGAATAATCCCACCATGCTAAGCTTGGGAGGAGGAAGCCACCTTAAAAGGGAGAGCCACCCTTCCTCTATTGGACTAGTCTTTTAGGGAGATTGGGCCTTTCCCCGAGTGGGTGTGCCTAAGAACTGTTGGGGTCCGGGCAACCTTAATTTATTGGGCCACGGCCAACCCCACCTGGGCCGGATGCATCATTTGGTATCAGAGCTGGGCCTTTGTTTAAGGGGGTGATGAGGACATCCTCCACTATTACCCGCTGGCAAAGACGCAACAAAGGGGACCAAGCCCAGTTGTAGTCGGGCGGCGACCGTGTGAGCCTCTGAATAATCCCATCTTGCTAAGTTTGGGAGGAGGAAGCCATCTTAAAAGGGAGAGCCACCCTTTCTCTATTGGACTAGTCTTTTAGGGAGATTGAGCCTTTCCCCGAGTGGGTGTGCCTAAGAACTGTTGGGGTCCGGGCAACCTTAATTTATTGGGCCTCGGCCAACCCCACCTGGGCCGGATGCATCACACTCTGCCATCCCAGCACGGTCCAGGATATCCATCATATACTGCCACTGCGAAAGAAGCAAACCATCACCCTAGCGCTAAACGTGCATACCAAGGAAGTGATGCAGTTCACCAAGGTCCTTCATGGCGAATTCCTGCTGAAGAGCTGAAATGATCCGCCGAAGGAGGGCTGGAGAGGAAGATGTGAGGATGATATCGTCCACATAAAGCAACAGATAAGCTATGTCTGAACCCTGCTGATAGACAAAGAGCGACATGTCGGTATTGGCTTCAACGAACCCCAGGGAGAGCATTAATGTGGCGAACGGACTGTACCAAGCACGAGGAGCCTGCTTCAGCCCATACAGAGACTTCTTTAGGCGGCAAACAAAGTTCGGATGGGCGGGATCCTCAAAACCAGACGGCTGGGCACAGTAGACTATCTCTGACAAGGTGCCGTGCAGGAAGGCATTCTTCACATCCAACTGATGAACAGGCCAGCGGCGAGAGAGTGCCAGAGAGAGGACAGTCCGGACGGTGGCAGGATTCACGACCGGACTGAAGGTCTCTGCGAAGTCCACAGCAGGACGCTGGGTGAATCCGCGAAGGACCCAGCGTGCCTTGTAGCGCTCGAGCGTCCCGTTGGCGTTGAACTTGTGCTTGAAGATCCACTTCCCGGTGATGACATTGGCTCGCGGAGGGCGAGGCACAAGGTCCCAGGTATGTTTCTTCAACAGGGCATCATGTTCTTCCACCATAGCAGCTCGCCAATTGGGATCGGCCAGAGCACTATGGTAAGTCTTCGAGACGGCGGGGAGGGTGGTGCGGCGTGGAGAAGAGCAGGCACCCGAAAGCCACTCTTGGCTCTCGTGGACATGGTGTGCTGGTTGGAGACTGGGGGAACCGCCACAACACCCTTGGGCAGCGGCGGGTCCCCGGCTGGAGCAGCCGGCGCGGCTGGGTCAGCAGCTGGCGGTGCCGTGATGGACGGTGGTGCAGACGGCGCCGTGACTGGCGGCAGGCGTGCCCGACGTGTGTACACCTTCGTGATCACGTGCTGGTAGGGAGCGGACTCCGGAACAGCCGATGGGGCGGGCTGTGGCGCCGGCCGTAGCGGCGGGAAGCCAGGCGGAAGACTGCGGGCGCGCCGCGCGAGCCCGGGGGGAGTGCCGTGCGCCCCTGACGAGGCTGGTGACGGTGGTGAGCCGTCGGGGGCCGCACGTGGCAGTGCGGGCGCGGGGGAGGACGAGGGCCTGACTGGGAGCGCAGGGTGCGCTACTGGACCAGCCGAGGTGTCGTCTGTTGGAGCCGGGGGCGCAGCCGCATGTGGCTGTGCGGGAAGAGGGGCGCCGAGTCTTGTAGGGAGAAGCGTGTGCGCAGGTCCGATAGGAGCTGGCACATGGTCAGTGACATCCAGAAACTCAAAATCCGCCGGTGAGGGAGTGGAGCCGTGCTCAGCAAAGGGAAAGGCTGACTCGTCAAAGATGACATGACGGGAGATGATCACTCTATTGGAAGAGAGATCGAGACAACGGTATCCTTTGTGGTGAGCGGAATATCCCAAAAAGACATACAAGGTCGACCGGGGGGAGAGCTTATGGCTGGCGGTTGCAGACAGGTTGGGATAACATTTACACCCAAAAACGCGAAGATGGTCATAGGTGGGCACAGTGCCGAGGAGGGTAGCGTGCGGAGTGGAGGATCGAAGCGTTTTGGTGGGCAAAATGTTGAGGAGGTAGGTGGCTGTCTGGAGGGCTTCCACCCAGTAGGAGGGCGGAAGGGAGGCCTGAAACAGAAGGCAGCGCACAATATTGTTGAGAGAACGAATGATGTGCTCAGCCTTACCGTTTTGGGGCGAGGTGTAGGGGCACGACATGCGGAGGTGCACGCTGTGGGTGAGAAATAACGTGCGGGAGCTGGAGTTGTCAAACTCCTTCCCGTTGTCGCACCAGACAGCCTTCACAACGGAGCTGAAATGAGTAGTCACATAGGCAAAAGAGTGGGCGAGCGTGGAGTAATGAGAGCAGTCATCAAGTATAACCAGATAATATTTGTAACCAGAGACACTAAGAATAGGCGATGTCCACAAGTCACAATGAATAAGATCAAAATTACGTGACGCTCTAGACACTGAAGTACTGAAAGGAAGACGTACATGGCGACCTAGCTGACAAGCATGACATAGAGAGGAACTACTATCATGGCGACAGGCAGGAAGGCCGGACGACGCTAGCTTGGATAGGGCTTTGTGTCCAGGATGACCGAGGCGACGATGCCAAAGTGACGACCCAGAGGCGGCGACCAAGGAGTATGCAGCCGGAAGACGGAGTGGGTACAACGGCCCGGAGCTATTGCACCTGACGATCAGGTTCCAAGACTGAAGATCCTTCACAGAGCAACTGGACGGGTCAAACTCGATAGAACAATTGTTATCGGTGGTGAACTGGTGAACGGAAATAAGATTCTTAATAAGTTGCGGGGAAACCAGAACATTATTAAGATGCAAGGAAGGAGGAATAACCGTAGCGCCAGTGGTAGTGATAGGTAAAAGAGAACCGTTACCGACAACAATCGATGAAGGAGTAGGGACGGTGAGGGAGCAATATGTGAAAGGATACCGGAATGAGATGTCATGTGGGAGCTAGCACCTGAGTCGAAGTACCACTCGTTTGGCTGGGGCTGGTTCAGCGGCATGGTGCTGAAGGTCGACGCAAGAGACTGTTGGTCCCAGGAGAGCAGCCCGGCAGGGGATTATAAAATCCGGGGACGGGGCTGACCCATGAACCGGCGGCCTCCGGTACCAGTGCGACCGCCTGGGGTGGCTGCTGGGGTTGCTGCACCAGCAGTGCCTGCTGTGGCGGCCTGGGAGGCAGCTGCGCGAGAGGGGCCGCGGACTGGGCCACATGGCGATGGACCCGGTCCATGGGTTCCAGAAGGATGGCCATGGGGCGGTGGCCTGACGGGCGCCGGTCGGCTGGCTGCCGGCAGAAGAGGCGCTGTCGGCGGGTGAGGCGGCCTTGGCGGAGCTGGTTCTGCCACGCTTGGAGCGTCGGCTCTTGGACTTGGAGCCGGTAGCAGGAGGACCGCCGGAGCCAACGCCCCCGGAGTCGGCGCCCCTAGGGCCCGCGGTCGGCCTGGGGTTGGCCGTGGCGACGAACGTCGTGGACGGCGTGGAGGAGTGATGCACCATGTTCATCTCGTCGAGCAGCAGCTCCGCCTGAACCTCCTGGAAGGTGGGGAACGGGCGGCCCCGTCGAAGATGGGTGCCGATGTTGGTGAAGCGCTCGTTCAGACCACATAGCACGTTGAGGACGAGGGTGCGGTCTTGAACGGGGACCCTAGATCGGCGAGCTGATCGGCCATCTTCTTGAAGTGCCGACAGTAGTCGGCGACGGAGAGGTCGCCCTGGGTGAAGGCGTGGAACTCGACGTCGAGGAGGAGAGTGCGTGTCTCACGGTTCCCCAGGAACTGCGTCTCCACAGCAACCCAGAGATCGCGAGCTGTGGAGCCGCGACTGGAGATGGCCTCAGCAAGGTCGTCGGAGAGGGTGCTGGTGATCCAGGACTGGATCACGCAGTCCATGCGAGTCCAGTCCGGGGAATCAGGAGCACGAGCGTCGCGCAGAACATGATCCTGAAGGGAAAACTTGCCGGTGGTGAGCAGGAACTGATCACGCCAGCAAGCATAGTTACCGAGTTGATGTCGAGCGTAGTCGGGATCAGGCTCCGGATGTTCTGGATGGAGACGGCTTGGGCATGAAGGTTGAGGACGGCGGCCGCTTCATGTAGCAGCATGGCGTCGTGAAGACCATGATGCGTCTGCACGACGTGGTCCTCGTGAGTGCCATCTACAGAGGTGGAGGAGGGCGGCGGAAGGCCAACGGCGGCGCGCGCTGCGGCGGCGCGATCCAGTGCGACCTGGATGTGCGCGGCAGCGGCGTCGCGGTCCTTGGCCGCCGCAACGACCTCAGCCTCGGCCTCGGCGACGCGAGCGAGGGCCGCGTCGCGCGCCTCCTTGGCGGCCGTGGCGTCGGCGGCAGCCTTCTCCTTGGCGGCCTGGTCGGTGGGCGACGTGGAGCCGGCCATGGCGCAGCACGGCAGAGGGCCGGCGCGCGTGGGGGAGGGTGGGCGCACCGCGGCGAGGTGCCGGTGCGCGGGCGCAGCGCGGCAGGGAGCTAGCGCGCTAGGGCAGTGGAAGGTGAATCCGAGGGGAAACCCGGACTCGTGATACCATGAAAGAAAATATGGCTCGGGAAATTGGTGATTGATTAAGGAGAGTACATAGAATACATTATATAGGCAAGGATCATCTAGGGTTTATAGAAAGTACCTAATCAACGGTGATCCTTGCCTAATCTGAATCAACTACCATAAAACCCAAAGGGCAACCCTAGCCGCCTGGGCTGGGCGCCACGGCCCAAAAGCCGACCCACTAAACACGTGTCTAACATGTTTTATGAATTCCATCTGATCTTTAATTTAGGGAAAGATGAGCCCTCAACCTTTCCGACCTCCAAAACCTGATGACGTTGCTACTATTTGTTACACGAGTGGTACCACAGGTACTCCAAAGGTAAGTCATCCATCCTTCTAATTATTATTCGTCCGTTGCTCCATCAGTAAATCTCTTCTACTTCTGCATTTCAAACCTGTGATGCTGGATGCCAATATATTACCAGGGAGCTGTTCTTTCTCATGAGAACTTAATCGCAAATGTAGCAGGGTCAAGCCTGGGAATTAGATTTTACCCCTCTGATGTGTAAGGATTCTACATTCACTCTAGAATTGTTTCTACTGGCAAGAAATTATTCTTGACGATACATTTTTCTACTGCTCTCCTCAGGTATATTTCTTATTTACCCCTCGCTCACATCTACGAGAGAGCTAACCAGGTTGCGTTGCTTCATTATGGTGTTGCCATTGGATTCTACCAAGGGGTATGCATATCTGAAACTATTTAGGATGATAGCCTTACAGTACGTTGCTTTTCTTTTTGCTTGAAGAACTACACAATTGGTATTACAATTTTTGATATGGATTCAGAAATTTACTGTTTTTACAAGTGCTTGAACATCGCTAGGCAAAGGAGTATAGGACATCCAGTGCAATGCGCATTTGACGCATTTTCATTATTGAGTATACTGCATAGGTGTTGCTAGTTTCTTCTCTAGTCATTTCTTGTGCTTCTACCTCTTTTATGTTCTGTTTTCTTGGGCCTTCTGCAATACGCACAAGTTCTTACATAATGTGGTACTGGTACGGTAACTTATTGTTTACATGTTACAGTAATCTTTTACCTTCAATTATGGCTGTTTTCCATCTTTTTGATTAGAACGCTACGTTAATTTCCAGGATAATTTGAAGCTGATGGATGATCTGGCTGCTTTGAGACCAACAGTATTTGCAAGTGTTCCTCGGTTATATAACAGAATTTATGCAGCGTAATACAACTATACCAGTATTTAGATTTTTTTTTGTTTGTACTTTGTGTTATTACCTCTTGGGTTCCAAACCCAGGCAGTAATCAGCTGGTTAGTTGCCATTTTGAGATGAAAGAAAAAAGAAATAGAAACGAAATGGGACTGGGACTGGGATTGGATCATCGATTGACTTGTTACTGACTCAGAGCCAAGGTCTGGGAAACTACTAAGAAACAACTTTTAGACCATATGAGGTCTCTGCTTGTATTGAAAGCAATCATCACATATCTTACTGGAAAACAAGGGCACAAAACGAAACTAGGTTTAAGAGTTTGAAAACTAAAAGGGCAGCTATACAAACGACAAGCTTAAAGATAAGTGGATGCACGCAGGCAATCCGAACAGTAGATTATTGTAAATGGTTTTTGAACCATGTTTCTAGTCATATCTTCAATGAGGTTATTGTTTCTTCCTTTTTGGTACTGCTAACTAGCTAGATGCCTATTTACAGAATTACAAATGCTGTGAAGGAATCTGGTGGGCTGAAAGAAAGACTGTTTCATACTGCATACAATGCCAAGAGGCAAGCAATTCTTAATGGTAAGAACGGTATGAAGTTTATTAAAGCAAGTCCCCATACTGTTTGTTATTTGGATATTACTTTATGGAAGGCTCTTTCCCTAGAAGTTGAAAAGACTTTTCATATGTCTTATGAACCTATCCAGCTATCCTCCTACTGTTTCAAGCATTAGTTTCTTATGCCACTTAAAAGTTACCTATCCAGCTATCCTCCTACTGTTTCAAGCATTAGTTTCTTATGCCACTTAAAAGTTAACATGTAGGCCCTTTCACCACTTGTCATTAGTCTATTTTTTAATTTAATCGAATGTTATGTTGCCTACAAGGATGCCTTGGTAAAATGATCGTTTCTTGCTTTAAGCATTTTACTTCAAATTGTACTAAAAGATGCAAATTTTACGTCTTCATGCCATCATTTGATCAAAATTTCATCTCCTAATTTATAACAAAGTATTACTTCTATACTTTGTGTAATTAGGACGAAATCCATTGCCAATGTGGGACAAGTTGGTGTTTAACAAAATAAAAGCTAGGCTTGGTGGACGAGTGAGACTCATGACTTCAGGTGCTTCTCCATTGTCATCGGATGTCATGGAATTCTTAAGGATGTAAGCTGACTTCTTTTGAGCTCTCTTGGTGCCGTATGATAGTTATTTGGAACTTTCTTTACTACTAATATTAAATATTGTTTGATTTCTTATAGATGCTTTGGTGGTGAAGTTCTTGAAGGCTATGGAATGACAGAGACATCTTGTGTCATCTCTACAATGGATATTGGTGATAAGCTAATTGGTCATGTTGGATCCCCAAACCCTTCTTGCGGTAAAGCTCTGTGTTTGGATTTCCAAGGATATAATAATATTTGTTTATGTAAAACTTACGCTTATGTTGGCAGAAAATTCTATGAATTCAACTTAGTATATTAACAGTACATACTACGACAAAATTAGGCGAAAGCCATCATGAAATAGCTGCACTGAAGAAACTTATGCTCTGAGTTGTCGTTATTTTACAATTTATCAATCACGGGTTACTATTGTGCTCAATATGGCTGTCCACGTAGCAAATTCCAATTGTACATTTTTGATCTGATGTTCTTCAGAAAGAAAATTAGGTGGCTTTCGTGTACTGATATTATTTCTCTTGACACAACTTAAATTATTATTCTATCTCCAAGACTGCATGAAGTTTGTCCTTTTGCATTGCTATCGCTTTCTAATCAAACCCTTTTTTCTTGTTCAGAGGTTAAACTTGTGGATGTCCCAGAAATGAATTATACTTCCGAGGATCAACCATATCCTCGTGGGGAAATCTGTGCTAGGGGACCTATAATTTTCCGTGGCTATTATAAAGATGAAGTTCAAACGTAATTTGCTACCCTTCACTTCTATTTACATTTCTATATTATTTTTCAGTGACCTAAAATAAATGCATTTGAAAAACTGCAGAAGAGAGGTCATTGATGAAGATGGTTGGTTACACACTGGAGACATAGGTTTGTGGCTGCCTGGAGGGCGTTTAAAAATTATAGATAGGTAAATCTGAATGATGTACTCTTTGGTATTCCAAAATTTCTTTGGACTTGCGATTATATTCGTGTGGATGTGCTTTCATTTAGATTGATGTGTCTAAAGCTTTGAAAAATCAGAAAAATTAGCCAGAAGAATCAAGTGGAAGCCTCAACCATCTGTTTAGATTTTCTAAGTTTTCAACCACTCCAATTCCAAATCAATTAATAGTAGTCTTCTTGTTTGGTCTTTGGGTGGGATATAAGGCACATTCATCTGTGTCCAAACATTCCAGCATCAAACTAATAGGTTCACATTAAAACATATTATGAGCTTTAACCTGTTGATGTAGCAAATACCTAACTGCATTGGGTTGCACCTTTGTTTTCCATTTTCTGTCTGTAAATACATTGACTATATTGCAATCACGTGACCACATTGGCATCCCAACTCGCCTGTTGCCACCCCAGCAACTATCGCGATGGCTGGAAGAGGGATCCACCTCTGAGGAGTCAAGGTCTGACTGGGCCAGATCAGCAGAATGCAATATGTGATTAGTGCTGGTGTCATGCAGTGATTGCTTAGACCTGGTGTAATGTGCAACTCATGCCACTTTAGCAGCATAAGGCAATTTACTAATTGATAACATGGTTGCATTGTTTACTACTAATGTTTTCCAAATGCTTAAAAGTAATAGCAGATTTTCAACCTACGAATAAAAGAGCAAACCACAATGGATAATTCACAAAATAACATTAAAATCTTGCTCCATTATTGTAGCATCAAACCTGGTCTTGGCCTTTCATGATGCACTGTATTTCATTTGTATAATTACCTACTCTCTTTCTGGTAATTCTTCTTATGCTATTTAACTAAACATAATTCAATTAAACTTTATTTGGTATGAAGTTTTCTCCTGAGTTGCTAATTGTTGTATACTTTTCTGGGCTCAAGGAAAAAGAACATTTTCAAGTTAGCTCAAGGAGAGTACATAGCTCCGGAGAAGATCGAGAATGTCTATGCTAAGTGCAAGTTCATTGCTCAATGCTTTGTATATGGTAATAATATTCATGACTCTGTATGAGCTGAAACCATCAAGTACTGTCATGTATACCTAAAGCTGTTAATTTGGATGCAGGTGATAGTTTCAACTCTTCCCTAGTTGCCATTGTAGCAGTTGAACCTGAGGTGTTGAAGGCTTGGGCTGCATCAGAAGGAATTCAGGTAGAGATATCTTAATTGCATTTGTCTCCTACTAAAAACACAGTTTCTGCACTGATCCAATTTAAATACATAAACGGAGCATAAATTTTTGGGATGCTGTGGAATATTAGGATGTTGCATCTTCCAGCTTAGGTTCTTACCACTGCGTCATCATCCGGGCTTTTAAACGATTTACCTGACGGGAAACACTCGTCTCTTTTTAAAATAGAGCCACAGATAGAAGGTCTAGGTTTGTAAACCCTGTTTATATCCTAAATGCTCTTTCTAACATGCAGTACGAGGACTTAAGACAGCTCTGTGCTGATCCTAGAGCAAGAGCCGCGGTCCTGGCTGACATGGATTCCATTGGAAAGGAAGCGCAGGTATATTCCTTCACTTGTGACCCTTCTGAATGAAAGTGGATTGTTTGTCATCGACGTGCCTTCTTATTATTGACGTCTTTATGCATATCTTACCAGCTAAGAGGTTTTGAATTTGCTAAAGCTGTTACCCTTGTTGCTGAACCATTCACATTGGAAAATGGTCTCCTCACCCCAACTTTCAAGGTAAGCCCATCGGCTTCTGTTACAGGAGGTTTCAATACTAAAATTCTGACGCACTCCATCTCTATGCTTTTGTAGGTCAAAAGGCCGCAAGCTAAGGCATACTTTGCAAAAGAAATCTCAGATATGTACGCGCAATTGCGAGAGGCAGAGTCAGCTAAGCCGAAGCTACAGTCACTAGTGTAATTATTAGGAGATAGCCATACGGGTGGATTCTGCAATTGTGGCTATACAAGATCACGAAATAAGTCAAAATCATTTTTACTGACTCGGCAAATAATGATTCCTGCCATGGTCAGGAATCAAGGCGTCTCATCGGAAGGGAGGCAATGCTTGGTGCAGGATGATATATGGTTCCTGTTGTAAAAACATACTTGATGCCCATTTACATAGTACATGCTGAATTTCTGCCCTTTTTCTCAATAATACATGTGGCTCTGCTCTTGTAGACGTGCCACATGAGCCTGAATAGGTGCAATAAAAGGTGCTACTTAATAGAAAAACATTCTGCGGAGCAATTTTTATGTACTACAAATAAATGCATTACGGTGACAGTTCAGCGGAAGCTGTCCATTCTGTACATAAATCTTGTCTCCGTTGAGACAGAATCGAATCGAGCTGCTAAGTGACAAAAGGAAGCCACTCTCTCTTAAATTGGAATGAAAATGGTGCATAGTTAAGGAGACTGAATACAAAGCACCCAGCTTGTTGATCATACAGCCACCGCGCGCGCACACGGCAGGGCAATGGCAGGGTGGTGCGACCCATGAACCCACAGGCCCGTTCGGCGTCTCCTGCCTGAATCCCCTTAGCCCAGCCCAACGAGAAAATGAGCCCGACCCGTTCAAGAGCGAGGTGGTCTGATTAGCCTTCAAATACCGCACACGACACGAGACAACCACTTCTCTTCTCTCTCCCAGTCTCTCCCCTCTCGCCTCCGCTTCCTTCTCCCCCAAGTCCCACCCCACTTCGCGGCCTCCGCCACCTCCTGCCGCAGGTACGCGCCGCCGCTCTTCCCCTTCTCGCCGCCGCTCGTGCGTGTCGCACTCGCGGCGCTTGCGCCTAACCTCTCCCCCGGTTACCGATCGCACCGCAGGCGCGGATTCAATTCGTTCGCAGCGATGTCGCCGTCCAGGCACGCGGACGAGGGCGGGCAGCTCCAGCTCATGGAGCCCGACAGGGTCGACGACGAGGAGGAGTGCTTCGAGTCCATCGACAGGCGTAAGCCGCGCCATCTCCCCTCTCTTCTCACCACCCACATTACTTGCTCTCGTCGTCCCGTGCGCGCGCGCCCGCGTTGTCCACCCTACCACCCTGGTCGCGCTCCAGTCTCCGGACTCCGGTTACGGCGGATCGCTTCCGTGAGCATACGGCGCTTTGCCATTTAGGGTTTATTTCGGGAATTTCCGTCCGAATTGGTGTTGTGTGAAGTTGTTGTGATTTGAACTTGGTCTCGGCATGTGTTTGGTTTTCGTTGCGTGCGCGTGGTTGTTTTGCGCTTCTTCCGATTTCCCCAAAATTTCGAGTGCTTCGGGAATCAACTAGCGTTGCATCGTGGCCTAGATTATTCGTGGGATTAGTATTCCTCACGTTTGATCTTCGTTCTGATCAGTGTGTGCTAACGCTGGTTCTGCACACAGATTGATCTGAATTTAGCCTTAATCTGAGTTCATGAGTTCATGAGTTCATTTGAAGGCAGTTCCGAGTTCGAGACGAAGAAGTGGATGGTGTCTTCACTCTTTGTTCTCTCTGTTACTAGCTGTCGTTCTAGTCTGGGAGGTCGTCTATCTTGTTGCATCTGTGAACTCCTTTTTGTTTCTGTGAGAGTGTGAATTGTCAAGACAATGTACCGCGGGAATCCTGGGAGTAGTTCGTTCTGTTTAGACCATCTAGCTTGAATCAGATGTGTAAATGGTGCTAGGCTCTCTCCCCTCCTTTTTTCTATCTAGCTGTTGTCTTGTAGTACCTCGAACTTCTGGAATTTCCGTTTGCATGGATGGAAACGGGGTTGAGCCTCACCTCGAAAAAGTAACCATTACGAAGGTGATTTCAGATTTGGTACACTTGGGGGCACATGGGTTTAAACTTGAGTTCATATTTGGTTTCACAATGATTCACGTTGTGTTTTGTTCTCTGTTGCATCGTCCTACATTTATTAATATTGAGTTCTCAGCACAAGTCCTGCAGTACATCTAATCTGTTGTGCATCTGTTGGCACAGTGATCTCTCAAGGGATAAACGCAGGAGATGTCAAGAAGCTGCAGGATGCAGGAATTTACACTTGCAATGGCCTAATGATGCATACCAAGAAGGTTCTGAAGTGCATCCCAAAATCTGAATTTTTTGTTGCATGGCGTGCTTAAATTGATATCTTATTTGTGGCACCTGCTTGCTTTTGTTTGTTCAATAGTCTAAACATAGGACTAATATCGTTCTATTTTACAAATCATCTTGCAGAGCCTTACAGGAATCAAAGGTTTATCTGAAGCTAAAGTTGATAAGATCTGCGAGGCAGCTGAAAAACTTCTGGTATGATCATTTAAATTTATTTTCCCTAAAACTTCCATGCAATCAGGTTTGTATGATGTGGTATCCTGAAATTGCCTTCTTGTTTGTTTGTCACAGAGCCAGGGCTTCATGACAGGAAGTGATCTCCTTCTTAAGGTAAGAAAGTTGGATTTAAGATACTAGTCAGTGTACAGTTTACCAGTTTGGTGCTGTCTGATGACCAATGCTTGTACCATGTAAACTAACTAACAAAAGGTTGATTGCTTACTGAATCTGCTTTGGCTCTTTCAAATTTCAATTACTTCTGATACTTATTTCCCTTTAAGGTTGTTTGATCTATTTGCTTATTTTGAAGCGGAAGTCTGTTGTCCGGATTACAACTGGGAGCCAGGCACTTGACGAGCTACTTGGCGGTAATATGTCTCTTATCTTAATCTGTTCTATGATTAGTCATGCCATTATATTAATATAATAAATGGAAATGTGTTAAATTCGAAGGAGGGATTGAAACACTTTGCATCACAGAGGCATTTGGGGAGTTCCGGTACGTAGATGTTCTTGCCCCTGTTATTTCTTTTCCTCTGAATGACTGCTGCAGGAGCCTGTACTATGTGTATGGCTGCTATTTATGATATGGGGGCTATGTAGTTGGGCCTACCTCAGATATGAAGTAGTATTTAGGCTGATGATACTATGATAGAACCTTTCCAAGCCTCTTGTACATCCTTTTTCTGTTGCCTCATCTTGCTGAGGTAGTCCTAGCAGTGCATCTTGCAATTTCTGAACATGCTTTCTGATTTCTTAACATAGCAAATGGATACTATTTCCTAACATTTTCCTGATGTGAAGTGATTCTTTTACTAATTGATGAAATTGAGCTGGGACCTGGGATCTCATTTTTTTTCCCTTAAAGGCAGTAGCATCTTAAATAATGCTTTGTAGTATTCTATTGCTGGGAGAAATTTGGCATTGTATACCACACACAGTCATGCACATGCATGCTCATACTAGCAAATGAAAGAAACCTCTCAACTATTTAATGAGAATAGTGACATACTGACAATGATAGTGTTTACCCTTGTTGCACTTTTTCAAATCTTTGTATTTGTGAGTTCGGTTAGCTTTTCAATTTGATGTCATCTGCTTGTCCTGCAGGTCAGGGAAGACTCAGTTGGCTCATACTCTCTGTGTCTCCACTCAGGTTCATCCCCATATCAAATTTTGTTGATAGCACATGGACCATCAAACTGTAAAAGTAATGGAATTTGAGGAAACGTAGAAGCAACAGAATAGTTTTCTTATTTCTGATTGATGAAAATGCAGCTTCCAATCCACATGCATGGGGGGAATGGGAAGGTCGCCTACATTGACACTGAGGGAACATTGTATCTTTGGAATTGCATGAGTAATTTTTCAAGCTGATTCTCTCATCAGATTTATATTCATTGCTATTTTCTCCAAACTGTTTCCTTAATGAAGTTTTCAGCCGACCTGAACGCATTGTGCCAATTGCTGAGAGATTTGGGATGGATGCCAACGCTATTCTTGACAACGTATGAATTACATGCATCTAACATTTCTCATTTCTGCTAACCCATTTCATGGCTAATAGGGCTAAGCTGTTTATTTAATTTTACTTCTGTTTCTGGTTAGATCATATACGCTCGTGCATACACCTATGAGCACCAGTACAACTTGCTGCTGGGCCTTGCTGCCAAGATGGCTGAAGAACCTTTCAGGCTTCTGGTAGCCACGGAACTGTAATGTGAATTTAGTTATCATATATCTCAATTGTGCTCATATGGTTCTTTTGTCCTGGAAACAGATTGTGGATTCTGTGATTGCACTGTTCCGTGTTGATTTCAGTGGCAGGGGTGAACTTGCAGAGCGTCAGGTATTTCTCGTCAGTTCATTTTGAGGCCCTTGTAAAAAAGTTGAAGGATGCCATTTTATCTTCTTCTTGCTTATGGGTATCTGGTATGATATTGCAGCAAAAGTTAGCACAGATGCTGTCCCGCCTTACCAAGATTGCTGAGGAGTTCAATGTTGCAGTGTACATCACCAACCAAGGTGAGCTGTTCTGTTTAGCCCTGTATCTATTCGAAGAGGTCATAATAATGAGTTTCAAATCATAATGTGTCTCCTTTTGTGTTCCAGTGATTGCTGATCCAGGTGGTGGCATGTTCATAACTGATCCAAAGAAACCAGCAGGTGGCCACGTGTTGGCGCATGCTGCTACCATCAGATTGATGCTGAGGAAAGGCAAAGGCGAACAGCGTGTCTGCAAGATTTTTGATGCCCCTAACCTTCCTGAGGGAGAAGCTATATCCTTTTGCTTTGATGATATTTATGTTTACTGCTTGAGGTACTGATTGCCTTCATTTCAAACCTTTCTAAAATCTAGCTAAATTGCCTTGCTTAGACTTGCATAGCAAACTCTTTATGATAGTGAACGTTACCTGCAAACTGCCATGACTGAAAGGTGAATACGAAACAGCAATCTGATGCCTAGAAGTTTTGTTTCCCTTGACCAACAACACGTTTTCCAGGTTACATCAGGTGGAATAATGGATGCAAAAGACTGATCATCCGCTCAGAGAGTGCTTCCTGTCCTAAGATCTCGTTCAGGCTTCTTTAGTAAAGTCTGCAACATACATCTGTACATCGAGAGAATTTACAGTAGTGCTTCTTTAACATAGAAAAAAGTAGGCAAACTCTATTGTGCTTAGGCCTTCTACTGGGCATTTCTGCACGGAGTTGAGAACATGAGAGATCGAAACAACTGTACCGAGAGGATATGTTTTCTATAAGGTGAACATCTTAATGTGTTCTTGGCTTCCCAAAAACTAGGCAGAGAGTATTTGCTATACAACAGGAGAACAGCACTTCGCTTCTTGGTTAGTTTATAACATACAATGAATGAAGGGAAGATAAAAGCTGCTGATGCTAATTTGAGTTTTGGTAGATTGGGCATTGGGGCACAGAGCAACCCAGTACTCGATCATCTTGTTGATTCCAGCTCTAGGCTTTTGGCACCGGCCTGTATGAAAAACGTCCAAATGGGCAGTAGTACGACAGCTGCACGAGCATGATGACCGATGTTAAACACGAGAGCGCCGGCCCATTAAGTTAACGTACTATGAGCTAACACAGCACACGTCTGGGCATATTAAGCTTTTGGCAACCTGCAAAGGTTTATATCTCAAGGCATCATACATACTACTGTAGCAAGTAATCATTTTCTTAATAGCAACATACAGTTATCTTTTGCCTCGCACACCAAAGAAAAAAAAATGTCACTTTGGTTCTGATTTGGGCTGCTCCGATCTTGAAGCAGAAGCAGACTAGCCCACGTGTCGTCGGATGGCTAAGGGGGTGATTGGTTTCCTGCTCAGCTTAGCCTGGCTCGCATCTGGGAGCCACGCTCCTGCTGGCCGGGCTCTGCAGATACAATAACGGCTTGTTTTGTTGCCTGTATTCATCAAGCGTGAATAGATATTGTTTGGTTACCCGCACGATACATGTTGCATGAGAAAAAAATATTATAAAAAAATTATCATTATAATGTTTATTTTATATTGTTATGCTTTGATAGTTCATAGTTTACATCATTAAACATTAATCATCTTTAAAAATACTAATATTAGTTAATATACACTAATCATCTTCTTAATACCGTCATTAGCCGGTGGCCAACTGCATCCAGCGAGCCAGGCCCGTTGGTGCTTCTTGCATGTGCAGAGCCAGGCTCAGCTTAATTTCCAAGCAACCAAACACCTGCGGGCTGCATCGGGAGAGCTGGTACAACCAATCAGCCCGTGAACACAGAGAATCCCGTCGTCCCATGCTCCGTTTGGTCGCGGCTGCAAAAACCAGCGAATCCGAGGGGCCACATCGACAAAAGGTCACTCCGGCACCGCCGGGCCGCCGTCACCCGCTGTTCTCCAGCCTCCTCCCATCTCCGAGCTGTGCCGGTGCCCCCCGTTCGCCTCTATCGTTTCCCGACGGCCGGACCGCCCTGCCCCCGCCTGTCCGCCTCCCGCCGCGGCGCCGTCCGACGCCGCCGCCGTCTGACGCCGTCTGTCCAGCCTCGTTGTCCAGTTCGCATCATCCGCTGCCGTAGCTAACTCTGAGCAGGTACCGTAAGACCGAGTCGCCGAGTACGAGCCCTGAGCCTGTGACCTGGGCCTGCAATTTCGTTGTCGAGTTTCTAATTTCTCTCCAAATGTTTCTAGGGATACAGAAAAGGAGAGAAGATGTCGTCGAAGAAGAACTACTACAAGGAGAAGATGATGCGGCGGAAGTAAGCACTCCACACTACATGTGCTTTTTATTTGTTCTGCACAGTTTTTAGCGC